>OZ024882.1:19171152-21571152 GCA_964017185.1 Rugalucina vietnamica
GCAAAGCATGGTGGCCACTTGTATCATTTTACCACCTTTGGTATCGTGTGACCGGGGGCTAAACTATGGCCTAGTGCACCCGAATCAGCGATTCTATTCTAGCCATTGAGCTGAAACTGTTTGAAATATATAGAAACAACTGAGCCACGCCGAGATATGAATTCTAAAGTTCTTTGATAACACACAAACTTGTTCGAGTCATTTTAATGTTGTTTGGGCACAGAGTTTTAAGACAATTGCCAAATTTTAAAGTTGAAAAGAAAATAATAAAGTTGCGTTGGCTGCGGAACTCAGTAAATACATTTTTGTATCTGACTGGTCACAAATACCTGCCAGCAATTTAAAGTAATTTATATTAAATTTCCACGTGGTGTAGCAATTGATATAAAAACGATAGCACTCGATTTTAGTCTTTATTCCAGTCTTCACTAGCGCCAAGATGGTTGGAAGAAGGCCGGCCGTAGTGCTGATCCTTGTCGGAATTTGTGCTGTAAATGCAACCGTACTTCTGCCAAGGAAACACATACTCGACATAGCTACGTTTGAGTCAGAGGCAAGTGCTTTTACTTTCTTTACGAAAACATACCCATGCAATATACAGAGATTCTTAAAGTTGTAAAAATGAAAATTTTCAGTGGAAATTTTTGTTATTTTTCTTAATTTTGCTCAAAACATAGATTGTGGGTACGCGTTAGAACCGCCTCGCCGAGGCGGTTCTAACGAGTACCCACAATCTATGTTTTGAAGCAAAAATAAAAAAATAGGTATACCCCTGCATACCCCAGTTTTGCTATATAAAAGTGGGGTTTGAGAGGGTACACATATCACGGACATGTTTTCCTGATGTTTATTTGTACATTTCGTGCAATTCACAGTTTTTCTTGCAACTGTCAAATCTGTTTTATGTTTGTCCCAGTATACACCCTTACAAAAGGAGTGAATGGGGTATTCTTGACTTGATATTTAAGGCCAATATTTTAATTCCATTAGTTTTCGAACACTCCGCACATAATGTTTTGAATTTTGCATTTTGGTTAGTTTCATTTCTATTTTCATCTCATTTTAAATATGTGTGGATAAAAACTTTCATTGTTTAAGAAATAGATCAGCTCTAGCAGTGAATTGTTGAGTAATAATTCACTGTTTGAAGGTCAGTTGTAAAGCACGGGGTCTATTCTCTAAGCCTATTTAATCTGGTGTCGTCCAGGTATAAGCAGGTTACGGTAGTGGTTTTGAGAAATTGAATGTAAACAAAGAAATGGAGTAGACAGGTGAACAGGTAAGTTGCATTATTACTGTTTTATCTTTTGATTTTGAATAAAATCCTGATGTGCAGTCTCAAGAGAATTAACAAACGCTAGTAGAAATCAAAACTAGAGTGGCGAAGATGCAATAGGAAACTAGATTTTGATGTTGAAAGTTTCGATACGTGGCTGTTTTGATGTAACAGTTTCGGCCAGATTCACAAGTTTGCCCTACATTTTGAATATTTATGCACCGGACATTGTCCGATTCGACCCACAAACAAATATAACCAGTGCGTACATTCCTGGGAATCGAAATCGCTTCATGAAAGCGAGTCCAAAATAAAAAAAATCTTGGTATAAGCAAATTTTCCAGGTGGTCGTGAATGTTAAGACGCTTTAGTACGGTAGACGTGCAATCTGACTGACACTGTACCAGGTACTAAAATTGTTTATGCAATCGCAAGCACTCTCAAATTTGAAATAATTGAGATTGTTTATAGTGGCTGAGAGACATATTCGCTCAAAAGCTTAACAAGGATCTTATCCCATCCCAAAACATAAAATGGTTCCTCGTAATTCTGGCTTGAGTTGCATAACGCGATCCCTTGAGATAGTGATGACGCCATTTGATCTTCCTTATTCCTTAGCAACGGCGGGCATGGGCGGATCCAGAGGGGGGGGGGGGGGGCAGGGGATCCGGACCCCCCTGGAATTGCCAGATTATTAATTTTTGCCATGTTAAAGTTTCAATCAGACCCCTTCTGGGAATTTGGACCCCCCCCCGCCCCATGCGAAAAAAATTCTGGATCCGCGCATGGCGGGTTGCTTTCAGAGAGGCAGCTCCAGGGAACGTTACGTAGCGCTGGTGAGCATTTTTTTTTTTGTAACACACCGTTGCATAGGAAATAGTTCAGTGCGAAGTGCTTGCTAACCCTGTTTATGTATAACACATATCAGCTAACACACATGCACAAGGCGGGCAAATGACATTACAAGGCATCTCTAAAATATACTGAATGAGTTGCATCATGAGAAAACCAAAATTTCGCATATGCCAAAACAAAGGAGCAGATCAGCTTCACAGTAGCTGCGAAGGTGATCAGCGCCTTTGTTTTCGCTACTCGGCTAGTACAATTCATCTACTTTCTAAATCCAAAATTTTCAGCCTCTAGCCGTCTTCTGTGTTTGTACAGCTCGGTTTGTGTCGAACCTGTTCGGAAACCACATTGTTGGTTTTGTCATAACGCGGCTCAAATGCTGTTTAGCAAATATGCATTTGTAGGCGGGGGTATACATTTATGAACCATATATCTGGTTCTTCAGAGGGAGCTTTGGATCCCTCCCGACATCACTCAGCCATTGTCGACTGGGATGTAAAAGTGACATTGAACGTTAAAAGATCGATTAAGACACTTCTTTCTAATACGATCCCATTTTATTACTCAAATAGTGTTTTAGTGCATTTTATTTGCATGTGCGTGTTAGCATAAACAGTAGTTCATAGAAGCCTACTTTGAAAAGTTCGTTTGTTTGAATTGACGATTTACGTCCCAGTCAACAGCTAAGGCGGAGTCAAAAACCTTATTTTGTAATGATTGATTCAATTATCGTTGATTCAATCTCGTGCTTCTCCAGTGTTTCGAATGTGACTTTTAACCCAGATCTTGCTTTCGTTCGACCTAAATTATCCAGTGGACGTGATGCCAAACTCATCCTCACATCAATGACTACTATGACTAATGCATAGGTTACATTTGGCCTACGTACGATTATCGTGCGATGATCGCACGATGCCAATTTTGGCATTTTCGTCCGGTGTCCGCAGGATGACCCTACGATGTTCAACTATCATCATAGCCTCTACGAATTTGTAATAGACTGCACTTTTACAATTTTTTAAAAATCGCCAAACCGTAGCCCATAGAAACGTCGAGCGCGCGCCGTACGGAGACACTGCGATGATCGTATGATCGCCGCACGATTTATTATGATAATTTATGGACAAAAATAGTTCGGCGATCGTAGGGAGACTGCAAGGGCTCAGTCAGAAATCATAGCGACTCCTCGCGGACATCGCACGGGCTCCGTACGATTTCCAATTAAAGAGTGCGGATACCCTACGATTTCCATACGATCTCCATACGGTTCTGACTCAAAACAACAACGAAAGCCAGAGCAAGAAATCGTTGAATTGTTAACACATACGTCGTAGCTAACAATCACTTCCGATGTCTAAAATCGTAGGAAAAATCGCAGACCGAAAAATCGTACATGATCGGTGCAAATGTAACCTAGGCATAATCACTATACTTTCACTATTAATCGTATAAATTAATTGTAATGCTTATAACACCTATTACTCTTCGATCTACAGTCACTGTAACAATTTAACGAAAACCTTAATGTGTGCAACTGCACATATTAATTATGGTATTGCCTGTAAAAAGAATCCATATCACGAACGAATCTCAATAATAACGAAAACTTAACAGTTTCATGTTTTTGGAAATATCTCAAAACCCATGATTTTGTGCTTTGCATTCACACCACCCCTACTTTTTATTCTTATACGTTACATGTTTACATGCTGTTCTTCCTCCAAAGCAAAATGACATGTTATTTCATGAATATATAAATCATTGAAGACCAACAAGTGTACTCACCTTCAGCAATCTGCTCAAAATCACAAGTGTGTCGACAAATCAACCAAAATGTACCGCTAGTTTATCTTTTCGCGGATAAGGTGCGTGCTTTTATGAGCTTTGAACATTTCCGCTGAACCCTTCTCAAACTTTTGCAAAGATTTGTTAATGTTAATTTGATGTTTTAATATGTATCTAGAGACTGCACTTCAAAAAATGTACATTGCTGACCTAAGTTCTTACATTTTTGTCATTTTTTGAAGAAAGCAATGAAACACCAGACTAAACTGACCTTATCCAGCACAACTCCCGAGCATATTGGCTTGAAGAATAGACCCCGTGTAAAGAGATCAAATCACGAGCGCTCAAGTGCGTGAATTGTTGAGTAATAATTCATTGTTAGTCGGTCAGTTGTAAGAAGATAAATCACTCGCGCTACGCGCTCGTGATTTCACGGGGGTGATTCAATTGATACCACCTGTGCTGTCGTCCGAGACGTTACTGCATATATTGCTGTCGTCCGAGTATTCCAGTTTCCGTCCGAGTACTACGGCTGTCGTTACCATCAATGCCCCTGTTTCAGTGTCCACAGGGCCAAAATTTCGTCGCTATTCAGCGCAATTATCACAGAAAATTGTCAAGAAGGTATTTATCGTTATTTCCAACGTGTTTCCAACTTTCTTAACATATAGATAATCACAAGAACTTATTTTGAGTACAAAACATTGTTTTCTCGCGTGTTTTTCTTACTTTCAACATATGCAAACATTCCGCATAAGCGAAAGTAGCTGGACTATTTCGTTTTCCATTTAGCCTTTGAAAACTATAATCATTTCCCCAACCCGTTGCGTCCTTCAAATTTTATTTGCCGTTTTTAAAAAGCGTGATACGGCTGTCGTTGACCCCTGATACGGCTGGCGGTTGTTTATTGATCAGTACGATACGGCTGTCGATAGTATTTTGAGATAGCATATTGCCCATTGAAATCAAATTCAACGCATTTTATGCATTTTTGTAGTTTCTGAACAGTTTTCATTTGCAACTGATAAAAGGACTGTATAGACTGTCTATTCTCTTGCTTCAAACCAAGCAACTTTACATATAAACACCACACACGCAAGAAAACTGTATCATTTATTAAATTCGAAGTTTCACCATTTATTAAAGCATGCGTTAAGCGTGGTATGACAGCTTTCAGTGACACCCGTGTTCATTACTTGCTCCCATCTGCAGTGGCTCCTCACAGCCCCCGGTCTGAAACTAGTGCCTCAGATGACGACTCGACATCGGTTAAAGCGCTATCGTCCCCAAAAATGGCAAAATTAAAATTTAGGTGTCTACTGAACTGTCGTATCAGCTTGAATGACACATGCAGTATTTTACCGCTATAACTGCGAGTATGTTAAATAGCACGTGCTACTACCGATTAAACAGGCTGTCCCTACTTTATATGTAAAGCACGTGCTACTACCGATTAAACAGGCTGTCCCTACTTTATATGTAAAGTTGCTTAAAGCGACCACAAGAGAAAGGAAATTTATGTCTAATTCACTCTGTTCAAACGACATAAATTATATATAGCTCGAATTTGACCTCAGGTGCGTCAAAAGATCGACGAGTCTACTTAGTAGCACGTGAAAGGATATTCAGACTGTAACAGTACAAATACTTAATGTGCGGGCAACTGAAGTGTAACAGAAAACTTGAGCCATTTCGTACCGATTTACCTTTCACGTGGTACTTCATGGACTCGTCGATCTTTTGACGCACCTGAGGTCAATATCGAGCTATAACAATATATATAAGCAGATTGCTAGAAAGCATAACAGTAACAAAGTCTACAAAACTCTCTTCTGTAATGTCATATGAGATAATTAGTGAAGTCATATTTATAAATGAACAATGAGTATTGTATCTAACGACACACACTTTGCATAACATGTTTTCTGGGGATGAAAAACGATTTATAAGCTGACATGTGCATGAACGAAACGCACGTCGTAATCATAAAAAACTACACCGCGCAACTACCTTTTTCAAAGTAACAAAGTTTACGTTTTAATTCTGTTTTAAATTTTGGATGTCCTGTAAAAATGTCGTAATAACCTAAACATCGGAATGCAACGAAATAATCATAATGTATAATCAGGATAACAACTCCGTGTAACAAACACCCCCGTACACCCTAATATACACTAGTGTATATAGTATAACTGGGGTGTGCAGGTGTAACATGTTTTCCTTATTCAAGTTTGATTTGAAACATAGACTGTCAGTACACATTAGAACCGCCTGGACGTGTTACCACAATCTATTGTACATTCCAGCTTTGGACAAAAATAAGGAAAAAAAATACCAAAACAATTCCATGCGGAAAAACTTCTGTGGTGGTTCTCATTGTTTCTTATTTGGATAATGCATGCGAAAATGATTGAGAAAGCCGGTAAGGCAATCGGTCACTACATATATACGACGTTCTATATTCATAACTTAGTTTGATCAGGGCGGCGGTGTGCCATGTAAATATCTAACCGTTCGTGTAGATACAACCCACTGGTTTATCGTTAGAATTATGAACAGAGTGAAGCAGATGTTGTTTCGTTCATATTTCTGAAATCTGGGAGGCCTTAAACTTAGTTTTACCCGTATATTTGGATCTACCACCTGTTCTAAATTGTCGACATCCGTAACGAGTTTAACCGACAGCCGTATCACACATATTTACAACTGATCGACAGCAGTAACACCAAAAGTTAAACGCCCCTTCAAAACCTTTCTGCTTTGGATTTTTTTAGAACTGTAAAAGGTTTTATCTTTGCAGTTATGTTTTCCACGTTGTTCAATAAATGGTCAGAAATGAGAGATGCTGATTTTTACAGTGTTTGCATATTTATGTGATTTTTGCTATTTTACGATTAAACACATGTTTGTATGAAAATTAGCGACCCAAAAGCCCGTACAAACATATTGCACGATAGACAAATATCTAACAACACATTCTAGCAGAAAAAAATGCAAATAATACCTTCAGATTCGATTGCGATCCACTTTTACGTGTGTACTGGTTGTGTAACGACAGCCGTAGTACTCGGACGGAAACCGGAATACTCGGACGACAGCAATATATAGAGGATATTCAAGTTTTTGGAGTGAATATGAGTTTTATTTCATTGAGTGAAGTGAAAAATTTTATATTTCATGAGTGCCGAAGGCACGAATGAAATATATAATTTTTCACTTCACGAGATGAAATAAAACTCATATTCACGACAAAAACTTGAATTTTCTTTTTATTATATTGCATGTAGTCATTGTAACGTTGCGCGCTGAAGCATATGACGTCAAAATCTTAAATGACGTCATTACGTCACGTCATTACATCGCTATTGTGTGTGAACGTTCATTGCGTCAACAATAGCATAGATTATAAAATTTAGTTATGTATAAATCAGAAATGAAACGGTGGAATCGTAATTAGCATATTTCCCAAATTTTATATTTTCACATGTGAAAATATAACTTTTTTATATTTTCACATGTGAAAATATAACTTTTTCAAATATTGGTTTTATTTAACACATATTTCTCTATATTTCATCACTTGCCATATAATAAATGCAGTAACGTCTCGGACGACAGCACATGTGGTATCAATTGAATCACCCCCGTGGATTTGATCTTCTTTGCAACTGACCTCCAAACAGTGAATTATTACTCAACAATTCACTGCTAGAGCTGATCTATTTCTTAAACATTAATTGTTTGCACATATATATCACTTTCATTTCAGAAGAAAAGATACGGACTGGGGTCAACTAATTAATCCGTGTTTCATCGGTTTTTATTAATCAATGATGTTAATCATAAATTTATTTATTTAGTTACTTACAGTAAGTTCCACAGCCAACTTAACTTTATTGTATCCTCTTATCTTTAAAATTGGTCAATTATGTGAAAACTTTTGTGCCCTATTATCATAATAAAAGCGTTGCAGGCATGCATGACACCCCACCACGCAAATTTAATTTAGTACAAATGCACAGACTATCTTTGTCAATAAATTCTCAAAAAGTCTCCCCGTACATCATCTATAGTGCAGGTTATATTTTCCTTTTGGTCCTTTGAGATCAGCGAGGCTATTCTGAGAAATCAGAAGTTAATTATCGGTTAAGTTCATTTTTAACCAATGTTTAATATATTTGGTCTCATTTAGATATACTAGTCTTTGTATCGACTACCCTTTTGAAAGTTGCAAAATTTCAGTTATTCTCTTTGGTTCAATGTTACCAAATTCTAAGGGTCACTGACGAGAATTTAATAGTCGAAACCGCGGTATGGACAATCCCCTTTCTCATTAATATGTTCACTGCTCTTAAAGGATCTCAGTTTTAATTTTATTATCAATATAAAGAGCAGAAAAAATTGTCTTCAATGAAGGACCATAACTCTGTACGTATTTGATAAAATCTATTCATCTTCAATCCCAAGCCACTACTTCCTAATATGAACTTTTATACAAAGTTTGAAGAAAATTGGTCGATAAATGCACAAAACAGAGACAGGAAATGAAATTTTTAACATAAATCAAGGACCATAATTCTTTACTTATTTGATAAAAGGTACCCATCATGAATCCCAAACAACTCCTCATCTTCAATCCCAGACCACTCCTTCCTGATATGAACTCCCATTACGAAAACTTGCCCATGCAATATACAACTTTTTTTTCAAAACCAAAAAATAAAAATTTCATTGGAAAAAGTTTGATATTTTTCTTATTTTCGCTCAAAACATAGATTGTGGGTACACGTTAGAACCGCCTCGCCGAGGCGGTTCTAACGAGTACCCACAATCTATGTTTTGGAGCAAAAATAAGAAAAATAGGTATACCCCTGCATACCCCAGTTTTACTATATAAAAGTGTGGTTTGAGGGGTGTACATTACACGGATATGTTTTCCTGATGTATATCTGAGTTTGAAAAAAAAAATCGGTCAAAAAATGCTCAGAGCCCGGAAACGAAATTTTAACGCATTACGAAAACATGCCCATGCAATATACAGAAATTTTTAAAGTTGTAAAAAATGAAAATTTTCAGTAGATTTTTTCAATATTTTTCTTATTTTTGCTCGAAACATAGATTGTGGGTACACGCGGTTCTAACGAGTACCCACAATCTATGTTTTGGGGGAAAATAAGAAAAATAGGTATACCCCTGCATACTCCAGTTTTGCTATATAAAAGTGGGGTTTGAGGGGGTACACATTTCACGGACATGTTTTCCTGATGGTAAATCAAGAGCCATTTACGAAACATACATATCTTCAATCCCAGACCACTCCTTCCTGATATGAACTCCTATATCTGAAAAAAAAAATCTGTCAAAAAATGCTCAGAGCCCGGAAACGAAATTTTAACGCATAACGAAAACATGCCCATGCAATATACAGAGATTTTTAAAGTGGTAAAAAATGAAAATTTGCAGTAGAATTGTTTCAATATTTTTCTTATTTTTGCTCAAAACATAGATTGTGGGTACACGTTAGAACCACCTCGCCAAGGCGGTTCTAACGAGTACCCACAATCTATGTTTTGGAGCAAAAATAAGAAAAATAGGTATACCCCTGCATACCCCAGTTTTGCTATATAAAAGTGGGGTTTGAGGGGGTACACATTTCACGGACATGTTTTCCTGATGGTAAATTAAGAGCCATAACTCTGAACTTACTGACGAAACATACCCATCTTCAATCCCAGACCACTCCTTACTGATATGAATTCCTATACGAAGTTTGAAGAAAATCGGTCAATAAATGCTCAGAGCCTGGGAACGAAATTTTAATACTGCTCTCCCAAATACCGAATTTCCCTTGCGAATGCCCTTCCGAATGCAATTTTGAGCAAATTCGCATTAATCGCTAGAAATTCGGAAGCATTCGGTAGCATTTGTAAGCATTCGGAAGTTTTCGGTGAAAATTTCAAGTCGTTGCGAAAATGAGGAACATGCTCCTAAAATTCGCAAGGAAATCATATTCTTAACATATTCGTAAAGAATTCCAAAACAATTCGGATTGATTGCAAGACATTTGTAACACTCGCAAGCCATTTGCAAGGATTCGGTAGCATTAAATTCTATTGAGGTTTGATGTCCGTAAAGAATCGCTAGTGAATCGCAACATTTTCACATTCAAGACTCAGTTTTTAGCACAATTTATTTATTCTAGCCCTATATATATCCTTCAAGTAAAGATCATAATTTATGGTGTTTAGCCTTAAGCTATCTATCATTATTATATAACTATAAATAGACAGTATTTCAGACAATGCTTTCAGCCCATTGCATATTTTGTCATATTCTATGACCTGGGGTTTTTCCCATTAAATATATGTTGCTATATAACACTGTATCTATCATGGAAATGTACATTGATTGATGTATTGCAGTCCTGCTGATGAAATACAGATGATATTTACGACTGTTTAATTTATTTGAATTAAGACTTTATGTCCCAATGAACTTTTTAGTCATGCTGGGACTTTATGCAACCTGTTAAAAACAATCCATTTTCAAATGATTTTTTTTTTCTGCACATTCTTTTTGAAAGTTTTGTATTAAAAGAACGTGTTATACAATAAAACAATTGTTGACTATTGAGTCATTGAATATGATGTGATATCCAACAGAGACTACCAATATTGACCGAGGCGAACGGTCAATATTGGTAGTCTCTGTTGGATATCACATCATATACAATGACTCAATAGTCAATAATTGTATAATGTATGATAGACAAACTAAAGTCCCCTGAAATTTTTGTTTGCCCAGTGAAATTGTCTTTTTATTGTGTACATCGCAATTTGAGAAAAACAATGGAGTGATGTGTGTTTGGATCAATACAAAGTTTAAAGAAAATCGGTCAATAAATGCTCAAGATGGAGCCCGAAAACGAACTTTGACGTTAATCAAGGGCCATAACTCGGTACTTATTAGACGAAATTTACCAATTTTCAACCCCTTTTTATCCTTCCTAATATGAGCTCCTGTAAAAAGTTTAAAGAAAATCGGTCAATAAATGCTTAAGATAGAGCCCGGAAACGAGTTTTTAACGTAAATCAAGGGACATAACTCTATACTTATTTAACGAAATTTACCCATCTTCAATCCCAGACCAGTCCTTCCTGATATGAACTTTATACAAAAATTGGAGAAAATCAGTCATTTAATTCTCAAGATAGAGCCAGGAAACGAAGCGCTGACGGACAGACAGACAGACAGACGGACACTCCAACGCAAATGTTTTGGAGGCTATAACATAATACCCCGCACTTCTTCAAAAAGCGGGGTATACAAATGACTCGAAAATCTGTGTGTGTCATCAAATCTGAAATTTTAGTGCGCATTCTCTTGAACACGCCCCAGGGTACAAAAATGCATTTTCCGTGCCCTGCGCGCGCGGGCTCGAAATTTTTTTAAAACAGTTCACATAATTAAAATCTTGGAACGTCGTCCGATGAGTGCTTGCTACAGTGCATGGCAATATCAATGTTGACACCTACGGCTCAACGCCAGAAATCGGCCTTGATGTTCAATTCGCGAAGACTGTTTGTTTTTAGGCGTTCAACGTCACTTGGTCACGTGGTCAAGGTCACTGCAGATGTCCATCATATGCTTTATTTTGTGTTTGCAACCTAGCCTTATTGAAAAAAAATGTATTGCAGTATGGGAAATTCAAATTTCAATGCGTTTCGCTGCTTTTGATTAGGGTGGTTTGCACAGTTTAGCAAGAAATTCGCCAAAATCGCTTATTTCCTTCATTTTTCAAAATTACCCCTTCGCCAATTTTTCCGCTATAGCTAGGCAGATTAAGTCAATTTTCAATAAAAAATCGTGCATTTAGTGAAACAAGCATGAAATTTGGCATGTAGGCTCAGAATGCCCAACTGTTTTGAAAAATATCGTTGTCCAGCCAAAAATTCAAAATGGCGGGCAAAATGGCCGCCATTTTCAAAATGGCCATCCTGAAAGACTACTGATCAGAGCTTGCTATCTAAAACTTCACTACATTGACTGATTTTCAGGTTTTTTGGTATCAATGTCAATGTTTAAAAACCCATTGAATCTAAATTTCCACTTAATATTCATAATGGCGGATAAAATGGTGGCCATTTTCAAAATGGCCGCCATTGAAGGCTTGAATTACAGTTTTTCATCTTACATTTCACTGCATTGGCCGATTTTTATGCTTTTGGTGTCTAAATGTATGTAAATGAACCTATAGAATATGAATATACACATAGTTTTCTAATATTTATCATTTGCCATGACATATATGTCAAATGTAAAGCAAAAACCTCAGCCTTTAATGAGCGAAATGCAGTTTATATGTAGCTGTCTGATAAAATATAATGATTTTAGTTGCCCTTAATTTTGTATAAAGTTGATATGAATATGTCAGGTGATAATATTTAATGATTAGCTCATTGCATTTTATGTGTTTAGCAATTTACACCATTAAAATCAACTGACAATTCACCATTTTGATTGTAAAATGGGACCGTTGTATAAATGAGATTGTTATTTTTTCGCCTTATCTTGTGTAACGAGAGTGAAATTATTCCTTCTTTTAAAAACTTCACTACATTGACTGATTTTTTTTACATTTTTGGTGTTAATGTCCATGAGAAAGAACCCATTGAATCTAAATGTTTACTTAATATTGATGATTGCGGACAAAATGGCGACCATTTTCAAAATTGACGCCACTGAAGACTTGAATGACAGCTTTTCATCTAACATTTCACTGTGTAAATGAACCTATAGAATATAAAATATTCACATTAGTTTTCTTGTATTTGTCATTGGTCATGACATATTTGCCAAATAAAAAGCAATAACACCAGCCTTTAATGTGCAAAATGCACTGCATATGGAGCCATCTGATGAAAATAATGGTTTTAGTTGCGTTTATTTTTGCAAGAATTTGATATGAATACGTCAGGTGATTATATTTAATGATTATCTCTTATTTTTTAGCAATTTTTAAAAATCAAAATGGTGGCCATGTTTTAGCCATACAGGTACTTTTCCTTATAAATTGCAATTCACCGTTTTGATTGTAAAATGGGACCGTAGTATAAATGATAAAAATAATTGTTAGATCCTTTGGAAGCAGTAAAACATTGAAGCGAGAAGATGGGCCATATTGTACAATTTCGGGTACTGAACCTTCGTCAGTGACCCTTTACAAAACTGGCAGCGAAAGCCATACATTTTTGCTGCAATTTCAACAATTGACATCGGTGTAGTCTAAATCAAAGACTTGTATTCCCAAAGGGGCCAAATAATCAAAATACTGTTAAGAAGGTGATTCTTAACGTACAATATATTTGAAACACTACAAATATATTAACTGATCCCAAAGGATCAAAAGAAAAATATAATCTGCACTATGGATGATGTACGGGGAGACTTTTTAGGGCCGCCACACGGCACATCACCAGCTGCAGTAATAGCAAATAAAAATAATTGTTAGATCCTTTGGAAGCAGTAAAACATTGAAGCGAGAAGATGGGCCATATTGTACAATTTCGGGTACTGAACCTTCGTCAGTGACCCTTTACAAAACTGGCAGCGAAAGCCAGACATTTTTGCTGCAATTTCAACAATTGACATCGGTGTAGTCTAAATCAAAGACTTGTATTCCCAAAGGGGCCAAATAATCAAAATACTGTTAAGAAGGTGATTCTTAACGTACAATATATTTGAAACACTACAAATATATTAACTGATCCCAAAGGATCAAAAGAAAAATATAATCTGCACTATGGATGATGTACGGGGAGACTTTTTAGGGCCGCCACACGGCACAACACCAGCTGCAGTAATAGCAAATAAAAATAATTGTTAGATCCTTTGGAAGCAGTAAAACATTGAAGCGAGAAGATGGGCCATGTTGTACAATTTCGGGTACTGAACCTTCGTCAGTGACCCTTTACAAAACTGGCAGCGAAAGCCAGACATTTTTGCTGCAATTTCAACAATTGACATCGGTGTAGTCTAAATCAAAGACTTGTATTCCCAAAGGGGCCAAATAATCAAAATACTGTTAAGAAGGTGATTCTTAACGTACAATATATTTGAAACACTACAAATATATTAACTGATCCCAAAGGATCAAAAGAAAAATATAATCTGCACTATGGATGATGTACGGGGAGACTTTTTAGGGCCGCCACACGGCACAACACCAGCTGCAGTAATAGCAAATAAAAATAATTGTTAGATCCTTTGGAAGCAGTAAAACATTGAAGCGAGAAGATGGGCCATATTGTACAATTTCGGGTACTGAACCTTCGTCAGTGACCCTTTACAAAACTGGCAGCGAAAGCCAGACATTTTTGCTGCAATTTCAACAATTGACATCGGTGTAGTCTAAATCAAAGACTTGTATTCCCAAAGGGGCCAAATAATCAAAATACTGTTAAGAAGGTGATTCTTAACGTACAATATATTTGAAACACTACAAATATATTAACTGATCCCAAAGGATCAAAAGAAAAATATAATCTGCACTATGGATGATGTACGGGGAGACTTTTTAGGGCCGCCACACGGCACAACACCAGCTGCAGTAATAGCAAATAAAAATAATTGTTAGATCCTTTGGAAGCAGTAAAACATTGAAGCGAGAAGATGGGCCATATTGTACAATTTCGGGTACTGAACCTTCGTCAGTGACCCTTTACAAAACTGGCAGCGAAAGCCAGACATTTTTGCTGCAATTTCAACAATTGACATCGGTGTAGTCTAAATCAAAGACTTGTATTCCCAAAGGGGCCAAATAATCAAAATACTGTTAAGAAGGTGATTCTTAACGTACAATATATTTGAAACACTACAAATATATTAACTGATCCCAAAGGATCAAAAGAAAAATATAATCTGCACTATGGATGATGTACGGGGAGACTTTTTAGGGCCGCCACACGGCACAACACCAGCTGCAGTAATAGCAAATAAAAATAATTGTTAGATCCTTTGGAAGCAGTAAAACATTGAAGCGAGAAGATGGGCCATATTGTACAATTTCGGGTACTGAACCTTCGTCAGTGACCCTTTACAAAACTGGCAGCGAAAGCCAGACATTTTTGCTGCAATTTCAACAATTGACATCGGTGTAGTCTAAATCAAAGACTTGTATTCCCAAAGGGGCCAAATAATCAAAATACTGTTAAGAAGGTGATTCTTAACGTACAATATATTTGAAACACTACAAATATATTAACTGATCCCAAAGGATCAAAAGAAAAATATAATCTGCACTATGGATGATGTACGGGGAGACTTTTTATGACACTGTTATTTTTTGCGCTTATCTTGTGTAACGTGAGTGAAATCGGTCCTTTTAAAATAAATGCACCATAAATGTCCATGACGCCCGCTTATTTACACTTATTGTGTGGATTTATGGTCACTTGAAATGATGTCTGTAAGACGTGTAAGTATCAGTGCCATTTTTGAGGTAGTTGCGTGCATTGGATACACAATAAATGTAATAACATGAAGGGCACAATGTGTCCTTGTCCTGATTTCAACTCTGCTTCATGCTTTGGCTTAGCTAGTCCTATGGATGGAACAGACAAAATGGAGGTGGAGTTTGGTGATGAAAAGAAACAGAGGGAGAACACCCATCAAGAAGCATCTATAGAAGTCATGACGACTTGGTTGACGTCGAGGACCAATATGTCAAATAAGGTGGAACATGTCATTTAGGGATATGGTCTCTGGTGGTGGCTATGAACTACTTTAACCCGATAGCGGGTGTAGTCAACCTGCGTGAGAAATGTCATGCTTCATGCTGCTGACACTTGGACCATGCCTGCGACTACTCTGGGCCATATTCAATGTCATGCCAAGCAATGGTCCATTTGATTTGTAATGTTAAACAAAATGATGTAGCGATGGAAAGATTGCCCAAGTACGCAAACTGCACAGAAGAGACAATGCAGGCCAAAGAAAACTTGGGACGAATTATTTCGAGATGGCAGAAAGAAACTTGGAATTGATTTAATCACCCTGAAAACCGGTCTGAACAGACGGGAGCATTTGCGGGGGAGACTTGTCAACCCTCAGATGAGGAAAATGGACTATAAACTGGATATAATGATAGTGTGATGATAGAATTAGACTCATGTTTTCAGACCTTTTCTAACCATATTCATGTTAGAGGTATCAAATCTCTGTCTAACAGTGATGTCACCACTGTGCCCTGCTTGTGTTTAGACAAGACACTCTTTTCTCTACACCTAATCGATTATGATTAGAAAGGCCTGACAACAAAAATCTAATTCATCATCATAACATCATTAAATCCAGTTTATAGTCCATTTTCCTCTACTGAGAGTTGAACTTTCTGCCAAGTCTTCCTCGCAAATGCCGTTCAGACCGGTTTTGAGGGTACTAAATCCATTCCAAGTTTCTTTCTGCCATCTTGCAATACTTCATCCCAAGCTTTCTTTGGGGTGCATTATCTCTTCTGTGCAATTTGCGTACTTAAGCAATCCTTCCATCGCAACACTCCACATGCCCAAACCGTGCAAAGTACAACATCCAAAGTTTTGATGTCAAGCTTTTAGAGAAAAAGCTAGCTTCATCATTTTCTTTGACATTACAAATCAAATGGAATACTGCCCTGCCATAACACCGGGAATGGCTTAGAGTAGTAACAGGCATGGCACAAGTCTCTGCAGCATAAAACATAATACTTCTCATACAGGTTGATTACACCTGCTATCGGGTCAGATGCGACAAGTTGCAGTTTACAAGGGGATGCAGTTGGCGGGACTTTCCTCAAACTGATTTTCAGCGTGTAACAGCAGCCAGTTCACTGCCACCACAAGAGACCATATCCCTAAATAGCAAAATTATGTGACCCGTTCCCCCTTATTGGACATACTGGTACTCGACGTCAACTAAGTCTGCATGAATTTTATAGACGCTTCGTGATGGGTGTTCTTCCTCTGTTTCTTTTCATCACCAAACTCCACCTCCATTTTGTCTGTTCCATCCATAGGACTAGCTAAGCCCAAGCATGAAGCACAGTTGAAATCAGGACAAGGACACATTGTGCCCTTCATGTTATTACATTTATTGTGTATCCAATGCACGCAACTACCACAAAAATGGCACTGATACCTGTACCTGTCTTACAGACACCATTTCAAGTGACCATAAATTCATATATTCCATACAATAATTGTCAATTACAAAGGGCGGCATGGATATTTATGGTGCATTAATTTAAAAAGAAGGAATAATTTCACTCTCGTTACACAAGATAAGGCGCAAAATTACAATCCTATTGATACAATGGTCCCATTGTACAACCAAAATGGTGAATTGCCAGTTTTAAAGGAATGTGCCTGTATTGACAAAACATGGCAACCATTTTGATTTTAATGGTGTACATTGCTATACACATAAAATGCAAAGAGATAATCATTAAATGTAATCACCTGACATATTCATATCCACTTTATACAAAAAAGGCAACTAAAACCATTATATTTTATCAGACGGATGTATACAAAATGCATTTCGCAAATTAAAGGCTGACGTTTTTGTTTTACATTTGACAAATATGTCATGGCAAATAATAAATACAAGAAAACTATGTGTATAGTAATATTCTATAGGTTCATTTACATACATTTTGACACCAAAAGCATCAAAATCGGTCAATGCAGTGAAATGTAAGGTGAAAAACTGTAATTCAAGCCTTCAATGGCGGCCATTTTGAAAATGGCCGCCATTTTGTACGCCATTTGAATATTAAGTAGAAATTTAGATTCAATGGGTTCTTAAACACCGACACTGACACCAAAAACCTAAAAATCAGTCAATGCAGTGAAGTTTTAGATAGCAAACTATGATCTGTAGTCTTTCAGGGCGGCCATTTTTAAAATGGCGGCCATTTTGTCCGCCATTTTGAATTTTCGGCTGGACAACGATATTTTTCAAAATAGTTGGGCATTCTGAGCCTACATGCCAAATTTCATGCTTGTTTCACCAAATGCACGTTTGTTTCACTAATCTGCCTAGCTATATGGTAGGCAAACGAAAAGAAGTCACACGGCTGATTTTCACAGTTCGGCTTTGAAAATGGTTGGACTACATATATTCGGAATTCCGGATGAATGGGCTGAAACCACAAATAGCTACCATTGGCGATTATTCTGTTTCGGCTCTACTAATTGTTTGATTGCTTTGGTGATTTTTTTTTTCTAAAACAGCTACCGATCAGATGAATTATGTACACATTTACATTATTCATATTTCTGACATTATTTCGAGCCAGAGTCTGCAATCATGTTTCGGACTTCAACGCGCGAAATCATTACGAAAACTTGCCCATGCAATATACTGAGATTTTTTAGCTTTAAAAATTGAAAATTTTTAGCTTAAACATTTTGATATTTTTCTTATTTTTGCTCAAAACATAGATTGTGGGTACGGTTCTAACGAGTACCCACAATCTATGTTTTGAAGCAAAAATAAGAAAAATAGGTATACCCCTGCGTACCCCAGTTTTGCTATATAAAAGTGGGGTATAAGGGGTATACATTACACGGACATGTTTTCCTGATGTAAATTTTTAACGGCAAAACTTCTCCAGCAAGGTAATGTGTATCATTGACTTAGAAAAACAGTTTCTAATTTATCGAAGGCACTATGAATTGATGATGGTCTTTCGGAACCAGAATTTTATGGTGACTTGGTTTACAAATTTAAGAAACTTTAAGAAGGAACGTTTGTTTTTTGCTTTTAAGTTTATTAAACGTATAGGATATAACTTATATGTTGTGCGACAGTCTGCATGCTTAGTTTTTAACCCAATCATGGTTGATAACTATATTGCCATCTTTAATTATACAATTAATTGGGTGGGTCGGTCGTAAGACTGTATTATGACTCCGACTTCAAGCTTATCATTTTGTCTCTTGTTTGGACAACCGGAATTCAACTGGTACTTTTATTTTGCATCAAAGCCAGATTTTATATGGAGCATCTATATGAATGTGGAATCAATGTGTATATAGAAAATATAGACTTTCAGTGATGTTGTAAGGCGTCTGGGGCTTTCCATTGCCGGGCAGCTTTTTGTATCTGTGAGTACTCGTTTTTTTATTCATCATGGATGTTATCATAAGTTATGTGTTTGATGATTCATTGACGAGTTAAAATTCACCAAGAGGATCGAGCATCTAACTAAATGTTGTGAACCAATGCAGAAGATGTGGGTGGGGTTAGGCCTGTAAAACTAATTTCAGCCCGCCAGTAATTTTATATTACTGATCGTTCCAAGGCGATACTTAAGTGGTGGTTCTTATTGTTTTATGGTTTGAAGTTGAAGTTTTGTGCTGTTTGCACGTTATGTACGTTTTCATATTTCAGTTAAGTTTGGGTAACTTAGTGGCCGCCTATTGGGAAAATAGCTGTACACTCGGCTTACGTTACGTTTTCTTAGTATAAGTACATGGTTGTTTATTTATATAGTTTTCTCCCTTCTCGGTTTTTGAAGTAGGATTTTTTTTCTGATTGCGCCATGTCCTGATCATTGCCTTATTTTACCATTAACTTTAAGTTTAAACTTTAATTGATTCAGTAGTAATTCGGTTTTCATGAAGTATCCATGAGGTGTTGCCTATACGGTATCCAATAAATATATCAATAGGTACAAGTAGGCAACGATCAGGAAAAGGCGCAATCAGAAAAAGATTCAGATGTAATTAAGTTTAAATCCAAACTAAAGACATCAGAATTACAGGGATTATAATTATTATTATCATTATCGTTATTATTATTATTATTAAAACCAGTTTACTAGGACAGCGTAATTATCTTTTCTACTATGACAGGGAAAATGTATGCGATCATTGAAACGTAAACTCAACTGGCTAATACATGTACATGTATTACAAAATGTTGCTGCAGTAAAGTCAAAACCCCAACCCAAAGATTCTAGGCGAGACAGAGACCTTTTTATAGCTTCAACCCTTCAATGTATTATTCTATAGCTATAACTGTAATGGAAAAGTTCCATGTAGATATCCATCCGAGAAAAAAAGAAGTCCGGTTTTAAAAGATTGTTTATTCGTCAATATGATTATTTTAGGATGTAAAGCTGTAGACATACAAAAAGTAAATAGATTGTTTTTTCAACTGGGACACTTAAAAGTTTAAAAGTTACTAACGTGTCAAATTAAAAAGACTGCTTAGAGGCCATGGGTAGTGATTCGGTCGGCGGTCATCAGTCTGCGGTCTTTGCAAGCCTTAGGCATATTCGTCCCCAATTATTTCGATACAAATTGTTATTTCGGTTTCTAATCTATAAACGACATGCTTAAGACATGATTTCTATCATTGATTATGCCTGTAGTGCCTGTCTGTTCTTATAATAATAATAGTTCATCGCGGTTTGTATTTAGCGCTACACTGCCGTGGTCACTTCGATAGTTTTTTTTATGATAACCTCGAAGGTACGAATGAAGCCGAGATAGCCTGATTCTCTTTTCTCTTCTAATCAAGGGCGGGAAAATGATTCGGTATCAATTAAGCATGGCACTGGTTCCTATTCCGAATATATTTACATATAACATAAACCTGATAACGGGAAACCAGCCGATAATGGCAACTATTTTTAGATTATTATTTATAGACCATAAATATTAATGATAACATGAGTAATGCCGTTAAAAGTCTGTCGGCCCCATTAGCTCAGTGTGTTAAGCATCGATCTTCTAATCAGACTCTTACAGGTTCGAATCTCGCCGAGTATCCGCTATTCATTTTTTTTTTTTTTTTTTTTTTTTTTTTTTTTTGTTATCATAATAAGCCTCTTTTCTTTCTTCATTCGTTTTTATTCTTCCTTTTTTATGGAGTCTATTTAGCAGTACGCTGAAAAAAGTTGTTCAGTACTGGCGATAACTGGTAGACCCAGACAGATGAATGTTGCATTATCAAATGAGCCGCGTCACAAGAAAACCGGATTTTTGCCTATGCGAAAACAAAGGCGCAGATCAGCTTCGCAGTAACTGCGAAGCTGATCAGCGCCTTTGTTTTCGCTACACGGATAGTACACTTTCTCTTCTTATTAAATCCGAAATTTCAAGCTTCTATGCTGCTTCGGGGACTGGTCATGTTGGGATGTTGCCTCCATTTTACAGGACTTTTACCCAAAATGAGGATGTCATCACATCCAACAAGTGCTTGAAATATAACTATCCAACTAAGACACAAAAGGCTTATACGTATGGATGGTTTGACTTGAAATGTTCCCTCGGCAGGCTCAGACAAGCACGGTTAACCAGTAATCAGTCAGCAGTGTATTTAGCTTTACCTGAAGGCACAATTAGCCTATATCTATTTCTTTAGGCCCCAATGGGAGGGGGGCCCATAGTCTCTATGGTGAAAATAACAGTCACAAATGATTAGCGTGTGTCTAAGGTGTGTACAGGTGGTATAATAAAATTTTGGATTGCATGTACTTTTGTACAGTTATGTTAAGCACACAATACACAATATAGGCGCGTATCAAACGTTTAATGTAACGCGTGTTGAACTTATTCGTATAAGACACATACCCGAGACACGTCGAGCTTTAAGCATGCTGCATGCTTAAAATACTTTAACGTACACCAAGCGTACAGAACGCACATGTACGAGGTTTGTGGACACCTTGGCTAGCAGGAAAAGTAAAGTGCTGTTGTTTAAGTTTTTTTGTTTTTGTATAAATATAAGCAGCAATATCTTATGAGCATATTTGAGGAATATGTTTCAATTTGAAGTATCAACACGTTAAATATGACATATTTTCTACTTACGCGTACGTAGGGCCACACGGGACAGGTGCCAAAACGTCAACAAAATGTGACGATTTTTATATTGTGTTTTTTCCCTGTCAAACGGCACTTAAATATGTTATAACATTAAAACATTTCGTCCTAAAACCAAATAACACTGACTTCAGTTTCAGAAAGATTCCGACTTGGCGGCAGTGTTGTTTGATTTATGTGAAAAAAAAAATCAGAAGCAGACTGAAAAATCTGTTTGAAATAATGGCGTAATTTGACGTCGGAGAACAGCCGACGCCGATTGTATGTTTCGTTAAGGAAATCACCCACAGATACGATGAAAATGTTACAAACAACAGAAACGTCATCGGTCTGTCAGTTACTATTTAGTTCTCAGTACAGTGTAGTTGTGGCACAGACGATTTTCAGCTGCTCAGAAGTCCACCTATGATGATAAACGGAAGATCACCTGTCTGGCATGCTCGCCGCAAGAAATTGTTACACATGTTCAACAGGTGGACGAACAATTTTGCGAGAATTGGTACGGCGTATCTGCATTTGACAGCTGGATACACAGACATAAAAATGTTGATAGCCAAGGATCTTTTGTTAAAAAAAAAACACACACCCTGAAACAAATATAACGTGCTGGCGGCTTAAAATGTCAAGTAACGTCATATAGAGACGTTGACCTTTGCCCCGCACTCGGTTCGGAAGTGCAGGGAAAAGGCTGTAGATGACGTGTTTTTGTCAGATTTCAATAAAATTTCTTGTATATTTGCTTATAAAATACTTTTGCAAAAGCAGATATATTCATTTTTCTGTTGAAAATATAAATGGTGTACACGAACTTTTCTGACAAACCACGTATGTATGTCTATGGAAATACATTGGTTGAATTTGCGGCATATTTTTCCATACGCTCGGTGCGCGCTTTGTCTTATACGTTATTGACTGCGATAGAAAATTGAAGCTATTGATATGACACTTGTGTCATATCTTTTCTTGTCTACTTGTTCATCAAAATGTCCATTCACGAAATTTAAAAAAAGGTAATCAAATCAAATTAGTCATTGTATTCGACTGGCAACCCAAAGACATCAAGCGGAACAGAAAGAATAATACAAGGCATCACAGAGCACAAGCGAAGAGCACGACAAGAAAAGCAGCAACTCGACCAAAATGAATCAAAAATAAGCCGACGAGCACAACAGACAGACAAACGGTCGAACGCGCACCATAAATATAAACCAGAGGACCAATGGTCCTATAAACGCTCACCTGAGATCTGGGATATGCGACCTAAGCTGACTTTGCCATAAAATAGGACAAAGTCATCACGGGGTCATGATTTATACGACTTTTCAGAGCTCCATTCACTGATGCTTCAGGCAAAGTTTCAAAATCATAGGTCTTCCGGTTCTGAACAGTAACATTTATAAAGGTTTTTGCTATTTATAGACTTGGCGGCCATCTTGGTCACGTGATCTGAACCATTTATATTAAGTTTCATTCCCCTTTCCTAACGATGCTCCACATAAAGTTTGGCTTTGACTGGCCGAGCGGTTTCAGAGAAGATGATGTTTGAATATTATGGTCATAAACATGTATATAGCCTCAGGTCAGGGGCAGACAACCCCGTGAGAAAATAATATCTTTTGTCCATTTGTATACTCCTAGCAAGTTTTTCCCCATTTAATTACATTTTACACATTTTCCCATTCAAATGCATGGGCAACCTAGGTCAAGGTCATCGCAAGGTCATGCTTAATATAAACTTTGTAGAGCTCCTCTCCCTGATGCTTCATGCCAAGTTTCAACATCATAGGCCTTCTGGTTCTGGAGAAAAAGATTTTTAAAGGTTTTTTGCTTTTTATTGCCATGGCGACCATCTTGGTCATGTGACCTAAACCATTCTTATAAACTTTCATTCTCCCTTCCTAAGAATGCCCAACGCAAAGTTTGGTTTTGATCAGCGAAGCGGTATCAGAGAAGAAGATCTTTGAATAGTATGGTAATATACATGTATATTGCCCCGGGGTGGGGCAGACCTGCCCCTGGCGTACATTTATTTTTAGAATCATAAATATTCAGTCCATTTGCCCATTTCCATTAAGTTTTTCCCTTCAAATGCCATTTTGACAATGTTCCCGGTTCAAATGCATGGTCGCCTCATGTTGACATTGCCAAAAGATAGGTCAAGTTCATCATTTCTAGAGCTCCCCCCTGATCCTTCATGCCAGGTTTTAAAATCATAGGCTTTCTGGTTCTGGAGAGGAAGATTTTTAAATATTTTTGCTATTTATAGCCATGGCGTCCATCTTGGTCATGTGACCTTGAATATTTATATAAACTTTCATAAATATTATGCATACATTTATAAAAGGCTTTGATTGGTCGAGCGGTTACTGAGAAAATTAAGTTTTACATTGTAAATGACCTTTGGTCAAGGTCAAGAAATGACCTTGACCTTTAATACTCACCGACTTCATTAGCTCAACATGTTGTCTGTATCTACCACTTTTCAGGTCACAGACTACAAAACTTCCTAAAAATTCAATGTTTTCACTTTTGTTCATTGAAAAACTTGTGTAACCAAAATTGACCTTGCCGTAAAATAGGTCAATATCAAGGTAAAGGTCAACCCAAGGTCATGATTTATTTAAACTATAATGGGCAAAAGTTCCCGATGCTACACACCAAATTTCGTTGAAATCGGGCTATCTTCGTCATGTGACCTGGACCATTTATATAAACTTTCGTTCCCTTTTCCTAAGGATGCTCCACTTGAAGTTTGGCTTTGATTGCCCAAGCGGTTTCAGAGAAGAAATTGTGAACAGACGACGGACGGACGGACGGACGACGGACGACTTGGAATGGTCAGTAACTATTCATTCTAGTCAGTTTTCATTAGATACATGTAGAAGCAAATTTTATTTCCAGGATCGTTTTGGTGAACCTCGATAGATATCATTTTTGTTACTCTTGTAAAACGGATGGTCCTGAAAAATTCCCTTTGTATTTATTTTAGTATCACATGAGCCGCGTTGCGAGAAATCGGAATTTTTGCTATGCGGGAACAAAGGCACAGATCAGCTTCGCAGTCACTGCGAAGCTGATCAGCGCCCTTGTTTTCGCTACAGGGATAGTACAATTTCTCTTCTTCTTAAATCCGAAATTTCAAGCTTCTAGCCTGCTTAAGTGACTGTATAGGCTGGTTTGTGTCAGACCTAATCGGAAACCCCGTGGATCGGTTTTCTTTCGTCGCGGCTAATATGATAACTGATTTACACTTTCATTTTAGGGCAACGCACATCCACTGGCTGTTCTTAGTTGCGAAATATAAGTCAAAAGGCCGAAATAGTAACATTGTTCAATCAGCAAAATATCTTATAATGATGAACAGATTTCATAATTAATGGAAATGTATTGTTGGTAAAACATATGCGTTTTAAATATATCACAGTAACTAAGTTTACATTAGATTTTCACATTAAAATTGGGGTTCGCCCTTCTTGGAGCTACAGAACAATATACATATAACACATATAACAATATACGAGGGTTGTCCGGAAAGTTTTAGGACTGTGCCGATATCTTAAAAATTATTTTATGTTATACAATTAAAGATATATCAGTTTATAGATAAGGCATTCATGAATAATATATGGGAAAATTGGAATCAAAACGTACATACACTTGGAGATATTGGTCTCCAAGGCAACCGATATTGCGCTTCTCGGAGCACTTTGAATTTTGTGTTTTCTAAAACCTGGAGACAAGAAAACAAATGACCACAAATTGGCCATATGGCTTTTAAATACAGCAACAACTTGCATGGTGCCACGCCATCATCTGTTTAATATTTTCACAAAATTCCATGGTCTTTCGACGGTTAACAATTTTGCAAAAGCTAACAGAAGTGTATGTGTCAATCTAAATGTTAGAAAGAAACTCGACGTCGCCGCAATGGATGAAGCAGCGCTTTTTTATTAAACACTGTTCATGCCGTAACAAGTTCACAAATCTTATCAAAATTTTTTACTGTTGGTTGAACAAAATTCAGGCTATTGAAGATCATTAATTTTTCGGTTTTTCGAAAAGTTTTTGTCAGGAAATCGGTGATAAGATGAAGGGCTACAGGCCGTTCGATGCGTGCGAAAAGTGAAACCCCATTTAACATCAGCGCAGAACAGTTTGGAGGTAGCCACATGAAAACGAATGTGCTTTCCTGATATTTGAATAACATTGTTGCTCTCAGAATACTCAAATAAACTTGAAACTATCAAGTGTTTGTGCCCGATGACCTTGAGAACCACTTTAAAATGCATCCGATCAGCCAGGTAATTCTTGTAAAATTATAACGGGAGCAACGTCGTTGACGTCAAAGTGCTCCGAGAGTAGCAACATGCTCGTATTAAAATGGTCATATCAATATGTTCCCGGTGAGCAAATATGCTGAAATGTTCAGCAATTACTCATGATATAATGATTTTTTCCTGTATAAAATAACAACTGATTCTCTTGAATAGTTATTGAGATATAGACACAGTCTCAAAACTTTCCGGACAGCCTACGTACATATAACAATATACATATAACATCTGACAGTAACATTTTACAGCCTCAAAATAACAGGGTCAATGTTACTAATAGCTCTGTCACACATTCATGTATCAGCGTCGTATCGCTCACGTATCTAAGAAAATTTCGATACGCCGAGGTCTGAGGCGTGTTATGCTCGAGTGACGTATTTACCACGTACGTGTGACGTTCCTGCTACGTTCCCGTTACGTATCCGTGACGTATATGTATTTGTATGGAGTTTCACTTTCGTACGTACGGCGTATCAATGCGTATGTGCTACGTACGTGTGACGTATGTATGGCGTATGAACTGTACGTATCCATGGCGTTTTTACTACGTTCCATTCTTATCTGCGGCGTATCTGTTCTGTACCGATTGCTTTGTTCGCAATTCGCACATTACAGTTATCATTTATCAGAGGTCGAAGATGTCACCGGAGAAATCTAGATAATCTAGATTAACACCGAAAAAAACCCTGAGGTGGTGCTGGTGGGGGTCAGCTCCAAGCTACCCATCCTGGTCGTGAAACGACATGAACAAAGACAGAGGCTACACCAAGCGTAACCCTGAAATAACACTGCACGGCACCCCGAAACGTGAGAAACATCTGATCCATGGCTTTGGAAAACATGTACGCGTACATAGTAGCATTAGGATTTTCTTTGAACGCCACAAAATATTCCTAATACTCCTAATACGTAACGCATACTCCACAAAAGCGAAACGTACGTAGCATATACGTAGCACATTCGCCACTGATACATGTACGCGAGATATTGTTTGGAACAGTATTCCCGCAACTATAAAAATGTCCCCGTCATTAGACATATTTGTTAACAGCTGCATTAAATGGCTGAAAGATTAAGCCACTCAGAAATATTTAACGAGTTACCTCCGACGCCATAAATGGTACAACTCTCTCTCTCTCTCTCTCTCTCTCTCTCTCTCTCTCTCTCTCTCTCTCTCTCTCTCTCTCTCTCTCTTGTTTCCACATTGATATTTTGTTGATTATTTTTTATGCATCATCACTATGTATCCATGACATTATTGTATGTATGTTGATTGTATGTATTGTATTTTGAGGGGCCCAAGGAAGATTGGTGCCTTAGCAATTGGGCTACCCTCTTTAAATAAATTTACTTACTTAGATACGCCACTGATACGCGACGTACGTCGTTGATACGCCGTAGATACGAAAAGAGAGTCGATGATACGCCACACATACGTAGCAGATACGAAAGGTACGCTGAGTTTTAAAAGGTACGCTGTACATAAGTCACGGTTACGAGTGGCGTATGAGCAGTATGAGCTACGTATCTACGGGATTCCTGCCACGTTGCTTCCGTATGTGTGACGTATATACGGCGTATCAGACCTGCCGCGTACATGTACGTGATACGAATTTTAAGCGCACACGTAAAAAACGTAGCACTTTGGCGTATGGGGAGTATGAGCTACGTATCGAGGAGTATCAGCTACGTATACTCACGTATGTACGACGTACGCGTGACGTACCTTTCGTATCTTGATACGCCGTAGATACGTGAGTCGTTATGCGATAGTGTGAAAGTGGTTTAAGCTGACAAAAATCATAACAAAAAGAGAAATTCTAAAAAAAAACAATTCATGGGACAAAAATTAGCAAGAGTTTGACCAATTACTCGTTTCGGCAGTATAATGATCACCGTGGAGCAAAATATCGATGTTATCTTAATGCCTTTGATGGCATAGCCGTGACCCCAGACAACAGTTTTCCCCTCTAGAGCCGGTCACTGAGCTATCGAGGATATTCGATATAGCTATAGGATACTGATCCGCCTGAGTGGGTGTTACGGCATTTAAAATTAATATCATGTATTTTATTTTTACCTTTTAGAAACACGGAAACATGCCAAAACTTAGGACTGTATAGCACTATCCAACAAAGCACCGACGCAATATTTCGTAAGTACATCTATACAGGAAGTACATCTATACAGGAAAATATGTCCGTGAGAAGTATACGTCCTTGAACCCCACTTTTACGTGGCTTGTCCCAAAAGTCCCGTTACAAATGCTTTTTATTCTGAACACATAATAGGAACCAATTAAAGTTTCTCATGCAGAATTATTGGCCATAGTAGAAATAATTTTACTGTACAACATGTCAATTACATTAATGACCTCACTGCTACAGTTACCTTGGTAACCATGAGTAGGCATGACCGGAGCAAGTCAAATTATGCAAAATGTTTTTGGAGCTTCCGTTTTTCGCAAACTGCTAAATCAATATAGGTGTAACGTGATCATTTCGAAAATATACCACCCTTAATATCATTCTATGCACATCATTTAGTGATGATCTTATGAAAGTTGATGACAATTTGATAGTTTGGGAGAAAAATAAAGAAGCCTACCTATAAAATTTCAACGACAAAATTATGACGTTGGCAAAAACATGCGGAGCAAAGTTACAGGGTCATTGTGTTTAAACATCTAAAATATGTTCTTTAATGGAAACCTAGCAATTGTTTAGATTCATATAAGTTGCTGACTTCAATACTATTACACACGATATATTTTCAACACGATATTTCAACCAACAGTAATATTAATTGACTACTGAAACATGGGAAGTGATTAACAGTGGATAACATTAGTTAATGATTCTTATTTTGCATGACTGATATTAATAGTACTATTTTGATAATTTGCTAATAGTTATTTTACTTAAATTTCCAAATATATGCTACAGCATCATTATGCTAAATATAAATATAATTTTCAAATAGCTTTCTTGTATGTAGCATATTTATCCAAACTGCAAAATATGAAGAAAAAAACACATTAACGGCAACGTCATTAGACCTGCTCCGCTGCAGTAGGGGTACAAGTGTTCAAAACCCCACTGCATTTTAACAGATGCAAGCAGTTGAACAAAAATTTACCCAAAAAGCCCAAAGATATAGTACTTGATAACCATAATTGTTGTAAGATCTGATGTGCTGTTATTATGGCAAAACTGTGAGTGTAATGGAACTTTTGGGACAACCCTCGTATATAGAAAATAAAATAAAACTGAGATCCTTTAAAAGCAGTGATCATATAAATGAGAAAGGGGATGGGCCATACCGCGGTTTCGGCTACTTAAGCCTCTTCAGTGACCCTATAGATTTGGCAACATGGAGCCAAAGCAAATTACTGTAATTTTACAACTTTCAACAGGGTAGTCGTTACAAAGACTAGTATAATCAAAATGAGGCCAAACTTTTAAATGTTGTTCAGTAAAACTGGGGTTAACAGGGGTACATGTACACCTATTTTTGTTATTTTTGCTCCAAAACATAGATTGTGAGTACTCGTTAGAACCGCCTCGGCGAGGCGGTTTAACTTGTACGCATAATCTATGTTATGAGCAAAAGTAAGAAAAATATCATGATTTTTCTGGTGAAATTTTAATTTTTCTCAACTGAAAAAAGTCTCTGTATATTGCATGGACAAGTTTTCGTAATGACAAGTTTGATATGATTTAGCAAGAGCTCTTGATTGATTATCTCGCCAATATGATGGAAACGTATAATTCAATTTTGAGTTACTAAGTGGCCTGTTTTACCTCTTTTATGGCCTTAATCAACCACATTTTCTATCTGAACTTCAACGCAAAAAACAAAGCTTACCCATCTGATATCGAGGCTTCTTTTCTTTCCATTATTATCATTATAATTATTATCATTATTATTATTATTATTATTATTATTATTATTATTATTATTATTATACCAGATTTATATGGCAACTTAAGCATATGTACATACGTTCAAAAGTGATTCACACGTTATACATAAAGCCATACATACATACAAAATTTTGTAAATGAAAATTAAAACGATTCAAACTGACTTCGGTTCCATTTTAAAAGAATGTCTAGTATGTGCAGAAATTCCTTTTTAAAATACATGTACCAAAATGTATAATTACTATATTTAAATCATATTGTCTCTTAAAACAAAGTAATCCGTTAGGACACCTTACTTTGAAAATTCAATTATGCTTACTTTCAATCAATCATTACTGTCCATACATTTGTATTGTAACGACCAGTCAAGCCGAGCCACAGCAAACCCCGTCGGTGGAAAAGCATGCCTAATATGATAACTGGCAACGGATTATAAGAATCTTACATGAGTGTCAGGTATGGATATACTTGGCAGTCCAAATCCAAAAAAGTGGCTTAGTTTTGGTTTTGTTGGCATTTTGAGTACATTATTCTACCTATGCTCATAATATTCCTTGGCATGTGCCCACACTCGTACGGGTGGATGCCAAGTCTGTAAATGACCCTAGGCCACAGAACAAGGTCAAAGGTCAAACGAGTGCATAATAGCAAAAATCTGTAAAAATGAAAATAAACATAATTGTTTGGGAAAATAATGGACTGATTATAGATAACTTGTACTCATGTCATTCCTTGACATGTGTCCAAAGACAAAGAGGTGGATACCAAGACTGTAAATGCTCCTGGGTGACAGAATTAGGTCAAAAGTCAAATGAGTGCAAAATAACAAACACCCATTACAATAATCAAGTATTTCTTAAATCAAACATGAACTGACTGAAGGCAACTTGTGCTTATTTTATTCATTGACAAGTGTTTAAACTCATACAGGTATATCCTAAGTCTGTAACTGCCTCTGGGTCACATAATTAGGTCAAAGGTCATATGAGTGCAAAATATCAAAACCTGTTTTGATAGTCTTCTAGCTATCCATACCCCCTCCCTCCAGGGAGAATTTTCTACACTATGATTTTCTAAAAGTACATTAAAAAAGCTACCAAACCCTGTTTTCTGCCATCTGGAAGTGGAAGTGTTTGCGTTTAACGCTATGTTCTATTAAAGTACCCTAAATATTCATTTTTTTTTTGCGTTTTTACAATGGGGTTACACAAAGAAAATTGAAGATATCTTAATTATTTGTAATCCTAGACCATTGAACTTGGTCTCATTTTAAAGCTTAGACATAGCCCTTTCTTTCAATGATAAGTAGTGAAAAATATCTAATTTGCATATTCATGAAGTTTTATTAAAACTTTAAAATGAATAAAAAGAAACAATTAAAAATCAAGTATCCCATAAAAACTAATTTCATGCCTAAACTATCATTGTGGCTCATTGTACTTGTACCAGTAATACTATTTCACAAATTTGTTGATGTCATTGGTTTAAATAAAAATTATCTCATTTGCGTTTTCATGAATATTAATGAAAAGGACGAAAATCAAGATTTACAAAGGGACAATCTATTACCATTTGAAGGGTTTAGGGTGGGATATCTATAGGATGTACCTTGCACCCTTAGAACAAATGCCCATGGGTGCCAGTTTGGATAGAGGATCACTTTATTGCACATTTGTGTCATGTAAAAGCACAGTGTTCACCCCCACCCCCAATAAGCAGAGGAAGTAGTGTGTGTCTTGGCTACTGATAGACCTAGAGAGCAGAAATAGGTATCAAATGATTGCTTTGACAATGCTTGATAACCATGTAATAAGACATAAATATCAAACTGACTTCCTGGTGTTGGAATATTAATGAGAACTTTGTATATTACAAAAAAAATACAGAAAAATGGAGAATACCAGCATAATTGCCTATATCTCTTCAACCAAAAGCCCTAAAGAGCTTAAATTGGTATCAAATGATTGGTATGACAATGTTCTATAAGCACGTAATAATATATATAAACAAACTGGCTATCTTAATGCTCAATATTAAAGAGAACTTCAGATATTAGAGAAAAATAAAATATAAATAAAGGGGGTCTACCAACAAAATTGCTTATATCTCAGCAACCAAAAAATCTAGAGAGCTGAAATTTATATCAAATAATTGATATGATAATGGTTTATAATGATCTGATAAGATACAGAAAGAATTCGACTTTCTTGGGGTTCAAATCTTGATGAGAACTTTTAATATTAGAGAAAAATCACAGAACAATGGAGGGGGTATACCTACAGAAATATTTATAGCTCAGCAACAAAAAGCGATAGAGAGCAGACATTGGTATCAAATAATTGCTATGAAGACATTCTAAAACCATGAAATAAAATATGTAAATAATCAGGCTTTCGTGTTCAAATATTGATGAAATCTTATAATATTAGAAAAAAAATCACAGCAAGTGGAGGGGGTATACCTACAGGAACGTTTATATCTCAGCAACCAAAAGCCATAAAGAGCAGAATTTGGTATCAAATGATTGCTATGAAAATATTCTACAACCATGTAATAAGGTATACAAACAAGCTGACTTTCTTGTTTCTCAAATATTTAAGAAAACTTAAGATATAGGAGAAAAATCACTGGCAAATGAAGGGGGTATACCAATAAAAATGTTAATATCTACGTGACCAAAAGCTCTAGAGAGCTGAAATAGGTATCAAATGATTGCTATAATAATGTTCTATAATACTGTGATAAGACACATAAAAAAATCTGACTTTCTTGTTGTTTGAATATTGATGAGAACTTTAAATATTAGATAATAATCTCAGAAAAACAGAGGGGGTATACCAACAGAAACGTATATATCTCAGCAACCAAAAGTCATAGAGAGCTGAAATTGGTATCAAAAAATTGCTATGGCAATACTCCATAACCAACCATGTGATAAGATATATAAACAAGCTTACTTTCTTGTTTCTCAAATATTTAAGGAAATTTAAGATAGAGGAGAAAAACCCTTGGCAAACGAAGGGGGTATAGCAATAAAACTGCTAATATCTCAATGACCAAAAGCTCTAGAGAACTGAAATTGGTATCAAATGATTGCGAGAATAATATTCTATAACCATGTTGTAAGGCAAACAAACAATCTAACTTTCTTGTTTTTCGAATATTGATAAAAACTTTAAATATTAGTGAAAAAACAAGGAAAAGTGGATGGGGTATACCAACAAAATGTTTTATAACTTAGCAACCAAACGTCCAAGAGAGCTGAAATTGATATCAAATAATTTTTATGATAATGTTCTATAAACATATAACAAAACAAACGAATAGTTCGACTTTCTTGTTGTTTGAATATTGATGAAAACTTAAAATATTTGATAAAAATCACAGAAAAATAGAGGGGGTATACCAACGGAAACGTTGATATGAAAGCAACCATGAGTCCTAGAGATCTGAAATTGGTATCAAATGATTGTTATGACAAAAGTGTATAACCATGTAATAATATATGTGACCAAGCTGACTATCCTGTCGCAAAAATTTAAGAAAACTTAAGATATAAGAGAAAAAACACAAACAAATGCAGGGGACTTTACCAATAAAATTGGCAATATCTCAGCAACCAAAAGCTGTAGAGTGTTGAAATTGGCATCAAATGTTTGCTACGATTATATTCTATACACAATTGATACACAAAGTACATAAAAGAACTTTGTCCCCCTCAGAATACCACTGACACTGATGTTTATACAGACAATTGTAAAAGAGCACGAAAATAAGCATTTTTTGCACTAAAGTGACCTTTGACCTAAGTCTGCATCACTTTGTTGTTACAATTGTAAGTGATTACACCATACAAATGTATTAGATGTTTTTTTTGCCCCCCAAAAATGAAAATATTTCATATGATACTGCCATAATGTTGAACGATCTTAAATTTTGCACTAAGTTGACCTTTGACCTATTTTTGGGACTCTGGGGCATTTTCAGACTTGGCATCCACCCTAGCGTGTATTGTTACACATTCAGGTACACATGGGCATGGATGCCAAAATGTACTAAAAAATGTCAACAGAAAAATACTTTGGGGGCTTGGGAGGCCAACTAATAGACAAATCTGTCCCGAGGGTCACATTTTGGCATCACGAGGCTCGCCGAGTGATGCCAAACTGTGACCCGAGGGACAGATTTGTCTATCCATACCTTACACGAATGATGGATTCTTTTTCTTGCACGCCGTAATGCGCCAAAGCTTGATTTTTATACTATTTACCTAGAAAAATGCTACAATCGCGGCGTTCGCCATTTTGAATTAAAACGGTTTGACGTCATCGTGACGTGTGCGCTTAGCGACGAAATTACGTGACTTCCAATACAACCAATGTTTAAAAAGAACACTTGAAGCCAGGGTGCAACCAGGGTGAGATAACGAGGGTGAGATAAGAATTTCTCACATGGAGTAAAACGTAGGATTTCTCTATCTGGTGTGCAACAAAAAACCATCTCACCGCTGCCACCAAATGTAACATTTCTAGGACCGGAGCTATTGTATTTCTTAAGAAAACTATAACATATGAAACACGTGCCGAGCATGATGCTTTTTAAACGAGTATATTGATGTTGAACGAGATGAGCCATACCAAGAGCACCGCATTGGAACGGTTAGTAATACAATAACTTGGGGGCTTTACCAGTTTTATGGGATAGCAACCCTCGCCCTAGGTCTTGGTTTGGGTCATACACATCGCTTTAGAAATATTGTCCGACTACGCTGGATAATAGTTCTAATGCAATACCTGATATGCGACTGAATGGTTCCAAACCCAATCTACGTTCAGCAAACTCAAAAAACACAAACGACCTTTATGCCACTCTCGAAGGCTTGAACCCCTATAAATATGTCGTCTCCAAGCTAACCCTGTAATCCAATGATCTCAAACCACCATCTGGTTTCTCAAACAACCTATGGTTTCGTTGGCTATCAAACTATAGCCAATATATCTGGCGTCCAAAGAACTAGTCTGAGACCAAATGGTCTTTAAACCGTATAGGTCTCAGATTCGTCCAGCACTACAATGAGCTCAAGCAATGCTTTGGTCTCCTACCTTAGAAACCTCACACAGCTTTCAGCTCGTGTCACGAAGCCTATTACCTACTACTTGCTATCTTCTTGGTATATTCCTTCCGACTTCTTTCACACTAATAACAAACTGCAGCCTCACGATCTCCTTATATATAGCTCGGCAAATAGGTCACTGTATGGGCGTTACCTTATGAATACGTTATTGGGTATGGTCTACTTTTGACCTCGGTAAAAGCTAAAGGTATACAGTTGAAAGACTCAACTCACATGTTGTCCGTTAGAAAGAAAATCCGAGTTTGTCTAGTTTACTGGATTGGACAAAATAGGTAGCTGATCTTTAACGGTAAAATATGTGACAGCGCTCTAGGCTGACTGAATTCGACTTTTCTATTGTCTCCCTATTTGAACAGATTGACTAGCCGACCACGCCCTGATATGAATACTAAAGTTGCCGCCCATACAGTGACCCATTTGCCGAACTATACCCAGTCAGTCACGTGCAATATCCGTTTTGTTCCATTATTACGGGACGGTCTATTCTCGACAACTAAGTAGGTCAATCAGGCATGCAAAAGCGATGTATAATATAAGAATATTATTCTTACTTTATAAATACAATGTACGCAAGTGACGTCATTTAAACGAGATATGTAAGCTTTTGGTCAAATCGAATGATTATTTTTGTGATAAATATCAACAGACAAAGGGCGAGGATTAGAGCTCTGTAAAATCGATTTAAGCCTCCCAGTAATTCGTTACTGACCGTTCCAAGGCGGTTCTGTTAATATTTATATTCATGTTTTGTCTGTCTGTTGTGCTCGTTGGGGTGTTTGTCACTTAATATGGTCGTTTGCAGCCTTTCTTGTTGGACTCTTGTTTAGTTTCGTGAATGATCATCTTGATGAACCAGTGGAGATGCTCTTTCTTTTGGGTCGAGGTTTTGGCTTTATTTGCAGCAACATTTGTAATATATGTGTTAGCCAGTTGAGATCTTGGTTTATTTTTTATTCTTGTCCGTTTTTAATAATCGCTAATACATTTTTGCTGTACTGATAGATATGATAATTCCGCTGTCCCAGTAAACTAGTTTTATTAATGATAATGACAGTCGCTGTATTTTCGTTGTATTTGGTTGGGATTTTAACTTAATTTTATCAAAAGTTTTTGCTACATGTGTTCGCCAGTTGAACACTATTTTTGTTTTTATTTAATTTTCTTTCTATATGAATTCAATGTCACCAGGAGAAGTGGTTTTCGGTGTTGTGACCGGTAAAAACGATAAGCTGTGTCCCAGATAGAGTGGTTTGTCTTCATCATACTTGTCCCCAGTTTAAACGATAATCGGTGTCCCAGGAAAAGTGGTTTATCTTTCATTATACTACTGTTTATTGTGCCTACCTCTCTGTCGTGCTCATTCCCTTTCGTTCCTGTTGAAACTTAGCCGGATGGCTACATTGTTGGGAAAGAGCTTGTCATTCTGCCTTTCGAGTGTGTTGTCGGAAAAATGTTTGAATATCAAACTATGCGTTTTTAAAGAAATTTCAACACAAACTACAGTTTTTTTTTAAAAACGAATATTCGTCACAGTATAAATAAGTGTGTCTTTAGCGACATTTTGAAAGCACAGAGTGTACTACATTCCCGAGCCACAGGTTGGAGAGCATTCTAGCGAAACTCCGATCACCACACGTAACAGTATGACTCCTTGGCACCTGAAGAATGAGATGCTTATATGGTGATATTCCACGCGTTGCTTTTTTTGAAGTTTATTCATTCGAACTTATTCCCTCTGTGGGAGTTTCTGGTCTTGGTGTTGACATTATGGAAACATGTCCCTACAATATACAGAGCATTTGTTCAGGAGAGGAAAAATCTTTTGAAAAATTTTCATTTTAAAATTTTTGCTAAAACAACTGACCAGTGAATGCAATCATACAGATTATTTTAGCGTAAAAATTGAAAATTTCATAGGAAATATTTTTTATATTTTTGATCAAAACAGAGATCGCCGAGGCTATTTATGAGTACCCAAAATTTAAGCTTTTTTTTAAAAAAAAAAAAAAAAAAAAAAAAAAAAAAAAAAACAACAACAACAACAGTTTGCCTTTTATAACAGCGGGTCATAAACATTTCATGGGCATGTTTTCCATATGATTTTTAAATGCACCTAACCAAATCAATATTGTAAAGTATACATAACTGAGTCACACACTTAAGTAATAGTGTTAAATAGCCAACGCATTCGATTTTAATTTAAATTCATTAAATTTTAGATAACTTTTTTGGTTTCAGTCGATTCATCCGAAATTTCGAATATATGTAGTCAAATCATTTTTAAAGACGACCTGTAAAAATCAGGCGTCAGACACTTTCTTTCACCTACAATTGCGTAAAACAACCGGAACAATAGTCGTATTTCAATATAGGCACATAAGCAAGCAATCGATTTTACTAGCGCTCAGGTAAATTTACGGAGACTTTCCGATAATATCCGATATTGGCCGGCGATATTCGATTATCATTCGGCTAATCTGTCCAGGTAATGTCAGTGTTGCCTGGGGACAGTTGAGATTTCATCGCTTTATTTTAACAGCTTTCTCTGCAGCTTTCTCTGCGTGAAAACTTGATTTTAATTAAGCGCAGTTGAACCCCACTTTTATATAGCAAAACTGGGGTATGCATGGGTATACCTATTTTTCTTATTTTTGCTCCAAAACATAGATTGTGGGTACTCGTTAGAACCGCCTCGGTGAGGCGGTTCTAACGTGCACCCACAATCTATGTTTTGAGCAAAACTAAGAAAATTTTCAATTTTTTTCAGATGAAAATTTTCAATTTTTATAGCTAAAATAAATCTCTGTATATTGCATGGGCAAGTTTTCGTAATGCTGGGACCGGGGGTATTCATCTGCCAACCCCATGTCACTTCGGATGATTTTATATAGGATATAACAGAGAACCAACGTAAACAAAATCATTCGTCTTGCAGATGCATTTTCAAGATGATTTAAGAAGCTGCATTTATTATTTTAATAGACTTCATTAGTTGTTTGTAACCTTATATGGAGAATAAACGTGTTGTTCCCCTTTTGAAAATATTTGCGCAGTAGTAATCATGTTGTTAAAAATAAATTTAGAAGGCTATCAGGATCCGAATGTGAAAGACACATATAAAATATTAAATAAATTCGTTTTTCTTTATATAGAAATTAAATGTAATTCGTGCCAAATAAATGAATTTAGAATATTTATACATTTTCGCTGGGTAAAAAAACTTAGATATTCACAGTCTATATATATCGAATTAAATTCTTCACTTCTATACTCAAACGGGCGGTGTAAAGGCGGTGATGACCTGCACAGCGCTGAAACACCATTTTCCGTATAACCCAAGTATGCAGTTCAACCTTGATACAGTTTTAATGATAACCAATCCGGTCTTTGTCTGACATGGTCAGAAATGCCGACCAGAAAGTAGGTTTTCACGCTTTGGTGATTATAAGGTAGTTAAAAGGATTATACCTGACATCCAGCGTATTTAGGCTGTCACCGCAAGGTATTAAAGTCACGCTTCTTATAAAAACATTCTGATGATTTGGCAGCGTCATAGGAAAGCTGTTTTGACAGACAAAACTGATTCTGCATATCAGGCAGGCTTCTCTTAGCCAAGTCTGCATATAGAGATCTAGATTCTTAAAACGAAATTCCATGTTTAATTAAACTACTTTTTTTTGTAAAAGCACCATGCTGTGTAAACCTGACACGCCTCAATAATGCAAACGGTTTATTTTCTAAGGTAGGCCAAGAAACAATCGCATGTACAAGAATAAAATACCAAATGAGCCTTCGCATGAGAAAACAAGTTTGGTTTCCGACCAGGCCAGGCACAAGCCGGCCTGTACAGTCACAGAAGCAGGCTAGAAGTTTGAAATTTCGTATTTAAGAAGAGGAGGGATTTGCTATCTATGAAGCTTCGTATTTAAGAAGAAGAGGAATTTTCTATCTATGAAGCGAAAACAAAGACGCAGAAACTTGCCATTTTCATTGAGAATTATCGCAAATTATTTCTTTGTCGTCAAGAATTTCATATATCGCATATAAGAAAGAAAGACAGATAGAAAGAAATGAATAAAAGAAAGAAAGAAAACAGAAAGAAAGTAAGAAAGAAAGTAAGAAAGAAAGAAAGAAAGAATGAATGAATGAATGAATGAATGAATGAATGAATGAATGAATGAATGAATGAATATTTACATTTTTCTAAAACCCCCTTAGATGAACCAGTAGATGTTCATCTGTGTTCATACTTCCATGAACAACATTGTGTCACGCGACGTGACGTAACCCAAACTTGACGTTAAAAAACATGAATCTCGCCAATCTGATTGGACGTTGTAAACGTCGACGCCGTTCCGCTGTTTGAACACACACTGTGTGTAGATTCTCTGTTTGCTGGTAAATGTGACCGCCTTGGTGATTTTTCAACAAGTGATAGAGAGAAATGAATGTAAATATAAGCAATGAGTTTATTTTTTCTGTTGTTCATGGAGCTATGAACCGCAGTGGGTCGCGTGCAAAGCTTACATGAACCCCTTCGGGGTTCATTCACTTTGCACGCGACCCACTGCGGTTCATAGCTCCATGAACACCAGAAAAATGAAATTCATTTCTTAAATGAATGAATGAATGAATGAATGAATGAATGAATGAATGAATGAATGAATGCGTAATTACACATATTTAGGTTGATAAATGTAGGAGTCTTCTCTACTACTATAGATGTATAATGATTAAATGTTTTTTGTTTCGTGTCAAAATGCTTTGAGAAAGATATTAAAAAATAGATTTTAAATATCTTTGAATTCTTCACCTTAAGGTGAGATAAGGCATGCATAATGTGTTATGGCACAGTGTCATCACCATGCACCGCTTTCGGTAAATGAGTAATTAAACTCGTTCGGTTTGCTCAATTATACCTCGAGTATGTGTGAAATACTTAAGTTGAATGGATTACATGTGCATAATTTGATTTCTTTAATTGTTGTCGGGATTCAGTTGTTCAGGCGATGATCGCTTGGAACGTTTATGTTTGATGTATTTGTTCTTTAATTAAAGCTAATAAAAGCAGCTATTTTGTTTGGATTGACTTTGAATGACAGATATCGAGCACTCGTCCTGTTGCGGATTACAGCATCAAAAGAAAAATACAAATACCTCACGAAATAATTATAAAAAAGATTCTCATAAAAATAAAATGATAAATAAAATGAGTAGAACTTGCCGATGATTGCGAATTTAACACAGTGTCATTACTAATTGATATTATGCAATCATGAGCGAATTGACATCTGTGTTTTTAATTCAGCATCTACTGCCGAAAAAGGAGAACAAAATATGGTAAAGTTTAATGTTTTATTTCCGCAAAATATCACTCTCTAAACTTAAGCCTATTAATTTATTCATATAAAATTCTTTATTACACTCTCAGTCATCAAATACATTTCATTTTCATATTAGAGCGATAATCTTCGCCCACGGCATTAATACCTGGAAATTAAGTCGGGTCTTATCGGTGCATTTTACGGATACGGAAATACCAGATAGAAAATAATATTTATTATTTTTTTGGTCCTTGCTCAAACAGACCAATTTATCGTTGAGCTACAAAAATAAAAAATACACCAGATTAAAATATAATATTTGTACTAAATTGGACCGTTTGTGACGCCTAACATTTATGAAAAATTATAGCTTAAAATTGTTGCTGAAGTCATGTACCTAGGCGTAATTAACCGCGTTTTACGGAAATTTTGCTATATATTTAATTAAATTGCGTACAACAAGACGGCCGTCCTCAAACAGACCATTTTATAATAGTGCTACGTCAAAAATTTAAAAACTATGGTAAAGATAAAGAATTAAATATTAAATATTTTTTCCCTAATATGTTTTATACAATTTATTGGCCAATACCTGTAGAAGTGCTAGTACGACTAAAGTATCCCATGAACTGGCGAAGGAGTCATTTTGAGAAATGAAGAAAGTCAGCGATTTTGATGATTTTCTTGCTTTAAAAACTGTGAAAACCACCCTTATCTAAAGTAAAAAAAAAAAAAAAAAAAAAAAAAAAAAAAAAAAAAAAAAAAAAAGAAAAAAAAAAAAGAAAATCGACTTTCTCATAGCTGCAATACACTTTATTCAATAAGGACAGGTTGACAATATAAAATAAAGCATATGGTTGACGACTGCATTGACGTCGACCATGTGACCAAGTTACGTTGAACGCCTAAAAACAAGCATTTTTCGGGTTCTGAAAACCAATGCCAATTTCTGACGTTGAGCCGTGGGTTTCAACATTAATATTGCCATACACTCATCGGACGACCTTCCAAGATTTGAATCGTGTGAATTGTTTTTAAAAATGTCGAGCCCGCGCGCCGGGCACATGTCGAGCCCGCGCGCCGGGCACGGAAAATGCATTTTTGTACCCTGGGGCGTGTTCCCGCGCATAGGCACTAATATCTCAGATTTGATAACACACAAAGGTATTGTATCTGAATTTTATATTCGCTACTGGTATCTGATAAAAGAAGAACTTACACATGTAATAAAACATATTTTTCACTCAAACAGCCTTGCACCCTCTCAACAAAGAGCAATGCTGACGCTGCTTTACAAGAAAGGTGAACGTGAAGACATTACAAACTGGCGGCCCATCTCTCTTTTAAACGTTGACTACAAGATTATTACGAAACTTTTAGCTGGACGTCTGAAACCACTACTACCAAACATTATACACCCTGATCAAAAAGGTTACGTAAATGGTCGCACGATTTTTGAAGCCAATCGACTTTTGAAAGACGTCATTGATTACAGTGAAGAAAATAGAATTAACTCATCCATCATTTTTCTTGATTATCAAAAGGCTTTTGATCAAGTCGAGTGGGCTTGGGCCTTGCAATGCTTAGAAAAATTCAATTTCGGACCTAAATTTATACAGTGGATTCATATGATTTACAAGAATGCTAAGACATGTTTGTTAACAAATGAGCATCGAAGTTGTTACTTCCCGATAAGTCGGTCTATGCGTCAAGGTTGTCCGGTTAGCCCACTGATTTTTATTTTACAAACGGAGCCACTTGCGTGTGCTATACGTAAAAATACAAATATTATTGGCTTTCCCTTACCAAACGCAGCACAAGATAATCAAGCACAAGATAATCATGAACAAAAACAAGTTAAAATAAATGCATATGTCGATGATGCCCAAGTATTCAACTCGACTGAAAACTATCAAAGAAAGCTTTAAGATATTCGAAAAATATGAAAGAGCAAGTGGAGCAAAAGTCCATAAAACAAAAACTACTGCATTATACATTGGGCCTCGGAAAACTAAAGCACCGGAATTTACAGTAATCACATGGACAGATAAAAATGTTAAAACACTAGGGGTTCACCACGGTTATCATATAAATATTAATGAAATTTGGATGAAAAAAATAACTTAAATCAAGAGCTGTATCCAAGTTTGGAAAAGCAGAAATTTATCATTGAGGGGAAAAGTGCTGATTATTAAAACGTTTTTGATTTCACTGATAGGCTATGAACTTGAAATGAATGGCATACCAAAGAATATAGAAAAAGAAATTAATAAACTCTTGTGGGATTTTCTATGGGACGGGAAAGAACCCCTTGTAAATAGGCAAACTATGTGTTTTAATTTAGACAACACGGGAGTAAACTAGATCAATCTTAGGCATTTCATTGAAGCCAAACAAATTAAATTCATACACAAAATAATTAATTCGCCAGCTGAACACTGGAATATGATAGGCAAATACTGGTTAAGCTCGGTCGATAGATTACACAATACGGAAAACTTTCTATTCCGCTGCTCCACCATCAAAGGACTGCATTTACAATTCCCTCAAACTTTTACAAAGAGGCTGAAGCGTCATGGTGTTCCTTTAGAGGCAAATTACAGGCAACATTCCCACTTTCTATTTTAGAGGAGCAAATATCTGGAAATAATCAAATCCTTCATAAAAATAACCCTTTATGGCTGAATGAATTCAATAAATATCAAACATATTTGGGATCAAGCAAAAAGAAACTTTGTTGATGAAAACATCATTCTACACAGGTTAAGAGACAAGCGTAACGCAATAAAAAGCTATAGATCAATAAAATCAAGCATTAAGGAAGAGTGGGTCACTACTCTGCAACAGAACACAAACGAAGAACAGCTTATTGTTGAGAACAATAATAACTTACAAAGGACGTTTTATTTTAAACTAGGTAAGGAAATAAAAATTTCATTAAAGCAGATTCAAAGCATCCTAAACAAAGGCCCGGCATTTAAACCAAATTATATCACGAAATGGGAATCTTCATTTAACGTAAACATAAACTGGATAAAACAATGGATACGTTCATTAGAAACACCGCTTTCAAATATTGAAAAACAGCTACACTGGAAAATAGTACATAATGCAGTTTTCACTGAGTACAAACTCAGTCTAATGGGCAGATCAGATGGTAAATGTCATTTTTGCAAAGTTGAAATTGAATATTTAACACATTTATTTTATGAATGCAGAGTAATTAAAGATGTGCTTAAAAATCTTGAAACTAAAATAAATCAGACCTTGCAGTCAAACGGATATGAACAGCAATTGCTTGACTTACAATTAATTTTACTGCTTGATAGTGAAAAAGAAGATTGTGTACGGGTATTTATCAACACCATTCTACATATATTTAAATGGGAGGTTTGGAAAATAAGAAATATTGTTAAATATGAAAATATAAGATACACTAGTGGGTCAGTTACAAAAACAGTTATACACAAAATCAAATCATGTTCTGGGCGAAAACCAATGTCAAAAAGAAACAGAATGCTGTACTTAACCTTCTACAAAAGTTTAATTCGAACTAAATGAGAAATATAACGTTAATCAGAGAAGAAGAAATTATATGGAGCTCTTGCTTTATACTTTTGAAGCATAATAACTATGTAAACTTTTGTTATTCATACATCATCAAAATTGTTGACTCATATTCATCAATGTATTTATACTTCGTTTACATGTATTTCTAGAAATCTGACTATCCTCTGCTGTTACCACGTATGCATATGCACAAACATAAATGACCTTGATTCAGTCTTCAGACCTTCTCCTGAATCAATGGTCTATGCAAGGGCATTGCATCAGACTCCACAACTTCCTTCTTTCTGTTAGTATTGGTATGTGGTGTATCAAGGCAGGCAACTCGGATTTCCTTCACGTAAAACTATTCAGTAAATTAATTATCCTTATGTGGCTGAAGGATCGCAATGGTTTACGACTCTCGCGAACCATTGTGAGGTTTCAGCCACACACTTAAAAGAAACTAAAATGTTTGTAAATTGTAGATGCATTAGTTTAACTGGAATGTATTATCAAATTAAAACACACATGCAACTGCAACATGCTGCTGTATCGGAAAATAAATATATGCAACTGCACTGAATGTATATGAAAACCCTGTATTTCAATAATGTATCATCAGTATATCATTAATAAAGTTAAAATGAATTTGATATCATCATCAAACCATCAAGTCATACTTTCCTTTCTTCTCCTTGTCATATCATCTCATCCCTCGGAGAAGCTTGCGAAAAAAAAAAAAAAAAAAAAAAAAAAAAAAAAAAAAAACACAGATTTTTGAGTTATTTTAATAATGATAGGGCGTAAAAGTTTTCACATACTAGTAATTGACCAATTTAAAAGAAGAGAAAAAAAATAAAGTTGCGTTGGCTTTGGAATTCAGTATATTTTCCTTTTTGTCCTTTGATTTCAGTGGGGATATTATAAGAATCAGACATTTATAGTTGCTTTAGATCCATTTTAGGTCGGTATTTTTAAAACTTTGCCTATTATTTTCATTTGATCGACTATCTTGACGAAATTATTTTGATTGACTCCCCGGACAAAATAACACTAATTCATTTTGGCTCAGTTTTGCTTTTGAAGGGTCACCGAAACCGCGGAATGGTCTAGCCCCTTCCTTGTTATTTCTTTTCAGTGCTCTTAAAGAATCTCGGTTTTTTATTCATGCACACATTTGAAAGAATTTCAATTTTACGATTTTAATTACCTCTCTTGTACTTGCATAATTGCATATTAAAAAAAAAAAAAAAAAAAAAAAAAAAATCTTTTGGGCATTCATTTTAATTTGTGAACCAGCTTTCAAAGAACTTGCGACACTTTTAAGGACTTTTAGAATGCAAAAGGATAAAAGCGTCGCAATCTTCTGAAATTATTTTCAGGATAGAGTGAATTTGGAATTCATGGACAGTAATATATTGCATTACTTTCAGTCCCTTCTCCGGGTGCTAAAGTCTACTTCTTTAGTTCTGACGCGACCAGGTATCTCTGGATGTACGAATGCGAATCGTTCAGTGGGGAGGAATGTCCAGAGGACCAGCTTAGAATCAGATTACTCTTCAATCAAGGCTCAACATTGTAAGTTTTATTGTTGTTTGGATTAATTATCAATTCAACTAGATATCACGCGTTGGCGCAGCCAACATTTACTGGGTATTAACCATCACTATTATACTGGACTTTAGAAACGCAACAATTAACATCGGTTAATATTTGCTTGTGTGGTAAACCTCAGGTTTTGACGAGTCTTGACTCCCATTTTCCCATGTAATTTTTGCTTGTCTCCATGTTTTTATGTATTGTGTGCATTGAATTTAATATTTTTAGATAGTAGTTGATATAATGCATATGTCCTGAAGTTTTCACATTTATCGGACTGATTTTGACTGAGTTTTTAGCAATTTTATGTATGCAGTAATTAGACTTTGTTGTGACTCATCCCGCAAATACTTTTTCAGTCCCAGCAAACTTATCTTTTGTTCAATTTTCATGATTTTTGGTAACAAAATAGACATTTGTGTTATCTTAGCATTAGGCTATAAATCTTGTGCATACTTTTTATATTTAAGATGCAATTTAAAGGAATCTTGAAATTTTAGGGCCTGTGCTTTTTAAGTAAATGTCTGTATTATCTAATTAAATTGACTTTTTCTGGTGAGGAAACTAATTAAAGCATACTATTATAATGACATTGTTTTAACTTTTATAACATTTAAGGAAATCTTTGATTATGTGAAATTTACTTCAGCTTTTATCTTGTTTTCTGTAAACCTAAGGGACCTTTTTGCTTGTCACCTTTAACACCTTTAAAGTTGCAATTTTAAGGAGGCAGATGTGTAACTTTTTGGTTCTGGAACTGGAAGAGTCCATTTTTTACTAGGTTAAGCAGATTTGTGTTCAAATTTATAAACTTTAAAATGGCCTTTTAAAATGCTTTTTGTTACATGTATTGAAAGTTTTTGTCATATTAAACATTGTTTTTGTAACAATTTTAGTATTTTATGCATACTTAAGCTGAAAAACCTGTTTTTAAACTGGAAGTTACCATTTATGTTATAGGTAAGACAGGTAGCATTTTTGGGTATATAAGGGGCTGTTTTTCAGTTTTCATCACTTCTTGGATTATTATTCCGTGTGCTTATTCTTCTCTCTGGATTAATAGTGAAATTCCAAAGGATTTAATTAATTATTTATATTCTTATTTTTGGACTTAGAAATTTTTAACATCTAAACATTTTACTAGAATTTGTCTAAGTCCGCGAAACTTTTTAACTTAGTAATTTTTTGGCATAGTAATATTTTCTCTGAAATTGTTTAAGTCTGCATAATATTTTAACTTATTTATTTTTGCAGCTGTGCATTTTCTTAGAAATTCTCCACATATTAATTGTAAGAACTTTGTCTCTTTAATTGTTGAATAAGTATTATCATTTAAGAAATTAACTTTACTTTTGGCTTTACTTTTAAATTTACTTGTCCAAGAGTCATGATTAGATTATGAAACTTTAATTACAATTTACTGCTTTCTGTCTCTGTAATTTGGTTGCATAATTTATCATTATTGCTATTGCTTTGTTTTCGTTTGCTGTGCCCATGCTTATTTGATGAAAAAGAAAGATAATTTAAAACTAGATTTGTGAATTTCATTTCCTTGTTACGTGGTCATTTTTAGAAGAGGAATTTCAGACTTATCCTCAAATTATTACATGAAGATTTGGTCATTATCAAAAATAATTTAAAACAAAGTCTGTGGTGTCGGCAATCCTGATAGAATAAATTCACCCAATACATCCTATTTGGGGTAAAACTGTAGAAGCACATCCGAGTCTGAATGAAACCCTAAATTCGTCTCAGAACAAGTGATTCAAACCCGTAAAGCACACACTGTGTCTGAATATACCCCCAACTGCGTCTAAAATTATGAGTCCTAAAACCGTCTTCAGGCTTAGGAACACAGTCTGCTAATCTTCATCGGAGTTTGAAAGGCAGACTCCTGTCAATTTTTGCCAGGTTTACAACACATGTGCTTAAAACTAAAGGTAAAAGTAGTCAATGATTATGAAATGGCGCTTTAAAACAAAAATTCCTACTCCGAAAACCGAGGTATAGAAAACATATCGTAAGCCGAGCGAGCAGCTATTACCCAAATCAGGTACCCAAACTTAACTAAAATATAAAAAACGTACACAAGGTGCAAACAGCACAAAAATTAAATACCAAAACATAAAACAAGTAGAACCACTTCACAAGTATGGCCTTGGAACGATCAGTAAAATAAAACTACACTAGGGCTTTAACTAGTTTTGCAGGCGCCTAATCTCACCCTCCGTTTCTGCAGTTGTACACAATATTTAGTAAATTGTTCGGTTCTTGTGGTAAATCAACTCATACTACTCAATGAATCATCAAGGAAAACAAATACATTATGATAACCACAATTATGAGTCAAGAACGAGCTCACGGATACATTAAGCTGCCATGCGATGGAGATCCATGGACACCAAACAACACTATTGAAAATTTGGAGCAACCCCGGTAGACCAAGCAACATACATGAAGCTCCGAACCCAACCAACTAAAGTGAAAAGCTTTAAGTCAGGGCAATAAATATATATATGTATATAGACGAGTGTGCTTGCACAACGAAAAATAGTAACCTATCAGACGGGTTATGCAGGGAAATCGCCTCTAAACCTGAGCTATGATAACTCCGGAACTTTTTAAGGAGCGTAGTAGCGCAGTCGGTAGAGGGGATGGCCCTGTATAGCTAGGCGCCGAAGCCGAAGTCTGCGGGTTCGAAACCTACCTTCGCCAATTTACATATAGTACATCTTTATCTCTCTCTCTCTCTCTATATATATATATATATATATATATATAAATATATATATATATATATATATATATATATATATATATATATGTGGAGATTTTATCATTAACGGTGCAAAAGTTTATCTGTGCCTGAGCTAGCTTTCGCCTTTCGGCTTCATCAGAGGCATACTGATTACTGCAAGCTTAGAGAAAAATAGAGGGTGAGACGGCGAAAATGGCCGTCCTCGATTTTTGAGATCAACAAATACAGGTAAAAAAATCGCATTGTGCTCAATGGGAGAACACATGGGCAGCAGAAATTTGATGCAATTTGATTAAAATCCCGAAAATAAAACTCAGAAGAGGAGGGTGGGGGTGGGGGTGGGGTGGGGGGATGTCGGAAATAAAAAAGAAAAAGAAAATAGAAGTAAACAAACACGACCGTTCACTTCGAAGGTTGCAAAACTACTGAAGGCGGGCTATGCATAGCGTGGTTTTAAACACAACGCTGCAAATGGTGATCATTTTTATGGGTTATGTAAACCGCTGCGGGTGAGAATTTCCTACATAATTGGCTAAGTTGAAGACTACTTGATAGAATATGGAGAATGACCAGGTTTGACAGGATCAAAAGATACAAAATGTATATAAATTAATAGTATAGTTACTGTATGAGATTTGGGTAATATACATCAAACAGACAAACCTTTCGGTAGCACCGGATCCATAAATGTATGCTTGAATGATATGATATAAGTATATGTGGAGATTTTATCATTAACGGTGCAAAAGTTTATTTGTGCCTGAGCTAGCTTTCGCCTTTATATATATAATATATACCCCAATATATATATACCCTACGTTGATATAGCAAGACGGGGGTACACATGTATACCTTATTTTGCTCCAAAACATAGATTGTGGGTACTCTTTAGAGCCGCCTCACCGTTTTCCCACGATCTATGTTTTGAGCAACAATATTAAAAATATCATGTATTTTCTGATGAAGTTTTCAATTTCTACAGCTGAAAACATCTCTGTATACTGCTTGGGCAAGTTTTTATAATGCACCGGCGTGCAATAAAAGAAGGCATCGTTATCAACCATGATTGGGTTAAAAACTAAGTAAGCAGACGGTCGCATTACATTTATGTTATATCTTATGTTGAGTCATTGTTTGCCAGTTATATGGAGACATAGAAAACACACAACCAGTGGGGATTGTTCCCCTAAAGGGGAAAATAGGGTGCCAACTTTCTCTTCAGTAATGTGAAGTTTTCTATTTTTTTTTTTAAATCATTCAACAATAGGGATTAATCCCCAATAGAAAGTTGCAAATTAAGGGTACTTAAAACTCAGGTCATAATGTGATCTTATTTTATCTTATTTTTAATTGAAAATCAGTGGGGATTGTTCCCTAGTTCTTACTCAGTCCCTGTGCAATTTAAATATTGAAAGTTGACAGCCAGTGGGGATTAATCCCCAATCAAAATATGGAACACAAAGGTACAATATTTCATTTTCCTAGCTTATAATGAGATCATTTTTAACTATTTTTAACTAACCAGTGGGGATTGTTCCCCAGTTTATGTTCTGCTGTTGTGGACTTAACCTTGCTACAATTGACAGCCAGTGGGGAACAATCCCCAGTCGAAAAATGGAAAACAAAGAAACCATATGCCATCTTCCCAGATTACAATGGGATCGTATTTTAACTAACCACCAGTGGAGATTGTTCCCCATACGAGGCTATTGCCCACACGAGACTGTTGTTCAAGGTTATGGCGAGATCACATTGCAAGTAATCTGAAAAAGAAAGCTGACATTGAGTGGATATTGTTCCCCAAGAGAGTCAAAAAGGATTCCATAGTTTATCTTCTCAAGTTATGTTTTGTTTGAGTTTAGCTGACACGGTGTTTTATTCTCAAAATGGCAGCCACCCATGTTATAGTTTGATTTTTCGCCAATTGTATTTGGGCTATACAGCTGATGACTTTTAAACACCGTTATGTTTCTTTCACGATGATTCACCAGAGTTGAATAAAACCAAAACCACAGATAGCGAATCCCCATTTTTGTATAATTTTATTTAAAATTTATGATATTAAGCGTTATGACATTGATTCTGATACAGTAAATTATCCGTATTTTGATGGTAACGTTTCTCACCGTGGTACTTATGGTGTATTCATTTTGCAACTTATTAGCTTTGCTTGAGTCTGCAATCATGTTACCAACGGACTTGAACGTGTGAAATAAATGTTTGGCAGCCAAACTTCGTCAGTAAGGCTGTCAGTATCGTAAACTTTGTAAAACATTTCCTAATTTTATCGCAAAATCTATGAATTGATTTCTAAATTTAATGTTGAGTTTATATTAAGACGTATTACTTGAGGTCCTTTCAGAACCAGAATTTCATGATGACTTGGTTTACACATTTAAGCAATTTATAGGAACAAATGATTTTTTAGAAAAAAAAAATCATTAAACGTTACAAACGTGAAAGATATGATTATAATATGATGCGACAGTCTGCCTGCTAAGTTTTAATCCAATCATGGTTGATAATTATGCTTTCTTCTTTAATTGCACGCCGGTTGGTCATGCGTCAGACTCTATGATGGCCCCGACAAGGCATTTCATTTTAGTCGGTTGGGACTGGGACTTCTTCTCTGTTGCCTGGTCCATCGGGGGTTGGTTTTTTTCTCTTGCGCCATATTTCATCAGGAAAACATGTCCGTGCAATGAATACCCCCTTAAACCTCACTTTTATATAGTAAAACTGGGGTTTGCAGGGGTATACCTATTTTTCTTTTTTTGCTCCAAAACATAGATTGTGGGTACTCGTTAGAACCGCCTCGCCGAGGCGGTTCTAACGTGTACCCACAATCTATGTTTTGAGCAAAAATATGAAAAATATCAAACATTTTCTACTGAAATTTTTCAATTTTTAGAGGTGAAAAAATAACTGTATATTGCATGGGCAAGTTTTCGTAATCTCTCTTGCGCCAGATTTTCAGTCATGTTGTTGGCCAACAAAGAATCTTCAGCCCCCGGGCTGCTTATTGGTCTGTACATGTGACTTTTATACAGCGTTATGTTCCTTTCACGATAAGTTTACTTAGAGATGAATAAAACCAAAAACACAGACTAGTTTAAGCCCCCCCCCCCCAGTATTTTTAGCTCACCTGAGCCGAAGGCTCACAGGTGAGCTTATAGGATAGGCAGGCATCCGTCGTCCGTCGTCGTCCGTCCGTCCGTCCGTCGTCCGTCGTCCGTCCACAATTTCAAAGAAGAATATTTCTGAAGCTAGTAGGCCGATCTTGATCAAATTTAATGTGAACCATAATTGGGTTGGGGGATTGATGGCATTAGGTTTTGGAGCAGATTGTATCAAAATTGTGGTTTCCATGGCAACAGATAGGTCCCATAGACTTACAATGGGAAAAACTAAAAAAATCTTCACAGGCTTCTCTGAAACCACTAGGCCCACAGCTTTGATATTTGGTATGTAGCAATGGCTAATGGTCCTCTACATAAATTGTGCCAATCGTGCCCCTGGCATCAAATTTGGCCACGCCCCGGGGGTCGATAGTCTCCATAGACTTACTATGGGAAAAAAAATCAAAAATCTTCTTCTCTGAAACCACAGGGCCCACAGCTTTGATATTTTGTATGTGGCAATGGCTAATGGTCCTCTACATAAATTATGCCAGCCATGCCCCTGGGGTCAAATTTGGCCACGCCCCGTGGGTGGAGAGTTTCCATAGACTTACAATTGGAAAAACTAAAAAAATCTTCTTCTCTGAAACCACTAGGCCCACAGCTTTGATATTTGGTATGTGGCAATGGCTAATGGTCCTCTACATAAATTGTGCCATTCATGCCCCTGGGGTCAAATTTGGCCACGCCCCAGGGGTTGATAGTCTCCATAGACTTACTATGGGAAAAAAATTAAAAAATCTTCTTCTCTGAAACCACAGGGCCCACAGCTTTGATATTTTGTATGTGGCAATGGCTAATGGTCCTCTACATACATTGTGCCAATCATGCCCCTGGGGTCAAATTTGGCCATGCCCCGGGGGTCGATAGTCTCCATAGACCTACAATAGGAAAAACTAAAACAATCTTCTTCTCTGAAACCACTAGGCCCACAGCTTTGTTATTTGGTATGTAGCAATGGTTAATGGTCTTCTACATAAATTGTGCCATTAATGCCCCTGGGGTCAAATTTGGCCACGCCCCAGGGGTTGATAGTCTCCATAGACTTACTATGGGAAAAAATTAAAAAATCTTCTTCTCTGAAACCACAGGGCCCACAGATTTGATATTTTGTATGTGGCAATGGCTAATGGTCCTCTACATAAATTGTGCCAATCATACCCCTGGGGTCAAATTTGGCCACGCCCCAGGGGTCGATAGTCTCCATAGACCTACAATAGGAAAAAAACTAAAAAAATCTTCTTCTCTGAAACCACTAGGCCAACAGCTTTGATATTTGGTATGTAGCAATGGCTAATAGTCCTCTACATAAATTGTGCCATTCATGCCCCTGGGGTCAAATTTGGCCACGCCCCGGGGGTTGATAGTCTCCATAGACTTACTATGGGAAAAAAATTAAAAAATCTTCTTCTCTGAAACCACAGGGCCCACAGCTTTGATATTTTGTATGTGGCAATGGCTAATGGTCCTCTACATAAATTGTGCCAATCATGTCCCCTGGTACAAATTTGGCCACACCCCGGGGGTCGATAGTCTCCATAGACCTACAATAGGAAAAACTAAAAAAATCTTCTTCTCTGAAACCACTAGGCCCACAGCTTTGTTATTTGGTATGTAGCAATGGCTAATGGTCCTCTACATAAATTGTGCCATTCATGCCCCTGGGGTTAAATTTGGCCACGCCCCTGGGGTCGATAGTCTCCATAGACTTACTATGGGAAAAAATTTCAAAAATCTTCTTCTCTGAAACCACAGAGCACACAGCTTTGATATTTTGTATGTGGCAATGGCTAATGGTCCTCTACATAAATTGTGCCAGCCATGCTCCTGGGGTCAAATTTGGACACGCCCCGGGGGTAGATAGTCTCCATAGACTTACAATGGGAAAAACTAAAAAAATCTTCTTCTCTGAAACCAAAAGGCCCAGAGCTTGTAGCAATGTTTGATAGTCCCCATTATAAATTGTGCCAGTCATGCCCCTGGGTCAAATTTGGCCCCATGCCCCGGGGGTCAATAGTGTCCATGCATAGACTTTCATTGGTCGATTCTCAGTTAATTTAAATCTCATGAGCTTACAATGTGATAATCTCTCAGGTGAGCTACAGGACCAATGGTCCTCTAGTTATATTACTGATCGTTCCAATGTGATACTTCTGAAGTGGTTCTTACTGTTTTATGTTTTGGCAATGATTTTTGTGCTGGTGGTACCTGATGTATGTTTTTATATTTAACTTAGGTTTTGGTAACTGAGTGCCCGTTTATTAGGAAAATGGCTGCTGACTCGGCTTACGATACGTTTTCTTAGTATAAGTGCTTACAGTAAGAGTAAAGTAACATAGTAACATAGCAAGGAATGTACAAGAAGGCCATGATCAGGAAATGGTGCAGTTAGAAAGAAAATCCTACACCAAAAACCGAAGTGGGAAAAAACTAATTGACAATTAGGTACTTGTACAAAGAAAACATATCGTAAGTCGAGTGAGCAGCTATTTCCCAATAGGTGGTCTCTCAGTTACCCAAGCCTTACTAAAAATATGAGGTGCAAACAGCACAAAAACCAACACCAAGACAGGAACCTTAGTAACGTAACATATATGATTCCGATTGTCAAATCTGAACAATTAATATGATAACAATGTCATTGCCCACATTTCTAACAAACAATGCATACTCATCATTTTAGCGATCGCCCTGAGGGATTGCCATGGGCCCGGATTCTCAAGGATCTAAAACAGGCGACGAAACTGACATTGGATGAAGTCAAGACAGGGGGCTATGGTACATTTAGAGCCGCCTATGTGTATAAGGATTACAGTGACGGTAAGTATTGTGCCAAGATTCACCATATACCTGAATACGAAAACATGCCCATGCAATATACAGAAAAAAGTTTTGGTTGTAAAAATGATAATTTTCACTGAAAAAAAAAATGAAATTTTTCTTATCTTTGCTCAAAACATAGATTGTGGGTATACGTTAGAACCGCCTCGCCGAGGCGGTTCTAACGAGTACCCACAATCTATGTTTTGGAGCAAAAAAAATAAGAAAAATAGGTATACCCCTGCATACCCCGGTTTTACTATATAAAAGTGGGGTTCAAGTGGGTACATATTACACGGACATGTTTCCATGCCTGAATACAGCTTCCAAGTCACAGTATAATACATCATGATTGAAGTAAACAAAAAATGACAAACGAAAAAACAGCGTAAAACAGGCGACGAAACTGAATCAAAAGAAACAGTAACGCCTACTTGTGCCAAAGACGAAATGCCTTGCAAACTTATCTATTGGGGTGAACTCAAACAACAGTGCATAATTATTGAATCAAAAGTCAATAATTTTCAATTCATTTATTTTTCCTTTTACATTTTGCTATTTTGGCATAACGTCTTGATAACAGTTTTCTCGTTCAAAACTACCCATGTTGGCCTTGCAAAACATATGCCAGCCCAATTACATCACAAGACCATTTTATACGACTTAAAGTCTTAAATGCCACATGCAAAGTTTCAAGACCATAAGTCATTTGGTTCTGGGAAGAAATATTTTCATTTTCTATCACAATTTGGCATAGTGGTCTCCCCAAGAGCCTAAAATTAACCCATTCGAGACGAATGGACTTTCCCATCGTTATCATTTATAATTTCAGTGATTTTTATTTTTTATTCACTTTTTTGACGAATTTTCTCTAGGCAAACAGAACAGCCCCAGATGGGACGCCGCGTTTCGCGGCGTCACATCTGGGGATATTCTGTTTGCCTATGTTCCACAGAAAGGACGCCAGGCTTATATGAATTAAATTATATAGTCAATCTTATCTTGTTAAATATTTCGCTGCTTCCAAACGATTTAACCATTATTTTGGCCATCTGGTTATATCCACTGATATATACGTTTGCCTCAATGACATTTTCATGCCAAGTTTCAAAATCATTAGCCTTCTGAAAAACCTATTCAATGTTTAAGGCGTGACGTGGTCATATGCCATTGGCATCTTTGTTTTGCTAATTTATCGTCAGAAACACAACGGGAATATATTTGCACAACTGGCTTATTCATTTTATTTTCCCGTTTTGTCTACATCTATTTTTGGTCTTTGTAATGGTGCTCTCAAAAATCGCGGCAAGTTTAGTAATCGCATAGAGTGAAGCTGTGATTGCGACGACGTTTTTAACCGTTACGTTAAATGCACTGAAAAAGCACACAATTGATTTAGTATGTCAAAAACGCATGCATCGGGAAAACATGTCCGTGTAATGTATACCCCCTCAAATCCCACTTTTATATAGAAAAACTGGGGTTTGCAGGGGTAAACCTATTTTCTTATTTTTGCTCTAAAACATAGATTGTGGGTACTCGTTAGAACCGCCTCTAGCGTTACCCACAATCTATGTTTTGAGCAAAAATAAGAAAAATATCAGATATTTTGTACTGAAAATTTTCATTCTTAAAACTTAAAAAAATCTCTGTATATTGCATGAGCATGTTTTCGTATTTGACTCGAATTTATTGAAAATTGGACTCAACATTATCTAAGCAACATGTTTTACTGGTCTAAATTTGGCGCGTTTCATGTACCTATTTTACATTTTATCAAGACATGTATTACACAGGACACTACGGAAAATTCGCGTGAGCCACCATGATTTTAAAATGTCGCGGCGTGTTTGCGACAATTACGAAATGTGTAATTGTTTTAGTTTATTCTGTATCCTATTAAACGTATGTTCTCATTAATCGCAATATACATTTTTTGTCTAAAATTTATCTAGGTGTTTTGAAGTTACAGCAAAAGTTCACCTTATTTTGGATCTTCCCTCCTATATGTGAATTGTATAAAAACGGATTTGGCAGCCTCGCCAAATGCTGATAGGCCATTCTGTTTCCGTTAAAAAATGAAATAAAATAAAACATAGGGGGCATTACTACTTTAAGTTTTGAAGTATTTTCCCCCTTGACCCAAAATCCTTTTAACCAGTAACTAATATATAAACGTTTGATCCTTTGGAAGCAGTGAAGACGTTCAAAGGGAGGTTGTATGGACCATATTACATACTACATTATATATTAGATACTACATGTATATACTTAACCAAATTCCCAACGCACCTAGTAAGATTTTTGAAAATATTTCAAAAACGAATCGACCGAAAATTTTCAAATTCTCTGCACGATAAGATGCATCATGATTGTGAAATAATTTGGTGAAATTTCATCGCAATCAGTGAGTTCCATCAAAATTTATCGAGCTTTTGGTTAGCACACCCATGGTTCGAAAAGTTCGGAAAAAACGTATTGAAAATAAATGTTAGTGTTAGGCAAGGGAAAATGGTACATAACGTTATAATTTTGATTTGCAGAACAGTTTTATTGTGTGATAAAGAGAATTACAACAATAATTCACTAACAAAGATTGAAATTTACTGCTTAAGTAAAGTTCCTTAAAGTGCAAGTAAGCAGAACTTCGAATCTATCAGTTCAATTCAACTAAACTAGTGTGTCCCCCATTTGCTCGTACCACCGCTAAACAGCGCTGTCGCGTGGATAGGATGTGATTTCTTATTACATTTTGTGGAATGCTAGCTAACTCTGCAACCAACACTTGCTCTAACTTGCGACGCGTTTAAGGATTTGCAGAAATTGCAAAACTTTTTTACAGGCTACAACTGAGTCTTTGTACGAGTGAACGGACGGACGGACGGACGGACGGACAGACAGACTGAAAGTGAAAACGAATTTCACTTTATGACAAAATGATTGCCTTTTACACTTGAACTAGAATAATACCAAATGGTTGCGTTTAAGAAAGAAAAATGGCGATATTAAGACTTCCTTATTCCATTGACTTTAAACGTAAGTGCGTAAAAGACGTAAGCCCTTCAACTAAACCACTGCTCTGGCCCTTTGTTCAACAGAAAGACGAACCATTTTAATTGACTTTGATCCGATACATAAGTAGGCTTCCAATACAAATTTCAGAATGAGAAAAGCTACATACCACAAGGAGCACGTGCAGAAAGCATGTTTTTCATGATTTCCTTATTGCGCGATTCCGAGAGAAAAACTGTGTGAAATAACCTAGTAGGTGTGTGTAAATCCTTAATAGAATTTCAAAGTCAAATCTTTGACGAGAGTAAAGTTATTCAAATTTTAAAAGTAGTGCGTTGGCATTTTTGCCAAGTGTATCTCTACATAATATATGTAAGTGATGTTCACTCAGACGTGAAAATCAAGCATTTAAGCGCAATGGAAAACAGTCTTCCAAAGGATCAAACCTTTATATTTTATTAAACATGTTACAGTGATGTGCATGACTTTGCGAACCCAACAAAACCAGTCAACATCATTTATCGGCTAAACACAATCAGGGTGGACATTTCACAAAATACATGTTATATGTCAGTATTTTGCCCTGGTGCACTCCTAGAATGATGTTATTGAATTTGTCATAGATTAATAGGAAACTTCTCAAGCTTTCCAGTAATATATAATATGTGTGGGTTATTAGTAGCGGAACGGTTCACTCCTAGTCAAAAGGCTAAAATTTGGCCAATTTTGAGTGTTATAAACTTTCACTTCAATTTTTTTATTATTTTACAAGACACTGGCTTTCATAATTTTATCTTTAGCCAATAAGTTAATGCCATAAATTCAAAAGGGATACCCTAACTCTTATCTGGGGTGATTAATACATTGGTACATGCCTTTGCATATATTCATTAGAGTTTTTCTTAAAAATAGCCCTCTGTTATAAATTTTGGCTTTTTTATTTCCCCAAATCGGGTGCTTCCAAACTTAATAAACTGCAAAATATAAAATCGAAACTGCCATATTAAGCCTAAGATACTGTTGGAATTTCGATGGAAAACCCCTTATTGAATATAAAGTGATTGTGGAATCTGCAAGATGCAATTTTGTAACATGTAAATGTCGTGTCCGTAGCCCCCTATTTTCAAGCTCCTATTAAAGTATGTTAACAACGCTTAATATAAACATGACCTTTACTTTCATTTGCTGGTCCAGCCATTAAACGTTTTATAAGAAACATTTTGTGGCGAGCTGAATGGTTTCATCGGTGCTATTACATTTGCGCACATTTTTCAAAAATTTCGTTTGCGCACAGTTTTCATTTGCGCACAGAAATATATATAATTTGCGCACAGTTGTACTGTTACATTTGCGCACATGTTTTACGCTTCTTCCTTGGCCAGCTGCTAGTATTTTAATAAATCAAGGTACGACAAATAAAGTATCATCACTGTTACCCCTGTTCACCGGCCTTGGTGTGAAGAGTTTCAGTAGTCGCAGCCCTGGAAACTTCTTCCACGTGGTCATGTTCTCTAATCTCCCTCGAAGAATCATTGTATCATTTAGCTGGGTTTGCAAGTTCCCTTTATGCATTACCACAAGTGTACCGTCTTACTTTCTCTTTCTTTTCTGAATCTAAAACCTTCATATAAAAATCCTCGTTTTCCAAGATTTGTTTTAAAATGTTCCATTTGGCTTGACTATACAGACCCGCGAGCGCAAACATACCATTTACCGGAGAACATTTGATGTGCGCAAATGTAACATTTACCTGGTGAAATTGTGTGCGCAAATGAAAACGTTTACCTGGGAAAATTGTGTGCGCAAATGAACCACATTCTTTCAAAAATGTGCGCAAATGTGCTGCCACCGTTTCATCAGATATCGCGGCAATTATTGTGTCCGTAGCCCCCATTTTTATTGTTTGCTTAAAATTATCTTTTATAAGATTATCTCATTTTGTTTGAGTTTTAAACAAACAATAACATCATTAAAGGTCATAAATGTACCAGTTGATACGAATATTGCATGTTAATAGTTGTGACAAAACTGTATAAAAACAGACAGGGCTACGGACACGACACATTTTCATATTTGTCCAACCGTTTATAATTTTGACAGATTTTTCAGATGAAGCCTTCTTTCTAACACCAAAACGTTCTCTAAAAGGAAATATTCTCAATATAAGATAAAATGTATTAGCCATAATGCATGTTATATTTTCAAATATGTAGGCCCGTAGGCCCTAAAGACATAGATATGGTGAAATGTTTAACGCCTGAAAAGAAAATGAAAATTTCTGCGTTTTTGCACCTACGCGATGTATCGGGTAACAGAAATGTCATCTAAATATGCCCCACTTAAATTTCATTTTTTGACAAACGTGAAACTCAAATGTCCACCCTGATTGTGTGTTTAGCCGTTAAATGCTTCTTGTTTTAACAACAACAAACAACAACAACAACAAAAAAAAAAAAAAAAAAAAAAAAAAAAAAAAAAACAATTGCAGTCAAATATGTAGAAATCTATCGTTATGTGTCATGAAAATAAGCTGTGTAAGAAATTGAAAATTTCTGGGTAGGTTAAAAAAATCAAGAGTTGTCTCTTCCTGTTGGCATTTTGGAACGCTGCCAAATTCGTTTTTATACAGTTATCATATATACCAAATAAAACAGAAGTAATGTTTGATTAAATTAAGTGTTTTAAAACTTCTTTCCTCGATTTTAGGTTTTTAGGGACTTTTCCGAGTCATCTCGTCACTAGAGATAATTTTTTTTTGCTTAGATTTTATCGATAAACAAAGGAAAAAAATCATAATGTCCTTAACATAAGAGTAGACTCAACCACTTGTGACTACGAATGAAATGAACTTATTTATATTTTCAGTGTCATGTGACGATTAGTTTAATCTCAAGACGACATAGAAGACGAAGATGACGAACTCTGTCGCATATTTATCCTATATCAATTTTGGGAATGAACTTTTTATTCACCTTCCAATTTCCACTGTTTCTTTTATCTGTTTGGAATTGTGGACATTGATCCAGCACTGGAAAATCTAAGTTCATAGTGAAAACCAGCCGGATGTCAAACCTACGAACTGAAGCATTTTATTTTTGATCAAGATTGATACCCAATTTTCACATGGAATGCAGTGTTAAACTAAACTTTTACCTCCTAAACCCAAATCGTCATTTAGGCATTTGAAGCAGGGTATCCAAGAATTTCATAGAAAGTATGTCTTGGTTCCGGCAGATAAAGCCGCAAACAATGTTGTTGTCGTTTGTAGACTTCACTACGTTAACACCTTAAAACAGGAGCTTGATGGTACCAGGGCTTATCTGGAGACAGATACTGATGAGGTGTCTGTAGTAAATGCCCACTTAAACGATTTACCTGTTAAGTTTTCTGTTTGTGTCAATGAAGGCCAAGACAAACTTCCTACGATGTATTGGTTACCTAAGCTTCACAAAAGACCATACAAAGCTAGATTTATTGCAAATTCTAGCTCTTGTACTACCACTGAACTTTCTAAATTATTAACTTCTTGTCTTACTGCTATCAAATCTCATGTTATAAGATACTGTGAGACAGTGTATGAAACTTCAAATAAAAATTGGTTTTGGTCAATAAAAAATTCTGGTGAGGTGCTCAGTAAATTGAAGTGTAGAGGGTTCCGTGCGACAAGCTTGTCCACATATGATTTTTCTACTCTGTATACAACATTACCACATAATCTAATTAAAGAAAAACTTCTGGATTTGATAGAGTGGACCTTCAAAAGGGCATTAAAAAACTATGGTTCACTTTATTTGGCATGTAATGACAGAAAGGCTTTTTTCACTTCCTCTGACCAAAGTCGGTATACCCTTTGGTCATGTCAGAATGTGTGCGACGCCTTATCCTATCTCCTTGATAATATTTATATTAGATTTGGGACCAAGTTATACAGACAAATTGTTGGAATTCCGATGGGTACAAATTGCGCACCTCTCGTAGCTGATTTATTTTTATACTGCTACGAAAGAGATTTCATGGATTCTCTTAACCATGATAATCAAGCTGATGTTATCGAGGCTTTTAATTCCACATCTAGGTACCTCGATGACCTTTTGAACATTGACAACCCTTATTTTGAAGGTATGGTCAATCAAATTTATCCACCTGAACTTCAGTTGAACAAAGCTAATATCTCAGATACCGAAGCCCCCTTTTTAGATCTACATCTTTCTGTTGCAAATGGATTTGTTTCTTCTAAAATTTATGATAAGCGCGATGACTTTGATTTTGATATAGTAAATTTTCCTTTTTTGGATGGTGACGTTCCTCGTCGTACTTCTTATGGTGTATACATTTCGCAACTTATTAGGTTTGCTAGAGTCTGCAATCATGTTACAGACTTCAACGCTCGAAATAAATGTTTAACGGCAAAACTTCTCCAACAGGGCTATCGGTATCATAAACTTCGAAAAACCTTTTCTAAATTTTATCGTAGACACTATGAATTGATTTCCAAATATAATGTTGGGTTAAAGACACTTTTAAGTGAGGGCCTTTCGGAACCTGAATTTTATGGTGACTTGGTTTACAAATTAAAGAAACTTAAAGGAATAAATGATTTTTCTCTTCAGTTCGGAAAAATCATATCACGTTACAGACGTATAGGTTATAACTTGAATGTTATGCGACAGTCTGCATGCTTAGTTTTTAACCCAATCATGGTTGATAACTATGCTGCCTTCTTTAATTGCACGCCGGTGGGTCGGGCGTCAGACTCTATGATGGCCCCGACTTAAAGCTATTCATTTTAGTTGGTTGGGGCCGGAGCTTCTTGTCTGTTGCTTGGCCCACCGGGGTCCAACTGGTGTTTTTCTTTTGCTCCGGAGTTAGTAGGTTATTCGGCGCCCAGGGATCTCCATCGTCGGGCAGCTTACTCAATCTGTGAGTCCTGGTTTTTGATTCATCAGGATGTTTATCATGATTTATTTGTTTGTTCTTGATGATTCATTGACTAGTTAGAGATTCACCACGAGGACCGAAGAACTAACTAAATGTTGTGAACCACTGCAGAAGCTGAGGGTGAGGTTAGGTACCTGTAAAACCGGTTTAAGCCCGCCAGTGGCTTTGTGTTGCTGATCGTTCCAGGTCGATACTTCTGTGGTGGTTCTTTTTGTTTTGTGTCTTGGTGTTGGAATTTTTTTTGTGCTGTTGGCGCCTTATGTATGTTTTCATATTTTTAGTTAAGTTAAGGTAACTGAGTGGCCACCTATTGGGAAAATAGCTGCTCATTCGGCTTACGATATGTTTCATGGTATAAGTACCTGATTGTTAGTTTGGTTTTTTCCCACCTCGGTTTTTGGAGTGGGAATCTTTTTCTGATTGCGCCTTTTCCTGATCTTTGCCTACTTGTACCTTTTTAAAATTGCGGAAAGTTTACTGACTTGTGCTTATTTATTCAAGCTCATATCGACACCACAGTGTATCCGTAAAAACTTCAGGTAAACATAAAAACATAAAACTTATGTATAATTGCACTTTCCGAATTTCCCTACGTCTGTATTGTACAACCAAATAGGCGCAAAAATATCCAGGCCTAAGTTAAAAAATTGTTTGTTTGTCCTTTACCTACCCAGCATTTTAGACTTGGGTAGGTAGGTAGGAAAATTATTTTATTATTTTTTGCTTCCAGTAGAAAGTGGACAAATATGCCAACATGTCGCGTTTTTGTCTAATACTGCTGGCAACACAGTTACTATTGGTTTTCATGTGTATGATCAATTGATCTTTCAGATTCATTGCAGTATAAATGTGCACAACAATGGTTTTGTCCCAGGTAGACTGACAGGATGCACTTGCAGGATCATTAAACCACTAAACAATGTTTGATAAAAACTGCATTTCCTGGGCAAATCCTGGCAAATTATCTAAAGTCTGCCACAAGAAAAATAAAAATATTTTGTCATACAAAATTGCAATATAATTTTTTGGGTAGGGGGGTAAAATGTGGGTAGGTAGGTAAAGGACAAACAAACAATATTTTATTTTCTGCCCCATTTGTTTTTCACATGTTTCCAAATTAATATAAAATAATCCCCATGGCATTACGAAAACATGCCCATATGATGATATACAGTAATTTTTCAGGTAAAAAATCGATAATTTTCATAGGAAAATGTTTAATATTTTTCTTATTTTTGCTCAAAACATAGATTGTGGGTACACGTTAGAACCGCCTCGCCGAGGCGGTTCTAACGAGTTACCACAATCTATGTTTTGGAGCAAAAATAAGAAAAAATGGTATACCCCTGCATACCCCAGTTTTACTATATAAAAGTGGGGTTTAAGGGGGTATACTTGACACGGACATGTTTTCCTGATGGGTAAATTTAGGTATTGATCCCTTATTTTTTAGTTTAGAATTTAAATTGACGAAAATTTAAACCATTATAAATTGTGCCTTATGTAATCTAACACGAATTAAAATAATATACGTCAGTTTCAATACCAAAAGAATCACGAAAACGATAATAAAAAGCATTTGAATTTGGTTGTTTTCTTTCTATCTTTAAGTTACTGTATCAATGTATTTGATATTAGGAACGCCAAAGACAAACACATGAACCATAGGTCTTAAGCAACCTCTTCATAGTTTGTAACGTCATTTTTACGCTGAGTGTTGTCATTTTAACACATGTCGCTATTGCTTTAACTTGAAATAAAATTTATTGATTCGTTTTGAAAATGTTTTCAGTATTTTAGCATTCCGCAGATATATTATAATAATCCTTGCATTGTTTATTGTCGCCTCCCCGTGACCGACTGAATCCCGTTTTAACTGTTAAGTTAACGGAACACGGAACCAATATGAACTTTGCCACGACATGTAAACAAAATGCCATTATACTCGTCAATTTTATATATGCCAAGCGTTTAAGATACTTCACGATGGTGGAAATGCTCAACACCCGTTATTCATAGAAGATAATAGACTTATCCGACAAATTATCACCATATCGTATTAGACATCATTCGTTGGACAAAAAAGTAAAAAAAATAGAATGGTTCTCCAAAAGCGTACATGTGTGTATACATATAGCATCTTAAGCTAATAACATCACAGCCGAGAGGTGCCGCATTGGAACGATCAGTGATATAATTACCTGGGGTTTACACAGATTTGTTTAGGGCTTAACCTATTCGACAACTTTTCAAACATAAAAATGATCATATATAATTATTATCCAATTACATCCTAATTAGAACAAGGTATCTCTGACATTTAGGGCTTAGCCTCTTCGTCAGCTTTTCAAACATAAAATGATTATTTTAATGTCGTTATTATCCAATTTCATCCTAATTAGAACAAGGTATTCTCTGACATTTTGATATGTGTTTCTGATTTCCAAACGGAACTCGTTTTTCTTAGATTTTATCTAACAAAATATGTTCTCCTAAGCCAGCTGAACATAAAATGAAAGCAAATAAGAATTTAAAGTTTTGGAACTGTTTCAAGCTATGAGTCCTTACTTCGGAACCTATTGCAGCATTTTAGGATGTGAGAAAATCGATTTCTTACAATCACTCTCCTTAAATATGATTTTGAAGCTTCTGCATGTAGCCTTCGTCTATGTCTGTCCATACCATGACTTTGTGTAGTTTCGGTCGGAAAAGCAGACGCCAGGTATTCTCTTAATGTAGACAAATTTTGGAAGGAAAACGTGCTTCAACGAGTCCTATGAGGACAATTATACATGGAATGTAGCATTTTCCTGTTCATTGCCTACATGTACTTGTACCTTTGTGTAATAATTTGATAAAATTATTACGCAGGTCATATATAATTGTTTTTTCTACTAAATTAATTATCAAAATGCTCGAAGTGGTTAGACGTATAGAAATTTTGATAGAGCAATCTATTGAACTTAATTTGACCTGTTGGGCAATAAATGATAATAATCATAAAAAATAACTGCTTAAAATTTCTAACATAACCTATTTTTATCCTGTATTTTCAGTAAATAATAAAAGTGAAAAAAATATTCTTCACTTTTCAATGTTCAGTGAGTCCATATTTTCTTTCTTGTTTAATCAAACAAATACTATGTAAGCCGGTGCATGAGAAAACTAACAATTTGCAAAACTGGCATTTACATTTACAGAAGCAGGCTAGGAGCTCGAAATTTGGGGTTGAAGTAGAACTACTACTACTACTACTACTACTACTACTACACTGTACGTAATTACTACTTCTACTCCTACTACTACTACTTATACTCCTCCTCCTCCTCCTACTACTACTACACTGTAAGTGACTACTACTACTACTACTACTACTACTACTACTACTACTACTACTGCTGCTGCTGCTACTACTACTACTACTACACTGTACGTGATTCGTACTACTACTACTCCTACTGGTCCAGAGTTTACCGGCTCATAGGTTTCATCACACAAGCCTTTTATTTTTGCTCAAAACATAGATTGTGGGTACACGTTAGAACCGCCTCGCCGAAGCGGTTCCGAGGCGGTTCCAACGAGTACCCACAATCTATGCTTTGGAGCAAAAATAAAAAGAATAGGTATACCCCTGCATACCCCAGTTTAACTCTATAAAAGTGGCGTTTGAGGGGGTATACTTTACACGGACATATTTTCCTGATCGCGGTAACGTGGCATCAACATGCATTTCTTTCTTAAACACATTCTATAATGCTACAAACGCATGTAGTGTGAAAATACAAGTTTGATCTGAAACACATATTTTTTTTTTATTTTTTGGTGGCCATCTTGGATGCTTGGGTGTCATTTTTTTTTATGTCCAACTGACGTTATTATACGATCAATATGAATGCAACAATATGATACATAAACAGCATTTGTGGATTATATCTGATCGGAAAACACACAATTTTGAATTATCCAGGCCCATTACTGTAATGCGTAAATAGATGACAACCCTCTCGTACGCCATATTGAGTTATCTATGTGGCAAAAGGCCGGTGACAAAATGGCACCACCTGGGTTCTTGTGTAACAAATCCTTTTTATACATCACTTGGAAAGTTAAAATGCTGCAAAACTACTGACAGGTGGTTCTGAAAATCAGTTTTTAGCATTTGGTGGCCATCTTTTTTAAACTGACATTTAAGACGCATGTGTGCAACGCTTTCACCATATCATAATTTGTAATGGTTGTTGGTTATTTCTGATCAGAAAATACAAGAGTTTGCATTTTATCGACGTAGTACTTTAAGGTCTTAATAGATGGCAACCGTCTTGGACGCCATATTGAATTATGGAGGTTGCCCAAGGATGACACGGTGACATCATGTGGATTTTTGAAGGTAATGACTATCATAATCCGCCAAAAATCACGTATATTCTACCGGCCTAAACATAAATTATTGCACTTAAACTAAATTGGTCTGAAAAATTAAAAGAAACATACATATATAGCTAAATAAAAATAGGTAAAATAAATATTAAAGCCTACTGAGCTAACGAGTCAGACGTACGGAATTAAACCATTTTGTACATGTCTTGATAATTCTTGACCAAGTAATGCATCACGAGTCATCCCCCATCTTACCGACAGTCTCCAGTGACAGCGACAGCAAAGTTTAATTTCGAAAATGAAAAATAAATAATAAGCTCACTCGGCTTACAACTAGATGTTTTTTTAGTCTAAGTACCTCTTTTTTTAGAGTGGGTATTTCTTGTTGATTGTGCAACACACTCATTCTAAAATAAGCAGCCGACCCCCTGTTTCGGGGTGTTAAATAAAAAATGAAGTGACATCGTTCAATACATCACCAAGGTTGGCTGTATTTTCAAAATTTGGTACTATCTCCATTTAGACCGAATAAAGTATTGCAAGTTACAAGTTATTTATTTATTTATTGATTCTGGCCACTAGCCCACAACAAGCAAATATGTATAGACAATTACATACATTATCATTTTGCACTATGACAAATTGTCTCTGCGCTGAAAAGCATAATACGAGGGTGATCCAAGAAGTAATGCGAACTCGTGTGTAACTTCTTTCACCATTGCCGTTTTTCAAGATAGTTTACATCAGAATTATAATGCATAATCGAATCTTTCAGATCCGATTACTATTTTGACTGATCACATAGCAACCCTCGTTGCCTAGAAACAAGAGAATGCAAGGTGAACGACATTGGCCACGGTAAAAATGGATTTTATTTATGTAATGAAGTTTTATCTACAATTACGTCAATAATCGATTTATTCCAAAGTACAATAATCCATTTAATAGATTTACTGAACATACCTTCGTGAGTTTAACGTAGCGCAAATTATTGAGGTTTGGCTATCTGTACCCCCTAAAATTTTAGTCAATTTTGATCTCTCTAAATCTCCACATGTTCATCAACGCCCCTGATACTTAACCAAAAAGGTTAAATTCCTTAAAATATTTATTTTTTGAATATAAATTCTTAGTTGTGATAGGCTGTGGGCATAGATGTCGATATAAACAGCCTTAACAGGGTCAAATATATGCATGAATTATGGGTATTTGTCGTACTTCGTCGAATTTGTGATATTTTTGTCCGATGCCGTTGCTAGGCAACACAAAGTAGTCCCTGCTGACCTTTGCATTTCGCTTTCTCTATTATTTCCATACATAAGGCATATATAACACAACGAATATGATTTATGTGTATATAAATGTCAATTTAATAAATTAGAACACAAAATCTTTCCCTATACCCTAAACAAAAATGACATTTTCAGTCAATTTTGCGTCCATGTCGACTTTGGGTCGACAAATCAAATAATCCTTAAATCTCAACTTGTCGTCCCAGCTTCATGATATTACACACAAAAACTGCAAATATATACACGTGTAAACATGCCGAATCATTTAAATGTATCTGCACTGGTTACTAGAATATAGTTGTGTCCGCATTACTTCTTGGATCACCCACGTACAGGAATGCTGCAACATTTCGTAAAAGTTCTTCATCCTGTGTTTTCATTAGACTAATGAATTTATATGTGTTTTGATTATTTTATAGTCTGTGGGATTATATGTAAGTCTGATGTCGTTATAAAGAGGACTTACCATGAGAAGATGGTATTCATCTTCTATTTCAGATTGACACTCCGCACATTTACGTTCGTTTCTTGCAATTTTTTGATGCCTTCCCTTTTCTACTTGTAGTCTATGACTAGAAATTCTGAAACTTGCAAGAGCACGTCTATATTTTCTGATTTTCACCGAGTTCAAATAGGGTTCATGGGTGAATTCAATTTTAAATCCTGAATACCAACTTAACTTTGAGTTTGAGAAAACTTCTGTATACCAAGTTTGTAGAAACTGATCTATCGTTTGCTGGAGAGCATGCAAAAACCGTTTTTCGTTATTGACCTCTTGTAATTCCCATAGATAGCCAAACCCATTGGTGTAAAGCAATTTACGTATATAAGTTGCCCAGTTTGTATATCCTAACTGGTCGAAGTGAAATAACATATTATAACATTGTCTAGCATATTTAGTTTCTCTCATTTTCAAAAGTTTCAACCAGTATGAAATACTCCTTTTAACCCCTTCTATATACAACGGAAACCGACCACAATCACCAAGAACAGCGTCATTACATGAGCTTGTCTGTACGCACATATATCTTTTACAGGCATAATAGTGGACACGCTCGATAGCTATTTGTTTCTCTACGCCCCAAATTTCAGTACCGTACAACAACACTGGACTAACATAAGTGTCAAATATTCTGAAGAAAAAAGGTACAAGTAGGCAAAGATCAGGAAAAGGCGCAATCAGAAAAAGATTCCCACTTCAAAAACCGAGGTGGGAAAAAACCAAACTAACAATCAGGTACTTATACCATGAAAACATTTCGTAAGCCGAATGAGCAGCTATTTTCCCAATAGGTGGCCACTCAGTTACCTTAACTTAACTAAAAATATGAAAACATACATAAGGCGCCAACAGCACAAAATATTTTAAACACCAATACATAAAACAAAAAGAACCACCACAGAAGTATCGACTTGGAACGAACAGTAACACAAAGTTACTGGCGGGTTTAAATCAATTTTACATGGCCATAACCTCACCCTCAGCTTCTGCAGTGGTTCATAACATTTAGTTAGTTCTTCGGTCCTCGTGGTGAATCTCTAACTAGTAAATAAATCATCAAGAACAAACAAATAAAGCATGATAAACATCCTGATGAATCAAAAACCAGGACTCACAGATTGAGTAAGCTGCCCGACGATGGAGATCCCTGGGCGCCGAATAACTTACTAACTCCGGAGAAAAAGAAACACATCAGTTGGACCCCGGTGGGCCAAGCAACAGACAAGAAGCTCCGGCCCCAACCAACTAAAATGAATAGCTTTAAGTCGGGGCCATCATAGAGTCTGACGCCCGACCCACCGGCGTGCAATTAAAGAAGGCAGCATAGTTATCAACCGTGATTTGGTTAAAAACTAAGCATGCAGACTGTCGCATAACATTCAAGTTATAACCTATACGTATGTAACGTGTTATGATTTTTCTAAACTGAAAAGAAAAATCATTACTTCCTATAAGTTTCTTAAATTTGTAAACCAAGTCACCATAAAATTCTGGTTACGAAAGGCCCTCTCTTAAAAGCGTCTTTAACCCAACATTATATTTGGAAATCAATTCATAGTGTCTACGATAAAATTTAGAAAAGGTTTTTCGAAGTTTATGATACCGATAGCCCAGTTGGAGAAGTTTGGCCGTTAAACATTTATTTCGAGCGTTGAAGTCTGTAACATGATTGCAGACTCTAGCAAACCTAATGAGTTGCGAAATGTATACACCATAAGAAGCACGACGAGGAACGTCACCATCCAAAAACGGAAAATTTACGATATCAAAATCAAAGTCATCGCGCTTATCACAAATTTTAGAAGAAACAAATCCATTTGCAACAGAAAGATGTAGATCTAAAAAGGGGGCTTCGGTATCCGAGATATTGGCTTTGTTCAACTGTAGTTCAGAAGGATGAATTTGATTGACCATACCTTCAAAATAAGGGTTGTCAATGTTCAAAAGGTCATCAAGGTACCTAGAAGTGGAATTAAAAGCCTCGATAACATCAGCTTGATTATCATGGTTAAGAGAATCCATGAAATCTCTTTCGTAGCAGTATAAAAATAAATCAGCTACGAGAGGTGCGCAATTTTTACCCATCGGAATTCCAACAATTTGTCTGTATAACTTGGTCCCAAATCTAATATACTGTAAATATTATCCAGGAGATAGGATAAGGCGTCGCACACATTCTGACATGACCAAAGTGTCTACCGACTTTGGTCAGAGGAAGTGAAAAAAGCCTTTCTGTCATTACATGCCAAATAAAGTGAACCATAGTTTTTTAATGCCCTTTTGAAGGTCCACTCTATCAAATCCAGAAGTTTTTCTTTAATTAGATTATGTGGCAATGTTGTATACAGAGTAGAAAAATCATATGTGGACAAGCTCGTCGCACGGAACCCTCTACACTTCAATTTATTGAGCACCTCGCCAGAATTTTTTATTGACCAAAACCAATTTTTATTTGAAGTTTCATACACTGTCTCACAGTATCTTATAACATGAGATTTGATAACAGTAAGACAGGAAGTTAATAATTTAGAAAGTTCAGTAGTAGTACAAGTGCTAGAATTAGCAATAAATCTAGCTTTGTATGGTCTTTTGTGAAGCTTAGGTAACCAATACATCGTAGGAAGTTTAATTGGCCATACTGATACAGTTTTAATGATACTGAAATTAAAACACGTTTTCCTTTAATTGCTTGGTCTTTTGCTATCTGTATTAAAGATAACTGTCTTGTAAATTTTACACCGACGTAGGTAAAGTAAGACTCAACTTTTAGCCTAATACCACCTAAGGTCCGTGTTTCGGTGCGGGCTAACCCTCCGCCATTTTTGAACACCATTACCACAGTTTTGGGGATATTAATTATTAAACGTTTGTCAGAACAAAATTTGTACAGTAAGTTGAGTAGCTTTTGTAAACCCCTGACTGTATCTGAGATTAACGCCAGATCATCGGCAAACATAGGTAACAGCATTTCCGTGAGTTCTGGGAATAGCTGGACTCCTCGTATACCACTGTTTTTAACTAAACTCGATAATTCATCGATGAAAAGTGAGAAAAGAATTGGCGAAGCTGTACAACCTTGCATCAGGCCCGAAGGACAGTCAAAATACTCAGTCAAACCTTCTGATGTGCGAACACACGTCTTCACCGTTTAATTCATCCCTTGTAGTGATTTGAATAGTTTACCTTTAACACCTGTATTAAGTAACACTTCCCAAAGTTTAGGTCGTTTTACCAGGTCCAAGGCTTTAGTCAAATCGACGAATGCCACGTATAGTTTTCCTTTCTTCTTTGATAGACGTTTATTGACTAATGAATATAACACAAGAGCTTTGTCTATAGTACTATAACCTTGGCGAAATCCGGCTTGTGATTCTGAGATTTTGTCATATATATTCGTGAAGAAAGTTATACGCCTTGTTATGATACTGGTATATATCTTGCCAATAACATCTAATAGAGAAATACCTCTATAGTTGTTGGGATCGTTAGTATCTCCCTTCTTGAACAGAGTTACAAGAATAGACTGACCCCAAGATGGAGGAAAGTCTCCACTATTGAATATCCGGTTAAAGAAACTGTTAATGAGTGGTAAAATCAGTTCTAAATTATACATAAAAATTCAGGGTCCAAATCGTCTTGTCCGCTTGATTTCCCTTTCTTTAGTGCGCAAACTGCTTTATTATTTCTTCATCCGTAATTTCTGAATTCAATATTATATCTTCTAGTTCATTTTCAGTAATCGTAATGTCATATTCGATATCGATTACAACGTTATCAGTACGTTCATTGTCATCATTTTGTGGGTGATTTGAAAACAACGATTCGAAATGAGTTTTCCATTTATCTTTCGATATGTTGTTGGTTTGCCTTCGAGAACCAGTTAAATTCTTGAGTTTATTCCAAACCGATTTTGTAGAAGAGCTCGAAGATACAAGTTCATCGAGTATTTAAGCTTTGTATGTTTTTTTTTTTTTTTTTTTTTTTTTTTTTTTTTTTTTTTTTTGTTTATCGCAATGTGTTTTGAACGTTTTTCTCGCCGCTTTGTACCGCGAAACACTTTCCAGCGTTCGTTGAAGTCTGAGTTGTCTAAGTGATTGGTATTTCTCTCGTTTGAGTCTTTTACATGTGTTATCAAACCATTTTGGCTGAAGACTTATCGTATGCTTGCATATTTCTAAACAGCATGATCCACATTTGTAAAACATGTCTAAAAACTGTTCTACTACTGTTGATATGGGTAGAGTATAGTTCTGGATTGTTATAATAAGGTCATGTACGTATCCATTTGTTAATAATTGTTTGAGATTGTACATGGCAGTTGACACATTATCAAATTTATAATAATGTCTGTCGTTATGTAGTTTGCGTTCATTCATGGGGTCAGGAAGAGGGAATGTACTCCTAGTCGACATGCTTATAGGAAGATGGGAAGACTCCGTCCTATATTCAATTTTAAAATTATCAATGTGTGTTAAAACTGAATCAGAATAAAACACATACTCAATTACAGAACTGCCATTTGGGCCAATGTATGTGAAATCCTCAATATGTGTATCAGACCCTTTTCTAACGTTACAGATGCGTATCATATACGTCTTACAAAATTCAAGAAGTTGTTACGAGCAAGCGTAACTAGACAACACAGGTACAGCGAAAACAACCAAGTAATTTAAACTTAACAACTTTAATTAAACAAATAAACAAATAAATGCAGTAAATACATACATACATACAAACAGATGAACAAATATGTAAATAAACAAATAACTTAGTTACAAATTAAATGTCAAATAAATCTTTGTCCCTCAAATGTAAGTCCACATGTATCCTCAATCCAGTATCCAGAATATGAGCACATGTATATATAATCCACACTATGATTCTAGTCCAAAACACTTGTGAAACAACCAAAACTACAAAACTATAAACTTTAAATCACTTCAAATTTCTGAATGCTTAAGACTGGATTGGGACCTATATATATATATATATATATAGATATACATTTGAGGAAGAATCAACTACCTCCTAGAAAATTATATAATAAACTGTTCGAGAACAGTACAGACAGTACTGTTTTGTTCTGTCATTGTCAAATGGTCAGGTGACATTGACAAAAAGTCATGAATTTTCTTCAAAGTACCAGAGTATTTTAATTGAAAGATATTTTTAAGAAGATATAGAACAGCCCTGAGATTAATATACCTTTTTATCAATATCAAAGTTTTGTTTTACTAAATAATTACGTGGTTAATTAAAATCGTAAGATTTACTTCTTGTGCAGACTGGTTTAAATTCCATGCTTCATTTCAAATTAGCAATAACGCAAACATATCTCAATTTGAAAATAAGGTAGGTGTCTTTTATATTACCGTCACGTAAATTACAGTATTCCATCACGTAAATTACATTTTATAGAATGTTGTGCAAAATGTAAAACAATGTTCAAAAATGAAATAGAATCACACTAGATTGTCTGTTAGGAGTAAACATATCCAGATAAAGTCTTTCAGATAATAGTTAATGCCATTGTGTGTCTGTATTGCAAAAATTATTTATGTTGCGGTTTGCAAGTAATTTACGTGACGCTGAATAAAACAAGACCTGCCATATAACAAGATGTATTTAGAAAAGAAATTATAAGTTCCGCCAGTCATGTAGGACAAATGTAATTATCATTATATGTTTTGATATAATTCTGATGTACAGGTCAGATGTAATTATAGTTGCAAGTTTACAACAGTGAAAATTCTGAATTAAGAAGCCTGCATCATGCACATATTATCTAACATTTTTCGATATTAGATATGAAAGGACATTTATTGTTTGATTTAATCTACTCAATATTGCCCTTTATTTGAGAAACTGAAGTCTGCAAGTTAGAGATATACATTGAGTTTGTGTTATGGTTACATTTCGTTCATATGTAGTGCGTCAAGTTGATTACCACATTGTCATTGGAATATACCCATCAAGTTTCAAATGCTGTAGAAATTGCAAGAATATCGGGAGGGTGGTGAAATTTTACAGGATGAAGCCTGAACGATCCAAAATAGGGATGGTTTGCCGAAAAAGTGTCATTCTAAAAGTTTGTTTTTCTTCATTTTTTCTCCAGGATTTGCACCTTATTTAAGAATGGGTGTGCACCGTTTCCTGATCAATGCCTACCGTGTACCTTTTTCTAAGTCATCAAATGAAAGTAGAACAAGGTAACGACGTGGGCGGTGTGAAGATATCACGAAATACCGACACGAACATCCCGTCTACGGTACAGTGTCTCTTAATGAATAATGGATATCTGATCCCACCATCCTTTTTAAGGCGCGCCAGATAAAGTTAAAACTTAAAATGTAAATATACGAACTTATATTCATGAAATGCATAGACAATAAAACTGATCAAAATAAAACATTTTAATGATGAATAAATACAAAATAGTGATTCTGTTTACCATGCACAAAAATGTGTTTTTTTTTTCTACAATAATGCATAAAAGTTATGGGAAGCAAACTATAGAAAACGTTAGAGGAACTTATTGAAATAAAACAAATGTGATTCTGTTCAACAGGCACAAAACTGGATATGAATGTACTAGTATATGAATGTACAAACATGAAGTGAATCAGGAAAGAAAAAATGTTATGATAAGTACGTATATGCTTCATGTTTCATCCAGCTATGTTGGTAATATTGGTAAATGAATAATGAATTTATGAATTTTTTAAGCGTGAAAAAAAAAAAAAAAATAAAAAATAAATAAATAAATAAAAAAAAAAAATAAATAAAAAGGTGGAAAAAATGGTGTAGTCGTCGAGCACCTGTGATCGATTATTCGATTATGACCTGTGATCCTTGTCAGTTTTACTAACCCTCTACATTGTGTAGGCACGCCAGCTTCTACTTGCTGGCTACCTATTCTCTTTAATGCTAAGAACCAGACCCCCAGCATAAAAACACGTCTTTAAGTCAGTTGGCAAAGCATTACATTCACGCCGAATAGAAGCACATCAGGAAGACATGTCCGTAATGATAAACCCCCTTTTATATACTAAAACTGGGCTTTACAGGGGTATGCCTGTTTTTCTTGTTTTTGATCCAATACATAGATTCTGGGTACTCGTTAAAACCGCCTCGCCGAGGCGGTTCTAACGTGTACCCACAGTCTTCGTTCTGAGCATCAATACTGAAAATATCAAAATTTTTACCATGACATTTTCCATTTTTACATCTGAAAAAAAAAAGAATATCTGTATATTGCATGGGCAAGTTTTCTTAATGCTGCAGCCCTGACACATCGAGAAAGTTTAATGCCGCCCCAAACCATAGTTGACGCCGTCCAAAATCGATCGACCTTCTACAGTCAGGCTTCAGAAAATCTTTCCTTATTACATGTTGACGTCGGCTGTGAAAGTCAGTCATTGTTCACCACTGCGACAAGATGAATGAAACAGTAATCATGTAGGAGAATCTTTTTTTATTTTCTGGTGGCCATTGTGCATGTTATCTTGGATTTCTAGGCTAGTACATGTACATAAATCCAGTTATTTTGTCTTGGTGATGATACACCCTACACTTTGGTGTATATCGAAGACGGTGATAGTTTTGTTACCACTTCACTTCTAAGTACTGAGCATTGAAAGTCACGTGTCTACAATGCAGCGGTTCTAACGAGTACCCACAATCTATGTTTTAGAGCAAAAATAAGAAAAATAGGTATACCCCTGCATACCCCAGTTTTGCTGTATAAAAGCGAGGTATTCATTTCATGGACATGTTTTCCTGATGATACGATAAAATCAAACTCAAATAATTACCCTCTGCCCAATGAGTAATTAGTTCGGTTTATGAAGCACCTCAATCTACATATATTCTCTTGCCAATATAATTAGTTGTTACGGATTTACTAAGGTTCGGAAATTGATGTTCATGATCATTGTTTAGGTTTACCATAAGACTGAGTAGCCGACAAAGTATGCCTGAGGAGCTGAAAGGATCTCGGAAGACTTCTGTTATGATATTGCCCAAGAATTTTATAAAATCTCAAGTTCCAGGCTCTGAAATGAAGTTTATTGCAGTCGAAAAACAGGTTTTTATTTTATTCACTGAATAGGAAACTTTTTATAAGTCAATGTCCCCCACCACCCCTTGTCCAATCAAAATATTCTGAGCACAACTGTATTTTTGTAAATGACATATTATATCAAAATGCCATGTTTGGGTAAGGTGTGAACGCTGTCAAAAAGCTCCAAAACCGATAAATGGGCTCAGCTCCATTATTTGTAATGTACCAAGTCGATGAAAATATACTGTATATGAATGTTCTACCTGAATGAACAGACTATCTGTCCTTTTTTAACAGGTATACACAAAGTGTACATACTATAATGCATATTAATTTAATGTGTAAAATAAGTTTATCAATTATTGATGGTTTATGTTTTATTTGAGATATGCCCCAGTGGACTTTAAATCTAACATCACTTCAACGTTTTTTTTTACCCTTATTTGATACATGCAAGATATTGTAAGAAGAACTTCCATAATGTCTAAAAACATATGGAGTCACTGTTCAAAGTAAAAGTTGCTTAATTTATTTTGCATATTATATTTAAGGTACAGGTATTTGCATAAATGACGGACAGTGTTATTTATATTAAAGTTAATGCACCTGTTATTCGAGCATAAATCGTTTCTACCTAAAATTTTAGGTTGCAATAAGCATATTGTTGAATTTTCTTTATTATCTATGGCAAAACATGTTTTCTGTCATTTTTTTTTAAATCTGACCCGATCCCCCTTTGACACCGATTTATACTACGGGTATGTAATATCAAGATGTTTCCACCATATCGTTGCATTAATCAAATGTTTTATTTTACGGAGAAACAACAGATTATCTATGCCAATAACACAAAGGCCGCCAGACACACTCAAATTTTGGGCGGGAAACCTATTAAGTCTTCCGAGATCCTTTAATTTGAGAAGACATGTTACTGTTTACCCTTTCTTTTCACACTGACAAAGTATGTATGAGGAGCTGAAATAAGGCTCTGAAATTGATGTTTCTGATCATTACGGAAACGAGGCTTGGGCAGCATTAGTTAGCAAAGTAATGCATTGTCATTAGCATTAAAACTTATTTGGAGCATTGGCATTAGCATTGACATAAGCTCTTTTATATATATATATATCTTTTAACATTATTGTTCAAAACAAAAATGCATTGGCATTGGCATTAGGGTTTAAGTCATTTTGCGATAGGGAATTAAACCAGTGCAATGATGGGTTGTATCTTCATTAAACATTTAATCAACTATAATACATTGCTCATTCTGGTACTTCAAAGTTATGTAACACATTGTCACGTATTATTAAACGTAAAATAAGTGAAAAACATGCAGCTTTCCATGCAGTGATGGGCCTGCTATAATGTTATATAACCATCCCTGCAAGACAGTGTGTATGGTGTAGCATAATATACACTAAGTGCAGAACAACAATTCGCCCGCCGCCTCCGTGCCGGGTACCTTTCTCTCCGGCTTTGTCAGTGGAGTTCACGACCAACAAAATAAATCATGTGAACGGAACGAAAGCCCGGTTGTCGGACTAAATAAACACCTTGATAATAAATGCAATGAGTTTCATTTTGTTTTCACTCTATGTAGAGTATCTTCCTGTTTTCCTTATTTTCTTTTCATATCGATAAATAAAATGTGACGGCAGTAAAACATATACATGTATGAACATTAAGTGATTATAGATTAGTACTTCATACAATTGACCTTTGTATAGTTCTGTCACGATATACCACATGGTTCGGTTTAAATGGTGTATTGTGTGTACAAAACTTAAAAAAAAAATGATATAATTTCATTACGAAAGCATGGCCATGAAAGATTTTAAAAGCTGTGAAACATGACAATTTTCAGTTACAGTAGAAAAATTTGTATTCTATTTTTCTTATTGTAGCTCAAATCATTGATTGACGAGCAACAAAAATTTATGTTTTCGATCAAAAATTAGTAAACAGTGTAAACCCTGTATACCCCAGTTTAACTATATAAAAGTGGGGAATGAGGGAGTATGCATTACACGAACATGTTATCCTGGTGTTAATATCCAGTTTGCTCCGTAACATGTGTCCTACCAGAATCACACATTCCCATCATAATTTTCACAAGGGATGATGACTATCATGCAATTGACATTACTTAAACACACCTATGTAATATACAGATTTTTGTTAAGTTGTAAAAAATGAAAATTTGCAGCAGAATTTTTTTGATATTTTTCTTATTTTTGCTCAAAACATAGATTGTGAAGATGTGGTTCTAACGAGTATCCACAATGTATCTTTGGAGCTCAAATAATAAAAACAGGTATACCCCTGCATACCCCAGTTTTGCTATATAAAAGTGGGGTATAAGGGGGTATATACAGGTGCGTTCACTTATTAATATACCCCTGCGATATTCACAAATAAATTGACAACTTTTCTTGTTTTTGAACAATCGTCACTGGCAAGAAATAGACAACTTGATGAATTTGTTTATGAAATATGTTATGTATGTCTATAAATATTTGCTCTGTATAGAAAACTTCCAGATCGTGTGATGCCGTATGCCTAAATTGATTACATAGCATATGGAGCCAAATTATTTACAAAAAAAATCGCTGATATTCGAGTTTCAAAGATTGCAAAAGGAACCATGGTAACTGGTTGGTAATTTTGTTTGTACATTATGAAAGAATAGCCATTTTTGTGCTACGGCTGAAAATTTGGTGTCTTTATGAGCTTTATTTACAAAGTTACATCCTGATTTTCATTCATTATGCATTTTAGAATTTCATGATAAAGCGGTTGTTACAATACAAATCTAAGCATGTCAGTGTTATTTGGCAAGAAAACTAATATTCATCTAGGACGGTTTTACGACCAAAGCTTGCTATTCGGTCCCTTCATGAATTAAGCATGGCTTACAGCACTGTGGAGTCACCCATGACTTTGTTATCTGCCAAAACGTGGGATTGGCATTTCATCATACAGTTTCATGATTGTTTCCTACCCACCGAGGGGCTAAGTTGGCTAAATATATTGTTAGGCAATGACTCTTATCTCCTCTTCGTGATATTTCAAACCTCTTCTACAGCGTTTAAGTCATGGAAATATGCATGCCAATAAAGGATGTAAAAAAAATATGCAAGGTAATGTTCTTTGTATTCATCCTTAATCCGCAAACACATTATTGATGTTAGAGGAATGTCTGTCTTTGCATGTCCTGGTGTTTTCCTTGACTTATGCATATACGAGAGGATTTAAATATTATGAATATAAGCAAAGAGAGAAAGCCTAGCTATTAAACATTATCTGAAAGTCCCAGTTTCCTGTGTCCCGAGGAAACAAATCATGAATTGTATGATGAAATGTCAACCGACGTTTTGGCTGAATACAAAGCCATAGGTGACTCCACAGTGCTTTAAGGCACGCTCATAAAGGAACCTACCAGCAAGCTTGGTTCGTAAACTCATCCTGGTAGAATATTAGTTTTCTTGCAAAATGACACTGACATGCTTAGTTTTATATTGTAAAAACCGTTTTACCATGAAATTCTAAAATGTACAATAAACAAAAATCAGGGTGTAACTTTGTAAATAATGCTCTTAAAGACACCAAATTTTCAGCCGTGGCACAAAAATGGCTATACTTTTATAATGTACAAACAAAATCAACCATTTACCATGGTTCCTTGTGGAATCTTTGAAACACGAATATTAGCGAAATTTCTGTTAAAAATTTGGTTCCATATGTTATGTAATCAATTTAGGCATACAACATTACACGATCTGAAAGTTTTATATGCAAAGCAAACATTTATATTGATAAGTGAACGTACCTGTATTGCATGGACATGTTTTCCTGATGAATGGTCGCAAATGTTTTACCTTATTATCAGCGTTACGGAGTCGTTAATTACATGAAAAGATATGTTTCGTCTAATTTGTGTTAATAAGATAGTATTGGTATAGATCTAGGCTAAATTAAAAAAAAGCTGGGAGTGTTTTAAGAGATACATTCAATTGCTTTAATTGTTGCTTTTCCGTTAGAGAATTACATTGTGTGTTTTGCGTCACATACGAGTATAAGGACATGATGTGCTTTTAAACACTTAACCATTTTTAATGTTTCAGTTGTGAAGCGGATTCAAACCTTCATATTTTAGGACAAATGTACATGTAAAGTATTAATACATATTTTATAATAATACTAACTTACTTTACTTGCTCAATAGTGTACTTACTAACTTACTTAAGTGGAATTAATACAATTAATATGGACAACTATAACGAGCTAGAAACAAGAGTATTGATATTTGGCAGGTACATTGTGTGTATGATCTTATATAGACTAAATACATGTGCATGTACATTAAGAAGAAAAGCATAAGAATATGCATATTTCAGTCATAGAAAAGGTTAAAAGAATGGAAAAATGAAAATAACTCGAACACAAGGCTTTGTTCTTCTGATTTCAGACTTCTACCTCAAGAAGGCCTCTTCTGACTTAAACCGCATCGGTATTAAAAGGGAAATAACAATTTCACCAAATTTAAGATAATCAGCATAATAATTGTCGGGATTATTTTATTACGATGTACGGCGTAGTGGTGGTTAAGACCTTGTATCTCATCAACTATATTGTTAGAATTTAATAATTTCGGTATCCACACATTGTCAGTTTTCAAATCTAAACCTGTAAATGACATGCTTTGAAAATTTCTTTGTAATATTCAAACATATTCATTTGACATATTTCAGACCTATTCCATTCCAAAACAATAGATTTGAAAAATATGTCGTACAGCGTTTTTCCTCATCTTTGAAAATCAATAGCTTTAGAAATAATGGATACCCTTATCATTTTTGTGCTGCGCTGTAGCCTCCCATCTATATTTTAAGATGTCATAAGAGATTTAACAACAAAACTTAGTATCTAGGGGCTCAACTTAATGCCTTAATTTACTTATTAACTTCACATTACATCACTTTATCACATATTATCTATGTACGATACAGTTCCAGACACCACCTGACTTTCATTAAGTTTTCCTATCTTTGCAGCTCATCTATGAAAGAAGAGGTCAACAAATAGGTCAATAGCAGAGACTTGGGTACCAATCACCGACGAGCATATGCAGATACTTGTAAATCAACTACACTGTACTTGTATACCAGCCACTTAATGGAAGACAATTGTATACCGACAACCAGTACCTAGGACTCGTATACCAACCACCGTTGATCAGATACGTGTATACCAGATATTTGAGCCGTCTCATGGGAAAGCCAACTATCTGCAAAGGCGAAAACAAAGGCGCAGATCAGCTTCGCGGTAACCGCGAAGCTGATCAGCGCCTTTGTTTTCGCTACTCGGATAATACATTTCTTCTTCTACTTAAATCCAAAATTTCAAGCTTCTAGCCCGCTTCTGTGACTGTACAGGCCGGTTTCTGTCAGACCTGTTCGAAAACCACATTGTTGGTTTTCCCACGAGGCGGCTCATTTGCATAAGAACTATCCAGCGCCAGATACATGTACTTGGATAACAAGCACTGAGTATCAGATACTAAAGTATAGTGCTTGCACATATACTTGTAAACCAAACATATGATAAATTAGTACAATATTGTCAACTTACATCCTTTATAAAGAGCGATATGTGTCATTTTATCGTTTATAAATGACTTAAAATTACTGAATGCTGTAGCTATAACAATGGGAAACCATTTGTCAAAATTCTGTTGCAAAGCAGGAACGAGTGGAGATGAAGGTTTTAACTACCCGTCGCTGCGAAACGAGCAGAGAGAGAAGTTAGAAGAGTTTTATCGATACATAGTTTCCAATGCTTCAGTCGACTTCAGTAAACAAGAGATCAATGATATTGAAAATGCTGTACATACGATGTTTGAAAGAATAAGGTCTAGAGTGAATGAACGAGGCATCTTTAAGATTGCCCGTACCCTGTCAAGTGGAAGTATGAATGAAAAGACATCACTTTGGAAGTATTATGAAGGAGACCCCTATCTGGAATTCGATAATCTCGCTGTGTTAGAAAATACAATCCAAAAACGTGAAGATCGAAATAATTGTGAAGCATGTGTAGAATTAGCCTACGCGCCTGTCGCTTTCGAAAAACTGAAACAATTCAACATAGACTGTAAATCTAATGCCGAAACAATTGAAAAACACATGATTAACGTGCTGTTTTTGAATGAAATAAATTATTGTTTAACATCATCATCTGACTGTCTCAAAATCAGTATTGAAGATAATGAAACGGTTGTTATACCGGCATCAGAACAGAAGAAACCAGAATCCAAAGCTCGTACTGAAATTTACATTGGTGGTCATGAAATCTCATTTCAGTCGACGTCTACACAGCTTGAGCTAGGCTGTGATTATTGTACTGTAGATATGCCAACGGGTACTCTTAGTATTAACACGAACAAAAGACTCATCGAGTTTTGGAGTGATCCAAATAAATGTTCATTGATATTTCTGTGGGCAAGTAAAACAAATAATTTGCTAGCTCCTGACGAACTGTTGTTCAAAAAGCCAAAACCAATGCTTTCACTCCCGATATACGCAGATTTTCTACCTGCACTAGAATCTCGCAAACCGAATGCATCTGGAGATGGGGATGAACATGACTTCTTCATTGTGCCTAAAAGCTGCAATGTATGCACGGGCGTCGGTTGGAGAAAATCCTGGTGTAGGTCGGAACTTCGAGCATTCAACACAGAAATGTCTAATAAACATAGAATGTGCTACCAAATTATGAAGTATCTTTCAAAGAGAGCGTGTTCACTGCGGTCTGATTATCATCTTAAAACTGCTGTTCTGCGTCATCACACAACTTGTTCAGATACAGCAGCTGATGCCGTAGACTGTGTCTTTGCAATTTGTCACGATCTTATCCAGGCATACACAAAGTGACAGTAACAAAGACGATGCGACATTGCTGTATTCACGTGAATCCCAAACCCAAGAAGGAATTTTGAACGTGGACAACAGTGCACGTGATTCCTTAACCCGGGAAGGAATTTTGAACGTGGACAACAGTGCACGTGATTCCCGAACCCGGGAAGGAATTTTGGACATGTGCGACAGTGATTTTCATCAAGAAGTAAGTCTTCAATGGAGACCAAGTGCTGATAGAGATAATTCAGATTCCGACATACCAATTTTCTATTATTAGACTTAACGTCATTAGGAAAGCGGCTATGGAAAGTTGATCTTTGGAAAAAATATCAAAATCTGAAAAAATCATAAACATCATGAAAATATATATACCGAAACAAAGACATGCATAACTATAAACGGGAACTCGTCAGCATATTTTTTTCATATGACAAAGGCGTCCGACAGGGAGAAACCTGACACACTAATTATTTACAAATATCTTAAACGATCTCGAAAATTATATTGGACACAATTACCAGCTGATTGTCAGATAAATCTCTTCGACAAAACAAGTGTGCCCCTACTTCTTCTGTATGACAGCGAAGTAACTGGTTTCGAACTAATACAACCCATATAAAACTTATATAAAGAATGAAAAGTAGTGCTCCATTTGTCATGGTTTATGGAGAATTTGGTCGTGTTCCTTGTCCAAGCAAGTGAAAGGATCCATGGCATTTCGTCTAAAACCATTTCGTCTTAAGGACATTTCGACTAAAGGACATTTCGTCTAAAAGACAATTCGTCTAAAGGACAAATCGTCTAAAGGACATTTCGTCTAAAGGATATTTCGCCTAATTGTCATGTCGTTTAATGGACATTTCGTCTAATACGACAGTTCGTCTAAAATTCGTCTAAAATGTATTATAACGTCTAAAATTGGTCTAAAACATACATAATAAGGAAAATATTTCGAACAACATTTTATTAGATATCGATTTCATAACATTTAATAGCTCAAATTGTAGACGATTCCGTAGACAATCCATGTATTTCATATTTAAAATGGTATTATAAAATGTAATGTTCAGCTAAAGGCATAATGTGCAATTCTGTGCATATAGCGCAAGGTCAAATAATAAAAACATTGTTTAGAATGTCTCTACAATGTATGTTTTAAATACTCGGAATGTTCTTCCTGATCTAAAAGGATCGAAAGAAAAATATGATTTGCACTAATGTCTGTGTAAAAAAAGATAAACAAATTATAGACCTACCATATTGATTAATATTGATTTAAAGTAGGGTGCGACATTTGGTCTAAAAATTCTTATTTTTTTAACCTTTTTTAGACCATGTCGCTTCTGCCTGATTTTTAGACGAATTGTCCATTAGACATATTGTCCTTTAGACGAAATGTCATTTAGACTAAATGACCTTTAGACCAAATGTCCTTTAGACCAAATATCCTTTAGACGAAATGCCCAGTAGACGAAATGGTTTTAGACGAAATAACCTGCACCCCAAGTGAAAGTATGAATGTTAAATTCGGGGCAAAGATTTTAACTGGCAAGAAAAGCAAAATGTCATTAATATGTATTTACTATAATTGTTATATTTGCGTAGAAATGATATTCACTCATGTACATGGATTTATGTATAGAAAAGATTTTACGAGATGTTGAATTAAACTATATTTGGTTAAGTAATGTTGTTACCGATTTAATTTGGTTCAGAATCGTTTACAACTGCAGTACGTCCAGAAATGGCATATAACCATCTTTGTAAGCTCAAACTGCAGTTACTTAAAAATATTCAAGACTGAATTTAAAACAGAATTTTATTTAACAGAACTGCAATTTCAGTTGCTAGATTTCGTACAGCGAACCATAGATTGCCTATCGAAAGGAGCTCAAATGCTTTAGGCGATGAATTTCACTATCTATTTGAATGTGATGTTTCAATAATATTTTAATAATATACCTATCTACATGTAAGTACTATCAACGCCATATTGATAAAATTAAATTCGATAAGTTAATGTCTAAAATGTAAAACTATTGCAGTAATTAAGTAGGTTCATTTACCATGTTCTAAGAAACTTTAAGCAGTCATGTCATGTCACGTCATGCTATGCTATATTCTATGTTATGTTATGGAATGTTATGTTGTGTTGTGTTGTGTTGCGTTGCGTTGCGTTGCGTTGCGTTGTGTTGTGTTGTGTTATGTTATGTTATGGTATGTTATGTCTTAGGCAAAAACAAAGACGTATTGCTGCTGCAACAACTGCTCAGCATTTTGTTTCCGCTTCTCAGATTCTGATAAATAATAACGGAAAAGTGGTTTATCTTCATTATACTACTGTTGATTGCGTCTGCCTCTCTGTCGTGCTCGTTGCCTTTCGTTCCTGTTGAAACTTAGCCGGATGACTACCTTGTTGGGAAAGAGCTAGTCATTCTGCTCTTCAAGTGTGTTGTCGGAAAATGATTTGTCGTGTTTTATGTACATGTATTTTCTTTCCCAGCTGGTGTCTATGTTGGGACTTAAAATTTAATTGCATCGATGCCTGATCCCTCTATTCTTACTTTCTATTCAAATGTTTGTGTGATAAACCTTAATTTCAACACTCTAGCAAATTTTGAATATTTTGGGTTCTCAGTAAGTGGGTACTTAAAATGCGGTTGTCTCAAAATTTGCGACAAGTCCAAACTTGCGGTTATTTAAAGACGAAAATGATGTACGTTTAAAAATACATTTGTGGAAACATACGACATAGAAGTGGGTTGGGGCTGAAAATAAAAAAAAAGAAACAAAACAATACATAAGAAGAGTAAGACAAATGTTTAAACTAGATCGAATTCTGTATGCATACGGCCAGTGTTTGAGCCGCCTCATGTGAAAACCAACAATCTGCATGGGCGAAAACAAAGACGCAGATCAGCTTCGCGGTTACCGCGAAGCTGATCAGCGCCTTTGTTTTCGCTACTCGGATAGTACAATTCTTCTTCTACTTAAACCCGAAATTTCCAGCTTCTAGCTTTTTTCTGTGCTTGTACATGCCGGTACATGCTCGTATATGTACAAAACGACAGAATATTCTTCCAAAGAAGATCCTTGTGTTGGTAAGACACAATATGAGCCATTACGTGAAAAGAGAAAAACAACAATTTGGGTTCCGACCAGGTCCGATACAAACCGGGCTATACAGTCACAAAAGATGGTTAGAGGCTGGAAATTTTGTATTTACGTAGAAGAGGGATTGTACTTACCATGTAGCAAAGACAAAGGCGATTATCAGCTTCGCGGTTACTGAGAAGCTGATCTGCGCCTTTTTTTTTTTTTTTTTTGCCCAAGCATTTTGTTGATTTTCTTATGCAGTGGCTCATATTATCTCCTGGCAAGCAATATGCTCACTATGTTTGAGGCATGTTGTGGTTCTAAAGCGCTGAATAGACAATAATTATCTGGTGGAATTTTGAAGGCAATTTCGTTTAAAGCATGATGTTGGAGAAAATCTTTATTTTTAGAAAGTTCAATATTGAGTGCCATTGTAGCATGGAGGAAATACTTGCTCTTAGATGGAATATTTTCATCGGTATTCCGTTAAACCTCCCCATACCGACGGAAATGGGATATATTCAGCCCTTGGTCGAAAATGAAAATTCAGCAAAACTGTGTTATTTTAACTTACGTTAGATCTTTTCTTGCATATATGACATAAATTATAAATATTCTAGTTGTTAAAGTACGCAGAATCATAAAATACTTCAGTTTTTCTATGGAAAATTCAAAGATATCTATAAATAGATCAGGGGAGACTACTGTAGAATTATCGACTCAAAGTCGACAATCGTTTATTTTCTACATTAATTTAAACGTTTTTAGGCAATTGTATGTGTTTACTGGAAAATCTTCGGTACTGGTACAAATACATAACAAAAATAATACGATTTGTAGCAAAATAACATAGATGCAAGTCACTTACAAAATCCGCAATCAGTTCGACATTGGTTTAAATGTAACATATGCTAAGCCGTCAGGGAAGTGGAACGAGGTGCCGAAGTGGAGCGGAGTGACAGTAAGCCAGCTGATCTAGCTTGCTCCGTGCCAAACATCAACCTACATTTACTGACCCAACAAGTTCACGCGGGTTATAGTGTAAAAGATTCGATCCCTAGTCGTCTAGACTTTCGCTGCCAACACCTTACGGCTGCCTTGTGCGACGTCTAAGACCCGTCTAGACTTTTGCAAGGTTGCATTACGAAAACTTGCCCATGCAATAAACAGAGGTTTTTGAGCTATATATTTGTTTTATATTTTTCTTATTTTTGCTCAAAACATAGATTGTGGGTACACGTTAGAACCGCCTCTATGTTTTGGAGCAAAAATAAGAAAAAATAGAGCTACCCCTGCATACCCCAGTTTGGTTCAAGGGGTTCAAGGGGGTATACATCACACAGACATATTTTCATGATGTCTGCGATCTGCTTACGGCACGCAACATCTGCAAATTTAATCGTTCTGTCAAAATATCGCAAAGCTGATGTAAAAAATGATTAAATTACATGCATATGCATTTGGTTCAGCAAAATTCTGATCTCATAAATTCATTTAAAAAGAATATTATTTCCTGTCATTTTAACTTTAAGCCTAATATGCCAATACAGTCCCAATACGTCGTTGATGAATTAAATTTCATACGATGTCTCTTTGCTAGACATTGCTAAGCATTACGACAACTTGCCCATGCAATATATAGAGAATTTTTTCAATGGCAAAAATTGAACGTTTTATCAGAAAAAAAAAATGATATTTTTCTTATTTTTGCTCAAAACATAGATTGTGGGTACACGTTAGAACCGCCTCGGCAGTACCCACACTCTTTGTTTTGGAGCAAAAATAAGAAAATAGGTATAGCCCTGTAAACCCCAGTTTTACTATATAAAAGTGGGGTTTAAGGGGGTATACATTTCAGGGACCTGTTTTCATGATGGAAATTATACATATTCCCGAGAGAGTTTATTATATTTATCAGTAATACAAAAAACGACACAGCCGTATGGTCGGTAGAACACTACGCAGTAACAATTTATTTTTTTTTCTCCTGCAAATTGAGGTAGCTTAATCACTCTAATTGTAAGATGCCAAGTATTAAATGTAGCCATCTTCTGTGGTTTTTGGGTCGGATTGAGGACCTTGAATTAAACAGCCGCGAACGACATGCTCAGATGACGCGGATTTAAAAATAATGCTATGTTCACTTGCGCAAATAAACGATGTTGTATATAATAAGATAACAAAGGAAAGAAGGAATAGAAGCCAGGAACCGAATAAATTATTTTTCCCCACACGTGACACATTCGAGACAAGCCAAAATTTGCTTGCGGGGTGTGCCAAGTGGTTTTTCTCGAGTTTTTCCCGGTCTTCGCACTAACTACTGATTGGCCTGCCTCATATGAGTTGAAATAATCTTGAAAGGGACATTAAACTGAATAAAAAGAGTTTTAAAATCCCAACCAAGACACAAGGCAGGAAAGAAGAAACAGTTTAAAACATCCCGCATTAAGAGACATGTGAATATCTTTTTCCATAACCTTGTAGAATGAACAAAATCCATCAGCAAAACATGTCCATGACATATATACACCCTTTTACCCCACTTTTATCTTGTAAAACAGGGGTATACCTATTTTTCTTATTTTTGAACTAAAACATGGGTTGTGGATACCCGTTAGAACCGCCTCGGCGAGGTGGTTCTAACGTGTACTCACAATCAATGTTTTTAACTAATATGATAAGAATAGTAATATTTTTCACATGGAATTTTCATTTTTTACAGCTGAAAAAAAAATCACTAGTCAGGCAGAATAAAGAGACAAAATAAATATAAATCCCATTCACGGTGACTGCGTATATGACATCTGTTGATGCCGAAGTCCTAGTGGTGCCGAAGTGTCTGTAATTCATATTTATAACCCCAATCCAATCAAGTAATTACAGAGAGAGAGAGAGAGAGAGAGAGAGAGAGAGAGAGAGAGAGAGAGAGATGTAAATGAAATATAGGTAACCTACATGTAATACATTATTTAAATTCGTGCTGTCAACAACAGGAAAACATGAAACGTATACCCCTAGAACCTCGGTTTTATATAATAAAATTGGCATATGCAGGGGTATACAATTTTTTTTCCTATTTCTGATCCAAACATAGATTGTGGGTACTTGTTAGAACCGCCTCGCGAAGGCGGTTCTAACATGTACCCACAATCAATGTTTTGAGCATAAATATTTAAAGTACGTATCAATCTTTTTTCCAGTAAATTTTCATTTTTTACAGCTGAAACATATTTTGCTATTTTCGAAATGAACATGTATGTATTTGTACGCTATGTAGAAATGTAAGTAGGCATGCAATGTAGGGTCATCGTCTAAAAAGGCCAAATCGTCCATGCAACTGTAGTGATTTCTCTGGCATTCAATTTGATTTTGAAATCGTGTCGAAAGCCCGTTTTCATTATGCTGTAGCCCGAGTAAAATGGCAATATTACAGCCTAATGAATAGGAAAATTTAATGCTTAGGAATATGAGTATTATGAATTGTCTGGAAATCTTTTTATACCAATAGAAATTAACAAGTTGACAGTGTCACAGTTTTCGTTGTTTTCCCAATTATTCTGAGGTTAGTGTCAGGTGCATGCGACAAATTGCTATCTCATCGAACAAAACATATCATTTTTTTCAGAATTTTCGCTTTATGATTAATTTGAAAAGAAATAGGGATTATCAACGGTCAATAGTACTTTCTAAAATGTTTTTGTTTTTATCTTATTTCATTTTTACCGACGTTATAAAATCTCTGATTCTCAAAATTTAATATAACTGAGAATCAAGAATAAGCTTGTAAAATAAACATTATGCAAACATGTCTATGCAACACGTGCCCCTTTAAACCCCACTTTTGTATAGATAAACTTGGGTTTGCAGGATGTATACCTATTTTTTATTTTTAATACAAAACATACAGTGTGGGTACTCGATAGAACCGCCTCATATGACATTAGTGTCTTAATCTAACGTTCTCCAGCAGATGGTAAGAATGAATTATTACTACTTAATAATCGGTCGTGGAGGAAAACACTAGGCCTCCAAGGGAATCATATGGATAACATGTCCATGTAATATATACCCCCTCATACCCCTCATGCCCCTCATACCTCAGAAAAACTGGGGTTTGCAGGACTATACATTTTTTTTCTTATTTTTGCTCCAAAACATAGATTGTGGGCACTCGTTAGAACCGCCTCGCCGAGGCGATTCTAACGTGTACCCGCAATCCATGTTTTGAGCAAAAATATTGAAAATATCAAAATATCAATTTTTTCTGATGAAAGTTTCAATTAATACACCTGAAAAAAACTCTCTGTATATTGCATGGGCAAGTTTTCGTAATGCTATGTAATACAAATTATATCAGAAGTCAAAAAATATTGAACTGTCTGAAACAATGTTTTCCAAAATTGTCATTTTCGATCATATAAACTACTTCATGAGAGAACATACTTTGAAAACATGTATAGTCCTACGGACAAGTAAAGGGCAGGTAAACCTGGACTACCGTGTAGTTTATGTTCGCTAATTGAATGGTATACTCAATATGGCACAAATCCAGTAGTTTCCCCTGCACCTGATGTTAAAGCTTTGTCTCACATAAGCCAAAATCCCTTTAATTGCGAAAAGGAATTCTTGTTTGTTGGATTTATTCCATAACGCCCCCCATAGCTAACGTCCCGAAATGGCCATATCTGTGGACCGGAAGAAAATAAACAAATATATATTTTTTTACAATTAAACGCAATTCAAATGCACTTGAAAATGTAACGCTACGTCTGATTGGATGACGTCAAACATTTGCGACAATTTATTCTGTTATATACCGTAGGAAACCCAATGCCACGAGCAACGTCGCTTGTGATTGGTCAACTTCGTGCTTATACATGTACATAGCTTGTGACGGTCACGTGTTGTGAAAAACAATGCATTTTCGATGTTTATACGTGTTGTTAGTAAAAAGTACATTATAAGGAGGATAACAATTTTCAAATGTCTCATTTGGGGACGGGTTATCGTCGTATATATGGTCGGAGATCATGTTTTACGACGATATACTATTTTCCCCTTTGTCTACGTCGAGAGATTTTGGCATACTGTTACTAACGACAGCAATCATTTCGATTAAAACTATGGAATATAAATGTATGGATGCAGATTCTGATAAAAGTGCTTTGACAGACAAAAGAAAGTGGACACTTATCGTTGCTACACGAGTGTACTCTGCTATTGTACCCGTACATAAGTTTGCAGATTAGGTACAAAACTATGACATATTTAATTGGTAATGACGGTGAAGCGAGTAAGTTAAACCAAGACAATAAATACAAATCAGGCTGAAATGAGTGTTGGACAGAGTATATTATTAAGTTTTTATTTATCCGAGTGTACTCTGCTATTGTACCTGTACATAACTTTGCAGCTTAGATACAAAACTATGACATATTTAATTGGTAATGACGGTGAAGCGAGTAAGTTAAACCGAGACAATAAATACAAATCAGGCTGAAATGAGGCAGTAAAATGATCTTTTTCACTAAACTGCTCATGTACGTATAACACTAAGGTGAAGTGAAACAGATTTAGGAAATAGTTCTATGGAACAAGGTTTACTTCAATCTTTTAATCATTTTTGAATTTCTTAATACACACAGCCTTAGTTCTACACGTTCATGTATCCTACAAATGTTTCTTTATAATTTTAATATATGTTGTAGCATCACGCCCTTTTTTACATAGTGGTGATTTGTACTGAGAAAGTCCGATTCATCAGGAAAACATGTCCATGTAATGTATACACCCTGAACCCCACTTTTATATAGTAAAACTGGAGTTAAAAGGGATATACCTATTTTCTTATTTTTGCTCCAAAACGCGAGGCGGTTGTAACGTGTACCCACAATCTATGTTTTGAGCAAAAATAAGAAAAATATCCAAAACTTTCTACAGAAAAAGTAATTTTTACAACTTAAAAATCTCTATATATTGCATGGGCGAGTTTTCGTAATGTAACTGAGGTAAATGTCACCTTATTACAATGAAATACAACGTTCAGGATTTAATGATGAATGAAATGCCCGGAATCATGCATTCTTGTCAATGATGATATAGTTACACGTACGTAAGAACGTGTTAGCAGAAGTCAAGTGGCTTTACTTTCTAGAGCAGACACAATTGTGAAGAACGCTGCAAAGGAAGATTTGTATTTGTTATCTGTCAGGGGTGCCCAAATGCATCAAAGATGATCTAATGACTTTGCTAACACTGGCAAGTAATTAACGTTATTCCAGTGGCAATTCATATCCATCTACGATAACCAAATGAGCCGCCTCGTGGGAAAACCAACAATGTGGTTTCCGAACAGGTCCGACACAAACCGGGCTGTACAGCTTTAGAAGCAGGCTAGAAGCTTGAAATTTTGGAGTTAAGTAGAAGAGGAATTGTACTATCCGAATAGCGAAAACAAAGGCGCTGATCAGCTTCGCGGTACGCGAAGCTGATCTGCGTCTTTGTTTTCGCCTATGCAGATTGTTGGTTTTCCCACGAGGCGGCTCAAATCTTGTAAGGCGACATGCATTTTCTGTGACGACTCAGACTGTCTAATGTATTGAACTAAACCGCAATCATACATCATAAATCTATATTGAAAAAAAAAATGGCTCGGCAAATAGGTCACTGTATGGGCGTTACCTTATGAATACATTATTGGGTATGGTCTACTTTTGACGTAGGTAAAAGCTTAAGATATACAGTTGAGAGACTCAACTCACATGTTGTCCGTTAGAATGAAATCCGAGTTTGACTAATTTACTGGATTTGATAAAATACAGGTAGCTGATCTTTAACGGTAAATATGTGACAGCTCTCTAGGCTGACTGAGTTCGACTTTTCTATAATCTCCCTACTTGAACAGATGGACTAGCCGACTACGCCCAGATATGAATATTAAAGTTGCCGCCCATACAGTGACCCATTTGCCGAGCTATATCTATGTTCACGTATCAACTTTCTCCGACCATAACTGTTACAGTGATTTAAAAATTATGTCAATTACCCGCATTCATTTAGTAGAGCTCGAAGGGTAATTTTTGAGCCTAATGTGCGTGTATATGAAAATATTGTGTTAAGAAATTTTAGTATTATGAATTGTCTGGGAATTGGTACAAGATACAACTATCCGGCATGTACTAAAATGATGAGGTGAGTGTGTTTGCTGAGTGTGTGAGTTGAGTGTGTTTGTTGAGTTTGTGAGCTAAGTTTATAAGCTGAGTGTATGAGCTGAGTGTATGAGCTGAGTTGAGTTGAAACTTTTTGTCACACATTCTGAAAAAGAAGTAATTGTATCACAGATTCCCTTTTCAAAAACAGTCAGTGACAACACAGGTTTTTTTCATAATGTTTCTTAGACGTTGGGAATGTTGTTGATATGCCTATTAAATTGAGGACAGCCAGGCAGGATACATATTTTTTTCTTATCAGACAAAATGTCTTTAATGTTTATAACCTTATCCAGCCCACACATTTGTGATTGTCACTCAGGATTCTAAACAAATCTGGCTGATATATTCTTTTGTGTAAGGTATATGTACATGCTGATCTGGTCATTTTTTCAGTGCTCGTTTGTGCTGAATTTACAATGCCGATCTCACCTTATCGATTCCAATAGTAGAATCCTTAGATCTATGTGCAAGCTGATCTTTTTTTTTTTTTTTTTTTTTTTTTTTTTTTCAGTTTTACGTCCTGTTCAAGATTATTTCAGCTCATATGAGACGGGCCAATCAGTAGGTGTGGCGGGAACATGAGAACCCCGAGAAAAACACCTGACATTAACATTAACCTGCAAGCAGAACTTTGGCCAGAGCGGGGCTTGAACCCCCACCAGACATAGCGGTGAGATGATCAAGTGATTAAGAAACGATCTTGTATACCGTGTTTCAGTACTCAGTTGTAAAAATTGAACAAGCGTAAATGCGCATGCTGATCTGTACCAGCTTTCCAACTTTTGCGCAGTCTGGTCAATAACTTGTACTGATGGATTGCTTTGAATTCCAACTTTTGCGCAGTCTGGTCAATAACTTGTACTGGTAGATTGCTTTCCAATTTTTGCACAGTCTGATCAATAACTTGTACTGGTGGATTGCTTTCAAACTTTTGTGCAGTCTGGTCAATAACTTGCACTGGTGGATTGCTTTCCATGTTTTGCGCAATCTGGTCAATAACTTTCACTGATTGATTGCTTTACAACATTTGCGCAGTCTTATCAATAACTTGTAAAGGTGAATTGCTTTCTGACATTTGCACAGTCTGGTCAATAACTTGTTCTGGTGGATTGCTTTTTGACATTAACACAGGCTGGTCAGTAACTTGTAGCGGTGAATGGCTTTCCAACATTTGCAAAGTCTGATCAATTACTTGTACTGGTGTATTGTTTCAAACATTTGCACAGTCTGTACATTTGAACAGTCTGGCCATAGATGCTATTAAAGTGCTGACATTTTTATGTAATCTTTTACTCTCATTGAATGGTTTTAACTAATTTTAGAGCTGTAAAGCTATAAATTTTGTAGAACAAATCCATAGACTTTGTGGTGATAAGGATCTGTTTATTTTCCAAGAATTTATGATGACAATTAGACCCCTTTTCAAGGTTTAAGTGTTGTAAGTTCAGATGTCAGCAGCAGCTAAGATACTAATGAAAAAGATTTAAGGCTACTGCTTTGAGATTCTTTTTTTTTCTTTTTAGAAAACTAGAGGACCAATGGTCCTGTTAACGCTCACCTGAGATCTGGGATATATACCAATAAACCTGTTTGACTATTATGGTCATGGGCGACCTATATTGACCTTGCCATAAAATAGGTCAAGATCACCACAGGGTCATTATTTATGTACACATTGTAGTACTCTAGTCCATTATGCTACATATTAAGTTTTGTTGAAATAGGTCCACCCATTCCAGAGAAAAAAAATGAAGGGTTTTACCACATATGGACATGGCGGCCATCTTGGACATGTGACCTGGATTATTTATGTACACATGGGTCCCCCTTCCTATAGATGTTTCATATCGAATTTGGCTTTGATTGGTCAAGCGGTTTCAGAGAAGATAGATATTTGAATATTATAGTGATATTCATGTATATTGCCTCGGGGAAGGGACAGGCCAGTCCCTTGGGTCCATTTTTTTCTCAGAATCATATATCTTCAGTCCATTTGCCCATTTCCTTCATGTTTTTCTCTTCAAATGACATTTTGACAATTTTCCTAAGCAAATGCATAGGCCACCTATGTTGACATTGTCGTTAATATGTCAAGGTCATCCCAGGGTCATGATTTATATAAACTTTGTAGAGCTCCTCTCCTTATTGCTTCATGCTAACAAGGACCCTATATCGAGCTTTTGTTCTCCCTTCACATGAAGTTTGGCTTTGATTGGCCCAGCGGTTTCAGAGGACAAGATCTTAGAAATTGTGGACGGACTGACAACGGACGACGATCTACGCCGGATGGATGCCGGAGCATGACCATCCTATAAGCTCACCTTGTGAGTTTTCGACTCAGGTGAGCTAAAATGCTAAAGTTTAACGTTAGCTTTCCAGTCCCTTTTTACCTGAAATAGATTGTTCCAACATGCAACATTTTCTTTGTCATAGTTCCTGGACCTGGGTGATGTGGCACATAAAATGCGTAATTCAAAAATAAAGGCAGGCAAAGGAATTGATTTGAGTAAAGGTTTCAAGTTCTTGTAAAAGACAATAAATTGTTTGATAAGAAACAATTTATGTATCCAGGAGTCTTACCACATCCCACCCTGGAAGTAACATAATGAAAAAACCTGTGTTTATGACTTTATAGTCTCATACAAAAAGTATATATTCTAGATACTTGCAATGATATATTATAGACAAATGGTTAGTACATGTATGCTATTTGACAAATGGTTAGTACATGTATGCTATTTAGAGGTAAAAATGTATATATCATTTGGTAACATTACTCTTTCGCAAAGTGAATTTCACAGATACTGAGCCTTAAATTCATGATAAGGAATAAACAGTGTTAATAAAGTAATCTGTGGAACCAACAGCTGCTGCTGACATTTTGGTACTCAAAAAAAACTCTCTTAAAGGATCTCAGTTTTAATTTTTATCTCATATACAATGTCAGTGACAAACTGATAAGCATTTAAAGATTTATTAGAATGTTCTTTTCTTCTGACTCTTAGTCATGACAGTGATTTAATGAAGGGAAATTATGAAAATTCTATTGCTGTTTCTCTGATCATCAACTTGTCATACTGGTTCATTCTTTATTAGAAAATATATGCACATTGGTCTAGCCCTATATTTGAATGTGCAGTTTGATAGATTTAATTTATAGAATGCCCAGATGAACATGCTGATCGTATCCAGTATTTCAGTGTGTATGCTTATCTGGTCCAGCCTATCAAATTGCCTGCCAGAAATATGTTTACTTCAGTTACTGGAGAGTGTTAAGATAAAGAAGATTCTATTTTAAAATAGTCCATATCGACCTTGAGCCCATGTCACTAACCATGAGATCATGCTACATGTCACAGGCTTAGCTAATTCTCTCAGCTCATGGACTCAGCTCATAGACTCAGCTCATAAACTCAACTCATACACTCAGCAAACACACTCACCTCATGGTTTTAGTATCTGCCCAATTATCCCGCGGTTAGAGGCAGGTGCAGGTGACAAATTGATATCTTGGCGAACAAAAATATTGATTTTAGAGAATATTCGCAGCTATGATTAATTTGCAAAATATGGGATAATAGAAATGGCTACTATGCCTTTACAAAATACATGAATGCTTCTTTATATCTGTACTAGCATATTTTCACCTGTGATATTTATCTCTCTTTGAAAAACATATGTACGTACTTTCTATTAGAAATTTCTGAGTCACAAAAAATAACTAAAACAGAAAATGACGATATTTGCATTGCCAAGTTCCATAAGCTCGAGGAATACGAAATGTTTAGTACTAAAACAACATGTACTCTTTCTGTAAAGAGCATTTGTGTTTCGTACACAAGTATCATCACAAAATAATTCTTTATCATAAGCCAAGTCATTTTCTAGCGGATGGTAACTTAAAGAATGACTTATTACTAATCTTCCGTGAAGGAAAACACTTGGCTCCCGAGGGAAACTATGTGATACAAATTGTATCAAAAGTGACGTGATGTATTAGAGCTGGGGCTACAAATAGTTCTAACTGTCTGAACCAATCTTTTACCACAACAATACTTTAATTTCGATCATATGAACAATTTCATAAGGAGAGCAGGCATGTAGTGCAGATTATATTTTCCTTTTGGTCTTTTGAGATCAGCGAGGGTATTCTGAGAAATCAAAATATATTATCGGTTTAGATGCATTTTCTAATCAATGTTTAGCTACTGTCTTATGCAAAATTTCAGTAATTCTCTTTTGCTCCATGTTGCCAATTCTATAGGGTCACTGAAGAGGCTTAAGTAGCCGAAATCGCGGTATGGTCCATCCCCTTTCACATTAATATGTTCACTGCTCTTAAAGGATATAAGTTCTATCTTTATTTTCTATTACTGCAGCTGGTGTTGTGCCGTGTTGCGGCCGTAAAAAGTGTTCCCGTACATCATCCATAGTGCAGATTATATTTTCCGTTTGGTCCTTTGAGGGGGTATTCTGAGAAATAATAAAAATATTGTCGGTTTAGATTCATTTTCTAACCAATGTTTTATATATTTGGTTCCATTTGGATATGCTACTAGTCTTTGTATCAACTACCCTTTTGAAAGATGCAAAAATACAGTAATTCTCTTTGGCTCCATGTTGCCAATTCTATAGGGTCACTGAAGAGGCTTAAGTAGCCGAACCCGCGGTATGGCCCATCCCCTTTCACATTGATATGTTCACTGCTCTTAAAGGATCTAAGTTTTATCTTTATTATGGAGTGAATATTCACTTATTATATGGTATAGTCAGTATGACAACCAAAACAGTTCTTTCCCATTGACCTAATGTTTATTCCCAAACGTCAAGAGTCATTCTGAGTTAACAATAAGGAATGTAGTCTGGATGGGAGGGGATTCTACTTAAGGTGATTCGATGAACGTGCACAAAAGACAAACGACAGAGCATTACTCTACAGTCACATGTAGAGCTTTGAGCATGTTTGACAGATTTATTCTAGTACAGTCCAAATTACTAACATGCACATCAGTTTTCAATCTAGGTGCTAAAATAAGATATCTTGAATTCACATTTATGTTGAATGGAATTAATTGACAGCTTGAAGTAATAAACCAAGTCAATAAATACAAATCAGGCTTAAATGAGGCAGTAAAATGATCTTTTTCACTAAATTGCTCATGTAGCTTCATATCTTTAATAACGAGGAAAAGTTATTCTTCATTTCATAGTCATAAATTCAGACCTCAGATTTTAATTAAGGGATTCTATGAAGAGTTTATTCTGTTTCAGTTTCAAATAAGAGTTTATAAAGAGGTAAAAGTAGGCAATGATCTGAAAATGGCGCTCTAAGAACAAGATTCCCGCTCCAAATAACCGAGGTGGGAAAACACTTAATTATTATAGACAATTATTATAAGAGCCGCGACGCGAGAAAACCGGTCTTCGGGGTTTCCGATCAGGTCCGACACAAACCGGCCTGTACAAGCTCAGAAAAGAGCTAGAAGCTTGAAATTTCGGATTTAAGTAGAAGAGAAATTGTACTATCCGTGTAGCGAAAACAAAGGCGCTGATCAGCTTCGCGGTTACCGCGAAGCTGATCTGCGGCTTTGTTTTCGCCTAGGCAAAAATCAGGTTTTCTCACGATGCGGCTCAATTAAGGTACTAAGGGAACAGTAACCTCCTGATTAAGCAGATTAAACTTTACCTGAAGGCTTTTGTGAAATAATTCGTATTTTGTTGATAATTGCATTTTATACAAAGAATCAAATATCTCCAAAATCATTTTTGAATTTTTTAATCAATACACACCACCAGAATGATCATGTTTATCATATTCATGCACACAATTTGAACTACAAAGTATGTTTGGTATGATCTATGTCAAAGCACCACGCCTTAATTCTACTTAGCGGTGATTTGTACTGAGAAAATCCTATTAGACTGAAGCAAATTGTCACGTAATTATTGCAATGAACTACAATGTTCTTGATTTAACTATGAATTCCATGTTTAACATCATACATTCTTATCCATGATAATAATGCTAGTCAGGTCAACATGACGGAGAGCATACACAATAGTCAAGAACGGAGAGATGCGGGATTTGGAGTTGTTAAATTTCAAAGCTTGTTTGATTGTCCGAATGCATCATTTCCACTGTCAGGCAATAAGCATGTTACACATACCATTTGCAGGACATAGCATGCACAAATGTAAGGTTACAGGCATCATTTATGATGGTTTCAGCTGTATTATACCAAAGATAATAAAATCGGAACACAATCATAATGAACCTAATAAATAACATCTACTGGCCTTATCAGGGATATTCAAAATCATGTTGACAGTACTCTTTTGTCATGGTGCAGCTCGAATGAAATGAGATAAATATCGAAAATATTATGCTCAGAAATATGAGTATTATGAATTGTCTGGAAATCGTTATTTGACACACATGGAAAATAACAAGTCACACGTAGCATTGTCATCGTTTTTATTGTTTTCTCTCAATTATTCTGTGGTAAGTATCAAGTGCATGTGACAAATTGACATCTTACTGAACCAAACAGATTGCTCATTCGCTTTATGATTACATGAAATGTGTAGAATTATAATGACCAATACTATACTCGAGAATTTGACTTCGAGAAGTTTCAATTTATCTTAGACATTTTTCTCTTGTTGAACAGGAATTCATATCAGAACTTGTTCCCTTCTTTATTGGTCAGTGAATGAGATTTTAAAAGCCTACAGCCACACATGGCATAGAGTTACAGGTAGCATGATGGAGATTTGAGTTCTAAGACTAATCTAGTGCACTCCAAGTTATTGTAAATTCCCACCAACTTGTGTGCTAAATTAAGATATTTTGAACTCATATTGACGGCAAAGGAACTACATGAACTTGACAGCTTGAAGCAATAAACTTAGAAATAAATACAAATCGGGTTTTAAATGAGGCAGTAAAATGATTTTTTCACTCAACTGATAATGTTGCTTCATATTATAATACGAAGAAAAACTTATTCTTCGTTCCAAAGTCATAAAAGACCTTAGATTTTAATTAATAGATTTTATGACGAATTTATGTTGTTTCCGTTTCAAATACGAGGATCTATGGCATAAACTCCCATATGAAGCCTTATGAAATAAGCCTGTGCGTGAGAAAACTATAGAAAGTAGAGGAATTCACGGTACTCTCTGTGTAGCGAAAACAAAGGCGCTTATCAGCTTCACAGTTACTGCGAAGCTGATTTGTGCCTTTGTTTTCGCCTATGCAGATTGCTGGTTTTCCCATGCGGCGGCTCAATTCATATTTTATGGATCATGATTTAATTATACATGTACATGTAAGCAAATGAAACAATAATCCCCCGCTCTGGCCACATGTGAGACAAGCCAAGTTCTGCTTGCGGGTTTGCCAGGTGGTTTTTCTCGGGGTTCTCCCGTTTTCGCCCACCTACTGATTGGCCCGTCTCATATGAGCTGAAATAATCTTGAAAGGGACGTAAAACTGAATTAAAAAAAAGAAACAATAATCGCTAGATGTTTTTTTTATGAATCATTATGTTGTACATGTTAACAAATTGTACCACAACGTTTGATTTGGTCTATGACATGGCACCACGCTTTAATTCTACTTATTCGTGATTTGTACTGAGAAAATCCTATTAGACTTAGACAAATGTCACATTATTACAAAGGTTTACAATGTTTATGATTTAACTATGAATGTTCGGAATCATGCATTTTTGTCAATGGTGTTGATATATGCACTGTTTGCAGAGGTAAATAGTAGAGGAAAAAATCCAAGATAAGTCGCTTAGTTTTCGATTCTATGCTCCCCGAGAGTAAAATGGACTTTGATTACACCATTGGTTACAGAAAACATTGAAGTTTATCGTATCACTGGAATTAATTTTCTAACCGGGTACAGTTTTATGATATTTTGGTGAAAAATTCATTTTTGAGAAGAAAATTGCGAATTTCTGAAATTTCTATTTGCTTCAAAATACTAATGCCACGTAGATTTTTTCTTACAAACCCACGCCTAAAATATTGCCCACATTGTGTTCTTAGTTTCCAATGTGTTTTCATCCAGCCAAAGCTATTCAGTTTTGGGGAAAATCATGGTTTTATGACAAAAATCACAATTTTTTGAAATTCACCTTAAAAAGTTTTCTGTCTGAAAACTACACAATTGATTTCCAGTAAAATGATATAGTAATCATAGACACCATTATTCGGGCTTTTCATTTTATTTGAAGTTGCACTTGTATTGAGATCCAATGAAGCTGGGTACCAGAAAATAGCAATTGGGTGTATTTTCAGAAATATATGGCATACGAGGTGTTACTAATTTTCTAGGCAGAAATGCAGCTTATTAAAGTGTATTTGAAACTTAAAATGATTATAAAAAGCAACTAGAATAGTTTTATAGGTATTTGCAAGATTGAAAATGTGTTCTCCAGCGTTCAATTTTGGGGTAAATGATGATGGTTCAGCAGAAAAATCGCGAATTATTGAAAACCACCATATAAACGTCTCTGCATTAAAGCTATACAATTGCTTTCCAGTAAATGAAATACAAAGCCAGAGAAGTGTCATTCAGCCCGACAGCAGGAATTGCAATGGCGACAAAGATGGTTTTTAGCAGAAAATTGCGAATCATTGCAAACCACCTTATAAAGTTCTCTGCATGAAAACTATACAAATGCAACTGAACTAGCTTTCTAGTTTTTGCAATATTGACAATTTAATGTGTTTTCTACAGTTCAAGTTTTGGGTAAATGATGGGGGAATTGTCGCGTTAGGTTTTGGGCAAGAACTCTGGTTTCCATGACAACATATAGCTCCCCTAGATTAAAAATGGGAAAACATAAAAAAATCTTCTTCTCCGAAACCACAAGACCCAGATGTTTAATAGTGTCTGTGTAGCAATGCATATTACTCTATAAATCCTACCAACCATGCACCTAGGGTCCATACAGACTTCACCCCAGGGCGTCATTATCTGTTATAGCCTTAAAATTGGAAATAAACTCTGAAACTACAAAACCAAAAGCTTCAATATTTGGTATGCAGCATTGTTATGTGGAGCTTAATGTAAATCATGCAAAGCATGCCCCTGGAGTTCATTAGCTACTTTAGCATTATAATCAGAAAAAAACACAAAAGCAATCTTTTCTGAAATCACAAAGGCCAGATCATTTACATTTTATGTGTAACTATGTATAGCGACCCTCTTTGCAAATTCTGCCACCAGTGCTCCTGGGGCTCGTACAGACCACACCCCGAGGTGTGGTTATCTGTCATAGGCTTAAAATGGGGGAAATGTTCTTCTCTAAAACCACAAAGCCCAAAGCTTGTATGTTTGTATGCAGCAATATTACAATAAGGTATACATAAATCCTGTCATTCATGTCCCTGGGGTGAAAGATGGCCCCTCCCCGGGGTCATTAGTTCTCATAGACTTTGAATAAGAAAACAAAAAAAGATCTTCTCTGAAAGGCCCAGAACATTTATAATTTGTGTGTAGCAATGAATAGTAATACTCGTTATAAATCATTTCAACCACACCCCTGCGCCGCATACAGGCCCCGCCCCGTGGGCGTCATTATCTGCCAAAGGCTTAAGTCGAATTCGCATGCGCAAAAAATACACGCGTGTAAAACTACTCCGGTGTGTAAATATACTCCGGTGTGCAAATCAATCTGTGAGTAAATTTAAATTGCGTTTGCATGGGTTGTATCACCAGGAGTATTTTTGTATGTAAATAAATCACCAGTCCTGTTCATTTAAGTTTTCTGTATTTGCAAAACAAGAAGAGGCTGCTTTAAGGTGTTCTTGTAGGGCTGTGGCAGTAGAGGAGAATCTTATAATGGTCAAGGTTAAACTTTGTAGCAGTAATACAATTCTCTATTACCATCCTTTCACAAGGAATTACTATTAAAATGCCCCAAGAATCCTCATCAAGAGTGATCAAGAATTAGTGTGGCTGTTTGCCCTCCATATGATCTAAAATGTGTTGAATGGCAATAAACTTTTATGTAGTAACAATGTCAACAGTTTCAGAAACTGTCATGTAATCATTTAAGAACAAAAAATGTGAAAATTCATTATCTAAAAGCCGAATATTGACTTGAAATAAAAATACTCATGGGTAAATTTTACTTGGCGTTCGCATGGGACAGAATAGTGTATTTGTAAAAATAAAGTTTGCATCTGGTCAGTTACCCATATGTAAATATACTTGGTGTGTATTTGCGTTCGCATGCGCCATTTGCTTACCCCGTGTAAAATTTGCACACCGGAGCATATTTACACGCGTGTATTTTTGGCGCATGCGAATTGGACTTAACATTGGGAAATATGTGTCTGCATTACTTTTTGGACCACCCACGTATATCACTACGTAATTTTACTCTTCGGTAGCATAGAGTCGAAATTGAACGATTTATCGTGGATTTTTATCATCAATTTGAGATATGGTTTTGATACATCAACTCCAGTGCGTTTTTGTTTTATTTTTCTCTCTAAATCTTATCTGTAAAATACCCGAAGTCGTAGAATTCTTGCGATTTTATAATGATATTATAAATATTCTTTTCGGTATATAATACTTTGGGTATGTGTCTTACCTTTATTTCTGAAAATACACATGACTGTTAATTTCTGGTACCAACTCGTCTTGTAACCCAAAGCATCATGCTCATATGTCGTTTTGCATTTACTGAACCATCAAATTAATTCACAGTGACCTATAACTACTGTTGGATGAAAGTTCTGGTCAAAATCACTCATGATGTGAAAGGAGTATGCTCATACACTATGGTCAAAGGTCTGGTCATATTTACTCATATGGTGTAAAAAGTATGCTCATATACTAATTGAGTGTCTAGATATAAGGAAAAAATTCTTGACGATGGACATTAGGTCAACCCAGCCTTAACTTCGTGACACACTAGTCAGTGTCACAAATTAAAATATGACCAACTGACCATCTTCCTTAGTTGTTCTTATTTAGAAATAAAAAGAAACACAATATTTTAAGGTGTTCTAGATTTTAAACTCTAGCCTAAGCCCTGGCTCGGACCAAGTGGTCCGATGTCATGGAGCCTAAAGTGCATGAAGTGTAAATGCTTTATGATAAGTTGATGTCAAGATATGGTCTCTTTGTAAAAGCTACACACCAATGCATCCAGTTTTACAGTGTTCTAGCTTTTAACCTCTAGCCCCACCCCAGGCATGGACCTAGTGATCCGATGCCATGAACTGAAATGCAACCAACCCTACATGGTTCGTACCAACATCCCTACTGTGAATGCTGCATTATAATTGGTTTTCAATGTATAGATTTCTAGACAACTTTAACACAGATAGGACAATTTCAATGGTGTTTTAGATTTGAACCTTCGCACTATCCCCAGCAAAGACTCAGGGCTTTGATGTCATGAAGTAAAAGCCAACACTTCCGGGCACCAACGGTTCATGTACCAATACTTTCTGATAAGGGTTTGTCAATATTTAAACTTCTAGAAAACTTTAACAGAGAAAAAGCGATTTCGAAGGTGTTCTAGATTTTAAACTCTAGACCCACTCCGGGGCATTGACCCATGGACCCGATGCCATGAAAAGAAATCCAACTCTACAGGGTAACTATTGTCCAAGTATGAATGCGCCCTTTCCTGATCTTTGCCTACTTGTAACTTTTTTTTCAGGTCAGTATCTGTCAAGTTATGGACTTCTAAAAACTTGAACGCAAGTGTGACACGCATGGGTACGGGAACGCGCAGATGCACGAGAACATGGACGACTGAGGTGTCTAGAATAGCTCTATGCACTTCATGCAGTCGTACTGAAAAGAAGAAGTCGTTTGGCTCAGTATTTCATTTTTCTGGAAAGCAATTATTGTATATAAAGAAAACTTAATGTGGTGGTTTACAAAAATTCGCGATTTTCTGCTAAAATTTCATCATTTATCCCAAAATTGAACACCGGAAAACACAACGTCAATCATGTTAACACCTACAAAACAATTTTAGTTGCTTTTTACAACCCATATAAGTTTAAAAAAACAAACTTTTGACACCCACTCGTATGTCATATGTTTCTGAAAAAAAAATACACCCCAGTGCTAATTTCTGGTACCCAGCTTCATTGGAACTTGATAGAAGTGCAATTTCAAATAAAATGAAAAGCCTGAATAATGATTTCTATGATTACTATACCATTTTACTGGAAAGCGATTGTATAATTTTCAGACAGAAAACTTTTTAAGGTGAATTTCTAAAAAACACGATTTTTTTCTTAAAAACCATGATTTCCCCCAAAACTGAATGGCTTTGGTTGGATGAAAACACATTGAAAACAAAGAACACAGTGTTGGCACAATAGGCGTGGGTTCGATAAGAAAAAATCTACGTGTCATAAGCATTTTGAAGCAAATAAAATTTTCAGAAATTCGCAATTTTACCCTCAAAAATGAACTTTTCACCAAAATATCATAAAACTGTACCCGGTTAGAAAATTAATTCCAGTGATACGATAAACTTCAATGTTTTCTGTAATCAATGGTGTAATCAAAGTCCATTTTACTCTCGGGGAGCATAGAACTCTCTGATTTCGCCAAATTTTCCTCAGGTAAAAGTATCAATGAATTTCACAGCTTTCTCAGACAGCTTAAGTGGAAATGGTTAAGTCTCTTTGCATGACGCTGGTATACTGTCCAGTTTTAGCACAGCTAATAGCCAGAGAAATGTTTTTTTTTTTTTCAGATACAGAGAGTTTGAAGTATTCTGCAATGACATATACTGAGAAATAAAGGGAGTAAAAAACTTTTTAACCGATCCGCGTATATTCAGTGATAGTAAAATAATGGCGACAGTCCGCTTTTATCATGGTGGAGCTCGGATAAAATGGCAATTCTACAGTCTGATCATCAAGAAAATATGTCCGTGTAATGTACACCCCCTCATACCCCATTTTTATATATACTGAACAAAAAAAGAAACGCAACAATTATATTCGACTTAATTCTGAGCAAACTATGGTACGATCAGAAATCATTGCATTTTCTTCTTCTGCATTAGATATCCTTTCCACTACCAGAGCGTATTTATGCGTAATTGCTGCCAAACACTTTTTGATCGACCCTCACGGCATTGTTAAAGCTAGCATGTGCAATCTTTTTATATTTTTCAATTGCCCAGTAAGTAGGCTTTAACCAATATACAGTTTAATTGCACAGTGCATCAAACAAGCGAGTTAGGGGGCCAGATAGTTGGGATAAAACGTGATTTTTCTGTGTTAAAAAGGTTGAGTTTACCCTGTTATCTTTGAATCGCAACCACGCTCAAACCAAACAAATGCGACCAAACTGCTAGGGCTGAAAAAAGACACAAGAGGAGAGAGAAAAAAGAGAGATAGAAAGAGAGGAGAAAAGAGGAAAAAATAGGGAATCAAATCGCAAATAATAAAAAAAAAGTCCGTGCGCATTGATTTTTCCACGGTGACCCCTGCGCCGTGACCTTTCAGTAGCAAAACCAAAACGGCTTGCACTATGTTAAAGAGCGGTCTTTCTGCTTTCAATACAGGCATGAGGCGTGTTTCTAAGACTCACAGAGATGGTTTTATGGACGATTTACCAAGCCTACCCCCTTTTTATCTGCATTTTGTAAAATGCCTGGTAGTCCTAAGGATATCAGGCTTCAGAATGAATCGTGAAACCGATTTTCATTCTGATAAGTATTTACGTAGTTATTTGGTGCCGACCATTGGCATGCTGAAAGAAGTAAACCACAGAGTGCGCATGCGCAAGCATTAAAATAATGGTACGATTTAAATCCGCCATAAACCCCCATTCAAAATCACCATGTACCACACAGCAGATAACTCATACGTTAAAGAAATTTAATGAATAATATTGAAATTGCCCCCCTTTCAATTAAACATATACAGATTTTGATGGTTTTAATTACGAGCTTGTGTGTCGTTGAACTTTATTTCTTTTTCATGAATTTTAATAAGGGGGCATCTGACATAGTTTCTTTGTGATTTGGAGGTTCAAAAGTGTGCGCATGCGCAGAGCAAATCTTTCCCGATTTACATTATTTAAGACGACAAAAAATTCTCATTCAATTTTTATCGAAATGAAAATCAGTTTTTTTTTGCATGATATACCCTAATATCCCATGAATGGGAATCATACAGCAACAGGACATTTTACCCTTAAACTCGAAAATCCTCGGTGGTCTATTGTTGCGTTTCTTTTTTGTTCAGTATATTAATACTGGGATATGCAGGGGTTTGCCTATTTTTCTTATTTTTGCTCTAAAACATAGATCGTGTACCCACAATCTATGTTTTGAGCAAAAGTCAGAAAAATATTAAAAATTTTCCAGTGAAAATTTTCAATTTTTACAACTCGGGGAAAAAATCTATATTATATGGGCGTGTTTCGTAATATGGATATGAAAATATAATGCTTAGAAATATGAGTATTATGAATTGTCTGGAAATTGATATTTGATACAATTGGCACATAAAAAGTTGGTAGTGTCATTCTCTATTCTTCTGTGGTTTAGTGTCAGGTGTATGTCACAAATTGATATCTTGTAGAACAAAACATATTGCTTCTCGGGTACAAAACTCATCTTATGATTAATATGCAAACAAATGGAAATAATAATGGCTTAGACTTCTTTCAAAAACAATTTTCATTCAATCTCAATTCATCTTTCATCTTGGAAACTTTTTCTGTTGTGTTTGTCTGTAAAAAAATAATATCTAATTTTATTTCCGAAGACTTGTTCCCAAAGCATTAAACGTTTCGATTCTTTAACATAACTGAGGGTACATTTAACGTCTACATCGGTGTCGTAAAATACTCGAATTTCTGTGCAATTTGAAGTGCAATAAATAATGTTTAACTTTCTTCTAAAATTTATGATAAGCGCGATGACTTTGATTTTGTTATAGTAAATTTTCCTTTTTTGGAAGGTGATGTTCCTCGCCGTGCTTCTTATGGTGTATACATTTCGCAACTTTTTTAGGTTTGCTAGAGTCTGCAATCATGTTTCAGACTTCAACGCTCGAAATAAATGTTTAACGGCAAAACTTCTTCAACAGGGCTATCGGTATCATAAACTTCGAAAAACCTTTTCTAAATTTTATCGTAGACACAATGAATTGATTTCCAAATTAAAGACGCTTTTTAGTTAGAGCCTTTCGAAACCTGAATTTTATGGTGACTTGGTTTACAAATTTAAGAAACTTATAGGAATTAATGATTTTTCTTTTCAGTTCAGAAAAATCATAACACGTTACAGACGTATAGGTTATAACTTGAATGTTATGCGACAGTCTGCATGCTTAGTTTTTAACCCAATCATGGTTGATAACTATGCTGCCTTCTTTAATTGCACGCCGGTGGGTCGGGCGTCAGACTCTATGATGGCCCCGACTTAAAGCTATTCATTTTAGTTGGTTGGCGCCGGAGCTTCTTGTCTGTTGCTTGGCCCACCGGGGTCCAACTGGTGTTTTTCTTTTGCTCCGGAGTTAGTATGCTATTCGGCGCACAGGGATCTCCATCGTCGGGCAGCTTACTCAATCTGTGAGTCCTGGTTTTTGATTCATCAGGATGTTTATCATGATTTATTTGTTTGTTCTTGATGATTCATTGACTAGTTAGAGATTCACCACGAGGACCGAAGAACTAACTAAATGTTATGAACCACTGCAGAAGCTGAGGGTGAGGTTAGGCGCCTGTAAAACCGGTTTTAAGCCCGCCAGTAACTTTGTGTTACTGATCGTTCCAAGGCGATACTTCTGTGGTGGTTCTTTTTGTTTTATGTCTTGGTGTTTAAAAAATTGTTTGTGCTGTTGGCGCCTTATGTGTGTTTTCATAGTTTTAGTTAAGTTAAGGTAACTGAGTGGCCACCTATTGGGAAAATAGCTGCTCATTCGGCTTACGATATGTTTCACGGTATAAGTGCCTGATTATTAGTTTGGTTTTTTCCCACCTCGGTTTTTGGAGTGGGAATCTTTTTCTGATTGCGCCGTTTCCTGATCTTTGCCTACCTTAAGCATTTGTGCCACGGACATATAATCATTCATTTTGACAAAACTTCCCCCACATTCTATCATACGACATTTAGTTTCTAAGCCTTACGTTTTCTATCAGATGGTAAAAATGAATTATTATTAATGGCGCCCCAGGGGAAATATGTGATACAAAGTAATATCGAAAATGACGGGATATATTTGAGTTGGTCGCTACACATATTTCTAACTGTCTACAATAAAATTTTGCCAAAAACCTTGAATTTTTAAGTTCATTTTAATTCCGATCATATGAGCAATGTTAAAAGAAATCAAACTTAGCATGGAATACCATATAGTTCCTGTTTGCTAATTGAATGGTATAGCCTATATGGCAACCAAAACAGTACCTTCCCAAAGACACTTTGTTTACTTGGGAGCAAAAGGCACCAATCATCAGGAAAACATGTCCGTGTTATATATACCCCCTTGAACCCCACTTTTATATAGAAAAATAGGGGTTTAAAGGGGTATACATTATTTTCCTATTTTTGATCCAAAACATACATTGTGGGCACTCGTAAGAACCGCCTCAGCGAGGCGGTTCTAACGTGTTACCACAATGTATGTTTTGAGGAAAAGTATTAAAAATATCAAATTTTTTCCAGTGATAATTTTCAATTTTTACAACTTAGAAAAAATCTATATATTACATGGGCGTGTTTTCGTTATGTTTTGGGAATTATGTCTGGCTGTATGTGGCTCAAATATCAGCGATTCTACGTACATATACAACAGACAAACAGGGCATGACTATAGGGATCTTGTAGGACAGAGATAACAAGTTAATCAGAATCAGAATAGTTTACTAGTGAACCGTGAATTGTCAATACCACGCCAGGGCGATGGGGCTTGGCCGGAGGGTTTAATTCCGAGCTCTCACAAGAAATGAAACTCCAACATTTTCCAACCCTGTACCCTCAAGTTTGTAAGAAGCCTGAATTTTACTAGACTATGTCCGTCTGTTCGTCAGTTGCATCATGTTGCGCTTGACGGGTTGGGATATCATACACATTTCCGGGCCCAACTGCCAAAACGATCGTTATCCTTTTGAAGTTTCAATAATGCATCCTCCATTTTTAGTTTCACGATAACAAACACAGTCATATCCAAGTTCTTGTACCTGTACACCACTTTGCAACTTGGGTGCAAAACTAGGATATTTTGAATTCATATTGAAGCAAGGCGAATTAATTGACAGCTCGTAGTAATAAACCAAGACAATAATTACAAATCAGACTTAAATGAGGCAGTAAAATGATCTTTTTCACTCGACTGCTCATGTAGCTTTATATATTTTGATACGGAGGAAAAGTTATTCCATTCCAAAGTCATAAATTCAGACCTCAGATTTTGATTAAGGGATTTTATGAAGGCTTTCCCATCAGGAAAACATGTCCGTGAAATGTATACCAGCGCAAACCCCAATTTTATGTAGCAAAACTGGGGTATGCAGGGGTATACATATTTTTCCGTATTCTAAACTGCAACTAAACATTCTAAACATCTCCAAAACGTAGATTGTGGGTACTCGTTAGAACCGCCTCGTCAAAGTGGCGAAGAAAAAAAAAGAAAATCTATGAAGCTGAAAGAAAGCGTAGAGAACGCAAAGCCAAAAGCAATGGGCCACCAGCTGATTCAATGACACTGACTTGCTCATCAGTTTAGAGCTAGACTTGGTCTGGTCAGCCATCAAAGACCTCACCAACACACACGAACCTATTCAAGAAATAATGGTCTTCCTCATAAGTGACAGACGAACGACCACCCCCTTATACCTCACTTTTATATAGTAAATTTGGGGCTTACTGAGGTAAACATTTTTTTTCTTAAACTAAACATATAATTTTTCCCACTTAATTTTTTCAATAATATCTATGTATATTTTCTTAATGTAAAGTGGCGATATCACAGTTGCAGTTTAGAATGAGGCTATAATAAGCTAATAAATATGTAACACCGAAAAAAAGCGTAAAGAACGCAATGCGAAAGTTAAAGGGACATCACTGGTTTCTTTATCACCATGCATATTCAACGTGTTCCGCTTACGAAAGAGTTATCCTTTGCAAATCAGCAGAACAGTGACTGCCAGTAATTAGCAGTCCAGTCCAGTCCAGTCCACAAGGTTATATCGTCTAGCTGACCAAATAAACAAGAACTGAAATACTAAGCTTACAGCGAAAACAATTAAGAGAGAATCACAACAGAAGTTATACCATAAAACGACCAGTAACGTACAATGTACATTTATATGTTCTCTCATCTTTCTTATACATGTAATTTATATTGTATCATCACCACGCATGCACGTATTTTGCGATTTCAGCGCATGTCAGTGATTACCAAATGTCACATTGGCGCTTCTTGTCTATAATAGTCAGACCAGTAGCTGTGAAAGCATCACAAAAGGCTTATCAATTTTCTGTCAAAGGAATTTTCTCACTTCTTATTTGCTGCCGATGCTGATCAAATTTATTCCTATTCTGCCAATATGAACCAACTGTTTTACTGTTAACTGTTTATTCAGTCATTATTACCTGAAAGGAGTATAATCATCACAAAACAGGAAAAAAAGCATTACGAAAACTTGCCCATGCAATAAACAGAGATTTTTTTGAGCTTTAAAAATTGAAAATTTTCAGCGGACAAATTTTGATATTTTGCTCAAAACATACATTGTAGGTACCGAGGCGGTTCTAACGAGTACCCACAATCTATGTTTTGGATCAAAAATAAGAAAAATAGGTATACCCCTTTCCCAGTTTTTACTACATAAAAGTGGGTTTTAAGGAGGTATAAATTTCACGGACATGTTTTCATGGTGCGATTGTGGTACTCTAGTAACAGAATTGCTGTCTGGGTTGGTATTTAAAATCTAATCTGAAGTTCAATTCTTGGTATTTGTACATGTACTGTGAAACTAATTGGAGACCGATATTGAAAGTGTACATGTATCTGGAAGTTCATTTTATGATTTAGTGGACTATGTGCGGATCTAATCGAAGGCCTAAAAGAAAAGTGAGTGCAATTTATTTATTTATTTATTTATTTATTTATTTATTTATTTATTTATTTATTTATAAAATGTTTTTAGTGGCAAAATTAATATTTTTTCAACGTACGTACATATTCGACATACTAAAGAGAGAGAGAAAAATAGAAGATGTACGAACAAACAAAAATGAATGGACTTGTATATTAATCTTAAGATTTGAGTAACGCTTCGAAACGTTATGTGAAAGTTGTAAGAGACTAGCAACACATGCACGCAAATGTGCGTTGCAAATGTTTTGCCAGAATAGGCATTTGTTTAAATCAACATGTCAATTTAAGTAGCATGACATTTAAATATGCCCTACAGAAGGTTTTTCACCGAGCCCAAGACCAACCTTAGCAATGCATATTTTTACATTACGAAAACACGCTTATTCAATTTAGCAAGTTTTGCATGTGTAAACATGATTATTTTAATATAAAAATAATATTTCCCATAAGTAAAAATATGTTGTAGACACAGCGATGCTGTTCTAACAAGAACCCACATTTTATGTTTTAGAGCAAAATAATATGTATTCCTTTACACCACAAGGGATGTACATTTCATAGACATGATACATGTGTATTGAATCTTTCGGCTAGACCACGGAGACATGAAAAAGTCTTATGCTGGCAATCCAACTAACAAACTTCGCTCTATTTGGTGATTGTACCGGTTGTTTCCCTTCCATTGGTAGTGTTTTATATTAGCCGACCGCAGACAATATGTGGGCGAAGGAGCTATGGCGAGGAACTTGCCCGGGTAGCGAATGGGAATAGAACTTGCCAGTATTTTACACACAGGAAATATCAAAGCTCGTGCATTGTCATACCGTACACACGGACGAACCATAATGCTTTTGAATATTATGATAAAACATGTAAACATAATATGTGCATGTACCGTCTCAAACGGTTATTGGCAGTTATATCACTCAACCAACACAAGAACGCTTGCCATACGCGTTTCAGTCGTTCCGGCGGTTTCTCTTCCGTGGTCATTTTGACGTTTACGTGGTTCTATCACTGTATACTTTAGAAACTCTACCGGTTGATTTTCGGTGTACTGACTTGAAGGAGTATGGCCAGCCAGTGCACATTAATTCTTTAAACCTAGATTTGAACTTCAAACCCGGGTTTGAAAACTTCAAACCCGGGTTTAAAACTCAAAGTGCACATTTATTCTTCAAACTGGGGTTTAAACTTTTAAACTGGGGGTTTCAACAAACCAAGTGCACATTAATTCATTAAACCTATGATTGAACTACAAACCCGGGTTTGAAAACTTCAAACCCGGGTTTAAAACTCAAAGTGCACATTTATTCTTCAAACTGGGGTTTAAACTTTTAAACTGGGGGTTTCAACAAACCAAGTGCACATTAATTCATTAAACCTATGATTGAACTACAAACCCGGGTTTGAAAACTTCAAACCCGGGTTTGAAAAGTTTAAACCCGGGTTTTAAACTCAAAGTGCACATTTATTCTTCAAACCAGGTTTTCAACTAGTTAAGTGCACATTTACTATTTAAACTTAGGTTTGAACTTCAAACCCGGGTTTGAAAACTTCAAACCCGAATTTGAAAAGTAACCGCGAAGCTGATCAGCGCCTTTGTTTTCGCTACTCGGATAGTACAATTTCTCCTCTACTTAACCCCAAAATTTCAAGCTTCTAGCTCTTTTCTGTGACTGTACAGGTCGGTTTGTGTCGGACCTGTTCGGAAACCGTATTGTTGGTTTTCCAACGAGGCGGCTCAAATCTTTAGTGTACTCGATCTTTGCCAAAACATTTTCTAAAAATTTTCATTTTGGTATTTTAAAAGTTTACAATTATAAAAGTCACATGACTTTTGACACTTTGTCTATCGCTTTGTCGCACCGTATATGAGCCGCATCGTGACAAAACCGGATTTTTGCCTATGCGAAAACAAAGGCGCAGATCAGCTTCGCGGTAACCGCGAAGCTGATCAGCGCCTTTGTTTTCGCTACACGGATAGTACAATTCCTCTTCTACTTAAATCCGAAATTTCAAGCTTCTAGCCTGCTCCTGTGACTGTACAGGTCGGTTTGTGTCAGACCTGGTCGGAAACCCCGAAGACCGGTTTTCTCACGTCGCGGCTCATATCCTTTGTATGTATCACTGTTGAATGTATGAGAAACTTAAACAAATGAGAAATTCAGTGTGTGACATTTTATCTATCTAGCGACCGAGGTAGCCTTAAAATTTGCTGGTTTTAAAATTTGCTACAAATCCATATATTGATGTAGTGGCATGCGATTTCTTTGTTAAACGTGACCTAATAAAATGCACCCGAAATTTGATCGGATGGGCACGCCTTTCATAAAGTTAAATGACTCTGTGTTTTAACATATGTGTACATGTGTATGTGTGGATTGTAGAAAATTGAAACATGGAAGACGATACTGTGACTGCAAAGAACACAGACATGGGCGGACAATTGAACACCACACAGGTCAGATTTTCTTGGTGTGTTTAAGACACTTGTTTAGCCTCATTATATGGCCGACAGTCCTTGCGATGATCATTATAACGAAGCATTCGGAACGGGTCACCCATTCCATCAGGAAAACATGTCCTTGTAATGTATACCCCCTCATACCCCACTTCCATATAGGAAAACTGGGGTTTGCAGGGGTATGCTTATTTTTCTTATTTTTGCTCCAAAACATACATTGTGGGTACTCGTTAGAACCGCCTCGGCGAGGCGGTTCTAACGTGTACCCACAATGTATGTTTTGAGCAAAAATAAGAAAAATATCAAAAATTTTCCTCTGAAAATTATCTATTTTTGACCTGAAAAAATTACTGTATATCATATGGGCATGTTTTCGTAATGAAAATCAGACGGGGCAGTTCAGATTGTATGACAAAGAGGGCTTGGTAATGCTCAAAGTCAAGCCACTAAGTGTCAGGGTATCTATATCGCCCCGACCTAGTAAATTTATGTTTAAAACTATCTTCGGGCAAAAGGTATGCAAGTTGATCCATTTTAGCTTGATCTTTGTCGAATTTTCTTCCTATTCATGTAGTGCACATGTGATAGTGCGATTAATTAATGCTACCCTGTGTGTATACACATAGGATGTAGTTAGTATTTAAAAGCATTCGCCATTTTTGCATTTTATCGGCTGGTTTCCAGCTCACAAAAAATCAATAGGGGAAATACAGGTAACCAAAATCACCCTGACCTCAAGCTGTAAACCAGCCGATAAGGACACAGACCACAATTAATTTTACTATATAGTTTAATCATTTGTTTCGTCTCCCATCTTCTGTACTGACATTGCTGGCTTTGTTTTGAAACTTTTCTCCAAGTCTACACTGTTTGGCAGTACTTTTAATCAAGATTAAAATATGGGTTGACCTGCTCGTTTGGGAGATATCTGCCAATTTTAATACCTACCAGTGTTTTCGTGAACTATCCGCCTGTATAGGAGCAACCGCATAAGGAGTGGTTAGGTTGGCACTTAAATACCTGAAATGACAAGATACGAGGGTCATTCAGGAATTAATGACAATGATTCCATTAAACTTTATTCTTAACACTTGTGTGCTTCTCATATACTAATAACCAAATTTGAAGATGTATGCTATTCAATGGTTCCTCCAAAAGTTCGCTAACATGCCAGTTCTGTGGTTGCTAGGCAACCAAAGAATAAAAGGTAAATGAGCGTGGACGCGACATACTGTTGTTTATAAAAGCTAGTACTTGCCTGGATGGAAGACCAGTATCTTGGATATGTTAACAACATTTCATGAAGAATAAATATGTGGCTGTTGTAAGCATGACTGTCAATGGTATTGATCACAGTGACACTGTACACAGAGTTTCAAAATGAATCAGCACCGTCTCCGGTTCAAATTTAACTGTATCAAATCTAGCTAGTCTTTTTAAAATCTAATACTTGTTCCATAACAGTCTCATATTTTTTATTTTTTGTTTTTGTTAAGAAGCCATAGGAATTCCTTTAAGATTAAACACATCACTAGCTGTTGGAATTTATTTGATTGTTTCATTATTTGGTTTAAAACACACTGTTAGGCCCAGAATGGGTTTATTTTGTCCTGTTCTGCTGTTGCTTAGCAACCACGCGTGTTGCAAATCAGGAAATTGGCATAAATGTTATGGTTGCCCTTGTTGACCTCTAGTGCTTTTATTAATCATCACAAATCACTGATAAGACTGACCAAGCAACAATCCTACACGTTTTACTTACCCTACCCCCATACAAAAATAAGTAAAAATTGACTTTTTCGCGTCCATGGACACTTCAGGAGCCATATTCAAATTAGCATAGCGTCAAATGTAGACATGGTAAAAGCACAAAGTTTTCAGCACGAATGCATAATATATGTGTCCACATGTAACATATCAAATAAAGCCGAGCTTACTTATACTTTCCGAGATATGGATCCATTGTCATTAATTCTTGAATGACCCCCGTATCTCCACTAATTTAACATTTCCTGTAAGCTAGGACAATATTCTTACCAGAATGATATAAATAATGGCAATTTAACATGATCTGTCAACTTTATACCCAAGTAAATATGGGAACTATTTTGTGTGTAAGTATATCCGTATCGTGTACAACGAACTAGGGGAAGTAATTGTGGTCTGATTCCTATCATGCAAAAATGGTCAACGTTACTTTCCGTGACAATTTCTCGCATTATCATGTATCAGTAACAAGCCTTACACAATAACCTTCATTATTAAAGATTTTTCTGTTTAATTAATGAAGTGAATGTGTAATTAATTCAGTCTATGACTTCTTTCGAATTCGTAATCCATATTCTGTTCGCCATTGATATCGTTTCCTTTCACAAAAGCTGTGCAGCTGAATGCAAAATTGATAGTCTGTTCGGCATAAGATTTATAGTGATTTCTCTCGCAAACGCTGCCGAGGCACAGCTGAATTCAAATTGAGTTGAAAAGTACATTGGGTGCAACGCTTCTTTTTGGTAACTGAATTTGCAACAGGAAAACATGTCCATGTATACCCACTTTTCACTCACTTTTATATATAATAAAACTGGGGTAAACAGGGGTATACCTATATAATAAAACTGGGGTAAACAGGGCTATACCTATCTTTTTTTTTTTTTTTTTTTTTTTTTTTTTTTTTTTTTCTTTCTTCATATTTTTGATACAAAACACAGAGGCAAGGCGGTTCTAACTTGTACCCACAATCAATCTTTTGACCAATTATATTATTATTTTTTTCTAATGAAATTTTCAATTTTTAAAGATGAAAAAATCTCCATACATCGCATGGGCACGTTTCCGTATTTGGATTAAGTAGGAAGCATCACAGAAAATGTTGTCACAACATGGTACAATCAGATCTGTGTGTATCAAAGTACCTTGTATAAGTTACGAGTAGTATCAATCTAAAATACATGCATGTACATGTATGTTACTAGAATTTGTCGAGTGTGCTAATGTGTATCTTGGTTTCCACGAGGTGTATCACAGAGACCCTATGTGGGCGGAACCTTATCGAGCCAACAGGTGGCACTAATTACCGACCTTATCTATTGGGATTAAATGCCGAGACATGACTAAGGACATGCGCTTCGATATCTTGCAAGATTAATGTAAATGCTATGTTATCTTGAAAATATCCGATGGACACTCGGTATATATGACATATTTGTCTGCGGTTGTTTTGTTCTGCATTACTTGTTTAGATAAAACTGATTTATAATTTTGTGAATGAAAAAGATCTATCAACTGATGTAAATTTATTACAGCACCGCGATTAAACAAATTTGCATTTATGAAGTGGTTACGTAGCATATTGCATACTTCCAAAATGAAAAAAGGGCAAAAGTTTACTGTCTGTATAATGTATTGGTTTTGGTCATCGTATGAAATAGACCACAAAGAATCAGTTCAAGATCGACTGAGTCGAATTCATATCAGGTCTTATTGTCGAAGACATAACCTGGTGCTCCATTTGAAATTCACTCGGATAAGTTTGTCAGTTTAATCGAGGTGCCCAAGCTAATTTCCAGATGTATTATGACAGAGATCAGATTCTTTGTCACAGTGATACATAGTCTGTCTATTTTATGATTTAATCCAATCTTCTCCATTTATTTGCCAACAGCAAAGATTTTAATGAGTGTTTATTGTCAGCAGAAAGGTTTCATCAGATAAACCTACAACGCGAAAAACTAAAACTGCGTCATTCATGCCCAGCAAAAATGCAGATCAGTGTAGACAACAACACAACAACGTGTTCGCCTAATTATACAAACCGCATATACATGTATCCTAAATATTTTCATACACGAAACAAACATCGAACTCGCTTCGCGATCATTCTGAGAAATGTATGTAGTCCTTTGTACTTCGGATAACCGAGGTCCGTCTGTACTTGTTTTCGGAATTAGGTTTTGATAGATTCCCTACCTAAACTTTACTAAATCGCACGTCGTCACCTCGCTCCACTTCCATGTGGAGAGACGTATATATTACGAAAACCTGCCCATGCCAAATACAGAGGTTTCTTTCAGGAGAAAGAATTGAAAATTCCATTGGAAAAAATTTGATTTGTTTAAGTATTTTTGCTCAAATCATATATTGTGGGTACACGTTAGAACCGCCTCGCCGAGGCGGTTCTAACGAGTACCCACAATGCAGGTTTTTGATCTAGCATAAAAAATTTAGGTATACCCCTGCTTACCCTAGTTGTTGTTTTTTTTTTCTATATAAACGTGGGTTGTAAGTGGGTATACATTTCACGGACATGTGTTCCTGATGTCATGCACAAAGACCTCACGGCTTAGGTCACCATCTTCCATGCTCTTATGCTAACGACAAACTCATTTACTTTCATACTTTCATATGCAAACTAAAAAGAGCTGATAAGTCTCCTACTTTCAGTAAAAAATGACAATCGGTCAGCGTTACAATGAATGATAACATCAAAACAACTTTCCTACTATAAACCAAATTTTCTTTGTCTTCCCAAATGACAATTCTCTTGCTCGGATTAACATCCGGTTTTACACATGGTGGCACTACTATATGACATTGTCTACATAGTTCAGAGATATGTTTGGCGCATTGATTTGATATCAGTCTTGATGACGCCCATTGAAGTTTTTTTACATTATTTCGTCTTATATTTTATGTTATTTCGTCTTATATTTCTGAAGTCAAGTATACATGTACAAAGTCATGTAACTCATCGCGTGAACGGATTGAATTGATGCTGCTTATTTTTCATATTCGATTCGAGTGATTGCTACACGTTTTATTCTTGCACACCAGACAGAAATTACCACACTTTTTGCCTGGGTGATAAAATTGCATCTCAACCAGGTGTTCTCACAAGGGCTAAGTGCGCCAAAAGTTTACGCAAAACCTTGAAATAAACCAGATTTGGGGGGCTGTTGTGCAAGAAAAAGAATCTAATATGGTGTTCTTTTCTAGATGGAAGTTTCCAACCTTCGGGATGACCGTGTTGAGCGGAACCTCGGCGGAGCCTCGGTTCCGCTCAGCACGGTCATCCCTTGGGTTGGAAACTTCCATCTAGAACAGAACCCCATATAAGATTCTTATATTCCACTATGATGTTTTTCTCTCAATATAAATATCACCTCAATTTACTCTCAGTAGAACATCTCACAGTCTTCCATAGTAAGATTTACGGTGGCGTAGTGATAGATTGATCATCGGACTACGAATCAGAGGTCAGGTCTTCGATCAAACTCCTTCGATCCACACAGGCGGCACTGTGTTGTGTCCTTGATATTACGAAAACCTGCCCGTGTAATAAACAGAGATTTTTGAGCTTTAAAATTTGAAAAATTATCAGCTCGGCGAGGCGGTTCTAACGAGTACACACAATCTATGTTTTGGAGCAAAAATGAGAAACATATGTATACCCCTGCATACCCCAGTTTTGCTATATAAAAGTGGGGTTCAGGTGGGTATACATTACATGGACATATTTTCGTGATGAGCAAGACACATTAACTTCCTACAGTACTGGTTAAACCTGAAAAATTGTTAACTGGGACGTTAAGCCTCAAAGCCAACAAAATATTTCATTTTGGTCCATCGAAACCATTAAAGTATTTAGAAATATAGACGATATATTTTTACCCATCATCTGATAGAAGTCATGATGGTATGGTTGATGATTGGTTGACTGGGAAGCCTCGAAATATGTACTTTTAACTTCCCCTGTCGCCTATCAACCGTCTGGATGCAAAGTCCGTCGTGCAAATTTGATTAAAACTTGCAAGTCATGTGAGGTATTGTACAATATAAGGTATCTTGTAAGGTGAAACGACGTTTCGCTCCATATGAACACGCATCTTTCAATATTTCCATCGTATATAATAGCAATCAATTTCAAGTGATTGGTAAATGGGTGTCAAATCTATTTGTATAGATTCTCCGTGTTCTCTATCTTGTATTGTCAATATTTGAATGTTCGAACATGCATCATCGTTCAGTGTGGTGATTGGCAGCCGTCAAAATGTTCAGTTTACTCTAGTCACAGACAATTTCGTGGAATTCAGTCAAAGACACATTACATGTCGTAAATGACACAGAATTGAATTCCGTGCTTTTACAAGGCCACCGGCCATGTATTGCAGAACAGAATGGTACAAAATGTCTAGGTAATGTACACAATTTTTACAAACTGTCATTGTAAAAATGAATAATAACAACAGGATGTCTTTCCCATCAATGGTCAGTTTTTCTTTGTCTTCCCAAATGACTTTCTCTTGCTCGGATTAAGATCCGGTTTTACGCATGGTGGCACAACTCCATGATATGCTAAGTGATCTATAATGGCATATCAGTCTTGCTGACGCCCTTTGGCCCATTTTCTGTTGCCAAACGAACATGTTTCTCATGACATTCATTACGAAAACTTGTCCATGCAATATACAGAGATTTTTTTCAGCATCAAAAATTGAAAATTTCATTGGAAAAAAAATGATATTTTTCTTATTTTTGCTCAAAACATAGATTGTGGGTACACGTTAGAACCGCCTCGCCGAGGCGGTTCTAACGGGTACCCACAATCTATGTTTTGGAGCAAAAATAAGAAAAATAGGTATACCCCTGTAAACCCCAGTTTTACTATATAAAAGTGGGGTTTAAAGGGGTATATATTGCACGGACATGTTTTCCTGATGAATGTATTATTAAATATACATGTATTAAGGTATACTAGCTATACAAGGACATCTATGCCTTAGATGTAAGAAGTCCCTAAATCTCAGATTCGGGAGGACGAAATTTTCATGTTATGACTATGGGGCTGAATTTAGCATTTATAGATGAAGAAATATATACACTTTTGTTTACAAAACAGTTTGGCTGATTTAACAGAATCCAGACAATTCAACTAAATATTTTCACAACCCACCCCATCTTTGGCAAAAATGAACCATTAGACTTTGAACTGATGTGCATTTGTTTGTCAACAGCACTTTTGAAGCAAACAAATATGGACTTGTTTGTCATAAGAATGCTGAACAAAAGCCACACATTGATTGTTTATTGTTTTGTAATTTTAAGTTTATTTTGAAAGAAATGTTAGCTTAGTGCATAAGATCTTTAATTTACAATCTTATAGTTTATTTCTAGGTGAGTTCCCCCCCCCCCCCCGGGACCCAGCATGCCCTTTCGTCAGTTTGTGTGTTCTTCACATCCACACATCATATCAAAGTGGCATCCTGGGTCTAGGGGGGGTACAGGGTCAGCAAGGCGAAAATGTATAATTTCCTAAAATTTTCCATGAACTAAAATAAACACAGTTGTTATGGACAATTTTAAAGACATCAACTGTAGAATTGTAAACATTCATGGTCGTATTTCTTGTCATACTGGTGTCAGGGTGAGTATATTTAGGTTATGTAGATGTATTTATAGAGATACAGTACAGGTTCAAAAGTAAATTTGCTTTCAATCTATCGTATTGCATTAATGCTTAGAAATTCGAATTCCCAAACTAATGTTAAAATTGACATAAATTATGTCATTGACAATAAAAATATGCAAGAACACAATAATAATAAAGAACTAGGCATTTTTGTCTTTGAAAGTGACATATTTTTCAATTAGGGAGTATCCCAATCTAAGGCATAGATGTTCTTTGTTGTTGTGGCCTATGGGTGGTTTGCCATTATTACGTCAGGGCGAACAGTTGTCACCAACATGACAGGCACATGTACCAGCCGGGTTTCGAACCCGTAACCCCTTGATTTCTAAGCGAATACGCTATCCATTACACTAAACGGCTGTCCATAAAAGAGAGAAACTATTTTATTAGCAATTCGTCCGCAAACTGATCAGCTTTTAGAAGCTTTGGTGTTAGAGATTTTTATGTTTTTCACCTATCTGAAATCCCATAAAAGATCGATCCTAAGATTAAAATATCAAGGATCTATATAAACAATGCTTATCGCCGGCTTTATCATGATACCGTTATACTACACTCCCGCCCGCGTAATTGTACTCATTGAATGCGCGTAACATACGCGAGTAATACTCGCGTAATACGCGCCTATTTTATACGCGTATGTGTCAATAGCCAGTCAAAATTCAATTTTTCTTACGCGTATGATACGCGTAATGCGCATACATTACGCGTAATGACTTTAACCAATGAGCGGTGAATTAGTAAAGCAAGTCATTACGCGTATTTGAAGTATGTATACGTATTGTTCTAACCAATCGAGATTAAAACAGTCTTACGTAAAAAAAAAATACGCGTAATATACGCGTAATGAATGAGCCAACAATCTTGAAGTTTTATGGTTAAACCAAAATTCCGGACTTTGCTTTAGACCAAAACAATATCTTATCTTGTTCAAACTAAGGCCTGCAGTATTAAGGGCTCGAACAATTCATGAGTACGAAATAACATCCGTGAGAAATATTTTTAAAGCTTCATCCCCAGATCGGTAGCTGAACGAACACCAAGTTTCTGTTATATTTGCTTGTGGTTTTTATTTTGAAGAAGAAAACATTCGAGTTCTGTTAAATAATAATTGAATATCAATAAATAAGAAAGAGACGTGGTAGGAAAACAAGCGAAAATCTAACATGCCGTATACCGTACCGTAGTGCCTCTAAAAATGGAGGGGGAACTAAACGACAATGAAAAAAAAAATGAACAGAACTAAACATGGTTACCTACAGGTGAAAGTCACTTAGTCACGCATGAATTTTCACTCCAGTTGAAGGCTGAATGTTGACATGATGACAGTTATTGGGTAAGTTTTATGCTTCTTGAATCTGTAAACTTTAAACCCCATGTAAACATAAAACAATTTGACAATAACTAGAATAAAGTCACGCCATTTTCACGATTACGATACATCAATAAAATCCATAAAACTTGCACATTGTTTATTTTTGATTGAATAATAAAATCAACCGTTAGGTACTTTAGCTTTTATATTCCTTGTCGTTACGCGTATGATACGTGTAAATACGCGTAAACGTATTGCCAGTCTGATTGGGCGATACTTCATACGCGTAATGACTGAACCTTACGCGTATCGACGCATTTATCTCTGCTTATGAATATTAATGAGATACGTTACGCGTAAATATGCGCATGTTACGCGTAAATGCGCGTAATTGGCCTTACGCACGTAATACTCACGTAATACTCGCGTAATACGCGTAAATGGAGTACAAATACGCGGGCGGGAGTGTATCTTGGTATATCTTGAAGCTGTCAAAATACGATGCATCTTCTAAGTGAAACAATAACGCAGATTTTTTCATCATATGGCTTAATATGGAAACTGGAAAAAGAATGGAAAGTGTTTGTCGCCCAAATGATCTCCGAACATTAATCAAAAGGAAATCATATTTATTGTACATTAAAATGACAACGAAATCGAACGCTTTGTGTGTGGACAAAAACAAACGTTTGGCACTGAATTTATAGAGCATGGACATTTCAAGATGTACATGTATACGCGTACTATGCAGCCTCAGGGGTCGGTAAAGCTACGAGTGAGTGTGTGAGTAACCGAAAGGGTTTAGTACCAATCTTCCTTGGGTCCTCATTCACAAAGTGACAAACAATAAACCGAAGCTTCTTGCAATTCATATTTTAAATGTGGTGCCAAGTCAATTTTAAGCGACTGCTTTTGCCAGAACTTAACAAGCATTGTAGGAAGAAAATAAATCAACAATGCCAAAATGTTTTCTATGTCATCTTCGGAAACCATAACATTGACCCAGGGCTTGAAATTGATTCTTTCAGCAATTAATCACTGTCCGTCCGTCAAATGGTCCGTAAGAAACAAACTACTAATGGCATAAAGTTAAGCATATTTTGATATGTGTGTATATATTTTTCAGACTGCAAAATTTACCAAAATTGTTTATTGCCTTTTTGAAAGCACTGTTATTCAACATTCCAAAATTCAACTTGAACCATGACCTTCTACTATTCTCTGTGACGTCATTACAGACCAATTCATGTGCCTAATTAGACACCCCCTATAGCCAAACATGTGTATTTCTCCAAAATTCGGGAATTTTTTCACTGATTTTCTATCAAAGTTTCAAGATATGCATCTCTAGTTTATGGAACTGACATAAATGAATAGTCATGTCAATAAATACAGGGATAAAACAGTAATGAAATTTTGCTCATTTGATTTAAGGTGTATTCATGATAATGGCTTGCGAAAACCTTTGACAGTTTTCATTGTCTTTAAATGTGACTGTGCCTCTTTTTCCATCTTCAAACAATACTTTGAACCAAGTTTGGGCAGCAAAAACAGTCAAACAACAAATTATTATACCAAACTTTGAAACAATAGCACTCTTTGTGATAAAAATTTGTAATTTTTACATTCATTTTTCTGCCTACATGATCACGTGATCTGTAAAACTTGACTGTCAAATCTTAGATTGAACAATTTCACTTAAATTCTAAAACAATTGGACCCACTTTATGTCGTTATCTTAGAACAGCATCAACTTTTGGCATTTCGCCTACTGGTATGCCGTTCATTCGAGTTGATAATTGTCATTTTGAAAACCAAAAATTTGCCCCCAACCTTCAAATAAGTATCTCTGACTGGTGTATGAAGCATATTATTTTCGGACTTTTGATTTCATCATATTTGCTGATGAAAGTGGAATTTGCTTTACTTTATGCCAATAGTATATATAGAATATAATCAAGAAGAATTTTCGTTTAGTTTTAACTGGGCTAAAATGCTTAAAATGTAAACCGCCGATTCTCTCATTCTGCAAAAGAGGCGTGCACTACATTGGTAGCTGGTCCTTTTTAGCGAAAACTCCACCTTGACTTATCATAGTTGAATGCCTTGATGTCATCTCCTTAGTTTTATATGTCTTGGTTATTTGATCTGGGTCATAACAAAACCAACAATCTGCATATGCGAAAACAAAGACGCTGATCAGCTTCGCGGTTACCGCGAAGCTGATCAGCGCCTTTGTTTTCCCTACACAGATAGTACACCCCCTTTTCTTCTTAATTTCAAAATTTCAAGCTTTTAGCCTGCTTCTGTGCCTGTACAGCCTGATTTGTGTCGGACCTGTTCGGAAACCACATTGTTGGTTTTCTCACGAGACGGCTCGTTTATCAAATGTCACAAATGCAGGTACTTTCTTTATAGAGCACAGAGATACAGAATCCATCAGGAAAACATGTCGGTGAAATGTGTACGCCCTTAAACCCCACTTTAATACATGTATAGAAAAAAAACTGGGGCTTACAGGGGTATTCATATTGTTCTTATTTTTTATCCAAAACATAGATTGTGGGTACTCGTTAGAACCGCCTTGGCGTGGCGGTTCTAACGTGTACCCACAATCAATGTTTTGAATAAGAATATTAAAAATATTATTCTTTGTTTTTCCACTGAAATTATCGAAATTTGCAGCTCCAAAAATCTCTATATATCATGGGTTAGTTTTCGTAGTGATAGTGCAAAGTAAATACAGAACCATATTCCTGCAATTGTACATCAAGTACATGTATCCGTCGCTTGTGTCATATTTTACAGGTACATGTAAATATGAATCGTCAAAATAATTTCTGGAAGTAATGGAAGATAAACTTTATCAGATCCAATCTGCAAGAAATACAAACATAGATCTTTCAATCAAAATGTTTTCGCGTATCATTCGAAGCTGGAACAAGAGCAGATAACCAAATTAACACATATATTTCTGACAATTTTATGGGATAAATTGCCTATTTGAAAAGTTCACCACGAAAAATGTAAGCAGATAACGGTCAGTTGAGGTTATATGCAGGAGCTTATCATGCGTTTCCGTCAAATTGCATTTTCTCGAAAAGTTCATTAAATCGGAAATACAAGAATACATGTTTCATTAACATTTATTTATCCAGCAATCGATCACAATATCTCCCCCAGTGAATAACCCGAACCGGCGCGATCGATGTGCCACAAGAAGCAGATTTGAAGTGTGTGTGTGTGTGTTTGTGTGTTTGTGTGTGTGTGTGTGTGTGTGTGTGTTTAATTGATGTATTAGTATATTTGTTGTTTGAGAAATTTTTATTACACGGGATTAATTACCACCTCCAGATGGATGATTTCACTTTTCTCTTGTGCTACATTAAAAATTTCGTTGTGTTTTCAATATTCAAACTTAAACTTAGATTTTTCCTTTTCTTCCTCAGAATTTATGAAATACAGTTCATCTAACTAATAAAACTTTAATCAGATAACACACAAAAATAAAACATTTGCATTTTAGTTCCAAAAAGATATTCTCATATCCTAAATTTCAAAAAGTATGTGGTGTCTGGATAGCATGCGATAGCTTCTCCCGAGATTAAAAATAAACGCTTCCATGCACGTATAGATAGTAAAAAAAAAAAAAAAAAAAAAAAAAAAAAAAAAAAAAAGATTTATCTAATTACCATTTTGATTTACTGAATTTTTATCGATGTCATGCTGTTGGTGCTGTTTGCTGTTGATGGTGCTGCTACATTGTATCACTTCTGTTGTATATTTCTGTTGTCATATCAGTTGAAAAGATCGTGATTGACATTTAAAATTTGAAGTTATTTCATTTTAGATCTAAACTCGGTCAAGGTTGATGCTGTACATAATCATCAAGCAACCTATGAGCACTCTGAGAGAACAAATAAATCAGTATGGACATCTTACGTTTTACTGAATTAATGTGTTATACTGTAACAACAAAATGAGCATTTGGTCTTGGGTGAGAGACGGTGTAATAAAAATCAGCATATATGACAATATATAATCATTTCAGTTTTTATTACGTTTGGGTCGATAACTGAGGCTGTTAATCATTTAACTTCTCCTATATATACAAGGCATATGCCACATGCCAACCAATACATTATAGACCCTTATATTTGGTTTGCAAACAAACTTAGTCAATCCGCTGGCTTTTCTGTTGCACCAGTGACAAATTCTTACAATTCTTGTAGTTTTGGAGTTAGTCACTAGACTTCGGGTTATACACTGTGAAGAAATATGTCAATGAAACATGCATTGGTGTATTTCCTTTTTAATGATGTTTTCAAGAAAATACGTTTTGACAGAAATGCATGATAAGCGTGTTTATATAACCCCAAGTGACCGTTAAATACCTACAATGCCCACGGTGAACTTTTCAAATAGGCAATTCATCACATACTAAATTGTCAGAAATATTTGTGTTAATTTGGTTATCTGCTCTTGTTCCAGCTGCGAATGATACGCGAAAACATATTTTGATTGAAAGATCTATGTTTGTATTTCCTGCAGATTGAATCTGATTAATTTTATCTTCTATTACTTCGAGAATTCATTATGACGATTCGTGTGCGCTTGTAAAGAGAACTATACCAAAATGGTTGGAAATCGCGATTTGATCTAAATTCGTGCACTTCGAAAAATCATAGATCATATGGCGGTTGCGTAGTTAGAACATCTCTACGAACGAGCATTACATGACATGACGATGATGCCAAGGAACGCTGACGGATGATCGTATAAGAATCTTACATGAGTGTCAGGTATGGATAGACAAATCTGTCCCGAGGGTCACATTTTGGCATCACGAGGCTCGCCGAGTGATGCCAAATTGTGACCCGAGGGACAGATTTGTCTATCCATACCTTACATGAATGATGGATTCTTTTTCTTGCACGTTTTAATGCGGCGAAGCTTGATTTTCATACTATTTACCTAGAAAAACGCTACAATCGCGGCGTCCGCCATTTTGATTTAAAGCGTTTTGACGTCATTGTGACGTGTGCGCTTAACGACGAAATTACGTGGCGTCCTATACAACCAATGTTAAAAAAGAACACTTGAACGCAGAATGAGCCTGGGGTGAGATAACAAGGGTGAGATAAGAATTTCTCACATGGGGTAAAACGTAGGATTTCTCTATCTGGTGTGCAAGAATTTCCTTTCCCTCCAACTTGGGTTAGTCTAGGCAATCTAGGCAGTCTAGGAATTTGTGTTCACGAGAAATAGTCAGGTTTTGTGTGTCAGCTTCTTCCAGACTATTGGGCATACCTGACTCAGGCAAGGAATGCATTCTTTTTACAATCAATCAATATCATTAACTGATTGTTAAAAACAATACATTTCAAAGCCTGAGCCAATGTTTTGATTTTCGAAGATGGACATAGAAAACATTTTTTTTTATGTAGATAATGAATAATTTCTACATGCAAATAGTGTTAAAAAGTTTTCTGTTTTCATAGAAAAAAATGCTTTATACGACGTTTTATGGAAGACATTTTCAAACAATACGAAAATTTAGTCATATTCACTTTCTACATTATCTAGAATGTTTCCTTGAACGAAAGCTTTCCCGCAAACTGCAAATAAAGTGCTAAAAGCGGAACTATTATTTATAGCAAACGGAAAATGCTCTATCATATACAGTCTTCAACGTCATGGAACTTCGACGTAAAAAGCCAATTTCCGTCGTATGCGCATGAAATATTATTTTCATGCATTGTTTATAATCTGTGTAGTTTTAAGATAACCAGTGATAATCAAGTGATATGAAAAATGGTGCAAATCAGCCGTCACCACAGTCCGATTGACACCATTGTTTTCAACTGCTCGCTGATTCCACACTACATTTTCCGACAACTGTTAAGCATGGGCTCAGCAAACTTGCTCGTGTTCATACAGCCTAGAGAGCGTTCTGCAAGCAGCACATTCAGGCTTCCGGTTTCAATCCTTTTCAAGACAAATAAATCTCAGTTTATCTTCTTTTGATTAATGCTCGGTGATCATTTATTGCGACAAACTCTTTCCTTCTATTTCCTGTTCCAATGTTCCAATAGCCATAAGAAAATATTCCTTATGCGTTAATATGATTCTTGCAGTTCATTAGATGATTTTTCGTATTTTGACAGGCAGCTTCAATGATAAACTGCCACCTGCATCAGCTGGAAGATTACTTTATAGCCTGGGCCAGATAAACCAAGTTAAAGTAACGGTATCGTGATAAAACCGATGATAAGCATTGTTTATATTATTTGAGATTCTTACATGATGAGAGCCGCATGATGAGTAAACCGGAATTTTGCCTATACGAAAAAAATGCGCAGTTCAACTGTGCAGATAATAATTACTCTTCTACTTCTACCCAAATTTAAGATTCTAGCTTTCTTCTGTGACTTCACAGGCCAGTTTGTGTCAGACCTGGTCGGAAACCCCGAAGACCGGTTTTTACGCGTCGCGGCTCATATATTTCAGTCTTAGCCTTTTGTGGATTTTCAAACCAGGAAAGAAACAACCCAGAGACAGAAAAATTCTGTAAATATCCAATGTATACAATTAAAGGTTCTGAACAGGATTGCTCAGTCGAAGTGCATGATCTGGGTATTCATACAAACGGCTACAATAGCGCAGCTGATTTGTAAACAATTACCAGTCTATTCCTAAATACATGATCGTTGACATCGAAAACACAGAGAGCATCACTTTGTGTCACAGGCAATATGTAATTCGTCTAAAACTGGATTCCGCAAAATCGTCAGTTAGTAGAGTAAAATGAACATTTTGACAGCTGCCAATCACCATACTTAGCGATGATGCATGTTCACAGAATCAAACATATCCAATACATGATCGAGAACACATAAAGACAGAAAGTCTCTACAAATAGAATTGACACCCGTTTACCAATCACTTGCAATTACATTGCTGTTGTAGGCGATGGATTATTGAAAGGTGCGTGTTCATACCTAATAGACGAAACGTAGTTAAACTCAACATGATATATTTTACATTCTAAAGGACTCGCAAGGTTCGCCACGACATACTTTGCACCCAGAAAACAAATACTCATAAAAGGCGGGGGCATTCGGCTGAACTTACAGACTTTGAGGCTTCCAACACTAACCCTCATCGACCCAACCATAGTGACTTCTATCATAATAGGAGTAAACATATTATATGATCTCAAGGGACCAGAATTAAAATATAGATCTTACTATGGAAGACTGAGATAATTTCTATGGACAACTTTAAAGACGGTAAATTTTGGACATCCACTGGAGTTTGTGTATGGAGAGAGGAAAATAATAGTGCTACAGAAAGTTAGCATTGATTACAAAATGTTAAATATGCATCAATTCAACATGTTAACATTATAAATTACATGTACATTTTGACAACAGAAATGTCAGACAAAAATATGACAGAAACGTCAATGGGCGTCATGAAGACTGATATGAAATCAATACGCCAAACAGCTCACTGCACTATATAGAGAATGTCATAAAGTAGTGCAACAATGCGTAAAACCGCATGTTAATCCGAGTAAGAGAGACAAAGAAAAAATGACCATTGATAAGAAATGTGCCTTACTGTCATTATTCATTTTTGCATTGACTGTTTGTACAATTTTTACACTTAGACAAGAACAACAACATGCCGAAGGTGAAAAGATTTTCCATAATATTTATAGAGTGAATGTTCTTTGCCGGATCGTTTTGATTTACTGATTTTTATCGTAGCCGAGCAGTCGTTGCTGTTGATAGTACGAGTAACTGCTGCTATTATTTTTTGTTGTACATTTCTGTTGTCATATCAGTTTTGAATATCGTGACTGGCATTTAAATTTTAAAATCAATTTTCATATCTTTTAGATCTTAGCTCGGTTAAGGTACTGCATCATCCAGCAACCTATGAGTAATCTGGACATACAAGATATAATCAACAGTACAGCACCAATTCAAGGTTTTTGTTAGCATTCTCTTAGTAAATTCATGTCTTATACAATTAAGTTTGCAAACAGGCTTTTCCAGGCTGCTTCTTGTTGAGTCGCACTAGTGAGTGCCTTCAATTCTGAGAGTACATTGTTGCTTCGAAGTTATTCACTTGTGTCGGTTCGGGTCATATACTTTGAAAACATTATGATGGACAATTAGAAAAATGAAACAGGTATTTATGCATTTCCGTTAAATAATGTTTTCAAGAAAATACGTTTTGACAGAAATACATGATAAGCGCGTGTATATAACCCCAACTGACCGTTAAATACCTTCAATACCCATGGTGAACTTTTCAAATAGCCAATTTATCACATAAAATTGTCAGAGATATTTGCGTTGATTTGGTTATCTGCTCTTGTTCCAGCTGCGAATGATATGACGAAAACATATTTTGATTGAAAGATCTATGTTCGTTTTTCCTGCAGATTGAATCTGATAAATTTTACCTTCCATTACTTCCAGAAATTATTTTGTCGATTCACGTTTACCTGCAAAGAATTGTACACAATAATCAACGGAAAAAAGTTAGTTTATCTAAATGCATGCTCGAAAAAAGAAAAAAAATCAGCAGACAGATGAGGTGTTTAAATATCGCTGCGCATCGATGACGACTGACTTGTAGAACTATGTTATTGAAATTGTATATACTGGTACATGTACACGCGCAAATATACCAAAGACGACAGTGCTGACAATGATGCAACCAAAAAAAATACAATAGACGATTTTAGTGATGCAATTTCGTAAGAAAATATGAAGACGTTTTCATGTATTCACACATTTGTTTTTAAGTTTATGACACATTTTATTTTCCAAGAAATTGCCTTCCTGGAAACTGCAAAGAAAGTCTAAAAGCGGAACTATTCTTCATAGCGAAAGGAAAGCAAATTGTCATATAGCATCTTGGAACTTGAATGTAAAAAAACGCCAATTTCCGTCGTATGCACATGAAATATTAGTTTCATGCGTTGTTTACTATCTGAGCACCCACATTGGTTAAACTGACTTTGTGCTTTTGCAAACACTAAAATACCTGATAAGCTTGGTACCGGCACAGTATGATCAGCATTTATATTATGTACTAATCAGGTACAATATCTCTAGTTGCAGTATACATCATGTATTCTGTAAGTATTTCTTGTACATGTTCAAATTAGCCGGAAATCCGACTCTTAAAGAGACTCGTTTTCGTGGTGGACTTCTGCGAGTTATTTTGTCACTGAAGAAAGCTTTCGATTTTATTGTCATTTTTATGTCCTATAAGGTGAATATAGTTTCTTTTCCTTTGATTAATGTTCAGTGATCATTTATTGCGACAAACACATTCCTTCTATTTCCGATTCCCGTATCCGCCTGAATATGAAACAAAGCCTGTGTTAGATCTGTACTTTACCAGGGGGATTCAATAGAAAGACCTTGACGCAAACCAGCATTTTTAAAAATTCAAAACGGTTAATCGTATTTTGACAGCTTCAATGATAAACTGCTACATGCCTCAGGCGGAAGATTAGTTTATAGCCTAGACCTGATAAACCTAGATAAAGTAACGGTATCATGATAAAAACGATTATAAGCATTGTTTATGTTTTTCTTATTCTTAAATGATGATATATATTTAGTCTCGGTCTTTTTGTTGCTTTTGAAACAGGTAAGAAACAATCAAGAGTCAGGAAGATTTTGTAAATATCCAATTCATAAAATATCAAAGCTTCTGAACAGGATTGCTGAGTTGAAGTGCACGATCTGCGCATTTGCTAAGCAATTATACAAATGACCAGCATAGTGCATCTGATTTGTAAACAATTACTATTCTATCCATAATATAAATTGTGCATGGTTGTTCACATCGAAAACACAGGGAATTGACTTTGTGTTATGCGTCTTAGACTGGATTCCGCCAAAATGTCAGTTAAATGAACGTATTGACAGCTGCCAAACACCATGCGGAACAATGACGCATGTTTATAGAAGCAAACATATCCAATGCATGATCGAGAACACATAGACTTTAAAAATGTAGTTGACATCCGTTTACTAATCATTTGCAATTACATTGTTATTGCATGCGAAAGATAAACCCAATAAACGAAACGTCTTGACACTCAACATGGTATATTTTATTTCGCAAGATTCGAATAAATCGGCACGACATACTTTGCACCCACATCATGCAAACATGTCCGTGTAATGTATACCCCCTTGAACCCCACTTTTATATAGCAAAACTGGGGTATGCAGGGGTATACCTATTTTTCTTATTTTTGCTCTAAAACATAGATTGTTGGTACTCGTTAGAACCGCCTCGCCGAGGCGGTTCTAACGTGTACCCACAATCTATGTTTTGAGCAAAAATAAGAAAATATCAAACTTTTTTAGCCGAAAAATTACAATTTTTAAAGCTAAAAAAAAATCTCTGTTTATTGCATGGGCAAGTTTTCATAATGATAAAAATACTCTTGAAAGGAAGCGGGGGTACTCAATTGAACTAACAGATTTTGAGGCTTCCAAGCTTAACGAAAACACGCGCATGCAATATACAGAGATTTTTTAAGTCGTAAAAATTGAAAAAAATTCAGTAGAAAATCTTTGATATTTTTCTTATATTTGCTCAAAACATATATTGTTGGTACACTTTAGAACCGCCTCGGCGAGGCGGTCGAGGTGGTTCTAACGAGTACCCACAATCTATGTTTTGGAGCAAAAATAAGAAAAATAGGTATACCCCTGCAAACCCCACTTTTTCTAAATAAAAGTGGGGTTAAAGGGGGTATTCATTGCACGGACATGTTTTCCTGACGCATCTTCTATCCAACCAACCAAAGTGACTTCTATCAGAAGAGGGGTAAAGATATGATATGTCACCTGATTTTCAAAATATCAAAATATTTTATGATCTCAAATGACCAAAATTAAGATATACATGACAATCTTACTATGGAAGACTGAGGGGATTTCTTACGGAGAGCCTTAAAGCCGGTATTTGGACATCCACTGGAGTTTGTTTATGGATGTACTACAATACGGTAGCAATGATTCAAAATATTTAATACGCATCAATTCATTTCGTCAACATCATGAATTACATGTACAACAGAAATACAAGAAAAAAAAACATGTCAGAAACGTCAATGGGCGTCATGAAGACTGATATGAAATCAATACGCCAAACAGATCACTGAACTATGTAGACAATGTCATAAAGTAGTGCCACCATGTGTAAAACCGAATGTAATCCGAGCAAGAGAATGTCATTTTGGAAGACAGAGAAAAATTGGTCTATAATGGCAAAGTTGATTTGAGCCGCGTCGTGACAAAACCGGATTTTTGCCTATGCGAAAACAAAGGCGCAGATCAGCTTCGCGGTAACCGCGAAGCTGATCAGCGCCTTTGTTTTCGCTACACGGATAGTACAATTCCTCTTCTACTTAAATCCGAAATTTCAAGCTTCTAGCCTGCTCCTGTGACTGTACAGGTCGGTTTGTGTCAGACCTGGTCGGAAACCCCGAAGACCGGTTTTCTCACGTCGCGGCTCATTTACTGTTCTGCTTTACTGATACACTGACCAATCGTTCATCATCTACTCGGACAAGGGAACTGAACAATGTCGACAGTAAACCGGGTCTATTTATTGGATGACTTTGTCGACCTTCCGTGTCGTAATGGCTTTTCGAAAACGGATTATCTCCATCTAAACACGCTTACGAGTCCCCTAACACATTTAGTTAGACTAATCACTACGTGCATAATATACATGTACATTTGAACAAATCTTGAACATCTTACTACTACTTCTACCTTCTACTGCTACATGTATATTACTCTCTCTCTCTCTCTCTCGCTCTCTCTCTCTCTCTCTTATTTTATACTAGAATTTGGAATTAATTTTCAGAGTAAATGAGATATCTATTTGAGCCTGTGCATGAGAAAACCAACAATTTGGGGTTCCGACCAGGTCCGACATAAACCAGGCTGTTCAGTCACAGAAAAAAGCTAGAAGCTTGAAACTTTGGATATTAGTAGAAGAGGAATTGTACTATCCGTGTGGCGAAAACAAAGGCGCTGATCAGCTGTGCAGTTACTGCACAGCTGATCTGCGTCTTTGTTCTCGCATATGCACATTGTTGGTTTTCTCATGCACTGGCTCATTTTTATTTTTATAACAACCTCCTGCTGTTTCGAATCAACTTATATTTAGACGTAAATTTTCATAACTTTTTCTCAGAGCTCAAGAATGATAATGATGAGGGTTTAATCTTATATTTTAAGATTTATTGCTAATTACGTTAAGAGATATATACATGTACGTTATGCCTTTTTTTTAATCTGTTAAATGGAAAAAAGACAGCATTTTATATATGTTTGTTACAACAATCATATTTCTCATCAGGCACGTGGTGTTTACCGGGGGTGTTTAATGGGATTTATTTCTGGATCTCTTGACTGTGCTTCTGTGAGTAGGAGACCAGTCCTGAAGATGATTTTACAGTTATTTTCCAACTTGTACTTTAAATGTAATCCAAAATGTGAAGACTTCATCTATTTTTTACTATGATAAAAATTTTGTTGGTGTGGTTCTAACAGCATGTTCAGTATTTATCGGTTTGATTTATCCATCGTCCCTTGTTTGGGATTAGGATGTCTTATAAACGCTTATAGATAGGATGAGTCTGTAGATTATAAGCTCATATGAAAAGCCGAAATACGATTGAATCATTGTTACAGGATGTTGAATTGATGCTTTACGTCCCAGTGAACAGCAATGGTCATGTCGGGACGTCGTCTCCATTTATAGGACTTTTACCCAACGTTAGGATGTCATGACACTCAAAATGTGCTTCATAAATATAACCACCCAAGCCAAAAAGTCTTATATGTAGGGATGGTTTGAATAAACCACTTTTCCTGGGCAGGCTAAGGCATGAACGGTTGACCAGTAATCAGATGATCGGCCAGTAGATTAGAGGCTTTGCCTGGAGGCACAAGCGGCCCATCTATTTCTCCTAGGCCCCAATGGGCGGTGGCCCATACTTTGATTTGACTCATTGGCACATATTTGATTTGACTCATTGGCACATATTGTATTTGGACAGGCAGAAACGGGAGAAAACTCCCTTTTATCATTGCTGTGCTGTTTGTGTTACCTTATGAGCCTCCTCATGAGAAAACCAACAATCTGCATATGCGAAAACAAAGACGCAGGTCAGCTTCGCGGTAACCGCGAAGCTGATCAGCGCCTTTGTTTTCGCTACACGGATAGTACACTTCCTCTTCTTCCTAAATCCGAAATTTCAAGCTTCTAGCCTGCTTCTGTGATTGTACAGCCCGGTTTGTGTAGGACCTGTTCGGAAACCACATTGTTGGTTTTCCCACGAGGCGGCTCTTATTATAGTATTTGTATAATAGCTGGTGAAGCACAGATCTTTTGATCGAGCAAAGGGATCTGGATATCTGGGGTAAGACTGATTGATTCAAAAATTTTAAATATCAAACGTGATATTCACACTTCATTACAGTCTTAGTAGAAGCAGCAGTAACAAAACAGCAACAATGGCAGCATGACGACGATAAAAATTCTGTAAATCAAAATTTTAATTAGATAAATCCGTTTTTTACAGTTTACTTTTACATGTTTATTAATGAGACTGGAGCGTTTATTTTTATTCTCGACAATCCAGAAAACGCATCCGTTTTGAAATTTTGATGTGGGAACCAAAATGCTTTATTTTTGTGTGTTATCAGATTATATTTTTATTACCTAGATGAACTGCAGCCTTTCAGACATCTCATAAATTCTGGCGGAGGAGAAGCCATTAAATTTTAATATGTCAGGACAAGACGAAATTGTTTGAAGTAACGAATTTCATAACACATTAACAATATCACTGTCGGGAAACAAACTCCGTGTAAGCTGGCATTTGCACACATAACGGTGACGTCACAGACAATTTTAACAGTTCGGACTATACATAAGTTCGGAAAATTTGTGGTGCCGTTTGAGTAAATTATTTGTGAAATATTTTAAATATCCTATCATATGCAGCACACATTTTTGGTTGTATAACAGTAAAAACTTTCACAATTCATCATCTGGTTGCTGAGAACACTCCGGAAACTTTGAAGTTCCGAAGTGTTCTAAATGTTGACAATTGTTTCAAAGAAAGAAAATATTGCTTATTAGTGATTATAATATGCCGCATATTGGGGATAGTATATGTGTAAAACATTTTTCTTTAATATAAAATAGCAACGTGCAATTTCCGAAATTATGTGCATTTTAAAGCGTGCTCTGTCGTATGACGTATACACAAATGATAGCATACACGGACTTTGTTTCCCGACACTGAATATGATCCTTTCACTGTTGGCTTTCAAACTTTCATTGCACCGGTCTCTGGACTTGTTTTTGTTAATGACGCTGCAGTTGTATATATCATTACGAAAACTTGCCCATGCAATATATAGACATGTTTTCCTAATGAAAATGCCAGCTTAAATGTCATTGGTGAACATGTGAATTTTACTTTCGACTGCACAGACTTTACAACTGATCTCACCCGCACGAGAATGCCTCCGAAAATCACAATTTACTGTCATTTTCTATAAGAATTTTATATTGCTATAAAACAAGTAAAAGAGCTTTACCCTCAGCTATTTTTGATTTGCTCCGAATCTCCTGTGGTTTGGCATCAAATTATATTTCGTTGTGCAATTTCAAATTCCCTAGTTTGGTAAATTTGTTGGCTTTAATCTTAATAATAATATGCTTTAATGTGTCTTTAAAACAACATAAAAAGTTTTCTTTTAATCCTGGTAATGGTATTTTGACAGCATTTTTCGTTTATGTTTCTTAAAAAGTAAACCCTTAGTTTCTTAGGCTTGTGGTGATTTTACTTTTGTTTTTCAATTTGTTGCTCTTTGAATGCAACCAACGATCTAATGCCTATTTCATTCATTTTTTTATTTCTATGGATAAAGGTTACTTCATCGGTATGATTAGTACTTATCTGTTTGATTTATCCATCGTCCCTTGTATGGGGTTAGGATGTCTTATAAACACATAGATAAGACAAGTCTGTAGATAATAACTCTACTGACAATCACGTGGTATTGTTTATATACAAACGTATAAATGATCGGAGTACACACACTACCATGAAAACGCAGTTGAGGTTAGATTTTCGAGTTTTCTCCTACAGCGTTTCTTCTACTGACGGATAGATAGGTGCAGTCAATACAGAAATTGAACATTTATTGAAAGAAAATAACAAGAAATCCAGGTTATTTCGTTTTCGCAAACACTTCAATGTTACTGTATTGGAAGTACTATATATATATATAATCATGGGGCGGAAGTGTTTGCGAAAACGAAATAACCTGGATTCTTTATGTTACTTCCATTCAATAAATGCTCAATTTCTGCATTGACTGCACCTATCTATCAGTCAATTGAGTAAACAATATAGGAGAAAACTCAAATTTCTCATCTCAACTTTGGACAGAATTTCATTGTGCGTCACCCGATCATTTATCAGATTGAGCCAGAATTGGCCTAGTCAGCCATCAAAGAACTCACCAACACACATCAGCACTATTCAAGAAATAATGATGGTCTTTCTCATTAGTGAGAGACGAACTATCATATCAGTTTGTATGTAAACAATACCACGTGTTTCTCAGCTGTGTATAAGCTCATATGAAAAGCCGAAATAACATTGAATCACTGTTACAGGGTGAAATGCTGATTTTTCAATATCGTTCTTCCAATAAGATGCCAATTTGAGTAACTTGTGCTTCACACCATACGTTTGATGAAAATGTGGTACAAGTGTTAAACCCAAAATTATAAAGCCAAAAAGATACAATGTCAACGACAAGCAAATCATGTGGTCAGCTAGGTTGACCAGTAATAGCTTGGAAAACTAACACAGTCGCGTTCGATATGTAAATACGAATATAACTTTTATTCTCACGTTTAAAGAACATGGGGCAAAACTGAAAAAAAAAAACAATTATTTTCTGTTTACCTACGGTTACATATACCTGTATGAATCCCGTGGCCAGTTATATTCGCTGTCTAAGCATCTCCGGTTTTAGCCACGACGTAAAACTACATATAAGCCACCTCGTGGGAAAACCAACAATGTGGTTTTCGAACAGGTCCAACACAAACTGGCCTGTACAGTCACAGAAAAGAGCTGGAAGCTTGAAATTTTGGAGTTAAGTAGAGGAGGAATTGTACTATCCGAGTAGCGAAAACAAAGGCGCTGATCAGCTTCGCAGTTACCGCCTTTGTTTCGCCTATGCAGATTGTTGGTTTTCCAATGGGGCGGCTTAATTATAAAACAAACAGAGATTTCAAATGCTGGAATGGGAAGGTTTAAAAAAGAATAAGAAAACCGTTGTACGGCAGAAACAGACTGCGGATAGTTTAATGATTGTCACAATTAATGATTACCAAACATTAATCAAAATATACTAATGGCATTAACTTAAGCATATTTTGATTTTTCTGTCTATATTTTTCAGATTGTAACATTTACCAAAATTGTTTATTGCCTTTTCGAAAGCACTGTAATTTAACATTCCAAAATTCAAAACTATGTACTTCTACTCAACTCCGTGACGTCACGACAGACCAATTCATGTGCCTTATTAGACACCCCCTATAACCAAACATGAACATTTCTCCAAAATTTGGGAATTTTATCATTGATTTTCTATCAAAGTTTTAAGATATGCCTCTCTAGTTTATGGAACGGGCATAGTTGAATTGTCATGTCAATAAATACAGGGGTAAAACAGTAATGAAATTTTGCTCATTAGATTTAAGGTGTATTCATGGTAATGGCTTGTAAAATCCTTTTAAAGTTTTCATTGTCTTTAAATATGACTGTGCCTCTTTTTCCATCTTCAAACAATACTTTGAACCAAGTATGGCCAAACAACAAGTTTATAGACAGAACTTTGAAACACTGACAATTTTTTTAATTAAAATTTGTAATTTTTTACTTTCATTTTTCTTCCTACATGATCACATGATATGCAAAACTTGACTGTCAAATCTTAGATTGAACACTTTCCCTTATATTCTGAAACAATTAGACCCCCTCTATGTCGTTATCGTAGAACAGCATCAACTTTTGGCATTTCGCCTACTGGTAGTACATGTCGAATTTCCGTTCATTCGAGTTGATAATTGTCATTTTGAAAACCCAAACTTCGCCCCCAAACTTCAAATAAGTACCTCAGACTGGTGTATGAAGCATATTATTTTCGGACATCTGATTTCATCATTTTTGCTGTTGAAAGTGCAATATGCTCAACTTTATGCCAATAGTATATATTGGATATGAAAATGACAACGAAATCAGAAGCCATCTACTTTGGAAACGTCACTTGGTAGAGATTTTTGCTGAAAATTTCGAGGCACATGGTGTATGTCCCTCTGAGCGGGGAAATAGTTTTAGACACCTTGCTAACTATGCTTATTATCCGGAGAATTTTATGCTCAATGATGGCAGTAGGAAAATAGAATCACTGACTCTAAGACTGAGCAGCTCCTTACTTTGTTGTTGCAAAACATTACGAAAACATGCCCATGCAATATACAGAGATTTTTAAAGTTGTAAAAATTGAAAATTTTCATTAGAAAATTTTTGATATTTTTCTTATTTTTGCTCAAAACATAGATTGTGGGTACACGTTAGAACCGCCTCGGCGAGGCGGTTCTAGCGAGTACCCACAATCTATGTTTTAAGCAAAAATAAGAAAAAAATAGGTATACCCCTGCATACCCCAGTTTTGTTATATAAAAGTGGGGTTTAAGGGAGTATATATTACACGGACATGTTATCGTGATGTAAAAACACTTTTGGTCCCGTTAATGCTCTGATAATAACGCATGAAACTAATATTTCATATGCATGCGACGGAAATTGGCTTTTTACGTTGTATTTGATAGAGCGTTTTCCGTTTGCTACAAATAAAAGTTCCGTTTTTGGTCCTTAATTTACAGCTTTCAGGAAGACGTTTTATTTGAAAGAAATATTAGGAAACATAAACTTGAAAGGAGGCGAATGAATACAGCCGTACGATGTTTTAAATTTACTTCAGCAAAATTGTTTTATAAAATACATGGCTATTTCCACGAACTGTAAAATCACATTTTATCATCATGACTATCAAAATGTCTGTTCTTGATTGTTATTTTTTTTTTTTTTTTTTTTTTTTTTTTTTTTTTTGTTTTTTTGTTTTTTTGTTTTTGTTGTTGTTGTTGTTTCTGATTGCGCCATTTCCTGATCATTGCCTACTTTTACCTTCATGATCCAGAATAATTACTTATTATGCATGGGATTTACAATGGCTTAGAAAGGGCTAGTCATCTCGCTGTTATACTTTACATTACGAAAACTTGCCCATGCAGGATATAGAGAATTTTTTCAGTAGCAAACATTGAAAATTTCATCACAAAATTTTTCGTATTTTTTCTTATTTTTGCACAAAACATAGACTGTGGGCACACGTTAGAACCGCCTTGCCGAGGTGGTTCTAACGAGTACCCACAGTCTATGTTTTGAAGCAAAATTAAGAAAAATAGGTATACCCCTGCACACCCCAGTTTCACTATATAAAAGTGGGGTTAGAGAGGGTATTTATTACACGGACATATTTTCCTGATGAAGTATTATATTGCCCTTGTCTTCCCAACATGGAATATTCAATTATGGACATCTTTATTCTGCGTGGTGAGAAATGCGCTAGTTTCTAGAGGTTTAAAGCTTACATTGTGGTTATCACATATAGCTCAAGTAAAGTACCAAGACGATTTTAGGCGAACGTTGTTATCATTCATCCCAAAAGTACATTTGAAAGTATCAATTATCATCATCAATAATGTCTAAATGTTTTCTATTTTCATCTTTGAAAACCATAACATTATTGGCTCAGAAAATGAAATTTATTCTTTAAACGATTAATCACTACATATCCATCATTTCTTCGAGACAAAATGGTGCGAAAGACACCGCTTGGAAAGTTAAGAATTGCCAAGAATTTTGAATCTTTCGATAGGAAAATTGCGTCTGATATGTTGCCCGCAGTCCTTATATGTACAAAGAAAATATAGGTCATGTTGGTGTCAGCGTTGTTACAGTATTTTAGCACTTTTAGCTCCAGCATCTTATTCTTTTACAATTCTTGTGTAAGACAATGAGCTCGCTGTGTCCCTGAGGATGTGGCATTTTAACTAAGTTCATAATTATAATTTAAACCCTTTCACAGACACAAGGCGGTAACGACATGATACGAGACATTGGGGCCTAAAGAAAAAGATGGACTGCTTGTGCCTCCAGACAAAGCTTCTTCATTACCACATAATCTAATTAAAGAAAAACTTCTGGATTTGATAGAGTGGACCTTCAAAAGGTCATTAAAAACTATGGTTCACTTTTTTGGCATGTAATGGCAGAAAGGCTTTTTTCACTTCCAGTGACCAAAGTCGGTATACACTTTGGTCATGTCAGAATATGTGCGACGCCTAATCCTATCTCCTGGATAATATTTATATTTGATTTGGGACCAAACGATACAGACAAATTGTTGGAATTCCGATGGGTATAAAATGCGCACCTCTCGTAGCTGATTTATTTTTATACTGCTACGAAATAGATTTCACGGATTTTCTTAACCATGATAATCAAGCTGATCGAGGCTTTTAATTCCACTTCTACGGTACCTCGAACACCTTTTGAACATTGACCTTTATTTTGAAGGTATCCCCTGAACTACAGTTGAACAAAGCCAATATCTCAGATACCCAAGCCCCCTTTTTTGATTTACTTCTTTCTGTTGCTAATGGATTTGTTTCTTCTAAAATTTATGATAATCGCGATGACTTTGATTTTGATATAGTAAATTTTCCGTTTTTGGATGGTGACGTTCCTCGTCGTGCTTCTTATGGTGTATACATTTCGCAACTTATTAGGTTTACTAGAGTCTGCAATCACGTTACAGACTTCAACGCTCGAAATAAATGCTAGAGTCTGCGATCATGTTACAGACTTCAACGCTCGAAATAAATGTTTAACGGCCAAACTTCTCCAACAGGGCTATCGGTATCATAAACTTCGAAAAACCTTTTCTAAATTTTATCGTAGACACTATGAACTGATTTCAAAATATAATGTTGGGTTAAAGACGCTTTTAAGTGAGGGCCTTTCGGAACCAGAATTTTATGGTGACTTGGTTTACAAAAAGAAACTTATAGGAAGTAATGATTTTTTTTTTCAGTTCAGAAAATTGTTATGCGACAGTCTGCATGCTTAGTTTTTAACCCAATCATGGTTGATAACTATGCTGTCTTCTTTAATTGCACGCCGGTGGGTCGGGCGTCAGACTCTATGATGGCCCCGACTAAAAGCTATTGATGTTTTAGTTGGTTGGGGCCGGATCTTCTTGTCTGTTGCTTGGCCCACAACTGGTGTTTTTTGGTGTTGGGAAAATAGCTGCTCATTCGGCTTACGATATGTGTTCATGGTATAAGTACCTGATTGTTAATTTAGATTTTTCCAACCTCGGTTTTAGGAGTGAGAATCTTTTTCTGATTGCGCCTATTCCTGATCTTTGCCTACTTGTACCTTTTCGTTACTGACTCACCATCTGATTAACGGTTAACCGCTTAGGTCTGGGCCTGCCCAGACTAGTGGTTTTTGTCAAACTATCATACATATAAACCTTGTTGGTTTAGTTGGGTGGTAATATTCGAAGCACTTTTTGGATGCCATGACGTCCTAATTTTGGGTAAAAGTCCAATAAAATGGAAGCAGCGTCCCGACATGACCATTAGCTGTTTTCTGGGACGCTAAGCATCAATTCAAACAAGAAAACAAAAACATATAACAAAACGTAGTTAGATGACCTGGTCTCTTGGTAAAATGTGACATGCATGAAGAATTTCTTGTTGGTTGGTTGATTGGGGTTTAACATCCCACCAACAGCTTAGGTCATATGGAGACGGGACCTCGGTTTATAGTCCCATCCGACGGACTGGAGAAGCCCGGGATCGAACCTGCGATCCCTGGTTTACAAGGCGAGTGACATAACCACTGCACCACGGAGGCTTCAACAATTTCTTGTATAATTGGGCAAATAGGTCACTGTATAGGCGCTTACTTTAACCACGCCTAGTCCATCTGTTCAAGTAGGGAGATTACAGAAAAAGCAAACTCAGTCAGCCTAGAGTGCTGTTACATATTTACAGGAGATCAACTACCTGTATTTTGTCCAATCCATTGAATTAGACATTCCCGTATTTCATTCTTATATTCTAACGGAACACATGTGAGTTGAATCTGTCAACTGTATACATTTTAGCTTTTTACCTAGGTCAAAAGTAGACCATACCCAATAACGTATTTATGAGGTAACGCCCATACAGTAACCTATTTGTCGAATTTTACTGACTTGTTATTTGCTCGTAGTTGCCGTTGAAAGTGTCTTTGCATTCCAAGAGTACCCGTAGACTGAATATCTGTACCATTTTTGATTTTGACCGAGTATGGAGATTTGGGAAAAAAAAAGATTAATACCAATTACGATATTTACACTGATATATAACGAATCATTACAGTCTGAGTAGAAGCAGCAGTAACAAAACAGCAACAACGGCAGCATGTCGACGATAAAAATTCTGTAAATCAAAATTTAAATTAGATAAATCGTTAATTTGTGCATGTTTTTAATGAGAATGAAGCGTTTATTTTAGATTCTCGATAGCTTATCGAATTCAATCCAGAAAACGCATCCGTTTTGAAATTTAGGATGTGAGAATTATCTATTTGGAATCAAAATGCTTTATTTTTGTGTGTTATCTGATTATATTTTTATTACTTAGATGAACTGCAGCCTTTCAGACATATCTTATAAATTTTGGTGGAGAAAAAAACATTAAATGAGCCGCCTCGTGGGAAAACCAACAATCTGCATATGCGAAAACAAAGACGCAGATCAGCTTCGCGGTAACCGCGAAGCTGATCAGCGCCTTTGTTTTCGCTACTCGGATAGTATAATTCCTCTTCTACTTAAATTCAAAATTTCAAGATTCTAGCTCTTTTCTGTGCTTGTACAGGCGGGTTTGTGTCGGACTTGGTCGAAAACCACATTGTTGGTTTTCCCACGAGGCGGCTCATATTGTGATAAAACAGGGAAATACGAAATTGTATGAAATAACGAACTTCCATCACGAAAACATGTCCGTGTAATATATACCCCCTTGAACCCCACTTTTATATAGCAAAACTGGGGTATGCAGGGGTATACCTATTTTTCTTATTTTTGCTCCAAAACATAGATTGTGGGTACTCGTTAGAACCGCCTCGGCGAGGCGGTTCTTACGTGTACCCACAATCTATGTTTTGAGCAAAAATAAGAAAAATATCAAAAATTTTCAGCTGAAAATGTTCAAAAAATCTCTTTTTATTACATGGGCAAGTTTTCGTAATGCATAGCACATTTACAATATGCTCCTTTCACTTTTGGATTTCAAACTTTCTTTTGCACCTGTATGAATGACAGTCTTTGAACTTGTTTTGTTTATGACGTTGCAATTGTATATACCAATACCAGCTTAAATGTCATTGGAGTACATATGGAATTCCTCTTCGACTACGTAAACTATACAATTATTCTCTCTCTCTCTCTCTCTCTCTCTCTCTCTGAGAAAAAGAAGCATAATAAGTTTACTGAAAGATCACAATTTATTGTCCTATTAAAATTTTATGTTAGTATGAATCAACTAAAAGAGCATTACCCTGAGCTCATGTGGTTTGGCATCAAATTATATTTCATTGTAAATTTTCATATTGCCATCTTATAATTCCCTAGATTGATGAATAATTTTTCATCTTATGTTTTTTTGTGTTTTCATGTTATGTCTTTAAACCAACAAAACAAATTATTTCAATCCCCGTAATGGGTTTTTGACAGCATTTTTCGTTTATGTTACTCGAAATACTCGTTTTTTGTGTTTTCATGTTATGTCTTTAAACCAACAAAACAAATTATTTCAATCCCCGTAATGGGTTTTTGACAGCATTTTTCGTTTATGTTACTTGATGATTTTACTTTTTCGTTTTCAATTTGTTGCTCTTTAAATGCAATCAAAGTTTAAATGCCATTTTCATTTTTTTTTATTTCTTTCGGCTTTCGGTAAAGATAACTTCGTCGGAAAGTTTTAAACCACATGTTCAGTTTTATCGGTTTGATTTATCCCTCGTCCCTGATTTGGGATTAGGATGTCTTTTTTACCTCTTATAGATAAGACAAGTCTGTAGATTAATAGCTCATATGGAAGCCGGAATGAGATTAAATGATTGTTAAAGGATTAAACACTGATCTGTAAATATCCTTCTTCCAATAAGATGCCAAGCTGAGCAATTGGTGCTTGAGACAATTTTCTTGTTGAAAAAATTCTGCCTCAATTGATAAGTCAAAATTGAAAATCGGCTGAGTCAAGATCAGGGTTGCCATTTGTGTTGCACTTGAAGAGAAAGTGCTAAATGACACTCGTATATAAACACCAGAATGTGGATATGCTGTTGAAAATTTATACTTGATCAACGACAAAAGATGTTAATTGTATAATGTGCTTTTGTTACGAGTCGGCTACTCATCACTGGTCTTCATCTTCATGTATGAAAATAAACCACCAAACCCTAATCCCCGAAACATTGAAGAAACTAAGTAACACTCGATGGTAAGTCATAATACCATAAGCCGGTGTAAATGTGTTTTTGTTTTGTTTTTCAAAAATATGAACACCTGTATACACCTGAACAGTCCGGCTTCTCTGCATGAAAGTGGGACGAAAAGGTATATGCATTTCTTTGATGGACTTGATTTTCCTGATGTATGGAAATGCAGGATGGCTCTGAAGTTCTCTCGTGAGAGCTAGTAACTTTCCCTTTCAGACTTTTGCGTATCAATTTGATGAAAAAGAGGAATCCTTTCTGTTGACAATAAACACTAATTGAAAAGTTTGCTGTTGGCAAATAAATGGAGGAGATTGGATTAAATCATAAAATAGACAGAAAATATATCACAAAGAACCTGATCTATGACATAAAAGAGCTGGAGATTAGTTAGGGCACATCAAACGCTGTCAAAGGATATGTGCGACTGGCCTGTGAAATCTCGAGTGTGTTGACAATTGGGTACTACACAGTCACTCAAGTGCACAGATATGACCCAGATATGACCCAGATCAGGCTTACAAAGATTCGGTTTTGTGTAGGAAAAATGGAAATAAAAAATAAAAAAAGTCTGGAATAAATGATGACTAAATAAAGCTAAAGAAACACAAAGGAAGCTTGAAGGCAAAGATTTTTGAACATTTTTTTCAACAAGGGAGTGTTGCGATTCTACTATGATTTATAAATGTCTTGTGTGGTCCTTTATTTCCCACCCGATGCCTGGGTTGGGATACTGATTTTAATTCCTGGGGAATGTTGAGTTACAATTACAAAGGCTTATTTTCAACGGCTCGTATCAGATTTCAAATTCACTTTCCCTCAAAGTTCTCTTGTAGAAGCGATAAAATATTTATTTTGAAGCTAGAGGACTGGTTTGAGTAAAACCTAGACGTTCCATAGGCAGATCAATCTAAACAACCATGCGTGCAGATCGAACCATCATTATGATCGATTGTTCAGTTGACTAAAATGAGAAATTCCACTATAGCTTCAGGTGCTCAAAGAGTTCTTTCAATCTTCTTTTTTCTTTCTTCCATTCAGTGGTTCATTCCTTTTCTTTCTTGTAGTTTCTTTCTTTTCATATAAATCTTGTGATTCATTTGAGAGTCAAGTTTTCTCTCACTTTCTTCATATAAGTTTCTTTGATCTCTGCATATCTTACCAATCATTAACGCATTTAAGACTATCAGGAATCATTATTAACCGGAATTTTGAAGATTAATTCTGAAGACTGAATTCGAGTAATATCTCAACACTTGAGGTCATCACGAGACGCCTTTGTTTTAACTGAGAATAGGTAAGTAGCTCAGCTTATGCATCAACGCAGCCTGGTCTGAGCATTTTGATTCAACACTTTCATGTATATAGCAGTCCTAGTCTTGTTAGTGACAAAAGCTAGTCGCTGTGCTCTACCATATAAGAGCATTGTACAGGTTCGTTTAAAAAAACATACCCCTGAAAAGCTACACTTACATAAAATAATTTAGCTTTGAAACGGACCGGTATATATAGCTACGTAAGCATACGTTTAACTGCGTTTTAGATGGTGTGTTTTGGAAGCCGTGTGGACCCTTCTTTTGATTTGCAGAAGACGTAATGTGCGTAATGTATGCTTTATGTAGAATTGATTTATCTCTTTCTATCAGTTAAGAGTTTCTTAATGATATCCTGAAGTGGTTCTATCTATCAATAATAATCTTCTGTAAATCAAGATACATCTCAAATATGGCAATATCAGCAATCAGTTTCAGCATGTTTTGCACAAGTACGAGCTTCTGTTTCAAAATGGAGCTAATGCAACGTCAGTGTGGCCTTCATGTTACTAATGTTCAGGGGTCCGTCTCTGCATCTGTACAATGTGATCGATGTCCTTATTCCTTATAAATGTTTCTTATAGCAGAACTTTCGTATACCAGACGATGGTACACTAACTATTTTCTATACAGAAACGTTTAGCCAGGTACAAGCGTTGTTAGTTCGAAACCGTTAACAGCCTTTTACATAAGCTGTTCAAGTAGAGGCGTAAATCTTTCTACTGTCACTTTCTACAGATAGATATACACTGAAAAAAAGTTATAAGAGGCCACTTTTCAAACTCATTTTTTGTTTCTAAGCCATGTTCAAAATTGCACGATTTTTTGCCGAAAGACGTGTCTGTCAAGTAAGTAAAGTTCCAAAGTGTTAAGAAATAATTTTCTTTCACTAAAAGCGTTTTTGGAGTAAAAATGCAAAAATCAATGTTTTTAAATAAAAAATGGATACATCACACCATTTATTGAAATTAGGAACGGGTGTCATCAAAGGGGTTGTTACGGCTTGGAAAAACATCAAACATTCGAATTTTCTCTAATGGTAGAATTTTTATGCATTTTTAAGAATCACCAATTTTGAGATTTTTTGGAAAATTCATAAATGTGCCTCTTAAACATGTTGACCCCTGTTAAATTCACTTGATGAGGCCTGAACATGAGAAATACAACTCGACTGAACTGTTTGAGACCATTTTCGAGGACCAACAGATCAAGGCTGCCGCACACTTCCGGTTTCAATGCCAATTTTTAACGAACAAAATAACAAAATTTGTGGACGATTTTTTGAATTTTCAAAGTTTATCAGAGTCTAGTATTTGACTTAAATAATCGCTGAAAATTTCAATGCCATGCTGCTGATAATAACGCAACTGGAGAAGGACAAAGTTGGTATGCAAATTGCATACAAAAGCTGAATTCCTGTTATTCAGGTTGTTGTCTTCTTGCATGTACAAAACAGACACGAAGATTCTTATTGCAGCAACACTTTTGACTTAATTTTATCTTGCATCTTGGCAGTCAGTAGCACTTTCAAATAAATTAAAATGTAAAAACACAACGTCATAATATGACATTCGATTTGATGTTTATAAAGTGTGACTTTTTGAAATGAGGGTACCTTTACACATGCTTCGTCTGTGTGAGAAGTATCACGCATTTTGGAATGCAGAAACCTACAGAGCCACTGTTAGACATTGGTTTATTCATATGATTATGAATTTTAATTGATCGTATTTTACTTTCTGAACTAGATGAAAAAATATGAGGTGGCCTCTTATAACTTTTTTTCAGTGTATTCTTACGAGCCTAAATCCAAATCTCTGAGGACATGACCTATTTGCTTCAAGTTTCAAATATACCATTTATGCTATGAAACCATCTGCGGGCACCAATACTTTACCATTTTTCTGCCTTCAACGAGTATAATTCTATTAGCATCATTTTTATTTAGCCCTAGGTCTGGCAAAGCCACTAGAGAATCATACTTTAGCATAACAATATCCATCAGCGGCACAGCAATGTTAGAAAGTCGATAGAATGTAACAGTTCTGTTCATATCTGTCTATTGTTGATGAAGTATGGCGTTGTTTTGGAGAGCTTAACTGTCTTTATAAGGCTTCGCCTCTAGTTTCTATCATCGCTTATCGGGGAAAAATATTGTACTGGACGGAAAATAGTCTGACAATTTTTTTTCTTCTAAATTTCGCGTTGTTCATTGACTCAACTATATTGTTGCTTCCTATGTTAGGAAGATGATACGCAATGACTTATCCCTATACAGAATGCAGTGCTATGCCGGAGTGTGGTACAACTGAGTGTGGTGCCCTAGAACTTCGATCTCGTTTCTGTTGGAGGCGTAAATCGTTCAACGCCACTTTCTACAGATAGATGGATTCTTACCAGCCTTAAACGTGGATTCCAAATCCCTGAGGACATGACCTACAGAAGGTGGACAAAAGTATTCGTCACTTTTGAAAACTCCATAGACTTCAATGTATTTTCATGTTTACAAGTAACATTGTCCTGCCTCTTCTGGTCAACATATTTTCATGATTTTGGTGTCATTTGGAAGTTAAATAAATAAAGCAATAAATTAAGGTCATTTGATGAAGTTCCGACATTGCATTTTTCCAAAACAACAGTTTAAAATTTCAGGAAATTTTGAAAAAATCATTTTCCCATTGACGTCAATGGTGACGTCGCCCAAAAATTGTCAAAAAATATTTCACAACTTTTTAAAAAATTGTAGCTTGAAAACGCTTGCATGGAATTAAATGAAAATACCTTGTTTATTGCTTTATTCATTTACCTTTCAAATGACACCAAAATCATTAAAATACGTTAACTAGGAGAAGCAGGATAATTTTTCTCGCAAACATGAAAATACATTGAAGTCAATGGAGTTTTACAAACGCGACGAATACTTTTGTCCACCTTCTGTATTTGCTTAAAGTTTCAAATATACCATCAATGATATTTCACCATCTGCGGGCACCAATATTTAACCATTTTTCTGCCTTCAACGAGTATAATTCTATTAGCATTATTTGAGCCGCCTTATGGGAAAACCAACAATCTGCATAGGCGAAATCAAAGACGCAGATCAGCTTCGCGGTAACCGCGAAGCTGATCAGCGCCTTTGTTTTCGCTACTCGGATAGTACAATCCCTCTTCTACTTAAATCCGAAATTTCAAGCTTCTAGCTCTTTTCCTAGCTTGTACAGGCTGGTTTGTGTCGGACCTGTTCGGAAACCACATTGTTGGTTTTCCCACGAGGCGGCTCATTTTTATTTAGCCCTAGGTCTGGCAAAGCCACCAGAGAGTCGTACTTTAGCATAACAATATCCATCAGCGCCACAGCAATGTTAGAAAGTCGATAAAATGTAACAGTTCTGTTCATATCTGTCTATTGTTGATGAAGTATGGCGTTGTTTTGGAGAGCTTAACTGTCTTTATAAGGCTTCGGCTCTAGTTTCTATTATCGCTTATCGGAAAAGAATAATATTCTTCTGGACGGAATATAAGCTATTCCGTTTTGAGCACAGAGCACCGACTGCATCTTCGGACCTGATGTTAATGTGTTTCATATATAATGCGTTTCACCTTAAAATGAGCCCCATTAATTACAATCTGCGATCTATTAATTTTAATCTGAGCACTTAAATCATTATCAAATGCAGGGTTATGTGCGTTTTTCTACACACTAGAACGAGGCCATTCATATAATCTCAGCGGCAATGACGGCAATGAGGATGAGGTGATCTTTTTGTCGTAAGCACGGCAAATTAACGTTGAAGATCAACAATGGCGTTGTTTTGGAGAGCTAACTGTCTTTATAAGGCTTCGGCTCCAGTTTCCATTATCGCTTATCGAAAAAGAATGCTATTCTTTTGGACGGTTTATAGGCTATTCCGTTTTAAACACAGAGCACCGGCTGCATCTTCTGTCCTAGTGTTAATGCTTTTCATACACGTATCTACCTTAAAATGGGTCCCATTTATATTGATCTGTCATGTCTTAGCTAGTTTCGGCATAAAGTTTGTAACCACAACCCCCACCCCCAGTCCTGGGGTAGGATGGGAAATAACCGTAGACATGAACGAGGATTCTACCTTCGATTTGTCCCTCTAGGAAGGGAAAACTGTCCGGGACCTGCATTATATTTGCAAAACATAAAACAGCAGTGCAACGAAAACATATTGCAGACTGCGGGGGAAATTAGCAGTGGTTTTAACACACTGGTGTCCACCGCATAGCAGATCTTTTAGCAGTGATTAGCTGGGTGAAATTCAAAGTCTCCGCTATTCCTTGGGACTGGGGGCCGTGGTTACAAATAACTAGTGCATTAGTGTCTTATGCTTACCCTCACGTTGATCGGCCCTATGAACCTTGTGAGGACATGCCTGTTATCATGTCTTCGAGTAGATTGTTGTCAATTTCAAAGGACTTTCGTTTGTCAATGAAGTGTTCTTCAAAATTTATCTGCGGGTTTGCATTGGGAATAGATAATATCCCTAACAAAAGTAAAGAAGTACTTACGTTTTATTGCCGATAAACTTTAGGACAATTATCTTATTACTAATATCTTAAGGTATGTGTCATTGGTATTAATGATAGATATGGTGAAAACGTTTAAGTTGTATTTCAATAAAGTAGAAAGCGGGAGTGACCGCTGCCAGATATTCGAAGTTTGCCCACCGGCTTCCGAACGCACAAAGATGGAGAAAACTGAGGCCTAGTTCTTGCCCGCTTGGCACTATGGCGTTTTGCTACGGAGTGGGTTGCTCCAGTTAAATGGACTTGGTGTAAAATGATGCAAAAGATCAGCGTTCATTCTTGCCTCCTAAATACTTATGCACTAGTCATTTGTAACCACGCCCCCCCCCCCCAGTTCCAGGGAATAGCAGGGACTTTGACTTTTGATCCAGTAAATCCCCGCTACAAGCCCCACCCTGTGGGGACTGCTCGTTGCTGTTTTCCTCGGCAGCCTGCTATCTTTTCATTCACGGCCTTTTTTGCATACATAAAACAAACCCCGGGTATTTCCCCCGCACTGCCGTGGCAATACTTTGGTCAAAGCCCCGCACATTTCCCCGCCCTTCCCGGGCATTTGGGGCGTGGTGACAAATGACTAGGGCATAAGAAGAAAAAAATGCGTTCTATTTTATCCATCTTTAATCTGTTTTGACAATGTCGCGTTACACAGTTCTTAAAAGTCATCGGGCTTGCAAAACATATAAGCAAAAAAGTCATACAATATCATTTATCAATATGAAGATGTCACATTCGGATAAATTCATTAACAAACTTGGAATTTTAAGTGTAAATGATAGGCAAGTGACACAGCACACGCTACTGTCTAATCTATCACGACCGAGCCGTGCCGAACCGAAACAAGCGATGTTTTGCATCAATTGAGGACCCGGATCACCATGGACAGCAGCTCTGTCGGATCAGAGCCTTTGTGGTGAACTCGGAAAAGGGCCTAAGCTTTCATTGAGAGCAGTGCTATTGATTAGACTTGGTAAATGCTTAGGTTTATCAGACATTTCCCTGGGTACATATGCCAGATAGCTGGTTTTGTTTCGGTACGGCTTTTAAGAATACTCGAGTTGAGACAAATTCGCATCGATCTGAGAACTTAGAGAAGAACACCGTGATTCAATTAGCTGTATTAAAAAGCATTTCTGCTCCTTAAGTTTGCATTAGTCTGATAGTTTAATGTGTCTAAACAAGGATTAGCTTTTCCAAAAAGCGGCTGACGATCGTTACTCGATTACTGTTACTGAAAGTCTGTATACATTTAATGTATTTCCAGAATTGTTCTATTTTTGATTTGTAGAAGTTAAGATCAGAACGATGTATTTTTCATTAATGAATGCAAATTTATGCGTACTGTTATTTGAGCCGCGACGTGAGAAAACGGTCTTCGGGACCGTTTCCGACAAGGTCTGACAAAAACCAGCATGTGCACCTACAGAAATTTGCGAGGAGCTTGAAATTTCAGACTTAGGCAGAGAAAAGGAACGGTACTTTCCGTCTGGCGAACACAAATGCACAGCTATCTGCGTCTTTGTTTTCGGATAGGCAAAAGGCCGGTTTTCTCACGACACGGCTCATATTTTGTTCATGGTATTTGGTCGGACACTCGTTTGATTTTTTTATACACATATTTTGTTGGTGACTTTAAAATAACCAAGGAGTCCGGTAACTTCACTGTAAAGTTCTAGATCTAAGTAAACTGTAAATCTAAACACACCTGAGAAGTTTGGTCAAAATCTGTACGTACTCCACAATCCTCTTGAGTCTAACACAATTGTAGCATTGAGACAACGCCGTGGCCTAGCGGCGGCCATATTAACCAAGTATTAGCTTTTTCGAAAATGTTGACCGTTGCTTCTCATGTAAATAATTGAAAAGCGACCGACAGATCGACAGACGCAGTCTATGACTAACTGGTAATGTGTTCTTTCTATCTCTGTGTTATATTTATTATTATCCTTGCCTGAAGACAAAAAGTAGGAAATATATTTTCTTGATAGAGTTCTAATGATGCGAAAAATTTTGGCTTCTGTACTATCTTCTTTGCCATGTATATATTTTAAAGATGCGATATTGAAGGTTTAGGTGTGTGATAAATCATTTTTGAAATAAAAACAAATGCCATTTTTCAGTTAGTATGAGAGGGTATGGTACCTGAAGCAATATAATCGAACTGTCGAGGTTTTGGCAAGCCAGCATTACGAAAATTTGCACATGCAATAAGCAGAGATTTTTTTTTCATTTTTTCATCTTTAAAAATTGAAAGTTTTTATTTAGAAATTATATTTTCAATATTTTTGCTAAAAACATTGATTGTGGGTAAACGTTAGAACCGCCTCGCTGAGGCGGTTCTAACGAGTGCCCACAATCTATGTTTTGGATCAAAAATTAGGAAAGTAAGTATACACTGTATATCCAAGTTTTACTACATGTATATAAAATTAGGATTCGAGGGGGTATACTTTTCATGCGGGACATGTTTTCCTGATGAGAACGTTTGCGAAATCAGGTTTAACAAATTCGTCGTTGTTTTACTTGCAACTTACAAAAGCGTCAAGGGATAAGACCAATAAGCAGGCGCCGGGCAAAAAGCAAAAGGAACGGAGACCAGCCAAGTCTGAAATATATATCTTGAGAAAAACGCAAACTATTTGGCTCAGCTTGATTTCTGACTGAATGCATATGTAGATTGATTTTGTTAGAAATGATTCCATGGTTTGATTGTCATGCCAATTTTCTTGCCAAGTTATGCAGTGAAAAGTGATTAGTTTTTTCGTTTCCTGTACTATACTGAATGTTTAATGGAAGCAAGATTTTAAAGGATTCGAACAGTTGAACAGCTTAGACATTATGAAAACTTGCCCATGCAATAAACAGAGATTTTATGAGCTTTAAAAATTAAAAATTTTCAGCTGAAAGTTTTTTTTTATATTTTTCTTATTTTTGCTCAAAACATCGATTGTGGAAACACAATAGAACCGCCTCGCCGATGCGGTTCTAACGAGTACCCACAATCTATGTTTTGGAGCAAAAATGAGAAAAAATAGGTATAACCCTGCATACCCCAGTTTTGCTATATTATAAAACACGGACATGTTTTCCTGATGATAATGTTAAACTTTGCCATTTCTGATCAACAATTTGAACATTACATTTTTGTTCTGTTTCTGATTTTTGATGTTGGTAAATACATCTGCACAATTTGACATCATCATCATCATCATCATCATCATCAACAACAACAACATTCATCATCATCATCATCATCATCATCATCATCATCATCATCATCATCATCAACAACAACAACAACAACAACAACAAAAATCATGATCATAGCTCGATAAAGTTTTCCCCAGCAAGTCGCAGTACTACACGAGATTATGGAACCTTATTTTTGACCAGCTCTGTAGCTTGGAAATACGAATCCAAGTTAACCATTGCGAAACGCTGATGTATCAACAACTATACGGAACAAGAGAGCTCTTTATTTACATCTGAGGGAAAAACAAAAACCGTGAATAAGAACAAATTTTACTGCTGGATTTTATCATTGCTTTGTATAATTAATGGATTTATCGCGGTGTGCTATTATATTACGGTTGCGTGTAGAAATGAACAAAAGTTCTCTGTATTGCAAGGGAAAATATTGATGAAAAACAGTTTTAGTCGTTGACCTGGTGTGTTTGCAGAATCCATTCTATTATTATTAACAGTTTGTGTTGTTGTGAAGGAAAATGTATAATGGTGAATTCTCAAATTTAAAAGACTTAAAAATTGCCAAAAATCAAGGGTAGAGAATTGTTTCTGGATATACAACCAAGCAAGGTATGTTTCAATTTTTACTTGATTTGTGAAACGTACAGTGTACTTAAATCTCATTTTCTCTCAAACGTATTGTTCATTTCGTGGTTTAGGTATCTGAACCATATTGATGTATACTGAAATTAAAAGCCGGGTTAATGCTATTTTGTATGCGATAAATGGCATTGTCGTTGCTTGAATACCACATTGCCGGAATACCCCCATTGCCCGCCCGTATTAAAGATCAATTGAACGTACCATCCCAGCAGGCACATGACGTCAGAATGACGTCAGATCGACGTCGATCTGACGTCATTTTGACGTCATGTGCCCGCTGGGATGGCTTACCACAATTGCCTTTCTTTGCCCGTTACCCCCAACACCCGACTACCACTACCGGTACAGGAAAGAGAAAATACCTGCGTAGTTTTTCGATCTCCCTGTCTTACTGTGTGGGAAAAGATTCAGAGTCAGAATGTAAACAAAGCATGCATGGGGTAATTAGTATGACGGGAATTTGACCTTTTGTCTAGTCAATTATATACCTCATTACCGGTCTCATTATCAATAAATTTGTAAGTAGAAACAATTCATTGATAATAGCCATGCTATACCGTGACTGTGAAGACACCGAGTGGTTAAAATGTTCTCTTCGGATGTCCGTAGTACCTCTCAAATGAAGTGTAACGAGGTAGCGAAGTAATTGTTGATACATGTATTGGTTGATCATGCATGATGTACGTTGCACCAATCATTTGTAACCTCTGCTCCCCCACCTACGGGGAAGGACGGGGATTATGACTTTTCAGCTTTCCGTGCCCTGCTATGAGCCCCACCCCCAGGGGCAAAACTGGAGGTCAAAACTTTGCTCTTTGCCCCGGCCTTCCCAATAGAAAATCTCCTTGGGATAAGGACCCTAATGTCAAAACCCCGCCATTTCACCTGCACTGAGAGGACACTCGAAAAGTAATTGCCCTGCACTTTATCCCGGCTATCCCCCGACCTTCCCCGTACGTGGGGAGGTAGTGGTTACAAATGACTGGTGCATGACATTCATTTATCCTAATCATACTGCTACTGGAGACGCCTCCGGGGGTAGATAACCAGTACTTGATGCATATTCTATCGCCACTCTCCATTACGAAAACTTGCCCATGCAATAAACAAATACGTTATAGCTTTAAAAATTGAAAATTTTCAGCTGAAAAATTTTGATTTTTTTCTTATTTTTGCTCAAAACATAGATTGTGGGTACACGTTAGAACCGCCTCGGCGAAGCGGTTCTAACGAGTACCCACAATCTATGTTTTGGAGCAAAAATAAGAAAAATAGGTATACCCTTGCATACCCCAGTTCTGCTATATAAAAGTGGGGTTTAAGGGGGTATATATTGCACGGACATGTTTTCCTGATGCGCCATTTAAGGATTAGGACTTAGAGATAGGCCAAGCTGTACATGCAGCTTCTAAGTGACCGCGTTTTCAACATGTATGTAAAATGACATCGCTCTGATTGATCAAAAGAGTTTATCAGGACGAAAAATTCCCCGGAACAAGAAACAACTAGCAACGGCTTCATGCGCGTTCTCCTTGGAAATTGATGTGCAAACATGACGATTTGTTGTTTCGACTTGATATGGCTAACATCATGTTGTGAAGGTTTGATGTTTGCAACTTCACATTTCGCCAAGAAATAAGGAAGCGAGAAAAATGGTTGCCAAGTTCTTTCTTGTTTTATGTCAAATCAGTCTTTGTGCTTTCAACAAGAATTTGAATCATCTTTACGTAAATAGCTAGGGTTGCTACTTGCAACCAAACAAACATGTGCAGAGCTAGACTAGCCACTAGTCTCCATATCATAACTTCTTATTTATTTTATTTATATATTTATTTATCTTTATACAATCTTAAAATTCCTTGAATTTCATTATTTGCCTTGTCTCAAAGATAGAAATATTTCAGACTGGCTGGTAAGATGTAGCACTAGCAGAAAGTATCAAAATGAAGAAAACAATATGAGCCTATGCATGAGAAAAACAACAATTTGGGTTTCCGACCAAGTCTGACACAAACCGGCCTTTCCAGTCACAGAAGCAGGCTAGAAACTTGAAATTTCGGATTGAAGTAGAAGGATAATTGTACTATCTGTGTAATGAAAAGAAAGGCGCTGATCAGCTGAGCAGTTACTGCACAGCTGATGCTGTGCAGTTACTGCACAGATGATCTACGCCTTTGTTTTCGCCTTAGCATTTTGTTTGGTTTCTAATGCAGCGGCTCATATATAATGCAATAATTCACAAATACATGTACATCAAGGTCAAGAAGCTAGACTAGTGCAGAACTTGTCAGCCAGATCAATGCGCTATTTTGCATGAAGCGAGTCTGAAGTGGACTATTATAAAAGTATTGCTGATTTCACTTGAGCGAGAACATTACAATATCCATAACAACATATGTATACATGTATCCCTGTTTCGTATTCTGGAATAAAAGTTCCTACAGATACATGTACATTTCGTTGAATAAGATAGTATGGAAATAAGGGAATCATGTGACACAAAGATATTTTATTCTCTATTTTATGTAAACTATGTATGGGGTATTTAGACCTTCATGAAGTTCAACCCTTGTAATGGACATCGCAATAATAAATACGGGTTTGCATGATTAGTGTATGTAAAAAAAGTTAAAGACTTAACTAAATTCTCACCTGCAGTCTTTATACAGCAAATAACACATGAATAAAAACTGTTTTACCAATATCTAAATATTTTGGGGATTACATGTATTATCCGCATTTGACCATGTTTAGCAGTGAACTTGACCATTGGTTCACTATTTTCTTAATACTTAATAGATCAAGAACCATCTGTCTGTCCTTTCAGTGTAGAGACACATCTTGGTCAATTGCCTTGATCCCAACATATTTTTATTTTGGTTGAAGTTAATTTGGCAGAATAAGTAAAGCCATGCTATAACAGTACGGGTATCACATGTAAAAATATCAGTTTAACACCTTAAAGCATTGTGTATAACATTATAGATGGTTTATCAAGAGATATACATGATTGTTTATTAATTTCCTAATCACTTATTCAAAGTATGTGTGCTAAATCTTGTGCTTTATAATAACGCACGCCGGCGCACACATGTACATGTATTTACCCCTCTCTAACTGTTCGATGTCCTTACAGTAAAATCGAGCCAGAATCACTAGCATATGAAGTTACATCTACAGATAATTCAATGATGCATAGTAATAAAGCTGCACTTTTTTTCGCACGGTTAGGTAAAAAAGCGGTAAATAAATATAATCAGTTCCGACACATACTAGCATTTGGGATAGCTATTCTAACTTAAATAAGCAAAACATTTTAAACTTTGAAATGTAGTAAACACGTGAGACCAGTAAACCCTGTATCGCGGATAAGTCGATTTTATTTGTTTATACCGGTTTTCATAAATCTTTTCAGGATCTATACATTCTTCATTATCTCTCATAAATATGCTCACTGCTCTAATAGGGTCTCGGTTTTATTTTCATTTTTGTTTTCATAAGGACTGAGTTCAAATCATCTAAAATTACGTTGCATAACGAAAACATGCCCATGTTATATACAGATTATTTTCAATACAAATTTTTATTTTTGCTCAAAACATAGATTGTGGGTACACGTTAGAACCGCCTAGCCGAGGCGGTTTTAACGAGTACCCACAATCTATGTTTTCGAGCAAAAAATAAGAAAAATAGGTATACCCCTCCATACCCCAGTTTTGCTATATAAAAGTGGGGTATAAGGGGGTATTCATGTCACGGACATGTTTTCCTGATGGTTCCTAGCTTAATTGATGGCACCGGTAGGTGCGGTAACAAAATTCATTAGCTTATTTTCGTATCGAAAAGTTTCTGCATGCTGTGCTTTATTTCCCCCTCCTACTTTATAATTATTTGCAATTGATGCTTTTGGCAGACATTCGCACTTCAATAAAGATCATTATGTTTAGTGTTCGCAAATCATATGTTTATAATTCCTGTTTTCAATCCTTGATCAGAGGATGAGCCAATTTTCCACAATTTGGGTTTTACCACATGGTTAAAATTTCGATCAACCACTTTAGATTGATTTATAAAACTGCATTCCCTCCTTAAGAGGCCTGGAATCAGTTACAGTATTTTTCTTTGGCAATCCGTTCAATTATAAAGAAGCACATGTACACGAGGTTTCAAAATATTGAGAACCAAAAAAAAACGCGTCATCAGAAAACCAACGATGTGATTTCCGAACAGGTTCGACACTAACTGGTCTGTGTAGTCACAGAAGATGGCAAGAAGATTGAATTGTTGGATTTAGAGAAAAGAGGAGTTGTGCTATCGGAGTAGCGAAAACAAATGCGCTGATCAGCTGCGCAGTTACTACGAAGATCTGCGCCTTTGTTTTAGCCTATCGCATAGGCTAAAATCCGTTGTTTTTTGTTTTTTTTTTTTTTTCTTAATGCACCGTTATGATTTTATTTCTACCAGACATCCATGTTAGCCCAACATTTGGCCACGAGTGTAGGTATTGATTGTGGCGTTGTAGAGAGAATTTTCATTAGACAAATACATGGATATTGAGAAAAGAAAGAGCTTCAATCAATGAGTTGCGTCATGAGAAAATCGGATATTTGCCTACTATATGCGAAAACAAAGACGCAGATCTTTGTTTGTCGCTACATGGATAGTACAATTACAATTCCTCTTCTACTTCTGTGCAAGATTTTAAGCATCTAGCGTTCTTCTGTAACTGTACAGGCCGGTTTGTGTCGTACCTGGTCGGAAACCCAAAGACCAGTTTTCTCGCGTCGAGGCTCCAATAAGAGCAGCTGACACTATACAAAGACGAGCCCAGTCGGGAGAAAACCTGTGGCCCGGGATTTAACGGCAGGTCCGACAAACAACGCGGGCTGAATAGCTTTTGAAGATGGCTAGTATCTTGAAAATTCGGATTTAGAAAGTATACAGATTGTTCTACTTGAGCAGCGAAAACAAAAAAACGCTGATCAACTGCACTTTTCCGTACATCTGATCTATGTCTATGCTTTCGCTTATGCAAATATAAGATTTCCTCATCCTGCGGCTTATAAACAATAAATTAGGATCAACAAAGGAAGCCAAGACTATATTTAAGATATCGATGTCGTGTATTTACCCCTCCACTTCAGATTAAGGGTCACGGGGTGGTCCGGAATTTTGGGTAACCGGGTAACTGGGGGCTGATATGCAAATGACTCATTTATCAATACATTATGTTTAAACTTTTAATGCATGTTAGAGATTGAAAAAGCATTTTTCATTCACATTGATAAAATCATTAAAGATATAGCACTGTTAAGCATCGGTAAGGAATTGATGAAACCAAATGGTAGTTGGCTAATGATACACCTTAACTTGATAACAAAATTAACCGATAGAATAACAACAGAAGCACTACATTGGAGCGGCCTGTATATGCTAGATATTGAAGCAGAAATATTGATTTCATTTCCCATTATGACACATGTATAATGGGTTTCTGATCACGCAAACTGTGACACGGCAAGAAAACAGGTACTTGTTTAATCTGATCCGTTTCATCTGGCGTACTTTTACCAATTTCGGAAACAACACTTGAGTCTTTTCTTCAGAAAAGTGTCAATTTATAATGATCAGAATCATGTTCATCGATTTTATAGCGCATTCCTGCTGGGCATGAATTAATAATATTTCCTATATATGTCAAGTGTAGAGAGCTATTGTATATATCGGAAATTACTGGAATATGGAGAAATATGACGGTTCCAGTAATTGAGGAAAACGGCACAATTGAACGCAGAATGGAAACTTGCTTGAAATTTAAAGATTTTTCACTTGACATCAATATACTCAGGATCGAGAGGACCCGAGTTCGATGCCGTATATTGCCTTACGGTGCAAGATTTTTAACCCCAAAGTAAGTGAGTCAACGGCTACGTCCCGACATGACTGAAAAAAATGTTGACTGGGAAGTCTTCATCTAAAATCTTGCCAATTAATGTAGATGATCGAGAGGCTGCTCTTGGTGTCCTTTCTCATTCCAAATGACGTCTTAATTTGCCTAGAGTCTGCACAAAATGTTGAACTCAGTCCACTGGCATGGAACCCTTATAATCATGATGAACATCTACAACCCATTAGTAGTCCTTGGAGACCACAAAACGACGTTCATGAGAATCGCAACTATGTGGATGTCCGACAGTTTATGCAGTGTATTCCATGTTTTACCGTTCTTTTACCTGGAGTTACATGTAATAACTTGGAACCGACTTCGCAAAAAGCCTAAACCTGACTTGTTTTATTGTCTTTTCATTGTTCTAGAACTACAAACCTCTCTTCCCATCAGATAAGTCATTATTGGAAAAAGTCTTAGTGCTTTAATTAATTTTCTTCAGTGTCAGTTGTCAGGCAATTGTAGAAGACAGATCCTCCAATCTTTCAGAAAGCGAAGACGTCATGTTTGGACTTCCCCAAACTCAAGACAAGTGATTTCTCCGTCTTTATATAACGAAAATATGCCCATGCAATATACAAAAAAAATTTTGGTTGTAAAAATGAAAAATTTCACTGGTAAAATTTTGATATTTTTCTTATTTTTGCTCCAAACATAGATTGTGGGAACACGTTAGAACCGCCTCGGCGAGGCGGTTCTAACGAGTACTCACAATCTATGTTTTGGAGCAAAAATTAGAAAAATAGGTATACCACTGCATACCCCAGGTTTACTTTATAAAAGTGGGGTATAAGGGGGTATTTATTTCACGGGCATGTTTTCCTGATAATAATGAAACATTGTTGTGATATCTCAGTCACTTTATGTGGATTTTTTTTTCGTGGAAGGCTTGTTTTAATTGATTTCATTTGAAACGAACACTCGTATGAACGCTTGTTACATGTATTTTTGGATTTTTAGTTGCGTTTTAGAATGCTCATTCATGTACAAACGATTCAGACCACTTCCCGTTACAGTAGGGTCTATTGTTATTCATGCACACGCATCTATTTTTGCATCTTACTGACCCTTGTGTGTTTTACCGCTATCCCACAATCAAAGTTTGCATATTTGAAAATCAACCCTCATGTCCCAGAGGGTTATAAACGTTAGGTATACTATCTAATGAGCGTTAGGTATACTATATTGGCCTGAGGTTATAAAACATTTTTCAAGCTCAACTCAGCTGAGCATAAAATTTAAACTGTTCAATTATGCCGAAATAGCCAAATGAATTAAAATTTCAGGTTTAGATCATCAAAGACTGTAATTTATCCTGCTTATAAATGTTAAAATGCCAACAATTGTTGGCTTTAACATTTATGAGCAGGATAAATTTTAGTCTCAGATGAGCTGAGCATGAAAAAAGTTTTATTACCTCTGGACTAGAAGTTCCGTAGTAGAGGCTATACATCGGCTAAGAAATTCATGATTCGCTAGCCTGTCGTGTTTTCATTGTTGGCCAAGATAAGTATTCTTAGCCTGTCATGTTTTTCATCACAGAATGCCAGTTTTGCCTGCCCAATGTTGCAAATTGATATTGATTCTGGGACGATACTGTCTCCATAGACAGAGAACTGTCAATTATGATAACTGGCCACCATAATGATAATAACAAGCTAGATGAGGCCGTTATGAAAGAAAATACAATATCACACAGAAAAGTCTACTGGGAATTAAAAGAATAATACTTGCCAACACGCTAACATATCCGTGTAATGTATACCCCCAGCCCCACTATCATATAGCAAATCTGAGGTATGCAGGGGTTGACCTATTTTTCTTATTTTTGCTCTAAAACACAGATTGCGGGTACTCGGCGAGGCGGTTCTAACGTGTATCCACAATCTTTGTTTTGAGCAATAAAACAAAAACCAAAATGTAATTTTCAATTTTTACAACTTTGGAAAAATCAGTATATTACCAGGGCGTGTTTTCGTAATGGGACACCAAAAAGAAAATAACTTTTTTAACTCATATAAGCCTGGTGTCCTTTTTAGGGGACATAGGCAAACAGCATAGCTCCAGATGGGGCTTTTCTGTTTGCTTAGAGAAATTTTATCGAAAAATAGAATAAAAACATTGAAATCACTCCTGATGCCCCTATCAATGACTGTCGACTCGCCCAAAGGTTAATGATGAGAAAGTCCATTCATCATATGGATCAAACTCTGGCCGAATTCTTCCATTCCAGAGACGTCTCCAAGATATTGTCATATTCTGTAATGGTATGAGCCGCATCGTGAGAAAAAGGGATTATTGCCTATGCGAAAACAAAGGCGCAGATCAGCTTCGCAGTAACTGCGAAGCTGATCAGCGCCTTTGTTTTCGCTACTCGGATAGTACAATTCCTCTTCTACTTAAATCCGAAATTTCAAGCTTCTAGCTCTTTTCTGAGCTTGTACAGGCCGGTTTGTGTCGGACCTGGTCGGAAACCCCAAAGACCGGTTTTCTCACGTCGCGGCTCGTATCATGATGATGTTCAGCTGAATTGAAGGTTTGTGTCACAATTCGCCGACTGTTGTATGTACATCTTATATTGCTAGGAATCAGTTGTTCTGAGCCTAAGAACAGTGGTAACACATACAAAAAATGTTTGTGGAGGTTATGGAACATGGTATGAAAAGATAATATTGAACATAGGGCGAGTGCCAGTCTATGTTTTAATACGTTTTTAGCGAAATACTGTTTGGCATTATTTTACAATGACTGTTAAAGTTAGATGATAAAAGTTAACCGATCGCTTCCTTTTGGGCACGCCAGCAAAGCCAATATGCTTGTTACATGTACCATTTGCTACCGTTTGGTTGGGAAATCAAATTAACTGACTTGTTGCCTTGTTGCATGTGTAAGTCGAAGTCTTGATGAAAGACCAGACATATAGTTTGATTTAGATGGTTTTCTGTCATTGCGTCATCGGATATTGATGTTAATGTCATCAAATAATTGCTATGTCTTCTTATCTTCTAATTATCGGATTGAAGACGCACTAATTCTGACGGGGCGATGCCGTAGAAGCCGTATATATGAAAATAAAGTTAAATCATGTAGATATTGTAAACGCAAATAATGGGTACACAAAAGGAGGATATGCATTCTGTTGTTGTACACCACTGGCGTCATTCGTCGCCTCACATGCAAATATCGCAGTTTCTCTGCCTCAAAACCAGCAGTATGACTGATGCTTAGATCGCCCTTCGCTTTGTCGGGGCTTATTTCTTGTAATCCCGGATGTCTCACGTCGTTATGCGTGTATATTGATCTTTATTTCCTCCTTTGATTTGATTAGTTTCAGAAAATACCATGGCATTTTGGTTCTCTTTCAGAATTAATGCTTTAAGCGGATTATAAATTTATTGACTTATTCAGAATTTTCACGCTATTTACTCATTTTATTTTCCTGGTAAATGTCGTGTTTGCTGCCCAACATCATCATCTTAAGAACTTGATTGCATTTCGAATCGAGATATTTTGAAGCATGAGTTCATCATTCAGTTTTCAAAGCACGAATGCCTATTTAGATGTTTGGGTTGGGTGAGGGGGGGGGGGTATTGAAAAATACAAGTTCGTACTGTTTCAGTTCATCATTTGCATGTCTAATATATCAGGAAAACATGTCCACGAAATTTATACCTCACTTGATACGGAAAAAACGGGGTTTACAGGGGTATACAAATTGTCTTATATTTGATCCAAAACATAGATTGTTGCGTTCTAACGTGTAACCACAATCAACGTTTGAGCAAAAATATTAAAAGTATCATTTTTTTTTTACTATGAAATTATCAATTTTTGCAGCTGTAAAAATCTCTGTGTATTGTGAGCTACAATATTGCTTCAGCTTCAAGTTGAAACAGATTACGGATGCCATTGATGCATTTATAATTGGTGTTCCAAGGGACTAGGCGCGTGCGCCCGATACACAAACGCAAAAACTGTACTTGATAAAGTTATAAAACTAGGAAAACTTAAGAACCGCTAAAAACCTAACAAACTCTGCAGGGGATATATTACAAATATTACTTATCCGTGATTAAAAGATAAGACTGAGCAGAGACGCGAGAAAACCGGTCTTCGGGATTTCCGACCAGGTCCGACATAAACCGACTGTACAGTCGCACAAGAAGGCCAAAAGCTTGGAATTCCGGAATTAAGAAGAAGAGAGATTGCACTATCCGTGTAGCGGAAACAAAGGCGCTGATCAGCTGTGCAGTTACTGCACAGCTGATCTGCACCTTTGTTTACGCATAGGCAAAAATCTGGTTTTCTCATGACACGGCTCAGACTGTTCCAAGATGAAGTAATAACCATCACGTCAGATAAGCAGGCTTTGATCTATCGTTCTGATTTCACTGACAATTACCTCCTTCAGGTGCATGCCGATGTGCAGGAATCGAGACACATCGCAACAAAAGTAACGGAAACGCCTTGCGCCCAGTTGGGGCTTAGATCTGGTTGGTCATGATCTTCATTGTCTGTTTGAAGAACGATACATGCAAACCAGTCATTTAAACAGCCACCACTATACTGACCAGAACGTTCGTCTTAGAATCCTTTATATGCCCAGTTTTATTTTGGTGCTCATGTCATTTCGGTTGGTTTTGTGTCATTGCGGTTCATATATGGTCGATTCTGGAATTTAGATCATTGTATAATCAGACAGATTCAAATTCTCATTCTGCAGCTAAAATGATCAGCGTTTGCTTATCGAACATGAAATTGATAGTCGCAAAAGATTCAATTATCCGCATGCAGATGCACATAATCTCAACTTGAATGTAGGATGAGGCAATGCACTATACTTCCGAAACACGACCAATTTCAAATGCAGATCTACAATTTGCAATGCTGACGACATGATAATTAATTCGAATCTGAATGGTATACAATTTTCTCTGTATGGTATAATTTCAAAATTGGCAACATTAATACCAAATTTACAATACCCATGATATCCGTTCTCGGAACTGCCTTCGATTACGACATTAAACGCCGCTTTGTGGCAGGAAGAGGAATATTAGATATGTCGTCTGCTTTTGTTAAAAATGGCATCCAGCTGCCATTTTTGTTGGAATGAAGGAAACATGCAAAAGTTAACAGTGAACAAGATTTTGTCGTTTCGGCTTTGAAAAGTTTTACCATGATTATGGACGGGCGCAATGTAGGGCAGTTCCGTCTTCGAACAATCCGGGCAACGCGCCATCTGACTGAAAGGCGCGATGAACCCCCACAAAGCCACAAGACAATGCAGTGAAATCAGCTTCGAAAATATTGTTACTAAATCTGAATTTTGTATTCCCAGTATAGTTTCCCAGCAAAACGGGCGGACTGGCCTGCAATTATGGTAATTAAAAATGTCATTCATATTTTTGTTAAACTTTCGCTTTCGAAAATTTAGTTGTTGTCGACCGAAAAATACCAAAACGTATGACCTGCGTCATATGAATAGGGTAACAAACAACGTATATAAACATGTATATAATTGATGTTGGTAACGCTTGCATACGGTTTGGAGCCACGAACGAGATAGGTAGTACCGTAAGTTCGTAATTTTGTTAGCCTGAATTTTATTTGCGACTTTGATGCTTCGCGAATTCAAAGTTATCACCGAAATTGTCTAACAGCTACACAACTGCAATAGAAATTTTTCTTGTTTTTCTTAAGGCTCTACATCCCTGTCAACATATTGTAGTCATTCAGACATACCAACCGCTTTCTGGACACTACATAAAAAAGTGCTAACATGTATTTGGGGTAAGGTGTCTTTCACAAGGACACCAGCCTGACGAGGTAGGGTGTGACTCCCGACCACTGGCTACGGAATCTGGACCTGAATCGCAGACTCATCGTGACCCCTCAAAATGTGATAACTGATTGCTCATCATAGTCAATTTAAAATTTAATCTAAATGATTTCGTAATAAGCGGAGTGAGAATGGCCGTCCATCGCTCACTGATTGTTTGTGGACGTCGATATTTCAAATTTCTTCATGAAACAAAGCAGGAAATTAAATTGTTCAACCGCCTTTAATGGTTTAAAACCGTTCGTTCATTTGAACAAGACATGCATATAAAGTAGATGACTCACTAAATATTCATACGTTGACTTTGCTAACAATAAAATTTGCATTTTATTTGTTTCAAACCCATTAATGTTGTGTTTAGTCCTAAATTTCGTCTCTAACGCGGAATGTTAGCCAACTCATAGCGCATGATTCAGATGGGCAACATGTTGGCCAGCCTTGCACGTGCATCCTCAAAGAGCAGTCCAATCTCGTGCACATAGAACATAAAACTATCAAACTCCACTGCCTGTGCGTCTTTTCTTGGACGAATGGTCTCATTTCGGACGGAAAATCACATGTTTTTGTTTTACATTTTATTCAGTATGGTTTTGTTGGGTTTGATCCGTGTAGCAGCACTCTGATACAGCCTGTATCTGTACACGAAACATAGTTTTGTACAAACTTCAACAAAGAACGGATTTTCGTTAAAAAGCATGGTTTGTTCCTTAGATCCGTTTCCATGGAGTACTTGTACTAGTTCTCTTCTTTGTGACATTAGTTTTGCTTCTGTGTGTTACGGGAACTTCTGCTTAATGTTGTTTGCTGTTCAGCTTTATGCGAGAAAAAGAATCCCTTATTTTTGGCATGTTGAGCGTTACTTTATTTGTTCATTTTTATGATTTTGAAAACATTACGAAAACATGTCCATGCAATATACAGAGATTTTTTCACCTGTAAAAGTTGAAAATTTCATCAGAAAAAGTTTGATATTTTTTTTATTATTTTTGCTCAAAACATAGATTGTTGGTACACGTTAGAACCGCCTCGGCGAGGCGGTTCTAACGAGTACCCACAATCTATGTTTTGGAGCAAAAATAAGAAAAATAGGTATACCCCTGCAAACCCCAGTTTTGCTATATGAAAGTGGGGTTCAAGGGGGTATACATTACACGGACATGTTTTCCTGATGAAGTTCAGTGTGTAACTTCTTCATTCAGCTAGATTTTCAGGTTTAATTCTGTGTGCTGGTTTAATTTCCGTACCTAGAAAACCTATGTGTTTCTCACAAGGCTCGGCAATAAACCAACAGAAAAGTCACTGATTCTGGCCATTACGAAAACACACCCATGTAATATATAGGTTTTTCTTAAGTTGTAAAAATTGAAAATTTTCTGCAGAAATTTTTTGATATTTTTCTTATTTTTGCCCAAAACATTGATTGTGGATACACGTTAGAACCGCCTCGGCGAGGCGGTTCTAACGAGTACCCACAATCTATGTTTTGGAGCAAAAATAAGAAAAATAGGTATACCCCTGCATACCCCAGTTTTGCTATATAAAAGTGGGGTTTAAGGGGGTATATATTACACGGATATGTTTTCATGATGTAAGGCTATAAAAGAGAAAAAAAAAATAACTATATATGTACAAATATGCATATAAATCGAAGTTTCATCTGAGCCTATGTTTTAGCATAATATGCGAAATCATGCAGCTTTCTTCTCGACGCGACTCCTATGGCGGAAGCGCATATACTTGACGTTTAATGAGCATAGAATTAGATTACCACATCCTCAATGTTCATTTATTTGCACGAGGGTTTAACCAAAACTGTAGGAAGAATCAATATTTCGAATGAATGTACACGTAATCTGCCACATTCAAAATTTTGATTCTTTGCTTTGTTAAAAATGGTTTACCCTATAGAGTAATTAAACTTAATTGCAAGATTTTTCAAAGCTTTATATAAGTGTACATTTACCTACTATTCAAACATAACATTTTTGAAAACAGGGCTAGTTTTTCGACTGATTCAGACGTGTTTCGAACAGTTTAAGAAGTTTTGTTCACTAAAATATGGAACCTACGGCCGTTTGGGCACTTGAACTTGGATGCCGACTGTTTTAACATAATGTGTGTGAGCATAATTTGGATTTTACGTTGCTCGATTACGTTTAAAACGTTACGCAATTGCTCTTCAAGTAGGCGTTATTCAAGGAGAACCACTTTAGTCACTATTCTTTCATTATGATTAATAATCGGGAATTATAAATTTGACGTATCACGTGATTTCGCTAATAAACGGAATACATTGTTTTACGTTTTAAGTGTATAGTGTGGATGTTGCCCTTAGCTTGAATACTTAATCTACGGATTTTCCGTTAAACTAGTGATACTAAAACAATGTGGAAAGTGTCGACCTAGACTGTTTGGATATTATCCTGAGTAAATTCTCTGCTTTTCTGGAAGGATTTTGTACCCGTATAACGAAGAGATGCACCGAGGTCGACCACCTTCAAAAGAGGTAGTTTTCAAAGTATATTTCATATGTATTTATATATTCAGAAATGACATTATAAATGTCATGACACTAGAAACTATGTGACATTAATCATATATTTATAAGTATAACCACTCGAGTCCATATGTGTAATTACGAAGCTTGCGGGAGTCAAACTATGTCGTACAAACACTAAGGGGAATTTTTATAACGCCATGCTGTATTCATCACGAAAACATGTCCTTGTAATGTATACCCCCTTGAACCCCACTTTTATACAACAAAACTGGGGTATGCAGGGGTATACCTATTTTTCTTATTTTTGCTCCAAAACATAGATTGTGGGTACTCGTTAGAACCGCCAATCTATGTTTTGAGCAAAAATAAGAAAAATATTTTAAAAAATCTACTGAAAATTTTGAATTATAATAACTGGAAAAATCTCTGTATATTGCATGGGCATGTTTTCGTAATGTTTATTACACACCCGTGTACTCTTCTGTCAGATTCCATTTTCATAATTATTTTCATGGCTCTAATGAAACTATCATAACATTGATTGAAAACATACAAATATCTCACACTTTTCCTGTCAAACTGTGATTTGGAAGCGATTTCTCTTTCATACGAAACTGGTCCTCGTTAACAACTGTGATAATGAATGTCTGAATGCTACAGGAACAATAATAGGAAGCTTATTTAGCATTCTTGTGTCATGAAAATTATGAGCCACAACAAACATAGAACGACATAAATGCGAGAAAAATTGGCTCATTGCTGTATTACAATTCTTAGGCATGTTTGAAACACACCAGATTACTTCTTCCGGTAGCAGAGGTAGCACGGAACTTGAAGCCAAGGCTGCACATCAGCATTCAAAGTAATGCCTTTTATACTGATACGCGTTTGCTCAACATGTTTTGATATGGAGTTATAATTTAATAGGGGTTTTAAACCCCCTTTTTGGGAAGATATGCTAATAGCAAAGCAGGGGATCCTCCGAACAATGCTGACTAGCCTTGACCGCTACTTCGGGGTCCAACTATTATTATTATTCTCTCTCTCTCTCTCTCTCTCTCTCTCTCTCTCTCTCTCTCTCTCTCTCTCTCTCTCTCTCTCTCTCTGTAGTCTACACTCTCTTCGTTTTCTACGTTTTTTAGTAATCCTGAAAAACGTCTATTTGTTCTCAGTAGACGTGCCTTGATGTCAATTTTTTATATGTAATCTTTGACGTCCATAGGTTAATCTCAATTTCATTGGTCAATCCATTTGGTATACGAGAATCCGTGTCAAATTGCTATAGATCTACCTTGACGTCCTTTCTATGACCATAGATATTTATGCAAGGCTATCTTAAAGATTTTGTTATTGGAACCCCGTCGTTTGCTTAGTTTTCGTTACCGATGTGCACTCGCTCTTGATTCTTTCTCTTTTTTGTAGTATTGTTTAGCGTTCTTCCTTGATTAGTTAAATAAGCGTTTGACATGCGTTATGTGCAGGTTCTTCTGTTAGTTTATAGTTATGACGAATACCAATCATTACCGAAGTAATATTTTCGTTTTGGTTCACAACGAAGGCAATTAACACTATTGCATGATGGGGTACGAGCGTATAATGTGAAAATGTTTTCGAAGCATGTGTAGGCTTTGGTATTTGTCGATACGTTTTAACGTTTTCATCCAGAGCCCAATGCAGTAGTCTCTTGACACACTCATATATAGATAAAACATGGGTATACAGCACCTGGAGGCATACCAAGGACATGGGGGCATGAGGGCGGATCCAGGATTTCAGAAAAAGGGGCTCAAATTTACTATGGGCGGATCGTTTTCATACTTTTACATATTTTTTCAAATTTCCTCGTGAAGATGAAATGATTTGGGTGTCAGCGTAGAATTCGAGCGGACTCCCGACCCCACTCCATTAGGAAAACATACCCATGACATGAATATCCCCTTGAACCCCCACTATTATATAGCAAAATTGGGGTATGAAGGGGTAACTATTTTTCTTATTTTTGCTCCAAAACATAGATTGTGGGTATTCGTTAGAACCGCCTCTGCGAGGCGGTTCTTCGCAGAGGCGGTTCTAACGTGTACCCACAATCTATGTTTTAAGCAAAAATAAGAAAAATATAAAAAAAAAAAAAAAATCTAATGAAATTTGATATTTTTACAACCAATAAAATCTGTATATTGCATGGTCATGTTTTCGTAATGAAATCCACTGCTGATATACGAGTATTGCTTCCCTGCGTGACATTCAAAGCAGAAGTCGAGTGTTCGACCAGACTATCGGCCGACACCTTTAACCGAGAACCCGTAACCATATCACTTCCTCTTATGAACTCTTCTACTTTTACTGAGCTGTGCATAAGTGTATAGATAATGCCAAAAACTGAGCAAGTCGGTGGGACACCATGTGTTTTTGCAATTTTCACAGGTACTATTTTCATACGGGAATGTCTTTAGGTAATACATGAAGGTGTGCGTCTGTTAGATCGATTACCATTTGTTTGCTGCCGTTTGTGTATTGCCTCATTAGTTCCAAGAATTTTTATCCTGGAATTTTGATATGTAATAAAAGACGTTTAGCATCGGCTTGATTCATTGGATTAGCCGTTCCAGAGTGACTTCCCTTTGTGACAGACTTTATATTTGTCGTTTACCTGAAAATGGAGTCTATTCACAAACGTTCTGGAACTTCCTATCTCCCGGTAATCAAGATGGTCATTGAAACCGAGATATGTCATGTTTGTTGGCCGTACAACAAGCAACCTATCGAACCAAATTTGTATAAAATTGCTCTATATTTCCCCAGTGTGAAATGATAAGCCACCTTAATGGCCTTAACGATAAAATATTCATACGAATCTTTAATTTCTGTGTACTTAGTATCCAATTAATGTTTTCATGGCAAGATAGAACGAATTAATTTAAACAACTGTTTGCAATTATGGATTTTCAGCTGACATGTGAAAGCAAGTTACGCATTTTTCACCTTAGCACTTTTGTCATCTCCATACCTTTTCACAGAAGATCCCCTACCCCACATTCCCAATCCATCTACTTGCAGGCGTTTACCCTTTTGTGAATTGTGCAATGATGCAGCTGCTGAACTGAGTAAAGTACGAGAAATAATGTTATCATTATTATGTATTTGCACAATAATATGCAGGGCTGGGATGCCTATGTACGATAATCGTATTATAATGATTGTAACGATCATAGTAATTATCGATGAAGTCGCACACATATGCTTCGGACGTGTCTTTATTACCGTATCAGCTGTATAACCTGATGTCCTATATCCTTGGCGGCATTTGATTTTACTCGAGGCTCGCGAAATACAAAAAGCTAACATTTGAAACTTTTGCAGTGACAACGATCATGTAGAACACCTGGGCAAGCCTCAGTACCTGTATTGTGTTCACTTGTCACAAGACGGTTCTTCTACTGAAGGTGGTTTATTCACCAGACATTTATAGCATACCATTATGATAATAGTTCAATAGTTTCCGTGGAAACCATTTCACAGGTTATACTATTGTGCGGATTACAAAGTATTGTGTCATAATTAACCGAAGGCGCCGCGACAATACACTTTTTGTCAATATTTGTCAACTCGACCATTTCCCTTTTCTCCGGGCTAATGGCAAAATTTTACGATTTTCAATTAAGTATGTCTGGTCATCCGTCTTGCTTTTATTATAATCTAATTAGTAAACAGTGAATTAAACACTATTTCCTTTTCACTGTCATAAATTTTGAAAATATTAAACAATAGTCTGAAAAATGTTTTGTCGGATCTGTATATAGTCTGTTGCAGGGTCGGAAGGATCCTTCCTTGTCATGTGTTATTTACGTAAGATAAAGAGAGAGAGGGGGGGGGGGAGGGCGCGGGTGGACCTCAATAAGCATGCGGAAAAGTGCAGCGTGTTTGGTATTTTAAGACACAATCTTTTCAATTCGACAGTAATGAATCACCGTGACTTCCAGGAATCCCCATTACCACTGATTACATGATCATGTCTTCGGTAGCTTTGCATTTGGGGACACTGTTTGGCAATATTTATGAATATTTGTAGTGACATTTTGGAAAAAAAAAGTGTTTACGAAATTGTAGACACAGTTTGGCATATGACATCTTTTTTGCTTTAGGGCAAAATAGTGTAGGTCAGAAAATTCAGTCAGTCACCTGGCTAAATAGTTTTTTGTTAGGTAAATGTAAAATTTAAATGGTCCACCTGCATGCTTACATTTTTGCAGGTGGGTCGGAAAAGCCTGTCTTTTTAGTAAAAATTAAATGAGCCTATCTATCTGAATATGTTTCTGTAGGACCGCTAATTCGTGCCTATCATAGGTGTTTCGACATTCTGTGAACCCACGCAGACTGATATGTGCCGGTATTGTCTGCATACATATATGATATGACTCGTTTTCTCATGGCATAAATTTAAAATGATATAGGAAAATTGAATGTACTGAGGATCACGGCTAACAAACCTTTAAATGCGTAACCGCGGTTAAGAAAAGAAATCCGATTCATGTCCTTCCGGATTCGCATCAGATGACCAACAAAAGGTAAACAAACTTTTGCAGCTCGTGTTTCCGAGTACAGTATTTCGATTCGAAGACAAATATTATAATTCTCTCAATGCTATTTTATTAGTTAGACATTGCTATATTTGGACCCTAAAGGATTTCCAGAAATTTTTCTTTATAATCATGATTTTTATTCCCTACCCCAAAACACATGTTGGGATTGCATTGTACACGACGAAAATGTGGGTCAGTCGCAGGGATATTTTTAGATTTCCGCTCATTACGGCCATATTAACAGAAAGCAGTTACAGTGCGCAGATGATTTTAACATTGTGTGAGGTCTGGTGACACTTTCGTTGCCTCTGGTCAATGCATTCTATGCATATGTGGTTAAAAGCTGTGTCAACATTTCGGTTACGAATTTAATCATTAGAATGATAGCAATATAGTCATTATAGAACACATGTATTAAAGTTTTTGTTTTTGTTAATTGTTTTACGCTGAAGATTATTGTCACATTCTCTCGTCCTTTCTTAATAGTTGCTTACTCAAATTTGGTGTGGTTGTGATATTTGCAGTGAAAATGTTTGATATAAAATAATACAAACTGTCTATGAAATACATGTAATACAATAGTTCACATGCATGATATTCCTGTTCATGAAGACGATTTTACAGCATTCTTTCTTTATACTTTAATTTGTTTTTTCTTGGTTTTATGTCTTTCAAAACGCTTTACAGGGAAATAAATACCATAACTTGAACAGGTTGAGGTTTTCAAACGTATCTTGAAATATATCCTTCATATTTTAATGATTAAATGCGTACCCATCTTTTCCTTCCCTTCAAATCGATAATGACGGGCACTAACACAACGAAATACTGGCACAGACATCAGATGCAATTTAGTTCATACATATCTGTAAATTTGTCGTGGAACAATCACTTAAATTTGATATTTACCAGCAAATTGTCCAATTTTTAGTTGTATTTCGCCGACTTTGGCCTTGTTGGAACACCAGGTTCGAAGAAGGGAATAAATAACTCAAAGACCATCAAATTATTTTGCGAGCTACTTTGGTGCTGAGTTACAATAGTAAATAAGTGACAAAATAGCATTCATAGATAATCGATATATTTCTGTACTAAAATATAATCATCAATCGATCCTAGTAGTGTATGTTTTGTTTACCTTTTCTTGGTCTTCATATGCGGAACCGGAAGGGCGTGAATCGGATTTTCTTTCTTAACCGGCGGTTACGCATTTAAAGGTTTGCTAGCCGTGGAGGATGTTTATTTGTTATGAAAACACGGGTATAATAGATCTTTCCTGAATTTTGGCAAGACCTCGAGCAAATAATTATCCTTTTTAAACAAAATCACAAAAGGATGAAACTTTAGAGCTTGTAAAATAATGAAATGAGGGATTTTCCTCCTCTCACAAAAAGAAGAAAGGAATCTCATATACAAACTAAAGGTAACACATAACATGCCTATGTTTTAAAAGGATGAATCTTAAAACAAAATCGACTTTCAAATACGTAACTCGATGGTAGTTTTACGGTATATATCTAGCCACTGCCTTTAGTTTTAAACCTTGTCTGCAGTCGTGAGAAACTTTCAAATAGTATGTTTACAAAACAAGAGCATCAAATATAGTCACTGTTATACCAAGTCATCTCTTATAAATGTCAAGAGGCCGTAAAATTTTATGTGACCGTGACAGCACGGATAAACCTGTCCACTGGGTTCGATCCAATCTGTTTTGGGCTAGATAGATTTCTGCCATATACGTACATGTATACTTTTTTGCTATAACAAGTACTGTTTCTTTTTCTATAGAATGACTACTTTATTGCATGTACATGTTTGTGGTAGACTAAAAATCAGAGCTTTAAATTTTAGCGTTTCCTTTTTCACATACGCCCTTGATAGGGTCTGTACATGTATAAATGAAAACTAATGGACGTGTATGTGATTTTTTGGAAGGAATAAATGCATTCAAAGTGCTTTTAGTTTTATACGCCATAATTTTTTATCGGTGCATTGACCATTTTTAGGCCGGAACATACTGTTTTTCGCAATATTTTTGTGATAAATATGGTACTCAATATTAAAGATACACATTGACCTTATCAAAATGTTGGACAATATATGAAAACATGGACAGGACAGTGAGATATCGTTTCATTTAAATCATTAAAATTAAGTTTGTTAAAGATAAGACGTTGTTGAGCATCGGATGAGTGAAAATCATAAGCATTGCATATACTACAAGTGGATAGTGGAATAAATGTCTCAGGACTTGGAGTAAAAACACTGGCGGATTAAAATTACGATGCCATAAGGGTCAAATATACAGGATAGTGTTGGTTTTTAAAGGTGAATTCCCAAGGAGTTAAGACAGAAAGGTTACAAATAGAACGTTTAACATGAACAATATATCAGAAAAAACAAGTCAATATCGCAAACGTGAAACTAATTATTAAAATTGAAACCTTAATATGGACTTTGCCTGATATTTAGCAATTAATAACATTTTAAAACAAATGAGTAAACCTGCTTCGCGTTTGTGTGAGATGTTCCAATATCTGTCGATCCACGCAGTCTGATCAAAGCATTTGTCTTCGCTGCAAAGTTGCAAGACCGCTGTAAGACACTGTGACCAGGTGACAAGTATGTGTCTGACCTGGTCAAAAACTTAGACCACGGTTTTTTCGCGACTGGCTCATTTTACAGAATATACTCGTTAACACAAAGTAGAGTGAGAACATTTTAATACAGCACAGCTACACTTGGCTGCAAGGTTCTATATATATATACGCAAAATCAGATTTTTCACCACGGGTGTCTTGTTAATGAGCTTAAAAGCTGATGTGGCCTAGGGGTAAAAACTGACAGATTGAACACAAAAGGATGGACCTAACTATGTTATTGTCCGTAATTTCGGATTATTAGTCATATCAATTCGAGTAGAGATAGTGTATAATTGTGTGGGAACTTCTGTGTGTAGTGTTTGAATAGTGAATTTATACGAAGAAATATGGATACAAAATGGGGCTTTATTTGGATTGTTGTTTTCAGTTTTATAGGGGTAAGTTTTGTATTATAGATGCGCTGTATATAGAAGTTTTTGTTTTTCATACTTGAGAATGAATGTCCATGACGATAACATGTCAGTGTACTGTATACCCCCTTATACCCCACTGTTACTGTATATAGCAACACTGGGGTATGCAAGGGTATTCCTTTTTTTTTTCTTCTTTTTTTTTTGCTTCAAAACATAGATTGTGGGTACTCGTTAGAACCGCCTCGCCACAATCAATGTTTTGAGCGTAAATAAGGAAAATATCAATTTTTTTCTGATGAAATTTTTATTTTTTACGGCTGAAAAAAAATCTTTGTATATTTCATGGTCAGGTTTTCGTAATGCATTGTGCTGGGATAGAACTTAGACATTAATTATTGGCATGGACCAGTCACATCGACAACTATGTTAGCTGCCTGTTGATCTGCAAATGCCATTGATATATGGACACGGACACCAGACGCATCACTTGCATTCATGCTAGGCAAATTGACCCTTCAGTTTATGCCATCTCCTGTTTTAGTTCTACTATTAGCGTGTACATCAATATTGATCTTCACAACAGAATACCTTGGAAAATACACGATATACAAAGGAATCGACGTAATCGACACAACTAACATGGTTGCATTTTTGTGAAAGCTCATACTTGTACGATCTGACATTGTTAGATTGCACCCTCTGTGTTCAACGTCAGATACCCGGAGATGCACAAGGTGCGGGGTCGCGGCTAAAAGTGCAATAAGCAACTTATTTTATGGTTCGTCCGTGTGTATGAACGATACTTATCGTCTCGTACACAAGGACGAACCATACAACCGTGTTACCGTTTGGACCAAAATTTTGATATTTACTTTTCTCTGTCTTCTGGTATTAATTTAATTTTTGCTAAAATGTGACCCTTGAAGGTAGCAATTTTTAGGCAGGACATATACGTAAGATGTCGGAAATATTATGTAAAATTGTAATATTGTAATAAAGATTTTATAATGATCAATCTTCAAAGACGTCTTACAATGAGACACATGAGCCGCATCATGAGAAAACCGGTATTTTGTTTATGCTAATAAACGTGCAGATCAGCCTTTGTTTCGCTGCATGGATAGTACAATTCCTGTTTTTCTTTTTACCGGAATTTCAAGCTTCTAGTCTTCTGTGACATCACAGTCCAATTTTAGTCGGACATGGTAGGAAAGGCCAAAAGACTAGTTTTCTAGCGTCGCGGCTCGGTCCTATTACGTTCAGTGGTCCGAGGCGAACAGAAATTTGCATAATACTTCATCATTTTGTTAACTGAATATACAAATCTGATCCAAATAAACGTCTTGATAATGTGTTTGTCTTTCCTTACTACGTGAAAAGTGATATTGTACTTATATTCTTTTCAAATAATAGAAAGTGAACAAAGTGTTAAATAGACTTCAGTTGACTGGAGTGCAAATATTTGAACACCCCTCGTATGTAGACTAAATGACACCTCGATATTGAAAGGAATTAGTCTTGGGTTTATTCAGAAGCCGAGGAAAAGTTTTGGACAAGGGCTTAATGATTTGATGTACGAAGTCTAAAACATCCCATGCAATATACAGAGACTCTTTCAGAAGAAATATTTGAAACTTTCACTGGAAAATTTTTGATTCTTTTAATATTTTCGCTAAAAACATACATAGTAGATACACAATAAGCAATAGCCTGATTTGCTTCAAAGTATGTGTGCGTGTGTATGTGTGCGTGTGCGTGTAGATGAGAGCCGTATCATGCAACAGTCTGTCTTACACATTTTATGTAAAACAGTACACTCACGTACCTTCTTTGTTGCTCATTAACTGAAATTGTACAATTTGCCCGACATTATACCTATTTGAATCTTGTTTCTGGTTCCATTTAGGATCTAACAATTACAAATAATGCACCAGTCATTTGTAACCACTGCTCCCCCATGCACCTACGGGGAAGGTAGGGGATTATGACTGTTCAGTTTCAGTGCCCTGCTATGAGCCCCACCCCCAGGGGGCAAACTGGAGGTCAAAACTTTGCTCTTTGTCCCGCCTTTCGCAATAGAAAATCTCCCTGGGGTAAGGTTCCTAATGTCAAAACCCCGGCATTCCCCCTACACTGCGGGGACACTTGAAAAGTAATTGCGCGTAACTGGTGCATAACTACTGTTTGTTAGCCTGTGTCTATACTGAGATTTATCTTTATCTCAGGTCTATACAACTCTGCTGAGATTTTGAAAAAAATCTTTCCAGACAGATTTTCCAATGACGTGTTGATTAGACTAACATCTTCAAAGACTTACGGTGATCTTATTTTCCTGGCATTGTAAGGTGCCTGTAAATATTTAAACTGAAAACGCAAATTAGGAACCTATTGTGTATTGATTGAAAGATCGTGTCTGCAGATCGTATCGTACCGCAGTGCAAGGTTCATTATGAAAACTTGCCCATGCCAATGTTGTAAAAACTGACAAAAGAAAATCACCGGGAGAAAATGATATTTTCATAATATTTGCTGAAATATAGATTGTCAACCAGGCGTGTACCCACGGTCTATGTTTTTTAGCAAAAATAAGAAAACTAGGTATACCCCTGTATATCCCAGTTTTACATGTACTATATAAAAGTTGAGTTTAAGGCGGTATCACTTTCACGGACATGTTTTCCTATTTGCGAATTAAAGGCAGATTTCACAGATCGAATTCCGTTGCATTATTTATGAAGAAATACAATTATCTGCGTCTGACATGAAATCGATAGTGAATTCTTGTGCATGATTTGGACTTAAACAAGGTTGCGTGTACGGTATATAAATAAGGGAAAGGTTGATATTATGTTTTCACTTGAGTTCGTTGTTTTGACCCTTTTGGTACACCATAGTTTCCAGAATTATTGCTTGAAATGTCTACTGAACCTCGATCGAAGCGACTGACTTTCGGGCTGCTCAAACGCTCATAGACGTTTTGCATTGACTTGGTTGCTATGTATGCCAGCAATTTAAGATGATTTAGACTTAATCAGTATGAGCCAAGCCCAGTTCAGTCCAGTTACATGTATGTGCAACGTTAAAAGGAATTTGGAATACTTCAGATAGCGTTATTGCCTTGTCCGAGTACCCTCGGCCCCGAATTGCTTTCGTTTGCAGTTCAAATACATGGATGTTGTACCAAAAAGCTAGATCGCGTTTTCTTACCCTTTTATCTTGATCATCTGGCTGATTTCGTTGATCAAAAAGACAACTTAGTCATTAAAATCACCACGCTATAACATCATTAAAATTTAGACTTTCATTACGAAAACATGTCCATGCAGTATTAGGAGGATATTGAAGTTGCAAAAAATGGAAATTTTCAGTAGAAAATTTATTGTATTTTTCTTATTTTTGCTCAAAACATAGATTGTGGGTACACGTTAGAACCGCCTCGCCGAGGCGGTTCTAACGAGTACCCACAATCTATGTTTTGGAGCAAAAATAAGAAAAATAGGTATACCCCTGCGAACCCCAGTTTTTCTATATAAAAGTGGGGTTTAAGGGGGTAATTATTGCACGGACATGTTTTCCTGATGTTCGGTGGTTTTCTGCATAGTACAACAAGGACTATTTTTGACGTAACCACGTTCTACATTTTTTAAGGAAATGGAGAACAAAATATTGCAAGACCACACGTTGTAACCTTAAAAATTGTCAGTCCAAATACCATATGAGTCGCCGCATGAGAAAACTAACAATTTGCATATGCGAAAACAAAGGCGCAGACCAGCTTCGCGGTAACCGCGAAGTTACCGCGAAGCTGATCAGCGCCTTTATTTTCTCTACACAGATACTTTAATACAAAATTTCAAGAATCTAGCCTGCTTCTGTGACTGTACAGGCTGGTTTGTGTCAGACATGGTCGGAACCCTAATTGTTGGTTTTCTCACGCACAGGCTCATATTTCACAAGTCTGTTAACGTTCCATTCATAGGAGTCACGGAAGTTTACGGAGTCACCCGTCTTTTGTTACGAAGGTATTAAACTTTTCAATGGTTGACTTCTTTTTCTGATAAATTGTTGTGATACGGACAAACCTATTGCTGGGATACACAAATAATGAGGGTAGATCTAGCTTTTATAACTTCATTAATGTTGCCCAGACAATTGTTTGCAGGATTTTAGGACACATCGAATTATTGGTCAATTTTGTGTATGATTTATGGCTAATTTTGACCATTTATGACCAAAGTGTTGGTACGTTCCAATTTCGTTGGGTGAATATGAATCATCTGACCGTAAAGAAGACCATCTAGCTAATCTACTGCTCCATCAGTACTCCGTCCCACTTCAGTGAGACGGCGTGAAGGTATTTCGAACCATCGACTGGTACATCCCGTCTGTCTTCGTATTTTAACATTAATATCCTGCATTCAATCCCTTTGGAACTCCGAAAAACACTTGAAGTTCGTAACATCCTCCGTCGTAGTCTGCCCACATCTTTCCAAAAGACTTAGTTTTCCGACCATAGTGTGCATCAGGTTTTATCGCTTGCCCTTTATCACGATGATCTTGATCCGCCCCAGCAGACGACAATTATCTGTCATTTGATCTATGCAATATTTTGATGTAACCTGTGTACATTGTATTACACCCGATTACTAATTCTGAGGTGGGGTAGGTTGTGTATCTACCTGTTTATTTCACCGACATTGTCTCCACCACGTGTTTGAAGACAATTAAATGTTCAAAGACGATATTCTGCTGTAGGGATGTAGGGAGCATTTTTGAAAGGAATAGGGCAGTTTTGATGTGACATGGCAACCACTGTAAAACCGGTAAGAAAATGTTACTTTTTTATAGCCCCGCTTTGGAAAAGTGGGGCTATACTGGATTCACCCTGTCCTTCCGTCATTCCCTCTTTCCGTCTTTCCGTGATTCCGTGAATAGTTGGTTTCCACTCAATATCTTGAGAACGAATTGACAGAATCCGACCAAATTTTGTATGCACATTATCATTGACAAGATCTAGCTTGGGATTGTTACCTGTCATTTTTCGCAAAATTTTGACGGAGTTACGGCCCTTGATTGACGTCAGAATTTCGTTTCCGCTCAATATCTTGAGAACGAATTGACAGAATCCGACCAAATTTTGTATGCACGTCATCATTGACAAGATCTAGCTTGGGATTGTTACCCGTCATTTTTCGCAAAATTTTGACGGAGTTACAGCCCTTGATTGACGTCAGAATTTCGTTTCCGCTCAATATCTTCAGAACGAATTGACAGAATCCGACCAAATTTTGTATGCACATCACCATTGACAAGATCTAGCTTGGGATTGTTACCCGTCATTTTTCGCAAAATTTTGACGGAGTTACGGCCCTTGATTGACGTCAGAATTTCGTTTCCGCTCAATATCTTGAGAACGAATTGACAGAATCCGACTAAATTTTGTATGCACATTAACATTGACAAGATCTAGCTTGGGATTGTTACCTGTCATTTTTCTAAAAATTTTGAGGGAGTTACGGCCCTTGATTGACATCAGAATTTCGTTTCCGCTCAATATCTTGAGAACGAATTGACAGAATCCGACCAAATTTTGTATGCAAGTCATCATTGACAAGATCTAGCTTGGGATTGTTACCCGTCATTTTTCGCATAATTTTGACGGAGTTACGGCCCTTGATTGACGTCAGAATTTTATTTCCGCTCAATATCTTGAGAACGTATTGACAGAATCCAACCAAATTTTGTATACACATTAACATTGACAAGATCTAGCTTGAGATTGTTACCCGTCATTTTTCGCAAAATTTTGATGGAGTTATGGCCCTTGATTGACGTCAGAATTTCGTTTCCACTCAATATCTTGAGAACAAATTGACAGAATCCGTCCAAATTTTGTATGCACATCATCATTGACAAGATCTAGCTTGGGATTGTTACCCTTCATTTTTCGCAAAATTTTGACGCAGTTATGGCCCTTTATTGAGGTCAGAATTCCGTTTCCGCTCAATATCATGAGAACGAACTGACATAATCCGACCAAATTTTGTATGTGCATCAATATTGACGAGATCTAGCTTGTGATAGTTACCTGTCATTGTTTTTTTTTTTTCACCCTGCAAAAAAGCTGAGAAGCGGGGCTATAGTCAGATCCTCTGACAATTCTAGTTTGTTTTTTTTTTTACCTTGAAACGCGTTTCTCTTTCATCAGGACACATCGAATAACATATTTTACGAATATCAGGATAGCATATTCGTGTAATGAATACCCCCTTGAACCCCAAATTATATAGTAGGGTATATAGGGATATACCTTTCATACATAGATTGTGCTGAGGCGATTCTAACGTGTATCCACAATCTATGTTTCGAGCAAAAATAAGAAAATTATCAAAAACTTTCAGCTGAAAATATTCCTTGAAGTTTTAAAGCTCAACAATCTATGTTTATTGCATGGGCAAGTTTTCATGGGCAAGTTTTCGTTATGTCTCGCAACCATTCCACGTGCATCCGTCATTGTCGAACACGTTCAATGAGATTTTATCGAAGGGTCAGCGTGCGATGTAAACACTCTCGAGGCATCACAGCTCAATTCTACTGTCCTCAGGGTAGTCGCAAAGTTTGACGCATAAAGAAAATACTCTGGTCAATGTCTACCATGGGTGGTTTAATGTTTCGGCCGGGTAGCCGGTCCCGGATCTTTTGCAAAGTCAACAGCCATTTGATTTTTGACACCATTAGCCAATCATGCCATTGACCTGTTTATTGCAGATGAAAACTTATATCTGATATTTTCATTTTCTATCAGATCCGCCTTACTACATTTGGTTTGGGAATGTTAAATTTGCTGTTCATTTTCACGCTGATTTTATACGATTGCAATTGAAGTTTTACGATTCGTTTTCAAAAATATAAAAGGACGTGATATGAATGCAGAAAATCGCCCAGTCATCTTTAAAATGCAACGCTAATTTCCATACATATCGAAACATATTTAATAAAAAGACAATTTATTAACGGAGATAATATATGAGCCGCCGCATGGGAAAACCAACAATCTGCATAGGCGAAAACAAAGGCACGAAGCTGATCAGCGCCTTTGTTTTCGCTACACGGATAGTACAATTCCTCTACTTTCTAAATCCAAAATTTCCAGCCTCCAACCATCTTCTGTGACTATACAGCCCGGTTTGTGTCGGACATGGTCGGAACCCAAATTGTTGGTTTTCTCACGCACAGGCTCATATTTGTTACAATTTTAATAGCATTTATTAGACACGTGAAAGGGTCTTTGAACCCCATAAGAATAGATGTGAAATGAGCCTGTGCATGAGAAAACCAACAATTTGGGTTTCCGACCAGGTCTGACACAAACCGGCCTGTACAGTCACAGAATATGGTCAGAGGCTTGAAATTTTGTATTTAAGTAGGAGAGGGATCGTACTATCCGTGTAGCAAAAACAAAGGCGCTGATCAGCTTCGCGGTTACCGCGAAGCTGATCTGCGGCTTTGTTTTTGCCCATGCAAATTGTTGGTTTTCTCACGCACAGGCTCAAATTTGGTTGTAAACCTGATCAGAATGACTGCTGTTTAACAAAGGTGCAATTGATCCTATTCGACCACCTGTGTTGCGGGGACTGTCCGTTTCCGCCGCCGAAAACAGTTGCGTATCATCAGGAAAACATGTCCGCGTAATGTATACCCCAATATACCCCTCTTTTATCTCGAAAAATATTAATCCAAGCTTTTATATTATAGCAAAACAGGTGTATGCAGGGGCATACCTATTTTTCTTATTTTTGCTTCAAACCATAGATTGTGGGTACTCGTTAGAACCGCCTCCGCGAGGCGGTTCTAACGTGTACCCACAATCTATGTTTTGAGCAAAAATAAGAAAACTATCAAAAATTACAAATGAAATTTGAGATTTTTTACAACCAAATAAATTTATGTACATTGCATGGGCATGTTTTCGTAATGTCATGTGGCTTACCCGTCTAGCAAGGGAGAGTGGACCACTGCTATACGTAATGTTGTACTCGAAAGCGCATATTGAAGCACTTAGCCGTTGCATGCCATGTTGTTGTCCCGCTTGTCCTCTTTTAATGCCTTCAGTTGAACTGATCATATTCTGTCCCAAACGACAAACTTACCGTGATTGGCCACAACGTATGTCGCAAAACAGAGAATCATAACCAGCCGTATCATGGAGGTACAGTTCCTCCGCGGTCATATCCATGGCTTTTCAAAAGGGCCACTTGGTAACAACCGGGAAAAAGGTCATTGGGTTGCCTTAATGACTGAAATGACCAACAACAAATGGGTCTGACCGGGGCAAAAATGAAAATATTCCAATGGGCGGCTTTAAATTTGCTACATAATTGAAGTGGACGGTCAACTAAACAAAGACGGCGGGCGCCATTATTTTAGTGACATTAAGATGGTCTTTATCCAAGAGGATAGCAACACAATTTGAGTGGAATGATTGATCATTTCATGAAATGCAAGACTAACTGGGTGACTGTACGCCACGTGTTTACACATAGATGGTTGCTACTGTACCACAAAGCACAAATGTAACAACTGTACCAGTGGATTGTTCTGATCTTATGTTCAGTTTCTAATGTGCACCGAACGCAGTACTTTGTACTTTGGATCAAGAAAATTGGCATTTGCAAACTTTAACGATGTCTGTCGTACTGTGGCTGTTCGATTCTGTGCAAAATATACGGTGTTTTAAGTTCTTACCACCACTGATCACATTGCTTTTTTCGTTTCGCTGGCAAATAGTGGAATTGTACCATCTGTGTTTTATTGTGGATAAGAAAACAAATATTTCAAGATGGCTGGAATGCCAGCTGTGCAGGAACAATTGTATGGGCCCACGGGGCATGGTTTATGTAGATAAAGCTAATTGGATACAAATGGTATTGTTCTAGGCAAGTGCTTCTGAGATCTTTGAGATGTGCTATTTTGCAATGAAGGAATAGATGGTGGCGCTCAAAGGATTTGTCGAGTCAGCTTGAAGAAACTGTTTTGCTGTTCGTTTGAATTCTGAGATGTTTTAAGGAATTAGAATACATTTTGCACATTCTTGTTTGTTGAAATGGTTGGTTACCGCCCAAAATGGTCGGTTACCACCCAAAATGGTCGGTTACCGCCATTAGGTAGTTTGTATTGACACTATAATGACCAATGTGAGCACTAGACTGACCCTTTTTGACCCATGTGAACATTTATATTTTTGGATATGTTGTGATGAACTTGCATACATAATTTCATGTCAAGCTGTTAAAGGTCGGTGTAGTGCGTTATAGGTTATAATGAACTTATGATCGTATTATTAAACCGGAAAATTGCAATTCCCCATATAATTAAAACCCCTGCTGTTGCAAAGTCATTTTGTTATCTAGCCTTTTCTGGGCACGTCAGGGCTACTGTGCAACAAATAACTTGAATAATCTTTAATTAATGAATACTTGAAGCAGTCGTGTTTTCATCAAATTATCAGTCTTGCCACGAGAAATCTTCTTTAAGGCATAATATGCTATAAACAAATCTGCAGATCGGTCTCCATATCAGAACAGTACTTTCTCTTTCTCTGCCTTTGTACATGCATGATCGCCCGTTCATTTTTTCCATTTCCAAAATGCAATCTTACTAGTCTAAATTAAAACTAGTCCAGCGGAGCAGACAAAGTACAAAGGTATGTTCTCCCGTGTCGGGGCTAGGATGAACTTAATCTACCCATCATTCTACGGGAACTAGCCAGTGTGGCAGCAGTTGTTTTTTGTTCATGAAATTCCATGGAATTACTTGCAAAGTATGATTTAGAGAGTGCTTGAAAATGTGCACCGGTTGCTTTCGTATCATTTCGGTCATTTTGACCCTTCAAGTACACCATATAATAAAACAGTGCTGTAACATACGGTTATACATGCATTAATTAAAGTATTCCATTGGAATTGTGGAATGTATTATTTGAAGAGGAGTAAAATGTGCTACATCAACATTGACATTCAATTTGGTGCTTTCATGTGGAATATGCTGTAGTGTGATTTTCATATATGTCTCGTGTTTTGTCACATGTGAAAAATGTAAGGTGTGAAATAAGGGTCAATAAGCTTTGTATTATCCTAGATCATGTTGGTATCGAAAATCCATCTAAAGTTCTATACCCGTATTGCTGTATGGAAAATGATCGTTATTAAAATCCCAGTGTCATTGACTTCAGGAAACAGAAAGGGAAAACAGTGCTTCAAATGAAAAATGTTATGATTCATAAATTCACGGAGCATTTTATCTTTATAAGTGGGGTGAAAATAAACACATTTTTGGTCATTACGAAAACATGACCATGTAATATACATATTTTTCTATGTTGTAACGAGTACCAACTATCTATGTTTTGGAGCAAAAATAAGAAAAATAGGGATACCCTTGCGTACCCCAGTTTGGCAGTATTAAAGTAGGGTTCAATGGGGTATTCCTGTCACGGACATGTTTTCCTGATGAGTGGGGTGAAAATAAACACATTTTTGTAGATTCTGTAGATAAAATTCAAGCTACGGATGGCAAGACTTCTATAAGCATGAATACGTTAACAAATTGTCTACATTGAAATGTAAATTGCTCCAGGCAACGAAAGTGAAAAAGAAAGCAAAAAGATTCAGAGCAGGACACTTTTTAGTTGGATTAAAACATGACAAAAGAAGTCTACGTTTTCATTGTTAACAAAAACCTCTAATTGTGTGCATCTTCCCTTCACGGAGTGAATTCTCAGGCCACCATATTCGGTGCAAGGGGTGAAAATGAGATTCTTAGAGGAACTAAACTTGTATTGGGTTTCTAGGTTCATTCTAAATGAATGTGCAAAATAAAACTGAAAAAGTAGTTTTTCCTTAGTGATACCTAGAAATAATATATAACATATTTAGTGGTAATATAAAGATGGAAAGAGATATTACGAATATATTGTCGTAAATAATAGTGTGACGTCCCCATCTCGGTTTTCATTTATTGAATTGCATCTATGAAGGGATGAGCATTTGGAAACATATAACGGTGAGCCATTTATCTGTTATATGTCTGCCTTTCTATCTGTCTGTCGTCTGTCTGTCTGTCTGTCTGTCTGTAATTGTTTTAATACTATTTTGGTTAAAACTTCGAAAATACAATTACATGATAGGTAGAGGTAACTGTGTTTAATACATGTACATAATATAAACTACACTGTTTCGAATTGATTCACGTTTATGTTAAGCCCCTATCTCACTGGAATGCGACAACTGGAGACTAGTTCGCGAATAGTTCGCGACTATTTCGCGACAAAGATAAACGATATAAACACAACTTTTACGTTGCAGTCTCATTGAATAGACATTTTTGCGACAAATTCGCGAATTTCGGTCTAATTTTGAAAATATATCGCGCGACTGTCGCGCGATAGTCGCGCGAGTGTCGCACGACAGTCGCGCGACATTCGTGAGAGTGTCTCACGACTCTCCCGCGAATTTAACTTATTTTCATTTAAATTCGTACGACAGTCGCGCGACATTCGTGCGAGTGTCGCGCGACTGTCGTACGAATGTCGCTTAGTGTTATTTTCTCGCCAGATAGTCGCGAGGTTTTCGCAAGACTGTCGCGCGACCGTCGCGCGACCGTCGTGCGACACTCGCGCGACATTCGTACGAGTGTCGCGAAAATTTCGCATTGTAAATTCGCCAAAATTTCGCGGCGACAAGTTCGCGACACTCGCACGAACGTCGCGCGACCGTCGCACGACTGTCGCGCGACAGTCTTGCGAAATATTTTGGAGAAAAAAATCGCATAAAATTTTTCAACATGTTGAAAAACTTCGCGACCAGTTCGCGACTAGTTCGCGACACAAAAAATTCTCACGACACTCGCGCGACACTCGCACGAATGTCGTGCGAAAGTCCCGCGACACGATTCGCAAAACAGTCGCGAGAAATTCGCATGCCAGTGAGATACTAGCTTTAGGTTGTTAGTGGACAGAGGATTTAGAGAGACAGAGAGAGAGAGAGAGAGAGAGAGAGAGAGAGAGAGAGAGAGAGAGCACCTAGTAAATGTTTCTTGATTCTATTGTTTTACGTTTGCTGGTCAAGGAAATATCCTGTTGCACTAGAATATCGCCTTTCTTTTTTTATGATGCCCCTTCGTATCCTGTAACATATGAGCCATCGCATGAGAAAACCAACAATTTGCAAATGCGAAAACAAAGGCGCAGATCCCTGCGAAGCTGATCGTTGCCTTTGTTTTCGCTATACGGATAGTACAATTGCTCTACATTCTAAATACAAAATTTCCAGCCTCTAGCCATCTTCTTTGACTGTACAGCCCGGTTCGTGTCGGACCAGGTCGGAACCCAAATTGTTGGTTTTCTCACGCACTGGCTCATACATGGGCCAGGTCATCATGACGCCATGTATATTTCATTCCTTGTTTAAAAACAACACCCCTGAACTCCCTGTTGAGTACATTTTTAGGATGAAATATCAGTTTTACGTGTTGTAACGTTATGGCATTTGATTCAATTGAAAAAGCATAATCATATAAAGTTTCTGTGAAATGGAAAAGAGGGGGAAAGAAAGGACCTGCTGAAGTATTAACTGTAGGAGGCAGCTGTTGGTTAAGGGGGGGGGGGTTGGCGGGCAAGGCCGGGATGTCTATTTAATGCCAACTTCGGCCGTTTAAGTACATGTACTTCTTAACAGATCCTTAGTCAACTGTTTTAGTATCAACTCCAATATCAAAAGTCCCCATAGTTTCAATTACCGATCCCTTTCCAAAGAAAAAATGCAGATTTTCAAATTATTTTATGTCAAATTTTGGATTCGTAATCGATCCCCCGGTCAAACGCCTCAAATTTCGTTTTTAGTGTACCCTAATCGGCAAGCTATTGTGAAATTAGTTTGATAGTCGCAAAGATAATTTTACTGTGTATTACGAAAACACCCCCATGAAATATATAGAAATTTTAAAAAGCTATAAAAATTGAAATTTTCCTTTCTATTTTCTTTGCTATAAACATAGGTTTTAGGAACGCGCTAGAACTGTTTTGCCGAGGCAGTTCAAACGAGTAACTACAATCTATGTTTTTGAGCAAAAACAAAAAGGTATACCACTGTAGGCTCCACAGTTTACGACATATAATAGTTGAATGTATTAATGGGGTATACATAGGACGGAAATGTTACTTTAATGTTAGGGTTGTTCGCTTTGTGTCGTAAAAGTTTTTGTTAAAGAGTTTCCTAAAGGGTGTTTTGTTTTCATTTAAGCTTAACCATTGTGACGGTAGCCGTTTTATGTAAAATTGTAAGGCTTCTTATATGTTTAGTCATAAATGGGCAATTTCACGGCCTTACTACATGTAGTTTGCCCTCAGTTATAAGGTTTTGACATAAAAAGAGGATATTTTTGCAATTTTCAATTTCGTCATGTAAACGGATGGATGGTTGTGTATTGAAATTTAGGATATTTGTGCGTCTGTTATGAAATTATTAGACTGCGGATTAAATCCTTTTCTAAATAGAAATTTTGAAGAAAAAGGTAAAGTAGGACAAGGTTACCCCGTCTGGCTTAACTTTTTGATCATAATCATTTTTAATCCTCTTTATGAAATCGTTACCATGACTCCAGCCGATGAGCAGGTAAAAAGAGACACAATTAAGAGAGATTTAGGTCAATATTTTGATGTCAAATTTTGTGTTCTTTGTTGGATTTGATTTAATAAATGTGAGTGATTTCTTAAGTTTGGTTTAGCGGCTAATATCAAAGACAGACAGACAGACAGACAGAAAACGGAACACCATCATCAATCTTTTGAAATAAATGAAAAAAAAAATGTTGTGTAAAATACGGATCAAAACGTCCTCTAAAAATGCTACATAAAAATTCGAAAGCTGAAAAATATTGTAGATTCCAAAAAGGCGGACCGTTATGCTGAGATGACAACTGATACCGGATTTACTTTTTACCTGATTCTGGATTTACTTTTTACTGAAATCCGTGATTTTTTTTTTTCCGTCATATTGAAACATTGACACTCCAGACAGACAGGTTAGTCTTTATATATATAGGTTATTATTAACCCAGGTTTTACTGTATTTTCAGATGGCTACGGGGTCGGGACGCCCGTGCTACAAGAAGCTAGAATCATGCGAGATGGGTGAGTTAATACTTTGATAAAATTGTTATTTATATTGCATTTTTTCTCCATTCAGTTATCTGCCTTGGTAATGCAAAGCTTGTATGATTCTATAATATTAAAATTGCTGACAAACTCTGACCCAGTATAAAAATAGAGAATCACATATAAAAATAGAGAATCACAATTCTGCTTAAGGTGTCCTGGGTTCGAATTACGTAAGCGACCCGAGGTTTTCTCTTTCATGCCATGCTTCAATTATAAGCTTTTTATTGGTACATGTATGTCCGTCTCGAGCAAATACGACTAGGTTCAACACAAGCTACATGTATGCATCAGTCTCAGATTGTGAAAAAACCTTGGATTTTTTTTATTTGCAAAGTGGATATTTTCAATATGCATGTTATCGTACTTTGGCTTCATGAATTCTATTTGTGTACAGTTTGTACTTTTACCCTAAAATTTGAAAATACAACATAGTTAAACAAAATAATAGTTTCCATCTACTGTAAAAACCGTACCTTTGGTCCATCTAGACAAGGCGAAACATCAGGTTCATGATAGTAATCAAACGCTGGAACAGCTTAAAAGCATCAAGCTGCAATCTCCTTCATCTCGGATTAATCATGATTACAAAATCTGTTATTATTTGATAGGTTTTAGATGAACACGGACCTAATATTTACATCAATATGAGTCCGTTCGTGCGAAATCAGTTGTTATTTCATCATATGTCACATCCACTGTGCAGTCGTAAATATAGTTTTCTGTTTTCGCACACATGATGACAATACTTTGAAAACAGCCATTCCTTTCAGTGACTGCGCTTGCATATTGAAAAAAAAAGACATACGGAAGACGAAAAGTGCCATCAACTTATGAAAAATTGCCTAATATCTACCATCTTCCTTTTGATGTAAAGAATGATGGTTTAATGATTAACTTATCCTTGCACTATCAGTATAAAAACGGGCAGGGAACTTCAACTGATAGCAAAATGGCTCTTCTTAATAGTTGAAAATGTATAAAACGCTCTCCAAAAATAAGCGTACCGAATAATTTAATTTCATTCTTAGTGGAAGTTTATTGCAAACAACTGTTTCATTTAGAATAGGTGCACATTCTCATTCGAAATGAACCACGATTTTTCTTAATGACTCAGCTGTTTGGGTAACAAAAATGCATGTTCAACTCAGTTTAATTGTTTCTGAATTACTCTATAATGGACCATTCATTCTAAATTGCATCAATTTACAGTATTCTTTTATGAGAGCAATGCAGATTCACTTATTACATGCATTCAAATTGGCAAGAGTTTAACCATAAGATGAAGATGAAATGAATTTCAACCAATAGGAAAGTAATAATAAAGTACCACGGTGGTAATAGTACTTCACTGGTTATGTATCTTATAAATGTACTTCACTGGTTATGTATCTTATAAATATCTGGCCGGGTAGGGTCAAAAGCCTATATACAGTACATACAGTACATGGCCTTAATGGCAGGCTACCCTGGAAGAATTAAAATTAAAATAAGTGTGTATTCTTTATCATAGTGGATATACCATTTTGCTAACCAGAACATCTACGCCATAACTGATTCCAGTCGTTACTGTTACTGTTTTATTGTACGCAATGCCAACTACTTTGAACACGTTCACGTTAAATATTACTGTAAGTCTAAAAATTGCAATGGTATTTCTGCATAAGTTTGATGAAATAATGGTAAAAAATCAAGTAAGTTAAAAAAAAGGGGGGGGGGGGTCATGTATCTTTGACAAGACTGATACCATATTACAACTTATGTCCCATCCGTAATGTTATATTAAGATTGATTACGGATGTGACATCATTACAAAAACTTGCCCATGCAATAAACAGAGATTTTTTTATCTTGAAAAATTGAGAATTTTCAGCTGAAAAATATTGATATTTTTCTTATTTTTGCTCAAAACATAGATTGTGGGTACACGTTAGAACCGCCTCGCCGATAGTACCCACAATCTATGTTTTGGAGCAAAAATAAGAAAAATAGGTATACCCCTGCATACCCCAGTTTCACTATATAAAACTGGGGTTTAAGAGGGTATATATTACACGGACATGTTTTCCTGATGTGGAAGTACAAAAATACTTTTTCAAGCCCATTGGAAGAGTATTTCTGTTACTCGGCCTCTTTCGCACCTGAAACCTGACAATCAATTATGATAATCTATGATTAATAACACTCAGCGCTATATTTATTAGTATTCCTCCCAATATTTACATGAATCGTCAGTAGAAAATTTAAGTCACCCAACCAATGCATTTTTACTTTCTTCAGCCAGAATTTATTATCTCCATTAAACAAAAGCCGTATGCCAGAATTATTTGATTTGAAATAGTATTTTGCCGGACCAAAGTTTCGTTTTATACAAATGAACTTTGGTAGATTTTTCTTGATAGGTTACATGGAAACGGATCAGCTGTTGCTTACATAGAACAGTTTGTTTTTACCTGCTACATGTATAATACTTACTGTAGATTAAAAACAGATTTTGGCCACGAATAGTCATGATTCATCTATCTGGAGTTTGGTGGCCAATTTCCGGTTTTAGTGTGGATTCTGCTTTGGTCATTACTGGACCAGTTGAAGCATTCATCCCCAACTATTGTCTATACATTTACAAAGGGAGTTAATAACGTTATAGGATGAATTTAGACATGGAGATTTGTCCTCCTTCTTTAATACATAATAACAAAAATATTCCATTCCGTATTTAAATTTTTGTTGTGTTTATTAATGAGTTCACAACATGTTTTGTAAGAATGTGAAGTTTTTGAAACTGACTTTTGTTTCTTCAAGTATACATCAAAAGGATCTGATAACAGTTATGCAAACAAAAGATTACTTATGTAAATGCCTCATTTCATTTAGATGTATAAGAAGTTCGGCGTGAAATTATGCGTCAGTTATAGAGAAGAATATCAACTGCTTCTATCAGTCAAGCCGTTAGCTTTTTTGTAAGGATAAATGATTTTAAAGAATAGTTTGTTAAAGCGAGTGTCGTCTTTCCGAAGTGAAATCATGTCAGAACTGAGAAAGCAATTTCAAACGTGCAACATTTGTTTGAAGTCCGAATTCTTTCTACATGTAATTCAATTTCCATATTCCTTGTTAGAACCTTATTTCGTGCAATAATGACATGGCTACATAACCTGGTAAATATTATCATTCTGGCATTTCGAATGAAAGACAGTGACTGATCACTGTTATGTAAGGTTCTGGGAGGTCTGCATAGCATCAGAAAGGGGGTGCAGCGTGACCGTTGATGGGGAAACTGTATAATTAAAATCTATTTTCGAAATATATTGATAGGTAAATTAATGAATATAAATTCTATCCCTCTCTATAACCTGGAAGTTGGTACATATTTAAAGACATGGAATGATTTTTGGCTAACATTATAACAGGTGAAGATCGTTTTTATTCTCTTTTGCGCCATAAAACTATCATCTCTTCCCAAACATGTTTGTTTCCATGGTGAAATCAAGCGCCTGATTGATGACGGATGATCAGTTGTTGTCAATGACCCGGTTACTACGATTTTAGGAACAAAATATTTGGCGAAAACATCAAACTTCCTGATAATGAATTCAAATTCCTCCAGGCATCTGTTGCTGTAGATCTTTGAATATAAATTGATTGCAAGAAAAGTAATTATACATAAGGAATTGATGGACAATCCCATAACAATGAAACATGATTTTATTCGATTTCTAAAATCACTTTTTAAAGCAAATTATTGCAGGACTTGAATTCTTAACCAATGCATACATTGTTTTTAAACCAAAGTTCCAGATCAGTATTCCCAGGACGGCTACAATGTGACCCCCTTCGTATCAAATCATACTCCATAAACAATAAAATCATTCAGCCAAACAATATAAAAGACTGATGTCTAGCAGAGGAAGTCATTATCCGAGTAAACATCTCAGATTTTACATTTGTTTCTAGACAAAACAATGAAATTGACATATCCCTCGATTGCTTTCCTGCTAAAGCCAAAAGATAAGCAGAAATTTTGTTCATATTTCATTCTCTAAATATGAATTGTACTCCGGTTACAAATTTAGCATTTTATTGAGTGAGTAGCGTACAGAATGGCTTCCTTTACACGTCAATTTGAACAGCTCGTTCATCATCATTACACCAATGATGTCCTCCCAATAATTGCGTTTGAAGTTTGCCACACTGTAACGACAAGTTGCGTATTAATGGCACTAAGTTTACGACATAGGTCTAGGTTGCCTGAATACCCATCATGTGTATTGATCACCATTTTAGCGTATTGCATTACAAAAGCTACTAAGCAGATTGGAACTGAGAAAAGTATGATTGATATCGAAACGGCAGTCTATATAATGAGATTAGTGATAATTAATTGAGGAGGATTTCAGTTTGTTTTATTTCTCCATATAACATAGGTTGTAAGGTACTCAAGTTGTAAGTTTGCGCCATGCCGACGTGACTCAAATAAAAAGTTACTATGATGTTAACCAAACCAAACATGGTTTAATTTCGTATGGAAATGTTTTTCTGATAATCAAGCTTCCCATATTCTTGTTAATGTTAGAATTGTCTTCTAGTTGTGAATAGATAGAGTCGCACTGTATATATCCATTTCAAGTATATTACAATCTATTCGTATTGATCTCATTGGCGCTTGATTGTCTCTAAGACGGATTTAGATCGATACGCTTCCTGCTTGCATCCGGTGTTTCTCTGTTCTTTGTCTCGGAGTTTCCCTAACATGATTTAGTTTTGATTATCATGCTTCCGACCGATGATTCCTGGCATAAATGCTTGCAGGATTCCACTGGTTTTCCGTAATTGACATTGTCACAGTAAAACAATCTTAGTGCATAGTGGACAGTTATCTAGCTTGTCAGATTTTGGGTACATTCTTTAAAATTACACTAGACATTTTCATTAAGGAGACATTGTCATTTTGATACTTTTATTAAGGGGGCACTAGACCTGTGGGTATTTTATTAAGGGGGCACTAGACCTATGGGTATTTTATTAAGCAGGCACTAGATATTTTGGTTGTTTTCATTTATGAGACTCTAGACCTATGGGCATTTATATTAAGGATACACCAGATTTTGGAATTCATTTCATTGTGGAGGCATAAGATATTTGGGTATTTTCATTAAGGAGGCACTATATATTTGAGGGAGCGCGGTGGAGTAGTGGTAGAGCGTCGGATTCCTAATCGAGAGGTCCTGGGTTCGATCTCCACAGGCGTCACCGTGTTGTGTCCTTGAGCTAGACACATTAACTCCCTCCAGTACTGGTTAAACCCAGGAAGTGTTGGCTCAGTCCCGACATGACTGAAAAATTGTTGACTGGGACGTTAATTCTCAACACAAACAAACAATCTAGATATATAAGTATTTTATTAAGGTGACAGTAGATAGCTGGTATTTCGGTATTTTCATTAAGACACTGAATCCTGGATATTTTCATTGAGTAGACCCTAAACCTTTAGATATTTTCATTAAGGAGACACATGCCTAATAATTATTATAGACATCTATTAAAAGCATGAAGGTGGTATATCGTAAGCAAATGTTGTGGAAGCCCCTTCACAATTAATATTTCAATTGGTACACTGGTGAACCATAGAGTTTGACCTCATGTATGTAAAGTTTTGAACCTACAATCTTGCCATCAGTGCGAGTGGACAATAAGTTGCATGCATTTTATTTGAGAACACTAAAAACTGCTGTTCAGTTAATACAACCTTTTCAAAACCACTTTGTATACAATTAAATTTAACTGTCTAACTGTCAGGCCCTGTATAAGTATTTACAGTTTATAATGGTTTCCATGTGTATATACGTTACGTCTCTTATTTAGTAACAAGTGGTAGTAAGATTTTGAAAAGCAATACGAGCCCTGTCTTTTCTTATTATTCTGAAGTTCTACAAGGTACTGCCCAAAAGTAGTAACAACGCGAATGTCCCGTAAGTCCCGCTTTTACGCGCTTCAGTATAAGGCGATTTAAAAGAAGCAACATGTTGAATAGTTCTTTGCACGAATTAGAGGCATGACATCAGGTATCTGCCACTCATTAAGTGCAATAAGTAAAAATAAAACCATATAATGTATAGTTATGTTGAGTTATGTTGCAATAACGTGTTCTTTGTTTTTGCAGGGCATGAAATGGTGACGTGCACAACAGAAGACCAGGAACCAGGCAGATACTGTAAACAGTGCGGTGAAATCACATTCCAACCCAACAAAAACAAGTTTGGCGATGACTGTAGATTAAGGCAAGTACCTCTGGTCAATATAGAGCATATACTAAAGAAAGCTTGCTCATGTAGCAGAATTGCTTTTCCAGTGGTATATAAAACGGTACAAGTAGGCAAAGATCAGGAAAAGGCGCAATCAGAAAGAGATTCCCACTCCAAAAACCGAGGTGGGAAAAAACCAAACTAACAATCAGGCACTTATACCATGAAACATATCGTAAGCCGAATGAGCAGCTATTTTCCCAATAGGTGGCCACTCAGTTACCTTAACTTAATTAAAAATATGAAAACATACATAAGGCGCCAACAGCACAAAAAAATTTAAACACCAAGACATATATAAGTGGTATACCAGTGGTATATAAGTCGGTTACAAACGTCTACAAGTGCAATGTTCCAGTTAACCAATAATTACTATTCACAGATATTGAAGCTGTTTTAAAGTCCTGTGAACTAATATTGGCAACATTTGATCTGCTGATAGATTTATTTAACTGTTTCTTTATCCACATGCAACACTTCTGGTTAAAGGCATTGTTAATGTGGCATTTCCATACAAAATATGTGTATTGCTGTTGAATACTGTGAGAAAACGTCAGATATTATTACTGTTAATAATTGTTTACCTAATCTATATGTTGTTTACACTATTGACAGTAATTGTTTACACATGACCATTGAGAACCCACAGAGCTTTTATTAACGCTGATATAAAATATAAGAAAATATTTGAAATCGTGCTGAATGAATTTATATGAAAATGCGTTCTCACCTCAGGCTTGAAACCCTCTCAACCACCCATTACGAAAACACGCCCATATGATATACAGTAATTTTTTCAGGTCAAAAATCGATAATTTTCAGAGGAGAATGTTTGATATTTTTCCTATTTTAGCTCAAAACATAGATTGTGTGTACACGTTAGAACCGCCTCGCCGAGGCGGTTCTAACGAGTACCCACAATCTATGTTTTGGAGCAAAAATAAGAAAAATAGGTATACCCCTGCATACCCCAGTTTTACTACATAAAAGTGGGTTTTAAGGGGGTATTCATTGCACGGACATGTTTTCCTGATGTAAGGCTTGAAACCACCACTACATTCCTTTTCAATCAGCCCAACTCGTTTGTGTACGTTCTTACTTTTATGGGGTTAATAAATGTTGCTATATATAACGCATACAGTCCGTACGAAAGTCAAGCTCTTTATAATCTAACAATTGCCTTGACAAATCCAATAGAAAGTCAGTTTTCCCGCCATTGTCGGCCAAATTATTGTCTAAATATTTTTCGTCAATTTGAACATGCTTACAGCGAGATAAATGGCCATGTTTCATCATTTTCATAGGATGTATTAAACTATGTTTGCTCAATAAAGTTAGAGATTATCATGCTGTAATTTCTTTTCTTTTTCATAGGAAAACATGCAACAAACATTGGATGCACTATAAAGACTTTGGTAGCACTATAAAAGACGCTGTGTGCGAATGTGATGATGGTTATCATTTTGAAAACGAAGATCAACGAGCCTGTGTCCCGAACAAAATTTGTCCAAAAGGATATGGACAGGGTCTTTTCGGTAAGCTTTTCTCCTAAATTTGACTTTCCACATACCTTTTAGGCGGCGATCGAGACCATGTAGGCGTGTATTAATGAACGTGGTTCATAACAGCTTGAAACAGCGTTTCGATTGCGAATAGTCGCCACTTATCGACGATACAATTTACAATCGAAAACGGTTTCTCAAGACGTTTTAATTCATAATTTGAAAGTTTTTCGGATTGCTACCTACTGGGTGTGGATCTAAGATGTATGAAGCTTAATAAACAAAAATGCTTTGTTAGATTTTGCTTTATTTTGGAGTATTTTGTCCGCAGCACCCATTGTATGCTTTCTTATGTTGTATGATATATTTGTACAATACACTATGATAAAAATTAATGTAAAAATAATGTAAAAAATAAAATTAAATTTGCAAAATTTAATACTTACAATAGTCGAGCTTTTTCACAAACTTTAATCCGACTCAATTTATAGCTTATGAGGCCGACCATAAAAAATTGTTGGTTTGCTGTGCTCCTACCTACCCGCCAAAATTGACCCTACCCAAAAAATTTTTATGGCCATATTGAGGAAAATATTTTTTATTTTTTTCAAAATCTAAAAACAAGGATTCATTTTCACAAAATTATTCTTTCCAAAACCTTTTTTATGTTCTGACAATGTTTTATTATACTGTTTTAACTTCAATATATCCTATTTTGAACCATATACATCTACTAATATAGCAAATTATAAAGATATTTTTCTGGTTCCAAAAAAAAAAAAAAATGACCTACCTACCTATCTACCCACACTAAAATTGATGGGTAGGAGCACAGCAAACAAAGAATCATTTAAGGATGGCCTGAAATGCGTAATTCAAAAAATTGTAATGGCGAAAGACTTTAACAATTTAATTTAAATGTTGTGTACAGCGTTAACGCCCAATACCTATCAGTCGTAGTGTCGAAGCTAGATTTTATAAACAGTTGCTTCTTCTCTCGTTGAACAATGTCTGTACAAACCTTAATTAGTTGTTTGTACTGTTACATTAATAAATTGTGTTTTGTCACACTGGATCCCTTAAAAGTCATGTCATTCCTTTCGTTGTACATGTAAACGCATCGACGTATCTTAGGTAGTAATTTTCCTATCGTTTCATTTCAATATAATTCCCTTTTCGTAATTACATTGAAGTGTATGTATTTTTTTATTTGTTCATACCTCAGTCTTTAAATTCAATGATCGTTCTGGTGGAAGAAATGTGAAGTTAAACTGTGACATATTCAAGTTACACGTGATAAATACAATTATTTTGACCATTAACATTACTCTGAATGCTTGAAGCTTTACAATAAGACACTTCAAAAGATGTGCACACTATGCTATCTTGCATGCATTGAGATTTGCACCTCATTTATTTGTAATTTTTAACTTTCACTTGTATGTTTTCTGTCAAAAGTGACATCTTAAGTTCACATGTTATGCAATCTGGGATTATCTGGTACGTTTATTGATTGAATAAAAAGCCAAAAAGGGAGTAGTACATGTAACTTGCACATTCACGTACGTCCTAGATATCCCATATACAAAAATTGATTTTGGGCATTTTCGGAGTGTTTGTGTGTATGCCATTAAATGTTTTGGTCTTTTATGCATTTCAAAATTTAGGCAAATTTTTCTATCATTTACCGTTGTCAGCTTTTGGACTTCTGTTAAGCTTTTATATTATGTATAACTCCCAATTTAGTGCGTTCCGGAGGCCGCGGACCCAATCGGTTTACAGGCAAGTATGGTGTAGTTTTGACCAATGTGTGATATCACACCATTTCATCATATATACGGACTTTATGTCTCGCCTGCTTTTAGTTAAACCCCAAACATTTCAGTATATAAGTAACGCTATGTATATTTCTTGCTTAATACCACATGTCTTAAATTTTATTTAAGGACGATAACCTTACATCTGTTCTAAAAGAAAAGGTCAGTCATTTGACTGGCTCACACGATACAGTCGATAACTGTTACTAAATATCATAGTATTTCTATGAATGGACAGAATATGATTTTCAGTCATCAACATAGGCGTCAGTGGTGTTTATGTCCGTTCTGTGTTTTCCTTGCTTTATGCTGGTATAGTTTGAAAAGTGTAAAGTCATTTTCAAATTTCTTCTTTGCCTGTAGAATGAAACACAGTTAGTGAAGTACACGTAATTGTTTCAAGAAAACTGTTAACGAAAAATGTAAATAAAGGTCGAAATATAACATTACCTTGACGAATACCTTAAGTGTCGCATGTTTATAAAATGGTTCTGGGTTTGCATGCGAAGTAAATCGATATACAAAATATGTTTACTTCTGTTAATTTATGCTTCTGATACATGTATATATGGTTTATAACTGCTGACGATGTGTTGATAATCTCTGATTACTTCTTAAAACTATGCATATGACTTCAATGTTGCTTGAATATCACATGTTTATGTTTATCATCTTTTCTACTTCTACATACTAACAATTTAATTTATCCATGTTTTCTTCAACCTTAACCATAAACTAAGCAGTTATTTTGTTTATCTTTGTTAAGTCAGAGCATATTTCATTTCATGCATTATGCATTTTGAATTGTTGCCTATGTTTTATTCTGGTAATCATAGTATTCAATATCGTACCGTACATGTTTAGTTGTTATTTGGCATCTTCAGTTTGACGCATGCAGATTCAGTTTTATTGGTCACCATAGGCCCAAGCTTAAGCAGAAAGTGACCATGATATTTCATTGTATACAATTTCTGCGCAATACTTGAAACGATTTCTGAGACGCCAAAAGGCAATTTATCTTTACTACATTTTGCCACGCTATCTCGTTCGTGTAGATCAACAAAAATAGTATCATTAAGTTTTCGGTTAGGTTCTGTAATTTAATATGTAATTTGATTTTCAACAATATTGTTGTCACTTTCTGTTTCCATCATAAGCCACCTTATGCTTTATATGCATCCCCTTAAGATTATACACAATAGCGAATAGTTCCTTTAGAATGTTTGAAAAATCCTTAGAACTGCGAATTTGGTGGGGTCCAAACTCCCGATGTATATTCCTATCAGCTAGATAGATTTTAGGTTGTTAAGGTTATGGTTGTTAGTCTAAAGCATCATGAAATTGTTACGAATCCATTGGTTCCATTTGCACGGCTTTTTCGTGGCATGTTTGCAGTGCTTCAGGGGTGAATATTGTTTCGGATATTTGAACTGTTGTTACAAATGGTTCTGCATGTTTTGCTCTTATTTCTTGTGTTTGATATTCTCATTTGTAGTTTTATGTCATATTTCAAAACTTATATTTTGTAGCACCGTCATGAACATACTGCATTGCTTTGTCTTAGTCCATGAATACAAGCTTGGTCCAGCTTCATCAAAGCATTTATGAAACCGTGTGGACGTTTTGCTAATTAAGTCAATTTGATCATTTGTCACCATATGACATCACTGTTGTTGTTTTTTATATTCTAATACTTGCCGCAGTGGGATTTTACGCTATTACATAATATATAGTTTGATCTATGAACTATTCTGAGATAAATCTTAAAAGTAAGGTCAAAATAGCTTGATTAAGCTGGGCCCACATATCATATTTATCTCTTGATTTAAGACCATCATTATACTGGTATGTAGTATACAGTTTTACCATTGCCATTAACAAGTTCACCATCGTGGAATCTAATAAAGTCATTCACGTTTGAAATGACCCTGGCACGTGAAGTACGAGTGTTTTGATTGCTGTGGCAGTTCATCACGTTACTTAAACCTCGAGTCTTGTCACAACGAATACAAATACTGCTAAAATGAACATGTTTGTAGTAATTAGGGTTCTTGTTTGTGTTAAATCGTTTGTGTTAAACCTTTTGCTCAATAAGTAGGTCACCAAAATCAAAAGTGATGTTGACGCTTTTTCGTCATCTTGACCCTCACTCACAGTAATTGACGGCATCCACCTTTTGCATTAGCTACTGAAAAGGAGTCATTTAAATGCAAAAGTATTTCTCACATCCAATCTTGCATATTTAGACTGGCTGAAAGCTAAACGCAATCCCGCGAAAGATTCCCATCTAAACCTGCGTTGTGACAAGGCTCGTATAGAATTTAGTGTCCCAGAATAACCAAAATGTGTTTCAGAAATAGACAGTTGTGCTCAGAAATAGACTAGACAAGTCGAAGACATAGACCTACGTGTGGATTTCTATTTTTGAATGCAATGAATCTTTTCCTTCTGCGACATATCATCTCTGAACAAAATTAAGTATGCTGAGAAATTTCCAGATGTAATTGTTCTGTAAGGCGCCATTTATCAGTTGTTGATAGGTCATCTTCGCAAGCCATGGAGCCCTTGCGCACTTAAAGAATGAAGTGGACTTATACTAGACTAAAGAAAAGTCATCAGTATTTCATTGTTTATAAATTCAAAAGTCATCAGTGTTTTATTGTTTTTAAATTTAAAAGCTGTCGCAGTGAGGTGAGATTTATTGTTAAATGATATGAAGCAGTAAACATTTTTCTAGTGCATTGATTTTTTGCCTACATGTTTTATCCACATCAGCTTTTACATGTATATTTGACAAAATTCACTATTTTCTTGCTTTTGCCATTCAGATATGCATTTTATGTTGCTTTGTTTTTTACATTATTTATTAGTGTTTTGTTTATTTTACTTTACCTTATTCCTTCAGAATACCGCGATGTTGTGGTTGTTTGACGTTCGTTTGCGTCGTTTTTGTCTCAGTGGATTATGGTGTATGTTTTATCTCAAACAATCAGCAGAGTTACATCTTTTCTTGATCTGGTGAAATTTCCCTGTAAGCACAATGACGGGGCGTCATGATGATGTTATATTGACGTAGATGATGTGTCATTCATTGTGACGTCATGATGACGTGGTATCGACGATGATGATACGTGCATCAATTTCGATACGTCGTTTTATGACGTCTTACATTTGTTTGGCCACATTATATAACATTCAGAAATATTTCTACCTCTGCAAATGTGTTGCTCTGTATGTCACAGTGAGAATCACTTTGTGCGGAATGTATACAAACCGACAAAATGATCGGTGACGCACATTGCAATTGTCGCCGAAGTTGAGCTGATTTATTTGATTTTTTTTAAAGTGTTTACTCTACTGACTGGTAGATAGATACAGGCAGTGCAGAAATGGAACATTTATTGAATGAAAGTAGCATTAAGGAATCCAGGTCATTTCCTTTTCACAAATACTTCAGAAAAATTAACCCATAGTGGCACTTATTACTTCCATCACAATAACATTGAAGTGTTTGCGAAAACAAAATAACGGGATTTCTTACGTTACTTTCTTTCAAACAGTTCAGTTTCTTCGTTGCCTGCAGCTATCTATCAGTAAACCGAGTAAAACACTAGAAAATCTGACCTCAACTTCGGCGAGAATTGCAATTTGTGCCACCGATCATTTTATCGGTAAATATTAAATATACATTTAATGCCACGTAATTCTTAGTAGCGTATATTGACAGAGACTACTTACACCATAATCGCATGAATTGATCTTATCTTCATTCCCTTTTGCTTTAGTCATCGTTCCTTTATTTAAATCAATCAAAACATCAGCTCAAAATGGTTACTCCAATGACAATGTGTGTATTTATTTAGGTGTATGTGAAGAATGTATTACCCAGAACAAGTGGTCGGATGTAGAAGACAGGAAGGGAAGGTGTAAACCACTCAGAAAGTAAGTCACTAGTTGTAATAAACACTGGTCGGTATAAAAATTGGCATTCTTTAAACGTCCCACGTGTATTAAAATTCGCCATTCTGACAAGTCAGTATGAAATAGACCAGTGATTGTGATCCCTCCTTTTGCATCTATTACACATTGAAATGGAATTTGGTCAATGGTTATATTAATAATGAAACAGACGTTTTACATTGAGCAAGATGGTTAAAGTGAACAGATAACGGTTACATCCTGATTCGTGGATAAAAGTTTGTGTAGCAAAAGTGAGGAAACCCCACCTAAGGACACTTTTTCTGAAACAAAAATGTTCTCCAACAAAGTAGTTGATGATCTATGTTGCACTAAATCGTGCTTCGCATGCTTTTAAAACTAGTGATATAAACGGGTAATAAACCCTGATTTGAAAGAAATTCCTAATAATTAAATACCCACATTATTTGCAAGGATACTTAGAATTAATTAGTTTTGGGAAAATCTAATTTAAAATCAGATTATTTAGAATGGGATGATGGCGTTCTAATGTATTAAATCTTGCAATCGAAATGATTAAATGATTAAAATCCTCAAAATTGTATTGTAAATAACTTGACAGTATGATTTTAATAAATATCCAATCAAACCTATCTTATAATAACACCATTTTATGTAATGAGAAAACAAATTGTTTAAATTGCCTTTGTAACGTACTGAATGACTCAAATAGGGGAAATAAATCGGCGCGAATATTTACCTCTTTAATTTCGTATCGATCAAATGCTTGCATGATTTCATAACATTTTTCTGCGACTCTTTTTGCAAATGATTTAATATCACCTGTCTTATCCTTATAAAAGGACATACGTGTTAGTTATCATTGCATATAACGAATTGTGTTCTTGGACGCATTTGAAGTTGATCTGTATAGTACATAACCAAACACATGAGTATGCTATTTTGACACTATAGTGTACCACCTCACCTCATGAATATTTGTGGTATATGCTATACTAATCTTATACTTGTGATCGTGTATTCTTACTGAATAGTGATACTTTTCTTCCGTTTATAGTTGTGGGAAGGAGGGACGCTGCACCCTAGTAGAAAGCGATGGTACAACAGACAATAAATGTGGTCCAAAAGTTACTGGTGAGTATAGGCAGATAAAATCTAAATTATTAGAATCAAGCTCAACCAGAAATAAGTAGTTTGAAATTGACCATTTTGAGGCAAGCTTAAAGTTACTTTAGAAGACTGAAATTGAATATTTTGAATCACACTTTGCTACAAATAAGTATACTGAAAAGGTACAAGTAGGCAAAGATTAGGAAAAGGCGCAATCAGAAAAAGATTCCCACTCCAAAAACCGAGGTGGGAAAAAAACCAAACTAACAATCAGGTACTTATACCATGAAACATATCGTAAGCCGAATGAGCAGCTATTTTCCCAATAGGAGGTCACTCACTTACATTAACTTAACTAAAATATGAAAACATACATAAGGCGCCAACAGCACAAAAAATTTTAAACACCAAGACATAAAACGAAAAGAACCACTACAGAAGTATCGACGATCAGTAACACAAAATTACTGGCGGGCTTAAACCGGTTTCTGTGGTGGTTCTTTTTGTTTTATGTCTTGGTGTTTAAAAATTTTTTTGTGCTGCTGGCGCCTTATGTATGTTTTCATATTTTTAGTTAAGTTAAGGTAACTGAGTGGCCACCTATTGGGAAAATAGCTGCCCATTCGGCTTACGATTGTTTCATGGTATAAGTACCTGATTGTTAGTTTGGTTTTTTCCCACCTCGGTTTTTGGAGTGGGAATCTTTTTCTGATTGCGCCTTTTCCTGATCTTTGCCTACTTGTACCTTTTTACAGGTACCTAACCTCACCCTCAGCTTCTGCAGTGGTTGATAACATTTAGTTAGTTCTTCGGTCCTCGTGGTGAATCTCTAACTAGTCAGTGATTGTGATCCCCCCTTTTGCATCCACATTTTGAATATCTTGAATCAAGCGTTGCCACGAATTAGGTAGACTGAAATTAAGTATTTTGAATCAAGTTTTGCCACAAATAAGTACGTAGATATGACGGCATTTTCGCAGTAACCTTCTCACAACTCTGTACATCTCATCGCAAACTCCAGACTAATTAACAATGAAAAAGAGACAAGACCTGTATAAGTATAAAGTAAGCAAAATTAATATTTTGATTTTCTTGTTCTGAAATACATCATTGAATTTAAAAAGTGCAAATATCAGTACCAGTTTTGGTTTTGAGTAAGAAGCTGATGTTTCTGATCAGTTGTTTGGTGTAGCCGTCTGTTCACACCATCTCTTCAACCTACTTTCCCTGACAAGGTTGCGTTGTCTGCGTCTTAATGACTCATTAACAATTCACTCGATGGTAGTGTTGCATAATTCATGTTATACCACTTTACCAGGTATCCAACGTCTTTAATCGCAGTTAATTAGGTGCCTGCATCTCTTAAACTTATTTCCCAGTTTAAGTACAATACCTCTTACCGCGAGCTTACGGAAATGCAACGAATACTTCTAGCAATAAGCATGCTGTAAATTGTTCAAAGTAATTGAATTTGGCAGAAAGTAACAGTTTCTAATGTTTGAAAATGTTCGAACATAAACTCGCCGTGTGCTGGTAAACATTTCCTGGTAATAATTGCGTTTGATGTTAAGCAATTTACTAGCTGATAAACAAAAAGTCTATTATTCGAATAAAATGCCTTTGATTTAGTCCCACCTGCACTTATTTACTAACCATTTAAAATATAATATCTTTCTTAAATAAATGGATGATACTATATGTTTCTGGTCACCTTTCCATGTCTTAACTGACCACTTGACTTCAAACTATTTCAAACTCTATACGACCTTCCTCTTTACTTCCAATTATATCGGCCTGTAAACTGACTTCAGTTGTGGTTCTAATTGTTTTATGTTTTGGAGTCGAATTTTTGTGCTGTTTGAGCCTTATGTACGTTTTCGTATTTTAGTTCAGTTGTATAACTCAGTGGCCGCCTTTTGGGGAATAGCTGCACACTCGGCTTACGATATGTTTTCTTGGTTATAAGTACCTTAGTGTCATTTTAGTTTTTTCCCACCACTCGGTTGATTGAGTGTGAATTTCTTTCTGATTGCGTAATTTCCTGACCATTGCCTACTTGTACTTTTTCTACCTTAGTTCAAACTATATCGGCTAATAAACTGACTTCTACTTTTACTTCAATCTATATCGGTCTGTAAACTGTAAAGGATCAAACCTTTATATTTTATTAGCTCACCTGAGCCGTCAGGCTCACAAGGTGAGCTTATAAAAACCCTTCAAAAATCTTCTTCTCCGGAACCGGTGGACCGATTTCAACGAAACTTGGCATGAAGCATGGCTCAAGCACTTCAATGTGTATATAAATCATGACCCTGTGATGACCTTGACCTATTTTACAGCAAGGTCAACATAGGTCGTCAATGCATTTGAATGGGGAAAACTTTTAAAATGTCATTTTAAGTAAAAGTCTTGCAGAAAATGGGCAGTAAGACTGAATATTAATGATTCTGAAAAAAAATTTGCACCCCAGGGGCTCATATGCCCCCACCCCGGGGCAATATACATGTATATTACCATAATATTCAAACATCACATTCTCTAAAACCGCTTGGCCAATTAAAGCCAAATTTTATGTGACGCATCAATACGAAGGGGTAACCAATGTATGTATAAATAATCAAGGTCACATAACCAAGATAGCCGCCATGCCCATATATGGTAAAAACCCTTCCAAAATCTTCTTCTCCGGAACCGGTACACTGATTTCAAAGAAACTTGGCATGGAGCATTGATGGCTCAAGTACTACAATGTGTATATAAATCATGACCCTGTGATGACCTTGACCTTTTTTATGGCAAGGTCAACATAGGTCGCCCATGCATTTGAATGTGGAAAACTTTTAAAAAGTAATTTGAGGTGAAAATCTTGCAGGAATGGGTAGTTTGACTGAATATTAATGATTCTGAAAAAAAAATGGACCCAAGGGGCTCATATGCCCTCACCCCGGGGCAATATACATGTATATTACCATAATATTCAAACATCTTCTTCTCTGAAAGCACTTGGCCAATCAAAGCCAAATTATATGTGAAGCATTTATAGAATGAGGGAACCAATGTGTACATAAATGATCCAGGTCACATGACCAAGATGGCCGCCATGCCCATATATGGTAAAAACCCTTCCAAAACCTTCTTCTCTGGAACCGGTGGACCGATTTCAACAAAACTTGGCATGAAACATCAATGGCTTAAGTACTACAATGTATATATAAATCATGACCCTGTGATGACCTTGACCTATTTTACGACAAGGTCAACATAGGTTGCCTATGCCTTTGAATGGGGATAACTGTTATTTGTCGGTTGAAGGGAAAGACTTGCAGGAAATTGGCAAATGGACAGGATATTGATTATTATGAAGAAAAATAATGGACACCAGGGAATCATCTGCCCCTTTACTGGGGCTTTTTTCCATAATATGCAAACATGTTTATTGGTATATACGTACAACAGATCTCAGGTGAGCGTTTACAGGACCATTGGTCCTCTGGTTTCTACCCTTACTTCAAACTATATCGGCCTGTAAACTTTTACCTTTCAATCAAACTATATCGGCCTATAAAATTACTTCTACCCTTAATTCAAACTATTCGTCTGTAAACTGACTGTATGGTGACTTGGTTTACAAATTTAAGAAACTTAAAGGAATTAATGATTTTTCTTTTCAGTTCAGAAAAATCATAACACGTTACAGACGTATAGGTTATAACTTGAATGTTATGCGACAGTCTGCATGCTTAGTTTTTAACCCAATCATGGTTGATAACTATGCTGCCTTCTTTAATTGCACGCCGGTGGGTCGGGCGTCAGACTCTATGATGGCCCCGACATAAATCTATTCATTTTAGTTGGTTGGGGCCGGAGCTTCTTGTCTGTTGCTTGGCCCACCGGGGTCCAACTGGTGTTTTTCTTTTGCTCCGGAGTTAGTAGGTTATTCGGCGCCCAGGGATCTCCATCGTCGTGCAGCTTACTCAGTCTGTGAGTCCTGGTTTTTGATTCATCAGGATGTTTATCATGATTTATTTGTTTGTTCTTGATGATTCATTGACTAGTTAGAGATTCACCACGAGGACCGAATAACTAACTAAATGTTATGAACCACTGCAGAAGGTGAGGGTGAGGTTATGGCCATGTAAAACCGGTTTAAGCCCCCCAGTTATTTATAACTGACCGTTCCAAGGCGGTACTACTGTTGTGGTTCAAATTTATTCCAATTACGAGTTTCATGTTGCATGGCTTTGTGGCCACCCGATTAAAGTTTGGCTGTTCACTTAGCCCTCTGCATTTTACTTGTTCTGTCCAAGCTAGCACTGTGACCACCTAATACCTTCAATAGCTGCTCACTCTGCTTTCCGTTATTCATGTTAAACGTTGGTATCTATGTTTAGTATTTTCTTAATATGATTTTTCTTATTTCTTGTATATCACTGAACCACTGCGGAAGCTGAGGGTGAGGTTATGGCCATGTAAAATCGGTTTAAGCCCGCCAGTAACTTTGTGTTACTGATCGTTCCAAGTCGATACTTCTGTGGTGGTTCTTTTTGTTTTATGTCTTGGTGTTTTTTAAAAGAATTTTTTGTGCTGTTGGCGCCTTATGTATGTTTTCATATTTTTAGTTAAGTTAAGGTAACTGAGTGGCCACCTATTAGGAAAATAGCTGCTCATTCGGCTTACGATATGTTTCATGGTATAAGTACCTGATTGTTAGTTTGGTTTTTTCCCACCTCGGTTTTTGGAGTGGGAATCTTTTTCTGATTGCGCCTTTTCCTGATCTTTGCCTACTTGTACCTTTTTCTACCCTTACTTCAAACTAGATGTATATTGACCTGTAACCTGGCTTTTACCCTTACTTCAAACTGTGTCGTCTTATTAACTGACTACTACCCTTACTTCAAACTATATCGGCCTGTGAACTGACTTCTACCCTTTCGTCAAACAATATCGCCCTTTTAACTGGCTACTACGTTTACTTCAAACTATATCGGCCTGTAAACTGATTTCTATCCTTACTTCAAAGTATATCGGCCTGTAAACTGACTTCTTATTCAGTTAGGATTGGGTAACTGAGTGGCCACCTATTGGGAAATAGCTTCTCATTCGGCTTACGATATGCTTTCGTAGTATTGTCAAGTCAGTTTTTCCCCACCTCGTTTTTTGTAGTGGGATTTTCTTTCTGATTGCATGATTTCCTGTTCATTGCATACTTGAATTTTTTCTACCCGTACTTCAAACTATATCAGCCTGTAAACTGACGTGTGCGTCCTCGATTTTGATTCACCATGGTGGTTATCATAATGTATTTGTTTTCCATGATGACTCATTGACTAGTTAGAGATTCACCAAGAGGACATTCAATAGATGCTCACCCTGCTTTCCGTTATACATGTTAAATGTTGGTCCCTTAGTATAATATTTTCTTTACATTATTTTGATAATTTCTTGTTTATATTTTGCGTGTAATAGAAACACTGCAGAAGCTGATGCGAGGTTAGGCTCCCGAAAACTGGTTTAAGCCCTTCAGTATTTTTATTACTGATCGTTCCAAGGCGATACTTCTTTGGTGGTTCTGATTGTTTGTTGTGTCAGTGTTAAATTATGTGCGTGTTCATATTTCTATTTAAGTTTGGGTACCTGAGTGGCAGCCTAGGGGAAAATAGCTGGTCACTCGGCTTACTATATGTTTTCTCAGTATATACCTTCATGTTAATTTATTCCTTATCCACCTCGGATTTTGGAGTGGGAACTTCTTTCTGATTGCGCCATTTCCTGATCATTGCCTACATTTTTCAATCTTTAAACTGTATCGGCCTGTAAACTGACTTATAACTGGCAAAATACAGATCTGATTTAAACCTCCTTGGTCCAGGTTAATTCATTTTTTGGACAAAAGCTGAATGCGTCTGTACCTTTATATAGATTTTCGACAGACTTTTATCAAAATGGATTGCAATCTCAAAACTGCAAACTTATGTATACAATTATGTATACTGACTTCTGACTTGTATATGTGCTTATTTAGGACAGTTTTATATTGATAATAAATGTTGTCATGGATTTATCTCTACTTTAAATCTTGACTGCACCATTTCTATGTAAGATGTTTGAATAAATTTAGCGTATAATGAATCTTTCTGTTTATAATCTTTGAAGAAACACTCAAACTGTCACTTACACCTCTGATTGGTATTTTCAACTGTTATGGAATAAAAATTGAAACTGAGATCCTTTAAGAGCAGTGAACACATTAATGAGAAAGGGAATGGGCCATACCGCGGTTTCGACTATTAAAGTCTCGTCAGTGACCCTTTAGATTTGGCAACATGGAGCCAAAGAGAATTACTGAAATTTTGCAACTTTCATCAGGGTAGTCGATACAAAGACTAAATTTAACTAAATGGGACCAAATATGATAACATATATAGGTAAGAAAATGAAACTTAACCGATAATAATTTTCTGATTCCTCAGAATATCCTAGCTGATCTCAAAGGACCAAAAGGAAAATATAACCTGCACTATGGATGATGTACGGGGAGACCTTTTAGGACCGCCACACGGCACAACACCAGCTGCAGTAATAGCAAATAAAAATTAAAACTGAGATCCTTTAAGAGCAGTGAACACATTAATGAGGAAGGGGATGGGCCATACCGCGGTTTCGACTATTAAAGTCTCGTCAGTGACCCTTTAGATTTGGCAACATGGAGCCAAAGAGAATTACTGAAATTTTGAAACTTTCATCAGGGTAGTCGATACAAAGACTAAATTTATCTAAATGGGACCAAATATGATAACATAGGTAAGAAAATGAAAATTAACCGATAATAATTTTCTGATTCCTCAGAATATCCTCGCTGATCTCAAGGGACCAAAAGGAAAATATAACCTGCACTATGGATGATGTACGGGGAGACTTTTTAGGGCCGCCACACGGAAAATGTTTTAAATATGAAAAAAAAAGACATATGAAAATATGAAGTAACAATATGAGTTTGAAAACTTCAGCTACATATGTTTGCTTCTACAACATTCCTTTTCACGAAACTGTGAAACCGGTTTTCTGTTAGTCGTATACTTTGTTTTATTTGTGCCATGTTGATGTTTCTTTGGCGTATTTTATCAGTTTTGTTTTCAAATTCATGACCATCTTGATAGATCTTTGGCCAGTGAAAATATGCAAACAGCATTCTCATCAATCAAGCTATAAAATCATGCTTGCATCTGTTTTTCTTAAAAGCAACAACTTAAACATCAGTTTTGGGGTTTGCGAACGGCCCATTTGCCTATCTGAGATCAAGAACAACTTTTTGTTTTATAAAATACGCGTTTGTTGGATGTACGTGGGGGCTTTTAAGAGACTACAATCCTCTGTGATGGCTTGAATACTTTTACACAACGCTTCAGGTTAACTAATTGAATCACCGTCACCATTATCTTGTTGAAACTTACATGATTATATATATTGAATACATATATGATTATATATGTTGAAGAAAGTTCCAAAATGTCAGCTTCTAAGCTAAGCACAATTGCATGCAGCTTTTTCCATGATCATTTTCAAATAACTATGGTTTCATTAGACATAATTTTAACCATCTGTTCAAATTGTGCTTCTTTTTGCATTTATGTCCAATATGTAACATTTTAGTCGTTAATTTGAACAGTCTGACAGTTTCTATATAATAATAAAATTCCACCTTTTCCCTAAGGTGCAGTATATCAATTCTTTGTTCTATGAAGCCCATATGAGTTCTGTTATTTCTATAAGTGAGCACCTGCTTTTACTAATTGGATAGCTTTATGACGTCTACATCTCACTTCCAGGAAACGTTTCTTACTCTTGAGGCTAACAACGAGACAAAAGTTACGCTTGAAGCAAATCGTTATTTTGCTTATCAAAGTGCTTATTCTTTGATCCTTTTGTTACACTTTTGTATTGTTATTACCTTGATATTGACGCTAATTGAATATACTAATATTGTAGTTGCAAGTCCTTTTCATCAATGTATTCTTTCTTTATGCTGTACACGGTAGTCCACAACTAAAATGTATGTCTTCAAGCATTTTGCTTATCCAAACTAGTTATTCTTTGAATCTATTATGATACGTTGTTTTTGTTATTTTTTTGGTATTGATGCTAATTGAATACATCAAAAGTAGATTCGTAATAGGTGCAGATCTGTTTTGTATTCTTTTTTCACATCTTATACGTTAGTTCAGTATCAAAATTTGATGTGTCAGAAACTCACTTTATCTAAGTGAAATGTTTAAGTATTAGAAGCCCTGAGGAACCCAAGTAATTATTATTTTGTAACTTACTATGTCAAACAATATACACTTTAATTCTTCAGATGTACGAGACTGTGATTCCCTCATCCACATCACCCCCGAGCCCCAGCCCTCAGTCAGCAAGCCCGTCCTTTACGGTACCATTTTTGGTGTCATTGGAGTGCTGCTGTTTCTCATCATTCTCCTGGTGTTCTTTTACTATCGACGGCGGCGACAACAGGATAGGAACCAACAAAGGCGTATGACGAAGGAAGATTTGGATGAGCTACTGGCAGAGATTTGTAAACGATGTCGAAAGGATGAAACGTACTGCAAAAAAGGTATATTATCCACTTCACTCTAAGGTTTTGCGAAAGTTCGGCGCGTGGTAGCACACGCCTGCGGTTTATTATGACACTGTTCGACAAACTCTGTCTTTTATTGGGGCTAGGAGGATTTTCTTTGACTCGATTATCGAACTGCCGTATACGATTACGTTACAAATTCATTGAATTCACTACAATACTTGTACGTGCATGGCGGTTCCATAATTGCATCAAATAAACTAATGCAGTGACACGCCTTCGCTTCAGTTGATGTAAGAGAGAGAGAGAGAGAGAGAGAGAGAGAGAGAGAGAGAGAGAGAGAGACAGAGAGAGAGAGAGAGAGAGTCAGACAGTTAATGTAAACATTGTACATTGTTTCAATGGCATATTTCCAGTTCTGTCAGTTGCACAGAAAGAAGTTGAAGATGAAATTAACCAACAAATCTGGGATCTCCCAAGAGAGTTGTACATGCAGCCTGCAAAGTTTGAAGTTATTGTGGAGACATACAAAGGTGAGTCGAAAGGTTTAATGTTGCTGATTTAGCTAAAGTGTATGAGTATTAAAGAGGAAAGAACGGTGGGTGGCTGCTCGCGCTTTAAATCTGAAGAAGGATTTATACAAGTGGATCTAGAAAAGATTATCAGAATGCAAATGAAATTGTCACATAACATATTGTTGTTGAAAATCATTAAAAACACCAGTTCAAAAAGTTAGTATTTTCTTTTTTCTCCTATACACATTGATCATTTAATACATGCATGTTGATTTTTCAGTAAGTACACCTCTAAGAAAACCATGCATAGTCATATACGTGGATGCCATTTTGGCACAAACTACAGTATTCAAAGATTTTCTCAAATAAATATTCCAGAGGGAATAGATGATGAACTCTAGGGTCATTTTTCACTCTTATTTCAAATTTTCGGCACTAGGCCTTCGTCAGGAAAGTAACTTTTAATAACTGCACCTAGGTGGCATCCATTTTGAAGCATAATATCAGTAGTCATTGGAGACGTTTATACGTTCTAGGTGGCATCCATACATAGCGTCACCACTGATTCAAAATGGATGCCACCTAGGTGCCGAAATTCAAAGTTTTTTCCTGATGAAGGCCTAGTGCTGAAAACTTGAAATAGGGCGAAGAATTACCCTAGTGTACAATATTCAAAGTTAAAATACTAAATTTACACTTTTGAATCTATCTTTCAGGTCAGTCAGTGAAGTATGCCATTAATGGCTACATGAACGATTGGAGGAGTTGGAAGGGTGACACATCTGAAGCTGTAGAAGATCTTATAAAGGCCCTTAATTCTGTCAAGAGAGAGGATATTGTTTACAAAATAGCGAACAAATTACGTGAAGGTGAGTCATACACAAACTTTAAAACCGGCATTTGATTAGTCTTAATTAAGATTGTTGTACTTTTATTTCGATTATCTTGACAATATAGCAGTGGAGCCAACTTACCTTAATATTTATAAGCAATACAACAAAAAAGTGACTTTGATATAGTCTATTTCTATATGACTAAGGGATCTAAAATATTTTACATTTCAGAAAAGTTTTACAAAATCTGACATTAGAAGGTTTTGATCTAACATTGCATTTTATGAATTATGTTTACAAATTTCAGATTACCCTGAGGTAGTAGCGAACTATAACAGCCCTTATAACCGTTCATCGAAGCCAAGTGGTGCTGAGAGGTTCTGTGCCTCTATATTCCCGTGCTTATGTGACAAAAACCAAAATGACAATAAAGACAATATAGACACTTCCGCAAGACTGCTTGAATCTCGATCCACCAATGAAAACGGTGGAAATGTGGGAGCTCCGCCCACTAACATATCACATGACGGCGGGGTAACGCCCACAGAGGCGGGAATGGCCTATCGCCATGGACCTACACCAAGTGCTCCAGTGATCACTGATCCTCAGTCATACTTTGAACCAAATATAAAACCACATTTTTATGATCGTTCCGATTCACTGCCAGACTCTGTGCCCGTACAAGCCAGTTCGTGAAAGTGCTCAAACATTTTAGTTAGCACGTCTTTCATGAAGTCATTTTCAACATCATGGATTACTAAAATCGTTTTCAATTAATACCATGTGCTCCGTCTTTGGACATTCTCGGTGAAAGGCTGTGCCGGTTGACTTCGAAGTGGTGGAAAGTATTATTCGACAAACAGATCTGGTAATTTATACGTACCAAACATAACCAATGGTGAAAGGAAAACGTTCAGAGTTTTAATCCTTTGTGTGCTTCCCTTCGGAGATCCATGGAAAACATTTACTGCAGGGTATTGTATAAGGCGGCTTGTGAGTAACATGTCAGTCATGAAATGTTGAGGATATGAGATGGATGTTTACAAGCCGATGTATGGGAAAATCGAAGTCTCTGTTGAAGACGATGCCATTACGTTGCCAGTAGACATGTATGATTTTAATGCAAGGAAGGCTATAGCAAAATGATTCAGTGGTATTTGGATATTTATGTCTTGTGCGGTGCGTTTCAAGGAACGTGGAGACAGGATGTGATCAGTGATATATATACATGTATCTTCATATTGAATTATTCGCTACTGACAATGTACTTTAGTTTCAAATTAAATGTATTCAGCACATTGGAAATATGGAATATTTTCATTGTGTTATATCAATGAAATAAACTTAAGCATTCACTGCTGTTCAACAGCTTCATCATTATTTCGATTTTCATTATCACTTTTCACTTCTGCGTTCATGGACTTTTTTTTTTATTTCATGAAGAGTACAGAACAGTTGTAAATAGTTCGCTTTGTTATATTTTACCAAAATGTAGATGCCATGCGAGGCGGTATCGTTATACATGTAAAACAGTCAATTGTGATGATCTGGAATAAATGAATTAGAATCGCTATACTTAAGAGAGGACTTTATTTTATATTTTAGTTGGTAATCTTTTATACAAATTGTATGTTAAAAGATGTAAAAAAACTTGTAGTAAGGTGTCAAACTTCGGATGAAACCACACAACAAATACACACGATACAAACTGTACAACATTTTCATAATTTTCTGGAAGATTCACTACAAAAACTGTTGATAAAAATAGCATTTTTTGAACAATTCAATAATGATAAACATTGTTAGTTTATTTTAACATTCTGGAAACAGTATAGTAATGATGGTTCGTTATACAAATGAGATGCAAGATTGTGTTTATATCACATTCGTTAGTCACTTTATTCAACTTGTATTTGTCTTCATGTTCACAATGTATTCGTTCAGTTTTTGTATTTGTTATAATAGTGCATTACGGATGCGTTGAACTTGTTGTTTTTGTTAGAATTTATGCACTATTCTTTTGTAGCCACGGCCCCCATCCCACGGGGAATACCTGGAACTTTGATTTCTGGTCTATCAAATCCCTGCGGGGACTGCTCGTTAGTAAAACCACTGCTGTTTTCGCCCGCAGCCCGCCGTCTTTTTATTTCACGGCCCTTTTACCTATATAAAGCAAACCCCGGGTATTTTCCCCCGCACTGCCATGGTAAAATATTGGTCAAAGCCCCGTTCATTACCACGGCTATCCCCGCCCTCTCCCGGGAGTGAGGGCATGGTTACAAATGACTAGTACATTAGTGGTGCAATTTATACTAAAACAGCAAATACTTGACTAACTGCCAGATATTTTGTTGAAACTGTATCATGTAATGATCAAAATCTTAGGTATACATGTGTTCATGTCTTACATGTAGGTATAAATGTGTTTTAAGATGTATTCCTTACTTTTATACATAGTGTTCAGAGAACAGAGATAGCCTGTTTTCTGAATAGTTTATTAGATTAAGAAAATCTTTGTTCATATCCCTTTTTTAGCATTTTGTATTGATATCACAACAGTTTTAGTGGCTATAGGCAGAGCTATACATAATGACACAAAGTAAGAACCTCCGTTAATATATTGTTTGAACATTTCGTATGCCTAAAGCGTAGCCATATGAAGGAATCAAAATCTTATGTTCAAACTAAAGTTTAGAGAAGATAAACACATATTATACCTGCATCATGTGTTCATTTTATTTATCCTTGCTATTATGAGGAGGCAGTACACTAGGGTTGCACGTGTTTGTGGCAATTTATTGTGTATCACATTTACTCTTCCTACACAGTTCGATAAAATGTGCAATGCTTTGCCCAATGAACAAACTTTTTTTTAAATATTTTGTTGAATGTTTTAATGAAATTGTTGTTTTTTTTAAATCATCCATTATGAATATTTGCCTGTGTGCCTGTAGGATTAACATATGCATGTGTATAGAAAGTATATCCAGGATTTTAGGCTGTTCAAAACCTGCCAAAATTCAGGCTTTGTGACGTTTACACATTACTTCAAACTTTTCGAATATCAGAAATGTCCTTTTACATTTTACATTTCTTAAAGCACGATTTTGATTCAGCCAATCTGTATCTTTGATTACTAGTGCTCGGACTTGTGATTAAGATTTCACTAGGAATTAACTTATATAATACAGAAAATCTCACTGTAACATTCAGTTATTGACTATAGCGGTTTTGTAAGCAAGGGTTGCTTTAAATTAGTTTGTAACTATTTCAAGGTGAGGTATGTGCAATCATATTGATTCATTCCAAACTTATTATAAGCCCAACGTGGTTATAAAAGTAGACACTTTATGTTTTAGTTAAGTTTTTGTTATGTTTTTTTTTTCGGTTGTTGTTTTTTCATGCAGCATTATGCATTATGAAGGAGGCGTTATTTTGTGATGTATTTTAAAGCTAAATTCTAACATGTGTAATTTGTGGAATACAATGGGTATCTTGCTCAATTAAGTGGGCATCCATAAGGTATTTGTGGAGACACAACGCAAAATGCTTATTCAGTTATGTATTAGGTTAGCAGTTGTAGTAAATGTTTGGTGTGATGCAGTTCGCATATTCAAATAACAAATCATGTTTGTGTTTACCATTTGTTAATGAAGTAAAAATTGCTTAAGTCAAAATGAAATTTTAATCCCTTTCCTTATTAATATTAAAGGATCCCAGTTTTATTTTATTTAATGAAATTTCAAATACTGCAATATTGCAATTTACATACGTATTGAGCAAATGTTATTATGTTTTACAATGTTTTCTATCGAAATAAAAAGATATTGAGTACAGTTGAGAACACGAACATCCAAATATTGTAAATGCATATATGCTACCTGAAGTTAACAGTTATGTGAATAGCATGCAACAGCTAATCTTCAATATTTTGCAGTATATCTGGCGCTTGCTTCTTGATTCTTTAAGTACATTTACTTTACATGTAAATGCTTATTCTAATAACTTTTTGAAAGACAAAACAGCAAAAAGTGGTAGTCAATCTTGCCTAAAGGCGATTCTTTTCAAGACCTTAAGTCATGTTTTTTTTAAAAAAAAAAAGAAATAATACAATTTCCATTCTTAAATTGTTATACGACATTTCATACAATGTTGAAATACTTCAGTGCAAGTATAGTAGAGTTGCACATAGCTTAGCTTTATTTGAACGAATGTATGTATACCACTGTTTTTGGATGTGTGCTTGTAGTCAAGTTAATGTCAAAATTGGCTTTTAATTGTTGAATATATGGTTATATGACAATGATACGATGAAATAAAAACAAAACACATTTACAGTTCTTTATGTGACTTTCTTATATCCTTTAATATCCAACGTCTTCATCATTTGCTGCCACTTCTACAGAAATGAATAAATGATATAAAAGACTGTTGTTCAGATTTTAGATATGTATTTTAGTTTTAGCAAGGGGACACTCTCATACACAGCTTCTATAAATTGGGCAGAGTTCAGGCGAAACAGCTTTAAAGCATGAAGCATCGATCTTCTTCATCTGAGATTAGTCACGATTACAAAATCTGTTATTATTTGATAGGTTTTAGATTATCACGACCTAATATTTATATCAATATAAGTCGGCTCGTGTGATATCGATAGTAATAAATGGTACAAGTGAACGACATCCGCGCAGTATCACAGGAGCCATAGTTTATCGAATGCACACAATACAAATGTTCATGAAATGTACATACTGCCAGTGATCCAAATGAATACGCATGCATTGATTTACGGAGGACGAAACGTGCCATCAACTTATGAAACTGCTTAATATCTACCACTTCCGTGAAGAATAATGGTTTAATGATTAACTTATCCTTGCACTATCAGTATAAAAACGGGCAGGGAACTTCAACTGATAGCAAAATGGCTCTTCTTAAGAGATGAAAACTATAAAATACTTCTTTTAAGTGAGGGCCTTTCGTGAACCTGAATTTTATGGTGACTTGGTTTACAAATTTAAGAAACTTAAAGGAATTAATGATTTTTCTTTTCAGTTCAGAAAAATCATAACACGTTACAGACGTATAGGTTATAACTTAAATGTTATGCGACAGTCTGCATGCTTAGTTTTTAACCCAATCATGGTTGATAACTATGCTGCCTTCTTTAATTGCACGCCGGTGGGTCGGGCGTCAGACTCTATGATGGCCCCGACATAAAGCTATTCATTTTAGTTGGGTGGGGCTGGAGCTTCTTGTCTGTTGCTTGGCCCACCGGGGTCCAACTGGTGTTTTTCTTTTGCTCCGGAGTTAGTACGTTATTCGGCGCCCAGGGATCTCCATCGTCGGGCAGCTTACTCAGTCTGTGAGTCCTGGTTTTTGATCCATCAGGATGTTTATCATGATTTATTTGTTTGTTCTTGATGATTCATTGACTAGTTAGAGATTCACCACGAGGACCGAATAACTAACTAAATGTTATGAACCACTGCAGAAGCTGAGGGTGAGGTTGTGGCCATGTAAAACCGGTTTAAGCCCGCCAGTAACTTTGTGTTACTGATCGTTCCAAGTCGATACTTCTGTGGTTGTTCTTTTTGTTTTATGTCTTGGTGTTTAAATTTTTTTTTGTGCTGTTGGCGCCTTATGTATGTTTTCATATTTTTAGTTAAGTTAAGGTAACTGAGTGGCCACCTATTGGGAAAATAGCTGCTCATTCGGCTTACGATATGTTTCATGGTATAAGTACCTGATTGTTAGTTTGGTTTTTTCCCACCTCGGTTTTTGGAGTGGGAATCTTTTTCTGATTGCGCCTTTTCCTGATCTTTGCCTACTTGTACCTTTCTAAAAATAAGCGTTACCGAATAATTTAATTTCATTTTAGAGGCAGTTTATTACAAACAACTGTTACATTTAGAATAGGTGCACATTCTCTTTTGAAATGAACCACAATTTTTCGTAATGTATTAGCTTTTTGAGTAGCAGCAATGCATGTTCAACTCACTTTAATTTTTTCTGCATTACACTTCAATGGTCCATTCATTCCAAAATGCATCAATTTACAGTATTCTTTTATGGGAGTAATGCAGATTCACTTATTACATGCATTCAAATTGGCAAGAGTTTTACCATAAGATGAGGATGAAATTTTCAATTACTAAAGCTCCGGCATCATCAGTGAATTTCAGCTAATGGGGAAGTAACAAAGTACCACGGTAATAGTACTTCAACGGTTATGTACAGTTTTGTTTTTGTTTGTTTGAATTGATGCTTTACGTCCCAGTCAACAGCTACGGTCATGTCGGGATGTTGCCTCAGTCTTAAGGAACTTTTACCCAAAATGAGGATGTCATGACATCAAACAAGTGCTCCAAATGTAACCACCCGAATAAACCAATAATGCTTATATGTATGGCTGGTTTGACTTGAACTACTTTTCCTGGGCATGTTCAAACCTGGGCGGTTAACCAGTAATCAGGTGGTCAGTCGGTAGCATAGAAGCTTTGCATGGAGGTACAAGCAGTCCATATATTTCATTAGGCACCTGTGGGCGGGGGTCCATATTCCCACCCGGCACTCTTGTTCCGTTTAGTATTACTAAGAAGAATATCAGGTATTGTCAAATGTCTAAATACATGGCCTGAATGCCAGGCTACACTAGAAGAAGCAACATTAAAATCAGCATTTAGCTGTCTCTATATATTCTTTATCATAGTGGATATACCGTTTTGCTTACCAGAACATCAACGCCATAACTGATTACATTCATTACTGTTTGAGTGCACACTATGCCAACTTCTTTAAAAACAAGTTCACATTTAATATTACCATAGGTCTAACAACGTTACTGTTATTTATGCATCAGTTTGATTGAATACTTGTAAAATTTTCAAGTACTAAGTAAAAAGTCAAGTATCATGGACAAGACTCGTACCATATTGCAACGTATGTTCCATCCGTAATGTTAAGGTTGATTATGGATGGACATAGAAGTACAAAATACTTTTTCAAACTCACTGAAAGATAATTTCTGTTGCTATGCCTCTTTTGCACCTGACGGCTGACAATCAATTATGATAATCTATGATTAATAATACTCGGCGCTATATTTATTAGTATTCCTCCCAATATTTACATGAATCATCAGTAGAAAACCCATCTTGGCTAAAATTTAAGTCACCCGACCAATGTTTTGGGGCTTTTTTCACTTCCTTCTGCCAAAAATTAGTGTCGCCATTAAACAAAAGCCGTATGTCAATTATTTGATTTGCCGGACAAACTTTTCGTTTTATACAAAAGGTTACATGGAATCCTCTGAAAATGATTGTTTACATAGAACAGTTTGTTTATACCTGCTATAATACTTAGCGAAGATTAAAAACAGATTTTGGTCATGATTCAATTATCTGGGGTTTGGTGGTCATATTCTGGTTTTATGGTTGATATTGTTTTGATCATTAATGGACCTGTTGAAACATTATTCATTCCCAACTATTGTCTACATTTACAAAGGGAGTTACCTATATTATAGGACGAATTAAGACATCGAGATTTGTCCTCCGTCTTTAATACATAATAAAACAAAGGTTAAATTTCGTATTGTATTTTTGTTTTGTTTATTAATGAGTTCACAGAATGATTTGTAAGAATGTAAAGTTTTTGAAACTGACTTTTGTTTTTCCTCGTATACATCAAAAGGATCTGATAACAGTTATGCAAACAAAAGATTACTTCTGTGAATGCCTCATTTCATTTCGATGTATTAGAGGTTCGGCGTGAAATTATGCGTCAGATATAGAGAAGAATATCAGCTGCTTCTATCAGTCAAGCCGTTAGCTTTTTGTATTGAGAAATGATTTTAAAGAATATTTTGTTGAAGCGAATGTCGTCTTTCCGAAGTGAAATCATGTCAGAACTGAGAAAGCAATTTTTGTTTGGTGTCCGAATTCTTTCAACATGTAATTGAATTTCCATATGTCTTGTTAGAACCCCATTTTGTGCGATATAGACATGGCTACAGATGCCTTATACAAATTAGCTCGAAAATATTATCATCTGGCATTTCGAGTGGAAGACAGTGACTGATCACTGTTATGCAAGGTTCTGGGAGGTCTGCATAGCATCAGAAAGAGGGTGCAGCGTGACCGTTGAAAAGTACCGAACTGACATGGGAAACTGTATAATTAAAATCTATTTTCGAAAAACATTGATAGGTAAATTAATGAATACGAATTCTATCCCTCTCTATAACCTAGAAGTTGGTACATATTTAAAGACATTGAATTATTTTTGGCTAACATTATAACAGGTGAAGATCGTTTTATTCTCTTTTTCGCCATATAGGGGAATTCAATATTCGAGCACCTTTTTGTGGTTTTCTGACATAACACCTGGATGATGTCTCATCATAAGATGAACGAATTTGATATTCCCAAAATAGCACCAATATAACAGTTCAGTTTCAATACAAATGATTTAGCTAAATAGCCATCTACTTAGGGCAAGTTTAGCTCCGCCTACCTGCCACCTACCTAACCTCTGATTAAATTGTATTTTCACTTGTCAGAGGCTGAATTTATTTCAGTTTAGTACATGAAATATGTGTTTTGTTGACAGGTACAAAAGCACATTATAACAGATAAGAGCAACATTTAATCTTGCAATTTGATCTAATTATAGGAGGACTAAATATTTTGAAGCATGTAAATATTTAATTGATTTTACCACTGTTCAACTGACCAGCTGCTGTCACACAAAATAAATGGGCGGGACTTAGGTTTATCTTCCAGATTTAGCAGCCTATTATTGGCTACTTCTATGCTCACTGATGCTGCTGTCCTGAGGTTAACCTAGTTCATTTTTTACTACAAAGGGATTACATACTCTTTGAAGTCCGATGTTGAAACAGATTTGGGTTGTCTTTGATTTTAACTGTAAACAGGCCTTTGGTGCTCGAATATTGAATTCCCCTATAAAACTATCATCTCTCCTTGAACATGTTTGTTTCCATGGTGAAACCAAGCACCTGGTTGATGACGGATGATCAGTTGTTGTCAATGACCCGGTTACTACGATTTTAGGAACAAAATATTTTGCGAAAACATCAAACTACCCGATAATGAACTCAAACTCCTCCAGACATCTGTTGCTGTAGATCTTTGAATATAAATTCATTGCAAGAAAAGTAATTATACATAAGGAATTGCTGGACAATCCCATAACAATGAGAACTGATTTCATTCGATTCTGAGAAAATCACTATTCAAAGCAAATTATTGTAGGACTTGAATTCTTACTCAAATTATACATTGTTTTAAAACCAAAGTTCCAGATCAGTATTCCCAGGACGGCTACAATGTGATCCCCTTCGTATCAAATCATACTCCATAAACAGTAAAATCATTCAGCCAAACAATATTAAAGACTGATGTCTAGCAGAGGAAGTCATTATCCGAGTAAACATCTCAGATTTTACATTTATTTCTAGACAAAACAATGAAATTGACGTATCCTTCGATTGCTTCCCTGCTAAAACCAAAAGATAAGCAGAAATTTCGTTCATATTTCATTCTCTAAATATGAATTGTGCTCCGGTTACAAATTTAGCATTTTATTGAGTGAGTAGCGTTCACAATGGCTTCCTTTACACGTCAATTTGAACAGCTCGTTCATCATTATTATTAGCTCACCTGAGCCGAAGGCTCACAGGTGAGCTTATAGGATAGGCAGGCATCCGTCGTCCGTCGTCGTCCGTCCGTCCGTCGTCCGTCGTCCGTCCACAATTTCAAAGAAGAATATTTCTGAAGCTAGTAGGCCGATCTTGATCAAATTTAATGTGAACCATATTTGGGTTGGGGGATTGATGGCATTAGGTTTGGAGCAGATTGTATCAAAATTGTGGTTTCCATGGCAACAGATAGGTCCCATAGACTTACAATGGGAAAAACTAAAAAAATCTTCTTCTCTGAAACCACTAGGCCCACAGCTTTGATATTTGGTATGTAGCAATGGCTAATGGTCCTCTACAAAAATTGTGCCATTCATGCCCCTGGGGTCAAATTTGGCCACGCCCCGGGGGGTCAATAGTCTCCATAGACTTACTATGGGGAAAAAAATCTTCTTCTCTGAAACCACAGGGCCCACAGCTTTGATATTTGGTATGTGGCAATGGCTAATGGTCCTCTACATAAATTGTGCCAGCCATGCCCCTGGGGTCAAATTTGGCTACGCCCCGGGGGTGGATAGTCTCCATAGACTTACAATTGGAAAAACTAAAAAAATCTTCTTCTCTGAAACCACTAGGCCCACAGCTTTGATATTTGGTATGTAGCAATGGCTAATGGTCCTCTACATAAATTGTGCCATTCATGCCCCTGGGGTCAAATTTGGCCACGCCCCGGGGTATGATAGTCTCCATAGACTTACTATGGGAAAAAAATAAAAAAATCTTCTTCTCTGAAACCACAGGGCCCACAGCTTTGATATTTTGTACGTGGCAATGGCTAATGGTCCTCTACATAAATTGTGCCAATCATGCCCCTGGGGTCAAATTTGGCCATGCCCCGGGGGTCGATAGTCTCCATAGACCTACAATAGGAAAAAAACTAAAAAATCTTCTTCTCTGAAACCACTAGGCCAACAGCTTTGATATTTGGTATGTAGCAATTGCTAATGGTCCTCTACATAAATTAAGCCATTCATGCCCCTGGGGTCAAATTTTGCCACGCCCCGGGGGTTGATAGTCTCCATAGACTTACTATGGGAAAAAAATAAAAAATCTTCTTCTCTGAAACCACAGGGCCCACAGCTTTGATATTTTGTATGTGGCAATGGCTAATGGTCCTCTACATAAATTGTGCCAATCATGTCCCTGGGGTCAAATTTGGCCACGCCCCGGGGGTCGATAGTCTCCATAGACCTAAAAAAGGAAAAACTAAAAAAAATCTTCTTCTCTGAAACCACTAAGCCCACAGCTTTGATATTTGGTATGTAGCAATGGCTAATGGTCCTCTACATAAATTGTGCCATTCATGCCCCTGGGGTCAAATTTGGCCAGGTCCAGGAGGTTGATAGTCTCAATAGACTTGCTATGGAAAAAAAATTCAAAAATCTTCTTCTCTGAAACCACAGGGCACACAGCTTTGATATTTTGTATGTGGCAATGGCTAATGGTCCTCTACATAAATTGTGCCAGCCATGCCTCTGGGGTCAAATTTGGCCACGCCCCGGGGGTAGATAGTCTCCATAGACTTACAATGGGAAAAACTAAAAAAAATTTCTTCTCTGAAACAAAAGGGCCCAGAGCTTCTATATTTTGTATGTAGCAATGTTTGGTAGTCCCCATTTTAAATTGTGCCAGTCATGCCCCTGGGTCAAATTTGGCCATGCCCCGGGGGTCAATAGTGTCCATGCATAGACTTTCATTTGTCGATTCTCAATTAATTTAAATCTCATGAGCTTACAATGTGATAATCTCTCAGGTGAGCTACAGGACCAATGGTCCTCTAGTACCAATGATGTCCTCCCAATAACTGCGTTTGAAGTTGGCCCCACTGTAGCGACAATATGCCTATTTATGGCACCAAGTGTACGACATTGGTCTAGTTTGGCTGAATACCCATCATGTGTATTGATCATTATTTTAGCGTATTGCATTACAAAAGCTACTAAGCAGATTGGGACTGAGAAAAGTATGATTGATATCGAAACGGCAGTCTATATAATGAAATTAGTGATGATTATTATTAATTGAGGAGTCATTTTGCTTATTTCAGTCTTTGTTTTGTTTCTCCATATAACATAGGTTGTAAGGTGCTCAGGTTGTATGGTACTCACATGGACACTATACGACGTTCATATTGTAAAGGACAAGTTTTACCAAATTTTCAAGGCTTTGCTCCTGAAGGAGCTATATTGCTACCACTGTTTACTCGGCTATTAATGGCCCATAGTGGCGCAATAAAGGACTGTCATAATGAGGTGAATACCTGATCTCTGCAGGGGGCAATAGAGAGGCACCACTGGTGATAATCCTCACAATTGAGGGCGGCAAAAGCAAAGCAAAGTTTATTGTCTACGCGCCAGCGCGTAGACTACTCTAAAGTTTGAGACTGACCTACTTACATAATTAAATTACAAGACAACTTATACACCTCTCTACAACTGCAACTGCACGTTTGAGTCTAGTGGCTTGAACATCGTGTAAGTAGGATTCCGGGTCGTTTCGCCAAGGACCAGGTAAACACCCAAAACACCCATGCAAACCTCCCTTTGGTTGGTAACATTTGTACCAATGGTGCAGTATGTACCAAAAATGGGGCAAATTGTTAAATTCGTGGAACTGGTGCATGATTACATTCTATCTAAGCAACAACGGAATGGAATGAACCGACGGTATTGTGACGCTATATTGTTAGGTATGAAAGCTTTGACCGCGCCCCACCTGCCGTGTTGCCAATTGCATTCTATACAAGCCACAATGGAATGAAATGAACAGACAGTATTGAGACGGTCGATTGTCAGGTATGAATGCTTTGACCACGCAGCGTTTTATTTCTGTTCAGTAACATGAACTACGATGAAATAGGAGTACGGTCAGATTCTTTGACATTCTAGTTTATATATGCGAAGCGTAGACCAAGCTTTTTGTTAAAGCTTATACTTGTTGGTTTTATGATCACTGATAACCTGTGCAATAAAACTGCACCCCTCTGCAATCAATATTGATTTTACCTGTTTGGGTCTGTTTTACCTGTTTAACCCCCTACCTGTATTCAGAGTCAATGTCAGGCCACCAGGTTTTCAAGTGTCCTGTCCCTTATCATTGATCATGACCCTCAGTAGACAGGGAAATATGTCTTTAAACACCTTTTCACGTCTGGAATATATACAATTTGCATATTTGTGATGGCGTATTGAAATCATTTTGATATATGATCCCTAATATTCCTTTATTTAGACACCCCAAGAGTATAGAACGGGAGCGCGGTGGCATAGTGGTAGAGCGTCGAACTCCAAATTGAGGAGTCCTGGGTTCGATCCCGACAGGCTTCACCGTTTTGTGTTCTTGAGCAAGTCACATTAACTCCATACAGTGCTGGTTAAACCCAGGAAGCGTTGGCTCCGTCCCGACATGACTGAAAAATTGTTGACAGGGACGTTAAGCCTCAACACAAACAAACAAGAGTATAGGTTTTATAGCCAGGAATGGGTAGCGCCATGCCGACGTGACTGAAATAAAAAAGTTGACTATGACGTTAACCCAACAAAACATGGTTTAATTTCGTATGGAAATGTTTTTCTGATAATCAAGCTTCCCATATTCTTGTTAATGTTAGAATTGTCTTCTAGTTGTGAATAGATAGAGTCGCACTGTATATATCCATTTCAAGTATATTACAATCTGTTCGTATTGATCTCATTGGCGCTTGATTGTCTCTAACTTAAGACGGATTTAGATCGATACGCTTCCTGCTTGCATCCGGTGTTTCTCTGTTCTTTTGTCTCGGAAATTCCCTAACATGATTTAGTTTTGATTATCATGCTTCCGACCGAAGATTCCTGGCATAAATCATTGCAGGATTCCACTGGCTTTCCGTAATTGACATTGTCACAGTAAAACAATCTTAGTGCATAGTGGACAGTTATCAGATTTTGGGTACATTAGAGAGGTTGAGAAAATGAACTTGTAACTTGTACGTGTACGTGTAGAACAGTTTTATCCCCAAACTTCGTCATTTATTACAAGTTCAAAATACTCGCTACACGTTGAGAATCAGTTAGGCTGTGAATGAAATAAATTTGCGACTTGTAAGTTTTCTTTATATGTTTCCATCGATAGGTCAGGTAGGTACAAGCAGAAACGAAGTTCGATGAAGCGTTGCCAAATCGTTTTGCACGTGCAGCCGAAGTATATCTGACCAAAGGCGAATCGACGTACATGTGGCCATATATGTATGTAGGTATCAACACATGTATAAACAATAAAAAATTCAGCTGTATATACTTTATGAAATCTACACGTACACGTTCGATTTTCTCAAACGATTTTACACTCAAAACGATCGTGTACGGGTAAATAAAGCTACAAGTACACGTACACGTTACAAGTTTATTTTCTCAACCTCTCTATTCTTTAAAATTACACTAGACATTTTCATTAAGGAGACATTGTCATTTGATACTTTTATTAAGGGGGCACTAGACCTATGGGTATTTTATTAAGGGGGCACTAGACCTATGGGTATTTTATTAAGGAGGCACTAGATATTTTGGTTGTTTTCATTTATGAGACTCTAGACCTATGGGCATTTACACCAGATTTTGGAATTCATTTCATTATGGAGGCATAAGATATTTGGGTATTTTCATTAAGGAGGCACTATATATTTGAGGGAGCGCGGTGGCGTAGTGGTAGAGCGTCGGATTCCTAATCGAGAGGTCCTGGGTTCGATCTCCACAGGCGTCACCGTGTTGTATCCTTGAGGTAGACACATTAACTCCCTACAGTACTGGTTAAACCCAGGAGGTGTTGGCTCCGTCCCGACATGACTGAAAAATTGTTGACTGGGACGTTTCAACATAAACAAATAATCTAGATATATCAGTATTTTATTAAGGTGCAGTAGATACCCAGTATTTCGGTATTTTTATTAAGACACTAAAAAGGTACAAGAAGGCAAAGATCAGGAAAAGGCGCAATCAGAAAAAGATTCCCACTCCAAAAAGCGAGGTGGGAAAAAACCAAACTAACAATCAGGTACTTATACCATGAAACATATCGTAAGCCGAATGAGCAGCTATTTTCCCAATAAGTGGCCACTCAGTTACCTTCACTTAACTAAACAATATGAAAACATACATAAGGCGCCAACAGCACAAAAATGTTTTAAACACCAAGACATAAAACAAAAAGAACCACCACAGAAGTATCGACTTGGAACGATCAGTAACACAAAGTTACTGGCGGGCTTAAACCGGTTTTACAGGTACCTAACCTCACCCTCAGCTTCTGCATATCCTGGATATTTTCATTGAGTAGACTCTAAACCTTTAGATATTTTCATTAATGAGACACATGCCTTATAATTATTATAGACATCTATTAAAAGCATGAAGGTGGTATATCGTAAGCAAATGTTTGTGGAAGTCCCTTCACAATTAATATTTCAATTGGTACACTGGTGAACCATAGAATTTGACCACATGCATGTAAAGTTTTGAACCTACAACCTCTGCCATTTATGCAAGTGGCCAATTAGTTTGATCTTTAATTTCCATGCACATTATTCGAGAACACTTAAAACTGCGTTTTAGTTAAAGGGTACAACCTTTTAAAAACCGCTTTATATACAATTAAATTTAACTGTCCAACTGTCAGGCCCTGTATTAGTCATTACAGTTTTATAATGGTTGTTCATATGTATATGCGTGTATTTCACATATTTGGATTTAACAGTTTAGTAACAAGCGCTAATTTTGAAAAGCAATGCGAGCCCTGTCTTTTCTTATTATTTTGAATTTTCTACAAGGTACTGTCCGAAAGAAGTCACAGCGCGATTGTCCCGTAACTCCCGCTTTTACGCGCTTCAATAAAAGGCGACTTAAAAGAAGCAACATCCTGATTAAGTGATAATAAGGAAAAACAAAACGATATAATGTATATGTATAGTAATTTTGAGTTATGTTGACGTAACGTGTTCGTGTTTTGCAGGGCACGAGATGGTCACGTGCACAACAGAAGACCAGGAACCAGGAAGATACTGTAAACAGTGCGGTGAAATCACATTCCAACCCAACAAAAACAAGTTTGGCGATGACTGTAGATTAAGGTAAGAACCTCTGGCCAATATAGAGCATATACTAAATCAAGCATGCTCATGTAGCAGAATTGCTTTTCCAGTATTATTTAATTCGGTTACAAGCGTCTACAAGTGCAAAGTTCCAGTTAACCAATAATTACCATTCACAGACATTGAAGCTGTTTTAAAGACTTGTGAAGCAATATTGGCAACATTTGAGCTGCTGATAAATTTGTTTAACAGTTTCTTTATCCACATGCAACACTTCTGGTTAAAGGCATTGTTAATGTGGCATTTCCATACAAAATATGAGTACTGCTGTTGAATACTGTGAGAAAACGTCAGATGTTATTACTGTTAATAATTGTTTATCCAATCTATATGTTGTTTACACTATTGACAGTAATTGTTTACACATGACCATTGAGAACCCACAGAGCTTTTATTAACGCTGATATGAAATATAAGAAAATATTTGAAATCGTGCTGAATGAATTTATATGAAAATGCGTTTTCACCTCAGGCTTGAAACCCTCTCACCTCAGGCTTGAAACCACCTCAGGCTTGAAACCACCTCAGGCTTGAAACCACCATTGCATTCCTTTTCAATCAGCCCAACACGTTTGTATACGTTCTGACTTTTATGGGGTTAATAAATGTTGCTACAACGCATACAGTCCATGCGAAAGTCAAGCTCTTTATAATCTGAGCCGCATCGTGAGAAAACCGGATTTTTGCCTAGGCGAAAACAAAGGCGCAGATCAGCTTCGCGGTAACCGCGAAGCTGATCAGCGCCTTTGTTTTCGCTACACGGATAGTACAATTTCTCTTCTTCTTAAATCCGAAATTCCAAGCTTCTAGCCTGCTTCTGTAACTGTACAGGCCGATTTATGTCGGACCTGGTCGGAAACCCCGAAGACCGGTTTTCTCGCGTCGAGGCTCATCTAACAGTTGCCTTGGCAAATCCAACAGAAAGTCAGTTTTCCCGCCATTGTCGGCCAAATTATTGTCTAAATATTTTTCGTTAATTTGAACATGCTTACAGCGAGATAAATGGCCATGTTTCATCATTTTCATAGGATGTATTAAACTATGTTTGCTCAATAAAGTTAGAGATTATCATGCTGTAATTTCTTTTCTTTTTCATAGGAAAACATGCGACAATCATTGGATGCACTATAAAGACTTTGGCAGCACTATAAAAGACGCTGTGTGCGAATGTGATGATGGTTATCATTTTGAAAACGAAGATCAACGAGCCTGTGTCCCGAACAAAATTTGTCCAAAAGGATATGGACAGGGTCTTTTCGGTAAGCTTTTCTCCTAAATTTGACTTTCCACATACCTTTTAGGCGGCGATCGAGACCATGTAGGCGTGTATTAATGAACGTGGTTCATAACAGCTTGAAACAGCGTTTCGATTGCGAATAGTCGCCACTTATCGACGATACAATTTACAATCGAAAACGGTTTCTCAAGACGTTTTAATTCATAATTTGAAAGATTTTCGGATTGCTACCTACTGGGTGTGGATCTAAGATGTATGAAGCTTAATAAACAAAAATGCTTTGTTAGATTTTGCTTTATTTTGGAGTATTTTGTCCGCAGCACCCATTGTATGCTTTCTTATGTTGTATGATATATTTGTACAATACACTATGATAAAAATTAATGTAAAAATAATGTAAAAAATAAAATTAAATTTGCAAAATTTAATACTTACAATAGTCGAGCTTTTTCACAAACTTTAATCCGACTCAATTTATAGCTTATGAAATGCGTAATTCAAAAAATTGTAATGGCGAAAGACTTTAACAATTTAATTTAAATGTTGTGTTCAGCGTTAACGCCCAATACCTATCAGACGTAGTGTCGAAGCTAGATTTTATAAACAGTTGCTTCTTCTCTCGTTGAACAATGTCTGTACAAACCTTAATTAGTTGTTTGTACTGTTACATTAATAAATTGTGTTTTGTCACACTGGATCCCTTAAAAGTCATGTCATTCCTTTCGTTGTACATGTAAACGCATCGACGTATCTTAGGTAGTAATTTTCCTATCGTTTCATTTCAATATAATTCCCTTTTCGTAATTACATTGAAGTATATGTATTTTTTTTATTTGTTCATACCTCAGTCTTTAAATTGAATGATCGTTCTGGTGGAAGAAATGTGAAGTTAAACTGTGACATATTCAAGTTACACGTGATAAAAACAATTATTTTGACCATTAACATTACTCTGAATGCTTGAAGCTTTACAATAAGACACTTCAAAAGATGTGCACACTATGCTATCTTGCATGCATTGAGATTTGCACCTCATTTATTTGTAATTTTTAACTTACACTTGTATGTTTTCTGTCAAAAGTGACATCTTAAGTTCACATGTTATGCAATCTGGGATTATCTTGTACGTTTATTGATTGAATTAAAAGCCAAAAAGGGAGTAGTACATGTAACTTGCACATTCACGTACGTCCTAGATATCCCATATACAAAAATTGATTTTGGGCATTTTCGGAGTGTTTGTGTGTATGCCATTAAATGTTTTGGTCTTTTATGCATTTCAAAATTTAGGCAAATTTTTCTATCATTTACCGTTGTCAGCTTTTGGACTTCTGTTAAGCTTTTATATTATGTATAACTCCCAATTTAGTGCGTTCCGGAGGCCGCGGACCCAATCGGTTTACAGGCAAGTATGGTGTAGTTTTGACCAATGTGTGATATCACACCATTTCATCATATATACGGACTTTATGTCTCGCCTGCTTTTAGTTAAACCCCAAACATTTCAGTATATAAGTAACGCTATGTATATTTCTTGCTTAATACCACATGTCTTAAATTTTATTTAAGGACGATAACCTTACATCTGTTCTAAAAGCAAAGGTCAGTCATTTGACTGGCTCACACGATACAGTCGATAACTGTTACTAAATATCATAGTATTTCTATGAATGGACAGAATATGATTTTCAGTCATCAACATAGGCGTCAGTGGTGTTTATGTCCGTTCTGTGTTTTTCTTGCTTTATGCTGGTACAGTTTGAAAAGTGTAAAGTCATTTTCAAATTTCTTCTTTGCCTGTAGAATGAAACACAGTTAGTGAAGTACACGTACTTGTTTCAAGAAAACTGTTAACGAAAAATGTAAATAAAGGTCGAGATATAACATTACCTTGACGAATACCTTAAGTGTCGCATGTTTATAAAATGGTTCTGGGTTTGCATGCGAAGTAAATCGATATACAAAATATGTTTACTTCTGTTAATTTATGCTTCTGATACATGTATATATGGTTTATAACTGCTGACGATGTGTTGATAATCTCTGATTACTTCTTAAAACTATGCATATGACTTCAATGTTGCTTGAATATCACATGTTTATGTTTATCATCTTTTCTACTTCTACATACTAACAATTTAATTTATCCATGTTTTCTTCAACCTTAACCATAAACTAAGCAGTTATTTTGTTTATCTTTGTTAAGTCAGAGCATATTTCATTTCATGCATTATGCATTTTGAATTGTTGCCTATGTTTTATTCTGGTAATCATAGTATTCAATATCGTACCGTACATGTTTAGTTGTTATTTGGCATCTTCAGTTTGACGCATGCAGATTCAGTTTTATTGGTCACCATAGGCCCAAGCTTAAGCAGAAAGTGACCATGATATTTTATTGTACACAATATCTGCGCAATAGTTGAAAATATTTGTTGAACACCAAAAGGCAATTCATCTTTACTACATCTAGTTAGTGTAAATCAACAAAAAAGTATCATTAAGTTTTCTTCGGTTAATTTTTGTAATATAAATGTAATTTGGTTTTCAACGATATTGTTGTCACTTTCTATTGTTATGAGCTTCCATCATAAGCCACCACATGCTTTATATGCATCCCCTTAAGATTATTCACAATAGCGAATAGTTCCTTTAGAATGTTTGAAAAATCCTTAGAACTGCGAATTTGGTGGGGTCCAAACTCCCGATGTATATTCCTATCAGCTAGATAGATTTTAGGTTGTTAAGGTTATGGTTGTTAGTCTAAAGCATCATGAAATTGTTACGAATCCATTGGTTCCATTTGCACGGCTTTTTCGTGGCATGTTTGCAGTGCTTCAGGGGTGAATATTGTTTCGGATATTTGAACTGTTGTTACAAATGGTTCTGCATGTTTTGCTCTTATTTCTTGTGTTTGATATTCTCATTTGTAGTTTTATGTCATATTTCAAAACTTATATTTTGTAGCACCGTCATGAACATACTGCATTGCTTTGTCTTAGTCCATGAATACAAGCTTGGTCCAGCTTCATCAAAGCATTTATGAAACCGTGTGGACGGTTTGCTAATTAAGTCAATTTGATAATTTATCACCATATGACATCACTGTTGTTGTTTTTTATATTCTAATACTTGCCGCAGTGGGATTTTACGCTATTACATAATATATAGTTTGATCTATGAACTATTGTGAGATAAATCTTAAAAGTAAGGTCAAAATAGCTTGATTAAGCTGGGCCCACATATCATATTTATCTCTTGATTTAAGACCATCATTATACTGGTATGTAGTATTCAGTTTTACCATTGCCATTAACAAGTTCACCATCGTGGAATCTAATAAAGTCATTCACGTTTGAAATGACCCTGGCACGTGAAGTACGAGTGTTTTGATTGCTGTGGCAGTTCATCACGTTACTTAAACCTCGAGTCTTGTCACAACGAATACAAATACTGCTAAAATGAACATGTTTGTAGTAATTAGGGTTCTTGTTTGTGTTAAATCGTTTGTGTTAAACCTTTTGCTCAATAAGTAGGTCACCAAAAATCAAAAGTGATGTTGACGCTTTTTCGTCATCTTGACCCTCACTTACAGTAATTGACGGCATCCACCTTTTGCATTAGCTACTGAAAAGGAGTCATTTAAATGCAAAATTATTTCTCACATCCAATCTTGCATATTTAGACTGGCTGAAAGCTAAACGCAATCCCGCGAAAGATTCCCATCTAAACCTGCGTTGTGACAAGGCTCGTATAGAATTTAGTGTCCCAGAATAACCAAAATGTGTTTCAGAAATAGACAGTTGTGCTCAGAAATAGACTAGACAAGTCGAAGACATAGACCTACGCGTGGATTTCTATTTTTGAATGCAATGAATCTTTTCCTTCTGCGACATATCATCTCTGAACAAAATTAAGTATGCTGAGAAATTTCCAGATGTAATTGTTCTGTAAGGCGCCATTTATCAGTTGTTGATAGGTCATCTTCGCAAGCCATGGAGCCCTTGCGCACTTAAAGAATGAAGTGGACTTATACTGCCCTTGACTCGAGGAGACTAAAGAAAAGTCATCAGTATTTCATTGTTTATAAATTCAAAAGTCATCAGTGTTTTATTGTTTTTAAATTTAAAAGCTGTCGCAGTGAGGTGAGATTTATTGTTAAATGATATGAAGCAGTAAACATTTTTCTAGTGCATTGATTTTTTGCCTACATGTTTTATCCACATCAGCTTTTACATGTATATTTGACAAAATTCACTATTTTCTTGCTTTTGCGATTCAGATATGCATTTTATGTTGCTTTGTTTTTTACATTATTTATTAGTGTTTTGTTTATTTTACTTTACCTTATTCCTTCAGAATACCGCGATGTTGTGGTTGTTTGACGTTCGTTTGCGTCGTTTTTGTCTCAATGGATTATGGTGTATGTTTTATCTCAAACAATCAGCAGAGTTACATCTTTTCTTGATCTGGTGAAATTTCCCTGTAAGCACAATGACGGGGCGTCATGTTGATGTTATATTGACGTAGATGATGTGTCATTCATTGTGACGTCATGATGACGTGGTATCGACGATGATGATACGTGCATCAATTTCGATACGTCGTTTTATGACGTCTTACATTTGTTTGGCCACATTATATAACATTCAGAAATATTTCTACCTCTGCAAATGTGTTGCTCTGTATGTCACAGTGAGAATCACTTTGTGCGGAATGTATACAAACCGATAAAATGATCGGTGACGCACATTGCAATTGTCGCCGAAGTTGAGCTGATTTATTTGATTTTTTCAAAGTGTTTACTCTACTGACTGGTAGATAGATTTATTGAATGAAAGTAGCATTAAGGAATCCAGGTCATTTCCTTTTCAAAAATACTTCAGAAAAATTAACCCATAGTGGCACTCATTACTTCCATCACAATAACATTGAAGTGTTTGCGAAAACAAAATAACGGAATTTCTTACGTTACTTTCTTTCAAACAGTTCAGTTTCATCGTTGCCTGCAGCTATCTATCAGTAAACCGAGTAAAACACTAGAAAACCTGACCTCAACTTCGGCGAGAATTGCAATTTGTGCCACCGATCATTTTATCGGTAAATATTAAATATACATTTAATGCCACGTAATTCTTAGTAGCGTATGTTGACAGAGACTACTTACACCATAATCGCATGAATTGATCTTATCTTCATTCCCTTTTGCTTTAGTCATCGTTCCTTTATTTAAATCAATCAAAACATCAGCTCAAAATGGTTACTCCAATGACAATGTGTGTATTTATTTAGGTGTATGTGAAGAATGTATTACCCAGAACAAGTGGTCGGATGTAGAAGACAGGAAGGGAAGGTGTAAACCACTCAGAAAGTAAGTCACTAGTTGTAATAAACACTGGTCGGTATAAAAATTGGCATTCTTTAAACGTCCCACGTGTATTAAAATTCGCCATTCTGACAAGTCAGTATGAAAAAGACCAGTGATTGTGATCCCTCCTTTTGCATCTATTACACATTGAAATGGAATTTGGTCAATGTTTATATTAATAATGAAACAGACGTTTTACATTGAGCAAGATGGTTAAAGTGAACAGATAACGGTTACATCCTGATTCGTGGATAAACGTTTGTGTAGCAAAAGTGAGGAAACCCTACCTAAGGACACCTTTTCTGAAAAAAAAAAAATGTTCTCCAACAAAATTGTTGATCTATGTTGCACTTAATCGTGCTTCGCATGCTTTTAAAACTAGTGATATAAACGGTTAATAAACCCTGATTTGAAAGAAATTCTTAATAATTAAATACCCACATTATTTGCAAGGATACTTAGAATTAATTAGTTTTTGGAAAATCTAATTCAAAATCAGATTATTTAGAATGGGATGATGGCGTTCTAATGTACATGTATTAAATCTTGCAATCGAAATGATTAAATGATTAAAATCTTCAAAATTGTATTGTAAATAACTTGACTGTATGTTTATAAAAAAATGTCCAATCAAACCCGTCTTATAATAATACCATTTTATGTAATGAGAACGTAAATTGTTTAAATTGCCTTTGTAACGTACTGATTGACTCAAATAGGGGAAATAAATCGGTGCGAATATTTACCTCGTTGATTTCGTATCCCTCAAATGCTTGCATGAGTTTGATATTCACGTTTCATAACATTTCTCTGCGACTCCTAATCTCACCCTTTGTCTAATCCTTATAGAATGACCTATGTTTTAAAGTTGTTATTATTGCATTTAACGACATGCGTTGTTTGGACGCATTTTAAGTTGCTCTGTAGAGTACAAAGCATTAATGCTGTATGCTGTTTTGACACGAGAGTGGATCATCTCATAAATGTTTTGGAAAAGGAAAATGTGGTTTATAATATAATAATCTTATACATCTTGTATTATTACGATTAACTTCAATATTGATTTGTTTCTTCCATTTCTAGTTGTGGGAAGGAGGGACGCTGCACCCTAGTAGAAAGTGATGGTACAACAGACAATAAATGTGGTCCAAAAGTTACTGGTGAGTATAGAGTGATAAAATCTAAATTTGAATCAAGCTCAACCACAAAAATGTAGACTTGAAATTGAATATTTAAGCCAAGTTAAACCACAATTTAGAAGATTGCAATTGAACATTTTGACTTAAGCTTTACCACAAATAAGTAGAAGGAAATATATATTTTGAGTTAAGCTTCACCACAAATAAGTAGACATAAATTCACATTTGAATATTTTGAATCAAGCGTTATCACAAATTAGATATACTGAAATAAAGTAATTTGAATCAAGCTTTACCACGAATAAGTTCACTTATATGACGGCATCCTCACAATAACTCTCTGTACACGTCTTCAAAAATCCAGAACTAATTAAAACTAGCACAATGAAAAAAAAGAGTATTAGACTTGTATAAGTATAAAGTAAGTACATGTTTTGATTTTCTTGTTTTCAAATGCATCATTAATTTTTGAATGTACAAGTATCAGTACCAGTTTTGGTTTTGAGTAGGAAGCTGATGTTTCTGATTATAAGGAAGTTTCGAATTGTTTGGTGTAGCCGTCTGTTCACACCATTTCTTCAAATTATGGCCCGGGACAATGTTGCATTGCCTGCGTCTGAATGACTCATTTTCAAATCACTCGATGGTGGTGTTGCATAATTCATGTTATACCACTTTACCAAATATCCAACGTCTTTAATCGCAGTTGATTAGGTGCCTGCCTGCCTGCATCATTTAAACTCATTTCAAAGTTCAAGTACAATACCTCTTACCGCGAGCTTACGGAAATGCAACGAATACTACTAGCAATACGCATGCTGTAAATTGTCCAAAGTAATTGAATTGGCAGAAAGTAACAGTTGAAAATGTTCGAACATAAACTCGCCGTGTGGTGGTAAACATTTCCTCGTAATAATGGTAATAATTGCATTTGATGTTAAGGAATTTACTAGCTGATAAACAAAAAGTATATTACTTAAAGTGTATTACTTGAGTGAACCTATCTTAAATTAAGTCACACCTGCGTTTATCTTCAAACCATTTAAATATGATATCTTCTTTAAAGAAAAGGATGATACCATATTGTTTCTGGTCAGCTTTCATAATATTTCTGCTAACTTTTCAATGTCTTAACTGACCAATCCTTCCTCTATACTTCAAACTATATCGGCCTGTAAACTGACTTCTACTCTTACTTCAAAAAATCTCGGCTTGTAAACTGACATCTATACCCTTACTTCAAAATATCTCGGCTTGTAAACTGACATCTATCCTTACTTCAAACTAAATCAGCATGTAAACTGACATCTACCGTTACTTCAAACTATATCAGCCTGTAAACTGACATCTATCCTTACTTCAAACTATTTAGGCCTGTTAACTGATTACTCTCCTTACTTCAAACTATATCGGCCTGTAAACTAACTTCTGTCCTTCCTTCAAACTATATCATTCTGTAAACTGACTTTGATTTTGGGGTGGGAATTTCTTTCTCATTGCGGCTTTTTCTGATCGTTGCCTACTTGTACATTTCTATCGTTACTTCAACTATATTATCCTGTAGACTGCCTTCATTCCTTACTTCAAACTATATCGACCTATTAACTGACTGCAGGAGCACATAATCTTTCTCACGGAGCTAGTAGCTTTCTCTATAGTATTGTGAAGGCCTAGTGTGATGGCAAACCCTCCATCATTGGATTTGTAGAGAAAAGTTTATCAGCACACTATCAGCATCATTTGTTTTATTAGCCATTTTCAAGTTCATGACATGACTAGTGTAAACATATTTAATGGATAATCCACAGCCCCAGCATCTTTTGGCCACAGCCAAGCAAAACAAACTTTTATGTTAGAACAGTCAAAATCAGAAAAAAGCACCGTAATGCACTGTTTACATCACCTTTCACATGAAGTTGATTAATATTGCCGAATACAACTGTTACAGTATTCAACCATAATTATCAGAAAACTCTTTGAATTAAATGCTGGTAAAATTCAAAGGACATGGCTTTCTTTGAATTAGCCTATTAAACTGACAGATACATTGCAATCTCTGCTGGGAACAACAGCCAATAGACCCCTGTCTTCCTAGGCCTAACGCTTACACCAGGTGATAGCCCCGTGAGAGATTATAGGCTCCTGCTGACTGAGAACTGTCAAAATAAAGGTCTGATATGAATCACCTTTGTCCAGGCTACTTTTGGTCCTTTGAGATCAGTGAGGATATTCTGAGAAATCTGAAATTTATGATCAGTTTAGATACATTCCTAACAATTTTAAACCATTTAGCTCTCTTAAGCTTTGTTCGTCTATGTAATTTCTACCTAAATGATTTATGAAAATCGCAGTAATTTTCTCTGGCTCCTTGTTGCCAGATTTAAAGGGTAATAATAATAATAATAATAATAATACGAACTGTTTTACTTTTTATTCAGTCTTTGACAGAAGCTACAGCACGTCCACACCTTTTTTGCTTTAATCTACTTGCATTCCAATCACTTAAAGCTGCAACCCGTTTTAATTAATGTATACCGACTACTGGCATACCCATTTAGGTTTTCTCTCTCTATTTAGGACTGTTTTATTTTGATGATAAATGGTGTCACGGATTTATCTTTACTGATTGAACCTATTTTACGTAAGATGTTTGAATAACTTAAACGCATAACGAATCTTTCTGTTTATTCTCTCCGTAAAACTATCACTTTCTCCTCCGATAGGTTTCATCAACTGTTATGTTTTAAATATGAAAATCATCATTAAAATATGAAAATATGAAATTGCAGTAGCAATTTGATAACTTAAGCTACATATGTTTGCTTCTACAACACTCCTTTTTACTGAACTGTGAAACCGATTTTCTGTAAGTCGTATACTTTGTTTTATTTGTGTCATGTTGATGTTTCTTTAGCGTAATTTATCAGTTTTGTTTTCAAATTCATGACCATCTTGATAGATCTTTGGCCAGTGAAAATATGCAAACAGCAACCCCATCAATCAAACTCTGCATATGTAGCTATTAAAATCAGGCTTGTATCTGTTTTTCTTAAAACAACAACTAAGTCATCAGTTTGAGAGTTTGCGAACGGCCTATGTGCCTAGCTGAACTCAAGAGCAACATTTTGTTTTATAAAATACGTGTTCGTTGGGTGAACATGAAGGCTTTTAAGAGTCTACAATCCTCTGTGATGGCTTGAATATTTTTACACAATGCTTAAGGTTTATTACTTGAATCACCGTCACCATTATCTTGCTGAAACATATATGATCATATAATCATGTTGAAGGAAGTTCCAAAATGTCAGCTTCGAAGCTAAGCACAATAACATGTAGCACTTTCCATGATCATTTTAAATAGATATGGTTTCATTAGACATAATTTAAACCATCTGTTCAAATTGTGCTTCTTTTTGCATTTATGTCTAATATGTAACATTTTAGTCGTTAATTTGAACAGTCTGACAGTTTCTATATAATAATAAAATTTCACCTTTTCCCTAAGGTGCAGTATATCAATTCTTTGTTCTATGAAGCCCATATGAATTCTGTTATTTCTATAAGTGAGCACCTGCTTTTACTAATTGGATAGCTTTATGACGTCTACATCTCACTTCCAGGAAACGTTTCCTACTCTTGAGGCTAACAACGAGACAAAAGTTACGCTTGAAGCAAATCGTTCCTTTGCTTATCAAAGTGCTTATTCTTTGATCCTTTTGTTACACGTTTGTATTGTTATTACCTTGATATTGACGCTAATTGAATACACAAAAATTTATTCATAGTAGTTGCCAGTCCTTTTCATAAATGTATTATTTCTATATGTTGTACATGGTAGTCTACAACTGAAAGAGTTTTTTTCTTTATCCAATCTAGTTATTGTTATCACCTACTATATCACGTTGTTAGCTCGCCTGCAGGAAGTGCATAGAGCTATTGTAGTCACCTCGGTCGTCCCCGTTTACGTTTACGTGTACGTCCGCGTCACACTTTCGGTTAAATTTTATTATAAGTCTATATCTCTTGACCATGTTGATGGATCAAGTTGAAACTTTGCATGTTGCTAGATATTGGTCTGAAGTTTTACGCAGTACCATCATGATCCACCCTGGGTGACCTTGAGGTCAAGGTCACGAACTTAGAAATTTTGTGTTTAAGTTTTTGGTTAAAGTTTTTGTAAGTCTATATCTCTTGACCATATAGATGGATTGAATTTATTCTTTGCATTTTGCTAGATATTGGTCTGAAGTTTTACGCAGTACCATCATGACCCACCCTGGGTGACCTTGAGGTCAAGGTCACGGACTTAGAAATTTTGTGTTTGTTTTTGGTTAAAGTTGTTGTAAGTCTATATCTCTTGACCATGTTGATTGATTGAGTTGATGCTTTGCATGATGGTAGATATTGGTCTGAAAGTTTATGCAGTACCATCATGACCTACCCTGGGTGACATTGAGGTCAAGGTCTTAGACTTTTTGTGTTATTTTTTTTGGTTAAAGTCTAAATCTCTTGAACATGTTGATGGATAAAGTTGATACTTGCATGTTGATAGATATTGGTCTCAGGTTTTATGCTGTACATCACAACTCACCTGGATGACCTTGAGGTCAGGGTCACGGACTTGGAAGTTTTGTGTGTAAGTTTCGGTTAATGTTTTTATAAGTCTATATCTCTTGAACATGTAGATTGATCAAGTTGATACTTTGCATTGGTCAGAAGTTTTATGTTGTACCATCATGACCCTTCTGAGTGACCTTGAGGTCAAGGTCATGGGTCATAGATTTTAACAGATGTAGTGGCAAAGCACAAGTCAGGCGAGCTACGCTGTCCTGAGACAGCTCTTATTTTTGTTATTTTCTTGGTATTGATGCTAAAAGAATAAACTAACATTGATTTGTAATAGGTGCAGATCTTCTCTGTATTCTTTTTCACATGTTACACGGTAGTTCAGTATCAAAATTTGATGTGTTAAAAATTCACATTATCTTAGTATCAGAAAACTTGAAAAACCCAAATGACTATCATTTTGTACTTCAGTATCAAAATTTAATGTGTCAGAAATTCACATTATCCGAGTGAAACTTTTAAGTATCAGAAAACCTAAGGACCCCAAATGACTATAATTTTGTACCTTATTAGGTAAAACAATACATACTTTAATTTTCCAGATGTACGAGACTGTGATTCCCTCATCCACATCACCCCCGAGCCCCAGCCCTCAGTCAGTAAGCCCGTCCTATACGGTACCATCTTCGGTGTTCTTGGAGTTCTGCTGCTTCTCGTCATCCTCCTGGTATTCTTTTACTATCGACGGCGTGGACAACAGTCAAGAAATCAGCAAAGACGAATGACGAAGGAAGATTTGGATGAGCTTCTGGCTGAGATTTGTAAACGTTGTCGAAAGGATGAAGCGTACTGCAAACGAGGTATGTTTTCTTATTTTTTGTCCTAAGCGTTTTTTTTTTTTTTTCTGTTTTTTTTAATCAAGGTAGTTAATCAAATATTTGATTTTTTGTGTTATTCGCCATTTTCTGTCTTCTATTGTGGCTTTGGGCGTTTTCTCGGACGTTGATGCTAGTGTTACATCGGAATATCGTATATTATAACATTACAAAAATATATTATATCTTTATAAGAAAGATAATTAAAGAATCTTATCAAAATAAAGCCACTGTTTTTGTTTCTATACTTAAGGTAGCATATCCTGATCAATTTCAATAAACAGTCCAGGTAGAAAACCCGACGTCGAATGTCTGCGTGATCTATGTGATTATGGGGTCATAAGGCTCAATCTGAATGGTGCCATATAAGAGAGCAAAATTCTATATGTACTGATACTGATATTGATTTGGAATACCGTTCATTAGCATCTACAAAAGAGAACTCATTTATCTCATAAGGGTCCTTATCTGATATCTGCTTCGAGTCTATGGCGTTTTGTTATCCAAAAGGTGTCAAGAGAGAGGTTTTGTAACTATTATTTTGGCTGTTCTCATTTCAGTTTTGTCAGTAGCCCAGAAAGAGGTTGAAGATGAAATTAATCAACAGATTTGGGAACTTCCAAGGGAGTTGTTTAGAAAACACATGCAGCCTGCAAAGTTTGAAGTCATTGTGGAGACATATAAAGGTGAGTCGAAAGGTTTAGTTTTGCTGATTTAACTAAAATGTAATAGTATTTAAGAAGAAAAATTGTGGGTGGCTGCACGCGTTTTAAATCTGAAGAATGATTTATACAAGTGGATCTAGAAAAGATAATAAGAATGCAAATAAAATCTTCATATAACATTTTGTTGTTGAAAATCATTAAAAACACAAGTTCAAATAGATACTATTTTCTTTTTCTTGTATACACACTGATGTTGATTTTTTGACTAAGTACAAAACCATGAAGGCGGCTGCCATTTTGGCAGAAACTACAGTATTCAAAGTTAACAGACTACATTTATACTTTTGAATCTTTCTTTCAGGCCAATCAGTGAAGTATGCCATTAATGGCTACATGAATGATTGGAGGAGTTGGAAGGGTGACACGTCTGAAGCAGTAGAAGATCTTATAAAGGCCCTTAATTCTGTCAAGAGAGAGGATATAGTTTACAAAATAGCGAACAAATTACGTGAAGGTGAGTCATTCATAAACTTTGAAATCGACATTTAAGATTGGTGTAGTTTTGTTTCAATTATCTTGAAAATATTGTATCATGTAGCAACTTCTGTGTAGAGGTGGGGCCACCTTATCTTAATATTTAGAAGCAATACAACACAAAAAGTGATTTTGCTATAGTCTATTTCCATACGACTAAGGGATCTAAAATATCTTACATTTCAGAACAATGTTTATAAAATCTGACATTGAAGGTATTTATTTAATATTGCATTTTATGTATTGTGTCAACAAATTTCAGATTACCCTGAGGTAGTAGCGAACTATAACAGCCCTTATAACCGTTCATCGAAGCCAAGTGGTGCTGAGAGGTTCTGTGCCTCTATATTCCCATGTTTATGTGACAAAAAACAAAATGACAATATAGACAACAAAGACACTTCCGCAGGACTGCTTGAAACTCGATCCACCAATGAAAACGGTGGAAACGTGGGAGCTCCGCCCACTAACATATCACATGACGGCGGGGTAACGCCCACAGAGGCGGGAATGGCTTATCGCCATGGACCTACACCAAGTGCTCCAGTGATCACTGATCCTCAGTCATTCTTTGAACCAAATATAAAACCACATTTTTATGATCGTTCCGATTCACTGCCAGACTCTGTGCCCGTACAAGCCAGTTCGTGAAAGTGCTCAAACATTTTAGTTAGCACGTGTTTTATGAAGTCATTTTCAACATCATGGATTACTAAAATCTTTTTCAATTTATATCATGTGCTTGATCCTTGGACATTCTCGGTGAAAGGCTGTGCCGGTTGACTTCGAAGTGGTGGAAAGTATCATTCGACAAACAGATCCGGTAATTTATACGTATTAAACATAACCAATGGTGAAAGGAAAACGTTCACAATTTTAATCTTTTGTGAGGTTCCCTTCAGAGATACATGGAAAGCATCTACTGCAGGGTATTGTGTAAGGCGGCTTGTGAGTAACATGTCATCATGAAATGTTGAGGATATGAGATGTTTACAAGCCGAGTATAAGCAAATGGTAAAGTCGAAGTCTCTGTTGAAGACGATGCCATTACGTTGCCAGTAGACATGTATGATTTTAATGCAAGTAAGGCTATAGCAAAATGATTTAGTAGTATTTGGATATTCATGTCTTGGAAGCGATGTGCGTTTCAAGGAACACGGAGACAGGATGTGATCAGTGATATATATACATGTATCTTCATATTGAATTATTCACCACTGACAATGTACTTTAGTTTCAAATTAAATGTATTCAGCACATTGGAAATATGGAATATTTTCATTGTGTTATATCAATGAAATAAACTTAAGCATTCACTGCTGTTTAACAGCTTCATCATTATTTCGATTTTCATTTATCACTTTTCACTTCTGCGTTCATGAAGTTTTTTTTTATTTCAGGAAGAGTACAGAACAGTTGTAAATAGTTCGCTTTGTTATATTTTACCAAAATGTAGATGTCATGAGAGGCTGTATAGGTATACATGTAAAACAGTCTATTGTGATGATCTAGTATAAATGAATTAGAATGGGTATACTTAAGAGAGGACTTTATTTTATATTTTAGTTGGTAATCTTTTATACAAATGGTATGATAAAAGATGTAACAGACCTGTAGTAAGACGTCAAACTTCGGATGAAACCACACAACAAATACACACAATACAAACTGTACAACATTTTTTTAATTTTCTGGAAGATTCACTACAAAAACTATTTATAAAAATAGCATTTATTGAACAATTCAAGATGATAAACATTGCTAGTGGATTTTATCATGCTGGAAACAGTACAGTAAAAATGTTTCGTTATACAAATGAGATGCAAGATCTTGTTAATATCACATTCGTTAGTCATTTTATTCAGCCTGTATTTGTCTTCATGTTTACAATGTATTCATTTATTTTTTGTATTTGTTATATTAGTGCATTACGGACGTGTTAAACTTGTTGTTTTTGTTAGAATTTATGCACTATTCATTTGTAGCCACGGCCCCCATCCCACGGGGAATAACTGGAACTTTGATTTCTGGTCTATCAAATCCCTGCGGGGACTGCTCGTTAGTAAAACCACTGCTGTTTTCGCCCGCAGCCCGCCGTCTTTTTATTTCACGGCCCTTTTACCTATATAAAGCAAACCCCTGGTATTTTCCCCGCACTGTCATGGTAAAATATTGGTCAAAGCCCCGTTCATTTCCACGGCTATCCCCCGCCCTCTCCCGGGAGTGAGGGCATGGTTACAAATGACTAGTGCATTATTGGTGCAATTAATACTAAAACAGCAAATACTTGACTTACTGCCAGATATTTTTTTGAAAATGAATCCTGTAATGATCAAAATCTTAGGTATAAATGTGTTCATGTGTTCTTGGGTATAAATGTGGTTTAAGATGTATTCCTTACTTTTATGCATAGTGTTCCGAGAACAGAGATATCCTGTTTTCTGAATAGTTTATTAGATTCCTTTCATATCCCTTTTTAGCATTTTGTTTCTTCCGTTGATATCACAACAGTTTTAGTGGCTATAGGCTGAGCTATACATAATGACACAAAGTAAGAACATCACATCCGTTAATATATTGTTTGAACATTTCAAAGTTCAGAGATGGTAGACACATATTATACCTGCATCATGTGTTCATTTATTTGCCCTTGCTATTATGAAGAAGGTTGCCCTTGTCCGTGGCAATTTATTGTGTATTACATTTACTATTTCTACACAGTTCGATAAAATGTGCAATGCTTTGCCTAATGAACAAACTTTTTTTTTTAAATATTTTGTTGAATGTTCTAATGAAATAGTTTTTTAACTCATCCATAAGTAAAAGTTGCCCGTTTGTCTGTAGGATTAACATATGCATGTGTATAGAAAGTATATCCAGGATTTTAGGCTTTTCAAAACCTGCCTTTCATTAACTTAAAATTCAGGCTTACACAGAATAGCTTTACGACTTTTACACATTACTTCAAACTTTTCGAATATTCAGAAATGTCATTTTACATTTTACATTTCTTAAAGCATGATTTTGATTCTGTATCTTTGGTTACTATTTCTCGGACAGTTGTATAAGATTTCACTAGGAATTCACTTAAAGAAAATGACATTGTAACATTCAGTTATTGACTAAAGCGACTTTGTAAGCAAGGGTTGCTTTTAATTAGTTTTGTAACTACATTGTATTTCAAGGTGTGAGGTAAGTGCAATCATTTTGATTCATTCCAAACTTAGCCCAAAGCTGTTATAAAAGTAGACACTTTATGTTTTAGTTAAGTTTTGTTATGTTGTTCTTTTTTCAGTTGTTTTTTCATGCAGCATTAGACATTACAAAGGATGCGTTATTTTGTGATGTATTTTAAAACTAACTTCTAATAGGTGTAATTTGTTGAATATAATGGATATCTTGCTCGATTCAGTGGGCATCCGTAAGGTATTTGTGGAGACACAACGCAAAATGCTTATTCAGTTATGTATTAGGTAAACAGATGTAGTAAATGTTTGGTGTGATGCAGTTCGCATATTCAAATAACAAATCATTTTTGTGTTTACCATTTGTTAATAAAGTAAAAATTGCTACAGTCAAAAGGAAATTTTAATTCCTTTCCTTATTAATATTAAAGGATCCCAGTTTTATTTTATTTAATGAAATTTCAAACATTGCAACAAATTTACATACGTATTGAGCAAATGTTATTAGGCATGTTTTACAATGTTCTCTATCGAAATAAAAAGATATTGAGTACAATTGAGAACACGAACATCCAAATATTGTAAAAGGCACTGTATGCATATATGCTACCTGAAGTTAACAGTTACGTGAATAGCATGCACCAGCTAATCTTCAATATTTTGAAGTATATCTGGCACTTGCTTGTTGATTCTTTAATTACATTTGTACTTAACATGTAAATTCTTATTATAATAACTTTTTGAAAGACAAAACAGCAAAAAGTGGTAGTCAATCTTGCTTAAAGGTGATTCTTTTCAAGACCTTAAGTCATGTTTTAAAAAAAACTTCCACCTGACAAGCAAAATAATACAATTTCCATTCCTAAATGTTATACAACATTTCACACAATGTTGAAATACTTCAGTGCAAGTATAGTAGAGTTGCACATAGTTTAGCTTTATTTGAACAAATGTTTGTTTACCACTGTTTTTGGATGTGTGCTTGTAGTCAAGTTAATGTCAAAATTGGCTTTTAATTGTTGAATATATATGGTTATATGACAATGATACGATGAAATAAAAACAAAAACATTTACAGTGTTTTATGTAACTTTCTTTTATCCTTTAATATCCAACGTCTTCATCATTTGCTGCCACTTCTACTTAAACAGAAACGACTAACACATATAAAAGACGTTCGGATTTTAGAATCTGTATTTTAATTTTAGCAAGGGGACACTCTCATACACAGCTTCTATAAATTGGGCAGAGTTAAGGCGAAACATAAGCTAGAACAGCCTAAAAGCATCAAGCACCAATCTTCTTCATCTAAAATTAGTCATGATTACAAAATCTGTTATTATTTGATAGGTTTTAGATTATCACGACCTAATATTCACATCAATATAAGTCGGCTCATGTGATATCGATAGTATTAAATGGTACAAGTGAACAGCATCCGCGCAGTATCACAGAAGCCATAGTTTATCGAATGCACACAATCGAATGTTCATGAATTGTACATACTGCCAGTGATTCAAATGAATGCTTATGCATTGATTTACGGAGGACGAATCGTGCCATCAACTTATGAAACTGCTTAGTATCTACCACTTCCTTTTGATGTAAAGAATAACGGTTTAATTATTAACTTATCCTTTCACTATCAGTATAAAAACGGGCAGGGAACTTCAACTGATAGCAAAATGGCTCTTCTTAAGAGATGAAAAATATAAAATACTTCTCAAAATCAGCGTTACCGAACAATTTAATCATTTTAGAGGCAGTTTATTACAAACAACTGTTACATTAAGAATAAATGCACATTCTCCTTTGAAATGAACCACAATTTTTCGTAATGTCTTAGCTGTTTGAGTAGCAGCAATGCGTGTTCAGCTCAGTTTAATTGTTTCTGCATTACACTATAATGGTCCATTCATTCTAAATTGCATCAATTTACAGTATTCTTTTATTAGAGTAATGCAGATTCACTTATTACATGCATTCAAATTGGCAAGAGTTTTACCTTAAGATGAAGATGAAATTTTCAATTAACTAAAGCTGCCGCATCATCAGTGATTTTCAGCTTATGGGGAAGTAATAAAGTACCACGGTAATAGTACTTCACCGATTATGTACAGTTTTGTTTTTGTTTGTTTGAATTGATGCTTTACGTCCCAGTCAACAGCTACGGTCATGTCGGGACGTTTCCTCAATTTTATGGAACTTTTACCCAACGTGACATGTCATGATATCAAACAAGTGCTACAAATATAACCACCCGACTAAACCGATAATGCTTATATGTATGGCTGGTTTGACTTGAACCACTTTTCCTGGGCATGTTCAAACCTGGACGGTTAACCAGTAATCAGATGATCAGTCGGTAGCATAGAAGCTTTGCATGGAGGTACAAGCAGCCCATATATTTCTTTAGGCCCCAGTGGGCGGGGGCCCATATTCTCACTCGGCACCCTTGTTCCGTTTAGTATTACTAAGAAGAATATCAGGTATTGTCAAATGTCTAAATACATGGCCTGAATGCCAGGCTACACTATAAGAAGCAACATTATAATCAGCATTTAGCTGTCCCTATATATTCTTTATCATAGTGGATATACCGTTTTGCTTACCAGAACATCAACGCCATAACTGATATGCCAACTTATTTAAAACAAGTTCACATTTAGTATTATCATAGGTCTAACAACGTTACTGTTATTTATGCATCAGTTTGATTGAATACTTGTAAAATTTTCAAGTACTAAGTAAAAAGTCAAGTATCATGGACAAGACTGGTACCATATTGCAACGTATGTCCCATCCGTAATGTTAAGGTTGATTATGGATGGACATAGAAGTATAAAATACTTTTTCAAACTCACTGGAAGATAATTTCTGTTACTATGCCTCCTTTCTCACCTGAAAGCTGACAATCAATTATGATAATCTATGATTAATAACACTCGGCGCTATATTTATTAGTATTCCTCCAAATATTTACACGATTCATAAGTAGAAAACCCATCTTGGCTAAGATTTAAGTCACCCGACCAATGCTTCTTGGGCTTTTTTCACTTCCTTCTGCCAAAAATTAATGTCGCCATTAAACAAAAGCCGTATGTCAATTATTTGATTTCAAATAGAAATTTGCCGGACCAACTTTTCGTTTTATACAAATGAACTTTCGTAGTTTTTCCTTGATAGGTTACATGAAATCCTCTGAAAATGATCAGCTGTTGCTTACATAGAACAGTTTGTTTATACCTGCTATAATACTTACCGAAGATTAAAAACAGATTTTGGTCATGATTCAATTATCTGGGGTTTGGTGGCCATATTCTGGTTTTATGGTTGATACTGTTTTGATCATTAATGGACCTGTTGAAACATTATTCATTCATCCCCAACTATTGTCTACATTTACAAAGGGAGTAAACTATATTGTAGGACGAAATTAGACATCGAGATTTGTCCTCCCTCTTTAATATTTTTTCTTTTTTTTTTTTTTTTTTTTTTTTTTTTTTTTGATTCAGTTTAACGTCCCTTTCAAGATTATTTCAGCTCATATGAGACGGGCCAATCAGTAGGTGGGGCGAAAACGGGAGAACCCCGAGAAGAACCACCTGACACACCCGCAAGCAGAACTGTGGCCATAGCGGGGCTCGAACCCACACCAGTCACAGCGGTGAGATTAGCGGTAATGAAATATCAGCGCTCTTAACCACTCGGCCACGGGGGCCGCCTAATACATAATAAAAATGTTAAATTTCGTATTGTATTTTTTGTTTTGTTTGTTAATGAGTTCAAAGAATGTTTTGTAAGAATGTAAAGTTTTTGAAACTGACTTGGTTTTCCTCGTACACATCAAAAGGATCTGATAACAGTTATGCAAACAAAAGATTACGTCTGTGAATGCCTAGTTTGACTAGTTAGAGATTCACCACGAGGACCGAATAACTAACTAAATGTTATGAACCACTGCGGAAGCTGAGGGTGAGGTTATGGCCATGTAAAACCGGTTTAAGCCCGCCAGTAACTTTGTGTTACTGATCGTTCCAAGTCGATACTTCTGTGGTGGTTCTTTTTGTTTTATGTTTTGGTGTATAAAATTTTTTGTGCTGTTGGCGCCTTATGTATGTTTTCATATTTTTAGTTAAGTTAAGGTAACTGAGTGGCCACCTATTGGGAAAATAGCTGCTCATTCGGCTTACGATATGTTTCATGGTATAAGTACCTGATTGTTGTTTGGTTTTTCCCACCTCGGTTTTTGGAGTGGGAATCTTTTTCTGATTGCGCCTTTTCCTGATCTTTGCCTACTTGTACCTTTTTTTCATTTAGATGTATTAGAGGTTCGGCGTGAAATTATGCGTCAGATATAGAGAAGAATACAGTCAAGCCGTTAGCTTTTTTGTATGGAGAAATGATTTTAAAGAATAGTTTGTTAAAGCGAATGTCGTCTTTCCGAAGTGAAATCATGTCAGAACTGAGAAAGCAATTTCAAACGTGCAGCCTTTTGTTTGTAGTCCGAATTCTTTCTACTGTAATTCATATTCCATATGCGTTGTCAGACCCCCATTCCGTGCGATAAAGACATGGCTACAGATGCCTTATACATATTAGCTCGTAAATATTATCATCTGGCATTTCGAGTGAAAGACGGTGACTTATCACTGTTATGCAAAGTTCTGGGAGGTCTACATAGCAACAGAAAGGGGGTGAAGTGTGACCGTTGAAAAGTACTGAACCGACATGGGGAAACTGTATAATTAAAATCTATTTTCGAAATACATTGATAGGTAAATAAATGAATATGAATTATATCCCTCTCTATAACCTGGATGTTGGTACATATTTAAAAACATGGAATGATTTTTGGCTAACAGTATAACAGGTGAAGATCGTTTTTATTCTCTTTTGGGCCATAAAACTATCATCTCTTCCAAAACATGTTTGTTTCCATGGTGAAATCAAGCGCCTGATTGATGACGGATGATCAGTTGTTGTCAATGACCCGGTTACTACGATTTTAGGAACAAAATATTTGGCGAATACATCAAACTACCTGATAATGAATTCAAATTCCTCCAGGCATCTGTTGCTGTAGATCTTTGAATATAAATTAATCGCAAGAAAAGTAATTATGCATAAGGAACTGCTGGACAATCCCGTAACAATGAGAAATGATTTCATCCGATTCTGAGAAATTCAGTATTCAATGCAAAATATTGTAGGACTTGAATTCTTACTCGAATTATACATTGTTTTGTTTTAAAAGTCGAGTTCCAGATCAGTATATCCAGGACGGCCACAATGTGATCCCCTTCGTATCGAATCATACTCATACTCCATAAACAATAAAATCATTCAGCCAAACAATATAAAAGACTGATGTCTAGCAGAGGAAGTCATTATCTGAGTAAACATCTCAGATTTTACATTTGTTTCTAGACAAAACAATGAAATTGACATATCCCTCGATTGCTTTCCTGCTAAAGCCAAAAGATAAGCAAGCAGAAATTTCGTTCATATGTCCTTCTCTAAATATGAATTGTACTCCGGTTACCAATTTTGCGTTTTATTGAGTGAGTAGTGTACAGAATGGCTTCCTTTACACGTCAATTTGAACAGCTCGTTCATCATCATTATACCAATGATGTCCTCCCAATAATTGCGTTTGAAGTTTGTCTCACTGTACCGACAAGTTGCGTATTTATGGGACATTGGTCTAGGTTGCTTGAATACCCATCATGTGTATTGATCACTATTTTAGCGTATTGCCTTACAAAAGCTACTAAGCAGATTGGGACTGAGAAAAGTATGATTGATATCGAAACGGCAGTCTATATAATGAGATTAGTGATAATTAATTGAGGAGTCATTTTGCATATTTCAGTCTATGATTTGTTTCTCCATATAACATAGGTTGTAAGGTGCTCAGGTTGTATGGTATTCACATGGACACTATACGACGTCCATATTGTAAAGGACAAGTTTTTACCAAATTTTTAAGGCTTAGCTCCTGAAGGAGCTATATTGCTAAGGAGCTATATTGCTACCACTGTTTACTCAGTTAATGGCCCCTAATGGTGCAATACGGACCAGAGATCAATGGACTGTCATAATGAGGTGAATATCTGACCTCAGCACGGGGCAATAGATAGGACCCTAAAGGACAGTACCTGTGATCCACTGTTTATTGGTTTTCATTGATCAGTTAATGACCCTCAATAGACTGGGAAATATGTCTTTAAACACCTTTACACGTCTGGAATATATACGATTTTCATAGACACCAGTTTTTATGATGGCGTATTGAAATCATTTTGATATGATCCCTAATTTCCCTTTATATTAGACATCCCAAGAGTATAGGTTTATAGCCAGGAATGGGTGGCGCCATGCCGAAGTGACTGAAATAAAAAAAAAGTTGACTATGACGTTAACCAAACCAAACATGGTTTAATTTCGTATGGAAATGGTTTCCTGATAATAAAGCTCCCCTATTCTCGTATATGTTGTCTTCGGGTCGCACTGTATATATCCATTTCAAGTATATCACAATATATTCGTATTGATCCCATTGGTGCTTGATTGTCTCTAAGACGGATTTAGATCGATACGCTTCCTGCTTGCATCCGGCGTTTCTCTGTTCTTTTGTCTCAGATTTTCCCTAACATGATTTAGTTTTGAATACCATGCTTCCGACCGAAGATTTCTGGCATAAATGCTTGCAGGATTCCACTGGCTTTCCGTAACTGACATTTAAGTCACAGTAAAACAATCTTAGTGTGTATGGGACAGTTTGCTAGCCAAAGCCAATGTTATGTGCCTCCTGTTTACTTGTCAGATTTTGTATATATTCTTTAAAATTACACTAGACATTTGGACATTTTCAATAAGGAGGCATTATGTCATTTGACACTTTTATTAAGGAGGCACTAGACCTATGGGTATCTTATTAGACATTTTTCACTTTTGAACGTAAATGCTGCTGGCGCTTGCGGTTATGACTTTCCGTGTGATGGGGGACGACTCGTTAGGGCATATTTGAGACGAAGACGAGGGACGATATGAAGAATTACTTAGTCAAAACTACCAATAGCCCGACGAAGACGAATTAAATAAGAGAGTCAAAAAAGTGAAATAGTCAGGACGTGTGGCTGTGTAGCTCAGTAGGTAGCGTTCTTGGAGTTGAAAGCGAAAGGTCCTGGGTTCGAGTCCCGGACCGATCACTTTTTTTTCTTTTCTTTATTTGTCTCTTGTGACAAAAAAGCTTTGCAAATAAAACATATATTATCAGCTGATTATATTTTTTGGCAAATACAAGAATCATGAAATGCCCTACTACATTAAATTCTTAAATCGTAAAGGAATTGAAGTTTGAGACGGCAGCCTATATGTATGTTTTCTCTTGTATTGGGAGCTTGACCGTATTTTTGGTATAAGAGCTGATCTATCTGATCGTCAATATTTCTTTCTGGGTGACATGAAAATATGAATATACTGAAGGCTTGTACAGGCATAATGTGGCTAGGATAAGTTAGCCACCCTGAACGACTTAAACTGAATGTTTTCCGCGGACGTAGGCACTGACTCAAATAGTACACTGTATAGATAGTACACTGTATAGTGTACATGTAAAGATATATGTATATTTATTAGGTGTAAGACCTACAGTTCCACGTGCTGTCTCGTGAGAGGACATAATTTATTTTGGCATGTTTATACATGTATTTCAAACAGATACTCGATATCTTGATGTTATTTATTTGGTTGATGTTTCGTTTTGAGTCCATTAGACGATAAGTGCGATATCCTAGCTACATTTTGCATAGCCATACAAATAAGTTGAGGTTTTGTAGACCTTCCACAGTATTTCAGCATTTTGAATGCGATAATTACGATCTTTGGATGTTTTTTTTTTCCAAGTCAACGGCTTTCTTTCTGATCCTCATTTATTCTCTTGAATTATGCGTGATGTTTATCTGGTTGAATTCAAATAAATATTTATAATTAAACTTCAAACTAAAACAATATCATTTTCAAGAAAATGAATGCTTATAGACTAAGAAACATACAGTTTGTTTTTTCATAACGTGCCGCGTACCTTGCTTAACCCTAAAACAGGATGACAATATTCTTTACATGAGCACACACACACACACACACTTGCTTAACCCTAAAACAGGATGACAATATTCTTTACATGAGCACACACACACACACACACACACACACACACACATTCACGCACGCACGCACGCATGCACGCACGCACGCACGTTCCGTAGATTACTTCATATCGCAGTGGTTCAGTCAGTCGCTTCGTAAAATCACATGTCGAGAATAAATACGTACATGTAGTTGATATAAGACTGGTACAAAATTATTTTTAGGGAGCGCGGTGGCGTAGTGGTAGGGCGTCTGACTCCGAATCGAGAGGTCCTGGGTTCGATCCCCATAGGCGCCACCGTGTTGTGTCCTTGAGCAAGACACATTCACTCCTTACTAACTGGTTAAACCCAGGAAGCGTTGGCTCCGTCCCGTTATGACTGAAAAAAATGTTGACTGGGACATAAAGCCTTAATAAAAAATGATTTTGATAAGAGCATCTGACTCGTTAGCTCAGGAGGTTAAGCGCGAGTAGGAAACGCCTATTTTTATTGGAATTATTATTTTTTTTTTTTTTTTTCGCAGAAAAAAAAAAAACTTAAAACCAAAATGCATTGGTAAAATGCAAAAAATAAAGAAATCCAATTAAACATATAAATCGTAAACAATGTTATCATATGCAATGGTAACAATGATTATTGTTGTCTTCCCGTTTAACTGTCTGATTTAATGGAACAATAAACCAGAAGTGGCCTTTGACACGACATGTTTACAAAATCGCACCATCAACCGTCATGTTTGCCATTAAAGATACATTACGCGTTCAATGCGAGTCGGTCTTATAAATGCTTGGCGCGAATAAAACAGCTTCCAGTGCAGAATATTATTTTTTAGACACTCGTGTGTATAACTAGGGATTGCTAGTTCAATTCTGAGCTGCCCATGGCTTTATGGTTACACTATAAACCGAGATCCCGTCTGCAAATGACGATAACTGTTGGTGGGAAAACAACTATCAACTATTTGTTATCTCCATGTGACTTTTAACATACTGGTGCATGTATATACGTACATTGGTTCTGTTAAGCTACATTTCACGTGTTTTTCGTGAACACACAGAAACTTTTTTTACATGTAAACATGGCAAGATTTACGATTTGAAACATTTAGTTGATCTTTAATTTTATGTGTAGTTCTTTTTATTCTACGCCTTACAACGTTTTGACACATTTCAAGTAATATCGAGCATGGTCTGTTATCCTCATCAGGATAACATGTCCGTGACATGTTTACCCCATTGAACAACGCTTTTATAAAGCAAAACTTGAGTATGCAGGGGTATACCTAGTTTTAGCTCACATGAGCCCTTCGGCTCAAAAGGTGAGCTTATAGGATGGCCATGCCCCTGTCAACAATTTCCATGATCTTCTTCTCTGAAACAGCTTGGCCAATCAATGTTAAAACTGTTTGCGGAGCATTCTTAGGAAGGGGAAACGAAATTTGCATAAATGGACCAGGTCACATGACCAAGATGGCCGCCTTGGCTATAAATAGCAAAAACCGTTAAAATTTTTCTTCTCCAGAACCAGAAGGCCTATGATTTTGTAACTTGGCATGAAGCATCAAACAATATTAAACGCACTACAAAGATCGGTAAGATCAACTTACATGTATGTCACCCATGCATTTAAATGGGGAAATAAGTTAAATGTAATTAAATGGGTGGAAACATGCTATGATAATACAAATGGACAGATTTATTTTTGTGAAAACATTAAGACCCAGGTGGTTGTCTGCTCCTGCCTGGGGGATATATACATGTATATGACTATAATATTTAAACATCTTCTCTGCAACCGCATGGCCGAACAAAGCCAAACTTCGTGGAAGGGGAACGAAAGTTTGTATTAATGGTCAAGGTAACTTGACCAAAATGGCCGCCATGGCTATGAATTGAAAAACCTTTTAGTGTTCTTTTTCAGAACCTACTCTATGATTTTGAAACTTGGCATGAAGCATCTACATAGTCTATATATGACCCAGGGATGACATTAACCTATTATAGGACAAGGTCAACTTAGGTTGCCTATGCTTCTGAAAACATAGATTGTGAGTATTCGTTCTATCATGTGTCCACAATCTATGTTTTGAACAAATAAGAAAATATCAAAACTGTTGAACTGAAAATTTTCATTTTTTTTTCAACTTAAAAAACACAGTGTATTTTGCTTGTTAAGGTTTTGTAATGATATCGTCATGATACAGGGTACCGTTTTAGTGCACAATTACACATGCTGACGACAGATCTACAACATTTGATCATTCTTAACCTTACTCATTAGGGCCCATCTTTGCGTCCGGAATCGGGCAAGCATATATAAACACATAAGCTTCTTACTCAATCTGAATTTAAATAAATAATAAATTGAATCGGTTTGTTGATTTGGGCGTTAATCCAACAGCAAAGGTCATATGGAAACGAGACCTCAGTTTATAGTCTCATCCGACAGACGCAAGAAGACCCGGATCAAACCTGCGATCTCTGGTTTATAAGGCACGTGAAATAACCACTGCACCATGGAGGCTTGCTTAATTGGTTCAGTATAAACTTTATCATGATAGAAATCGTACTTTTAAATGTTAAAAAACGACAAAAGAACGCATGCCCTTGACATCAACTGCGTTCGGCTTGCCAAGCAGCAATGTGGTTTGATAACGGATCCGGCTTGATATGATCTTTGTTTTGTCGATGGGCCCTAGGACAAAATGTTGCCCTGTTACATGTATATATATTAGAATCATGAATGGCGGTTCGTTTGTTTACATATAAAAGGTCGGTAAATGGACACGTGAAATGTCTGCGCAGTATACTGTACATGTATATGAATATGTGTATTCGGGTATTGTCTAACAGTGATAGCACCATCGTGTATGCTTGCGATACAATCAAAGTCCTTACAACAAAGATTGATGCAACATCACACAACATGTGATAAAATGGATTACAACAACCTTCAGCGCAGCAAATATCGCTTTGGCAACTACCAACACCAAGACAATGAATTCTTCGCCGTAGCCTTGCTGCCCAATTGATCAGTCTTACAATCACGGGTGACACAAACCAAGTTCTGCTTGTGGGTGTGCAAGTTCGTTTTCTCAGGGTTCTCCCCTTTCCCCCTGTTACTGATTTACCCGTCTCATATGAACTAAAATAATCTTGAACGGGCCGAAACTTGTATAAAAAAACCCGCATCATTATGATCAGAAATGAGCACAATCAGACCCTTATCTGTAATCAAGTAACAATAGAATGACCAAGAATCTATACAATTAAATTTCCCATCCTAACATAGACAACAGGCGGGAGAGACATGGCGGTCCCACACATCACAAGCAATTTAACAACACGCATAAAAAACAAAATTACTACCTCTTTTCAAACAAGACCAGCGTCTAGTCTGTTTAAAGGGACAATAGGCGGCCCCCGTGGCCGAGTGGTTAAGGTCGCTGACTTCAGTGCTCTTGATCATTCGATCATCTCACCGCTGTTGGTTCGCGCCTCGCACGGGACAGAATTCGCATGTGGGACGAGCCAAGTTCGTTCTGATTGCGGGTGTGTCAGGTGGTTTTTCCCCGGGTACTCCGGTTTTCGCCCCACTTTCTGTTTGATTCGTCTCGATATGAGTGAAAAGGCTTGAAAGGGACGTAAAACTGAATTAAAAAAAAAAAGAAAAAAAAGGACAATACACGAGGCAATATTCTTAGGAAAACACATGTGTCAATGTGAAGACAGTATACACCATTATTTGTGAAACAAATTAATAATTTGTGCACTTTGACAGAATATGTAGTGTCCAAAATTGCTTCTACGTGTATGTGAAAATGGCGAACATCAAAAGTAAACTGCGGCGAAGTGACGCGCGACCCGCTTTACGGGGCGACTGAAACACTATGCGTCCTCTTCGGAAACACTTAAGAAACTCATGAAAATAATATAATTGTGTTAGTTTGATTTTAATTTATTTATTTGAATTCAACCAGGTGAAACAGCACGCATACTATCACACAGAATAAATGAGGATCAGAACGAAAGCTTATGTCTTGCCAAATTAATTTTCTACATCGTAACCATCGCACTCGATATGGCAGAAATACTGTTGAAAGTCTACAATAGACAAAAACAGTTGTGTGGCTAGGCATATTGTAGCTACATGTAGGGTATTGCCCCCATCGCTCTTCCTACTGTCGAATGGACTCAAAACGACACATCGAAAAAATAAACATTGTTCGCTCACGAGATAGCACGTGAAACTGTAGTTTTACATCTATACACATATATATGAACATGTACACTATACTGTTTGATTTGGTGTCTTGTGTATTTGTTAATATTCAGTTTTACGTCCCTTTCAAGATTATTTCAGCTCATATGAAAAGCACCAAACAGTAGGTGGGGCGAAAACGGGAGTACCCCGAGAAAAACCGCCTGGCACACCCGCAAGCAGAACTTGGCCTGTCTCACACGTGGCCATTGTGGGTCTCGAACTCACACCAGACACAACGGTGAGATGATTAAGTGATTATGAAACAGCGCTCTTAACTGCTCGGCCACGGGGGACGCTTGCGTAATTTTTTTAGTCATTAGAGGCGGTCAGCTTATCCTATCCACATTATCTGTACCAGCCAGTCAGGAAATAAATGTTGACGTTAGGATCGGTCGCTGATCCGTTCTTCTGCCGAAAATGACGATCGAGTTCTCGGCTTCAATGGGTGAAAAATCAAGACCTATAAAAAACCTATACATGCGGTCTGCCTTCTCACTAGACAGTTTAGTCCAGAAACTTACGATTTAGTATTAAATGCAGCAGTGAATTTTGTGATTCTTGCATTTGCCAATAGATAAAATATTATTTTCTTTTTTTCCTTTTTTTCATTTCTTTTTAATTTTCTAAGGTTTATTGTCACAGGTGCGAAAAAAGGAAGAAACAAAGAAAAGGAAAAATATTTTTTGTCCTACCCGGACTCGAACTCAGGACCTTTCGATTCAATGTCTTACACTCTACCTACTGAACTATTCAGCTAGGCGTCCTGGACAATTCGTTTTTAGCGTGTCTCATTTAATACACCTCCGGTGGGCTGTTGGTAGTTTTGACTAAGTAATTCTTCATATCGCCCCCCGCCTTCGTCCCAAATATTCCCTCACGAGTCGTCGCCCATCACACACAAAGTCGTAACCGCAAGCGCCAGCAAACTTTACGTTCAAAAGTGAAAAATGTCTATTATGGAGTCAAGTATAGTAGAGTTGCACATAGCTTAGCTTTATTTGATCAAATGTTTGTATACCACTGTTTTTGGATGTGTGTTTGTAGTCAAGGTAATGTCAAAATTGGCTTTTAATTGTTGAATATATATGGTTATATGACAATGATACGATGAAATAAAACCGAAACACATTTACAGTGTTTTATGTGACTTTCTTATATCCTTTAATATCCAACGGCTTCATCATTTGCTGCCAATTCAGAAATGATTAAAACATCTAAAAGACTTTTATTCAGATTTTAGAATCTGTATTTTAATTTTAGCAAGGGAACACATTCATACACAGCTTCTATAAATTGGGCAGAGTTAAGGTGAAACATGAGCTAGAACCGCATAAAAGCATCAAACTGCAATCTCTTCCATCTAGAATTAACCAGGATTACAGTATAGTAGAGTTGCACATAGCTTAGCTTTATTTGATCAAATGTTTGTATACCACTGTTTTTGGATGTGTGTTTGTAGTCAAGGTAATGTCAAAATTGGCTTTTAATTGTTGAATATATATGGTTATATGACAATGATACGATGAAATAAAACCGAAACACATTTACAGTGTTTTATGTGACTTTCTTATATCCTTTAATATCCAACGGCTTCATCATTTGCTGCCAATTCAGAAATGATTAAAACATCTGAAAGACTTTTATTCAGATTGTAGAATCTGTATTTTAATTTTAGCAAGGGAACACATTCATACACAGCTTCTATAAATTGGGCAGAGTTAAGGTGAAACATGAGCTAGAACCGCATAAAAGCATCAAACTGCAATCTCTTCCATCTAGAATTAACCAGGATTACAAAATCTGTTATTATTGGATAGGTTTTAGGTTTAATATTTACACCATCCATAAATCAGATCATGTGATATCGGTAGTTATTGGCCGGTACAGGCTACCCTTATAACGTCCGCGCAGTTTCACATGAACCATCCATCAGGAAAACATGTCGGCGAAATGTATACCCTTTCAACCCCCCACTTGTACATAGAAAAACTGGGGGTTGCAGGGGTATACCTAATTTTCTAAATTTTTCTCCAAAACATATATTGTGGGTACCCGTAGAACCGCCTCGGCGAGGCGGTTCTAACGTGTACGCACAATCTATGTTTTGAGCAAATACATTAAAAATATCAAAATTGTTCAACTGAAAATTTTCAATTTTTGCAACTGAGGAAAATTCTGTATATTACAGGAGCGTGTTTTCGTAATGCTGTTTTTCGCATATATGTACATGTACAGCAGTGTCATTGCCCCAGCAGGGGCCATAAATCGGATAAACACTGGCACACTTTAGCTCCTCATTACGAAAACATGCCCATGCAATATACAGAGATTTGTTCATCTGAATTTTTTTGACGAAATCATTAGAAAAAATTTGATACTTTTATTATTTCTGCTTAAAACATAGATCGTGGGTACCAGAACCGCCTCGGCGAGCAAAATAAGAAACATATGTATACCCCTGTATACCCCAGTTTTACTATATAAAAATGTGGTTCAAGGGGGTATACGTATACATTTCACGGACATGTTTTCCTGATGTTTAGAAGCTCCCCTTTTCAAAACCTGTTCTTAATTAACTTTAATTTCAGGTTATGATTCATGATGTTGAACAGCGAAGGCATCATTTCTTCTTTGCGTGCTTTAAACATGCATTTGTATTTCTAGACTTCTAAAAATGCGATTCATTTCCATTTATTTCAGATGTACGTTGTTGTCAAGTTTTGAAGCACATTTGGGCATATTTATAGGATTTCACTTGAATCCAAATGGCACCGTTGAGTAGCGAGTTTGTAAGCAAGCGATTTTCTTCTTATAATTAGCTTTTAACTATATACAAGCGAGATCTGTGCAGTCATTCCGACTGAATTCAAATTAAACAGATTTAAAAGCTGAGATAAAATTCATAGACTGTCTTTAAATTTATAGACTCTTTAAACTTATAGACTGTTTTTAGATAAATAGACTGTCATTAAATTTAAATGCTTGAGGGTCTTTACATTTAAAGGTTTAAACGAAGAAATAGCAACAATCCTGGTATAAGGGAAAATGTGATTTGCTTTATAAGATAAGCAGTAGTGGTGAACACTGTCCATACTTTGTTGACTCAACATTGAACAATCGAAGAAATAAAATAAATGTTTTCATATAGGAAAGTCCCTTACACTTCAAAGGTTGTAGGTCTTACTCCTTTGAAAAACATCGAAAAAATATTATGGTCTTTTCGTCCCATAATATTATAGGGTTATTGCACTGATATCGGTGAATATTGTCCCGAGTTGGGATATCGAAGGACGCGAGGTATTATAGTTTTCGTTTACACTTCAAAAGTTTGAACACCAATGTAGCTTAACCAATGTATAGAAATTTGGATATTCTCATTTGTTGATACGCATAACACATTGTCAAAATGCTCTTATTTCACGAAATTTCTTGTCCGGTAGGCAAGGGCACGACAGGCACGACACGGTCAAAGCTTTCATAACCGACCAATATACAAAAATAGAACAATGATCGCCAAAAAAGGTTATGCTACCCAGCAAAAATTGAAATGTTCTTCTTGAAAATAATAAATATTCATATTTCTGAACTTAACATAACGCATACAATCACCTGATCGCGTACCATATTTCAGCAACAATGGTCCAAGGGAGAAAACCTAAATACATGTAAAACAGGAATACATTTAGTATTTGTTTCCTATCAATACTGATAAATAAAGGAAATGCATGCCAAGTTATAACGAATGAAATGTGAACAATACAAAATAATGCTGTAGAAGTTCTTAAATTAAGGCTATCTACAATGTATCTTTGTCTAAAAGAAAGAAGCCCGTAAAATTAGGTAAATTCTTGTGACCCTGTAAATTTTAATAACTTTTCGTTCACCCTTTTCAAGTAGGTTTCTCGTCTTTGGTTTTGACTGGCTGAGTGATATCAGAAAAGATATTTAAATATCATGGTCATATGCAGGTATATAGCCCCGGGACAGAGGCATACAATTCTAAAGGTCCTTTTTCATAAACATTAATCTTTTGTCTGTTTGCCTATTTCCTGCAAATTTTCCATATTATTCATTATTCGTTATTCAGTATGATTTTACTATTTTTTGCCGCGCAAATGACTAGGTGATCAAAGTTGACTTTGCTGTAAAGTAGGTTAAGGTCATCTTCGAGTCATCTCGGAGTCAATCTTATATACACTTTGTAATTTCCTTTTAAAAGGAAAGGCTTGCCAGGTTGACAGGGGTTCCGGCTCATGTTAGCAGACCACTAGTCTAAGACGCTTCAGGCTAATGGAGACTAAGTCCCCAATGGGCAGGTATGCCATATTCCCACCCAACCACCCTTACTTTAGTTTTTATTTAAATTTGAGCAGAGTGGAAGGGCAAATCATAGTAACTAAGTTCCTGAGGAAGAAGCGCTCAACGATTCAAATAAATCCATCATGTAATTGCACACATATCACAAAACTACATGAATATCAATTTGAAATTACTTAACATCTGCTAAAACACAAATGCCGGTAAAACAAACGATTAACCAGTAATCAGAATTTCAAATAAATAGTTAATTATCACCGGTAATAAAAGTTTTTGCCAACCAAAAAAGGTCAAAGACTTCAGAAGTCCTGACTCAATGTCCACACCGAGATCCTTCCTCGATCGCCGACCCATATTCTGTCCTTACAATCAACGGTGACTCCATTCGGTGCTGCAAACTCTCCATTAACTTTCCTCAGAAAATGCCCATGCTTGTCGAAGATAAGGACACACTTCTGTTGCCAGTCACTAACGAAAACGTTTCCCTTTGAATCACAGCTCACCCCTGAAGGTTTGAACCTGTCTTGCATTACGTCGCTCGTCTCCCCATTACTTATTTTCACCAGTCCGCCGGTTTTGTTAACAATACTGACCACGCCTTCAAAAGGATAGCTGCACACGAAGTCTTCATTAAAGTTCTGGGTCACTCTGTATACTTTTCCAGTAAATGGCAAGGAAATTTTCCTGTTTACGGCACCAGAGCGGTCATAGAACAGGAGCTCTGAAATAGACGGGCGCATCGTAGAGTAATTCGGTTTATCCGTCGCACAGACGATGATTTCATCTTTCGTCAAATGGAGTCCGTGCAGGAAGTAATCGCTCTCAATCAGCGCATTACTCGTGACACATTCGTTGTTATTGGCCTGCTTCAGAAGAGCTTTGCGAACCACAGTTTTGTCTGGGGACGTAAATAAGATATGACCAGTCTCATCTATCACCATGTCGTTGACACTTGCATCTAACGTTTTCTTTTCTTTCAAGTTCCCTTTAAAATCATACTTTTCAATGACATTCTTTGCGCCGAAGCAAACCCACATGGATTCCCCCGACATAGCGAATGAGTTGACCTCTTGATCTGCGACCTCAATCGTCTTCACTAACTTTGTTTTCATGATGTACTCATTTAGAGGTACCCTTACCCTTTCAATAGAACCTATCATTGTCGTTAACAGATCACGATGACCTTCTACGAAGCGTTTTATATCAAATGTTACGTTCCGTCGTCCGTATCTAGTACTGACCGAATCTAGAAACATTTCGTAAGCTTTCCTTTTGCTGATAAGCCCTGAATCTTTATCACTTGCTTCAAATGTCCAACAAGATTTTAGATCGTTCTTGGAACTTTTCAACATTTCTTCCGCCTTTATTCGACTCTGCTCCAAAGTCGCTAAACTTTTCTTGTATGTTTGAGAAATTTCATTGATCGCGGAGTCGAAATAGGCCTCAATTTTATCCAGCAACTTTTCCTTTGACTGGTTTATCTTTTCAATTGACTCATTGTGGTTTCTTTTCAGTTTCGCCTTAGCAGCATCTATGAATGTTATCTCTGTTTCAACTCCATCAATATTCTTTGTGATCTTTTCAATGACAGACTGCAGTTTCAGTTCATCCTCCATCTTGGTATGTAGAATGTCTGGAATTTCAATTCAGTTACGGCTTCTTTTGTAATTATTTCATATGCTTTAAGTGTTTTCTTTGAGTGTTTCAAAATTTTGAAACATTCAAATGAATAAGTTTTCCAGATCTAAACCAAAATTCACAGTCGACACTTTTATGCTTGAAATTTATTCCTGAGCTGTTTTCTGTCTTAAGCGTGTGATCACCTAACTGTACTGTATCTATATAAACTGATAGCAAATGGTTGTTTTTACCTTGCAAAAATCCAATAAGAATAGCTGCAAATACTAATTATTCTAAATCATTTAATCTCTCTATATATTTTTCAAACAGATGTTTATGGTTCAATTAATAATCTTGTTTGTACGGATTAAAATAATAATAACTTGTCAATACTATTTTAGGCAGTTTTAACCTTTTAATCCTCGTTATCTACGTACAATCTTTTTGAACGATTTAGTATACTGCTCGATAAATATAATTCCTAATAAAATATTTTATATACAATTTAAAAAGCAAACTTTCAGCTTACCCAATATTTTTCTGCAAACAATAATGTCTGTTAGAACAGCCTGGCAGCCATCTTCAATCTGCTTTTTTCATCAGACCAGACTTTGTGTAGGTAAATGAAGACACCATAACTACATGTATACAATCTAGAATGGAACCCTGGATTGACTCGGCGCATGTCAAGGCCAAGATAAGGCCTCGATCACAACAGCAATCACGTATAGTTGTGGATGGAATTTTTGAATTTTTCGGGTGTGGTTTAAATATTTTATGCATTACTATTACCTATAAATGCGGTTAGTTAGTACGCATAATAAAAATGGAAACGGATAACTCTTACATGTATTTGCATGATAAGATCAGTATATATGGATAAGATACGGATGTAACCATCTAAGTGCACTTGCGTATAGCGACGTTCGCTATGGCGTAAGCTCTCGTTGCTTATGGTCATAGTGCATACGGATGCCTGCAAATAGGTCTTTCAATGTTTTATGAACTTTGCAAAATCTTGTTTTGAGCTTACAAATGACGGTAAGTATCCACTGTAACTATTTATGATCAAAACAAAGAGTGTACAATGGGCATAAATGATTTTTGCTGAGATTAGCTTTTAAGTATTGCACTTGATTTATGGTGATTCTTTGTGAGTTGTAGATTCCCACCAGGCCAGGCAGAAACTGGCATGACCGCTCAATATTTCCGCAACTGTCGGAACAATAAAGACGATGGTCAAAATGCGCCGGCGTATTGACAAATTTTAGCATTTGTTTTCAAATATTTTAAACGTCCCATTCTCACAGTCCGGCTCAATGATATGACAGCGGTGACCTTCGGAAATATAATAGCATTATATAATAAAGCTCTTTATACAGTAAAACTACGTCATAACGCAGTCGTATTCAAACCAAAGAAATATCCCGGACTCTTATGTCTCAATTGTTCGAAATGAAACGTGACCAATAACGCACATAAAGTATCGGCGTAGCCTAGATGTAGAAAACCGAGCAACAAATCGTGAGGTCCTTGGTTCGATCCCCAATCGGTGGACTTTATTGTGTCCAAGGCTTGAGCAAGACACAAAATCTCTCCCAAAATATTGGTTTATGTCCTGGAAGCGGTCGCTACGTCCCGACATAAGTGATAAAAGCGTTTGACTGGGACGTTATACATCAATACAAACAGACAAAGGCGGTTCTAACGAGTACCCACAATCTATGTTTTGAATCAAAAGTAAGAAAATAGGCATACCCATGTAAACCCCAGTTTTACTACATAATAGTGGGGTATGAAGAGGAAATAAATATATTTGACGGAGGTGTGCTTTAATGTTCTGATCGGTCTTTATATTTTCAAAATCCTGGAAAAAGTCGCTTCAAAGCTGCCAAGAAAGGTAAAAATACAAAGACAAACTCGTTTATTTTGCCCCATTGTTTAGGCAAGTAATTAGTAGTAAACTATTTGCGCAAAATTCAAGATAACGCATGCCAAAAGCGTATTGCCGTGTGAAGCTACATTTACATTTATACAACTGAGAATCACGTGGTATTGAATGTATTCAAACCGATAAAATGATCGGTGAAGCACATTGCAATTGTCTCCGAAGTTGAGATGAGATATTTGAGTTTTTCTCTATAGCGTTAAGGTATTTCGTTTTCGCAATCACTTCAGAAAAATGAACCTAAAGTGACACTCATTACTTTCATCACAATAACATTGAAGCGTTGGCGAAAACAAAATAACCGGGATTTCGTATGCTACTTTCTTTCAATAAATGTTCAATTTCTGCACTGACTGCACTTATCTTTCAGTCATTAGAGTAACCGCTATAGGAAAAAAATCTCGAAAATCTAACCATAACTTCGGTCTCATTTGCAATGTATGTTACCGTTAATTCATCGTTTACCACGTGATGATTCTCAGTAGTGATTTATATGCTTGATGCCATATAGCAAACGATTCTTGCATTTTAACATTGCACTTAGTCTATAAAGAAATTAAATAAGGTAGTAATTTAATTTTGTACGATATGTTTTTCATGGGTTCAGTGTATAACCTACATTTTGTTATATGATACTTTATGCATAATTTTTTACAAATTAATCAACACTGAACGTTTTGGTGTTATATAACATATATGTAAGATGGAGGATTTGTACAAAACAGCTTGCGATGAAATTGACAAATTGGCAGATGCGCTAAATGATTTGAGTCAAGACATTTGGAAAACGCCTGAGTTGAAGCTTGAAGAAGTTCACGCGCAACGCGTTCTTACAGACTTTCTGGAAAATCGCGGTCTTGATGTTGAGCGAAACTTCGTCTTAGATACTGGATTTAGAAGCGTCGTAGGTACCACTTCAGACGGACCACATGTTGCAATCCTTTGCGAGTACGACGCGTTACCGGGAATTGGACATGGATGTGGACATAATCTAATCGCAGAAGTAGGAATAGCGGCAGGACTTGGTGTCCGCGCAGCATTCAAGGCGAGTGGTAAACCACTGGGAAAGGTAAGGATACTTATGAAGGGAGACGAGATAATGGGCTAAAAACAGGGTTAATGCCACACTCAGTGAACACGAGCCATGTTGGTATACATGCGAACGTGAGTGGTGAGTGGTAATATAACAATTGTAATCGACTAAAATTTCTTAGGACGCTTTTTCATGCTTTTTCATGGTTTTTCATGAAAAATATAAATATCATTAGCGCATGGTTGACTTGGTGAGGACATCTAAATGTCTGGCTTTACCATCCGAAAACGTTATGTACATGTATGATAATATTTGTAAAAGTATTTTAGTCCAGTCCGTCTTTCATAACGTTTATAAATTTGACGACTAACATGTACGTAATACTATATATTTACACATTTTCTCTTCTCAGTTAACCATACTTGGAACACCAGGAGAGGAGGGCGGAGGTGGAAAAATTAAAATGATTGACGCTAAAGTCTTTGATGACGTTGACGTCGCAATGATGGCGCATCCAGCTCCTTTCAACTGCAAATCCATGATGTGGCTAGCGTTTGAAAGGTAAGCAAATAAGTTAAACACGTTTTTAATTCAAGACAAATGCATTTTTTATTTGGTAAGAAAGCACATGTCAACACGATGCAATCCATACCGACAAATAATGGTTTCTGAATCATATATAACATTTAAGTGTAATTCTCTGCCATGTCAGTCATTTGTTTCAATCGATGAGTTATTAGCCCCTGTATCAACTGAGCAACTTTCACCAACCGCTGAAATCACCAGTAGTAATTGCATTAGATTGTATTGTTTAGTTTTCTCGTTATCACTTGCCCCTACTCACCCACCACCATTTCGGATCGTGAGAAAAAGATGGAATGATTTTAACTCCAAACAAACCTTATAATCGACTGACCAACTACATGAACAGGAATACTGGTTAACCGCTTAGAAATTCAGAGCCCGGCCAGAAATAGTGATGTAGTCAATCCATCCATACATAAAGCCTTGTTTAGAGCACTTTTCGGGGATCAAAACATACCCAGTTTTGTATAGAAGGCCAATAAAGTGGAGACAACAAACAGACATTACTATCGCTGGTTACCGGGATGTAAATCGACAATTCAAACAATTCAAAATCTTATTTTAGTGTTAAAATAACCTACCATGGCAAAGCAGCTCATGCCACAGCTTTTCCATTTTACGGAGTTAACGCCCTTGACGCAGCTGTTCTGGGTTACCAAAGTGTTGCCTGTCTGAGACAGCAACTCAAACCTGATTGGAGGGTCATGGGTGAGTCTGTTTAATTTCATTAAATGTAAATTTTAACAATTGTTATTGTATATGTACACCACAATGAAACGTATTAATTTCTGACTTCTCTGACAGCCTTATATTTATATATAGATAACAACTATGTTCCTTTTTACTTAAATGTGCGATACTAAACTTATAAAGGTATAATCAATTTACTGTTAAAATGGATTAACTTACATGCTTAAGCTAAGCGATATACGAGCTGCGATTATGTCATCTCAGAGGGGCAATTGTAACATATTTGTCCATAAAATCTTTAGTTACTAGTATGTTGATGTCACAGGGGTGGACAAAGAACATGGCCCGACCGGGACTCGAACCCAGGGTCTCTCGCTTACCGTGCGAGCTCTTTACCTCTGAGCTACAGAGACACATGTCGACCGATTACATTTCTACCTGCTTAATTAGATTCGTCCCCGAATCTGCTCGGAACCATGCCGAAACCCACGAGACCATCCCTTTGCTGCTCGCAGCCCGAGCATGGACCCACACTGAGCCACCAAATCACAGAGAGATGGAAAGAGAACGTTGCCCGAACGGGACTCGAACCCAGGGTATCTCGCTTACCACGCGAGCACTCTACCACTGAGCTACCGAGCTACATGTCGACCGGTTACACTCGCAGCCCTAGCATGGACCCACACTGAGCCACCAAATGTCAAAGAATGGAAAGAGAACGTACCCCCAACGGAACTCGAAACCAGCGTCTCTTGCTTACCGTGCGAGCACTCTACCACTGAGCTACCGAGCCACATGTGGACCGGTTACACTGACATCGTTCATAATGCTAACTCCTACAGTATTTTCTGTAAATGAATATGATGGAAGGTAATCGAGCTTGAATATGCAGCACATATCTGCGAATTGGCATTTCTCCTTTTGTCAGGAATCATTAGTATTGGTGGAAATGAAGCAGGAGTTATACCAGAACTATCAGAGTTGGAGTTCTATGCTTTTGCACCGACAAAGTCAGAACTAGAAACTTTGAAAGAGAAGCTTGATGGCTGCTTTAAAAGTGCGGCCATTGCATCTGGTTGTACTGTAAGTTTTCGAATTTGTTTAAAGAGTAACTCGTACATGTATATTAAGCTATCATAAATATGTGAAAAAGTTAATTCTACAGTAGTTTTAGGTTAAATGAAAGCGCAAATGGGCACAACAAGGAAATGGGCCGTCTCGTGGGAAAACCGACAATGTGGTTTCCGACCAGGCCCGACACAAACCGGCCTGTACAGCTACAGAAGCAGGCTAGAAGCTTGAAATTTTGGAGTTAAGTAGGGGAGGAATTGTACTATCCGAGTAGCGAAAACAAAGGCGCTGATCAGCTTCGCGGTTACCGCGAAGCTGATCTGCGTCTTTGTTTTCACATATGCAGATTGTTGGTTTTCTCATAAGGTGGCTCAAATATGCAAAAATGCAAAAGGTATTTTAATTAATGCCTAGTAAACTTTACACTTTATAAACTGAAATGTAAATCTGTTTCTGTCGAGAGTCATGAATATTCTTACCTATGACGTTCTTGTTTTAGAAATTATCATTAGACAATGCGTGTGTTCGGGATTCTCCCGATGGTACCATTGGTTTTTTCTAACATGCGTACCATTGGTACCAATGGTATTACCATTTTTACCATTTGCACCAATTTCTTTACCAATCGTTGGTAATTAAATTGGTACAAATGGTACAAATGTTACCAACCAATGGTACCATTGGAGAACCCCGAACACACGCAATGTATTCTCTCTTTAGGTGAACATTGACTGGAAAGGGCATATGTACTATGACGTCATAAATAACCCCTTGATGGCTGACCTATATCTTAAACACGCAACGGCCGTCGGGGTTGATTTTGAAACTCATGAGTCTGCTGAACTACCCGGCGCGGCAACGGATATGGGCAACGTGTCGTATGTAGTGCCCAGTATACACCCTCTATTTTATATTGGAGCAAACGTATTCAACCATACGAGGGAATTTACGGAGGCATCGGGTAAGGTTTTATTTCTTGTTAGTTTGCATGTTCAGAATGAAGCTCCTAGCTCTGATTTCCTTAAGCCAGGTTGAGACATAAAGTAAGTAAGTAAGTAGGTAAGTAAGTACTGTAAGTTTATTCTTACATTACGAAAACTTGCCCATGAAATAAACAAGAGATTTATTTCAGAAGAAAAAAATGAAAATTTCATAGGGGAAAATTTGATTTTCTTTTAAATGTTTGCTCAGAACATACAATGTAAGTACCCACAATGTATGTTTTTGATCAGAAATAAGAAAATAAGGTATACCCCTGCAAACCCCATTTTTTCTACATAAAAGTGGGGTTTAAGGAGGTAAACATTTCACGGACATTATCAGCAAAACTTTCTCATGGATTCATGATTTCCAATTAATTTACATTATAATTTAAAAAAAAATATGCATAACTTTAACAAGCTTTAACAAAGATCCCATACATTGGACATGTACATGTACCTGCCTAAGCCTTCCCGAGTCTGCGAAATTCATTACAGGTAACGAATGCCCATTTCTTTCCATTACGAAATCACTCTTTGTAATATACAGATTTTTTTCTGAAGTTGTAAAAATTGAAAATTTTTAGTAGAAATGTTAAGATATTTTTCTTATTTTTGCTCAAAACACTATATAAAAGTGGGGTTTAAGGGGTGGTTTATACATGTATTTCATGGACATGTTGTCCTTACGACAGGGAATGCCCATCTTTCAAATAGTTTAATAAAGCAGTGACGCTTAATAGCTGTAATTGTGTATTTTTTTTTCAAAGGATGTGGAGTAAACTTTTCATGTCCCAATGATTTCAGGAGACAGTAAGGCCCAGCCATACACTCTAGCAGTTGCCAAAGCCCTTGCGATGACAGCGATTGATGTGTTGACACAACCTGAAACTTTGAGGAGCATTAAAGAGGAATTTAATAAATCGGTGTCTCTTGAACGTTCTAAGATGTAAGCGATTATGTGATTTTAAAAATATCAAAGGCGGTAATAAAGTGAATACAGACTTTTTGTAGTCTGGTGAGCAGGTGCTGCTAAATATTTACTAAAACTGTTGCATACTCAAATTTTCTGGTTGTATCAATAGAATTAGATTAAACATATTGTATTGCATGAATAAACAACAGGATTGGGCACAAGTTATTGCAAGATAGCCCTCTCCCAAATACAATAATATAGTTAGTTATTATGGCATAATGGTGTAAACTATTGATTCAGTATTAACGCAATATATTTCAAACATAGATCTACATAATTATATATTCTCTCGTGCTCTCATTCACACATGTACCGTTGCAGCTTTATCATTTAAATGCATTTTGAAATAGCGCAGCTAGTCAAAGATACAAAAAAGCATAGTGTTGGTTTAGTCAAATCTATGAGAAGCTTTGTTAAATCAGTACTGAAAACATTATAAATTTGTTTCATTATCAAAATCTATAGATCCAGAAGACACGATTATAAGCAATACCGAAATTTAAACTTTGTAACAGTATGTTTCTTGTTTCCATGTACAGTGGACATTCGACAAAATGTGTTGGGCATTTTCAAAAAAAATGGGCAGGACCCAGCAATTAATAAGTGTATCTGCAGATGCTGAGCTAAATGTTCTTTGGTGAGCATCTGTTTAAGGTATTAATAACCATTCTAAATCTTTAGGAGCCATATTGTTGCAAACATTGTGACATCGGGATATCTTTTTATTATTGATAACATCTAAAGACCAAGCAAGACTAATAGACTAATATCTACAGCATAATATCGTACAAGTTGTGTTTCTTTTATCTCCATTTTCCATAACCCTGTAGCATTAGCATTCTTAATGCTATTAGACTTGTTTCCCTTTTCTATAAGAAAGAATAAAATCAGAAGAAAGTGAGGGTAAAAGAATGCAATGATCAGCAAATGGCACAATCAGAAAGAAATTCCCACTCCAAAAGCCGAGGTGGGAAAATCCAAACTAACAGTCAGGTACTTGTGCTAAAACATATCGTAAGCCGAGTGAGCAGCTATTTCCCAAAAGGTGACCACAATATTTTGTTCGTTATACGTCTATGGAGATATTTCAGTCTATATGGTGGCAGATGGCCGAAAATAAAAAAAAAAACTATACACGCCCCTTCACGCCCTCGTTTTACTAAAATTTGGGATCAAAGGGGTATACTTTTCATGGACATGTTATCCTGATGCTTTGAAGTCACCTATACTCGGCAAAAAAGTTTTGAACTATCAGTAATATTAACATCTGCTTAATAAGTAATTATTCAAAAAAAAATGATCAACAATCCGTGTGTCTGCCTTTAATTTCAGATCGGAAATAAATAATTTCTAATTTAATATGTCAATGACCCTGGTTTCTACAAGGATCGTCCAAAAATTGGGCCCGAAGTCAATAATGTATGTAATGGTTGCAATAAAATAATAACTATGAGGTTAATTCAGGGGTCTCAGGTCATTTGTTGCCTGAAATTTACATTAAATTGTGATCTTGCCCCATGTCACAAGCAAATCATTACGAAAACTTCCCAATGCAATATACAGAGATTATCTTTTTCGGCGATGCAGTTCTAACGTGTACCCACAATCTATGTTTTGGAGCAAAAATAAGAAAAATAGGTGTACCCCAGCATAGCTGCTACGTAAAAGTGGGATATAAGGGGGTATCATGTCACGGACATGTTTTCCTGATGTAACAATATTTCAATCCTCAAAAAAAAACAATGAGCAAGTTTCATAAATTTGCAAATTTTTGGCACTTTTGTTCATTTTTTTAGCTTACATGATCCGAAGGCTCACAAGGTGAGCTTATGGTATACCAATGGTCCTTCGTCCGTCCGTTCACACTTTCAAAAACAAATATCTCCGCAACTAAACAGCCACATGCAATCAAATTTTAAATAAAGCATATTTGGGGTGAGGATTGCCTCCGTGATGTTTTGAAGCAGGCCGGATCATAACTCTGGTTTCCACGGCAACAGGCAGCTCTCATAGGGTTGGGGAAAATGTTTTCGCAACTCTAGCGGCCTCATTTTTATATGATCTTCTTCATTTTTGACAGAAATAATGGACAACTATAATATTTCTTGTGAGTTTGAATTTCGGCCAGATTCGATCAAAGAAGTTAGCTGCAATTCAGCGTCTTGAAAAATCCCCTTAGATTTATAATGGGAGAATAATAGTACCCAGTATACACCCTATGTTTTATATTTGAGCACATGTTTTCAACCATATGAAAGAAATTACTGAGGCATCTGGTAAGTTAGTATTTCAATTTCATAATTGATTTCGCCAAATGAACACTTGTCCGTTTCAAAAATTCTTTTTTATTTATTAGAAATTTCATGACATATCTATATACATACATACATTCAATACAAATAATCAAACAAGGTGAAAGAAGTATAAGCATATATATAGACGTCAAAGGATTGGATATAGGCAGAGCCTGTATGCATCCTCTCCTTGGACGTACGGTACTATAATGTTCATGATATAACATTAAATCTATATAAGCATGATAATTGTATGCAAACTTTTGTATTTTCCTGGTCATTTATTGAGAGAGAGAGAGAGAGAGAGAGAGAGAAAGAGAGAGAGACAGAGAGAGCGTAATTTAGTGTAGTAGATACACGTGGCAAATATATATGAGAGAGAGAGAGAGAGAGAGAGAGAGAGAGAGAGAGAGATAGAGAGAATTCAAAAAATCTTGATGGAATGAGTAAAATTGACGAATCAATCCACTATTGCGTTGGCTCTTTAGGCTAGTGTATGCATGTATATGTGTTCTGTAAAACAATAGTTACAGCCGAAGATGAGGGTGATGTTAGACGCATGTAAAATCGATTTTAGCCCCCCCCCCCCCTCCCCCCTTAGTTATTTATAACTGCCCGTTCCAATGTGGGACTGCTGTGGTTCGCATTTATCTAAGTTAGTCCCATAAATTAAACAATATGGTGCTCTAATGATTTATTTGAAGCTATTGGACATGCAACTTTGGTTATCATGTTATGCAACTTTGGTTATCATGTTGCTATGCGTTTTGTTTTAGAGACGGTCAACATTGTTTCGTGGATAAATAAGCTAGGAAATAAAAAGTAGAGATTGATTTATACATCAGAGTAAATGGGAAAATTAGACAAAGAATCTCAGATGGTATGTACCTTGTTTTAAGTATGAGTAATGTAGTAGAATGTTTCGACTTAAATATAATTATCTTTAAATGTTTAAATTTTCCTCATGTTATTCAGCAGAACTCGATATCACAGAATTCCCAGCGAACATTTGGATCGGTAGTGTAACACCATGGGGCCCCTTCTCTATCCGGGTCCCTACAGAAGTTCTGAGCTGCGGCCACATCCAGATCTAGCGGGAACCTTATCGTCACCCCGTTGGCGTGGCGGTGTGGTGACTGGCCACTCCAGGCTTGACATGTTCGGTTAGATTTAGTTGTACTTCTAGTGCCGTGATAAAGCCGAGATTTACCTTTGTACCAGCAGTCATAGTTACCTGAAAATTTCATCAGGAAAACATGTCCATGGAAAGTATACCCCCTTTAAATCCCACATTCACATAGTAAAACTAGGGGTGCAAGGGTATGCTGTATTTCTTCTTTTTGATCAAAAACATAGATTTTGAGTACGAGTTCATTATGTTTATTCATAAATATATGATTAAATAACAAAACTATGCCCAGACATGCATTTTCCCCTCAATTTTGGCACGAAAACACATGCTACCGGTCATGCTGGTAGAACTGTATCGGATTTGGCTTCTACATGTAACCCATGAAATAAATCACATATTGTGTGATAAAACCATAAACCGCAACGCTTCCGCGGTACTCTGCGCCAGATGGCTTTACAAAAAGTTTATAAAAGGGAATGGTAATGAAAAGAGGTATGGAATCAGACCACAATTAATTCCCCTGATTCGTTGTACACAATACGGATATACTTCCACACAAAAATAGTTCCCCTATTTCCTGGGTGTAAAAAAATTGACAGATCATGTTAAATTGCTGTTATTTATATCTTTCTGGTTAGAATATTGTCTTAGCTTACAGGAAATGTTAAATTAGAGGAGATATCTTGTCATTACAGGTATTTAAGTCCCAAACGTACCACTCCTTCTGCGGTTGCTGTTATACAGGCGGATAATTGACAAAAAACACTGGTAGTAAAAGAAATTGGCAGATATCTCCCAAACGAGCAGGTCAACTCATATTTTAATCTTGATTAAAAGTACTGCCACACAGTATAGACTTGGAGAAAAGTTTCAAAACAAAACCAGCAATGTCAGTACAGAAGATGCGAGGCCAAACAACTGATAAAACTATAGAGTAAAATTAATTGTGGTCTGTGTCCGTATAGGTTAAATATTTTGGCCTTGCCGCTTAACCTGACATAGGTATGCATTTGTTGATCGAATAACTATGTTCTCAATAATGCCACTCTATGATGGTAATTAATATATGACCACGTGTTGCGCATGGCAATGGTAATTAATATATGACCACGTGTTGCGCATGGCAATGGTAATTAATATATGACCACGTGTTGCGCATGGCAATGGTAATTAATATATGACCACGTGTTGCGCATGGCAATGGTAATTAATATATGACCACGTGTTGCGCATGGCAATGGTAATTAATATATGACCACGTGTTGCGCATGGCGATGGTAATTAATATATGACCACGTGTTGCGCATGGCAATGGTAATTAATATATGACCACGTGTTGCGCATGGCAATGGTAATTAATATATGACCACGTGTTGCGCATGGCAATGGTAATTAATATATGACCACGTGTTGCGCATGGCAATGGTAATTAATATATGACCACGTGTTGCGCATGGCAATGGTAATTAATATATGACCACGTGTTTCGCATGGCACTGGAGAAATGTGTAAAATAAATAGGTGCCTCTTTAACTGTGTTTACAAAACTTCATCTGATTATCAACAATCAAAGTTTTGAACAAGAATATTCAAAATACCAAATTTTATCTAATGAAAATTTCATTTTTGCTGTTCAAAAAACTCTGTATATTGCATTGGAAATTTTTCGTAATGATAACCAAAGCATGATGCTTTGGTGTCTCTTATGAACGTGTGCTGCTGAGCTCAGTGACACAAGGATGTTACATGTATCACATTTTGAGAGATCTGCTCGCTCAATTATTTTACCACAATACCGCACTGATCATGCCTGTACTTACAAAAAGGGATATCGCAGTACTCCCATCTTGTTTCCGGAAGGGTTGTGTAACACCACGGCATTCCCTCCCCGTTTGGATCTCGAAAATAGTTCTCTGTCCCTGACACACCTCCACTGCCAGGAAATTTGTCATCAGTTACGCTATGCAGATGGGGATACTGGTCAGCCCATCTTTGACAGGGAATCCCAGACCTCGTGATGTTCACTTTGCCAGTGTAGGGCAAGGTAAGGTCATTGATGCAAGTGATATCTGCAATATAATTAGAGCCGCCGCATGGAAAAACCAACAATCTGCATAGGCGAAAACAAAGACACAGATCAGCTTCGCAGTAACTGCGCAGCTGATCAGTGCTTTGTTTTCGCTACTCGGATAGAACAATTCCTCCTCTACTTAACTCCAAAATTTCAAGCTTCTAGCCTGCTTTTGTAGCTGTACAGGCCGGTTTGTGTCAGACCTGTTGGGAAACCACATTGTTGGTTTTTCCACGAGGTGGCTCATATGATAACATTAAGTTTGTGTGGGACCTCTGACAACTAGATAAGGGCATCCCTTTTATGCAATGAGAGGTTAGGTTGATTGCACAAGCATCGATATGGCTTCTCAATCACGTACTCTATCCTTCAAGTAATGATGTTTTGACGATTTGACTGAGCATTCATTTGAAATTACTTTGAAAACGCTGTGCCTAACAACAACCCAGGAACAAGTATTTGTGAAGATATTACCTCGCAATTTTTTCATGCTTTTTCTCTTGCGAATGAGCTTTGCATGATAAGACTTGTCTAACTGTATCACTGATGGAAAATCAATTCGCCGCAATGATGATTTTGGTATAAAATTAGTTGTATTTAAATGATTTTACTGTGAGTTTTAATGAGTTCATCATTAATTCATCAATAATTATAAATATTCAAATTAGATTATTTGCATAATTGACAATGGGATAGATGAGTTTGGTCTCAGCTTTAAAATGATGCAAGTTTAATAGTCTACGATAAGTTATAGTAGACTTAGCATTATACTGGCTGGAGAACATTGTATTTTAAAACATTATAGTATATAATAGATTTAACTCCCCCATTTTACAAAATGACGCTACACTTTCCGCGCACGACACCGACAACTGAAAAAGAAATACCCTAAACATATGTTACAATATGAACTATGTGGCATCGGGCAGGAATTTTAGTCTCGATAAGTGCAGTAGTCATGCGATAAGAAAGCTCATGTTTCCAATTGTTCGATATATAACGTGTTGCTTATCTTGTATTTCTATATTGTCATTTGTTTTGCATTTTAGATGACCTCAAAAGTGCTACTTAAACTAGCTTTTGATAATAAACATGAAAATATCGCGCTGTTACGGACAGAAGAACCTAGAGATGCCCTATGTTGAGGACATAGGAACTCATGGTTGCAGACATAAGATGTCATGATTGCGGGCATAAGATCTCATTGTTGCGGCCATAGGATCTCATTGTGGGCTTACATGTAGGAACCATGAGTTGTGAACAGAGGAACCCGGACAAACTGTAACTTCACTATTACCAGCTTTCGTCTTTCTCAGGCATAGTTGGGTATATAATTTTGTGATTTCGAAATATCTCTGTGTTACTCATACAAAATGTATTTCGAAGGAACATCTCTTTAAGGTACAACTTGAATGTCTATTGTAAAATATTTGTACAAAACTACATAAAGTAAACGCATTTCATCACAAAAGCAAATGTTTGTACGTAGTGGTGTTAAGAATGATGGTGGATAAATGTTACGCTATCAAAAACATATATAGAGAATCTTACACGAGTGGTCATTTCATATGAAATTTATTAAACGAGCCTTCGGCGAGTTTAATAAATTTCATATGAAATGACCACTCGTGTAAGATTCGTTTTATCATATGACTTCTAAAATAGGATTTCATCGCCTTCGAAGTGGACATATTTTCAATGAAAATTTACATTTTTTGTTACGGACGTCGTCAATGACGTTACATATTCCCGCAAAAGTGTTAATACACGTGTGGTCATACGATTTTTATGACATGACGTTATCCACTGCATATGATAATTGAAGTTGCAGTTGGAAAAAAATGCGTTATTACATACTGCCACGTTTTCAACAATTTTCGGACACTTAAATTTTTATTACAATGTTTATTACCAGTTTTGTAAGGCTGAAATTCGTTTTATGTGTTTCTGAAAGTAGCTTATGAGGGGTCATGAGCTCTTGGTTTCTGTGAATGAATTAGGGGATTACTGTATTCAAATATTTCATTTGTGGCTGGCCTTTACTTATCTTTATAGACGCCAATTTATGTCTGACTTACGGCTGTATTCTCAACCTACACTCGAGGCATACTCCACTCATACTCATGCAGATAATCTGATCAGTCACTCGTGTGAGCGCATAACTGTTCGATTTGGTATGCACATGTCCCACTCACACTCAAACTCAACTCAAATTTCGAGTAAACGTTGAGTGAAGGCGACACCTCACTCGAGCGCTACTCGAAAATTTTCGGACCCTTATTTCGTCACATTTTCTTCGAAAAAGCCCAATAATAGCAGATTACATACATCACACGGACCAAGCTTTACGCCCGGGACAAATCTTTTCTTGAGAGGGGTCGCGAATTCTAGAACAGATTTCGATTTTCCCAAGGCATGTCATTTGCGACTATTTTGAATATGTAACTATGTAAAGCAATGATCCATATTTTAGGTGAGTGGTCAACATTGTACATCCAGATACAGACACATTTGAGCCTTTGTGCTAGATATCGCTGTCAGATTCACCCCCTCCACCTTACGCACACCCATCTACTCACCTACCCATTCCCCACAGAGAGAGAGAGAGAGAGAGAGAGAGAGAGAGAGAGACTCGGAGAGAGAGAGAGAGAGAGAGAGAGAGAAATAAAACAACAAACAGAGAGAGAAGAGAGAGAGAGAGCAACACAGAAAGAAAGACAAATAAAAAAAGAAACAGACAAACAAACAAACAAGAAGGAATGAGTATAAGCAAATACGATACCATGCGTGCACATCAAAATGAGATAACAGCTCACCGCACTATGCGGCGTCTAGTCAGAGTCTTTTTTGCTAATTTGATGTTAGAATAATAACATCAAATGTCCATAAGATTTCAACTTTCTTTGTTTTATAATGAAAATCTGACACTCCGGTGAGTGATGGTTGAGTGACGGCTGTGCATACCAAATCCATACTCCACTCACACTCAATGTAATACCACTCGACTCATACTCCAGCCACACTCTCGCGAGTTGAGTTCGAGTTTGAGTTTGAGTGACGGAAGAGAATATAGCCGTTAAAGTGCAAAAATAAACGTAGTCACAACAATTCTTTGTTTATTTACAGTTTTACTTATGTATAGCCAATTCATACGGCATTATTCTCCTCCGTCACTCAAACTCAAACACGAACTCAACTCGCAAGAGTATGGTCGGAGTATAAGTCGTGGGATTAAATTGAGTGTGAGTGTGTGGAGTATATATTTGGTATGCACAACAGTCACCCAACCATCACATGGAGTGTCAGATTTTCATTATAAAGCAAAGAAATTTGAAATCTTATGGGCAATTGATGTTATTATTCTAACATCAAATTAGCAGCAAAGACGCTGACTAAACGCCGCATATTGCGGTGAGTTGTTATCTAGTTTGATGTGCACGCATAAATCATGATATCATCGTATTTGCTTATACTCATTCCTTCTTTATTGTTTGTTTGTCTGCTTGTTTGTTTATTTGTCCTTCTGTGTTGCTCTCTCTCTCTCTCTCTCTCTCTCTCTCTGCTTGTTTGTTAGTTTATTTGTCTCTCTCTCTCTCTCTCTCTGGGGATGGGTGGGTATGTAGATGGATGTGAGTGGGGGTGGAGGAGGTGAGTCTGTGACAGCGATATCTAGGGTAAAGGCGCAAATGTGTCTGCATCTGGATGTACACGGTGGACCACTCACCAAAAATATGGATCATTGCTTTGACATGCCTTGGGAAAATCGAAATCTATTCTAGAATTCACGACCCATCGCAAGAGCATAAAGCTTTGTGTGGGTGATGTATGTAATCTGCTATTATTGGACTTTTTTTGAAGAAAATGTGGGTCCAAAAATTTTCGAGTAACGCTCGAGTTAGGTGTCGCCTTCACTCAACGTTTACTCGAAATTTGAGTTGAGCTCGAGTGTGAGTGGGACATGTGCATACCAAATCGAACAGTTATGCGCTCACACGAGTGACTGATCAGATTATCTGAATGAAGGGTGTATGCCTCGAGTGTTGGTTGAGAATACAGCCGATAGATGCATGATAATAAGGTACCATTTTTCGCACGAACAGGTAAATAACGGTAAATAAATGCAGTCAATAGAGGCAAACTCTAAAACTTGGAATAGCGTTGCAAATTGAAATTAATATCTAAGCGTTTGCAGTAAATACGTCATACCTGTAAACCCTAAAACGTGGGTGAGTCGATTTTCTTTGTTTATAACGGTTTCCCTAGATCTATGTATGATTTATAGGTAAAATACTTTGGCCGTGCCGCTTAAACTCATGTGGCTGAATCGTGCGCATATTGTAATAGCTCGGCAAATAGGTCACTGTATGGGCGTCACCTTATGAATACGTTATTGGGTATGGTCTACTTTTGACCTAGGTAAAAACTAAAGGTACACAGTTGAAAGACTCAACTCATATGTTGTCCGTTAGAATGAAAATCCGAGTTTGTCTAGTTTACTGGATTGGACAAAATAGGTAGCTGACGATCGTAACTTTAAGACTTTCACAGATTTACTGTTATAATATGAATCACACGCCTGTTCCTATTGCTCAAATACATTCATTTCATTCATATGTATAACGGTAAACCTGTGACATCGTCCGGGATCGATACCTATTTTTCGCATGAATATGTATATCGTGGCATCAAGCGACACGGTCAAAGTATTTTACCTATACCCGCAGTATATCTTTAACGGAGATATAAGTAAAATACATTGACCGTGTCGATTGATAACATGCTACAGTAAACATATTCATGCGAAGATTTCATGATGAGATAATTTTTATTTCAAAATTCCATAAGGCTAACAAGCCCATGAGGATATAATACATACATAGATACTTGATGGCATACAGTACAGATACATGCAACTAAATCATATATTCAATCGACAACTTGTAACAATGCAACATTTACCATACACTACATATTACTCACATTTGATGCGGCACAAAAGACAAATAACGACTGGTTTGTGATGAAAAATTGAAAAGTCGCGGAGAAGGTGTTTCTAAATAATCAAGAAAGCAACTTTATCAACACATCTGCAATGGATATGTTCGTATGACGTTCACTTTTACAACACTCTTTAATATAATGAGTGAAAAAAATTCTCAGACCAGTCATAGGTTATGTAGATATATATAAATATACAACTGAATCTAATATTCCATGTAATGAACTATTGTAGCCATAATGCAATATCAAAATACATCTTTACCACATTCCCATATGAAATTCTATCAAATATATTTTCTATTAAACACAGCAAAGAAACATATTTACAAAAAATTCTATATATATCATGCACATTTATTGGTCATTTATAACAAAATCATTGTAAGAGAAAACAAATAAAAGGTATATGTACCACACTTATTCAATACTATGATGCTTAGGTGTGATCTACATTAATGATGTTACAGTTAACATTGTTCTGTCGTTGAGAATAGCATATTTTGACAGTGGTATATCAAATGGACTTTAACTGCAATACTAAATTGTCAGAAAACTGCATGTAGCAGGCATACTTATGAATTATATAATACGTCAGAACGCAACTTAAAAGCTTGATGTATAAATGATCCTAATTTTCTGATATAACGACGATTTTCTGAGTTAAGTAATTCTACAAATTTTGCCATACTTGGTCTTCTCCAATAATATTTAGGTATATATGTTTTACGTAAATCATTATATAATTGACATTCTAAAACAAAATGGAACTCATCTTCAATGACGTTACAAACTGAACATTTTCTTTGTGCTATAGGTATTCGTATTGGTCGTACCCATCTCCCAGCTTCAATCTCTAAGCGATGTGAAGACATTCTTAGCTTACTAAATGCTTGACAAAATTTTTGTATATTTATAATTTCAAGATAAGGTTGAAATCTGAATAATGCTATCGACCTATAACAAAGTGCTCGAGAGGAGTCTTCTAATCTTGAGAACCAGTTCTGTACAAAATTGTCAGTAAGCCTTTGTTTTAACACAGCCAAGAATGCATTAATATTTCCAACCCCTTGGTTTAACCAGACATTATTAAAACCCAAAGACCTTAAGAGATCACGTAAAAGAGACGCCCAATTTACTTTATTAGGAGACTGGTCGATATCATGTAACATTAAATTATAGATAATATGAATATATTTATGGTCAGGTGACGCTAAAACTTTAAACCAGTATTTAACAATGTCATAATATCTTTTAGTTATCAAGGTTGTCCTTCCCAATTCTCCATATACGAAATCATTTTGTGCGTTTTTCTTCACACCCAGAACTTTTTTACAAAACTGCAAGTGTACTCTTTCGATAACGTTTGCATGACTAAAACCCCAAACAGCAGAAGAATAATTCAAAATAGGAGTAATGAGTTTATCAAACAACTCTAACTTATGCTTAGGAGTAATGTATGTAAATTTGTATAAGTATTTATTGAGTTTGAAAATTGCCTTTTGTGCTTGGCCTGCTAATGTCGTTTGCGCCTCTGAAAAAGAGCCACCTGGCGTAAATACAATACCTAAATACTTGAACTGACTTACAATTTCTAATGGAATTCCATTATAGGTAAATGCTAGATTTCCGGGAAGTACTCCCCCTTTACGGAATATCATAACTTTAGTTTTACTGACATTTATAGTTAATTTCCATTTTATACAATAATCATATAAAATATCGAGACCGGTTTGAAGATCATCTGGAGTATTAGCGAAAACAACAATGTCATCAGCATACAAAAGTAAAAATATCTTCATCATGTCAATATCAATTCCCCCTATGTCAGAGATTCTAAATTGTTCTTCTATATCATTTAAATATAGTGAAAATAAAATTGGCGATAAACATTCACCCTGACGAACACCCAGGCTGCAAGTGAACTCATTTCCTAAATTATTACAAAATTTAACCCTCGATCTAACATTTGAATAAATCGATTTAATGATATTTAATATTTTCCCGCGTAATCCCAGTGTAATAAGTTTAAACCACAAATTTTCCCGTACAACATAATCAAAAGCCTTAGTAAAATCAATAAAAGCGCAGTATAGATTATTTCCAGTATTTAACATGTGAGTTATAAGACCATGCAACACAAATATATTGTCAACTGTACCCATACCGGGTCTAAAACCTGCTTGAGCTTCTATGAGAAGAAAATAATTTTCAGCCCAATCCCCTAGTCTATTGTTAATAACCCTTGTAAAAAGTTTGCCCAGAACACTCAGTAATGTTATCCCCCTATAGTTCTCAACTTCATGTATACTACCTTTTTTGTGCAGTGGAATAACGAAACCCTCAGACCAACTCTCTGGAAAATGCCCTACTTCAAAGATCTTATTAAATAAGTTAGTTATAGTTTGTTTCAGTACAACTTTACCATTCATGAAAAATTCATTAATCAGTTTGTCGGGCCCAGCCGATTTATTTGATTTTAATTGGTTAATTGACTTTAAAATTTCTTCTTGCGTAAACGCTTCATTTAGCTCTTCAAATATAATCGCAAATTCATTGTTCTCGTAACGCTCATTAAAAAATAAAATATCTTCATCTGGGGTATAAAAAGGATCATACGGATTATTTACTGCTTTAAAATATTGCTCAAACGATGACAAGGGTATATTCGCTGGTTTAATTCCTGCAGATGACTTCAAAAGATTCCAATAAAGCTTAGCGTTCTTGAATTTAGCATTAACAAAGCGCTCTGTTTTCTTCTTGTCATACTCAAACCTGCTTTTCCTTAAAACTGATTTATACTCGGATCTTGCCTTAACCATATTTACCCTATTTTCGTCGCTTTTTACCTCCCTGAACTTTTTCAACATTTTGTAAAAGTAAAACTGTTTTTCACCACATTCTTTGGTATACCAGGGTTGATCATTTTCTTTACTTGAATTATTGTTATCATCGTAAATGTGGTTAAAAATTTTCTTTCTAAATAATGGGGTAGAAACTTCGTCTAAGACGCCAATGAACTTTGAAACACAACATTCAATATCACCATTACTGTGACAATTACCTATATCAGAATTCAACTGTTCAAGTTGGTTGGTAATACTAGGATCTTGTAATTTATTTAAGAATACACCTTTTAGATCCTTATTCCACACGTATTTGCTGTTTATATGCTCATTGTCTTCAGAAACGATATTTTCATCTTCGTATGTCAACTCGAACGAAAAATTAATACAACAATGGTCAGATAAAATATTGGGGCCTTGAACTTCAAATTCCTTAACAAATTCAAATAAGTTTTGTGAAGCTAGAACATAGTCAACGACGCTACTTCCCCTACTTCCGACAAAAGTATACCTACCGATGCCCGTATCGTTACCCACCCTGCCATTCATAATTCTGAGCCCTGTTTGCTTACAAAAATCTAGCAAAAGAAGACCATTATTATTAGTATGACCTATATCTTCAGAAAACCTTGGAAATTGTGTATCAGAAATATACTCATCGGGTAAGAAAGACACATGCACAGAATCATCATCAACAACATAGTCAGGATTGTTTGATGTACGACTATTGAAATCTCCGCACAACAAAATATTGCAATCATTTTGGGAAGCATTTTCTACAAACATATACGAATCTAAAAGCCTATCAAAAATGTTAGTGTCTATTAAGGATTGCCTGCTACTTTCATCTGGTACAATATAACAGAGACCTACATATAAATCTTTATTCATTGAAAACAATGCCTTATTAAAAAAAGACATAGGTAAAGTCAATATTCACGTGTTTATTTTTTGACTGTGTATTGCCCCGTTTTATCACAGCTGAGAAACACGTGGTACGGAATAGATGACGCACAATGAAATTCTGTCCGAAGCTGAGATGAGAAATTCGAGTTTTCTCCTATAATTGCGTTTACTCTATTGACTGATAGATAGGAACAGTCAATGCAGACATTGAACATTTATTGAATAACAGTAATATAAGGAATCCAGGTTATTTCGTTTTCGCAAACACTTCCGCCCCATGAACATATAGTACTTCCAGCATAATAACATTGAAGTGCTTGCGAAAACGAATTAACCGGGATTTTCTGATGTTACGTTCTTTCAATATATGTCCAATTTCTGCATTGACTGCACCTATCTATCAGTCAATAGACGAAACGCTGTAGGAGAAAACTCGAAAATCTAACCTCAAAGTCTGTCTCACTTGCAGTATATGTCACCGATCATTTATCGGTTTGTATGTATACAATACCACGTGATTCTCAGTAGTGTTTTACTAACGAGAATAACGATAACTGCTCTAACTAATAACAATATGCGCTCGATCCAGTCACGTGAGGTCAAGCAGCACGATCAAAGTATTTTACATATATCGGTAAAATGGGTTGTTTTGCGTCACTAGAAATAGCCAGATCTGTAATTATTCAAAAAAAAAAAAAAAAAAAAAAAAGCTTAAAAGGTACAAGTAGGCAATGATCAGGAAATAATGCAATCAGAAAGAAATTACCACTCTGAAAACCGAGGGTTGGGAAAAACTAAAAAGACACTTATAAAGTACTTATAAAAAGAAAACATATCGTAAGCCGAGTGAGCAGCTATTCCCCAATAGGCGGCCACTCAGTTAGCCGAACTTTACTAAAAATATGAACCAAAACACAAAACAAATAGAACCACAACAGAAGTATCGCCTCGGAACGATCAGTGATATAAAATACTGGGGAGGGGGGGGGCTAAAATCGATTTTACATGCGCCTAACCTCGCATTCAGCTTCTGCAGTGGTTCAGTGATACACAAATATTAACACGAAATAAGGAAATCGTGTAAGGAAATTTTATACATAGGTACCAACATGAAACACATTTAACGGAAAGCAGGGTGAGCAGCTATTGAAGGTAAAGCTCGGACAGAACAAGTAAAATGCAGAGGGCTAAGTTAACAGCCAAATGATATTCGGTTGGCCACAAAGTCATGCAACATAAAACTCATAAATAGAATATAATCTTGAAAGGGACGTAAAACTGAATTTAAGAAAAAAAATAAATAGAATAACTCAACGGTCAGTATTAGTGCCGCAGTGCAATACACAGTCTAAAATAAATACGTGAATGTTGACATTACCTATTTCTCATATGGAAATCTTTGCACGAATATGTATATCTTCGCATATTGCATGGGCATGATTTCGTAATGCTGTCCAAGAAATAAATACCCCTTAACACCCCACAAACAAAATTCTGCGGCGTATACATTTTTTTTTTTTTTTTTTTTTGTATTTGCTTCAAAGTAGGGTTTGAGTATTGAAATGACAATTCTTGCATAGATATCTATGCGCATAGCTGTTTGAAGTCGTTTTTGATTGGTCGAAAGCTGTGTTCAAACAGCAAAACCCATGTTCAAATCATGAAATTCACGTGCCGTTTGAACATGAGTTTTGGCCGACGTCATTGGTCAATGCGACGTGACGTCATGTGTTTCGTAGAAACAAAATGGCCGACGTTGAAAAAGCTCCACGGTTTTCGGTCAGTTTTTACGTTGTTAATGTTATTTTCATGAGACTTTAAGTGGGTTGGAGTGAAAATGCAAGAATAGCGATCAACCATGGTTTGTTTCAGTGTTCAAACATTCGCTGGATCACTCGGAAGGTGTTTGAACACGCGGCCTGCGGCCTTGTGTTCAAACACCTTCCTCGTGATACATCGAATGTTTGAACACTGAAAACCATGGTTGATCCCTATATTCACACATAAGGCTAGGGAATGAATTATGTTTGATAAAAAACTGAATTTTGGAATTTTGAGGAGAAACGTATTGCAAATAGCAGGTATAGGTCCCTGCTTATATACTCTAGCACAACTATCACATTCAAATTACACATGTTGCCATGGCAACGCTCCGAAAAGCATAGAAATATCACTTTTTGCAATTTTGGGTCTATTTTTCACCATTCAACATCATTTTCAAATACCGGCCCACGCGACGAACAATTTCTTATTGTGAAATAATTATGAAGTATCATCCAGAGATATTATATGCTAAGTATAATTTTGTTCGGAGTGTGGGCTGGCACTTAAAAATTAAAAAAATGTGTTCAGAAATGGTCAAAAATAGACCAAAAAGTGCAGAATGTGCTCTATCTATGGTTCTTCTGGGCGTTGCCATGGCAACGCTTGTAGGATAAATGAATAACTTGTTCTTGTTTTTAATAGAGGAGACATATGGCTGTTTTAGGAATAGTTTTCTCACCTAAATTCCAAAATTTATTTTTTAGCAAAATCTGAGGCCAAATTCAGGCGTTAAATGCCGTAGTCCTTTATCTTATTTGTGTCTTTAGAATGGTACAAATCTAAATAAAGTTGTGGCAAATATTATTTTTGCCTGCCTTTTTTTTTTTTTTTTTTTTTTTTTTTTTTTTTTTTTTTTTTTTTTTTTTGTCTACGACTATTCAGTCAATTAAAAACACATGCACTTTGCCTTTCGATGACTTATAAATTACCTGGTACGCATACTGGTGCCTGCCCTGACCAAGTTCGATTTTCTAAACATCGCCGCCCCTCACAAGTGTTCGGCGTTAGATGATAGCCCTCGTTACATGTGTATCTGACAGTTTGTGCTAGTCCGCGTCCACATTTTAATTCAACATTTCCGTTGTCAATACTCTGTTCTGGACACCAATGTTTTTGCAACATTCTATTTAACTTTTTCTTCTCTCTCTTTTTATATTTTCCATCATCTATCAACGTCTTAGCATATTTGTCTAGAAACACCCTGTATACCGTTGATGCAACTGAATTTGTTACGGAACAGATTGATGCAACCATCAGGAAAACATGTCCGTGACATGTATACCCCCTTAAACCCCACTTTTATATAGCAAAACTGGGGTATGCAGGGGTATACCTATTTTCCTTATTTTTGCTCCAAAACAAAGATTGTGGGTACTCGTTAGAACCGCCTCGGCGAGGCGGTTCTAACGTGTACCCACAATCTATGCTTTGAGCAAAAATAAGAAAAATGTCAAAAATTTTTAGTTGAAAATTTTCAAGTTTTAAAGCTCAAAAAAATCTCTGTTTATTGCATGGGCAAGCTTTCGTACTGATTTCACGAAGGTAGGGTGAAATGCAGAACGGTAAGTTGACGATTATTTCAATTTTATAGGTAATAATGTTGGGATGTCTGGGTCGTGACTTTATTGAGAACACAAAGTAAGGGTACCTTCAGTTTTTGCCATAAGTAGTTTGTTAAAAAAACCTTACCTTGTGACAGAAAATATAAATTCTATTGAAGAATTGTGCAACCAGAAATATGAAAATTGATTACGTTTGCTAATTGCTCAAATCCTTCATCATCGTTTGTTATTATCAAAGTTTCAATATATACCGGAATCATTCCTTGTTTCATACCACCAAACAACAATCATGTATTCGAGCCGACTTTTGCACAATATGGTGTTAACACACCTAGGTTGAATCGTTTGGGAAACAATGTTCGTCAATGAGTTCATTGCCTGGATGCAACCTACGTCCAAGAGGTGTTTTTGAAAAATGATGCAAACTACGGCGGATTTTTAGGCCAAAAATGATTTTTCTTACGGCGGACACTTTTGCAGAATAAAAATGATGTTTAATTTTTAACATTTTGTGCTGTGAATTGACAGCTTTGGATAAACATATTCGATTTGATTATTTGATTTTTTTAATTAATCTACATGTGTATGAAAATATGATGAAAAGTGTATAACCATATATCTATTCTGCATAATGCAGCAAGTAAAGCTTCTGATATTTTTGCCCGTTGTTATGGGCGATCTATCGCACAATGTGAATGTTGTTTCGCCTTGCTTTTGATCTGGAAATATTTTCTGGAATATGACTGATGCTAGTGGTCCTGCACACTGCAGTTTGTTACACCCCTCACGTTTCAGAAAAAATGATCGTATGCTATAGCAATATTGCAACAGACATAGTTGACTCCCTACCAGGTATTTGGGGAAAGAAGTGTGTGTGTGGGGGGGGGGGAAGCAGAGACAATGGCTAGTTCATGAGCTAGAGAGTGCATTAGTAATATTTGACGGGAGTTACAGAGCAAACACTTTATATGTGGTGTAGGAAGTGTTGAGCATGTGCAAAATACTTTTAGAGAGATAGGGTAAGCAATGGCCGGGGTGTCAATCCATGACTTTCAGGTGCAGGGAGTCAACCTGCAGGGACCTTCTGAAGTCTTATTCACCATTTCAGATGTACATTTACACATGTACCTGTGCTATCAAGAAAAATGTGTAACGAGAAATTTTAATGGGTATCGAGTGAAACATATTTCTGGATCTGTGCATGGGACCCTCATTGACACTCCCTCTACCCACACCCGAGGGTATAACAAGTGTCTTTCAGCAAGATTTAGCTGTTTAAACTTACTAACAGACAACCATTTGATGGAAAATCTGATAAGTTGGTTTTGGGGTAGTGGAAAGTGCGATGGCGTAATGGTGTTATGTTAGAATAGGACACCAGAGCGAGAGGTACTGTATTTGATACCTACATTCACCGTGTAGTTTGTTTGAGAAAAACACTTAAGTTCCCCACAGTGCCAATAAACATTTATGAAGCTTTTGCTCTGTCCGACACGACTACAAAAATGTTGATTGGGACGTTTGAAGTCATTGCCAAACGAAACAAAAAGTTTTGGAAGCTTGTGGAAGACGTACACAAGAAACACATGCAAAAATATGCAAAAATTATATACTTAGCTCACTCAAGCTTTAACGGTCACAGGTTTTCCCATTCTGCAAAAGTGTCCGCCGTAAGAAAAATCATTTTAGCCCAAAGATCCGCCGTAGGTAGCATCATTTTTAAAAACAACATCTTAGACGTACGTTGCATCCAGCCAATGCACTCTTTGACGTACGTTGCTTCCCAAACGGTCCAACCTAGGTGTGTTAACACCATACTGTGCAATCGTTTGTTTCAGTTCAGAATTGTCTTTTGGTGGTATGAATTATTCCAGTATATACCGAAAGTTTGATATTTACAAACGATGATGCAGGATTCGAATAATTAGCAAACGTAATAAATTTTCGTGTTTCTGGTGGGGGGGGGGGGCATATTTATTCAATGAAATATATAATTTCTGACACAAAGTTAGGTTGTGTAACATACTACTTATGGCAAAAACTGAAGGCATCTTTACTTTGTTTTCCAACAAAGTCGCGACCCAGACATCCTCGCATTAATGCCTATAAAATTGGCATAATCGTCAACTTACCGTTCTCCATTCCCCACTACCTTCGTGAAATGTTGCATCAATCTGTGCCGTAACATATTCAGTTGCATCAACGGTATACAGGGTGAGAAACAAAAATAAGGGTTTCATGATGAAGATTAATTAAGTAAGCTTGCATATCTTATCAGAAAAGTATGTCCATCATTAGTAAAACATGTTCGTGAAAAGTATACCCTCTTAAACCCAATTTTTATATACATGTAGTAAAACTTGGAAACAGGGGTATACCTATTTTTCTTATGTTTTGATCCAAAACATAGATTGTGGGTACTCATTAGAACCGCTTCGAACCGCTCAATGTTTTGAGCATAAAATTAATATTAAAAATGTCGTTTTTCTTCCAATAAAAAAATTTCTTTTTTTTTTTTTCTGAAAAATATCTTTGCATATTGCATGGCCATGTTTTCGTAATGGTGTCCATGAAATAAATACCCCTTAACACCCCACAATCATAATCTGGGGTGCATGCTGTAATTTTCTTGTATTTCAGTACTTTAACATATACACTGAAAAGCTTTAAAAACGCAAAAGTTGAAATTCAAATGTTCTTGCATATTTATAGTTGTTCGATTTCAATGAAATGGCACACATACACATTGATATATTTGCAAACTGTGTTGTGAATTTCATATCAAAATATAGAGTAATGTCAGAGCAGCAGTCTTTGGTAAAGCAACACCCCTAAATCCAAAACTCATGACTATAATTTGCCCCTTGGCATACAGAGCATTGCTTTCTCGTTAAAAGCATAAGTTTTGTCAGTTGCACTGATAGTCTGGCAATGGTGCTAGCTTGTCTGAATGGGCATAGTTGACGTAATCGACGTAATTTTAACGCCTTGACGCCAATTACTTACTTCCTAATTATCTAGAGACATTTACGCCTTGACGTGAAAAGTTAGGTTGATCAGACTGGCGTCAAACTTTCGCTGTCTCCAGTAGTCTGGGGATGACCGCTACGGTGCCGAATAGTTGAACGATAGCAAATATGACGTCTCGTGACGTCACAAATACGTCATCGAATTTGTAAAACCCCAATTGTGCTCGGAGACCTATAGAATGATAAAAAAAATAAAACTTAAGTGTTTTTATATATGTAATACTACAAGCTCCATGTGAAATGGAAAATATTTTTTTCTTCGTTAATTCAAGAGGACGCCACATGTCAATAAAAGCACTGCAGGCATGCATGATACCCCGCCACGCAAATTTAATTCAGTACAAATGCGCAGAATATCTTTGTCAATAAATTCTCAAGATACATGTAAAGAGCAAAACAAAATTTTGTCATAAATGAAGGACCATAACTCGGTACGTATTTGATAAAATTTACCCATCTTCAATCCCAAACCACTACTTCCTGAACTTTTATACAAAGTTTGAAGAAAAATGGTGGATAAATGCACAGAACAGAGGCAGGAAACGAAATGTTAACATAAATCAAGGGCCATAATTCTGTACTTATTTAATGAAATTTACCCATCTTCAATCCCAAACAACTCCTTCACGATATGAACTCCTATGCAAAGATTGGAGAAACTTGGTCGATAGGTGCTCAAAAGAAATTTTAACGTAAATCAAGGACCATTACTCTGTATTTTTAACGAAACTTACCCATCTTCAATCCCAGACCACTCCTTCCTGATATGAACTCCTATACAAAGTTTGAAGAAAATCGGCCAATAAATGCTCAAGAGCCCGGAAACGAAATGTTAACGTAAATCAAGGGCCATAACTCTGTACTAATTTTACGAAATTTACCCATCTCTATCCCAGACCACTCCTTCGTGATATGAACTCCTATACAAAGTTTGATGAAAATCGGTCAATAAATGCTCATATCAAGAAAGAGCCTGGAAACGAATTTTTTAACGTAAATCAAGGGCCATAAATCTGTACTTATTTGACGAAATTCACACATCTTCAATCCCAAACCACTCGAACTCCTACACACAGTTTGAAGAAAATTGGTCAATAAATGCTCAAGATAGAGCCCGGAAACTAAGCGCTGACGGACGGACAGACAGTCGGACGGACACTTGAACGCAATTTTCTTTTGATGGGGTAACATTATATACAAAGTTTGATGAAAATCGGTCAATAAATGCTCAAGATAGAGCCCGGAAACGAAATTTTAACGTAAATCAAGGGCCATAAATCTGTACTTATTTGACGAAATTCACCCATCTTCAATTCCAAACCACTCGAACTCCTACACACAGTTTGAAGAAAATTGGTCAATAAATGCTCAAGATAGAGCCCGGAAACGAAGCGCTGACGGACGGACAGACAGTCGGACGGACACTTGAACGTAATTTTCTTTTGATGGGGTAACATAATACCCCGCAGTTTTTCAAGTGGCGGGATATAAACAGTGTAAAATGGCTTTTTGTTCCTTTGGATGGACAGTGCCTTTAAAAATTCCGGTTTCATGTAAATGTAGAAGCTGAGTACAATTACCGACCCCTTTCACCTGTTAAGGAAGGCTAAAATGCCATTGCTGAAAAAACCACTAGTTTTAGTTTATTTTGCGTTTTTAAAGCTCTCCAGTGTAGATTGTGGGTGATCGCGGTTCCATCGTGTACTCCCAGTCAATGTTTAAAGCAACATTGCGAAAAACGTTAAAACTTTTCAACGAAACAAAATATTTGAGCCTTCGCATGAGAAAACCAACAATTTGAGTTTCCGACAAGGTCTGATACAAACCGGACTGTACAGTCATAAAAGCCGGCTAGAAGCTTGAAATTTCGGATTTAAGTAGAAGAGGGGTTGTACTATCCGAGAAGTTAAAAAAAAAGGTGCTAATCAGCTGCGCAGCTGATCTGTGCCTTTGGTTTCGCATATGCAAAATGCTCGTTTTCTCATGATGTGGCTAAAATGTATATTGCATGGAAGTGTTTACGTATTGGTAACATGTTACATCTTCTTAAATCGTTAATCTGATACACACCAACCAGTTTATGTCTTCTTGTTTGGCTCTTGAAAAAAAATATTGAAAACCCCAACATGTCCAAGCAAATAGTATTTCGTGTCATTAATGTTATTGACTTCTTCTTGAAAGGGACATTTTTACGAGTTATAGATCTGCATATCTGGTTAATGAGTATCATCAGGATAACATGTCCATGACATGTATACCCACATATTTACATTTTTATTGCAACCGCCCAAGATGAAAGTATCTTTCTTGATGTTCTTCATTTAAGAAATGAATTTCATTTTTCTGGTGTTCATGGAGCTATGAACCGCAGTGGGTCGCGTGCAAAGTGAATGAACCCCGAAGGGGTTCATGTAAGCTTTGCTAGCGACCCACTGCGGTTCATAGCTCCATGAACAACAGAAAAATTAAACTCATTGCTTATATTTACATTCATTTCTCTCTATCGCTTGTTGAAAAATCACCAAGGCGGTCACATTTACCAGCAAACAGAGAATCTGCACACAGTGTGTGTTCAAACAGCGGAACGGCGTCGACGTTTACAACGTCCAATCAGATTGGCGAGATTCGTGTTTTTTGACGTCAAGTTTGGATTACGTCACGTCGCGTCACACAATGTTGTTCATGGAAGTATGAACACAGATGAACGTCTAATGGTTCATCTAAGGAGGTTTTAGAAAAATGTAAATATTTCCAAATGAAAAACATTAAGTCACGTGATCTAGAGGCCACGCCTATGGGCGGGACGACGTCAAAACCATCCAGTGACGTAATTTGTTTACTCTTCTTGGTGTGACGTCGGTCGCGTATCGCCATGACGTTAAGCGCGAAAATTTGACGTTTCGGCTGTTCCAAAATTACGTTAAGTCTGATTTAAAGTCAAATAACATGAAAATGAGCGATGATATGTGCAAATAAAAATCTGATAGTTGATTGATAATATAAAATGTAAATATAAGTATTGAAATTAAGATTTTAGCTTTCACTGGATGATGAAAAACATTAGCTGTTTTAATGTCTCCGAAAAGCCCTTCGGGCTTCACAGACATTAAAACAGCCTAATGTCTTTCATCATCCAGTGAAAGCTAAAATCTGAATTTCAAATCCTTAATTGAACCACACTTTTGAATAGCAAAACTGGGGTATAAAAGGGTATACCTAAGTATTTTTCTTACTTTTGCTCCAAAACATAGTTTGTGGGTACTAGTTGATAAATATTGAAAGCATTCTCTTGGAAATTTTCAATTTTTACAACTAAGGAAAAATCTGTTTATTACATGGGGGTGTTTTCGTAACAGGTACTCACTTATTCTCATTGTTGGACATATCCATGGATTTAGATCGTCATGCACCAGTTTTGCATTGGCTGGCGGGTAAAACCCACACCATGTTAAGAAGAGCTGAAAGAAAGAATCAGGTTCTAAATTACAATAAAGCATTTATACATGTGCATTAAAATGAATTATCTGGTCTTTCAAAGAGTGGCATAACAAAAACTTGCCTTTGTAATGTAAAGCAATTTTTTCAGCCCTAAAAATAGAAAGTTTCGTCAGAAATATTTTGATTTTTTTTATATATTTTGGTTCAAAACATTGCTTATTGGCACACAAAATTAAGAAAAATTGTATTTTTTTAAATATTTTGGTTCAAAACATTGCTTGTGGGCACACAAAAATAAGAAAATGTGTATACCCCTGTATACTCAATTGCACTACATAAAAGCTCGGTATAAGGGGGTATTTATTGCATGGACATAGTATGGTGGCCTCAAATTGAATAATTATTTGTATAACATCAGGAAAACATGTCCGTGCAATGAATACCCCATTAAACCCCATTTTTATATATTATAGTAAAACTAGGGTATGGAGGGATGTACCTATTTTTCTTATTTTTGCTCTAAAACATAAATTGTGGATACTCGTTAGAACCGCCTCTAACTTGTACCCACAATCTATGTTTTGAGCAAAAATAAGAAAAATATAAAACAATCTCTAATGATTTTTTTTTTTATTTTTTACAGCTGAAAAAATATCTGTATATTTTATGGGCAAGTTTTCGTAATGACAAGAGAAAGGCGGTAAAGATAAACCCTTGATGCTTACTTGAAAAGTGTGTCATCATTTCTTTCGATATACTTTTCATATGCTTGATCTTTCTTAAGCTCCAGTAACTCTTAATTTTATTTTCATTTTTATCGATCCTTTAAAATAATCAATTTTATTTTATGTTATTTATGCTTGTCGTGCCAAAATTTAAGAATAATTGATTATATACGTATAAAAGTTTATAATTATTTAAAAGATAAATTAATTAAAAGTATGGTCTAATACGTGTAACATCTGAGTCCATCAAAATCTCAGAAGTATATATGAATACAGACATTACGTAATATTCAGGAATAAAATAGATAAAATGGGTTGCCTTGTTTGAACGAAATTCACTTAGCCAAGAAAATGCGATTTAACAGCCATACACCAATAGTGTCTTTTAAGGATAACACGTCCGTGAATATATACCCCTTTAAACCCCATTTCTATATACTAGCAAAACAGGGGATTGCAGGGTTTTAACTATTTGTCTTATTTTTGCTCAAAATCCAAAACATAAATTGTGGGTACTCCTTAGAACCACCTCGGGAAAGCGGTTCTAACGTGTACTCACAATCTATGCTTTGAGCAAAAATAAGAAAAAAATCTTCCGAATTTTTACCAATTTTTTATTATTATTATTATTATTATTATTATTATTATTATTATTATTATTATTATTATTTCGTAATGACATAATAGGCTACAGTCATGTATTTGAACTGAAATGACGCGGGCATATCATATATATATAAAGTACTTTCTTAAGAATTTTGCTATCACTCCATAAATAATAATGTTAAAATATAAAATTAAATAATTAAATAATACCAGCCCACAAGTATTTTAGCATCAAGATGCATCGAAAATATTTCAAAGTAATTTATTTTGTAAAATACAAAAAAAAAAACACAAACAAAATAAGTAAGAGCAAAAATAATTATTACTTACGATTGCCAGTTTCATATTGAATTTTCTGAAAATTTCACAACAAACAGCAAACTGCGCATCTGTGCGCGCTTATTTATAGTCTGAGAACAGCAAAAATACGCGGACTGTACACAGTAACAGCTGCTTAGATCCTCCTTAAGGGAAACTAAAACAACGTTTTGTGGACACAAAAACAACTAAAACTCGGCTGAGACCCCGACCTGAGACCCCGATCTTTCGTCACATGGAAAAGTCAGGAAAAATAGACATGATCTTCAAAGCAAAACAGCTTCAGGAGAAACGCCAAAAACAGATTGTAGATATACATGTTTACATGTGTACATGTACACATGAAGTTTGTCGTTTCTTTTTTTTTTTTTTTTTTTTTTTTTTTTTTTTTTTTTTTTTGTTCAGTATAGATCTATATGCAAATGACATATCTATTATGCACATGACTCATATTTACCTACCAAAGAAGACTCTGATTTAGTTTCGTTAGCATCGGATGTAGATACATATTATATACCAAACCAGGCTAAAAAATGGCCGAGAGACCTTAAAGTACAAATAGAGCATCAAAAGAAACGCACATGTTACAGAGGCTTTTGGGTTTCGAAATTCACCGCAGCGCGACATACATGGCATGTAACAAGAAACGTATTGCAATGATGTAACACTATAAAATGTAACATTTTCAGTTACCTGAAGTGGAAAATTACTGAATGTGTATCTTCGCTGTTACCTGGTGTTTTGTGAAAACAAATATTTCAAGTTCTGAGATGCCAAAGCAAACAGCTTGTTTCGTGAAAGCAAATATCCCAAGTTCAGAAATGCCGGAGCAAACAGCTTGGGCAGAAAGTAAAGTGTTTATGACTAACAACTTTAATCAATAAGATTTTGTCGCATTACGGCAGAAGGGCCTGCTTCAGGGTATCGGAAATTAACATGGGAATTTGCCCACACTTGGAATTTTATGAAATGATGTGCATTTTCACTGTATTGCCTTGGTTATGACTACTTAAGGTAATAATGGTGTATTCAATTTTAAATGCAATTCCGTTACCAAATTATGACGTAATATTTGACGTCACTACCATAGCTGAGGGTATCCCATTTTAAACGTTTCTGTACTGACCCACGTTTCATGAGGCGAATGTTGAATTTTTTTTAGAATTAACCCATATCTGACGAGGGAATTTTCCCATTACTATTATTTGGGTGAGTCCACTTCCGTTGGAGGGGCATCAGGAGTGATTTTTAAATTTTATTCAATTTTTCTATGAAAATTTTCCAAGCAAACAAAATAGCCCCAGATGGGACGTCGCGTTCTGCGGCGTCACATCTGGGACTATTCTGTTTGCCTATGTCCCATAAAAGGGGCGCCAGGCTTAATTGAGTTAAAGTAGTCATTGGTAAGTTCATCGATAGTATAAATGACTTTGTTAGCATCAAGATAGTGGCTATGCAGTCATTTTTATGCATACGTAACCCCAAATCCCACATGCTTTTCATAAGTTTGAAAAGTAGTAAAATTCTTAAATTTACTGTGTTCCAGTTTTTGTCAAGACACCATTTTAATATAAAAGCTGTCCACACATGTTATAAAAATGTATTTGAAATTTCATGAAAAGCATGGACCAGTAACATGTATTTGTTACATTCATTACACATGACCATTATTCATTAAAACGTAAACTTTCTCACTAATAATTACAAAGTACTAAATTGAATGATTTATGCCTGTTGGATTTTTTCCTGTGTGTTTATTGAAACAATTTATAATATGATAGCTAGATTTTAATGAAGATGTACAAGTAGGCAACGATCAGGAAAAGGCGCAATCAGAAAGAAATTGCCACTCCAAAAACCGAGGTGGGAAAAAACCAAATTAACAATCAGGTACTTATACCATGAAAACATATCGTAAGCCGAATTAGCAGCTATTTTCCCAATAGGCGGTCACTCAGTATCCTAAACTTAACTAAAAATATGATAGCATACATAAGGCACCAACAGAACAAAAAAGTTTTTAAAACACCAAGACATAAAACAATAAGAACCACCACAGAAGTATCGCCTTGGAACGATCAGTAATATAAAATAACTGGCGGGCTTAAATCGATTTTACAGGTACCTAACCTAACCCTCAGCTTCTGCAGTGGTTCACAACATTTAGTTAGTTGTTCGGTCCTCGTGGTGAATCTCTAGCTAGTCAATGAATCATCATGGACAAACAAAATAAATCATGATAAACACCATGATAAATAAAAAACGAGGACTCACAGATTGAGTAAGTATGGAGATCCCTGGGCGCCAAATAACTTACTAGTTCCGGAGCAAAAGAAAAACAAGTAGCCCAAGGGCAACGATCGCTCACCTGGGAGTCAACAAGTACAGTCACTGGACAACGTAATTGGGGGTTTTATCATATATGGGTATGGTGGCCATCTTTGTCATGTGACCTTGAAACCCTACTTACATCAGCAGAATAGCTCTTGTCTGGATTGTGTATCCTCTTGTCTACCATTTTGCTTCACTTGAATATTCATCTAACAAGGTCAGAGTTCTGTGATGACCCCCGGGCCCGGGATGGGGCCATATTTAACCCCAGGAGCAAGATTGGCAGGATTTATGTAGAGCTCAACATGACATTGTTGTATATCAAATATACAAGCTTTGTGTCATGCTGTTGCAGAGAAGATTTTTTCATGTATTTCCATTATACCTGGCAAAATTTATGTATAGCTCCACATAATGCATACCAAATATAGAAGCTTTGGCTCTTTGGATGGTTTCAGAGAAGAAGAATTTTTCATGTATTTTCCAAATAGCCTATGGCAGCTAATGATGCCACCAGGGCGGGGCCTGTATGGACCCCAGGGCCACGGTTAGCAGGAATTATAAAGAGGACCACTATACATTGCTACACATAAAATATGAAAGCTCTGGGCCTTGTGGTTTCGAAGAAGAAGATTTTTTTATGTTTTTCCCATGATGACCCCGGGGCGGGGCCTGTATGGACCCCAGGGGCACGGTTGGCAGGATTTATAAAGAAGACCACTATACATTTCTACACACAAAATATGAAAGCTCTGGGCCTTGTGGTTTCGGAGAAGAAGATTTTTTTATGTTTTTCCCATGACGCCCCCAGGGCGGGGTCCGTATAGACCCCAGGGGCACGGTTGGCAGGATTTATAAACAGGACCACTATAAATTGCTACATACAAAATAGGAAAGCTCTGGGCCTTGTGGTTTCGGAGAAGAAGATTTTTCTTTTTATGCTTTTCCCATTGTATGTCTATGGGAGCTAATGATCCCCGGGACGGGGCCCGTATGTACCCCGTGGCACGGTTGGCAGGATTTATAAAGAGGACCACTATACATTGCTACACACAAAATATGAAAGCTCTGGGCCTTGTGGTTTCGGAGAAGAAGATTTTTTTTATGTTTTTCCCATGACGCCCCCAGGGCGGGGCCCGTATGAACCCCAGGGGCAGGGTTGGCAGGATTTATAAAGAGGACCACTATACATTGCTACAAACAAAATATGAAAGCTCTGGGTCTTGTGGTTTCGGAGAAGAAGATTTTTTATGTTTTTCTCATTGTTTGTCTATGGGAGCTAATGACCCCCGGGGCGGGGCCATTTTTGATCCCAGCGGCATGGTTGGCAGAATTTATAAAGAGGACCACTATACATTGCTACATACAAAATATGAAAGCTCTGGGTCTTGTGGTTTCGGAGAATAAGATTTTTTTGTGTTTTACACATGACGCCCCCGGGGCGGGACCCGTATGCACCCCAGGGGCACGGTTGTCAGGATTTATGAAGAAGACCACTAGACATTGCTACACACAAAATATGAAAGCTCTTGGCCTTGTGGTTTCGGAGAAGAAGATTTTTATATGTTTTTCCCATTGTTAGTCTATGGGAGCTATCTGTTGCCATAGAAACCAGAGTTCTGATCCGACCTGGCCCAAAACCTTACACAACTTTTCCCCCTCCTCAGTGATGCTTTAGATAAAATTTGGTCACGATTGGCCTTGTTGTCTTAGAGATGTTCAAGTTTGAAAATGTGGACGGACGCACGCACGGACGGACGCACGCACGGACGCACGCACGGACGCACGCCGGCTCGACTAATATACTATAAGCTCACCTTGTGAGCCTTCGGCTCAGGTGAGCTAAAACACCAGTTGAACCCCGGTGGGCCAAGCAACAGACAAGAAGCTCTGGCCCCAACCAACTAAATTGAATAATTTTATGGCGGGGCCATCATAGAGTCTGACGCCCGACCCACCGGCGTGCCATTACAGAAGGCAGCATAGTTATCAACAATGATTGGGTTAAAAAGTAAGCATGCACACTGTCGCATAACATTTAAGTTATATCCTATTACGTCTGTAACGTGTAATGGTTTTCCTGAATTGAAACGAAAAATCATTCCTTCCTATAATTTTCTTAAATTTGTAAACCAAGTCACCATAAAATTCTGGTACCGAAAGACCCTCGCGTAAACGGGTCTTGAGCCCAACATTAAATTTGGAATCAATTCATAGTGTCTGCAATAAAATTTAGAATGTTTTTCGAAGTTTAATATACAATGAAATCCAACAAACAGTTCTTATCCCCTGTTACCCCTGTTACCCTCGCCGAGGCGGTTCTAACGTGTTGCCACAATCTATGTTTTGAGCAAAAATAAGAAAAATCTCAGAATTTTTCTATTGAAAATTTTCATTTTTGACTTAAAGAATTTATTATTGTTCTTCCAGAAGTAGGAGTTGTCTTCAACCTTTTACATACAGCACAAATATGTACAGTGAACAATTTTCATATGATAGGATGTTTAAATTATATTGAACTTTTTTATGCTTATCTTAAACAAATGCTATATATAAAATATTACTAGCTAATGTACTTGCTTAATCAAGGGTTGTTCACTTGCATTTATCTTATCCACATTAGGCATGTAGAAAGACCATCAAGAATAACATGGGTAACTGAGTGACCGCCTATTGGGAAATAGCTGCTCACTCGGCTTACGATGTTTTCTTAGTGTAAGTACCTTAGTATTGGTTTTTTTTATAATTTTATTTTCCAAGTCAAAAACATATTTTATACAATGACATATTCATACTTGTACTATTTCTCTATATATGTATACATTATACTGTTTTAAAAGACGCCTTTATATACTGGAGCTTATTAAGACGTATTTATACATTTCTTATATCAAAACTTAGAAGAGAGAGAGAGAGAGAGAGAGAGAGAGAGAGGGAGAGAGATGGTAATATAACATCATCGTATTATGCTGACGGTCATGACGCTCAAGAAAAAATTCTTAGCACTATGCGGCATGACACTACAAATGTCTGAAATTATCACCATAGAAAAAGAAAATCTTAACAGATCATTTTGTTTCATTGTTGACATGAAATATTAATCTAAAATGTCAGCGTAGCAATACCATGCATGTGTCCATTGTTGTTGGTTTTTTGTCATTACCGTGTGGTCTCTTGTAGCTTGATAATGGGCTATTGTGCTTATATAATTTACTTATACAAAATGGAACTCGTTACGGTTTTTTGACTGGTCACTGGTCCCTAAGCATTACTAGTTCACCATATCTTTTATCGTATTAAAGGTATACATTAAACGACAGTATAAGTCCACCGTATCTTTATTGTGTAGCCAGTAAAGACACGCTTTATTGAATAACAGTTTAGTAAAGCTCGTGCATCGTACATGTACTGTAGGTGTATACAGGGTGTAACATGTTGTTTATCCAACGTGTACATGGTGTTACTGTCTTATCATTCGTATTTTTATTGGATATTAAAACAATTATCGGAAATGGTGAAACGCAACATTCCTATATACTTCAAACCTGAAAAAGTCCACCCTGGTATAAGAGGGAGCGTGGTCCATTTTGATAAGGTAGGCTATTATATATTTGCAACTTATCCAAGTTAGTGATGAGTTTGTGTATAGAATGAATCTGTCAGTCCGTCGTGTCTATACTCGTCGATTGTTTATATAACTTAAATTTACATTAATTGTATTATAACAACATATAATACCATTGCAATTACACAATTTTAACAGTTAAGAATCAATCACCAGGTGGTGATATAATTGTGACCATTTGGTCATAAATTTACCCATAGTGTTATTAATATTGGCGCTGTATCTTTCACTTTGAAATTTCTTTCGTAGAATTGCTTTAAAAGAATCTAAATTTAGTTGTTTACCCGAAAATTTATTGGTGTATATATAATGTTTGGCTAATACAAAGATTCGTAACCTGTGTTTATCTTGAAAGGCAAACAAAATATTTCTTTCAGCTAGATTTATATCTATATTTGAACTTGCTATAAGCCAGTCTTTTAGAAATGACCAAAACCGTTTTACTTGCTCACACTCAACGAAGAGATGCCGGATTGTTTCCGCTTGTTGATTACAATATTCACATCGGTCATTGTCTATTTTATTTATTCTATATAAAAACGATTTTGTAACTAAGATGTTATGTGTGACCTTAAATTGAAAATCTTTTAATTTAACCTCGTTTAATTGATTTAAAACAGAATAATAATGGATCCATTCTCTCTCAGAAATACCAGGTATCTCTCGTTCCCATTTATTATTTTCAATGAAAATATTAGAACCCGTCATTATGTCATAAAACCGACGGCATCCCTTTTTGTCAGCCAAAATTTGTTGCATATAGATGCTGCATCTTACATTATATTTATTCAAAATACATGTCACTTTATTGTCTTCTAATATAGTTCTCCATTCGTTCGAAATTTTTCTAAGTAAAGATTGAAAATCTAAAAACGTACCTCTCAGGTTATAGCGATTTTTTATGTCTTCAAATTCGTAAAAGTTACCATTTTCGCCAATAAGATCTGACACATGTCGCAGTCCTTTATCATACCAGTCCTTGATGAAGAAATATTCTCCATTTAATAAATTATTATTAAACCACAGCGGGGAGTTCAAAATTTGGTAAACAGATTCTATTCTAATGCAGCTGCAAAAATAAGACCATATCTGAAGCAATTCTTTCCAGAATGGATTACAAAGCGTTACAATAGATTGTTTTGAATAACCGTTTCCAAATGACAGCACTTTTTGAAAGTCTATCTTAGACAGCGTAAACCATGATGCACCTTGCGAATTCTGTAGGATCCGTCTCATCCATGATACTTTTAAGGCTTTAATAAAGTAAGTTATATTTATCATTCGCAGTCCTCCAAATTTTGAGTCTTTAGTAATACTATTTCGCTTGATTCTATCTGGGCCTGAATTCCATAAGAAAGAATATAATATTTTGTTTAACTTTTTTATCAGTTCCTCGGGTGGGTTTGGTAAAGCTAAAAATAGATGTGTAAACTTCGATAAAGCTAACGATTTAATGATTGTTATTCTCCCGATTAACGTTATTTTTCTTTTCGCCCATTGCTTGCATAAGTTTTCAATTTTAGTGATTATTTCATTTGAATTAAGGTTCCAAATATCAAAAATTTCTGTGGTAAAAGTAGCACCTAATATTTTGAATGGATCCTGTGACCAGTCAAGCCTTTCATTTATACAGAGTTGTACTGCTGAGTTGCTCAAAGCACCAATCCATATAGCCCTTGTTTTTTCAATATTTACTTTCAAACCTGACATATTGTAAAATACATTTAAAACAGATAATGTTTCTTTAAGAGATTTTTCGGTTCCATCTAAAAATATTTGGGTATCGTCAGCATATTGACTCAAGCGGAATTCTTTACCATTAATTTTTATTCCTTTTATCGTTTTATTATTCCTTATTAACTTTCCTAAAATTTCAGCGCATAAAATGAAAATATATGGCGAAATTGGATCTCCCTGCCGACATCCCCTTTTAAGATTAAAAAATTCCGATATGTGACCATTTTGTATAATGCAAGATTCTGATCCATTTTGAAATAATTTTATCCAGGATTTTATCGATGGTCCAAAATTAAAATAGTCCAGCGTTTTTTCTATAAAATTCCATGACACCGTGTCGAACGCTTTTTCAAAATCAACAGATAATACAAGTCCAGGCAAGTTTTGATGTTTAGTTTCAAATAAGATATCATAAATGAGTTTTATATTTTCACCAATGAATCTTCCAGAAATAAAACCCTTTTGATCTTCATGAATTAGAGAACTGAGTACTGTTTTGATTCTATTAGCTATCACAGCCGATGCAAGCTTGTATACTACATTCAATAAGGAGATAGGCCGCCAATTTTTCAGATAATGCCTGTTTTTATTTGACTTGGGTAAGCAAGTAATTATACCTTGTTTTTGGGTCACTGATAAATTACCTGTTCGATAGCCAGTATTTAATGATCGTAAAACGAAATCTCCAATATCAGACCAGAAAAATTTAAAAAATTCGACAGTAAACCCATCTAGACCCGGACTTTTATCGTTTTTCATGTTCTTCAAAGCTTTAGTTAGTTCTGGCAATGTAATTTCTCCTTCTAAATTTTCGGCTTCACGATCTGATAGTTTTGTTTCATTTTCTCCTAATACAATACGAATAGGTTCATCATCTATATTATTATTATTATTATTATTATTATTATTATTATTATTATTATTATTATTATATAGGTTTTCATAGAAACGCTTTTGACAGTTAAGGATATCTTTTGTATTTGTATGTTCATCTCCGTTATCTTCTGTAATTTTATTCATAACCTTATTAGTAAAGTGTCTAGTTTCTAAATTAAAGAAATATTTAGTTGGTTTTTCGCCAAACTCTTCATATCTTATGCGAGATCTTAACATTACTCCTTGTATTTTTTTCTTTCGGATATCTTCTAATCTTTCCTTCTTTTGAACAAAAGTGTTAAATTTATCATCGTTTATCTGCGAAAAATTTGCATTTATATCATTTTCTAGAATTTTTATTTCTTCTTCCAATTCTTGTTCTTCCTTACAGCTTTGTCTTTTCTTTATAGAACTATATTTTATTGTATCACCTCTTATCATCATTAACAAAGTTTCAAGAAATAATTGTTCATTTATATTAAACTCTAAATCTTGATTTGGAATATTATCACCTATATTATAATTTGTAGCATATGTGTGTTTTACATCTTCAATTATCTTTTTGACCTTTTCAACGTATTGACTATCCCTAAGCAGACTATTGTTAAACTTCCAGTACCCTTTTCCCCTATCATTATTTTGAAATTTTAATTTAATTGTAATAGCCGAATGGTCCGTCCTATATCCTGGAATTATATCAGAAGCTGTAACATATTGGAAAAGACTTTCATGTATAATAAAAAAAATCTAACCTTGCTTGTTTTTTACTTGGATTTAATCTACGCCATGTATATTGCTTTTCATTTTCATGCATTAACCTCCATGGATCTATAAAATTCTCTTGGTCTAAGAATTGCAGAACCGTTTGTCTAGCCCGTGGATTATTAATACGAGCGTAATTAAAGCTATCCATTTTGGCATCAATAATCATGTTCCAATCGCCACATACGATAACGTGATCATTCTGAAATTCTTCTATTTTTCGTTTCATGTATTCATAAAATTGTGGATTATCATTATTAGGGCCGTATATATTGACTAATGTAATGTCTTTATCTTCTATGTTCATATCTAACATCAAAAAATTTCCATTTTCATCATTCTTTATTCTTTTGACTTTTTGCTCAAAATTATTATTAATTAAAATCATAACCCCTCTACTGTTTGTTGTGTATGAACTAAAATATGCTTCATAACCCCATTCCGCTTTTATAAATGATTCAAGATTTTTATTAATATGAGTGTCTTGCAAGCATACAATATTATATTTTTTACATCGAACATACTGGAATAGATCCCTTCTTTTTGTGGCTACAGAAAGACCTCCACGGCAATTCTGAGAAAATATTGTGATATTTTCAACCATTATCAAAACATTGATATCCGTGAAATGCAACAGTTTTAGAATTAGTATAAATGGACACATAACATGAAAGATACAAGCAAACAAATATTACATCTGGAAATTCTGGAAATACCTTAGTATTGGTTTAGTTCTTTTCCCACCTCGGTTTTAGGAGTGGAAATTTCTTTCTGATTGCGTCACTTCCTTGTCATTGCCTACTTAAATTTTTCGACAAAGTCATTATACAAATAGGTACTGGTACAAAGAGAAGGTACGGTTAGCCAAGATAACAACTATTTCCCAAAAGATGGTCAATCAGTTACATGAATTTAGCCAACTGTGTGTCATTTATCATATTCTTAGCACAGTCGTGTAAGAAAGGCGAATTATTGTTTAAGTCCAACGCCTGTTTTGTAATGTTAGTGCATTAGGAAAACATGTCCATGAAAAGTATGTCCATGTTGAACCCCATGTTTATATGGAAAAAACTGGGTTTTGCAGGGGTAAACCTATTTTTTCATAGTTTGACCCAAAACATAGATTGTGGAAACACGTTAGAACCGCCTCGCCGAGACGGTTCTAACGTGTACCCACAATCTAAGTTTTGAGCAAAAATAAGAAAAATATCAAAATTTTCTTACCGATAATTTTCATTTTTTAAAACATTGAAAATCTCTGTATATTGCATGGGCAAGTTTTCGTAATGGAGCCAAGGCAGCTTCACAAGTCCCTAATTAATTAACTCATATAAGCCTGGCGTCCGTTTTGTGGAACGTAGGCAAGGCGGCGTCCCATCTGGGGCTATTCTGTTTGTTTAGAAGAATTTCATCAAGAAAGGAATAAAATTTGAAAATCCTACTTAATGCCCCTAAAAATGAAAGTGGACTCACCCAAATGATAATGATGGGAAAATCCATTCGTCAAATATGGGTTAATTATTTTATTCAATTCATTCATTTTCGTAGCTTATATATGATGACTTACTTATATGTAAAATTTAAAGAAAATCCATGCGTGGGCACATTTGTACATGTAACAGCCGTTTTAACTTAATTGTATGGTCGCATTTTTTCAACGATCTTAAATGGCAGAACTAAATCAAACAAACAAGAAAACTGATGGTGATCTTTATTTTAGTGATATATTCAGTCAACATTCGTACTTCGATTGTTATGTACTGTGGTTTAACGTCCCAGTCAACATTATTTCCGTCTTGTCGGCACGGAGCCATTGCTTCCTAACCAGGACCCAGTTGTTCAAAACTTCGTTTGCTAAACGCTGTTGTTAAGCCCTCAATTTGTTAACTTTATATCGACTTCAAAAGCAAATACACTGTTATTTTTTGCTGATAAAATGTGAGAATCCTTTGCAATGCAAAGGATTCTCACATTTTATCAACAAAAAATAACAGTATATTTGTAATAGTCATGTATGAAATTTTAACGAATCGTTAACTAACGATTTCGTTATTTTTGAACAACTGGGCCCAGTACTATGTTAATATGCCCTGCTCACCGACACGTTCAGGATTACAAGTCCGTGTAATAAATACCCACTTATACACCACTTTTATATAGCAAAACTGGGGTATACAGAGGTTTAACTATTATCCTTATATTTGATCCAAAACATAGATTGTGGGAACTCGTTAAAACCGCCTCGGCGAGGCGGTTCTAACGTGTACCCACAATCAATGTTTTGAGCAAAAATATTAAAATATCATTTTTTCGAATTAAATTTTTAATTTTTACAGCTGAAAAAAATCCCCATATATTGCACGGGCATGTTTTCGTAATGATGGGGTTGGAACCAAGGACCTCTCAAAAACATGTTTGCAAAGTCTATCTACTGATATCATCAACAATACTATACCCACGCAATGTTTAGATTTTCTCGTTAAGTTACTCATAAATATGCAAAGTTCAAAATGTCATAGAATTTCTATTTCTGGTGAAATCTTGCTAAAATTCACGTGGAGCGTACATGAAGATGTGTTCTATACATTTCTAAGAAGGAATAAATTGATGCAACTGACGGACATGTTTGAACGTGAACCATAAACCAGATTTCAAACCTTTCAAGCTTTTTCACTCATACCGAGACGAATCAATCGGTAGGTGGGGCGAAAACCGGAGTACCCGGGAAAAAACCATCCGACACACCCGCAAGCAGAACATGGCTTGTCTCACATATGAATTTGTGCCCCGTGCGAGGCGCGAACCCACATCGGTGAGATGATCGAATGATCAAGAGCACTGAAATCAGCGACCTTAACCACTCGGCCACGGGGGCCGCCAGAACTAAATTTAGATAAAAGTGAACAGAAGAAGTGTATTAGTATCCTCAGGCATGCCAAAAGATTCTAATCCCTCGTAATAATCATTCTGGCGAGAATAAAAATTAGTGCACTTTTTATGTGACTTTAGCATTCGTCTGGTTTTCTGGGAAATTTCTGCAGACAAATTTTAAGCACTGGTTTTTATAGACAAACAATTCATAGCTAAATAGCATGTCTTTGAAGTGACATTATTGAAATTGTGCCATGAATTATGATCTCTATAATAAATTGCTGAAAGACACCATTGCATTTCATATTTTGTCGGGTATATCATCTCGTCTTTGTGTCTGTCTTTGTGTCTGGTTGTTCATTATCCGGATCATACTTTGGGAAGCCTAGTTTTTCTCTCTTTCTCTGTAGCTCCAACATTCTCCTCTTTAGATCACGTAGCCGCATGCGGTTGGCGGAAATGAGAAATTTAGCCTGCTTGTTTTCTGCATGAAGAACTGTATCCCATCTACAAAAAAGGTGGTTCTTATCAGTTTTACGTCCCTTTCAATATTATTTTAGGTCATATGAGACGGGCTGGACAGTAGGTTGGAACTTGGCTTGTCTCGCAAGTGCCCAGTGTTGGGCTCGAACCCACACCAGACATAGCGGTGAGATAAGATAAGGTGTTGTATCATTTTCTATTCTACTCATTTTAATAAATACATTTGCTGCATGTTTAGTCTGAATTATAATCTGAAAAGTTTACTGGTGACTCGGCAAAATGACAATATTCCGCCAGGACAATACATCACCATTTAGTGTTGACTAAAATTTAACTATTCTGGAATACAGCATCTGTTGCTAAGCAACCCTCGCATTTTTTTACTCTTATATTACTTGCAGCAATATTAGAGTAAATCATAAAATAAACAAATCAGCACACGCAATTTAACCATAAGGATAACATGTGCGTGTAATATGTACCCCTTTATACCCCACTTTTATATAGCAAAACTGTGGTATACAGGGGTTAACCTGTTTGTCTTATTTTGCTTCAAAACATAGATTGTGGGTACTCGTTAGAAACGCTCCGGCGTGGCGGCTCTATTGGACGTGTACCTCGGCGTGGCGGCTCTAACGTGTACCTACATGTACAATCTATGTTAAGAGCAAAATAAGAAAATTATCAAAACTTGTCTGCTAAGTTTTCGATTTTTACAACTTGAAAATCTCTGTATATTGCACGGGCGTGTTTTCGTAATTCACTAAATGGGCCAACCAGGACCCAGTTGTTCGAAGCATCGTTAGCTTAACGATATCGTTAAGACATAAATTTGTTAAGCAAATATCAGCTAAAGTAACAAATACACTGTTATTTTTTGTTGAAAAAATGTGAGAATCCTTTGCAGTGCAAAGGATTCTCACATTTTTTCAACAAAAATAACAGTGTATTTGTAATATTAATGTTTGAAATTTTAACGAAACGTTAACTAACGACGTCGTTAGTTTTGAACAACTCGGCCCCGGAAACACATTCTGAACTCCGTATCATGACACTTTTCGTTTATATTGACGGGTACGTTAAGGCTAGATGTTTCGCAAAGAAACCACCTATAGCTCTGGTCATGAAATAGTTCTTCGCAGGGAGCAATGTAACTGGAGATGAATTTTGAATGGTTAGTAATTGTTTTAAAATATGAGCCGCGTCAAGAGAAAACAAACAATTTGCATTTTGCACAGCCGATCAGCGTCTATGTTTTCGCTTAATGGATGCATGTAGTATAATTCCTCTTCTTCCTAAATCCAAAATTTCAAGCTTCTAGCCTGTTTCTGTGACAGCAAAGGCCGGTTTGTGTCATAACTGGTCGGAAACGTCGAAGTTCTTCTCGTGTCGCAGCTCAAATATGACAGTGAAACCATACTGTTCATCTTCTTGCCCCCTGTCTTTCCATCTATCGGCGTACGTGTCTGCTAGAGCCTTTGCTTTCCTAACAATATCTGCCGACGTCATGGTAGTAAGAACTCCGGTTTTCTGTAACAGAAAAGTAACGAAATAACTTGTAACAATAACCCTACTGTTCAGATGCTTGCCCCCTATCTTTCCATCTGTCGGCGTACGTGTCGGCTAGAGCATTTCTTACAATATCTGCCGACGTCATGGTTGTTAACACTCCGGTTTTCTGTAACCATAAAGTAACATGTTAGCCAGATTACAAAACCCTATCATTTATTCCCTTGCCCCCTACATTTGCATCTGTCAGCCAGGGCTTTGGCTCTCCTTACAATATCAGTCATGGTACTAAGAACTCCGGTTTTCTGTAAAAGAAAAGTAGTGATATAATAAGGTAACAATAACAATGGTCTGTTGTTTAGCTCCTTGTCCCCTGCATTTCCATCTGTAGGCCTACCTGTCAGCCAGGGCTTTGGCTCTCCTTACAATATCTGCTGAAGTCATGGTACTAAGAACTCCGGTTTCCTGTAAAAGAAAAGTAGTGATATAATACGATAACAATAACACTTGTCTGTTGTTTAGAAACCTTGGCCCCTGTATTTCCATCTGTTGACTAGAACTTTGGCTTTCCTCACAATATATGCCGACGTCATGGTAATACGTAACAGAATAGTAGCTTAACATCTTTCCATCTGTCGGGGTACGTGTCGGCCAGAGCATTCCTTACAATACCTACCGACGTGATGGTTGTTAACACTCCGGTTTTCTGTAACAATAAAGTAACGTGTTAGCAAGATTACAAAAACCCTAACATTTATCCGCTTGCCCCCTACATTTTCATCTGTCAGCCAGGGCTTTTGCTTTCCTTACAATACCTGCTGAAGTAATGGTAGTTAAGTACTTCGGTTTTCTGTAACAGAAAAGTAACGAAATGACAAGGTAAAACAACCCTGCTGTTTAGCTTCTTGCCCCCTGTCTTTCCATCTATCTGCGTACTTTGACTTTCCTTACAATATCTGCCGTCATCATGGTCGTCAAAACTCCGGTTTTCTGTAACAACTGAGTTACGAAATAACTAGTAACAATAACACTACTGTTAAGCTGCTTGCCTTTTTTCTTATTTTGCTCTAAACATCTTTCCATCTGTCGGCGTACGTGTCCGCTAGGGCATTCCTACAATATCTGCCGACGTCATGGTTGTCAACACTCCAGTTTTCAGTACCAAAAAGGTAACGTGCTAGCAGGATTACGAAGACCTTCCTGTTTAGCTGTTTGCCCCCCCCCCCCCCCCCCCCCCCACTGCATTTCCTTCTGTAGGCAAACCTGTCAGCCAGGGCTTTGGCTTTCCTTACAATATCTGCTGAAGTCATGGTTTTATGTAAAAGAAAAGTAGTAATATAATAAGGTAACAATCTATCGGCGTAGGTGTCGGCTAGAGCTATTGCCTTCCTTTATATTCGCAGACGTCATTGTTGTCAAAACTCTGGTTTTCTGTTACATAACAAGGTAACAATAACACTAGCTCCTTGGCCCCTGTCCATCCATCTATCGGCATACGTGTCGGCAAAAGCTTTGGCTTTCCTTACTATCTACTGACGTCAATGTCGTCAACACTGGTTTTCTGTAACAGAAAAGTAACAAAATAAGGTAACAATAACACTTGTCTGCTGTTTAGCTCCTATGCCCCTGTCTTTCCATCTGTCGGCGTACGTGTCGGTCAGAGCTTTGGCTTTCCTTACAATATCAGCCGACGTCACTGACGTCTACACTCCGGTTTTCTGTAACAGGAAAGTGACGGGATACCTACAATAACATTACTTTTTAGCTTTTGGGCTATGAAACAAAATAACCAACATGCATAGGCGAAACCAAACGCGCACATCAGCTGTGATCAACGCCCTTGTTTTTGCTACACAGATAGTACAATTCCCCTTTTACGTAAATCCCGAATTTCAAGCTTCTAGCCTGTTTCTGTGACTGTATAGGCTGGTTTCTGTCGTTCCTATTCGAAAACCCAAATTGTTGGTTTTCTCAAAGGCTCATTTGTAGACCATGTTGCTATTCATTATACTTTTCTATTGATGTTACGACTTCATAAGTATATCTGGCGTTTTTAATGCTCAGAAGTCACTATAAACACAGGAAATTGCAGTGTTCTGAGCGTCATTAATATCTCAAAGGCGTCCCACCTTATCAAAACTACATGTATTCAATTATTTCAATTATAATTATATAGACCATTTTCCTACTCAATACATTGCGACTACATAAGTAAGTCTGGCGTTTAAACTGCTCAAAAATCACTATAAACACTGGAAATTGCAGTTTTCTGAGCGTTCTCATATCTCAAATACATATATACGTCTCACCAAAGAAAAGCTATCCAATTATTTCACTTTTTAGTTAAACTTGATAAATGTCATTACCATAAAGGTTTCTTTGTCCTGTAGCTCCCCCTGTTTGTAAGCGTGCTGTGGATTAGAGCCAAAGTCAGCATTTTCTTCTAGTAATTTCATCATTGCATCTTTAGAACCCATTGCCTAAAATGACAAACCAAAATTCTTTACCCCGGTAAACATTAATGTAAAAAGGTACAAGTAGGCAAAGATCAGGAAAAGGCGCAATCAGAAAAAGATTCCCACTCCAAAACCCGAGATGGGAAAAAACTAAATTAACAATCAGGTACTTATACCATGAAAACATATCGTAAGCCGAATGAGCAGCTATTTTCCCAATAGGTGGCCAATTAGTTACCTAAACTTAACTAAAAATATGAAAACATACATAAGGCGCCAACAGCACAAAAAAATTAAACACCAAGACATAAAACGAAAGAACCACCACAGAAGTATCGCATTGGAACGATCAGTAATATAAAATTACAGGCGGGGGCTTAAATCGATTTTACAGGTACCTTACTTCACCCTCAGCTTCTGCAGTGGTTCATAACATTTAGTTAGTTCTTCGGTCCTCGTGGTGAATCTATAACTAGTCAATGAATCATCAAGAACAAACAGATAAATCATGATAAACATTCTGATGAATCAAAAACGAGGACTCAACAGATTCAGTAAGCTGCCCGACGATGGAGATCCCTGGGCGTCGAATAACTTACTAACAGGCTACGCAAAACTCAAGCTTCTAGGTGTTTCGCCGTTCCGCAATAATTTTTGAGCAACCTTCATATGTTTTGTTTTTGGATTGATTAAGTGACGCATGACACGTTTGGCAATGATCTGCAAAAATACGTTTGAAGCAAACGCAAACGAAATGCGTAACTGCAGTACAAAACGTAACGTCTTGTCCGACATGCTCCAAGACAGGGAGGTTGGTATAAGTGTAACATCATCAACTGCTAATAAAACAACTAAGTAACATTTCAGAATATATTTGACTAAGCTTCTATTTGAATATATTCGCCTGACCCCGAGAATTACGTGGACTATTCCAGACATATCATATACTACGATGGAAGATGAACTAAAACTGCAGTCTGTCATTGAAAATATTACAAAGAATATTGGAGTAGAAACAGATATAAAATTCATAGATGCTGCTAAAGCAAAGCTTAAGAAAAACATAATGAATCAGTTGAACAGATAAATCAGTCAAGTTATGGAAATAGCCAACGTAACTCTCGATACACCCTCGTATATATGTCCAAGAAAATTAGGTGTTTGTGTTTCCTTCTCAGTATAGTAGACAGTGATAATGCCGCAATGATTAAACTAAAATATGTGTTATATTTTAAACCTAATGATAATAATCAAGTTCATCAAAAGAAATAGTAATCTAGTTAATCACTAGGTACTAGACATAGAAAATTAGAAAGAACATTTAAATGAGAACGCAAACGCTAAATTCTGGCTTAGAAAATACAACACAGCACATAAAACCAATTTTAAATTACGAATCCTATTGAAACAACGCATAAATTGAAAAACAAAATATAATATATTGTCCCATTATCAATATTTGATTATAGATGTTACTTGACCACTCAAAAGCATACGGAATAGTGATGTCACTGAAAAATAAAACACTCATAATTATATAGTGATGTTACTAAAAATTAAACTTTAAACAGCTGATTGAACCATTACCTGTCTTATGAATAATCTAGCCATTTTAAGAGTAATCTGAATTGTAAACAATTGAACACCGTTCAGTAACGAAAACGCGAATTGATATAACAAATGCGCGAAACCGCGACAGAGCTACTATCAAAAGCGCGATCAAAATACACGAACTTTACGTGCTTTTAGGTAAACCAGTATTTAGATGTGTCTTGAAATATTTGTTTGTTTGTTTGTTTGTTTGTTTGTTTGTTTGTTTGAATTGATGCTTTACGTCACAGTCAACAGCAATGGTCATGTCGAAAAGGTTTCACCAGTGCCCTCTAGGTGATGAGTGGATTTTTTTATTTGAGCCGTCTCGTGAGAAAACCAACAATGTAGGTTCCGAGCAGATGCGACACAAAGCAGGCTGTACTGTCACAGAAGCAGGCTAGAAGCTTGAAACTTCGGATTTAAGAATAAGAGTAAAAGTATCAGCTTCGCGATTACCAAGAAGCTAGCCAGCGTCTTTGTTTTCGCATATGCCGATTGTTGGTTTTCTCATTGGTTTTTACTGCAATTCTTGGCACACTTACATGCATACAGTTTTTCCTAATATTAGCATCCTCTGATCAGTAATATACACAGAGTTCTTACATCTAGCTAAATATAATTAAAACAATTAATGTAACAAGAACGTTGTAAATCTTAAAAGGCTGACTGAAGCAGTATAAATAAAACATTCACCTGCCGATGGCCCTCACGCCCATTCGCGCATTTGATACATCAATTTCTTACCGATTGAAACAGTATAACGGTATGAGCTTTTGATATTCCCGCAATTAAAAGCAAGACGACACAAATAAGCAAGGAATCAAAGCAAAACAAAATTTTGAAGCAGAACGTAAGGAAAGACAGAACTCAACAAATTTATCCGCAGCCCACAGTAAAGCCAAGAGCCAGGATAAATGAATAATACCTCATAAAATACTTTTGCAACACTCATTCGTTTTTGCTGAAAACAGAATTTGAAATAAGAAGCAGAAATAAATAATACAGTCCGTTTAGTCTATCAGGCATTTTAACACTATCATCAAAGAGTATCGATATTTCTTGTTCCTTACTCTTTGGAATAAAATGTTTGAGTTGAGTTGTGGTGTAGAGTACAACTGCTATGCACATGTTGGGACGTTGCCTCCATTTTATAGGACTTTCACCCAAACAATTAGGATGTCATGACATCCAAAAAGTGCTTCAAATATAACTATCCAACTAAGCTAATAAGGCTTACATGTATGAATGGTTTGATATGAAAATAAAAAATAGAACTGAGATCCTTCAAGAGCAGTGAACATATTAATGAGAAAAAGGATGGGCCATACTTAATCGGCTACTTAATCCTCTTCAGTGGCCCTTTAAATATGGCAAAACTTTTTCTGCTCAGCTCTGAGCAGTTAACTAGTAATAATAGCGTAGAAGCTTTGCCTGGAGGCAACTATTTCTTAAGGCTCAATGGGCAGGGGCCCTTGATATGAATATAAAGAGTAACGGAATCTGGTTGGATATGTAAAATATTTATTTACTTTCTTTGTATTAGCATATCGGTTGCCATCAAGTGACTAAGTCAACAAACGTTGTTGTTTTTTTTTTTTTTTTTTTTTTTTTTGTTTTTTTTTTTTTTTTTTTTTTTTGTTTTTTTTTTTGTTTTTTTTTTTGTTTTTTTATTATTATTATCGGTCTAGATTCATTTTCTAACCAACGTTTAATATGTCTGGACTATACTTGACTGTATCGACTACATTGTTAACACAATTACAGTAATTTTCTATGGCTTCATGTTGCCAATTCTATAGGGTCACTGAAGAAGCTTAAATAGCCGAAACAGCGGTATGGCCCATCCTCTTTCTCATTATTATGTACACTGCTCTTAAATGACCTCATTATAATTTTTCATTTATAGAAATTATATCTAAATACCTTTGATGAAGGTTACCATTTTTAGATAGTATTCAGATTTTCTGTTAAAACTGTCAAACTCAAATTAAAATGTTTTATGTGCTTTTGTACAGATATATAAAGATGTTGTTCAATCACATGACAATCAGAGTACCAAGCGACTGCCATTAACAGAAACGACGTTAAAGAAAATTATTATTGTCTTGAAATGTTTATTATATTAAATGCATTTGTGTCGAACAGAAAACGTGAAATTCGTTAATACCTTAACCAACACACATGTTAGTGATATTGCAATTGATTACAACATATGAGCATGTATTATAAGAATTAGAAAATACACACGACTACACATGGGTATGCATATCATATATCTGATTATATATACTGAGAGGAATTAGAAACTTAAGTTTTCAACATTACTTATTGTTCACTTATTTTTATATCAATTCTAAATATAATCAGTTGGTTTATTCTGATTGTGACGGTGTGTAATTTTTGATTTACATTTTGTTTTTTAAATATTGCATTATGTCAAAGGGAAGAGAGTTACGTCATTCAGACGTTTTAACCTCAATTTGCATGCAAGGCCAAGATTAGAGCCGGTTTCGCTGATGTAAGATACTGAGCATAAGCGTCTGTAATCAAAGTTGTTTGAATACCCTCAATATATTGAAAATTTGAGATTTTATCCTGAAAAACGTAACATTTAGTTTTTAACGTCAAACATGAAAGTGCATTTTCGACGTTTCTTACGCTTGGAAAAGGTTTTCATGATAAATGCTTAAAGTTCATGTTTATGGTAACTCAAAAGAAGCATTTGTCTTATCGACATTGAGACTCTAATTCTGTTTCCGGTGTTTTAACTGTTTACCTTTTTTTGTTGAGAGCGTAACGTAAACGTCGGGAAATGTGGTCCCAATTTTTGCGTACAGACATTTCGTTAGATAATTAACGATATACCCATTAATTAAATGATTATTTGAATTCTTCAATCGTACATATTTATGGTTATTTGTTGCATCATACACAAAACGCTTAGATTCCATGAATAAACCTGAACACTCTGATTTTGACCATTGCATAAAAAAACTGACCGTATACAGTCTCCTTAGCGAATTTCTTCATTTTTGACGCACCAATTTTGCAGCAGACACACTACTCTATAGGAAATTTGTAGCAAGAAACAAAACGTTTTTATTGGTGAAACGCAGGAACTTCCAAAAGACAAAACTTAAGTTTCTATTTCCTTTCAGTATATAACATTGAATTTAAGACACAAAGAAGATACCCTGTATATATAATATGTTAACTGAATATGAATATGATTGATACATTAACGATCACACAATTTAATACATTAAAACAACATCCAAACCGGTTACAAAGTGAAATCAAAGCACACAAGAATACTGACACAGTAACATATGTGCAATATAACATCTAAAAGCTACCTTTGAAATTTTATTGACAATACTGGTCTTTCTTTTAGTCTGTAACATACAGTACAAGCAACAGAATGCATTTTATTAACATCTATGTGTTGAAACGTTATATAAAATTATATGTATAAAACATATAGCGTAAACTTGTCTATACACAACATTGTATAATCTGTTCTGCATAAAAAAGACAGTACAAACATTTAATGTATATATTATTGTGTAAAATGAATGTTTAAAATATCGCATAAACATAATGTTTAAAATATTGAACAAACGTGTATGTATAAGATATTGAGTAACCATGTATGTTAGATAAGCGTTGTGTGAACATGCCTGTATAAAGCATTGTGTAAACAGGTCTTCAGTAAAGCATTGTGTAAACATGACAACACTGCGGGGCACTTCTAACGCAAAACTTACATTTTCCATCATATCTCAAAACTTATTATAAAACCACCAAATTTATTGAAATTTCACGCAAATATAAATCAATTATGCTTGCGTGTTGTCTGTATTTTTCATTGAAATTGATTGTCCACAACTTATAAAATATTTAATTTATCTAAGAGGACTCAAAAATGAAAAGTCGCAAAAAAGCCACGCCACGCAGAGTTTAATAGTATCATAGCGGCGTCTCAGAAAAGTATCATATCCAGCTTTTATCCCATATCTCCAACCCCACGAGCTTGAAAATAAGTTTTCTAGCAATAAGAAAAATCATATGATGTGTTTAGTCCAAGAAATAACGTTATTGGTCATCTCACGGATGAGTTTAAAAAACAGGCGTATGCGGAATCACCGTGTTGTTTCAAGAAATCTGCAGTAACTGAAGTAGATCTTTGTGGATGAGTGGAGAAACATCCCACAAGGATTCGTTATGAAATTAACAAATATGTTTTGCCCATGAGGAGGAGGTGTCCCTGTGTCGTCCAGGCCCATTCTGGACACTAGGGATATTTTAAAACTGACTGATAAACTTCACTGCTGTGATATCCGAATAACTTGCATTTAGATATCAGTTCAATCGGATATATTGTGACTTTTTGTATATAAACATCAAATTTATTGCATTCTAGTCCATCGATTTTTAGCTCACCTGAGCCGAAGGCTCACAGGTGAGCTTATAGTATACCCATGATCCGGCGTCCGTCCGTCTGTCGTCCGTCCTTCGTCGTCCGTCGTCGTCCACAATTTCAAAGATCTTCTTCTCTGAAACCGCTTGGCTGATCAAGTTGAAATTTTATGTGTAGCCTCCTTGGGAAGTGGCATTGAAATTTTGTTCGCGATATTTTGGTCACATGACCAAGATGGCCGCCACGCCCATATATGGTAAAACCCCTTCAAAAATCTTCTTCTCCAGAACCGGCAGGCCGATTTCCACGAAACTTGGTATGTAGCATCGAGGGTTCCAGCCCATCATAGTTTGCTAAAATGATGACCCTGGGATGACCTTGACCTATTTTACGGCAAGGTCTATTTTAGAAACATAGGCTTTTACATTGGAAAAAGTGAAAACTATGGATTTCTTGTAAACTATTGCAGCCTGAGTCCTGAAAAGTGGTAGATGCAGACAACTAATGGAGTCAATGAAGGTTTGTGATTAATTTAGGTCAAGGTCATCTCTTGACCTTGGCCGATCTGTCGTTCATACACACTTTTCAAATATCTTCTTCTCTGCAACCGCTTGACCGATCAAAGTGAAATTTTTTGTGGAACCTCCATGGGTAGGGGGAACGAAAGTTTGTTCACGAAATTTGGGTCACATGACCAAGATGGCCGCCAAGCCCATATATGGCAAAAACCCTTCAAAAATCTTCTTCTCCAGAACCGGCAGGCCGATTTCCACGAAACTTGGTATGTAGCATCGGGGACTCCAGCCCACCATAGTTTGCTAAAATGATGACCCTGGGATGACCTTGACCTATTTATGGCAAGGTCAATTTTGGAAACATAGGCTTTTACATTGGAAAAAGTGAAAACTATGGATTTCTTGTAAATCATTGCAGCCGGAGTCCTGAAAAGTGGTAGATGCAGACAACTAATAGAGTAGATGAAGGTATATGATTAATATAGGTCAAGGTCATCTCTTGACCTTGGCCGATCTGTCGTTCATACACACTTTTCAAATATCTTCTTCTCTGCAACCGCTTGACCGATCAAGTTGAAATTTTATGTGGAACCTCCATGGGTAGGGGGGAACGAAAGTTTGTTCACGAAATTTGGGTCACATGACCAAGATGGCCGCCAAGCCCATATATGGTAAAAACCCTTCAAAAATCTTCTTCTCCAGAACCGGCAGGCCGATTTCCACGAAACTTGGTATGTAGCATCGGCGACTCCAGCCCATCATAGTTTGCTAAAATGATGACACTGGGATGACCTTGACTTATTTTACGGCAAGGTCAATTTTAGAAACATAGGCTTTTACATTGGAAAAAGTGAAAACTATGGATTTCTTGTAAACTATTGCAGCCTGAGTCTTGAAAAGTGGTAGATGCAGACAACTAATGGAGTAGATGAAGGTATGTGATTAATATAGGTCAAGGTCATCTCTTGACCTTGGCCGATATGTCGTTCATACACACTTTTCAAAGATCTTCTACTCTGCAACCGCTTGGCCAATCAAAGTGAAATTTTATGTGGAACCTCCATGGATAGGGGGAACGAAAATTTGTTCGCGAAATTTGGGCCACATGACCAAGATGTCCGCCAAGCTTATATATGGTGAAAACCCTTAAAAAAATCTTCTTCTCCAGAACCGATGGGCGGATTTCCATGAAACTTGATATGTAGCATCGGGGACTCCAGCCCATCATAGTTTGCTAAAGTGATGACCCTGGAATGACCTTGACCTATTTAAAGGAAAGGTCAATTTTGGAAACATAGGCTTTTACATGGGAAAAGGCGAAAACACTGGATATTTTGGAAACTATTGCAGCCTGATCTGAGACTTGAAAGTTGAATGCAGACAACTGATGGAGACAATGAAGGTATGTAATTAATTAAGCTCATTGTCATTTCTTGACCTTGACCCAAAGCCATTGAAATATCGAAAATATAGACTTGTTTTTCTCAGACGTGAAACTTTGCAAATGCAGACAACTAATGAAGTCAATAAAGGTATGTAAGTATTCAAGGTCAATGTCATTGCTTCAGGTGAGCGTTCTCAGGACCAATGGTCCTCTGGTTATGAAAATTACAGAACGTAAACGAGAATAGAGACTAAATTTGTCGAAAATTTCATGACAAATGGTTAATTGATTTTTGAGTTATGTCCAAAAGGATGAGTGTTACGTTAGAAGTGCCTCTCAGTGTACAGTATAAACATTGTTTAAACACAGCTGTATAAAAACAGAGTGAAACGTAGAAGGAAAACAAACGCAAGCTGGGAAAGAACGTATTGTTGTTTATCCTGAAATTCTGATATTAATTCAATAAATACAATAAAATGACAGGTTTGAAATGGCCAGAAAAACTTGTTTATATGTAGTCATGAAAATATACATTGTATGATGGTATGATGTCAGTTTTGTGTTTCACCAGAAATCAATCCTGATTTTGGTGCTTTCTATAAACTTCAAAACATTATACAACATCAGTCTGGCACCAGTTTCTTATTACTGATGGACAAATCTTAGCCTCTTCTAATTTATGGTCGTTTGTACACTTTTAAATAAACAGCTTACTATATGTATGTATAGAGGGATTTATGTTGACAAAGTAAACATTACGAAAACTTGCCCATGAAATAAACAGGGATTTTTTAGCTTAAAAAATGAAAATTTTCTATTTTTGCTCAAAACATAGATTGTGGGTACACGTTAGAACTGCCTCGTCGATGCGGTTCTAACGAGTACCCACAATCTATGTTTTGGAGCAAAAATAAGAAAAGTAGGTATACCCCTGCATACCCCAGTTTTGCTATATAAAAGTGGGGTTTAAGGGGGTATTCATTGCATGGACATGTTTTCCTGGTGGAAAAAGAAATTTGTATCCTACCTTAGCTAACTTGTTCTCTAGCTCTTTTGCTTTATCAACAGTCAAGAGGGCACTTTCTTTGCCAGTGTCTGGTGGTTTACTGTCAGTGTTGTCACCTACATACGAAAACACGTTCATGCTATATAAAACATTTTTACAACTGTAAAAATTGAATTTTTTTTGTGATATTTTGGGATATTTGTATTTTTGCTGATAACATAGATCGTGGGTACATTTTAGATCAACATCAGCGAGGCGGTTTTAAAGAGTACCCACAATCAATATTTTGGAATAAAAATAAGACAATAGGAATACTCCTGTACTCGTACAGCCAAGTTTTACTTAATAAAAGACGAGTATAAGGGGGGACATACATTTCCCAGACATGTTTTATTTATGTTTTCTTGAAAAAGCGCATTTTACTTCAATTTAAAACTTTTCAATTTATTGACAGAGAAAGCTCATAGAAGCGCATGTATTAATGTGGTTTTGAAGGTGCAATTAGAATTGTTCTTTCTTTTTCTCTTTTTTAAGTTTTGGTCATGTGTTGATTTTTTCATCAGGAAAACATGTCCGTGAAATGTATACCCACTTTTATATAGAAAAATTGGGGATTTCAGGGGAATACCTCATTTTCTTATTTTTGATCTAACGTTTACCCATGATGTATGTTTTGAGCGAAAATATTAAAACAATCGATTTTTTTTTTTCAATGAAATTTTCTTCTTTTTTTTCTTTTGAAAAAAAAAACCTGTATATTGCATGGGCAATTTTTCATGATATAAGGTTTTATGACATTAGCAAAAGTGTACCTTTTGATTCGGTTTCCATTATCAACTTCTGAGAAGCACGTCTAAGGGAAAATGCAGTATGAGGTCTTGATGGAACTTGTTGTCTATTTTCTCTCATAACTGCTGATTTGGCTCTTACTGGTTCAAAACTGCTCCCCTTCATCCTGAACCTTTGAAGGTTTTCTTTATAGCACTCCCTAGAAAAAGAGTGGATGTCACTTACAAAACATTTGATTTGCCAAAGCGTTTTAGTGAGGGATGCGTTTCTAGTGTTTCAGTTTGGAATAATAAAACTCTCTCTCTCTCTCTCTCTCTCTCTCTCTCTCTCTCTCTCTCTCTAATTTGAAGTTTCTGATATTGCTTTCAACACACCTATATCTTAAGAAGTATTTGTAACAACTTTTCACTTATTTGTTGCTACATGTATTTGTACATGTAGCATTGTTCACGCTGTGAAACTAGACTTTACTTTTTGATATTCTTTTCATCTGTATTATTCCTACCTACATCGCCTAGCAAAGAATCAAATGAATAAAAAGATTTCTAAAATTCCATTCAGAAGTAGATAAGAAAATGATTTTTTTATCAGTTTTACGTCCCTTTCAAGATTATTTCAGCTAATGTAAGACGGGTCAGTACGTGGGCGAAAACGGGAGAACCTCGAGCTAAAACACCTGGCATACCCGCAAGCAGAACTTGGCTTGTCTCACATGTGGCCAGTGCGGGGCTCGAACCCACATCAGTCACAGCGGTGAGATGATCGAGTGATTAAGAGACAGCGCTTTTAACCCGAAAAAGAAGTAAAAGAAAGAAAGAAAGAAAGAAAGAAAGAAAGAAAGAAAGAAAGAAAGAAAGAAAGAAAAATACGCTATATAAGCATAGAAAGAAAGAAAGAAAGAAAGAAAGAAAGAAAGAAAGAAAGAAAGAAAGAAAGAAAGAAAGAAAGAAAGAAAGAAAGAAAGAATACGCTATATAAACATACTCCTCCGCTGGTGGTCTATCTAGCACATCATCACAACATTTCTTCTCCAACAGCGTCAATTTCCCCGCCTCCCTAAGGGAATCCTTGACCTGTCCATGTTTGTATTTGTTCCAGACGGAGTCCCTGTAGCCCATATCGTGCAATTCTTGAGTACTGAGAAACTCGTGTCGTTCGTCTTCTATGTATTTTGCAAGAAGCTCTTTTTTGACCATCTGTAGGGCTGACCTATGTGAAAAAAGTCAATTAATAGACACAGCAGAGGTTGAAAATACTTATAATGCTCTAGAAATGGACATCACGAAAACATGTCCGTGTAATGTATACCCCCTTAAACCCCACTTTTATATAGTAAAACTGGGGTATGCAGGGGTAAACCTATTTTTCTTATTTTTGGCGAGGCGGTTCTAACGAGTACCCACAATCTATGTTTTGGAGCAAAAATAAGAAAAATATCAAATTTTTTCATATGAAATTTTCACTTTTTAAGCCGAAAAAATTCTCTGTATATTGCATGGGCAAGTTTTCGTAATGGATAGCAATTTCAAAAGGTTCAAATTCTCATTTAGTGTAGCTTTTTATTGCGGAAATTACTCAAAAATAAAATAAAAAAATCAAAACTATCCATTTAAGTTACGTTAACGTGCCAAGAGTTGCCACAGATGGGGCTTTCAGTTAAAGCTATAAAAAAACTGCAAAAATAACTTGCAATGTGGGAGTCTCAACTAACACTTGCTTTTAATATAAAAACATCACAAAAAATGATGATGATGATGATGATGATGATGATGATGATGATGATGATGATGATGATGATGACAGAAAGAAAGAAAGAAAGAAAGAAAGAAAGAAACAAACAAACAAACAAACAAACAAACAAACAAAGAAAGAAAGAAAGAAAGAAAGAAACAACGAAAGAAAGAAAGAAAGAAGTAGAACAAGAAGTGAAAGAAGAAGATAGGAGATAGGTAATCTTACTTATGCAGGGTAAGGCAAGTTATTTGAGTGGCTGTTACAACTGTTGAGTAGCTAGGAGACTGGTCAAGCAAACACTCCTCCCCGAAAAAGTCATCTGAAATGAAAAAGCGCATTTACGTATGTTTAATACTGACCGTTCAAAAAGGGTACTTTTCTTGTAGATCTATTTGTCGCATGTTTTCGTGTCGTTTTTTTCTTTTTTTTTTTTTTTTTTTTTTGCACCTTTTATGTGCATATCCATAAAATAAATATTTTCAATTTTGGGTATCTGAATAGCCATCTTTCGGGAAATAGCTGCTTACTCAAGTTATGATACGTACCTTTGTGTCAGTACCTGACTGTCAATTTTTCCCACCAAGATTTTTGGAATGGGACTTAGAAACCTATTTCCCTGTCTACTGAGGGTCATCTTATAAGGCACATGGCACTAGAAAACCTAGTGGCCTGACAATGACTCAGAATACAGTTAGGGGCCAAACACAGGAAAAATCAATATTGATTGCAGAGGGAGGCAGTTTTATTGCACGGGTCATCAGGGACCATGACACCAATAAACAGTGGAACTACTGGTAGTATCCTTTAGTGGCCTCTTTATTATCCCCTGCAGAGATGTGATAATCACCTCATTATGACAGTCCTATGATCTAAGCATCATTAGGGGTCATTCACCGAATAAACAGTGGTACCAATGTAGCTCATTCAGGAGCTAAGTCTTTAAGGGCGGTTCTGATATCAGCTTTAGAGTGGTTCTGGTATCAGCTTCTCATCATTGGGTTTTTATCCTAACAGTTACGGTTTGTGCAAATACACTGTGTGTGCAAATACTTTATTTTCAAAATATTTACATTTTTATTGCAATCGCCCTAGATGAAAGTATCTTTCTTGGTGTTCTTCATTTCCCAATGAAAAACATAACATCTAGAGGCCACACCTCTTTAAATAAAGTCATTACTTACTTACTTACTTACTTACTTACTTACTTACTTACTTACTTACTTACTTACTTACTTACTAACTTACACCTATGGGCGGGGCGACGTCAAAACCCATCCAGTGACGTTGTTTGTTTACTCTTGTGGTCGTGACGTTGGTCGCGTATCGCCATGACGTTAGGCGCAAAAATTTGAAGTTTTAGCTGTTCCAAAATTACGTTAAGTCGGATTTAATGTCAAATAACATGAAAATGAACGGTGATATGCGTAATTAAAAATCTGATACTTGATTGATAATATAAAATGTAAATATAAGTATTGAAATTCAGATTTTAGCTTTCACTGGATGATGAAAAACATTAGCTGTTTTAATGTCTTCGGGCTTCACAGAAACTAAAACAGCCTAATGTTTTTCATCATCCAGTGAAAGCTAAAATCTGAATTTCAATCCTTAAATACAGTGTATATGTTAAAATTGTCCAAACAAAACATAATATTTATCAAAATGCATTTAGGGATGGACAGTGAGTGAAGAGTGTCGGACCCTTAATCGAGAGGTCGGGGATCAAATACCATCGAGTTTTGTTCTTGAGCAGGACACATTTTAAACTATGAAACTTGAAATGGATACCTTGGTCTCTGCTTGCAAGAAAGAATTCACTATGGTCGAATAAATTAAGGTCCGAATCACTAGGGCCGAATTAGCCAAGGGCCAAAATGTCCACGTACCAAGTGAGATAAGACAATACGTCATTTCCTACTTCGAAGCTGAATATATTGGTGTGAAAGGACCATTACGTCATCACTTTCTGTGTACGCAAAAGTTTTGGTGGACAATTTAAATGGTATTAAAATTTCAGCTTTTCTGATTGACTAATGCTGATAGATATATTGATAATTATTTTCAATTATTTAAATATAAAGCTCAAAGTAATGGAATTATTTAGCTACAGTGATTTATTGATTCCAGGTGTGGTTGCAAGTCAATTTTTAATTTTAATATTTTTTCAGGTCGCTTCGGTCAAATATCTCCTCCTTTGATGGCGCACCTCATCGATACTCCCTGATGCTCTAAAATGCAACATGAGGTATGCTTTTTTTCTTCTTAACTTATGTATGACACCCTAATGCAAACAAGTAAGTGGATAAAAGTTTCACCAAATTACAGGAAACATACTGTTTTAGCCAAAATGTTTGTATTGAGGTCTATGGGATTTTAAATGGTGCTTTCACCCCAATATGTACAGGGTGATCCAAAATATCTGATACCATTTTAAGCTTATATAATTTTGTTCTGCAATTACATACCATTGTAGAACTAAAATCACAATGTTCTGTGATAATTCAAGTTTTGTTTGGTATATGATGTTAGGTACTTTAAAATGATAGATCGCAAATCTTTTGACAGTTTTTGCATGATGCGTTATTTTACGTCCACAATGAATGTTATTACAACGCCTATGAATATTTGGTACCATTGATGCACAAATGTGTGCCGTTAATTTTCAAACTCTTAAAAAAACAGAGTGTACCACCTTTCAAAAACTGTAAATGGTTTAAGCGAATATGCATTTTCATTAAAATGTCATCCCAAGAAAATGCAAATGATCAAAATAAGCTTGACGCTATTATGGACGCCAGACAACGCTTTTTCATAAATGTTGTAAAAATGTGTGACCAATTCTATCTAACATATTAGTGGTTTATATACATGTATCTAACATGATATATCAAACAAAACTTGAATCATTGTAGATTAACTTGATATAATATTTAATAATGTATGTGCTGCCGAAACAAAATTATTAAATGTTGAAATGGTATCAGACATTCTGGATCACCCTGTACGAAAAATGTATAACAAGCAAGATATCTCTACCAAGAAAAATGTATAGCGATACTTCTACTATCAAATAACTCTTTCATTTTGCCCATTTCCTGTTGCGTGCGATAACAGATGAATATATTCTATACTCGATCTGATTCTATCTAAAATGCGCCTGAAGAAGTCAGATGACTTACATTGGTGTCTACGTCGGTAAGAAATCGGTAAGAAATGATTCTAGTCATTGACCATATCGAGGGCCATGGAAGAGTATAAAGGGCTATAGGGATATTGGCAAAATAATTAAAGGGAAAAGAAATGCTTTAAAAAAAAAACTAAAAATAAAGGGGTATGGGATACTGTAGACTTGCTCCTGTCCTATGTTCAATTTTGCCTATATTAGTTCAAAAACCACAACATTCTTGCATTTATTTAGTTAATGAGTTACCTCTCTTCATAGGCTCAAAAATTGAGACAACATGAGATTGTGAGCAAAAGTATGTATGTTTTACTGATAAACAAAGATTTTGACGACGGGAGCCTGTCTAGGGATACTGAAAAAGGTTCCGGTATGATATTTAGGGACATTGGGAAACACATTAAAGGGATATTTTTCCAAATAACTACAGGGATATGAGATACTGGTAATCCCACTTCCAGAGTCCCGAAAATGACTGGCGATGAATACCTTGATCCCTGCTTGTAAGATAGAACAGCACATCTTTTCCAGCTTCTGGGATGAACACCTCTCTGTAAGTCTGACATCGTCCTTAAAAGACAAATGAGAGAAAAATAACATATGAGCACAGCTGTTTCGTTTTTTGGATAGAACAATTCCTCTTCTTCCAAAATACAGATTTCTAAGTTTCTAGAAGACTGCACAGGACAAATTGTGTCGGACCTGGTCGGAAATTCCGAAGACCGGTTTCCTCGCATCTCTTGTTTTTGTAGGAGAAAATGCTGATGGTGTGTGGTTTTTGAGACGGAGAAAACCGTAACACCCGTGGAAATCGGTCGACCACTACTCCGGTAGATGCCTGAACACGGATTCAACCATCGGTCACAGACCACTACAGAAAATGAAGGAGCATGCATAGCTTTCTTCTAAACTATCACACTTCATGTTTCCCTTTCAGAAACAAATTTGAGGTTGGTTCCTTTTCAAACAGCTCTTTAGACCAAGAATTAGAAAGCCGTACAAAATGTTAAACCGCAGTCTGGTATAGGGATGTCAGAATTTGGTAAGTCAACAATAATCATGCAACTTTTGAATAATCACCAGATATAATTTATATTGGTGTTGTTAAAATTGATAATAAAAACATAGTTCCAAACTGAATCGGCCACAACTGAAATTTATATCAAAGTATTGATATTTGAAATATTGTCAATATACACATTGGGTATGCTACCGACCGAGCTACCACCTCGCGTCATGAGACAAAATGTTTTACCTTTCATGAGAATAAACAGATAATCAGTCATCTCCCCTTGGGATAGTAGCACTTTGTTTGCGGGGTAGTCCTAGAAAGAAAGAACGAAACAACACAAACACTAATGATCATATTGTAAAATTCGTCCACAATACAGTACTTTCATCACTTTTGATACAAAAAAAATGAAAACAATCGTTATTTCTATCTCAGCTATATATTAAATTTCAACAATGAAATAAAGGTAAGAAAACTTTTCTAAAATATATCCAGAGTTTTTTCTGGAAAGGGGGCTCAAATTAATAAAGGCGTGTTCCTTTTCTAGATTTCGTCATACATACGTATGTTTGTTTGTTTTTTTTTATACTTAAACCAAAAGTTTTGTAGATGGGTTTCTCGGGTGTAGCTGTGTAATAATGAGACTCATTGCTCCAATATTAAATTACAGCAGCGAAGTTTGGGAATTTCAAAAAGTCAAAAGATATTGAAGCTGTCCACTTAATATATTTTTGTAAGAAATTACTGGGAATAAAACTATTTTATATGGTGAACTGGGAATAATGGATTGGAGGACTGCAGACTCTATCAGTCTCTTAATTCTGAAGCTATCAGAGAGGCAGTATAGATGCTGAAAGCTATTGTGAAGATAGGAATTATATACAGATTTTGAGACCGAGAGTCAGTCAGTCTAAGACCAAGTCTGTATTGCTTATTTAAGTTGAAATAAACTGGAATAATCTTATTCAAATAACACATGTAGGAATGACGTTTTCAGGTCCATTTATACCTTTTTGCCAAATCAACAATGGTTTCAACCGAACTTTCCATTACAAATTGTTTTTATTTTATTTTATTTAAAGCGATTTTAACAGCCTGGAAAGACGTAGCAAAAGTGTCGGGCAGTGTTTTTGAAGGACAATATAATAAACGTTCCTTTTAATACAGTGTGTTAAAATCCTCGGTTTGCCGAGAAAATACCTATTTTGTGCTTTTAATCATTTAGTACAGATAACTCACAAGTTATTTTTTATACCCCCCGCCAAAACGAAGTTTTAAGGGGGGGTATACTGTTTTCACGTTGTCCGTCCGTCCGTCCGTCCGTGCGTCCGTGCGTGCGTCCGTCCGTCCGTCCGTCCGTAACGTTTTGTTTCTTTAATATCTTGAAGACCCATCGATGGAATTTCATGAAACTTTGCAGGCATCTGTATATCTATGGGGCAAATATGTACATGCAAAAATTAAGGGCTAGGGGCCAGTCCCTTTTGAGTTACTTCCCTTTATAGTTCTTGATGGCTTTTGTATACAGTGAAGATAGTGCATTTATGGGCCGATCAACTCCTACAACAGATTTTGTTGGAACAATTTGATATTATGCCTAAATGATGTAGGCCCATTGGACATTTGCATGAAGAAATGTTATCGTGAAAAAGTAATTTTTGACAAAATGACAGCTATGAGAACTTAGGCAATTTTCTTACTTTTTTTTATAGGTAAGGGCTTTCACGGGCCGATCAACTCCTACCACAGTTTTTGATGGAACAATTTGTTATCATGCCTACATGATGTACACCCATTGGACATTTGCATGAAGAAATGTTGTTGCGAAAAAATAAATTTTGACAAAATGACAGCTATGAGCAATTTTCTTACTTTTTTACAGGTAAGGGCTTTCACGGGCCGATCAACTCCTACCACAGTTTTTGATGGAACAATTTGATATCATGCCTACATGATGTACACCCATTGGACATTTGCATGAAGAAATGTTATTGTGATTTTTTTTTTTTTTTTTTTTTTTTTTTTTTTTTTTTTTTTTTTTTTTAAATTACAGCAATGAGAACTTTTTTTTCTTAATTTTTTGATAGGTAAGGGCTTTCACGGGCCGATCAACTCCTACCACAGTTTTTGATGGAAAAAATTGATATCATGCCTACATGATGTACACCCATTGGACATTTGCATGAAGAAATTTTATTGTGAAAAAAATATTTTTTGTTAAAATTACAGCAATGAGAACTTAGACAATTTTTCTTAGTTTTTTTTACAGGTAAGGGCTTTCACGGGCCGATCAACTCCTACCACAGTTTTTTTTTTTTTTTTTTTTTTTTTTTTTTTTTATGGAAAAATTTGATATCATGCCTACATGATGTACACCCATTGGACATTTGCATAAAGAATTGTTATTGTGAAAAAATAATTTTTGTGGTAAACAGTTACCCTGCGGGGGTATTTAATAAGCATTGCTTATTGTCTCTTTTTTCATTTATTCAGTTTTACGTCCCTTTCAAGATTATTTCAGCTCATATGAGACGGGCCAATCAGTAGGTGGGGCGAAAACGGGAGAACCCCGAGAAAAACCACCTGGCACACCCGCAAGCAGAACTTGGCTTGTCTCACATGTGGCCAGAGCGGAGATCGAACCCACACCAGACACAGCGGTGAGATGATCGCGTGATTAAGAGACAGCGCTCTTAACCGCTCGGCCACGGGGGCCGCCAACTCACAAGTTATATCGGCCACTTTACATGCATTTTATATGCTCAGACAAATGCTCAGTCCACTATATAGATTGTTTCAATTTAAAGCAAGTGAGGATTTTTTTTTTTTTTTTTTTTTTTTTTTTTTTTTTTTTTTTTTTCCAGTTTTACGTCCCTTTCAAGATTATTTCGGCTCATATGAGACGGGCCAATCAGTAGGTGGGGCGAAAACGGGAGAACCCCGAGAAAAACCACCTGGCTCACCCGCAAGCAGAACTTGGCTTGTCTCACATGTGGCCAGAGCGGGGCTCGAACCCACACCAGACACAACGGTGAGATGATCGAGTGATTAAGAAACAGCGCTCATATACCAGGTATAACGGACATATACTAGGTTTCTCGATCGTTATACTAGGTTTCATCACATAAACAAGGTTTAACAACTGTTATCATAGGTTTTGTAGTTAAACCTAGTATATGTCCGTTAAACCTGGTTTATGTAACTTAGGATAACGATCGAGAAACCTAGTATATGTCCGTTAAACCTGGTTTATGTCTGTTAAACCTGGTTTATGTAATAGATAAACCAGGTTTAACGGACATATCCTAGGTTTCTCGAATTAGTGTGCATTTGGCTTGCCATAGCCAAGTGAAGACTTATTTAGTGCTGAAGTGAGTGAAAAGTGTAAAATGGTACAAGTGGGCAGACCTATTGTGAAAAGTGTAAGGTGGTACAAGTAGGCCCCATGTAAAGTTACTTTTGGTACATCCCCCTGTATGTTAGAGGGGATTTCACAAATCGCACGTCAGACACAGAGATACAGTGCCAGCCGACTTCAATGTGGCACGCAGTGTGTTTCCACACGCGACCCAATAATTGTTTTATGTTTTGGTGTTGAGCAAACGAGGAAGTTGTCGTTGTATATAAATTTAAAACTTGAAAATTTCATGATTGTAAATTTACATAAATGATAATATTCCTTTTTATTACTATATCTGATGATTGAGAAGATACATGTATAAGTAATGTAACTTATATGATTATAGCAAAAATAGAAAATCATTTAAATTGGAATGTTTGTGTGTAATTTGATGACTAAAACGATAAATTTAAAGTGTTTATGGATAAGATATCAAGGGGGGTAAAAATATACGAATAAAAGCCGGGATCAATACCATGGACCTTTCAGAGATCATTATATGTACTAGAGGGATTGTAGACTCCAAACCCGTGATTATAGTAATCCATACGTCTTGTACATTTTTGTGATGATTTTTGTCATGAAAATGTTTACCGGAGCTCCTCTTATATTAGAAAAACGCATGACAGTTATTCGTGAAATAAATGTACACTAGATACTAGTAAGCCGCCTCCTGGAGACTAGTCAAGATACAGTGTGGCTAGGATGGATGATCTTCGTATATAAGCTGATCAGCGCCTTTGTTTTCGCTACCGCAAAGCTGATCAGCGCCTTTGTTTTCGCTACATGGATAACACAATCCTTCTTCTTCTTAAATCCGAAATTTCAAGCTTCTAGCCTGATTCTGTGACCATACAGGCCGGTTTGTGTCGGACCTGGTCTGAATCCCTGATAGTTTTCTCACGCACAAAATGACCTAAGAACAGGTTCCAGTGATGCATATGGGCAAAAACAACAAAACCAAAAATAGTTCAAGTCGACAACCCCCCCCCCCACCCCCCCCCCTCCTCCCCCCGATGAGCCGTCACACCATAAAATGTCTAGTGATTGATATAATGCATAATGCATATACTTTTTCTTTCAAATGATTCAGTCTCGCGTAAAAGAAATGGAAAAGTGCAGACTGTTACAAAATCGTTGAGGCTACGGAGATCATGGGAAGCAGTTGAATCGTAGGGACAACGTGAGACCGCACAAAAATGCAATGGCATCGTACGGTCATTGTAGGTAGGCCAATTGTATCCCTCAGCATTTATTCATTCATTGTTCCCTTAGTCGTGCAATCAGGGAACCCATAAACATGGTGCAATTGACACCGAGCTCTGGTGCCAGTTGTCTTGTAACGCCAAGTGTTTCCACAGGCGACCCAATTGTTTTCTGTTTATTGTCTACCATACTCCGAGCCTTGTAATGGCTTTATATACCTTTTCATAACCTAATTAGAGGGCATTATATTTTGCATAATTCTTTGTGATACTTATCATCATATTAAGTGAAACTGATATAAAAACATCTTAAATAAATAAATTAAACGGGTTAAAAGAAGCACGTATCGTACAACTTAGTCATCAAAAGGCATTTGACAAGCTACTTTGATTAATTAAAGGGAAATAACAAATATTTTCGAATTGAACAAAAGCCGGGATCAATACATATTACCAGAGGGCGATAGGAAACATCCCAGTAGGCACATGACGTCATAATGACGTCAAATCAACGTCGATGCGACGTCATGACGTCGCATCGACGTCGATCTGACGTCATTTTGACGTCATGTGCCTGCTGGGATGGAAAAGGTTATAATTTTAAGAATAAAACGCAAGCTGTTACTTAATAATCAATTGATTTGCATGCGTGTCTAGGCAACCAATTTCGTTTTGGTACACACAGCGCTCAATGATAAATGCGAACGAAAAAGTGAATGAATGATTCAAGGGAAACAACAAAACATGCGTGGTGAGTTTCCAAAGTCCGTGTCAACGTCTAAGGAATTAAATAGCCATTTGGTTTTTGTAAATCACCGGTTACATCCCAATGCTTCATAGAAATGGCAATTCGAGAACTTGGCCTAAAATATACGGTAATCATATAATTGACAGAATCGTTTATCTTTTACTTGGACCCAAGATCTCAAGCGATGGTACATGTATAAAGAGGTAAAACATCTATTTATGCTCTGTGAACTTGCTGCTGAATAAATGGGCCTTGTTCAAAGTTTTGTCATGTCTTGTATTAACGTTATTCCAAACTTTCAAAAAAAACTTAAACAATAAATAGAATAAAATTTGATCTGCAATCTAATGATAAATGGAACAACTGCTGTTAACATCATTACATTGGTCTGAGATGTTTTACGGGTATATAACGTATTATATATATATACAAATAATTTTGCCAATTTTATATGCGCAGTCGAGATCAACCTGGAAAAGGTTTATTTTATTAACTGAGTGGGCATTCGAGGGCAAAACAAAGTCAACGAAACAACGTATCAACCGACGGCTATCTTGCGCTGATATGACACCATATGACTGCTTGAAATTGCAGCTATAGACTTACATGTATCGTCAACTTGTGGATAATTTTCTCTTTCACGTCTGATGGCACTTTTGCAAGGAAACTATGGTCGGCAATATACGACTTCTTCCTGTCGTTAATGACGTCTTTCGCCGTCTTCATTATTTTGTGAAATCTAGCCCTGTCGACACGGACAAATTGCGTTAATTCCTTGGTGTAAATCGTTGCCGGTGGGGCCAGGTCCTCTGAGGGTCCCTCGGGGCTAACCAACCCAACATATTCACCAGTTCCATGACTGTATATGATATTAGCCTGATATACGTTCCTAGATTCACGTGCGCGCATGTCATACGTCACTTCGACGGCGCCGTTTAAGATATAGTAGCAGGACAACGCGTCTTCCCACGTCTTCTTCGGAACGTGCTGAAATGCCTCGTATAATTCATAAGTCACCACTCTGCTAAGAACGTCTTTGACGAAATCCTGGCCTTTGTGAATTAACTTCAAACCGTCCGTCACACAGCGTAGACAATGGACATCACTTTTGCTAATTGGCGTTTCGACTTCGCCTGATGCGTTAGCTTTTGCGTTGTTTTGCATCAAACGCCTCGCTTCTTGTGTCATTATGACAGTTCCTGAAAGACCAGAAATGATTAGTGATTACTGTAGGGAAACTAAACCACTCAAGCCACATGTATAAACAAGTAGCCCAAGGGCAACGATCGCTCACCTGAGAGTCAACAAGTACAGTCACTGGACAAAGTGATTTTTACCATCAATGGGTATGACGGCCATCTTGGTCATGTTTCAGGTCTATGGCTGCAATACTTGCCATAGGATCATTGGTCCTGTGAAAGCTTACCTGAGACCTAGTTGTCACTTTTTCCCATTTTTCCATGTTTGCCTATGTTTCCAAAATTGACCTTGATCTAAATTAATCACATACCTTCATCTACTCTATTATTTGTTTTGCATCTACCACTTTTCAGGTCTCAGGCTGCAATAGTTTTCAAAAAATCCATAATTTTCACTTTTTCCTATGTTTCCAAAACTGACCTTGCCGTAAAACAGGTCAAGGTCATCCAAGGGTCATCATTTTATCAAACTATAATGGGCTGTTGTCCCAAATGCTACATACCAAGTTTCCTGAAAATCAGCCTGCCGATTCAGGAGCAGAAGATTTTTGAGAGGTTTTACCATATATGGGCGTGGCGGCCATCTTGGTCATGTGACCTGGATTTCGCGATCAAACTTTCGTTACCTCTACCCATGGATGCTGCAAATAAAAATTCACTTTGATTGGCCAAGCGTTTTCAGAGAAGAAGATCTTTGAAAAGTGTGCATGGACGACAGACAGGCCAAGGCCAAGCGATGACCTGGCATAAATTAATCACATACCTTCATCTACTCCATTAGTTGTTTGCATCTGCCACTTTTCAGGTCTCAGGCTGCAATAGTTTTCAAAAAATCCATAGTTTTCACTTTTTCCCATGTAAAAGCCTATGTTTCCAAAATTGACCTTGCCGTAAAATAGGTCAAGGTCATCCCAGGGTCATTATTTGCGCAAACTATGGTGGGCTGTAGTCCTTGATGCTACATACCAAGTTTCGTGGAAATCGGCCTGCCGGTTCTGGAGAAGAAGATTTTTAGTGGTTTTTACCATATATGGGCGTGGCGGCCATCTTGGTCATGTGGTCAAGATCCCGCGAACAAACTTTCGTCTCCCCTTCCCATGAATGATCCACAAAAAATTTGGCTTTCATCGGCAAAGCGGTTTCAGAGAAGAAGATGTTTGAAAATGTAAACGGACGGACGCACGGACGGACGCCGGCTCGACTACTATACTATAAGCTCACCGTGTGAGCCTTCGGCTCAGGTGAGCTAATAACCCCAGCTTCGAGAGAGTAGTCTATTTAACATCACAACATAAGATTTAACCCCAGCTTGAGATGCGAACAGACGCTTAATCAAACACCATAAGTTAGGATATGAACAGACACTTTTAAACACCATAGTTTAGGATCCAAACAGACGTTTCACACATACGCAAAAGTCTCTTCACGCAGACTTGCGTTTAATTGCAAAAAAGAGAGTTTTTTCAGTTTGCTTTATTACTTTACGACCCAGTCAACAGTTTCGGTCATGTCGGGACGTTAACTGTTGAGTGGGGCGTACAGCGGTGAATCAAACTAACAAAATCTCTCTTTTTGCATTTAAAGTTAAGTCTGCGTTGAGAGAGACTTTCGATTATGTGTGACGAAGCTTTAACATCGATTCGGCTCTCGTTAGAGATAAATGCGCTTATGCGAATATGCGCTTGTTGTATATCATGCCAGGGATACAAAGGGACGCTTATTAAACACCATACCTTGGGATGCAAAGAGGCGCTTATTGAAGACTGGTGTATCATTTTCCTCGTTATGTTGGGGTTCTGTAAGGGATTTCTCGAGATCTCGGAAGTAGGCTGTGTCCTCTTCAAACTGCTTCGCCTCCTTCGCAAGCTTGACGATGTTGAACATATCTCTGTGAAAATAGTGATAGACGTTTTACGGTTCAAGTTACGATTTCCACATCTTCACAGGCCAAGGGTACTAAGTCCATTGCGTTCCTGCGTAACTTGCGAAGATGCGGTATTCATCATGGGCGACATATAAATCAGAAAAGTCTCTTTCAAAATATATAAATGATCTGTTGTATCTAATTGGCTAAATATGATGATGATGATGATGATGATGATGATGATGATGATGATGATACACCTAAATCTAAACACGCTCAATATTAGATTGGGTGCATATATTAAGATTGGTGGCATCGCTTACAGCTTAAGCACTTTCACACGCTCACGTAATATCGCTAAATACGTACAGGCACACCAATTTACATCTTTAACCAAAACTTAAAAAGAAACATAGAAAAATACTTACAAATAATAAAGTAGACAAAAATTGAAAGAAAGGATTTGTTACAGACGATATGATTTATTTCCATTTATGAACTTGTAAACCCAAATTGAGCAGATATATGTATACTAGTTAATTCCATCGCATAAAAATGTTGGTAAATAGGGTTTACAGTATTTAAATAATTATAACAGTGGTCATATTAAATGAAGAGATGAAAAGAAGGGATGGATTAAAATATTGCAGTGTGGTGATAAAAATCGAGGTACATATCCCTTTTGTAGCAAACGGTCTGTAAATATTGGACAACTGGTCATATGATTACGAAAACTTGCCCATGTAATATACAGAGAAGTGTTTGGTTGCAAAAATGAAAATGTTCGTTGTACAAATTTTGATATTTTTCTTATTTTTGCTCAAAACACAGATTGTGGGAACACGTTAGAACCGCCTCGGCGAGGCGGTTCTAACGAGTACCCACAATCTATGCATACCCTAGTTGGGGTATAAAGGGGTATATAGTTTACGGACATGTTTTCCTGATGTTAATTTAGAGGACGAAAAGAAACAAAAATCGTAGCTTGAGCTGTCTAAAAGTCCAAAGAGTTTTGTACATTAAGACTGGAAAAGTTACAATAAAATAGTTTCGATTACATGTTGTATAAGATGAATCATCTAAGTATTATGATTTAATTTTGTTATTTTATGCACAACAACGTTATCTATTATTTTTATTTTCCTTTTTATGGTCATTTATTTATTATCTTTATTTTCGTTTTTACGATTCTCTACGGACTTTCGTAGTCCTATAGGGTGGGGCAAAAAACTTCCTTAGGAAACTGGAAGTTTCGAAGGAACCATCGAAGGAAAGAACGAATAAACGGATGAATGAACAAACGAACGGACGACAGAACGAGTGAGCGAACGAACGAGTGAGCGAACGAACGAACGAACAAATAAACGAATCAATGAATCAGTCAATTAATCAATCAATCAATGGGTTAGTCAATCAATCAATCAATCGATCGATCAATCAATTAACCAACCAATTAATCAATCAACGATAATGTATAAAATAAATCTAATCAATTAACGAACCTGATTTACATTTAGTTTAACTGGTTACGTTTATGAATAATTTCCACTTTTAAGAATCGAACAGAAAACAACCACTGCAGAAAATACAACTGATAGAAAATGTATGTTTTATCTATTTGAGCCACCTCGTGGGAAAACCAACAATGTGGTTTCCGACCAGGTCCGACAGAAACCGGCCTGTACAAGCACAGAAAATAGCTAGAAGCTTGAAATTTCGGATTTAAGTAGAAGAGGAATTGTACTATCCGAGTAGCGAAAACAAAGGCGCTGATCAGCTTCGCGGTTATCGCGAAGCTGATCTGCGTCTTTGTTTTCGCCTATGCAGATTGTTGGTTTTCCCATGTGGCGGCTCATTTGTACAGCATCTGACTGAGCCAACGCATCAGAAAACCAACAATCTGCATTTGCGAAACCAAATGCGCAGCAGATCAGCTGTGCAGTGACTGCACAGCTGATCAGCGCCTTTGTATTCGCTACACGGGTAGTACTAACCCTATTCTTCTTATTTAATCCGAAATTTCAAGTTTCTAACTTTTTTCTGTGCACGTACAGTCTGATTTTTGTCGTACCTGAAATGGTTGGCTTTCTTATGCAAAGGCTCAGATGTGAATCTTAAGATCTTTGAGATGTGAACTCTTTTAAAATATCATTTAATATTAAATGTTTATTCCAAAAGTGAAAAGTATGGTTCATTTTCAACCAATAGGTTAAAAGCTCTAATTATTGGTCTTTTAATATCTTTCTTACCATCTTACATTTTATGTTAATGGCAGCATTGTAAATATTTTTGCGTGCAAGTTAATTTAAATATTTTCAATTTTACACGAAAGTACATTTTAATAAACTAACTAATGGGATTATTTGAGCCGCGTCATGAGAAAACCGGAGTTTTGCCTATGCAAAAACAAAGGCGCTGATCAGCTGTGCAGTAACTGCACAGCTGATCAGTGCTTTTGTTTTTCGCTTCACGCATACTACAATTCTTCCGCTACGTATAACCAAACTTTCAAGATTGTAATTCTTTTCTGTGACTGTACAGACCAGTTTGTGCCAGACCTGGTCGTAAACCCCAAAGACCGGCTTTCTCGTGTCGCGGCTTTTTATAGGTTAAAAACGATTGATCGTAATGTATATAAAATATTCGAACGCTGGGTCATTAGTATCAATATTGCATTTTTCAAATTACCCTTGTCCTGCCAAAATCTGTTTAATGGTGATGTTTCTTCAATTTTTGGAATTATGCATTTTACAATTCTTAGACGCTAATGACCCATTAGGGTTGACGCGTCGTTAAACGTCAATCAATCAATCAATCAATCAATCAATCAATCAATCAATTTTTGGATAAAACACACGACGTATACTACGCACAGCGTAAACTGTACAATGTCGTACCGTAATTCATTACAGAGAAAGGACAGGCTGCGTCAGAATCAGACGCATGAGAAAACCAGCAATTTTGGTTTCCGACTAGGTCCGACACGTACAGTCAGAGAAGCAGGCTTGAAGCTTCAAATTTTGAGAATTATTTAGAGAGTAAAGACGAGGGATCGCACTATCATTGTAGCAAAAACAAAAGTGCTGATCAGCTGTGTAGTTATTCATTACTGTCAGCAGATCTGCTCCTTTGTTTTCGAATATGCAGATTGTTGGTTTTCTGATGCGGCAGTTCAATGGTACATGTATACATGACGCAAAACATCCTCGCAGCGCTAGCACACAAACTTTTATTTCATAGGCCTCCATTCAAACCAAAATCAATACATACGTTTCATGTCAAAATATCCCAGTCAACATTTGTTATAATACATGTTAATCATTGAAAATAATATTTTTCGTGAAACATGCCAAATCTATAACAAAATCCGATTTTGTAAACATGTCGTGTCAAAGGTCATGTTGGTTCTGTTACGTTAAACAAAACGGGACAATGAGTCGACAATAAACATTGCGGTCACTGTATAGCTCGAATTTGACCTCAGGTGCGTCAAAAGATCGACGATTCCATGAAGCACATGTGCTGCATGTGAAAGATGAATCAGTACGAAATGGCTCAAGTTTTCCGTTAACACAGTACGTATTTGTACTGTTACAATCTGAATATCCCTTCACGTGCTACTAGACTCGTCGATCCTTTGAAAATCGAGCTATTGTGGCTGACTTTGTGCATAAAAAGGGAAATAACTAGACTAATGCAAGTTTTGGTTATGGGACATGCACGTGGACATGCCTACAGGGTCACTAGTACCAAGTGCACATTTCTTTTATCATTTACGAACAAATACTTTTCTTGAATCAACAAGTGCATTTCGTAGTGTGTGACAATGTTTTTTCGCAGATATTTTACAACTGTTCAAATGTAGAAGAAATATTTTCTTGGAACAATTGAGCATCTAGTTTGTAGCAAAATGTGCAGTAAAATTTTTGAAAATCGGTTGACAAATAAAAAAAGTTCTGGTCAAAAACATTTTTGAATAGGGATTTCCTGTACAAAAATCTCATGGAAGGGAGGTAAATATTTTCCCGCAAAAAATGTTAAATTCCTACTATTTAATCATGATTGCTAAAAATCATCATAAAATGGCACAAATGACATACCCTAGACAAAATCTTCATGATCAAGTTAAAATTCTCGCAAAATATGCATTTTCATGATCATCGATTATCTCCCTTGCCAATGCAAAATCCCTATTCAAAATTCATTTTGGCCATACAAACTTTATTTGTACACCGAATTTCAAAATTTTTGCAGGTGAGATTATGACAAACTTAGATCAAGATTTTGACATGAAAATAATTTTTCTGTCATCTCCCATACAAAACAATTATCAGAGACAAGTTTTTAGACTTTAGTTTCATGATAAAGTCTTCATGAAAGAAATGCGAGATGTAGCCTCTGGGGATGTAGCTTTGTTATTGTGAGTAAAATGAACAGAGTTGCGTAATTCCTGCTTTATTTGAAAACCCGGATTTTTGCCAGTGGCGAACACAAAGCCGCAGATTAGTTTCGCAGTAACTGCGAAGCTGACCAGCGCCTTTATTTTCAATTCTCTACTTTCTAAATTAAAAATTTCCAGCCTCTCAACGGTGACAATACTCAAAACTTACTCTTCACTGGATTCACCATCATCCTGATCTCCTTGCTTGTCTATGTGCTGACGACCCTTCGCTGATTTTATTTTCTCTCTTCGTTTCCTTTTCCTGTCTAGCACCGATGCTGACAGTGGGCGAATAACGTCCCTTATGTGTATGAGCCCTTTCTTTGTCAAACCCTCTACGCCAAGCTTGCTCAATCCAAATTTTTCGCGTAAAGGGGGCTCTCTGCAACCAAGGAGTACCGAATTTGGCCGTAGAACAGGCGTCGTAAGGCGTTCATTAGGCGACCGTAGTTGTCGCGGAGTAGAAATCGTTGACCTTTCACCTTGCCTCTGATTGGTCGTGGCTAAGGTCGAACAAGTCATGTGCCTATGCATCAGCGTTTTTCGGCTTGATCCAGGCGTAGATCTACCAGTCGTAGGAATATGATGTGCAGGAGTGCTTTCTGCAGGAACGCGGATCGTGAGTTCAAAATGCGCGCGTCTGCTGCTTCTCCCAGTCTCCAGCAAGTATTCGGATGGCATCCTCGTAGCCATCTTGACCGCCATTTTGGCTCATGGGTTATCGTCTGCTTTCAGTGGTGGCCTTAATGTCCTAAACAAATGGAAATATGATAAAAGCAAACAAATTGATCCCAGCAGGCACATGACGTCAATATGACGTCAGATCGACTCGATGTGACGTCATGACGTCGCATCGACGTTGATATGACGTCATAATGATGTCGTGTTCCCGCTGAGATATAGATGACAAAAGAAAAAGTCCAGCTTGAGCAGTTTCTTCTGTTTTGATCCTGCACCCTTTAAATTTCAACACAGATTGTTCCCGGGAGATTGTTTTAGCTTTTGAATCAAATTGCTCTATATAAATGGTCTTTATAAAAGTTATACAGAGGTAGGCCTACTGTTTGCTTTTCATGCAAAAAAAAATTTATGAAGTTTTCATTTCCGTTGCAAATAGGTCATCTTTCTTTTCGTTTCTATTCAGAATCTGTTTCAAAGCCTATATTCAATTTTGAATGTTCCCATAAAGCCATGTAAAACGTGAAACGAAAAGGTATATGCAGTTTGTACAACAAAAATGTCGAAAATAAAAATGAAAATTTTCCTCACTGTCATTCAAATTAACCCTAACTTTTCCTGTTCAATTCACACTTAAACGACAGCTTGTGAAAAATCTCAAATGCAAGGCTAACAATAAATTGATCCCAAACTGCGATAAGAACGCAATGCTTTACTTTATATAGACATTAGCCTATTCCAATGCCTATATATCATCATTTTAATGTTATTAAAGAGATTTAAGGTGTTAAGATTATCTGAGCTTTATCATAAGCTTTTGGAAGTCCGGGAGCAGATGGACAAAAATACATACACTTTGTTTGTATTTTTCAGCGTGACAATGTCGTGCTGTGTATTTGAGTAAGACACATTAACACTCTACTGTCCCTACTGGTAAATACCTAGGAAGTGATGGCTTCGTCACGACCTGGCTGAAAAATTGTTGACTGGGACGATAAACCACAAAACGAACAAAAAAAGAGGTTCACATACCTATCGGCCTGTACACATCAAGAAAACATGTCCGTGAAATGCATACACCATCATACCCCACTTTTATATAGATTTACCTATTTTTCTTATTTTTGCTCCAAAACATAGATTGTGGGTACTCAGCGAGTACTCAGCGAGGCGGTTCTAATGTGTACCCACAATCAATGTTTTGAGCAAAAATAAGGAAAATATCAAACTTTCTGCTGAAAATTTTCATTTTTTGCAACATAAAAAAAATCTATATATTACATGGGCATGTTTTCGTAATGAAGAAAACTCCCCAGGACATATCCTTAATAATGAACTCCAAGTGCAACGAGACGAAGATGATAATAATGAAGAGGAACAAGTAGTAGAAGAAGAAGAACTACAACAACAATAACAGTTATAGGATAAGAAAACACAGGAAAAAGAAGAAACAGAAACAGAAAGAAGAAGAAGAAGAAGAAGAAGAAGAAGAAGAAGAAGAAACAGAAACAGCAAGAAGAAGAAGAAGCAGAAGAAGAAGAAGAAGAAGAAACAGAAACAGCAAGAAGGAGAAGAAGAAGAAACAGAAACAGCAAGAATAAGAAGAGCAGCAGCAACAGCAAAAACGACAGAACGGGAACAAGAAAAACCAACCATTAAAAAGCAGCAGCACCACACATTTTGAAGAAAACACCTACCTTGTATACGTTGATAAACCATTTTGACACACTGACTTCGATGTACTAACAACATTCGACACTGACAACAGTCAAAACGAATCAAATTTTGACATAATAATTTATTCTAATTAATACAAGCTATAGAAAATAGCAGAATTAGTTATGATACGTTCGAATTAACTTGTAATACGTTCGAAATAACTTGTATTCCTGGTCACGGAAGTGAAAGAATATTTATGAAAACTGAACATCTGACTTTTTCATATGAATACCAGGACAGATAATTGACATGCTGTTAAGTTCGATTTCTAGTTCGATAAAAGATTTATAGAAATAAAATAAAACCTTGAAAAAATAATAATAAAAGGCGTCTATTTAGTTGTCACAAAGGATATAAAATTAGCATGCCCATTTCAATTGCTCGAGTATACAATACAATGACAATCAAAATGATATGAAAATGTTTTCTGTTTGCGCTTTTTGAGGCCGTGATTATTGATAGTATTTTGGATAAATGGTTTTAGATGGTCTTATTTAGTAAGCTTAAGAGTTAGAAAGGACATAGTTTATCTCCACGAAATATAACTATACATAACGAAATTGATATTTTCAGGAGATTGTAAATCATCAACGATAAATAGAAAAGTGAACATGCTTTTAAAAGTTGGTTGCCCGTCAATTTTTTTCAAATAGCGCTGAGACCTAGTGGTAGAGTACAAAACTCCGGAGCGAGAGGACCTGGCCAGGCTGGGTTCGTTAGCGGTGTCCTCGAGCCAGACACTAATAAGCTCCAACACCCAAGAAGCGGTAGTTCCGTCCCGACATGATGGAAAATTGTTGACTGGAACGTAAGCCAGGAACAAACCAAACAAAAATAATTATTGATAGTTTGGTGAGACCGCATTAAGCGAGCCAAAAACATAATCTATATTGAACAAAAAAAGAAACACAACAATAGGCCACGGAGGATTTTCGAGTTTAATGGTAAAACGTTGATAATTTAAGGTCTGTTGCTGTTTCATTTCTATTTATGGGATATTAGGGTATATCATGCAAAAAGAACGGATTTTCATTTCGATATAATTGAATGAGATTTTTCGGTCGTCTTAAATAATGCAAATCGGGAAAGATTTGCTCTGCGCATGTGCACAATTTTGAACCTCCAAATCGTCAAGAAACAATGTCAGCTGCTCCCTAATTAAAATTCATGAAAAGGAAATAAAGTTCCACGACACACAAGCTCGTAATTAAAACCATCAAAATCCCTATATGTTTAATTGAAAGGGGGATAATTTCAGTTTTATTTGTTTTATTTCTTTAACATGTGAGATATCTGCTGAGTGGTACATTGTGATTTTAAATAGGGTTTATAGCGGATTTAAATCGTACCATTATTTAAATGCTTGCGCATGCGCACTGTGTGGTATGCTTATGGTCGGCATCGAATAACTCTGTAAATATCCTTGAGTATGCTAAGTTCATGGGGCTAAGAAGTCAAAGACAGCTTGCACAATCTTCAGAGAAAAAACAGTCTAATTTCCTACCTATCAAGAGTAATTTATTCCTTTTCTCTGTTTCTAAATCAAAGTTGAAGTTTCAAACACCAAACTTTTCATTAAAATACTCTTTTTACAAACATTGTCTGCAACATTGGGCAGCCATTTTTTATATCCTAAGTCCGTGACGTCACTTGTTTGGAAATTCCCGCCATAAAATAGGCCACAAAAATCAATTATTGGGTTGCTGAAAATTCTTAAGGCACATTAAAATGATTCCAATGAGAAAAAGCCCTGAAATTCAAACAAAATTTGGCAAATGTGATGATGATTTCATCTCCAACAGTACCTCTGCAGTCATTTATGAGCTTATACCCTTGGGGGCATTTCTTTTCAAGAATACCAAGAAATAGCAATATTTTCAAACTAAATATGACTAATAATGAAAATTTAGACTTTGACAAGTCAGATAATGCAAAATCAATCCATCACATTTATTTTGAATGCAATTAAAATACATTAGTTTTTTTTTTACTTTAAAAACCTACACATTCTTAGGTTAAGGGTAAGCACCCCTAGGTTGCAACAACCAAATAATAAAAATGTCTTTGGCTTTGCTCTTCCTGGAAATCACATGACCTTGACTACCATATTGTAAACAAACTTCAGACACATGCTGGTTTTTTGACAGTTCTTATTTTGTAGCTTTTAGAGCATTTTAAGAGGTACAAAATTTGGAAATAAGAAAAATTCAATATTTTGTGACCTTTGCAAAATAACTGCACACACTGGTCTCATTTAGATCAGAATTACAACAATTTATTTATAAATGAAGGTAGTTGACCCTTTGAAACATTTTGGCACCTTTCCAACCATTGCATAAGCAGACGTCTGCCAGAGAGGCACACAAACATTGACCCCACGAACTTGGAATATTCACGGACTTAAGATATTTAACGATACTCATCAAAATTAAAATCGGTTTCTTGAATTCGGAAGCCTGATATCTCTTGCAGAAGTAGAAAATGCAATAACTTCTGATTGTATCATAGTTTGTCCAAAATTCAGTGGATTCTAATTGTTGCGTTTCTTTTTTTTTTTTTTTTTTTTTTTTTTTTTTTTTTTTTTTTTTTTTTTTTTTTTCTTTTTTTTTTCAGTATAGTATCTCACTGGCATCACACTGTACAACCGACTGACTGGAAGACAGATTACTGACTGGAAGTGAAACTTGTTGGAAAGGGGGTAGGTAAAGATTTCTTGCTTGTAAAAATCAAAAACTGAATCTGTTGCGCCCTGACGTTGATGGAGAAAGTCTTTGATGTTTGGGGATACTGTAGCAGCAACCATAATGTATTTCGTGCTCAAATAAGACTGCTGGCAATCCATGAAAATTATTTTTTCAGAATTTTTTTTTATAATTTTCTTTTTTTCTGCTCCTGCCTTATGTCTACAAAACATAACATATAACTTTCAATTACACACCCTTAAACTATAGCTATTCAGCAAGAATTGTGCCAAATTTCATCCTGCAACTCTGTTTAATAAACGAACTGTAAGCGCATGAAGAGACCTAGTGTCCTCCACTGACAGATCACTTTACAAATAGATGTAAAGGAAGCCAGATCAGAGAATCTTAATGATAACAACGAAGACAGATTTTCATTTCAGTTTGTCTCCAGGAAAAGAGTATTATGGATGCTATTGGCACTGACAATGCTAATAAAACTGTTCTATTCTTACTTCTGATCGGTTTACTAGTATTTTGCATCTTTACACTGACATTCAGACCATTCTCTTGGTGTGTTCTTATTTACTGTTTCTTTCAACAATTTGTCTCCAAGAAAAAAAAATATTTGAATGCTATTAGCACAATGCTAATAAAATATGTCCCATGCCTTTACTGGAATTACAACGAGCTACAGCATATTTGATATCCATATTTGATATGCAATGTTCATTTAAGTAATGATGCATCGTCAGCAAATGTCGCCGGTATGTAGCGCTCTATCCACTGTCTTTTCGCCTTTGACCAATGACATATGCAGTGGGTATTTCATGCAAAATGCCCATGGAATTGTTGAAAAACGATAAACGAACGATCGAACGATAAGCGAACGACCGACCAAGTGTGAATGAATGAATGAATGAATGAATGAATGAATGAATGAATGAATGAATGAATGAATGAATGAATGAATGAGATTAAATGAAACAATTTTATCGATTGTGGGTGAAATCATTTTCAATGGAAAGCTAACAATCAATTTGGACAATTTTTAAAAAACACGTTTCACCCAAAATTTGAGCTGATGAGCATAAGGAGTATGAGACACCTCCGACCTTCTGCAAGTCCGCTGACTTACCTGACACCGTGTGATATTTTCCTCTTGACCCAGAGCCTCGCCTCCCTCTGCCGGTCCTCCAGGGTCGGCTCCATCAACATCTCTCGGATAGCCAACTTCCGAGCTCGCCTCTTCTCGGCCTTCTTGTTCTTCAGCACAGACTCCATTGTTTTCTTTATCATACCTGATATTCTATCAAGATTCATAGCATATTTGAGCCTTCGCATGAGAAAACCAACACTCTGGTTTTCCGACCTGGTCCGACACAAAACGGGCTGTACAGTCACGGAACATGGTTAGAGGCTGGAAATTTTGGATTTAGAAAGTATCTAGGAATTGTACTATCCGTGTAGCGAAAACAAAGATTCTGATCTGCGAATCTTCGCCTTTGTTTTCGCCTGTGATGATTTTTGGTTTTCCCATGCGGCGGCTCGTATTTGCAGAGTTCTGTAATCCAGATGTGCTACTGATTTCTAAATTGCCATTTAACGTGTACTACACAGAATGAACTGATTTGATAGACCAATGTCTAATTTCATATTGCACCAAATTTTTTCCTTTCTGTTTTGTAGGATCTAAAAATTCTGAAATATGCGATGGACTGCAGCCAGATAAGACCAGTTAGTCATGTAACATGAAACTCCAGCAATAAAAACACAATATTTCTATCCGAATTCCTAAATTCTAAGTTTTCGAAGACAGGCAGACGTGGTTTGAAATCCAGAGGACCTATGAATGCATGTTTATTGGTATATTGTTTGTGTTTATTTACAGAATTAAGCTGTCCTCTAATCTAAAGTAGTTTTGGTGTAAACACTCAGCTCTCTTCAAGTCGGGCTTCTGGGTAATAAATTAAAGTCAAGTCTCAGTTATCTCCATTTTCAAAGCTGCTCTATAGTCCAATCACAAAGGGCAATAAATCTAACATTATCATAATAGACATTTTTCACTTTTGAACGTAAATGCTGCTGGTGCGTGCGGTTACGACTTTCTGTGTGATGGGGGACGACTCGTGAGGGCATATGTGAGGCAGAAAATAAAATATTGTTTGTTTGTCCTTTACCTACCTACCCACATTTTACCCCCCTACCCAAAAAATTATATTGCAATTTTGTATGACAAAATATTTTTATTTTTGTTGTGGCAGACTTTAGATAATTTGCCAGGATTGGCCCAGGAAATGTAGTTTTTATCAAACACTGTTTAGTGGTTTAATGATCCTGCAAGTGCATCCTGTCAGTCTACCTGCCAGGTAGTACCTGGGACAAAACCATTGTTGTGCATATTTATACTGCAATGAATCTGAAAGATCAATTGATCATACACATGAAAACCTGAATAGTAACTGTGTTGCCAGCAGTATTAGACAAAAACGCGACATGTTGGCATTTTGGTCCACTTTCTACTGGAAGCAAAAAATAATAAAATAATTTTCCTACCTACCTACCCAAGTCTAAAATGCTGGGTAGGTAAAGGACAAACAAACAATTTTTTAACTTAGGCCTGAGAGTCAAAACTACCAACAGCCCAACGGAGATGAATTAAATAAGAAATGCAATAAATGTTATAGTGTAGGACGACTATCTCTGTAGCTCAGTAGGTAGCAAGCTAGGATTCAAAACGAAAGGTTCTGGGTTCGAGTCCTGGTCGGACCGCTTTTTTTCTTTTCTTTATTTGTCTCCCCTGTGACAATAAAGCTAACGAAATAAAAAAAATGTATTATCAGCTGATTATATTTATTGACGAATGCAAGAATCAGTAATTGCCCTTGTGCATAAAATACTTAAATCGTAAAGGAATTGAAGTGCGAGACGGCACCTCACATTAAAGTTTCTCTCTTGTTGACTTTTAACCTGTTGAAATCGACAGCTCGATCGTATTCGTTTTGGTAGAAGAGCTGATCTTCGAGCGATCCTCATGTCAATATTTCTTTCTTGGGGACATAAAAATGTTCATATTCTGAAGGCTTGTACAGGAATAATGTGGCTAGGATAAGTTAGCCATCCTGAATGACTTTAAATGTTTTCCGCGGACGTAAGGCACTAACTCAAATAGTATAGTGTACCTGTGCAGACATATGTATATATATATAAGGTGTAAAAACTACAGTTTCATGTGCTGTCTCGTGAGCGAACATAATTCATTTGGCATGTTTATACGTGTATTTCAAACAGATACTCGAAAGCTTGGTGGGGTTTATTTGGTTGATGTTTCGTTTTGATCCCATACAACACCCATCTGCATGTCATAAGGGCGATATCCTAACTACATTATGCATATAGCCATACTAATAATTTGAGGTTTTGTAGGCCTTCAACAGTATTTCAGCCATATCGAGTGCGATAATTACGAATTTTAGATGATTTTTGCAAGCCACAGGCTTTCTGTATGATCCTCATTTATTCTCTTGTAGTATGCGTGCTGTTTGTCTGGTTGACTTCAAATAAATATAATTAATCTTCAAACTATAGGTCAGCCGAGGTATCCTGTCGTGTTGATACTTTTGGTTTACAATAATATTTTCCAATAATAATAATAATCTATTTTGAGGACGAGCTTTCAATAGAACACCAACAGGTAAGTTAGTAATGGGAAAGTATAAGACTTTTGGAAAACGACCTGCATTCATCCATGTGCTTATAGAGCAGTGGTTACGGTGATGTGCTTGGAATCCGTCAGTCCCAGGTTCGAATCCCGGTAGGGTCAACTTTTTTTCTTCCAAAACTACATCGGCACCAATTTAAACGAAGCATTTTTTTCTTGTTCTGGGCGTGAGTTTTATAAAAATGAATTATTCATGCACCCACTATCTTGGGCAGTCCGCATCTTTCGCGCATCATGGCAAGACGGCTTCACTACAGTGAAGAAAAAAGCAAATCTGGAAAGCACTATCCATTTAAGGCTTCTTCTGTAACGTTTAGCTCAACACAAAAATTAAGTTTACATAGTTTGTATTAATGCTTGCAGTACATGCAAGTCACATAGTACATTATTCACACATTGTAATTTGCCCTGGCATTTTGTTGCATGTTTCATTAGCTTATGTTTTCACTTTGTTATTGTTTATTGAATTCATTAAAAGAAAGGAGAACAACAAAAACAAACAAAAAATATATATATATATAAAAAAAAAAAAAAAAAAAAAAAAAAAAAAAAAAAAAAACTTATAAACATTGAAAAAATTCAGTTCTGGGTTTCGAACTCACAACCTACGGAACGAGAGTCAGCATGCTAGACGACTGAGCTATCCAGCCAACATACCTATTTGTTCAATATTATAAATTTCATTCTTTATTGTACCTAAAACAACCGGTGTTTATGTTTACCATTCTCTGTTTACAAACTTTAAAAATGATAATAGTGTCACGAGAAGTCATCAGACCTTTTTTTTTTTTTTTTTTGTAACACAGTGTTATTTTCAAGTAAATAAATGATAATAAAACTAAGAAACATCTACCTCTGAAACCGCTTGGCCAATCAAAGTGAAATTTTATGTGGAGCATCTATGGGTAGGGGGAACGAAAGTTTGTTTGTGAAATCTGGGTTACATGACCAAGATGGCCGCCACGCCCATATATGGCTAAAACCACTCAAAAATCTTCTTCACCAGAGCCGGCAGGCCGATTTTTACGAAAATCGGTATGTAGCTTCGATGACTCCAGCTCATCATAATTTGATAAAATGATGACCCTTGGATGACCTTGATTTGCGGATCCAGACATTTTTACGAGAGGGGGTCCAACCAAAATGGTAAAATATTGTCGCAGACGAGTGGGGGGGGGGGTCCAACCCCCCCCCCCCCCAAACAAAATCCCAAAATTACCTTTTTTTAGGTAAACTTTTCAGATGCCGGGGGGGGGGAGGGGGTTCGGACCCCCGGTGAGCGTTTACAGGACCATTGGTCCTCTGGTTTTCATTACGTGTTGCTAGATGGAATATTTCCATCGGTATTCTGTTATACCTCTCCATTAGGCTATCACATAGTATATGGCAGAGGTGCACCATGCCGGGGATTTTTGTAGACATATATTTTCTGAAAGTCAGTACCCTAAGTTACTAAATGCCGCTTGTTAGCACTCTGACTGCTGGGGCTTTATCGTGTCAGAGCGTGTTACGTATGTTACCGATGTATGATTTTTTAATTCATGCTGCTAAGGGGATCACCAAAATTTATGACAAAAAGCAAATATTTGACAAGCATTTTACCTTTAAATATGTAGCAGAGATGTTACCTAACCTAACAGGACCAAATTCAATAACATTTAGATTTCATAACTACTGGTACAACAGAAGTAACGTAAATAACCCGTGTAATTTGGCATAACCACCGTGTTTCGTTTCTTATAGAATAAAGCTTTGACCAAATACAAAAATACAATTTATATTAAAGTTATCTACAGTCCTTGCCCTTTCAAATGACACATAGTAGAGCTCTCTGTGACCTTCCATCATTCCACAGATGCCGATTGTCTTCCCCTACCCCCATTTAAATTTTATGCCCATTAATAAACGTGTCCCAAAAGAAAGATAACAAAGACACTTCCTTTCCTGAACAACATCCCAGTTTTTGAAATAAAACTTCCATAGGTATTAACAGCACACGAAAAATCAACTACAGACCATGCTTTATGATAATGGTAACATATTTTACGTAATGTCATGGTAACATATGTAACAATTTTGTATTTTCACTATAGAATCATATACTTACAATTAATAGCAGATTATCATTTTTCTCTCATATTTATTTCAATTAGGAAATTAAATTGATTGAACATCTGTCCTAAAAGGTATTAAAAGCACATAAAAATCAACTACAGACCATGCTTCATGATAACGGTAACATACTTTACGTAATGGCATGGTAACGTACGTAACAAATTTGTATTTTCTCTATAGAATCAAATACTTATAATTTATAGCAGATTATCATTCTTCTCCCATTACTATTTCAATTATTAAATTAAATTTACTGAATATCTGTCCTAAAAATGAAAGAAATGAGAGCCAAAAGGGCAACGATCGCTCACCTGATAACAATTAAGTCTGAAAAGGATTAAATCAGTAACAGGAATGGAATAAAATTTATTTATTGCGGTTCTATTATGCTAAAATACAAATTTATTAAAGCTTATTTGCGTATTCACATTATTGTATAATTCTATCATGATCGTAGATTCATCTCACAGATTTACCGTTATAAAACTGAATGACTCGCCTGTGGCAATTGGTCAAATACATTCACTTCCTTCATAATATTTATTGTAAACCTGTGACGTCAGTCTACTACGATCTGTATAATATATCATACGTTTAGTGAATGCTCTAAAGAACATTATATTAGCTGAGTGAGCAGCTATTTCACTAAAGGTGGCCATACAACTACCCGAACTTACATAACTACTTCCGTGTGACTTAAGAAATCGACACCAAAACCTAAAACAAATACACGTAGGGCCACAAAAGAAATACAACCTTGGGACGTTTGTGAAGCAATGTTAAATTGTGCACTCATGTGGAGTTGCTTAATATAAATGCATCCATTATTTCACATAAGAAAACAAAAAACGCCAAAACTACATCACAGATACAGCCTGCTATATGTTTTCTAAGTACATGTATTAGTGCCTAATTATCAATTTAGTTTTTTCCCACCTCGGTTTTTGGAGTGTGAATTTCTTTCTGATTGCGCCTTTTCCTGACCATTGCCTACTTGTATCTTTTTAGGATCACAGGTAACAGAACTGAAACTACTGACTGACTGACTGACCACCTGCTTACTGGTTAACCGCTCAGGTCTGAGCCTGTCCAGGAGAAGTGGTTAAGTCAAGCCATTCATAGATATAAGCCTCAATGGTTTAGCTGGATGGTTATATTTGAAGCATTTTTTGGATGTCATGACGTCCTAATTTTGGGTATAAGTCCCATAAAATGGAGGCAACGTCCCGACATGACCATAGCTGTTGACTGGGACGCTAAGCATTAATTCAAATAAACAAAGAGACTTTGGAGCAAAAGAAAACCTCAGTGGACTGATCAAGGCACACGAAGGGTCTTGCCCCAGCCCAGCCTACTTAAACAATATTTCCACTCATGCCAGTGATGGGAATTTTCATTCCTGACGAACATGTACTTCTTACAGAAGTTTAAATAAGATATTGAAGGTGCTGTAGAATGGCTACGCTTACAAATTCACCATCTTACGTATATTGCATGTTTTGTCTTGTTCTCAAGGGCAGCTTATGCCGCAGTTCAAAGGAGATGCGATCAAAGATATAACCGCTAGAGTGACCATAGTACTTTCACAATTAATATTATACATTGTCATGGAAACCGGAGTTCTGTTCTGATCTGGTTCTTCCTTATGCATTTAAAATGCAGAACTGTGTCCGTCTAAATAAAATACATGTAGCTTGCGGTATCGCAGACAGTGAATGCGCTAAATGACAAATTTTCGTGATAAAGAGGGCAGCTATTAAGTGTTTTCTGTCCCATAACCACCATTGTTGCTTGCTACCGATTGTTTTAAAGTGATGGTTTGGATTAAATTCTTACTTGATGTTAGATGGAGTAGATATAATATATTTCCCTTGTTGCCTTTTTTGTTTTTGGCCATATACTTGTAGAAAATTCACGGCAAAGAAAGTTTCAAACAGCCAAGTTCTCACTCCGGGGCTTGACACTGTACCACTAGGTCACAACGCTACCCACTGTGCGTCCTGGTTCAGAATTAAGTAGTGATTACATTATAGCATTATCATCATTAGCAACCTAATTATGTTAGGTTTTGCAGATCTCGTGCAAGTATCCATCTTTCACTAACCATCCAATGCATGTTAGGTGTATAACCAATCAAAAGAACCTCAAGGAGTCGCGCTTAATCTTGTTCTCAATGGAGAAAACGCTCACTTAGCACTGCCACTCTCTGTCTTACCACATCGGATCGGTATACTTATAATCATTTATAATTTCACTAACAAAGTACATTTTGCCAACATTTTTTCAGCAGTCACATTTAAGAAAACATGAGAGTTTCTTTTCTGTGCAATACAAAACACATTATGGTCTAACATTACAATTTAATGTGTACTTTCCAGCAGAAAACACCAATTAAGAATGCAACAGTTTTGACATAATAGAAGTAAATAAACATATCTTGCCAACCCCACAAAAATGCACCATTTTGGTCGATCCCTTGGATTATGGTGTGACGTTTGGATTAGCTATAGCACACTCACTACAAAGCTTTGATGACAATCTTGACGTCAATAGACAATTCTGCAAGGCTCATTTTTATGTAGCTTCAACAAGTTTAGCCCTATAGTGCCTTGTTACACATCAGCTGAAAGACTATGTCGCATAACCATGGCTAAAGTTAATAAATCCACCTTCACGTTTTGCTTGTATAAATATGACGAAGATTGATTCTATTGTAATATCTAGTAAATTTCATGATTGACTGATTGAAAGACTAATTAGAATAATGATGACCATAAACACTGAAACCATTTTAGAGCCAAATTCTGAAATCTAAGATCTTTTATATTTTGTTCAGATTGATAAGCGTTTAGGAATCTCAGCCCTTTTTGTATGAGTGGACATGACTTTACGACACTTACGTTATCTACGTTATCATATAACAAGACACTAGGCGACATGCATTAAGTTGGCGTTGTGTTAGATTTAAGCTTGTAACCATTAAAACAATGGCAAATTTAAACTGAAAATGCGTCATTGAATTGAGTTTTCCCCCAATAACCCTTCAAGAAAGTATATTATGTATTTTCAAATACGTATATGTCAAATACATGTATATAGTCAAGCAAGAAAGATGCAAGTTTCACTCAACAGGATACAGTTGCAAACAAAGTATAAACATTGTTGGTTAAATAATTTGGACAGCAGACTTACTTGCAAACACTAAATTCATTATTTCAAAGCAAATCCTCACAACTTATTTCACCTCAGCCCTCTGTATGAAGGGAATGTTCTTACGGTATCTTGCCGTTATCTACGTTACCAATGACAAACCACTCGGTAACAATTAATAAGATGTCACTGGTTTATAAGTTTACCATTTATACAATGCTAAGTTTTAACTAGAATGTATCGCTGAATTAAACTATTCCCCCAATGTCCCTTTGAGAATGACTGAGTATGATTTAGTTATACACGTAAATGTATACTGGCAAATGGGGACGACACAAGTTTCAATATATGACATGCAGCTACATACAAAGTGCAAACTTTTGAGTGAACTAATTCGGATACCAAACTTTATTCAAAAATATTTTAACACAATCAGTTTTTTTGTTTATTTGCGTTAGAAATTCGATGTACTGTTTGTTCATATGGAACGTCTACTGCATATTTTGTTACATACGTTACCATACGTGGTACAATGAACTATGTTCATAGAAAATCATCTGTTTTAGCATATTTTCCTATTTGCTACTTTGTGAGTTTGTTTTAACACCAAATTTTATTAGAAAATATACCAAATGTTGATTTTATGGCGATTCTTATGAAATTGGCAACATGTCACGTACATAACGCATTCAAAAGGCCGCTACGTCCAAACGCCCCAACGGTCAGAGTGCTAACAAGTGTCATTTTGAAGGGAATTGAATGGCCTTTTAGAAACTTATACCCTACAAAAATCCCCGGCATGGTGCACCAGGGTCTATTGGCTCCTCAACGTCTACATACACAGGAAAGGAGCGAGGTCACGAAGTGTATCGGAGTGCAGGTTAGCCAGCTGATCAAACGTGCTGCGAACCTTGATTAACCCTAAAACAGGACAACAATATTTTGAATTTTAAGCGCGCATACACACTCTAACTCACAAATACACACTCACGCAAACACGTTCCGTAGAGGACTTTGTCTCGCTGTGGCTCAGTCAGTCGCCTCTTAAAATCACATGGCAAAAATAAATACGTAGTTGATATAAGACAGTTTCAAAATGATTTTAATAAGAACATTTGACTCGTTTCGCAGGTTGATCGCGAGAACGAAACGCCTACAAATGAAAATTGTTGTCTTTCCGTTAAACTGTCTAATTCTGATGGAACAAGGAACCTCGCCCCGAGGTTATAAAACTTTTTTCATGCTCAGCTCAGCTGAGACTAAAATTTCAAATCCTCATAAATACTGAAATAGCCCAAATATATTGAAATTGAAGGTTTAGAACTCCGAAGCCTGTAATTTATCCTGCTGATAAATGTTAATATGCCAACAATTGTTGGCATTTTAACATTTATGAGCAGGATAAATTTTAGTCTCAGCTGAGCTGAGCATGAAAAGTTTTATAACCTCGGCCCCAGAAGTGACCTTTGACACGAAATATTTTCTAAAATCGCATCATATATATATCACTTATCATGTTTGCCATTAAAGATGCGTTACTCGTTCAATGCGAGTCGGATTTACAAATGCTTGGCACGAATAAAATGCCTCCATTTTAACAGCTTCCAATGCAGAATTCGATTATTTTAGACACTCGTGTGTATAACTAGGCGTCGCTCGTTCGATAAACCGAGGTCCCGGCTTCGTATGACCATAACTGTTGGTGGAAAAAACCAATATCAACTATTTGTTATCGCCATGTGACATTTTACATACTGGCTTATGTATATACGTACATTGGTTCTGCTAAGCTACATTTTCACGTGTTTTTCGTGAACGCACAGAAACCTTTATACATGTATACATGGCATGATTTACGATTTGAAACATATTATTAAGTTGATCTTTAATTTTATGTGCAGTTTTTTATTCTACGCCTTACAACGTTTTGACATATTTCAAGTCATCTCGAGCATGGTCGGTTATCCATATCAGGATAACGTGTCCGTGAATACCCCATGAACCACACTTTTATACAGCAAAACTTTGGTATGCATAGGTATACCTATTTAAGCTCACATGAGCCCTTCGGCTCAAAAAGCGAGCTTATAGGATTACCATGCCCCCGTCGTCCGTCCGACGTCGTCCGTCAACAATTTCCATGATATTCTCCTCTGAAACCAAATGGCAAACCAAAGTCAAACTGCTTGCTTCTTAGGAAGGGGGAACAAAAGTTTGCATAAATGACCCAGGTCACATGACTAAGATGGCCGCCATAGCTATAAATAGCAAAAACCTTTAAAACAATTTCTTCCCAGAAGCAGAAGTCCTATGATTTTGAAACTAAGTTTGAAGCATCAGGCAATAGAGTTCTACAAAGTCGGTATACATCATAATGCTGGGATGACCTTGACCTATTTTATGGCAAGGTCAACTTAGGTCGCCCATGCATTTCAATGGGGAAAATAAGTTAAATGTAATTAAATGGGTGGAAACTCATGCAAAGGTACTGAAGATTTATGTCCGTGAAAACATTTAGTCCCCAGGGGTGTGTCTGCTCCTGCCCGGGGGCTATATACATGCATATGACCAAAATATTCAAACATCTCTGCAACCGCATGGCCGATCAAAGCCACACTTCATGGAAAGGGAACGAAATATTGTATAAATGGCCGCCATGGCTATAAACTGCAAAAACCTTTAAAATGTTCTTCAGAACCAGTAGGACTATGATTTTGAAACTTGGCATTAAGCATCTACAAAGTTTATACATGGCCTAAATCATGACCTAGGGATGATATTGACCTATTTTACGGCAAGGTCAACTTAGGATGCCCATGCATCTAAAAACACAGATTGAGAGTACTCGTTAGAACCGCCTCTGCGAGCAATGTTTTGAGCAAAATAAAAAGATAAAAATGTTGATCTGAAAATTTTCATTTTTTACAACTTTAAAAACACTGTATATTGCTTGTTAAGGTTTTGTTATGCTAGCGTCAAGATACACGGCACCATTTTAGTGCACATGTATTACACATGCTGACAACAGAGCTACATGTACAACACCTTGATCATTCTTAACCTAATGGGCATTTTTTGCGTCCGGAATCGGGCGAGCATAAATGCGCATAAGCTTCTTACTCAATCAGAATTTACATAAATAATAAATTTAATTGGTTTGTTGATTTGAGGTGTTTAACATTAATCCAACAGCAAAGGTCATATGGAAACGAGACATCAGTTTATAGTATCATCCGACAGACTTAAGGATCCCGGGATCAAACCCGCGGTCCCTGGTTTAAAAGGACGAACACATGCCGTTTACACTAACTGTTTTCGGCTTGTCAAGCAGCAATGTGGTTTGATAACTGATCCTGCTTGATAAAATCTTTTTTTTTTTTTTTTCTTGAAAAAAGCAATATCGCTTTGGCAACAACCATCACCAAGACAATGAACACTTCGTCGTAGGTTGCTGCCCAATTGATCAGTCTTACAATCACAGGTGACACAAACAAAATTCTGCTTGTGGGTGTGCCAAGTCGTTTTCTCAGGGTTCTCTCCCCCCCCCCCCACCTTGTTACTGATTTATCCGTCTCATATGAACTAAAATAATCTTGAACGGGGCGAAAAGTGTATAAAAACGAAATTATGATCTGAAATGAGCACAATCAGACTCTTATCTGTAATCAAGTAACAATAGAATGACCCGGAATCGATACAATTAAATTTCACATCCTCACTAAGGTAGGCGTTGTGTAATTCTGGGCCCTTATTAAATTATAACAGATAGCAAAACTTCTCCGATGTTACTCGCGCCTATGAGAAAAGAAATGCATTTACATTCCATCATGCACGCATGCTTAATGTAAACAATATAACGAGGAATATTCGGGGTCTCACGTGCAAATAACAACTATTTACATACTGGACGCTGGTCTCGACCGAAAGACGGAGTTACGCGTTGGATTGAATGCGCAGCCCGTTTTACGAGGCGACTGACTGAACCACTACGACATGGAGTGCTTTATGGAAACACTTTAGCAACTCATAAAAATAATATTGTGTTAGTTTTATTTTAATCATATTTATTTTAATTCAACCAGGTAAACAACACGCATACAATATCACACAGAATAAATATGGATCAAAAGGAAAACTTATGTCTTGCCAAATTAATCTACTACATCGTAACCAGCACACTGGACATGGCTGAATTACAATAAACAAAATTAGTTGTGTGGCTTGGCGAAATGTAGCTACATGTAGGATGTTGCCTCCATCGCGCTTCGTATGGCATGCAGATGACTGTCGAATGAGCGAAACTTCGACATCAATTTGATAATCTGTTTGAAATATAAACAGAATGAATTATGTTCGCTCACGAGACAGCACGTGAAACTGTAGTTTTACAATACAATACAATACAATACAAAACACTTTATTTCACTCAAGGTCTGTGTATACAAACATCATGAGGATATGATACAATAATGATTTAACATGACATGGTGGATGCAGCAACAAAATACAGATTGCGAAAAAATTCATGTAATGAGTCGTGACGCGAGAAAACCGGATTTCGGGGTTTCCGACCAGGTTCGACACACACCGGTATTTGCAGTCATAGAAGAAAGTTAGAATCTGGGAATTTTGGGTAGAGGTGAGGGAGGAATTGTACTATCCGAGTAGCGATAACAAAAGCGATAGTCAGCTGTGCTGTTACTGCACATCTGATCTGCGTCTCTGTTTTCGCATAAACAAAAAGCCGGCTTTCTCATGACGCGGCTCAAAAAATGTGATATAATCGTAAACAAATTTTCCATTTACAAAAGGGGAACTAACTGAGTATTGAATGATTTGCGTAATTAGAAAAGAATATCTTCCCTTTATATGTATCGCAGTTTTGTTACAGCCGGGACACGGCGAAATCCAGCACAAGTGCATGACAAACACAGATACATCTAATAAACACAGATATACATGTATCTGAACATGTACACTATACTATTTGATTTATTGTCTTGCGCATTTTAGTTTTTCAAGATTATTTCAGCTCACCAATTAGTAGGTGGGCTGAAAACGTGAGCACCCTAAGAAAAACCACCTGGCACTCCCGCAAGTTGAACTTGGCTTGTATCATATGTGGCCAGTGTGGGGCTCGAACACACACAAGACACAGCGGTGAGATGAACGAGTGATTAAGAAACAGCGCTCTAAACCGCTCGGCCACGGGGGCCGCTTAGTCATTAGAGGCGGTCAACTTATCCTAGCCGCATTATCTGTACCAGCCTTCAGAAAATAAATGTTGACGTGAGGATCGGTCGCGGGTCCGCTCTTCTGCCGATTACGATCAAGCTACCGGCTTAAATCGGTGAAAAGACAAGAAGACTTAGTGAAAAACCTATACGTGCGGACTGCCTTCTCACTACACACTTTAATCCACAGATTAACGATTTTAGTATTAAATGCAGTGGTGCATTTTGTGAGTTTTGCATTTTTTTTTTCTTTTCTTTTCTTTTTCATTTTCTAAGCTATATTGTCACAGATGCGAAAAAAGGAAGCAATTAAGAATAGAAAAAGAATTTTTGTCTCAGCCGGACTCGAACCCGGGACCTTTTGGTTTTATTCCATACATGCTACCTACTGAGCTACAGAGTAAGACGTCGTGGACTATTTCTTTTTTGCCTGTCTTGTTTAATTGGTCTCCGTTAGGCTATAGGTAGTTTTTACCGAGTTATTATTCATATCGCCCCTCGTCATCGTCTCAAATATGCCCTCACGAGTCGTCCCCATCACACCGAAAATCGTAACCGCACGCGCCAGCAACATTTACGTTCAAAAGTGAAAAATGTCTAATATTGTATACGAGGCAAGGTGTGTGTGTATACACATGTATACTATGTCAAAAAGTTGTGATACCAGATCTTTCTTGCAGTACTACATGGCAACTACGGCGGCTTTGATCATTTATAGTTTATAAATTCCGCAAGAGTAATGCGGCCCGACCTGGGGTTTGGGGATCTGGGGAGAAGGGCCATTTATTCTCAGGGATCTGGGGACCAAGCACAAATTTTGGGCGGTTGGGGGGCAGGGAAAAGATATCTTAGGAAAAATATTTTAGGGATATAGGGAGAAATGTCATTTTCCTGTTAGGGACCAGGGAGCTAAGACCCCTCACTCCTCCCGTAGGGCCTCAGTGATTCTTTATCTATTGAACATACATTGTTATGAAATTTGAATATATATCATGTTTATACGTGATATTTTTCTATTTTTGAGGGATCTCCCTATGTTTTAGTAAATCTCCCTTTAAAAATTTTAGAATTTCCCTATATATACGTTACATCTAATACATGCCCCTATTTGGAATACCAGATCTCCCTGCCCAATGTCATGAATTTCCCTATTTGGAAAGTCAAATCTCCATTTGACTTCCCAATGCTCAATGCACGGCAGCTCAGTGCGAGGCCAATGACTGTCAGTAATTGAAAAAGAAAACGAGCATATAAAGCATGAAGCCGTTTTAACCTCCATGCAGTATGACAGGTTATTTCAAATTAACTTCCGGATCCGAATCCAACATCACCCTCTTAACATCTCAATTTCCAGACTTTCTCGCGTTCCAGGTCAAGTCAAACATTATGGGCAGGTATGATTCTCTGAAGACGTTCCCACAACAGCACAACCGATTACGAAAACTTGCCCATGCAATAAACAGATATTTTTTGAGCTTAAAAAATTGAAAATTTTCATTAGAAAATGTTTGATATTTTTCTTATTTTTGCTCAAAACATAGATTGTGGGTACACGTTAGAACCGCCTCGCCGAGGCGGTTCTAACGAGTACCCACAATCTTTGTTTTAGAGCAAAAATAAGAAAAATGGGTATACCCCTGCATACCCCGATTTTGCTATGTAAAAGTGGGGTTTAAGGGGGTATTCATTGCATGGACATGTTTTCCTGATGCCACAACAGCTCAACCAATTTGAGACTAAGATAGCCTGCTCGTCAGCCCATAATACGGCTCTAAATGACCATTTTATTGTCAACTAGCCATCCGGCCCATGTTTAACACCTCAGAAACGCCACAACTCAAGTCCATGGTGCTTTCAGGAATCATGTTAGTGATAAGACGATACAGCTGTCTCCACTATTTCAAAACTAATTCAAGAAGGCATCTTGTACCCTCATAGTGACCCCTTCGACTGGACTTTGCACATTCTAGCGTCTTTGCTCGGAGGTGTCGAAAACCAGCTTAGACGTCAGTGACGGAAGGCACGGAGTGGTGTCAGGCAATTTAGAGTTTCAATGGACTTTGTGTTATTGGAACACACCAAATCTGCTTGTGTGTGGGTGGGTATGTAATGTTGGTTCTTTAACAGCCAGACTTCTCCAGCAGGGCTATCGGTATCATAAACTTCGAAATTCATTTTCTAAATTTTATCGCAGACACTATGAATTGATTTCCAAATTTAATGTTGGGCTAAAGACCATTTTACGCGAGGGCATTGCGGAACCAGAATTTTATGGTGACTTGTTTTTCTTTTCAATTCAGAAAAATCATTACACGTTACAGACGTATAGGATATAACTGAAAAAATGTTATGCGACAGTCTGCATGCCTAAAGTTTTTAACCCAGTCATGGTTGATAACTATGCTGCATTCTTTAATTGCACGCCGGTGGGTCGGGCGTCAGACTCTATGATGGCCCCCGACATAAAGCTATTCATTTTAGTTGGTTGAGGCCGGAGCTTCTTGTCTGTTGCTTGGCCCACCGGGGCTCAACTGGTGTTTTTCTTTTGCTCCGAAGTTAGTAAGTTATTGGGCGCCCAGGAGTCTCCATCGTCAGGCAGCTTACTCTATCTGTGAGTCCTCGTTTTTTATTCATCATGGAGTTTATCATGATTTACTTGTTTGTCAATGATGATTCATTGACTAGTAAGAGATTCACCAAGAGGGCCGAGCAACTAACTAAATGTTGTGAACCACTGAAGAAGCTGAGGGTGAGGTTAGGTACCTGTAAAACCGGTTTAAGCCCGCTAGTAATTTTATATTACTGATCGTTCCAAGGCGATACTTCTGTGGTGGTTCTTATTGTGTTATGTCTTGGTGTTTAAAATTTTTTGTGCTGTTGGCGCTTTATGTATGTTTTCATATTTTGGTTAAGTTTAGGTAACTGAGTGGTCACCTATTGGGAAGATATCTACTCATTCGGCTTACGATATATTTTCATGGTATAAGTACCTGATTGTTAATTTAGTTTTTTTCCCAACTCGGTTTTTGGAGTGGAAATCTTTTTCTGGTTGCGCCTTTCAAATTCATTTTTATTTTGTCCTTTCTACAGCGAAGAATCGAGGCCTCTAATGTTCAATGTGGGACGCAGAAAGTCTGGAAAGTGAGCTGGTAGACGATCGGGGCATGATTCCTCTTGCGGACATCCGAAAGTTGATTTAGAGTTTCCGGTCACATTGCATGGAAGTAATACAGGCCCAAGAAGAATTTATCCAATATCAAGCTGACATCTGCGGTCATGATGTTGTGAAAAGAAGAACATTTCTTAATTTTACTACCCCACCCACATTGTGTAAAATGGCCAATTTTGGAGGGTAGTGTATTGACATGTTCACTGACAAGTTATTTGTCGATTGGTTTATAGCTTTTTGGGGTTAATTGGTTAGGGTACCCATTGAAAATTTATTATACATCATAAGATAAAATGTATTATTTGGCACAAATCTTTTTCACAAAATCTGCCAAATTAAATTTCTAACCCTTATATTATTTTGAGTAGTATATATAATAGGAAATGTATAGGAAAGGGTTAGCATATAACGACTTTTTGTAGTGATCAACACTTTTTATTAGAGCTAACAACATCAAACAATAAAAACAGTATCAAAACGAGAGTTTGTGACTAGCATATTAAAAGTCTCTGGTTAGTACATGTGCTAATGGTCGGTTCAAAGAAAATTTAACAAAAATTCATTCCTGTTATGAGGAGGACAGTATCTGTAAAATAAAATAAAATAAAATAAAATAAATAAAATAAAAAAAAATGTGACCATTTTATTGTTTAATAAAGTTTAATGCTGAACTTAAGAAATTCATAATTAAATGTAAGAATTTCCAAGAATTGATTCAATCAAAAATAAGCCGCGTCGTGCGAAAACCATAGAATTAGACGCAAATAAGCTGTGCAGTAACTGCACAGCTGATCAGTGCCTTTGTTTTCGCTATACAGCCAGTACTATCCCTCTTCTACTAATATCCCATATTTCAAGCTTCTAGCCTGCTTCTGTGACTGTACAGGCCGGTTTGTATCGGGCCTGGTTGGGTATCTCGAAGACCAGTTTACTCGTGTAGCGGCTAAAATTCAAAATTCCAAACCCTGACAACATGCATGAAAGTAATAGCCAACACCAGGCATCACATATCTATCTTCTTATACTGCTCGTATTTTATCATCACCCATTGGAAGGGTGGTAAAAAGTTGATTTAGTATAAGGGAAAATTATTCGGAATGGTATGGTAATGCCTGGCTATTCTGACAGGTTGATAGTTTTAGTTTACAAAAAATACATGTATTTCCCTACAACAATAATTTATACTGAACAAAAAACAAACAAAAAAAAAAAAAAAACACAAAAAAAAAAAAAAAAAAAAAAAAAAAAAAAAAAAAAAAGAAAAGAAACGCAACAAAAGGTCATTTAGGATTTTCGCGATAAAGGGTAAAAAAAGAAGAAGATAATTTCAGGTTTGTTGATCTAGGATGCCTATTCTTGTGATTTTCATTTTGATTAAAATTGAATAAGATACTTATGTCGTAATGTCACAATGCAAACAGGGAAAGATTTGCTCTGCACATGCGCACACCTTTTAATCTTCAAATCAAAGAAACTATGTCAGCTGCTCATTCTCTCAAATTCATGAAAAAAGAAATAAAGCTGAACATCAGTCAAGCTCGTAATTGAGCCTGTGCATGAGAAAACCAACAATTTGCATAGGCGAAAACAAAGCCGCAGATCAGCTTCGCGGTAACCGCGAAGCTGATCAGCGCCTTTGTTTTCGCTACACGGATAGTACAATTCCACTCCTACTTAAATCCAAAATTTCAAGCCTCTAACCATCTTCTGTGACTGTACAGCCCGGTTTGTGTCAGACCTGGTCGGAAACCCAAATTGTTGGTTTTCTCACGCACAGGCTCAATTAAATCCATAAAATCCCTATACGTTTTATTGAAAGGTGAAAGGGGGATAACTTTATATCTTATGTCTTTAATTAAGGTGTGACTTATCTGCAAAGCGATGCATGGTAATTTGGAATGGAGGTTTAAACTGTTCAGTAAATTCAAATCAATAAATAAAAATACAAACGGGCAAAACAACAATTAAACGAACAATATATAAACGATGAACAAACATAATAACTTTTCAGAAAAAGAAAAAATGTCGACGGTACTGAGATTCTAACTCACACACTTTAAAAAAAACTAAACAACTCATTGAGCCTGCATGCGTGACCACTCGACTAACCATTCCGCAAACAAGGCATTTCAATTTTCATTCATTATAGTGTCGAACTGTGCTTACATATTTTGTCTGATGACAAACATTTTAGATGATTATAACAGCACAAGAAATTGCGAGACCTGTAGTTATAACTATTTACAATCAGCCGACCAATTCTCTTGAGAACGTTCACCTGAGCATTTGTCTTCGAAAAAAATCAAAATTTTTTACCTTGGCAAAAATGACATTGACATTGAATACTCTTATAGTATAACTTCTTCAACTTATACTGTCTGTATCTATATACCTATAGGTCACACGCTATAAAACTTTCTGAAAATCCATTGCCTAAAATTATTTCCATTGAAAAGCATATATATTATATGACAAAATTTGAACTGACGTAAAATAGTTCAAGGTCGATCAAAGGTCATTTTTACAAATGATATTAACCTAGAGTCGGTGATGTTACATAGCAAGTTTCAGTAAAATCAGTTTACTGGTTCAAGAGAAGATGATTTTAAGGGTTTTTTTTTTTTTTCACAAATGTACATGGCGGCCATCTTGGTCAAGTGACCTTGGTCATTTATATAGATTTGCATTCTACCTTCTCAAGGAAGCTCCATGTAACAATTGGTTTCGATTTGCCATTTGGTGTCTCAGACAATTAAGTTTGGATTTAGTCATGTAAATAGCCTTAGGCCAAGGTCACGTAATGACAAGCTGACCTTGAACACTCACATAATTTCACCAATTCAAAAGGTTGTCTGTTTCTACCAACTTTCAGGTCACAAACTTTAAATGTAATTGGGGGGAAGATCAATGTTTACACTCTTTTTCCTTGACTGGAAAGCCTGTGTGACCAAATTTGATCTTGTCGTGAATTAGGTCAAGGTTAGCCCATGGTCTAGATTTATACAAACTTTGATGGTGTGGAGTCCCCGATGCAAAATACCAAGTTTCGTTAAATCTGTCCACCTATTCTGAAGAAGAATATTTTTAAGGTTTTTGCTATTAATAACCCTAGCGACCATCTTGGTCATGTGACCTAGATCATTTATACAGACTTTGGATATACCACATGAAGTTTGGCTTTAATTGGCCGATCGGTTTCAGAGGAGATATGGACAACGACGGACGCCAGAGCATGGGTATACTTAAAGCTCACTTTCGGCTCATGGTAGCTAAAATCTGAAACGGACATTTTTGGAATTAAATAAGAGCCCTTAATCCATCAGAAGTCTTAACGGAGACCACTGAAGAAAACATACTATACGACAATGGGGTATACCTAGGGAACAATTCAGGCCATAACAGTTAGCAAACATGTAAATAAATATGAAACCAGAGGACTAATGGTCCTGTAAACGCTCACCTGAGATCTGCTGTGTATACCAACTAGAAAATGTGTTTATGAAACAATATGCCGCGACTGGTACCTCACTTTCAAGATGTGAAAATGTCCGAAAAGTTACTAAGTTCAACTTGCAAAAAAGTGACAAAACTTAATCTGAGGAGTATGCAACCACATGCATATTTTCAAAGTATGGTCACAATGTCTGTAAAGTTTCAAAAGTATCGGTATTAAACTGTAGGAGGAGTTGCGCACACAAGGTACCCTCTATCCAGTCACTAAAATGCCCGAAAAAATGACTAAGTTGAAATTGTAAAAAAATGACAAAAATAACCCGAGGATTATATCCAAACCATATGCATATCTTCAGACCATGCCCATAACACATGTAAATTTTTAAAGCTGCTGGCATGAAACTGTAGGAGCAGTTGCGCACACAAGGTACCCACTGTCCATTCACTTTCATTGTCAAAATGCCCGAAAAATTGTTAAGTTCAAATTTCGAAAAAAAAGTTAATACAAAAATTAATTTGAGGATTATATCCAAACCATATGCATATCTTCAAAGCATGGTCACAACGTCTGTAAAGTTTCAAGAGAATCGGTATTAAACTGACAAGGTACCCACTATCTATTCACTTGATAATTGAAAAGGGAAATAAATCTCACAGAATGGGCCCCTAGCCCATTGAATTTACCTGAAAGAAAAAATACGGGTCCTCTTAATTTTCATATACAAACCACATACCAAATTTCAAGATCCTAGCTCCAAAGGTTCCTGAACGCGTAACTCACGTACTGAACTCACTCTACTCACTCTACGGAAAATGACAAAACTGAATCTTAGGAGTATATCCCAACCACATGCATATCTTCAAACATGGTCACAATGTCAATAAAGTTTCAAAAGATCAGTATTAAACTGTAGGAGGAGTTGCGCACACAAGGTTCCTTCTATCCATTCATTAAAATGCCCGAAAAAATGATTAAGAAGAAATTGTGAAAAAAAATACAAAAAATAATTCGAGGATTATATCCAAACCACATTAAATGTTAAGTTTTAAAGCAATTAAATGTAAAGTTTTAAAGCAATTTGAATGAAACTGTAGGAGAAGTTGCGCACACAAGGTACCCACTGTCCATTCACTTTCATTGTCAAAATGCACAAAAATGGCTAAGTTCAAATTGCGAAAAAGTGACAAAATTTAGCCTGAGGATTATATCCAAACCACATGCATATCTTCAAAGCATGTTCACAACATCTGCAAAGTTTCAAGAGAATCAGTATTCCCACCTTGGTTTTTGTAGTGGGAGTCTTTTTCTGATTGCGCCTTTTCCTGATCTTTGTCTACTTGTACTTTTTTAAATTGTAGGAGGTGTTGAGCACACAAAGTACCCACTATCTATTCACTTTATCGAGAATTAAAAAGGGAAATAACTGTCCAAATTGTGAAAACAAAAAATAATTCGAGGATTATATCCAAACCACATGCATATCTTCAGACCATGTCCATAACGCATGTAAAGTTTAAAAGCTATTGAAACTGTAGGAGGACCCACTGTCTATTCACTTTCATTGTGAAAATGCCCGAAGCATGACTAAGTTCAAATTGCGAAAATGTGATGAAAATTGATCTGAGGATTATATCCAAACCACATGCATATCTTCAAAGCATGGTCACAACATCAGAATCGGTATTAAACTGTATGAGGAGTTGCGAACACAAGGTACCCACTATCTATTCACTTTATCAAGAATTGCAAAGGGAAATAACTTTCACAGAATGAGCCCCTAGCCCCTTGAATTTACCTAAAAGAAAAAATAGGGGTCCTCTTAATTTTCATATACAAACCACATACCAAATTTCAAGATCCTAGCTCCAACGGTTCCTGACCAGGTGCTAAGCGTAACTAACGCACTGGACACTCTACTCACTCTACGGACAGACCCAAACCAATATGCCCCTTCAAGTTCTGCGAAGTTGGAAGCAAGCATAATAAACATGTTTGAATATTGTGGAATATAGCCCCAGTAAAGGGTCAGATGAAGCCCTTGGGCTATTAGTTTGAAAATAATCACTATTGTGTTCATTTGCAAATTTCCTGCAAGTTTTTCTCTTCCAATGGCATTTTTTAAAACAGTTTAACCCATTCAAATGCATAGGCGACCCATATTGACCATGCCCTTAAATAGGTCAAGGTCATCAGAGGTTCATGATTTATGTACACGTTGTAGTAGCTTCATGTCAAGTTTTGTTGAAATCGGTAAACCAGTTCCGGAGAAGACTTTTGAAGAGTTTTTACCATATATGGGCATGGCGGCCATCTTGGTCATGTGACCTGCATTATTTTTAAAACATTGGTTTCCCCTTCTTATAGAAGCTTCATATTAAATTTGGCTTTGATTGGCCAAGCGATTTCAGAGAAAAAGATGTTTGAATATTATGGTAAAATACGTATGATGCACTGGGGTGGGGGCAGGTGAGCCAATGGTGTCCATTTCTTTTCAGAATCATTGATATTCAGTCCTACTGTAAGATTTTCTATTTGAATGGCATTTTAACAGTCCCCCCCCCCCACCCATTCAAATGCGTAGACCACCTATGTTGACCTTGCTGAAACGTAGGTCCGTGTCATCATAGGGTCATGATTTATATATACATTATAGAACTTGAGTCATCGATGCTTCATGCCAAGTTTCGTTGAAATCGGTCGAGCAGTTCCGGAAAAGAACCTTTTTAAAAGCTTTTTTACCATATCTTGACATGGCGACAATTTTGGTCATGTGCCCTGGATTATTTTTATAAACATTGGTTTCGCCTCTTATAGATGCTTCATATAAAATTTGGCTTTGATTGGCCAGGCGGTTTCAGAGATGTTTGAATATTATGGTAAAATACATGTATATTGCCTCGGTGGTCCATTTTTTTTTTCAGAATCATTAATATTTAGTCCCACTGCTCATTTCCTGCAAGATTTTCCCTTTAAATCATAATTTATATCTCATTGTGAATCTTAAATCCCTAATGCTACATGCCAAGTTTCAAGATCCTAGGACTTTGGGTTCAGGAGAAGATTTTTAAATGTTTTACCATAAATGGGCGTGGCAGGCCTGTTGGTCACGTTACCTGGATTATTTATATACACTTTCGTTCCCCCTTCCTATAGAGGCTTCATACAGATTTGGCTTTGATTGGCCAAGCGGTTTAAGAGGAAATTTTGGACGGACGGTCGCCGGAGCATGGGTATACTATAAGCTCAATTTGTGAGCCTAACGGCTCAGATGAGCTAAAAATGTAAAAATATGAGCAATATGACATTTCTTTTTCATCGAGGTGACCATACGACTAAAACAAAGATTTCGAGCAAAAAAGAAATGCTATATTTATAGTCAACTCAATTTCAGATTAACTCAGACATTTTCAGGTATCGTAGAATTTTACTCTTGTGAACAAGAGTACCATCATGGCAACTGAAAATGCCTGAGTTTGTCTAGAAATCAGTGGAATATAAATATAGCATTTCTATTCTGCTCAGTTTATTTACAAAATCGCGTTCTCCATGATTAAATCAAGCTTACAGTTTGCATACACATACATATTATGAAAACAAATAAAATGAAGTTCAAACAGATATAGGACCTATATATAGGTAAAGCGCAAATATACTTATGCTGCTCTCACACATACCGAATATCCCTTGCGAATCCTAAAACTTGAAGTTCGCGCTGAAATTACCGAATATGATGCGAATGGACGGGGCGGGGCTTTTAAAAAACGATGTCTTTGCGAAAGCGTTAAGAATGCTTGCGGATCCTTACAAATTTCTTAAGAATGTTGCGATTGATTGCCATGCTCACTGCCGAATTCTTGAAAATGCCTTACGAATGTTCCGAACGCTTACAAATGCCGTTACAAATAATACGAACGTCTTGCAAACACCTTACAAATGAAGCGAATGTGTAGCGAATGCTTGCCGAATTATTTTGATTTTTTTACTCATTCGCAAACATTGTAGTCAATAATATCAATATGAAACGAAATCACCCACAATGCCACGGGGCATGGAAAAATATGTCATTATTGGTCCAAGTCTACTCTTGAAACACACACCACTTTGTTGTTTTTCTCAAATTGCGTTTTACACAATAAAAAAGATAATTTTACCGGGCAAACGAAAATTTCGCGGGTCTTTAATTTGTCTGACATACATTGATGGATAGCTTAAAGCCAAACACCATAAATAATGACCTTTACTTGAAGGATAGGGCCAGAATTAATAAACTATGCTAAAAACTGAGTCTTGAATGTGAAAATGTTGCGATTCACTAGCGATTCTTTTACGGACATCAAAACTCAATAGAATTTAATGCTACAGAATCCTTGCAAATGGCTTGCGAGTGTCTTCAATCCGAATTCATATGTTACAATCAATCCGAATTGTTTACGAATTCTTTATGCTGCTCTCCCATATACCGAATATCCCTTGCGAATGCTAAAATTTGAAATTCGCGCTGAAATTACCGAATATGATGCGAATGGACGGGGCGGGGCTTGTACAATACGATGTCTTTGCGAAAGCGTTAAGAATGCTTGCGGATTCTTACAAATGCCTTAAGAATGTTGCGATTGATTGCCATCCACACTACCGAATTCTTGAAAATTCCTTACGAATGTTCCGAACGCTTACAAATGCCGTTACAAATAATACGAACGTCTTGCAAACACCTTACAAATGAAGCGAATGTTTAGCGAATGCTTGCCGAATTCTTTTCATTTTTTACTCATTCGCAAACATTGTAGCTAATAATATCAATGTAAAATTAAATCACCCATAATGCGAGGGGGCATGAAAAAAATATGTCATTTTTGAACCAAGCCTTCTCTTGAAACACACACCACTTTGTTGTTTCTCTCAAATTGCGATTTACACAATAATAAAAGCAATTTTACTGGGCAAATAAAAAATTCACGGGACTTAGTTTGTCTATCATACATTGATGGATAGCTTAAGGCTAAACACCATCAATAATGGCCTTTACTTGAAGGAAAGGGCCAGAATAACTAAATTATGCTAAAAACTGAGTCTTGAATGTGAAAATGTTGCGATTTATTACCGATTCTTTACGAACATCAAAACTCAATAGAATTTAATGCTACCGAATCCTTGCAAATGGCTTGCGAGTGTTACAAATGTCTTGCAATCAATCCGAATGGTTTACGAATTCTTTACGAATATGGTAAGAATATGATTTCCTTGCGAATTTTAGGAGCATGTTCCTAATTTTCGCAACGACTCGAAATTTTCACCGAATGCTTACAAATGCTACCGAATGCTTCCGAATTTCTAGCGATTAATGCGAATTTGCTCAAAATTGCATTCGGAAGGGCATTCGCAAGGGAAATTCGGTATATGGGAGAGCAGTATTACGAATATGGTAAGAATATGACTTCCTTGCGAATTTTAGGAGCGTGTTCCTAATTTTCGCAACGACTCGAGATTTTCACCGAATGCTTCCGAATGCTTACAAATGCTACCGAATGCTTCCGAATTTCTAGCGAATAATGCGAATTTGCTCAAAATTGCATTCGGAAGGGCATTCGCAAGGGAAATTCGGTATATGTTAGAGCAGTATTAAGGAATAAACGCAACAAACACTTTGGGTAATATTGTAGGCTGGATTTGTAATGCAAGCCTGTGGTGAAACTGGTCCTTTTACATGAAAAGCATCGGTTACGTATGCTTGATAATATGCGCATAACCTCACTGACCCACACTAGCACACCCTGGAAACGTGATCAATTAAAACCAAATTTAAACCAAAAAAATTTTCTTGCTCCGAAACTGCTAAAAAAGATTGAAGATGTAACTATTGACCTGTTGGTTGCATTTGGATATGATTTGGAACGTTTAACGTCATCAACGTCAATATCAAGACAAACGCTAGGTTCTACGGTACCTGTGATGCCATTGTTGATTAACACGCATGCCGTAATACCGTTTAAGCACAAAAGACCAACATAGAATAATAAAAATGACGTTATTTGCTCAGCATTAATTATTGTGCACTTTTGCATTCCGTTACCAACTTTTAACGCATCATGGTATGGCACCCACATATTTTCATCGCAGATTATCAAGTCGACATCAGATTTCCAAGCATGCACAATATTTGTCATCTTGAACTTCGCCCCGACGCTTACGTCACATTTTGCTATTTTCATGGTTTTTGACGTTTTGATGTCAATTTATTCAGTAAAATGACGTTTTTCATTTCATCACATGCCACAAGCAGTCTGCAAGATATTTCTACAAGAGACTTTATTAAAAAGTCAAATACATACGTTATAATTGAATGTTTTATATGTGTTGTGTATTTTAATTCCTTAAGTATACTTTGACAGTGTCGGCTGACCTCAGGTGATAAAATGTTTGTAAACACTAGGAAAGGGGAACCTGTTATTTTTTCACAGTGCCATGTGAAGCACGTGGTCACAAATTGTGTACCATCATAGAGTCAGAACTATTATTCAAAACATAGTTTTTAAACCAGTCTGATCAACAAATTATATCAATGTCAGAGGTTGACCAGCACGGTCAAAGTACCTGCACTATAGGTATTTCGCGGCTCGGTCAAAGAAAAACAATAATAATATAACACATACATGTACATATATGAAAAACAACACCAGAAAAAAAAACATGAAACATACTTGTGAAGTTAAAATCAGAATTTTCCTCAAAGAAGATCCTTAAGTGCATGCTCATTAGAATTTTGTTTGTTTGTATTGATGCTTAACGTCCCAGTCAACAGCTAATGGTCATGTCGGAACGATGCCTCCATTTAATGGGACTTTAGCCAAAAACATCCAAAAAGTGCTTCGAATATAACCACCCAACTAAACCAACAAGGCTTATAAGTATGGGTAGTTTGACATGAACCACTTTTCCTGGGCAGGCTTAGACCTAAGCGGTTAACAGGTAATTAGATAGTCTGTCAGTAGCAAAGAAGCTTTGCCTGGAGGCACAAGCAGCCCATCTATTTCTTTAGGCCCCAATGGGCGGGTCCCATGCTCATTAGAGTGTCAGATAAAGTATTTCCACCAGTATTGATAGACTTGACTGCGCTTAACACAGAAAAACTTGAACAGTAAAATAAATAGAGCACATGTGCTTTTTTTAGGTGAATACCAAATATTTTTCATCGATCGAGTTGAAAACATCAGAATTTTCACGAGTGCGCAGCACGAGTGAAAAGTTTTATGTTTTCAACTCAAGAGCTGAAATATATTTGGTATTCACCGAAAAAAAAGCAAATTATACAATACACGGGCAATTTCCAATTCACAAGGCAGACGGTGAAAATGCAAAACCAAAAATTTTGAAAACACAAATAATTTTGGTACCACACTGTTCCTTACGTTCTAATTAAGAAAATGAATGCCCACACTTTATGTTTTCGTTCATAAATAAAGACGTTATCAGCGTTTGAATTTCTGAGGTGAGACACATTTAATGACGTCAAGTAAATGGAAACGTCAGAAGTAATCCAAAATCTATAGTGAAGATATAGGCTGATATCAGTCACTAGTGACTTTTGAAATCAGCGAGGTTTGATATCCGTGAAATTTCATATCAATGAAAATACCAATTTTAACAAGTTTTGATATACATTGGTTTTCACTGTAAAGTATAAAATAAAACACACTGTTTATTGTTTCTATGGACTAATCAGGGAAAATGTCTATGAAAAGAATACCTCCTTGAACCCCACACTTTTATATAGTGAAACTGGGGTTAACAGGTGTATACCTTTTTTCTTATTTTTGATCCAAACGTAGAGTGCGGGTACTCGTTAGAACCGTCTAAGCGAGGCGGTTCTACCCACAATCAATGTTTTGAGCAAAAATATTAAACATATCAAAATGTTACTACGGAAACTGTCAATGTTTACAACCCAAAAAACTTTCTTTAATGCATGTGCAAGTTTTCGTAATGTAGATCCAATTAGTCCAACACCCTGTCGTCACTCTTTAGCTTCGGAGACGGGTTTTACACCTTCATTTTATTAACTTTTGAATGATTAACTCCACTGAATTCTCTTTTTTAGTCTTTCAGTCCAGATGGATAAATTCCCTAGCACTCAGAAAGTTCATCTATCAGCCAATATGTTGGGCACTCAGAAAGTTCTTCTTTAAGCCAATATGTTGTCATCTGCCCTTTTCCCTGTGAATATAAAGTTCATCTTTAAAAATGCATGATATCATATTTACAATAAAACTTTAAAAACGAAGTTTTTGTAAAAGTCAAATTATCATTTTCAATAAAATGGCACTTGCATATGGATTGTTCTTGAAGGCTTTAATTGAACAGTTTACAGACAATTACGATGTATGGCCGTTCTTTTAGGCTTTAAATAAACGATTTACCTTTATTTCTATAGTACCCCTCTCTTCAGTTACGAAAGATCCAAATTCTTTCAAAAGCAAATTAGTAGACTCACTAATTTGAATTTTCATTGCTGAAACAGAAAGCGAGTTGACCAATTCATGACGAATGGACACGCCCTTAATTATAATTTGGGTATGTCAACTTTCAAAGGAGTGATTTTTTCATTTCATTTTATGATGAAATTCATCTTAGCAACCAGAATAGCCCAAGATGGAACGCTTTCATCGGCGTCACATCTGGGGCTATACTGTTTGCATATGTCCCACAAATGAGATTTAATATACGCTTTAGGGGACTGAAGACGCGGTAATTTTACCCAAATTACTTAAGCAAGAAACTTAGAGAAAACAGTCGCTCACCTGAGACACAAACGCGGAAAGAGTTATGGCTCCCCTAATAAGGTGTTCGTTTGACTAAAATTCACTCTATGTGGAGGTTATGAATTTCAATACTTTATAATGATCTATAACGGTAAAGATTTTTATCCAAAAATATATACAGCAGAAAGTGTTCTGAATTTTATGTCTATATTTTCCTCAATGTTCGAGTTTGTTCACTTATAAAACAAATCAATTTTAACACACCAAATGTCATATCTTTCACAAGAAAAGGCCTATCAGATGGGACTTTGCTGACTGTCATTAATCAGCAAATCAATCGCAATCTGTTTTTATCTGAAACAAAACTTGGGTGGGAGGCTGCCGACCCAACTTTCAAAACAACGTTCCCCATATAAGTTACATGTAGATACCTCTATGCCATATTTTATGTCAGATTAAGAGAATATAGAAACTCTTCGGTAATGACATTATAATAATCGAAATCCCTACTATACCTTCTCCGTTAGACTCCATTCTCGAGGCCACATTCACAGTATCTCCAAACAAACAGTATCTCGGCATGGTCCTTCCCACAACACCGGCACAGACCGGGCCTAAAATGTGCAAAAAATAGCCTATTACGAAAACACGTCCATGTAATATATAGATTTTTCTTTATTTGTAAAAAATGAAAATTTTCAGCAGAAAATTTTTGACATTTTTTTTTTTGCTCAAAACATAGATTGTGGGTACACGTTAGAACCGCATCGCCGAGGCGGTTCTAACGAGTATCCACAATCTATGTTTTGAGCAAAAATAAGGAAAACATCAAACTTTTTCTGCTGAAAATTTTCATTTTTATAGCTATAAAAATCTCTGTATATGGCATGGGCGTGTTTTCGTTATGTTCAGCAGGATATTTTGCATAAATTGAGATTTTGATGGGAAAAAGAACTGATAAAAGTGAAATAGGAAATGAGGAGAGGGATGAAATGGGTGGGGGTCATAAAAGGAGGACTACAGCACGTAAGCATAAATTCGGTGTATTGTATCAAACAATAAAACAATGTATTTGCCATTCAATTAAATGCATGTCCTTATATAATTTTGTAGAGTATACTATCATAATGACATTCAAAAAAAGAACATCAGGATAGTTTCATGTCCATGAAAGGTATACCCCCTTGAATCACACTTTTATAAAGTAAAACTGGGATTCACAGGGATATACAATTTTTCGTATTTTCGTATTTTAGATTTAAAACATATATTGTGGGTACACGTTAGAACCGCCTCACACCGAGGCGGTTCCATCGTGTATCCACAATGAATGTTTTGAGACAAAAGATTAAAACTAACTTGTTTCAATGAATATTTTCAATTTTTACGTACAGTTGAAAATATCTCTGTACATTGCATGGGCAAGTTTTCTTACTAGGCAAGGTAAGTACCTGAATGTACCCCAACTCGTGCTTTCAAAGATGTGTCGGGCACGTGCCGTATAATAAACCGTTCCACGTGTTCAAGGATACTCAGCGACATCCGGGCAATCTCCCGCGCATGCTCAATGTGATTTCTTACAGGCAATCCCGACACGACCATATAAGAGTCTCCAATGGTCTCTACCTAAAAACAAATTCGACTGAGTCAGGGTTGCTTAAAGTACATATGTCGTGTTATGCACGTGTAAAATAAGATATTATTTTTCGAAAAATTATTTTTGAAATAATGGATTATGCTACACGTTTCCTTTCTGAGTAATCCATACCGCTCACCTCCATAACAATCAACCTTTTATTCATTTATTTATTGGGCTATTTCCTCCTTAACATCTCCTCCGTAACGACAGAAAAGGGCGAAATTATGATGACAACAGGAAGCAGATGTCAATTCTAAGTTTATCCGTAAAAAGGTAAGGAAACGCAGTGTATGCACCCATAAAGACCCGTGTTGCACACAGTGTTCTTAGATTCGCGTTACCGAGGTGAGCAGTTGCGGAGGAGAGCGGACATTTTGTTTAACAGTTAGCAAATCACTATATTAATTTGCACAAGCTATATAACTTCCCCGTATAAACCATTAAAAAACCATGTCATAGTATTTACTTAAAACAGCGCAACAGAGAAGAGTAAGTAATTACTGTCTATTCATAGCACTGGCAACTCATTTTCAATAAATTTACGTAAGTTTAAAGAAGATTGAAGTTTTATTTTCACAAATATCACCTTCTAGTAAGTTGTTTGACATCTTTTTTTCGAATTTGTCTTCTAATGTATATATATGCTGGCCAATTGTAATCCAATTCTACAAGAAGCATCATTGGGAATTGCATGCATGAGGTTTTGAAGCAGATCTAATGATAACTGTTTCAGCCTTGAGCTAACCTTTCACGTGCTTAAAGTGTCCTGCTCAAGGACACTGCATAACGAAAGAAGAGAAACACTAACCTTGTACACCTTGTAGTTGTTGATGATTGTATCGAAGCAGACATAGATATCATTCAGAATGTCCACAACCTAAAATAAAGAAAGCATACGCAAGGTCAACATAATTTAAGTGATTTTATATTACTGATCGTTCCAAGGCGATGCTTCTGTGGTGGTTCTTATTGTTTTATGCCTTGGTGTTGAATTCTTGTGCTGTTAGCACCTTATGTATGTTTTATTTAGTTAAGCTGTGTCGAATTAAATATTCGTATTAGAATTTTACCACATCATGCATCAAAACTAAATTTCTAACCTGAAATGGCGTAGTCGGACAATATATGTACCTGAAATGGCGTAGTCGGACAATATTATGTACCTGAAATGGCGTGGTCGGACAATATATGTACCTGAAATGGCGTGGTCCGACAATATTATGTACCTGAAATGGCGTAGTCGGACAATATATGTACCTGTAATGGCGTGGTCGGACAATATTTTGTACCTGAAATGGCGTAGTCGGACAATATATGTACCTGAAATGGCGTGGTCGGATAATATATGTACCTGAAATGGCGTAGTCGGACAATATATGTACCTGAAATGGCGTAGTCGGACAATATTATGTACCTGAAATGGCGTGGTCGGACAATATATGTACCTGAAATGGCGTAGTCGGACAATATATGTACCTGAAATGGCATAGTCGGACAATATTATGTACCTGAAATGGCGTAGTCGGACAATATATGTACCTGAAATGGCGTAGTCGGACAATATTATGTGCCTGAAATGGCGTAGTCGGACAATATTATGTACCTGAAATGGCGTGGTCGGACAATATATGTACCTGAAATGGCGTAATCAGACAACATATTTTACCTGAAATGGCGGACAATATTATGTACCTGAAATGGCGTGGTCGGACAATATATGTACCTGAAATGGCGTAATCAGACAACACATTTTACCTGAAATGGCATAATCAGACAACATATTTTATCTGAAATGGCATAATCAGACAACATATTTTACCTGAAATGGCATAATCAGACACCATCTTTTATCTGAAATGGCATAATCAGACACCATATTTTATCTGAAATGGCATAATCAGACACCATATTTTATCTGAGACAACATATGATTACCTGAATTGGCATATTAAGCCAAAATATATTTACATGAAAAAGGCGTAATCAGGCAAGATATATTTACCTGAAATAGCGTAATCAGATAACATATATTTATCTGAAATGGAGTAACCAGACAACATACATATACCTAAATTGGCGAAATGAGAGAACGTGTTCGGCAATTTTTAGTCCATTATTATTTTCAAAATCAAATGTTTGATTTTTTTTTCGATGCGCTTTTAATATGTCAATTAATACTCAAATTCATGCTTCTGCTTTTTTTACGTTCACAAGCTGCCACTATATGTTTAAAAATCATGCAAACCACGTGCCCAGAAATCCACATGCATCAAATGTTATCAATCTTTGCCGTGTTTGATTGGTAAAAGTGTCAAAATAATAAACCGGAATTCCATGAGGGAACGCCGTTGGTTTATGACGTTAAACCAACGTAACACGAAGATCAATATGCCCAGTGCAGACATGAAGAATGAGAAAACCAACTTTTTAAGCTTGTGAGAGTACGTTACAGTCTCCTAGAACCATGTTCCATCAGCTGACAGAGTCAAAAACCGACATGACGCCAGATAACGTAAGGCTATCATGATATAGGACAATGACAATTTGACGTCGTAGTGATGAAATCGATTTCTGATAATAAACGGCATTGAAAGATGGATTTGTTTCGAAACAGCTGACGGGAAACAATATGCGTGGTGCGTGCTAACGAACACCGTGAATATCACCGATAGTCTTTCGGCCCTGTAAACGTTAAACGTGTTAAGACTAGACTTGGTTACATCACTTCAAACCATATAGGCCTACTAAGTTTTCTCGTACAAAAAGCGAAATCGCACGTCATTTCAGCAATTAAACGCTTATTGGATCCACTGGGGAGAAAGGCCAACGAACAAAACGACGTCAGTTACGTCATACACCGAGGGCGTTACCTGATACCAGAATGGAACCATATCTATACGATCATTGTACAGTACCTTTTTATCACAAGAAGATGTTAAGTGACTGTTTTGGGAATAAACCGTTGACTTTTCAGATGCCGAGAAACAATGTGAATTTTAAGGTGACACCCCTGTAAACTTTGACGCAGCGTAATCAATGATTGCATTAGGAAGCGATGGCGCTCCGGCGGAATTGTGGTTCATTACGGTTAAACTATTGATAGGTTTAAGAGTTTGCTTCATTTCATCTTCTTATCAACTTGCAATTTGGAAATCAATTAAAAATTGCTAAACTTAAGTCTGATAGTATATTTACCTGAAATGGCGTAATCAGGCGGCATATACATGTATTTACCTGAAATGGCGTAATCAGACAACATGTATTTACCTGAAAAGGCGTCATCAGAGAACATATGGGTACCTGAACTGACGTAATCAGACAACCGATATATTTACCTGAAATGGCGTAATCAGACAACATACATTAACCTGAAATAGCGTATTCAGACAAAATATATTTATCTAAAATCATGGCGTAATCAGACAACAAAAGTTTATCTGAAATGGCGTAATCAGGGAACATATTTTACCTCAAATGGAGTAATTTGAGAGCAGATGTTTGTGAAACCAACGATGTCGCTGAAGAAGATTGTGACACTCTGGTAGGATTCTGGAACAACTGTCCGTCCATTACGCAACTGGTCAGCCACAGTCCTGTAACAGTACAGATGATACAAAAATAGTGCATTCGTTTACAATATCTGGTCTTAAATACAATGAACGAGCTACCCAGCGGGCACATGACGTCATAATGACGTCATATCAACGTCGATGCGACGTCATGACGTCGCATCGACGTCGATCTGACGTAATTATGACGTCATGTGCCTGCTGGGTAGTATTTTAAAAATATTTTCTACTCATTTTTGCCTTACAGCTGAGCACTTGATAAAATTCAAATGCTAGAGTTAAAATCCCACCTCCGGGGCGACAGATCCATCTGAGCAAACACACATTCGATACCAAGAACATTTGAGCCGCTTCATGAGAAAACCAACTACCTGCGAGCTGATCAGCACCTTTGTTTTCGCTACACGGACAGTACAATTCCCCTACTTTCTAACTCAAAAATTTCCAGCCTCTAGCCATCTTCTGCGCTTGTACAGCTCGGTTTGTGTCAGACCTGTTCGGAAAGCACATTGTTGGTTTTCTCACGATGCGGCTCATATCATTTTCTCTCCTCCACTGATTCAAGAAGAGATTTCGTCAAAGAAATAGGCACAACTAAGTTCTCATATGAGAGACTTGCCCAAAACCAGTGTAGGTTGATTGATTTAGCCAGAGTTTTTTGGTGTAACATCCCATCAATAGCTAAGATAATAAATAATATAAACGGGACCTCGGATTAGGATCTCATCTGACTGATTGAAAAAAAAAACACAAGGCATTACCTTTATGGCTAGGTAGGTTAACTGGCCTAAGCTGCTGACCTTGGGCATTGGGCATTTAATAAATTATAAAAAGAAATACTCAAAAACATGTGTCAATGGTCCATCATCTCAAGTTTCTTCAACATTGACTTGCTATACCTGGTACTGACGGTAAAGAGCTAAAATTAGCCTAGTTAGCCATAAACGAACTCGCAAACAGACATGATCAACCTAATATTCAAGAAATAAAGATGGCCTTTCTCTCATTACTGAGGAACGACATATGAGCAGCGTCATGAGAAAACCGGATTTTGCCTATGTGAAAACAAAGACGCAGATCAGCTGTACAGTAACTGCACAGCTGATTAGCGCCTTTGTTTTCGCCACACGGATAGTACAATTTATCCAATTTATCTTCTTTTTAAATCCAACATTTCAAGCTTCTAGTTTTTTCCCGTGACTGCACAGGCAGGTTTGTGTCGGACCTGGTTAGAAACCCCGAAGACCCTTTTTCTCGCGTAGCAGCTCATTTATCTTACTTTGGTAACACCTGATACAACAGCTCGTCAGATTTCTTTTTCTCATGAAGCAATTCATTTGTTCTCTCTTCTACCAAACCTTCCAAATTATTCGCGTACTGTTCCATGCGGTGAAGCAAAGCATCCAGCACATTCTTCCCGTGAATTGTACCTCTGTTGAAATAATAAATGAGCCTTCGCATGAGAAAACCAACAATATTGGGCTTCCGACCTTGTCCGACACAGTCTGTACAGTCACAGAAGCAGGCTAGAAGCTTGAAATTTTGGATTTTAGAAAAAAGAGGAATTGTACTATCCGTGGAGTTGGAGCGAAAATAAAGGTGCTGATCAGCTGTGCAGTTACTGCATAGGTGGTCTGTGCCTTTTTTCGCCTAAGCGTGTTGTTGGTTTTCTTGTGCGGTAGCACAACAATCAAAAAGTAAAATATGATGCATAGTATGACCAAATTTTTAACATCCAGAAAACATGTCCGTGAAATGTATACCCCCTTAAACCCCAATTTTATATACTGAAAATGGGGTATGCAGGGGTTCTAACGTGTACCCACAATCTATGTTTTGGAGCAAAAATAAGAACCAGAGGACCAGTGGTCCTGCAAACGCTCACCTGAGGTCTTTCATATAAAACACTAATAAATAGAAAGCTATCAACTGTTCTGTGAGGACGTTCCGGTGCAACCAAAGCCTCTGTGACAGAGCATGCTGGTTAAGCTACTCCTGAAGATCCTGAGTTCAATCCCAGGTTTCTACAGTCTTTTGTCAAGACTAAAAAAGTAAACTCTGAATCAATATGCCCTTAGCTATTGAGTGGGACATAAAACATAAAATTAACTGACCAAATCTGATGAAAGATTTGTATTACCTTCAAACTGTGCCAGTTCTTGTCAGCATTTCATTCAATATAAAATCTACTTGACATATGCTATTTTGTTTCATATTTCATGAATGCTGTAGATGGTCGGCAGAAGTAAATTGTTGCATTTTTGTTATTTTATACCTCATCTTTTTGAACATTATAATATTAAGCACCTCTAAAATTAGTTAAACCCAAATTACAGTAAACTTATATTGATGTGCATTCAAAGATGTTACTTTTACTGTGGTTCTCCCTAGTTTATGTTTTGTTGTAGAGTTTGGTCACCTTTTGGGAAACAGCTGTTCACTCTGCTTACCATATTATGTTGTCCTTGTATCCGTACCTTTTTGTAAATTTCCTTGTTTACTATATGTTTTTATACTTTGTTCTCATTGTGCCAGTGATGATCATTGCTTTAATACCTTCTACTTCTCTGTCCTTTCATATTCAACTTTGTAATCAATAGGTCAAAATCAACCAAGTGTCACCATTTCAACAGGCAAGCCAAATTAGTTGCTGCAGTTGGAGTTTCAGTGAAAACAACAAGTTTCTTTATTCAATAACTTTTATTTATTGAATCACACTACAATGATTCTTATACGAGGGTGGGTCAGAAAGTTCTGTCATAGGTGCTATAACTTTGTTAATAGACATGATAGATTGCTGTATTATACCTTGATTGAAAGGGCTATATTTCATCTTTATAATGATGCCAAAATAATGCCCGAAAGAAATAAATACTTCGAAATAGACGCCTTGAAAGACACCTGGGGTAAAACCAATGGCACGTTTTCTAGAATTTGTGAATATTATGGTGTGCGTTTCATGTGTCATATCTTCATAACCACCGATCAAATTTTCTCCAATTTTACAGTGATAAATTAAAGCATATTTAGAAAAGCAATGTGACAAAAATCACTGTTATCGATGCCATGCTGACTTTATAATAAAGCGATATACATGACGTCATTAAAATAAGTACCCCTATAGCATTTCTGGCACCGCTGAATCATTATATTTGCTTGCATTTTTATGAGTTTACTACAGGGCACACTAGGATGAAACAATGAAATCGTTAAATGCATTTTAAGGTCCCTGGTCTACGTGAGATGTCAATAAATGCCCTTTGAATTTAAACTGTAATTTTAAAATATGTTCAGCAAGCCAATTTCAATATTTCATTTTGCAATAACTCAATTAAATTTAATTGAATAATTTTGATTTTTGCAGGATATATTCATCTATGTTTGAAAAATATACTGCATGGATTATTTTCTTTCGAAGTCGGTATTTTTAGATAATATCCACAAATTCAAGAAAAAGTGCCATTGGTTTTACCCCAGGTGTCTTTCAAGGCGTCTATTTCGAAGTATTTAGTTCTTTCGTGCAATCTTTTGGCATCATTATAAAGGAGAAATGTAGCCCTTTCAGTCAAGGTATAATACAACAACCTATCATGTCTATTAACAAAGTTACAACACCTATGACAGAACTTTCTGACCCACCCTCGTAGTGTTCTATTAAAATTCATTAACATCAGACACTTACAACTAAAACACAAAAATACTACACAAATGAGAGCTATTGTAATCTAATGACAACATTTAAAAAAATGAAGAAAAAAAAAGAAGAAACTTAATCCTAAATCTTGAATGATAGATGTAGAAGTCCTGAGACTGTGTCTATAACATTAAGCACCAGAAAACATTCCAAGACTGAAGTTTTGCTAGTACATTTCTGTGACTAAAATAGATACCTTGTAAAATCCAATGTAATGGCACAGTTTAACACAATCTTACAATTATACTAGAGTAGACCACAACATGGAAAATAGGTAATGTCGCATTATTACTGGACAATATATTCATGAACTTGTCAATGAACATAAGTCTGTATGCAAGTTTTCACATAACAAAATACAAATACATGCACTAATTGGATATTTCTATTATTTTTTTTTTCAATTTAACATTTTCAAGTCCTTCATTTTCATTTAAATCTATATACCATATACCATGTACATATTTGCAAATTATATATTCTTTTTATTATGATGTACATTATAGTCAACACCAAATCAAGCTCCATGTAACTATGCTTTTGTGGATCAACATGAGAATCTGTCCAAAACTCACAGCCATCCATTAATTGCCAGATTCTTTAAAAGTAAAAAAGCACTGCCACTTGCTGTTCATCACAATATAATAATATATTTTTGCAGAACCCTGAAACAAAGCATATCTGCTTGCCAAACCTTTATACATTATCTATATAAAACTATGAAGCACTTGCTATATCAGTTATCACCGTATCATAACAATGACATTTTACAATGCATCAAACTCACAGCTTCCTTTAATAAAATTTAGTTTACTGTATATTTGAGATTCTATTTAAATAAGATGTTATAGTCACAGTCTCATTAATTCTACATCTAATTTGAGAAAACATTACAAAAAAGTTACTATTTGACTCGTACATAAAAAGAACACATTAGGAGAATTTCTCAGTGAAATGTGAAAAATTGAGAAATTATCCTAGTGTTTATGATCTATTCTCTCCAGAATTTATATTTGAGAATATTTAAAAAAAAATTAAAAAAAAAAAAAAAAAAAAAAAAAAAAAAAAAAAAAAAAAAAAAGGTGGCAACCCCAAGTCTTGCTAAACCACCAACTTTAACCTAGTGGGGTTTCGCCCTGCAATTTTTCTCTTCAATTCTCTACTCTGTAATGATACACAAGTTGAAAAATTTTAGAGATAAAGTGATTAATCTGAACCAAGTAACAATTTAATAGCTAACCTTAGTGAATAACACTATTAAGTTCATAAAAAATTCAGCTTTCCATCTTTGTGGGATTATGAAATTGCCATTATAGAGAGATTATTTGTTCAGAAATTTTTAGGGTTAACACTGGTTGCACTGTACCAATTATGGAACAGTTATTCATGTTTTGCGTCACCTCATTTGAATATCTATTTGTCTAAGGCATGATATATAATTTTATGATCAGACCAGTAAGCCTCAATGACATCACAAAATCCTTCAGAATTTGAAAATATCAAATCTAGTACTGACCAAGAGTCAGTTGTGCATTGTTTAATATGTTGCATACATCCAAATAATGTCTCCACAAAATCCACAATTCCTGTACTGGCACCATCTATCTGTATGTTGAAGTCCCCTAATATGACTAATTTAGCATTCAGATCAATAACTGGCCTAAGATGACAGTGAATTTCATTTCTAAAATCAGTCTGTGAACTTTTTGGGTATTTGTACAACACAACAACTTGAACATAACCTCGTTGAATGCTGAATGTGCCAGTGAATATGAATTCAAATGACTTACATTGCATTTTCACGACTTTCTGAATCTGCAAGTACTCCTTTACATACAATGCAAGTCCATGGTATGGTCTGTTGTTTGCCTCTTTTATTGTATCATCAAGCCTAACAAGTCTAAACCGCTTCAGGGCAAAATGTACATTTTCATCCCTACTACATAACCTTGTTTCAGCAAATCCAATGATATCTGCTGCCAATACATTTGGTTCAGATTGAACATCCTTATAATGTTTATGCAAGGATCTAGCATTATTGAATGCGATTTTGGTTTTGTCTGAACCAATTTTATACAGCGGAACATAACACAGTTCTAAGGCAGCATCTGTGCGTAGCCTTTGCATCTCTATATTCACATCATCATCTAATGCCATAGCAGCTTCATTCATATTCAGTATATATAAATCTTCCAGCTTTTTCACTCTACTAAAAGCAACATAGTGAATGTGTGGTATTTTCCTTGTCTCCTTCTGGGACAAATCAACAACTACCTTGTCAACTGTTGCACCTTCAGCTTTGTAGACTGTTTTACCTGAAGCTGGTGTCACTGGAAATTGGCTTCTCTGAAATGTTTTGTAGTTATGTATAAATGTTCGCTGGTGTCCAGTCTGCATGAATGCTTGAGTTGTAAAATTTTCTGTTTTTCTCACGTGTTGCTCTACCAACCCGAGGGTCATCAAATAATACCCAAATAATGCTCGGACGGTTGGTTCCTTCCATCCACCTGAAGTCAATGTGTTTTACCACACCAGTAGCACCATTGGTTAAACCATCTTCTACATCTACATTAGCTGTATGAACAACAATCATTCCAACAACTACCGTCAATGATTTCTTTAGCTGACCTGTTTGTCCATAGTCCTTTGGGAGCTTATCAATCAAGGACTGGTGCCTGTTGGCAGGAATGTTTGCTGAGACAACACTGTCATGGCATGATATCACATACTTTTCTCCTGGCAACTGACTCAAAATAGTGTCGTTGTGTTGGTCTACGTAATAATTCTGTGCAAACAAATGAAGAGCATCCTTTGGATAATCACCAGTTTCACGGTCAACAACACGTGTCTGCAGTTTTTGTTTGTCTTCCTCTGTCATTTCATTCAACCGAAGTCGGTTTAATAACTGTGCGAATGCTAGATCGTCTTTCTGTCTCATGATATCAACCAATTCATACATTGTAAAGAGCTCTTTCCATAAGTTCCTTCCCAGAGAAGATGCTCCCTTTTTCAAATCAAGACTTATCAAGTAATCACCTACTGGCTTAAGTTGGTAGAGATCCCCAACAGCGATAACACTCAAACCACCAAAAACTTCTTTTGTTCCCATCAGCTGCTGTAAGCGAGTGTCAATAAAGCTTAGTGTCATGTTCCCTACCATTGATATTTCATCAATAATGATAATTTTCAGATGTCTGTATTTAATTCTGAATGTATTTAACTCATCAGCTGAAAGATGATTGCTTCCCTTTTGATACATTTTCCTGTGGAATGCAGAGTAAATGGTTTGGCCACTAATATTAAAAGCAGCAAACCCCATGTATGCACACAGCAGAATTCTCTTATCATCTGGATTTTCTCCATCTTTCAAATTCAAAATCCTGAACAGACTTTGGTAAAGAGCTCGAATCACTACTGATTTACCAACACCTGCCCCTCCTGTAAGAAAAGCATAGACCGGCTCATCTTTACATTTGATCCAGTGCACAATATGGTTAAAGAATTCTCTTTGTCTCAAATTAAGACTTCTGAGTAGTTGTAAGTATTCATCTTCTGGTAATAAAATGCTACTAGTTTCTACTGGGGGCACTGAGCAAGTAGACTGTAGTTCTATGCCAATATCATAATGTCTCTGCTCCACAACTCTGCTTGGGTTAAAACAAACAAACTTTTCTGACTCTCCTGTCCCTTCTTCTTCTGCTTCCCTATTTTCTTGCTCTGCATTTGGTGCAATTTGATCATAGTCCCTTTCCTCAGCTTCCATCATTTGCCGTGCAAGCTCAAGTTCTTCCGCATGGTGCTCATACTCATTTCTTTTGGATATCAATAATGTCTTGACAGACTCATAGTGAGCTTCATATGTATCAAAAGAACCTATCAAATCTTTTTGTTCATTTCGCCACGGTACAAAAAGCATAAGCTGCTCTCTGAAGTAATTTTCTGGGTCCTTCTTCTTGTTGTATTTCACATACCTTATTATTCTTGGGACTTTTCTTTTCTTGTATTTTGTTCCATTTTTTGCTTTGAACAGCAAGTCTGAACTTTGACTGTTATCGTCATCCAAGCTGTCATGACCTTCATCCTCAGAGCTACTGGCAAAACTGTCATCATCATTAGTTTCATCAATTTTATCTGGTAGTCTATTTCCTTTCGGATAAGTAATGTCAATCTTTGAAACATAGTCAGCTAGGCAAAATTTCCCAAGCTGCCTGGGTCTTTTAGAATACCTCTGTATTACATTTTGTGATTCTATATCTGTAGATTCAGCTGGAAGTTCATCAAGAGCAGCTTTTGGCTTAAGCAGAAAGATTCTTTCTTCTGGTATAGATGTATTGATGAAAACAATATCCCTTGTGCACTTTGTCAAAGGAATTTGCAGATCAAGATATACAGCCTCTTGAGCACTAACCTCCACACAGTTTGAAAATACATTCCCAATATGCCGGACTTGTTTCTTCAGGTCAAGATTTCCTCTTCTAGCCTCTTTTGCGGCTGCATCAAGTTGTGCACTCATTCCTCTTTGTGATTTACTTATATAACCAACTATATATGAAGCACATCCGTATGGTTCAAGAACAATCTGAATGTCAAGATTGGCTTTCCAGGCAAGAAGTATGTTTTCATTAAATGGATTTATCCTCATGTCTTTTGTTTCACGTTTTAAGAAAACCTTTGGTGCTTTCAAAGAGCTTTTGATGCAACAAATGTAGTCTTCAAAGTCCATTTTAGCAATGTTTTGTAGAAATTCCTCAAATGTCATATCTCCAGTTTCTTTACACTCATTCATTGCTTTCTGGAGCTCTACATTCTTCTTTTTGTACTTGTCAACATTCTCTTCAAGAGGGTACAACAACATAGTTCTCGGCAATGGTGGCAATGGAAATCCAAACCTACAAATTGGTTTACCTTTTTTCCTGCAGGTTCTAGAATGTTTGTGACTTTGAAGGTTAACAAGATTTGCTGTCTTCTCATCATCAGTACTGCAAGTGAGATACTGATCAACAAACTGAATTATTTCGTCTTCAGAGTTTGTTTCTAAAGTAGAAGCATTTTCTACCCAAACAAGCATATGAATATGAGGAGAGCCACGCTGCTGAAACTCAACTCTATAAAAATAATCACGAACCTTTCCTATTGGCTCACAACTGCTCTTTAGAATTGTACTGAGGAATTCTTGAACTCTATGATCAAAGTACCTTGAACATGTAACTGGGTCTTTCTGGACTAGCTTTGTTTTCTCTTGCCAAGTCAGATTTTCTAATTCTTTTTCAGAATATTCAATACCATCATTCAATTTTGCTAACATTTTCAACAGATCTGTCCATCTAGTATCAGCGGCTGACAATGACATAAACCAAGTAGGCAAGGAAAGTTGCCTTATCATTGCAAAAATGTCTTTTTTGCGCATTTCCAAATAGGCTGGTGAGTTTCGCAGTTGGCGAAATATATAATAGCCTTCATCAAGATTTACAAGTTTATCCAAATAATTTGAATCTCTAGCTTCAGCTGCTGTAATTTTTTTGCCTTTCTTTTTACACCTTCTAACAGCTAAGTTAACTTTGTCACTGATTTGTTTCATTTGTAGCTTTTTGTGTTTAAAGAATATATTTGGGACTGACTGTGCAGCTCTCCTGTCAACACTACGCAATTCCCATTTTACAATGTCACTATAATGTACTGGAACTAATCTTTCATCCTTTCGAGGTGGTGTCTGGCCACAAAATATAGATGGAAAGCATAAGTACTCTGCATCTTTATCTTGATATAAACTTAAAGGGTGCTGACCCTCACCTGGGGCAAAAGTGAAAACTTTGTCACACTTATTGTCAATATCAGCATCATCTACTAATGTATCAATATTGCCAACATGATCATTTGCATCTATTTCACTGTAATGATCAGAATCATAGCCATTTGAAGCTTCAATGTCATTTTCACTTTTCTCTTCTTGTACCTGTTTTTCATTTTGTGTATTCTCTTTGTCATTAGGCTGTTCTCTTGACACTTCTAAAAATTATCTGACTGTATCTTCTGCACTTTCACTAACGTCCCGAAACCAGCTTTCATCAGCTACTATGCCAGACTTTTTGTATAACTCACTGTTGTTCATTAGCCAATGTAGTGCAGCCAAAACTCTAAATGGTGTTACATTTTCTTTAAAGTCAACCTTTTTGTAAGAAAGCTTCTTTTTTAGTTGGATGGCAACAGTAAAATTTTCATCCATTGGCCTAGGAAGACTGTTTATAGTAGGCTGGATATCAACAGGCACATTGATAACATTTCCTTTTAAGGAGTACTGGCCACCACGAGGAAGTTCCCTAATTTGCATAAATGGAATACGAAGTGCTATTAATCTTTCTTCCAACTGATGCAAATTTAGTTCTACAGGTTTGTTAGGCCATTTGAAGCCATTGGCTACTGATAATTTTGGACATTTCCGTTCTCGTAAAGCACTCAAGCAAGTATGACAAACCCATTCTTCATTATTTACAGACATAAAATCTGTGCAATACTGCCGTTTACTTTCTTCAGCAATATGAGTGTTCTTTAACATTGAAACACTTTTTCTAAACCATGTTTGGTGACAACATGTACAAATATATAAGGGGCCAATAGATATATCTAAATGAAATTGTTTAATAGTTTCTTCAATAGTTTTATAGGCCTTCTGATGAGTTTTATGAGGCAAAGTTTCTGTATCATGCTTGAATCTTTTGCAAGAATCAGTCTTTCTAGAAATGTCCTTACATTTTCTCTTCTCTTGTCTTATCTGTTGCTTCTTGATTCTTTCACATTCCAGAACAATGGGATTTTTCCTTGCATTTTGTTTAGAGACATTCTGGTACACTTTCTCTCTTTCCAGAAAAGCAGGACTTTCTCTTGCTGACTGTTTTGATTTCTTCTGATACGCAATTTCTTTCATTCTAAAAACAGGATCTTGTCTAGCATGCTGCTTTGATTCCATTTCTTGTCTTTTAAAGGCAGGGTCTTTTCTTGCCTCCTGCCTTGATTCCATTTCTTTCCTTTTAAACGCGGGGTCTTTCCTTGCATGCTGCTTTGATTCCATTTCTTTCCTTTTAAAGGCAGGTTCTTTCCTTGCATTTTGCTTTGATTCCATTTCTTTCCTTTTAAATGCAGGGTCTTTCCTTGCATGCTGCTTTGATTCCATTTCTTTCCTTTTAAAGGCAGGGTCTTTCCTTGCATACTGCTTTGATTCCATTTCTTTCCTTTTAAAAGCCGGGTCTTTCCTTGCATGCTGCTTTGATTCCATTTCTTTCCTTTTAAAGGCAGGGTCTTTCCTTGCATGCTGCTTTGATTCCATTTCTTTCCTTTTCAAGGCAGGGTCTTTCCTTGCATGCTGCTTTGATTCCATTTCTTTCCTTTTAAAAGCAGGGTCTTTCCTTGCATGCTGTTTTGATTCCTTTTGATACCTAATTTCTGTATCCTTAAAAACAGAATCTTTTCTTGCTTGCCGCTTTGATTCCATTTCTTTCCTTTTAAAGGCAGGGTCTTTCCTTGCATGCTGCTTTGATTCCTTTTGATACCTAATTTCTGTATCCTTAAAAACAGAATATTTTCTTGCTTGTCGCTTTGATTCCATTTCTATCCTTTTAAAGGCAGGGTCTTTTCTTGCATGCTGCTTTGATTCCCTTTGATACCTAATTTCTGTATCCTTAAAAACAGGGTCTTTTCTTGCTTGCTGCTTTAATTCCATTTCTTTTTTTTTATAAGTTGCATTTTTTCTGGCCAATTGTTTGAAAGTTTTATAATATTCAGTGCGATTACGCTGCTTTCTTTTTTTCAGTAATGATTCTTTCTTTGATTCAAAAGTGTGTTTACCACTCACATTTCTTTGTGTTTTCAGAGCCTGTCGAAATCTTTGATCTTTGAAATAGCCTTCCATACGACTTATCATTTCATCTTCATAAGTCTGTTCTTCGTGATATTTATTTATATGGACTGGCAGGAAGTCAAACTGCAAGTTAGTATCAGTTTCCAGTTTCATGCTAACATAAAATGCATATATATATGTAACTAGGTCATCCAAGTTTGAGAAAGTTATTAAACAGGAAGCACCATCACTTGATGAAAGTCCATTTTGTCCATGGGAATGAGAATCAAAAAAGGCATACAACCCATTATTTTTAAAAACTGCAGAACATATTGCACCTACAGTTAATAAGCCACATGATACAGAGGAAAATGCCAACTGCAAGGTAGAGTGAAGTGTTGGTAAGCCGTGATCTTGAGTATCAACAAGAACACCACTTTCAATTTGAAATTTTTGTAACATAAATTTTCCTAACTCTACTTCAAAATCATCTGGTATTTCTTCTAAGCTCAAAAGCTGGTTAGTGAACTTTCCATCTGTTTTCAACTTGCTAATGACAGTTTGATACAGAGTATCCCCTTCATAAAGTACTTTATCTATCATTGAACTATTATCTACATTGTGGGTAAGTGCGTATGACAACATACATAATGCATTACATGTGCACTGATTTTTGACACCCTTTTGACTGTTCAGAAAATCTAACATCATTTTGATGAAAACTTCCAAATACCAAATCAGTGGCATTCCACAATGGTTCAGATGATCTTACTGCTTGATAACATGTCACATCATCGACTAAACATGTTTCAAATGTATCACTGTTAAAATGATGTTGAGCTTTAACATTTTTATGAAGCTCCTCATTTTGTATAGTGTTTTGAGTGCAAAAAGCTTTGTTCACACTTTCATAAAATTCCTCATTGACCCTTGACTGAAAGTCTTTAGCAACATCAGGAAAAGCTTCCAAAAACACAGTATCAAAATCTGTCTGTAAATTTGAGCTAACCTTCTCTATAATCAAATGAATATCAATTATTGTCTGTTTGAACTGACTCTCTTGATCATTTTTAGCTTGTTCTTTCTTTTTGTCTGGTGGTGCCCTTACGCTGAAGGGACTTCGTGCCACTATAGGGCTGCCTGCCCCCACGCTGGAGGGACTTCGTGCCTCAGATGGGCTGCCTGCCCCCACGCTGGAGGGACTTCGTGCCACAGATGGGCTGCTTGCCACCACCCTCGGTGGACTTCCTGCCACCTCCCTCGGTGGACTTCCTGCCACATCCCTCGGTGGACTTCCTGCCACCTCCCTTGGTGGACTTCCTGCCACCTCTTTCGGTGGACTTCCTGCCACCTCCCTCGGTGGACTTCCTGCCCCCCTTTCGGAGGGACTTTCATACCTGACTGTTGCTTTACCTTCCCCATCACTGTCTACACTAGATCTCTCCCTATCGCCATCTCTGCCATCTGCTCTCAATCTCTCTCTCCACTCCTTCCTTTTCTGCTCTGACCACTTCCAGCCCTTTCGCCTAGGCATGATTAATTACCTGAAAATAGAAAGAAAAGGTAATGTGTAGAATTGTTAAACATTTAGCCTGTATAAATCTTCAAATTAGAACCTAGAAATATTATACCATTATAGCAAAGATCAACAAATGTTCTAACCAGTTAGTGGAGGTTAGTGGAGATGGTCAGGTCATGCTACTTTGCTGTTTTCATAACAAGATAGGTTTTCTTGTGCTGAAGCAGATATACACTTAATATGACACAATGCTTTAAAAACAAACAAAGAAGCAGATCAGCAGCTCTACTCTACCAACTGATAAGCCCCTTCATTTTCTATAGCTAAAATAGTATGATCTTTCTAGTTTCTAAATTTCAGATTACACCTTTTCCAAAAATTATATTAAAACTTATCTGTCACTTCATCTGTTCTTGACCTCTCTCTCCACTCTGTCCTTTTATTTTCTACTTACAGCCAGTTCTCGTGCCCAGGCATGAAAACACCTGAAAATAGAAAGAAATTAATATTCATATACAATTTTGGGACAGGCAGCACACAGGATCAACATTTCCCTCATAAATATGAATCTTGTATCTATTTGAACATATTATGGTAATATACATGTTGTATATTGCCCCGGGGTGAAGTACATGAACCCCCTTGAGTCCATTTGTTTTGGCAGAATCATTGATATTCAGTCCTACTGCCCCCTTTCTGCAAGACTTTTCAAATTAAAGGACATTTGAACAGTTTTCCCCATTCAAATGCATAGGCAACCTATGTTGAACTTGCCATTAAATATGTCAAGGTCATCACAGGGTCATGATTTATATCCACATTTTAGTACTTTAGGCATTGATGCTTCATACTAAGTTTCATTGAAACTGGTCCACAGGTTCTGGAGAAAAAATATTTTAAGGGTTATTACCATACATGGGCATGGCAGCCATCTTGGTCATATGACCTGTATTATATGCACATTGACTCCCCCTTCCCATAGATGCTTCGTATAAAATTTGACATTGTTTGGCCATGTAGTTTCAGAGGAAAAGTTGTTTGAATATTATGGTAATGCATGTATATTACCCTGGGTGAGGCAGATGAGCCACTGAGGTCCAATTTTTTCAGAATCATTGATATTCAGTCCTACTACCAATTTCCTACGAGACTTTCCCTTTAAATGCCAGTTGAACAGTTTTCCCCATTCAAATGCATAGGCGAACTTTGTTGACCTTGCCGTAAAATAGGTCAAGGTCATCACTAGGTCATGATTTATAAATACATAGCAGTACTTAAGCCATCAATGCTCCATGCCAAGTTTCGTTGAAACTGGTCCTCCGGCTCGGGAGAAGATTTTTGAAGGGATTATACCATATATGGGCACGGCGGCCATCTTGGTCATGTGACCAGAAATATGTATATATACATTGGTTCCCCCATCCTATGGATGCTTCACAAAAATTTGGCTCTGATTGGCCAAGTAGTTTCAGAGAAGAAGATGTTTGAATATCATAGTAATATACATGTACATTGCCCCAGGGAGGGGGCAGATGAGCCCCTGGGGTGCAATTATTTTCAGAATCATTGATATTCAGTCCTACTGCCCATTTTCTGCAAATTTTTCCCTTTAACTGATATTTTTACAGTTTTCCCCATTAAAATGCATAGGCTAAAAATGTTGAACTTGCCGTAAAATAGGTCAAGGTCATCACAGGGTCATGATTTATATATACATTGCAGTACTTCAGCCATCGATGCTCCATGACAAGTTTCGTTGAAATCTGTCCTCCGGTTCGGGAGAAGAAGATTTTTGAAGGGATTTACCATATATGTGCATGGTGGCCATCTTGGTCATGTGACCAGAAATATTCATATATACATTGGTTCCCCCATCCTATGGATGCTTCACAAAAAATTTGGCTCTGATTGGCCAAGTAGTTTCAGAGTAGAAAATGTTTGAATATCATATAAATATACATATATATTGCCCCAGGGAGGAGGAAGATGAGCTCCTGGAGTGCAATTATTTTCAGAATCATTGATATTCAGTCCTACTGCCCATTTTCTGCAAATTTTTCCCTTTAAATGATATTTTAACAGTTTTCCCAATTAAAATGCATAGGTGACTTATGTTGACCTTGCACTAAGATAGGTCAAGGTCATCACAGGGTCATGATTTATGTACACATTGTAGCGCTTCAGCCATTGATGCTTCATGCCAAGTTTTGCTGAAATCGGTCCACCAGTTATGGAGAAAAAGATTTTTGAAGAGTTTTTACCATATATGGGCGTGGCTGCCATCTTGTCATGTGACCTGGATTGTTAATATACACATTGGTTCCCCCTTCCTATAGATGCTTCACATAAAAATTTGGCTTTGGTTGGCCAAGCGGTTTCAGAGGAGAAGGCGTTTAAATATTATGGAAATAAACATGTATATTGCCCCGGGGTGGGGGCAGATGAGCCCCTGGGATCCAATTTGTTTCAGAATCATTAATATTCAGTCCTACTGCCCATTTCCTGCAACACTTTTTCTTTAAATGACATTTTAAAAGTTTTTCCCATTCAAATGCATTGGCGACCTATGTTGACCTTGCCGTAAAATAGGTCATGGTCATCACAGTGTCATGATTTATATATACATTGTAGTGCTTGATCCATCGATGCTTCATGCCAAGTTTCGTTGAAATCGGTCCTCCGGTTCGGGAGCAGAAGATTTATGAAGGGATTTTACCATATATGGGTGTGGCGGCCATCTTTGTCATGTGACCAGGATTATTTATATACACATTGGTTCCCCCTTCCTATAGATGCTTCATATAAAATTTGGCTTTGGTAGGCCAAGCGTTTTCAGAGGAGAAGACGTTTAAATATTATGAAAATAGACATGTATATTGCCATGGGGTGGGGGCAGATGAGCCCCTGGGATCCAAATTGTTTCAGAATCATTAATATTGAGTCCTACTGCCCATTTCCTGCAAGACTTTTTCTTTAAATGACATTTTAAAAGTTTTTCCAATTCAAATGCATTGGCGACCTATGTTGACCTTGCCGTAAAATAGGTCAAGGTCATCACAGGGTAAAGATTTATATACACATTGTAGTGCTTGAGCCATCGATGCTTCATGCCAAGTTTCGTTGAAATCGGTCCACTGGTTCTGGAGAAGAAGATTTTTGAAGGGTTTTTACCATATATGGGCATGGAGGCCATCTTGGTCATGTGACCTGGATTTCTTATATACACATTGGTTCCCCCTTCCTATTGATGCTTCACATAAAAATTGGCTTTGATTGGCCAAGCGGTTTCAGAGAAGAAGATCTTTGAAAATGGTGGACGACGGACGATGGACGACGGACGACGACGACGACGACGCCGACGGACGGACGCCGGGTGCCTCCCTATCCTATAACCTCACCTGTGAGCCTTCGGCTCAAGTGAGCTAAAAACATATCCATTTTTTCTAATGAAATTTTCAAATTTTACATGTGAAAAAAAATCCCTGTTTATTGCAAGGACAAGTTTTCGTAATGAATAAAACCTTGTAGCCGATAAAATATTTTTTTAGAAAACAATTTAGAAAAGGCCATCTGATTACTGGTTAACCGCTTAGGTCTGAGCCTGTTCAGGAAAAGTGGCTCAAGTCAAACGGGCCAGTCAAACTATTCATATGTATAAGTATTTTGCGGCTTATTTGGATCACTTGTTGGATGCCACGACATCCTTATTTTGGGTAAAAGTCCCATAAAGTGTAGGCGTAAAGCATCAATTTGAAACAAACAAATTTAAACAATTATTTAATATACCTTTTCAATGCTAGGCATGTCTTTCTTACGTATCCAATAGTTGGTCTCACTGTTGGATTTTCGCTCCAACATTCTTGGACCAGCTTTGACAGCTCCGGGGAAATATCCTGCTCATTCAAATAAGGTCTTCGAGGTATCTGGCGTTCTTCTTTGATTTCATTTACCGTTTCTATGAGACAAAAAGTGTTTTATCAGGAAACCGTGAAATTTTGAACCTTCTGTCATTTCACCATCTTAAAAACGGCATTTTTTCAAAATCTACTTTTCTTAATCACCCCAAGGAAAATAATAAGAGGATAAAACATTTTTTTCGTGAAATAACGTTTACCAAGCCCAAGGACAATAATGTGTTGCAGTCCGAACCGCGTAGACTTGACGCGCGATGTTTGTGTAATAGCGCAGAAGCCAGCTCAAAATATCCAGTTAGAAAAGGAATTTCGTTCCACCCCCTCCACATAAAAAGTTTGATAGTTTCATGTTGGAGACCATTAAATGGGCAAACTTTTAGGCCTGGGTGCCAAGTCCGGATGTGGATTCTTCATACCAAAATCCAAGATGGCGTCCAAAATGGCCACCAAAAAAGATGAATTTTCTAATTTCTCACATATAGGAGTTAAAAATCTACACAAATATACATATTTTTATGTTGTTTTACTCAGAAGTAACTTAAAAAGCATAACAAGGCTTTAAAATCCTGATAGCAATAGATTTCTTCTCAGGGAGCCCAAAAGTATCACAAAAAATGGTACATTTTAAACAGATTTTCTACCTGGCCCATTGGTCAAACCAAAAATGATTTGTTGCACACACACTACAGAAAAGGTTTTTAGTGGTTAAAATTAAATTTAGTATATAAGATTTATTTTAACCTGGGTGTCAGCTAGGATTGTGGTATGAAATTGGAAATATTTTCATCTTTGTAACGTGAGGGCACATTATGAGATTCTCGCAAATAAAGGGGGTAGGGGTAGGTTTAGCTTCACACATATCGTTTCATCCACCACTAAAAAGGTTTGATGGTTTTATGTTAAAGCTCTTAGTATGGGCAATCTTTTAAGCCTAAGTCCGAGTCTATATGTGGATTCTTCACACGGAAATCCAAGATGACATCCAAAATGGCCGCCAAAACGTCAATTTTTATGATAATTCACCTAAAATACTTAAAATTAAGGTAAAAATGCAGATTTTATTATGATAGTTTACTCGGAACTAACGGGAAAAGCATAAGTAAGGACGCTTTAAATCCTGCATGCTATAGATTTCTTCTGAGTGAGCCCAAAATTGTCCAAAAAAATTGGCACATTTTATACAGATTTGCTACCTGGTCCATTGCTGAAACAAAAATATTTTGCTGCACACACACAACAGACAAGGGCTTTTTATCGTTTGAATTTAATTGAGTATATATAAAAACAAACTTGTTCAACGTTGGAGTCAGCTTGGATTGTGGTATCAAATTGGAAATATTCTCGTCTTTATAACATAGGGGTACATGATAAAATTCTCGCAAATCGAGGGGGTAGGGGTAGGTTTAACTTCACACATTTCGTTTCATTCACCAATAGAAAGGTTTGATGGTTTTATGTTGAGGTTCATGGAATTGACAATCTTTTAGGCCTAGGTTCCAAGTCTGTATGTGGATTCTTACCACGGAAATCCAAAATGACATCCAAAATGGCCGTCAAAACATCAATTTTCTGATAAAATGCAGATTTTATTATGTTGGTTTACTCAAAAATAACTGGAAAACACACAATGATGCTTAAAATCCTGTATGCAGCAGATTTCTTCTGAGTGAGCCTAAAATTGTCACAAAAAATTGCATACTTTATATAAATTTGCTAATGAACCCATTGGCCAAACAAAATATGTTGTTGCACAAAAACTACTTTAGAAGTTTAGAATGGTCAAAAATTCCTACCAATGGATATCAGAAAATTGTTCAACTTGGATGTCAACTAGGATTGTAGTATCAGATGAGAAATATTCTCATCTTTATAATTAAAGAGTACATGGTAAGTTTCTTTCAAAAGAAGGGGTAAGGTCTAGTTTAGCGTCACCAATTTTGTCCCAGCCTCCATTTAAAGATTATATGTTGAAGGGTCATACAATGAGGGCACTCTGAGGCCATGTTGTGGATGTTAATCCTATGTACCGTAATCTAAGATGGCATCCAAATTGTCTACCAAAGTGATGAAATTACTGATATGTCCCATATAAACATGTGGATTCTTTGAACCAAAATCTAGTATGACATCCAAAATGGCCACCAAAATTACGAAATTATATTACACCTACAGTGAATAAAGAGTTATTATTTGTTTAATTATTTGTTTGTTTGTTTGTGTTGAGGCTTAACGTCACAGTCAACAATTTTTCAGTCATGCCGGGTCGGAACCAACGCTTCCTGTGTTAAACCAGTACTTTAGGGAGTTAATGCATCTTGCTAAAGGACTAAACATGGTGACACCTGTGGGGATCGAACCAAGGACCTCTCGAATTGGAGTCCGACGCTCTACCACTAGATCTGTTTAATTATATGATTATTTTTGTTATTTTACTCACAAATAACTGAAAATGTATAATGATGCTTTAAAACATTGCAAGCTGTATATCTCTTCTGAGTGAGTGTAAAAGTGTCTCAAAAATGACTGATTTTAAACAGCCCATTGGTCAAATAAGTCATTTCATTTACACACCCGTCTTAGGAGGTAAAAGTAGGCAACACTCAGGTAACGGCACAATCAGAAAGAAATTCCCATTCCAAAAAACGAGGTGGGAAAAGACTACATTAACAATCAAGGACTTGTACTAAGAAAACATATTGTGAGTCCAGTGAGCAGTTATTGTCCCAATAGGTGGCGGTCACTCAGTTACCAAAACTAAAATATGAAGACATACATAAGGTGCAAACACCACATAAATTCAACGCCAGAGAACTATCGCCTTGGAACGATCAGTAGTATAAAATTACTGTGGGTCTTAAACTAGTTTTACAGGCACTTAACCTCTCCCTCAGTTTCTGAAGTGGCTCTAATATACCTATATATATATCTATAATCTATATATAAACTAGCAATAAGGAAAATCATGTAAAGAAATATAAAACATAGGTACCAACGTATAATATGTGTAACGGAAATCAGGGTGAGCAGCTATTGAAGTGAAGTTATTGGAATAGCTTGGATAATTGTGAACCACAGCAGTCACGCCTTAGAACGTCAGTTATAAATAACTGGGGGGGGGGGGGGCTTAAACTAGTTATACATAAGCCTAAACTCGCCCTCAGTTTCTGCAGTGGGTCTGTAGTCACAATGAGCTGCCTGATGTTGGAGATGCTTGGGCGCCAAACTTATTGAAATCCGGAGCAGAAGAAAAACACCAGTTGAACACCGGAGGGCCAAGCAACAGACAAGAAGCTCCAGTCCCAACCAACTAAAGTGAATAGCTTGAAGTCGTAGTTATCAACCATGATTGGGTTAAAAACTAAGCATGCAGACTGTCACATCACATATATCAGATACGTTTATATCGTATAATGATTTTTTCTAAACAGAAAAGAAAACAAAAAAAGAATAATAAAAAAAAATCCTTCCTATAAGTTTCTTAAATTTGTAAACCAAGTCACCATAAAATTCTGGTTCGGAAATGGCCCTCACGTTGAAGCGTCTTTAACCAGAAATTAATTCATAGTGTCTGTGATAAAATTTAGAAAATGTTTTAGGAGGCTTTGGATGTTTTGTTCAACATCCAGACTTACGGCTATATTCTCTTCCGTCACTCAAACTCAAACTCGAACTCAACTCGCGAGAGTATGGCTGGAGTATTAGTCGAGTGAGTTTAAATTGAGTGTGAGTGGAGTATAGTTTTGGTATGCACAACAGTCACTCAACCATCACTCACTGGAGTGTCAGATTTTCATTATAAAACAAAGAAATTTGAAATCTTAAGGACATTTGATGTTACTATTCTAACATCAAATTAGCAGCAAAGAGATGACTAGACACGGCATATTGCGATTTCGATGTGCAACCATGGTATCGTATTTGCTCTCTACTGTTTGTTTGTCTGCTTGTTTGTTTATTTGTCTTTCTTTCTGTGATGCTCTCTCTCTCTGCTTGCTTGCTGGTTTATTTGGCTCTCTCTCTCTCTTTTTTCTCTCTCTCTCTCTCCTCTCTCTCTCTCTCTCTCTCTCTCTCTCTCTCTCTCTCTGTTTGTGTGGGGGTGTGTGGGTGGGTCGGTAGGTGCGTGAGTAGATGGGTGTTCGTGGGGGTGGAGGGGGTGAGTCTGTGACAGCGATATCTAGCGTTAAGGCACAAATGTGTCTGCATCTGGATGTACAATTTTGACCACTCACCTAAAAAACGGATCATTGCTTTTCATGTTCAAAATAGTCGCAAATGACATGCCTTGGGAAAATCGAAATCTGTTCTAGAATTCGCGACCCCTCTCAAGAAAAGATTTGTCCCGAGCATAAAGCTTGGTCCAGGTGATGTATATAATCTGCTGTTTGGAGGCTCTTTCGAAGAAAATGTGAAGAAATAAGGGTCCAAAAATTTTCGAGTAGTGCTCGAGTGAGGTGTCGCCTTCACTCAACGCTTACTCGAGATTTGAGTTGAGTTCGAGTGTGAGTGTGACATGTGCATACCAAATCGAACAGTTATGCACTCACACGAGTGACTGATCAGATTATCTGAATGAGTTTGAGTGGAGTATGCCTCGAGTGTAGGTTGAGAATACAGCCGTTAGAGCCTGGCCTCAAAGTGCCCTAATTGTATGACCCTGCAAAATATAATCTGGAGGCTGGAACAAAAATTTGTGACACAAAATTATACCTAATCCCTTGTTTTGCAAAAATCTTATAACAAAATATTCTGTTTGACCATTGGGTTCGGCAGCAAAAATCTGTATAAAATATGCAATTTTTGGTGACAATTTTGGGCTCACTCAGAAGAAATATATTGCATGCATAATTTAAAGTCTTGTGATGCTTTTTCCAGTCACTTCTGAGTAAACCAACATATTATTTTTCATCTTAATTTTAACTGTTTTAGGTGAATTATCAGAAAATTGAAGTTTTGGTGGCCATTTTTGGATGTCATTTTTGAATTCTGTGTGAAGAATCCACATACAGAGTTGGCACCTAGGCCTAAAGATTGCCCATTTTTTGAAGCTCAACATAAAACCATCAGAAGAACCAACTCAAATGAAATCTATTGCAAGCAAGATTTTAAACCTTATTATGTTTTTCCATTTACGTCTGTGTATTTACATATTAAAATCTGCATTTTATCTTAATTCAACTGTTTTAGGTGAATTATCAGAAAATTGACGGTTTGGCGGCCATTTTGGATGTCATCTTGGATTTATGTGTGAAGAATCCACATACAGACTTGGCACCTAGGCCTAAAAGATTGCCCATTCTATGAACCTCATTGTAAAAGCATCAAACCTTTCTAGTGACAGACAGAACGAAACGTGTGAAGCTAAACATATCCCTACCCCCTTGATTTGCGATAACCTTATCATGTACCCCTAAGTTATGAAGACGAGAATATTTCCCAAATTGATACCACACTCCTAGCTGACACCCAAGTTGAACAATTTCATATATACAAAGTTAAATTCTAACGATAAAAAAACTTTTCTGTAGTGTGTGTGTGCAGCAAGATATTTTTGTTTGAGCAATGGGCCAGGTAACAAATCTGTATAAATTATGCCAATTTTTTGTTACAAATTTGGGCTCAGTTAGGAAAAATCTATTGCAAGCATGATTTAAAGCCTCATTATGCTTGTCAAGTTACTTCAGAGTAAACCAACATAATAAAATCTGCATTTTTATCTTATTTAACTGTTTTATTTGAATTATCAGAAAAAATGACGTATTGGTCGCCATTTTGGATGTCATCTTGGATTTCCGTGTGAAGAATCCACATACAGACTTGGTACCTAAACCTAAAAGATTGCCCATTCTATGAACCTTAACATAAAACCATCAAACATTTTAAGTGGTGGATGAAACAAAATTTGTGAAGCTAAACCTATCCCTACCCCCTTGATTTGCGAGAATCTCATGATGTACCCTTACATTATTAAGATGAAAATATTTCCAATTTGATACCATAATCCTAGGTGACACCCAGGTTGAAATAAATTCTTATATACTAAATTTAATTTTAATCATTAAAAACCTTTTCTGTAGTGTGTGTGCGACAAAATATTTTTGGTTTGACCAATAGGCCATGTAGAAAATCTGTTTAAAATGTACCATTTTTTGTGATACTTTTGGGCTCCCTGAGAAGAAATCTATTGCAATCAGGATTTTAAAGCCTTATTATGGTTTGTAAGTTACTGCTGAGTAAAACAACATAAAAATGTGTAAATTTGTGTAGATCTTTAACTCCTATATGTGAGAAATTAGAAAATTCATCTTTTTGGTGGCAATTTTGGAAGCCATCTTGGATTTTGATATGAAGAATCCACATCCGGACTTCAAGTCTTGGCACCCAGGCCTAAAAGTTTGCCCATTTAATGGTCTCCAACATAAAACTATCAAACCTTTTATGTGGAGGGGGTGGAACGAAAATTAATTTTTGCCCTGCTGGCTTCTGCGCTATAACACGACGCATGTATATGTCAGGTTATTTGATTGTTCGCTTGCATGTTTGAACTCTCGTTTTAGTTCTTCTTTTTTTTTCAAGTGATCCTCCTAAACTATTTTTTTCTTTCTCCACTGCGCAGTTCTATTTTAACAAGCTGAAATGTGTGTTCAAATAAAAGTACGGTATCATGGCGTTCTGTGACGTACATTAACATGCGTTTACGTTGTGACAAAAGTTCAGCCTTGGTAATAAAAATAGCATTATTTGTTGCACGGCAATGAAAATAATATGATTTTTAAGCTTAGAACATGAGCATTTTAGTAATAGTATCGCATGTCTTGTTTTTTTTTTTTTTGCATTAAAATTTCTTTATCTTACAATAAGGAAGATAACCTACTCAAAAACAACGCAAAAATCGCATGTGTGACATTTTTTTTTTCAGCCAAAAGTAAAGATTTATAAAAGTGAACTTTTCAAAGTTTTATAAATATTTCTGCATACATTTCAGTCAGCTTTATATGAGCATTTATCTGGTATAAAAATTGTCTTATATAATGCGGCTTTCACACTAGAGCACGATCTGTTGCGATCATCACGATTCGCCAATCGTATCGAATCGTGGAACTTCTCTAAAACTTCAGGTTTAGACACGAGCTGATGCGACTCCATACGTTCTGATGCGATTTGTTCCGATTTGATGCGATAAAGTCACGATTGATAACCAGATCTGTTACGATATAGCTGGCCGATCTGCTAAGATTAAGTACGAGCGGCTACGATCACCACGATAAGGGTTTACGATTTGACACGATCCATTGCGAGCAGATACGTTTGGATACGTTTCTTCACGTTCATCAGGATACGATGTGATGTGCTGCGATAAATCTCACGATAAGGACACGGATTATCACGATTCAAGCCGCGATTGGACGCAACAGTGGTGTTAAATGCGCTACCGAGCATCGTCTCTTTCGCTTGAACTTGTACACGATTAAAACTACATTTCTAAGCCATTATTGATGACAGTAGTAGAGGGCGGTGATTGTCTGACTGACTTATGTCAAATGAGTGGGGCTGCTTTTAAATTTGTCTATTTTATATGCCGTTCTAAGTTTTGCAACATCTCAAAGTCTATAACTTTATTTTAGCTCATAGTTATTTTCATTCCGGGATCTAGGGGTGGATTTTGGCTTTCATTGTATAAGTTTCTGGCAGTCATCTATCTCTTTACCATTTGAAAAGCCCTTAAAAGCCATTAAAAGAATTTTACTGTGCATATCGATGATATAATCTTGATAATCGTGCAGCAATCGTGTCGATAATGCAAGAACTAATCGTGAACACCAATTATTGAGCGCAACGTCTCGTATCTACCCGTATCTTATCGTATTATATCGTATCTGCTCGTGAACCAATCGTATTAGATCGCAATCAATGCATCGCGACAAATCGCAACATATCGTAGGAGATCGTATCACATCGTGGCGCTCTCCTTGTCCACGATTCGTTGCGATAGCCGCGATTGAGGTGCACGAGTAGATTCGATCTGTTGCGATTTGATACGATGTATTACGATCTGATGCGATGAACACGATTGATTTATCAATCGGGATAATCGTGGAAAATTTTTTGGCTGTCAAACATTTTATCACGATTAACCCGATTGCCACGATTGACATCAAGATGAGATATGATCGGATAAGATCCGTTACGATAATCCCGATTCCCTCACGATGATGACCACGATTACAATCGTGGTCGAATCGTGGTAAGTGAGAAAGCCCTATAACTCGTTAAATTTGTGTAATATTCCTTTGTTTGATTTTTTTGTTTTGTTTTTCAAATGCACCCTTGATTTTCCCCAAAGCGTGACACTTTTGGCACCGACTGTTTTTTTAACTGTTAAAAATGGAAATGCGGGCCGAAGTTAACTAAAATTATGTCAGTGATATCTACATGTATTGTCATTACCTCGCCGTATTTTGATGGGATTTGGTTAAAAATCTTCGGAGATAGACGTTTTCAAACCTTTTTAGCAAATCGAGTTTTGTAACGCGTGACACACTGTTTTGGCGTAAAAATTGCATTTTATTCGTATAGTATCTTGTTATAATTTGCGCAATAAAACATGCATGATTGTTGTGATGCAATTGTCCATACGAAGCTGATTATTTTGATATATAAAACATAGATATTGAGCCGAAACTGAGTTTGTTATTGCGTTTTACTGATACAGCAAGCATTATTTTTAAATTTGTACGTAATAATAATAATAATAATAATAATAATAATAATAAGGAAGAGTATATTGACAGACGTTTATATATAGCTTTTTATGAGTTGCCCACACTGAATCGGCACTTACCCCCGATTGACATATACCATGGCTCTGTAACATAAGGTTCTGTACGTGTGCTCATCTCATACACAATGATAGCCAAACTGTAGATATCACCGGCCTGTGAGGACCTCCTTGTTGGATGTAGTCGTAAATGTTCGGGGGCCATCCATAATAACTCCGTCGTCATTTCTTAAATATAACATGATTTTTGTAAATAAATGTAAGGTAGTCCGTTTATGGTTTGTAATAACGGACCTGGAGTTAGTATCTCGGAAGGCGTCGTTAAAATTGCCGCATTGTTTACTGTCACCCACCGTGACCAACTTTCCCTCGTTTTAACTGTTTACCTAACGGAGCACTGAACCAATGACCTTTGCCACGACATGTTTACAAAATGGCATTATAGTGCCCCTACTAACGACATGCATGTGCTAATGATGATTCTGAGATACATTACGAAAACATGCCCGTGTAATATACAGATTTTTCTTAAGTTGTAAAAATTGAAAATTTTCTGTAGAAAAGTGTTGATATTTTTCTTATTTTTGCTCAAAACAGGTGTTGGGTACACGTACACCGAGGCGGGTCTAACAAGTATGCACAATCTATATTTTGGACCAAAAATAAGAAAAATAGGTATACCCCTGCAAACCCCAGTTTTACTATATAAAAATGGGCACACTGGGGTATTTATTTCACGGACATGTTTTTCTGATGGCTACCGATAAGTCTGTTTCTGTAACCGCGCACTTTAGATGACATTGTAACACGACTATACATGTGCCTTTCTTCTACATGCATCACAGAGCACCCACTAACTTTCTTGATTAAGACTGTGTGCATAAAATGGAACGGTATAGCATGTGATTTAATTTGCAAAGCAATGAAGAATTGAACGGTATAGCATGTGATTTAATTTGCAATGAATCGAAAAATACGTTTTCAGTGCCTTGTGCTTTTCGACAATTGCAACAAAGTTTAGATTGTTATAATTACATTAAACTTAATGCATTTGATCTAAAACTGTGACTGCTAGGGCGAAATGGCGGTGAATCTGACGGACACTATTGCCGACCCTTGGCGAATCTGACGGACACTATTGCCGACCCTTGGGAATCTGACGGACACTATTGCAGACCCTTGGGAATCTGACGGACACTATTGCCGACCCTTGGGGAATCTGACGGACACTATTGCCGACCCTTGGAAATCTGACGGACACTATTGCCAACCCTTGGGAATCTGACGGACACTATTGCCGACCCTTGGGGAATATGACGGACACTATTGCCGACCCTTGGCGAATCTGACGGACACTATTGCCAACCCTTGGCGAATCTGACGGACACTATTGCCGACTCTTGGCGAATCTGACGGACACTATTGCCAACCCTTGGCGAATCTGACGGACACTATTGCCGACCCTTGGCGAATCTGACGGACACTATTGCCGACCCTTGGCGAATCTGACGGACACTATTGTCAACCCTTGGGAATCTGACGGACACTATTGCCGACCCTTGGGGAATATGACGGACACTATTGCCGACCCTTGGTGAATCTGACGGACACTATTGCCGACCCTTGGCGAATTTGACGGATACTATTGCCAACCCTTGGCGAATCTGACGGACACTATTGCCGACCCTTGGCGAATTGACGGACACCCTTGCCAACCCTTGGCGAATCTGACGGACACTACTGCCAACCCTTGGGGAATCTGACGGACACTATTGCCGACCCTTGGGAATCTGACGGACACTATTGCCGACCCTTGGGCATCTGACGGACACTATTGCTGACCCTTGGGAATCGCCGACCCTTCGGAATCTGACGGACACTATTGGCAACCCTTAGTTACAGAAACGGCCTTTTGTCCAGCTTTCGAATGTACACGGTGAAATGATTCCAGCGTTTCGAAAGTACACGGTGAAATTATTCCTATATTTGTAAATGCTCCAACTTACTATAACTATTATTTTCTTTGCCTTTCCTATAGGTCGCCTCGCACTCTTTGAGTGTCCCGAGTCCGAATCCTGATATCTTGAGTACAAATCGGCTGTCGATTACACATCGAGAGCTGGTTAGTCGGCCATGAACTTGTATCGGGCTGGTGTGGAGATAATACAAGCCCTGAAATTGTATTTAAAGAAGCGCATAACATTACGAATATACTCCCTTGCAATAAACATATATTTTTGTCAGACTTTTTTCAGTTTAACGTCTCTTTCAATATTATTTCAGCTCATATGAAACGAGCCAATCAGTAGGTGGGGCGAAAACGGGAGAGCCCCGAGAAAAACCACCCCGCACGCCCGCAAGTAGAACTAAAGTTGGCTGTCTCACATGTGCCGCGTGCGGGGCTCGAACCCACACCAGACGAAGTGGTGATTTTTTTTTTTTTTCAGATGTAAAAGTTAAATATTTCATAGGATCATTTTATATATTTAATATTCATACTCAAAACGTTGACTGTGGGTACACGGTAAAACAGCATCAGCGCTTCTAATGTGTACCCAAAATCAATGCTTTCAGTTTGAGGAATAATATCAAAAGTTTTAATTTTTTTCTATTGACATTTTTCAGGTTTAAAAATTCATGCCCAGCATATATATTACATGGACAAAAGTGTAACATAATGTTCAAGCATAGAGACATGCTTAGCGTCCCGCATAGTCTGCATAACCTTTTGTATTAACGTAAATCTTCAAAAACAAAGTATAATATTGTTGAATAAAATGAATATTTACCTGTACAATGTCGTTTATCAGCGAGATTCTGAAATCCCAGTCCAGTTGAATGGCATCGTTGTGCAGTATATCCTTCAAGTAAAGCATTGGCAAAATATGAATACAGAAAAGCAACAATCTGCTTTTAGCGAAAACCATTACGGAAACTTCTCCATGATTACTTGGGAACTTCTTTTAATTACATATTAAATGAGCCTGTGCATGAGAAAACCAACAATTTGGGTTTCAGACCAGGTCCGACACAAACCAGGCTGTACAGTCACAGAAGCAGGCTAGAAGCTTGAAATTTCGGATTTAAGAAGAAGAGAGATTGTACTATCCGAGTAGCGAAAACAAAGGCGCTGATCAGCTTCGCGGTTACCGCGAAGCTGATCTGCGTCTTTGTTTTCGCCTATGCAGATTGTTGGTTTTCCCATGCACAGGCTCAAATATCTATTCATGGACTAACTTTTAATTTTACAAATATTTACCTTGCCTATCATAAAATAATGGTGTATTATATTAATTTTGTTAGAATTTAGCATTTTTGACTTTTAAATTACATAATTACATCAATTATTGATTTTTTTTCTCTTGACCCTGTCAAACCTCAATTTTACGATATAATTTCGCTCGATAGATAGTAAATTTTCAACGGCTCCTATTTGCGAATCTGAAATTTCATGTTCCCAGCCATTTCCTGAGACAGAACAACATGGTTTGTGTTGGACTTGGTCGGAAACCCAGACTTGTTTTTTAGCTCATTATTATGACAAATAAAGCATTGTACAGAAAAGATGAAATGTATTCTACAAGTTATGCATTGGTATCTATGAAATGAAATCTCGAGTCACACGGGGGAAAGTAAACCACACCCTTTTTTACTCTGAGAAATGAAAATGTAAGCATGCAACTCAGTGTCATATTTGTCACATATTGAAACAATAACACAGTTTTCATGTATTCACGTATATTACTTCAATGAACTGCATGTTGTACATGTTCTTACCTCTTACGCTACCTGCGCATAGCCTGAGTTGTATAGTTAATATGAAATAGGCACACCTAATGGGCAACCAACCAATTTATCAGGATACCACACGCTTGAATTTTGTTTGTTTTGTTCCTTAACCAAATGAACAACTTTGGTCAATGGTCATATCTGTGCATCAAATCGTAACTTAGATGCCTTTACTTACAAAAACGTATGGCTCTCATCATTAAACTGTATGCAAAATGCCAGGACTTTCAAACTGGTTTACATGACCAGATTACGGATATGCATCATATGCACCAGAAGAAGTATTCAACAAGGCATCAATAAATGTATTATTAAATAACCAGTCTGCAATTCTATAGTTATTCTGTTCCAAGACACGTTATCTCTTAAAACGTGTTGTAAATTGAGCCTATACACCACCAGGCCTCCCATTTATTTTACTTCCCATTTTAAATTCGTAAAGCCATGTTTCAGTTTTGTTAGCATTCAGGCTGAACAGTACAGTCAACCATTTTTCATTATTACAAGACAGGCCACATTGTTTGGCTACTTGATGGTTACAAAAGCATTGTTCAACAACACATCCTAGTACTTATGTCTTAGGAGCAGGATTTGAACTACAACCTTTCTATCGAGCTACATGTACAAGTACATGTAGTCAATATAATGGAAATGATTTTGGTTTAAATATCTGGCACAGAGTCACATGTACAAACTATATATAAACACAGCAAGTATATGGGTGTGTAGAATTTATTCTTTTAAAATGAATATCATTTCCTATAACATTTACAATTTGAGCCACATCATGAGAAAAACAGGATTTTTGCAAAAGAGAAAACAAAGCCGCAGATCAGCTGAGTTGTAACTGTACATCTGATAAGCGCCCTTGTTTTCGCTACACATATAGTACAATTCTTTTCTACTTAAACTTTCAAGCTTCTTTCCTTTTCCTGTGACTGAACAGACCGGTATGTGTAAGACCTGGTCGGCAACCCTGAAGACCAATTTTCTGGTGTCATGGCTCATTTAATAGTCTATTACATTTCTGAAATATTTTAATTAACAGAACTCCTATATGGAAAATGTTGCCAAGCATTTTTCAGTTCTAATGTCTCACTTTTCTAACTAAGATTCTTGAAATTGAGTTTTAATATTTAAGTGACACCTTCACAGGTCTGTACAATTTAATAAATATAGTGCATTTTCTTAAGCTAAAACAGACAACTTTCACATGAAAAGTAGAATCTACAATCTGGAAAGTCTCAAAGGAAATCAGAAGTCGTTAGATGGTATTTGCTAACTTTTACTAAGAATATTTGAAAAACAGTAAAGTAGTTTGATGATTCAACTACAGGTAGTAATTGCGCTTTGACAAAACAGAATCCTAAATGAATGAACTTGCTGGCAAGATGGGAAGTTAATTGAATCTAAATCAGTCCATAATGTTTATGCTGACTGAGCATTTCTCTGGTAATGTGTTAACAATGTTCGAGTTTCCATGGTCAATGATGCATTTGACACTGGTCAATACTGTATTCCCACTTCAAAGATCAAACTGTAAATAAATCTGAAACAGATTTAAACACCTCTAATAAATTACATGAAACCTTGCCAAGGAAAATGCCTCAACTTCTATAAAAGTAGAGTGTAAAGTGCATATAAATTCACTCTATATTCTGTAAAAGATTTCCTATTTTAGCAATTAAGATGGATATTCCAAAACTTTAGACTATGATTAAGTTTTAAATCATACATGTATAAGTACAAATTTATTAGATGCATATTTGCTTGACTTATGTTTTACATTCGCAGACAATTGCTGCTCAGCTGTGTTATTAGGATGGTCAGATATATACAAATCAATCTGAGGCAGTTATTACCATCCTGTATACCTGTGATTCTTACAGTGCAGACTGATGCAGCATTTCACGACACATGACAAGCAGCCCAGTGATTGGAAGCTAAATAATCCATTGGGATTCAACCTACAGCAAAGAGGTCATTGTCTGTCTGTAGGTATATGCTTCACCGTACGTTGCACTCAAATCAATCTGGCTTCCAAACACTACACTCCATTTTGTCATGATGGAATGTTGCATCAATCTGTGCTTAAGAAATTTGGTTGCATCACGGATATACAGGGCTTTACCAGTATTCTTTTTACTGACATCTGTTCTTGGATCATGGGGAAGCAGAATATGAGGAAAGAAGAAATGTATAAATATCTTCATGACCAAATCTTCATGAATAACCATACTGTACTTCAACCAAGCATCCTTAAAACATACCTTTTTAGCTATTCACCTAGTTCAAAAACAGCAACAGGGAAATGTATCTGATATTTTTTTCCCACTGCATTCCTCGATCCCTAAAAAGTTCAACACAAATTTTGAATATCAGTTGACAAAATCATAACATTATAGTACTGAATTGCAGTGTTAACCGTGCATTTTACATGCACTGGTGGGAGGTACTTCAAAAATTTAAAAATCAATTATTTCAGCAAATATGGGACTTCTGTTGTGAGAAACATTCCATCTAATTTTCAGGATGGAGCCTAATTCAAGAATATTTTTGGAAATAAAATTTTGAATTTGTGAACACAGTTTGAAAACTTTTGCATACATCAAAACATTTGGAAAGCAAATTTTATGCATGTCAATCACTAAATTTTATTCTACTCTGGAAAAATGTTATGGTAGTTTCCAGAGGAGGGTTTAGGGAAAGAGGGTCATATAAGGAGCACTTACCTATGAAATTATGACTTGTACAATAACAGAAATTAATGCCCCTCCTGGTCCAAAGGTCACAGTCCAGGACAGCACCGTGAATATCTACAGTTGCTGAAAATAATAATAATAATCAACTTATTATGATCTACATATTGAATCTATAGATTGAATTTCTACATCAAGTTTGCTTATCCTAGTTACTTCAGTTTTGTGTTCATAAGGACAAGCAACAGGTTGAAGAATGTTTGTGTTCATTGTAGTTTGGCAATTTATAAACCTGTTTTTCAAAATTTCCTGATTTTGGCTTAAATTGAAAAATTGCCTGACTGATGTCAAAAATCCCTGACAATTCCTAGCTTGGCTTTGAAAAAAGTGATTTCTCTCTGACTTTTTCCCTGACCATGGACACCCTGAATAAGTATTTGCAACAAATACAGAAATTTTATTTGTCTTACCAAAGGCTAATTTAGAACACCTCAATGACCATGGAATCATGACCACACTGCTGGTTTTTCACCTGAAAATAAATCAGTACATGTATACAGTTCAAAGAAACAGTAAAACTTATTCAAATGAAAGTGTTTTTTTTTTTTTCTTCTGAGACAGTTAAACGTCCCTTTCAAGATTATTTCAGCTCATATGAGACGGTCCAATCAATAGGTGGGGTGAAAACGGGAGAACCCCCGAGAAAAACCACCTGGCACACCCGCAAGCAGAACTTGGCTTGTCTCACATGTGGCCAGAGCGGGGCTCGAACCCACATCAGACACAGCGGTGAAATGATCGAGTGATTAAGAAACACGGGGCCACCTCAAATGAAAGTGACCATAGTGTCAGACAATAGAGTATTGGCAGAACAATTTCATATGAAAAGTGGTTCATATTAATCTTGTCAACTATTTTTTCCATTACTGCTCTTAATCATTCCTTTGTCTCACCAGTGTATGTGGGTTCAAGCCCTCTTTGCCTTGGGTAGTGTGCTTAAGGGTGAACAAAGTATTTTGTCTTAGAGTACTTCAGTTTTCGCCCCGCCTACTGATATGACCATCTCCTATGAGCTGAAGGAATCTTGAAAGGGCGTAAAAAGTAGGTTTAGAAAAAGAGAACAAGTTTCACTATCCATGATGTTCTTGAACATTTATGATTTAATTAAGTTCAGACAGGCAAGCTCTTTGACCAAGTGGTAGGGGTCTTCAATTTCCTGGGATCAATACTATTGTAAAAGTTCTGGGACGTTATGCAATATTTCGATTATTTGCAAGATACTTACAATATTCATGAGACATTTGTAAAAGTGCCTCAATCTCACTACATTCACAATAAGGTTGTTAAGTTGTTTTGTCACAAGATAGACAAAAAAAAAAAATTACCCAATTATTTTCAAAACTTGAAACAGTTTTGCATCAATTAGATGTTTGCAAAAGTGTCATAGAAGCCAAGCATACTTTTGATTCACTAAGATTTGCATTTGATTGTGTAACCAGAACTTTGAAATATTGGGGGCGGCCCTAGTGGCCGAGTGGTTAAGAGCGCTGATATTTTATTACGGCACTTAACCATTCAAGCATCTCACTGCTGTGTCTGGTGTGGGTTTGAAGAAAAAAAAAGATAAGCATTTCATCCGAAAAGCTTTGATGTTTTTTTTTATTTTTGCTCAAATCATAGATTGTGGGTACACATTAGAACCGCCTCACCGAAGTGGTTCTAATGAGTACCCACAATCTATGTTTGGGAGCAAAAATAAGAAAAATAGGTATGGCCCTGCATTCCCCAGTTTTTCTATATAAAAGTGGGGTATGAGGGGGTATACTTTTCATGGACATGTTTTCCTGATGATTAATTTATTATATGATAAGCAGATTTAAAACCGAGACTTTTAACTGTTGTTGTTTAAAAATCACTCCGAATCTATCAGAAATGACATCAGAATAACATGTCCGTGAAAAGTATACCCCCTTATACCCCACTTTTATACAGTAAAACTGGGGAGTGCAGGGGTATACTTTTTTCTTGCTCCAAAACATAGCTTGTGGGTACTCGTTAGAACCGCCTCGCCGAGGCAGTTCAGGCTAACATGTACCCACAATCTATGCCAGTTTTGAGCAAAAATAAGTAAAACATAAAAAATGACGAAATTTTAGAATTTTTTACTACAACCAAAAACATTTCTGTATATTGCATGGGCATGTTTTCGTAATGATACAGGGTCTGTGGTGCGGCTTGTTGGTGAACTGTCTTATCTCGATTGTTTACAGAAAATGTATTGCTGCATATTGAATTCTGTACAGTAAATTTGGACTGGTTTAGCCCCTATCTCACTGGAATGCGACAACTGGAGACTAGTTCGTGAATAGTTCGCGACTATTTCGCGACAAAGATTGATGATATACACAAATTTCACATTGCAGTCTCATTGAATAGACATTTATGTGACAAATTCGCGGATTTCGGTCTAATTTTGAAAATAAATCTTGCGACTGTCGCGCAACAGTCACATGACTTTCCCGCGAATGTAGCTTATTTTCATTTTAATTCGTACGACAGTCACGCAACATTTGTGCGAGTGTCGCATGACATTTGTACGAATGTCGCTTAGTTTTATTTTTTCGCCAGATTGTTGTGAGAGTTTCGCATGTTTTCTTAAGACTGTCGCGCAACTGTCGTGAGACACTCGCAGGACATTTGTACAAGTGTCGCGAAAATTTTGCATTGTAAAATTTAATTTGCCAAAATTTTGCGGCGACAGGTTCGTGACACTTTCACAACATTCTTGCGAAATATTTTGGTTAAAAAATTCGCATAAAATTTTAGAGCATGTATAAAACATTCGCGACCAGTTCGCGACAAGCTCGTGACACATGAAAATTCTCACGACACTCGTGAGACAATCGCACAAATGTTGTGCGAAAGTATGCGACAAAATTCGCATGCCAGTGAGATACTAGCTTTTCTCGTATCGGATCTTTTTTCAACGTCAGTGATGGACAATCTAGATGTAAAACAAAACCAGCTCAAATTTTACTACATTCAAACTATCTATATATCTATCTTCATACATGTATACTGAGTCGATCAATTTCTGATCATCATCTCAGATGGGTGGGTGCTAAATTTTGAATTTAGCAAGTTTGGGAGAACATTCGGGATGGGCCATTAAAACTATTTACAACCTAATTACAATGGAAAGGTCTGACGACCTTTCCAATTAATGTCTGTAAGCATAAGATTTACTTCACAAGGCCGTCGCCGCGTTCTAAAAAGTGGTCCGGCGGAAGACATGGTCGAGTACCGAAAGCACGAGTGGGGGAGAGCACGAGAGGGAGCCCCCTCTCGTAAGGGGGGTTCGGGGGATCTCCCCCTAGAAAATTTTGATAAATTGGTACCTCTAAATGCGTTCTGAGTGCGTTTTGGCGTCAGAGTTTCGATCGTTTTTGTTAACAAAAATGACCGAAATTCAGACAGTTTAAACTGGAAGATTTATCAGAAAAACAATTTCTTTTTAACAACTTTTTCGACCCCATTGCGAGTCTCATCATGCGGTGGCCTACTGTCGAACAAAGACGGATTAAAACTTTTCACACCGAACGTACCGGCGTTGTGGGAACCGAAAAGTTTTAGGCTGATTTTCTAATGGGCGGGACTTGCATATTCCGATAATGGAATTACATTGACACATTACTATATATTAACACAGTCTCAGAACTTAAAATATACATTTTCAAAATGACATGAAAAAGACGGAAACTTTGATAACACTGTTAATCTCGAAATGTAGCTATCAAAGAAAATGTCGCTGGCAAATAATGAATATAGAAAACATTTTGAATTTGCATGCATGTATATTTTAAGTACGAAAAATTCAACAGGATTCCACTGGTAGTCCAGTTGGACAAAGACAGGAGTCAGTGTGGAATCTGATTTTCAGCCTGATTCCTAACAGGACAGTGAGATGCTTGCATTTTCCACGTGGAATTTTTCTCTTTTCCACTTGGAAAATAGACAAAGTTCCTGGTAGGATTCCTGCTTGACAAAAATACTGTCGACCTAAATCTGTCTTTCATATAAATGTGTAAACATAACATAAACAATTAGGTGGTAAAACTTTGCAACACACAGGAAGCCATGAGGTTGGGCTTTTTTAAACAGTTATTCAATTTGTTTGATACTGACACTATGTTTGCTATCAAATTTTGGTGAAAATAAATGAGGAACACTTTTTGGTAAAAGTAAGGTATGTTTTTCTTCCATTTTATTCATGCATTGATCTTCGTAAGCATTTTTGTTTTCAAAATATTCCCCACCCACCTCTGATCATGTACAAATTTAATCAGTCTATTTAAGGAAGTTTCTAAGACTTGTCATTGAAAATGATATTTATCATTACTACTCATTGATACCAGCATTTTTATAACAAAATATAATGGCTGCATCTATGGATATATATGATACACTAGCCCCTTACATTTTCTTTGTTCAAAAAACTTTCATATGCATGTGTTTTCAAAGAGGTCATTTCTATGCAGACATATAGTAGGAATTGGCTCCATATTCCTAACAGGATTCCTGCCAGGAATCTGCTCTAAATTCCTGGCAGGATTCCTGCCAAAATTTCTGGTTCATATTCCTGGCAGGATTCCTGCCTGGAATCTGGTTCAGATTCCTGGCAGGATTCCTGCTAATTTAAATATTTCGCGCCAGATTCCACAGGGAGTCCACACTGACTCCTGTCGTAATCTTTATAAGAAAAATCAAATAGTCAAAGGGATTCCTGCCGGGAATCTTGTCTCATTTTCCTGTGGTAATACTGCTGTGTTCCTGTTGGACAATTTCGTACAGGAGGCATACAGTTTATTCAATATACAGAATAAAAAATAAAAAAATGAAGATTGGATTAAAAGGCAACAATTTAATTTCAACTCTAATCTATTAGACAGTAGTGCGCATGCGTGGGGATCAGCTGTTTTTTAAAAACAAAGCCGAAAAATATTCCAGTTTTATCAAACTTTTTCAAGTTTTCAACACCATTTCTGTTCAAAAAGCTTAAAATAGTGAAGATTTGTGGATATTCTACTGATTCTGCTAGTTCGAAGGAGTGACTCGCTGGATTTATTGAGGAAAATTGGAAAGTTGAAAAGGAGCCGTTACGGAAGTTGGAGCTGTCAAATGCCAAGATGTAAACAATGTCAAGGTCTTCAAAATGGCTGTTTGTTGAAAGCGGGAGCTGCACAGACGTGTTACTGTTGAAAAGATGATTGAAGAGAAGTGATTTTTATCTATTATACTGATTTTAATTGAGCTACATCACGGTAAATGTAAAGTTGTTTACTGTCCCTAGCAACAAGGTTTCCAAGGTCTTGAATATTCAAAAAATTCAATTTTTGGCTTTCAAAAGGAAATTTCATCATGAACAACAACAAAGACACTAAATCTTTAAATAAATGTCCATGCAAGAAGGCAAACAGGGGTAAAGGAAAGAATTTTTTCATTGCTTGTGACTCTTGTGAGCAGTGGTGGCATGGCCAATGTGTGAACCTGACCAGGGAGATATGTGAAATTTTTAGGATAAAGAAGCTTCCTTTCAAGTGTCCATTTTGTATTACACATGAGTTGAACAGTTTGCAGTCTGACCCATCCAGCTGAAGTAGAGAAAGTTGTAGTCCAGAAACAGCATGACGAATGTGAAGTTGAGAAAGCGAGTTCAAGCAAGGAAAGAACTGAAAAGGACAGACTCACAGCACTGCAGGATAAATATCTGAAGAAGCTTGAAGGTGAGAGAGAAAAGGATAAAGAGACAGAAAGTAAACATATCGTGATAGTGGATGGTTTGAAGACACCGAAAGAGTTCAAGGACAGTCAAGTATTAAAAAGAGAAATTTACAAGCACAAGAAAGACATCCACCTGAAGTACACTTATCCACTGGCCAGGGGAGGGATAGCTATTCATCTTGAGAATGAAAAAGAAATGGAAGAAGTACAGAAAGAATGGCCTGCAGAAGCGTTTGGTAACAGTGGCAGTCAGCTATCAGTGCATACCATTGGTCCGGGGTCAAGGTGTGTCTTCAAAAATCTACCACCTTCTCTTGGAGAGGATTTTGTCAAGGATGAAATCATGAAGCAACGCGGAGTGCAGGTGAGTGTAAGGAGATTGAAGTACAGGGATACCAAGAAACCCTTGCCAGTGGTGGTTGTTACTTGTGCAGCACGAGGGGTTGGCAACTTTATTCAAAGCGAACATAGTGATAGCCAAGAAGAAGATCAAGGTGGTGTCATACAGAACAAAGCGGAACATCCCTGTTAGATGTTACAGATGTCAAGAGTATGGGCATGTGGCAAGCAGATGTGAAAATGAAGAGAGATGTGAAAAGTGCTCCGAAAGTCATAAAGGTCGATGTGAAGGAAAGGTCAAGTGTCATAACTGCAAAGGAAATCATGGAGCAGGAGCCAGGGATTGTCCAGTGTATGTTAATCTCTTTGAGAGGTTAACAGCACGTCAGTAAGAACATTTTCAAGGATTCATCTAGCTGAGAGATGGTGTATATTGTAGAGACTCAGTTACTAAAATTTGTGCAATATCTAATATGAAAAACTTTTAAACATTGTATTTTTGGACATATGGTATCCCCACGTATGTGCATACATCATGAGTGAAAGCACATTGAGTTTAAAAAGAAGCACAACGGAGACCAAAAATATGAAAAAGCACATGGAGTTCATAGCCAGCAATATAATGGCATAAATAGATATACAACAACAACAATAATCTATTTATTAATCCTAAAGGTGTCATTTTAATGACCGCAATGTTTTTACACGCCTCATGATTCCTGTGATGTTTGTTATCACACCTTTGCCTTGATGACATGAGTTTCGGGTGTTGATGATTATTTCATAAATAAGCCACGACTCATTCAAGATGAGACGATTAGAAGAACAAATACAGGAAAGCACCACTGCGGCGATCGAAAAAAAAGTGGTACGGCGGATACCATGGTCGGCCAAAATAGTGGACCGGCGCTCGCCGGACCTGCCGCACCGGCGACGACGGCCTTGCTTCACATATGCTTTGAGAATGTCGTCTTACGCTACCCCACCCACCGGTGGCGGTGGTTCGGATTGTTTTTAATCTGTTAAATTTACACCTTCTTTATGTTAGAGACTATAAATATTTTGTTGACAATGTTTAACATGTGCAATGTCCACCTACTCGCAGTAAACAAGGTGCAGATCTAAATAATCACAGAGGAAACCGAATCAGGTAGTGAAATTTCGAGTCCTTCGTCGCTTGACAAAGTTGTCTTTCCTTGGGGCAACTAAACAGCGAAGTGCTAATCAGCGGTACCAAGTAATGTCATACCGGTTAAGGCTGTTAAACACTTAAGTCAGCATGAATGAATTAGTTTCATTGAACCATTTCCATGCATTTCAGAAGCATATCTCATTTCAACTGTCTCCCGCCATCCAACTAGCAAAGAACGATTTCTGTTGCTATGCAACAACTACGGAGAGAATGAACCACAGCTTGTAAGAGGAAAAATAATGATAAAACGAAAGTAAATAAAAAACATGTTTTGCATTTCAAACGCAGTTTCGAGCGTGTGTATGTTCTTGTATAATTTTATTTTGAACTATCACAACTCTAGCATAGTTTTATTTGTAAGATTAAATGGATTCGCTTGGCGGAATTCGACTGCGGTAAAATTTTCCGGAAGTTGAATGACACACAAAAATCGACGTCTTCATACTGCAAAACAGAATAGAACAGAACAGAACTTCTAATCGTAAAAGCAACCAACTCCTCGTTGTTGCCGCTGCGCGGCAACAACTCGGTTGGTTGGTTGCTATAAATAATGTTTAGTTGAGGCAAAATAAGAAAACAGAAAACATGGAGTATATTCTACAAGTAAAGCATTGATGCAAGATATAATATTCTACAAGTAAAGCATTGGCAAAATACGGAAAATATAGATTACATGTATATCCTACAAGCTACAATGGCGAAATATGAATACAAAAAAAAAAAAAAAAACATAATGAAAGGAGAAAATCCTACAAGTTATAATTGACGATGGATTAATATAAAAATATACAATCAGACAAAAGTTAAACATCGCTTGAATAGTTCCCATGTACATAATAGTAACATAATCATGTGAGTCTCTGCACAAGAAAAAAAAAAAGCAAAACCAATCTGCATATGCGAAAGCAAAGACGCAGATCAGCTGTGCAGTAACTGCACAGCTGATCAGTTCCTGTTTTCGCTACACAGATAGTACAACTCCTCTACTTAAATCCGAAATTTCAAGCTTCTAGCTCTATCTCTTTGACTGTACAGGGCGGTATGTGTCGTACCTGGTCGAAAACCCATTGTTGGTTTCCTCATGAAGGTTCAATTATTTTCTTGTAATATTTGTTATATATGATATATGAATGATAATTCAAAACAACCTCCCTGGTTCAGGTCATCATAAAATTGACAGCCAAGCACTGTTTATGCAGACGCCCCTCTAGATTTGCCCGTATTCTCTTTCTCACTGAGAAATTTTCAAACCGCAAAAATGAAAAATGCTTATGTCATTTTGAAATAACTCATAACCATATTAGGTATGGAAGTTTAAAGAATCGCATGATACATAGTGAAATCGTCGTGATAAGAAACAAGCGAAAACTTTTCATGTATTTGCATGTAACTACAAGAAAACATAGAGTAGAAAAAGAAACACATCTCTAGAAAAATGTTATGGTGATGCTTAACTTATGTCTGTCTGTATATATGGAGTATATTTTACAGTTTATCCATCGGTAATATATTACACATAAAGCATTGGCAAAATATGAGTACACAAATATGGAGCATATTTTACTCGTTAAGCAATGGCAAAATATGATTACAGAGAATATGGAATATATCCTACAAGATATGCATTGACAAAGCATGAGTACAGAACATATGAAATATATTCTACAAGCAACGCATTTGCAAAATATGAGTACAGAAAATATTGAGTGTATTCTACATGTATAGCATTGAAAGAAGAAGAATTAAGAAAATATGGATTATTACCTACACGTTTAAGTAAAGCACTGAAACAAGATGAATACAGAAAATATTGAGTGTATTGTAGAAGTCATAAAATGGAGAAAAAGGAATACAGAAAATTAGGACTGGCAAAATATGACAACAGAAAATTATAGTTTTGTTAATTTTTAAACCTTGCCTCTGATAATGGGCGTTCGCAGAATGTTTTTGTGTAGATGACGATAGGAACATGGTTTTCATGTCAAAATCTCGATCACAGTTAGTCCTAGCAGGACCTGCAATCTCTAAAAATCCGTCAGCAGATGTTTTAATGGCCAAAATGATTTTTAAATAGAGATTTCGCATTGGCAAGGGAGGTAATCGATGATAATGAAAATGGATACTTTTCGAAAATTTTACTTAATGAAGAAGATTTCGTCTCAGGTAAGTCATGTGTGCCATTCTTCAATGATTTTGAGCAATTTTGATAAACTACTAAGAATCTTAAATTTTTGTGTGAAAATATTTACCTTCCTTCCATGAGATTTTTGTACAGAGAATAGAAACTCCATATTCAAAAATGTTTTTGACCAGGTTTTTCATTCGTCAACCGATTTTCAAAACGGTCTGCTGCACATAAAGCAACAACTTATAAATGCTTATTTGAGCCCAGAAAATAGTTCATATTTATTTCAATATTTGCGAATTATCTGCAAAAAATATTATCAGACACTAAGCAACACACTTTAACTGTTTTTTCTACACGTTAAGCATTGGTTAAGATAAAAAGAGAAAACAATTAGAGTTTTCTTACAAGTAATGCACTGGCGAAAGATGAATACAAACGAATGGTTAATCACGTAGTTATTCTGTAGGTTTTAAGAATACTAAAATTTCATTACTGAAAAAGGTTTTGACCAAATGCATCAAAACATATCAATTTTAGAAAAAAGACAATTTCTCTAACAAAATATCTTAAATATCGCCGGAATGCACATGGAATTTAAATTAATATAGTATAAATACTTTGACCGTGCCGGTTGACCTCGCGTGACAAAGTTTTATAAACACTAAAACACGCCCATGCAATATACAGAGAATTTTTTTCAGAAGCAAAAATTGAAATTTTCATCGGAAAAAGTTTGATATTTATAAAATTTTTGCTCAAAACATTGATTGTGGGTACACGTCAGAAGCAAAAATTGAAATTTTCATCGGAAAAAGTTTGATATTTATAAAATTTTTGCTCAAAACATTGATTGTGGGTACACGAGTACCCACAATCTATGTTTTGGATCAAAAATAAGAAAAATAGCTATACCCCGGCGAACCCCACTTTTACTATATAAAAGTGGGGTATAAGGGGTTATTTATTTCACGGACATGTTTTCCTGATTTTGTTCAAAGTGGCACATTTTTCCTGTGCCATGTGAAGCACGTGGTCGTATGTTGTTCATCATAATAGAAGCGCATTATTGAGAACATAGTATTTTAAGCAGTCTGATCAACAAATGCATATCTATGTGCATCTAAATCAGAGGTTAAGAAGCATTGTCAAAGTATTTGCATAATACCTGTAGACTTCCTCGAGAGCAATATTCTGTGAGGATGCAAACTTTGTTGGTATCTGTACAAAGGCCAATAAATCTGGTCAAATTTGGACACGTGACATCACGCATCTACAAAACAAATGACAACAAGAAACGTGAAATGATTATAATTTCATAAAGATGAGCTTCAGTGGTTCTTTTGTATCAAGAGACTGAAATTGAAATTATTTTTAGAAAATAAACTGCTGAAAATTGATCCCATTTTACATTTATCCTATATTGATTGGTGCTCATTAAAGTAGTAAGAGTTAACCTTCAATTTTGAACTAAAGTAGACATTGGTAAATAGAATACTCTTAAATCAGATAGAATGTTTGTTGCAGTGAGTAATGGAAACAATGTCGATGAATAAGTTTAATACTTACTATTCACAATAACAATTACTTTCATGGGTTCGCGCTGTTTAAACATAAGTACGTTGAAACGGTTATGCTGTAATCTGTGGTCTAGGATTTTGAAAATAATGTAACCTGTGTTTGGTTTAAACTTTATTTTAATTGATGAACATCCAAAATACAATTACATACAATACACTTTATCCAGGATCTGACAGTATGCCAAAGGCTTGTCCTAATGTCATTTTCTGTGTTAGACGTGACGCTATGTAAAACGTTATCCTCGCCACAAAGCAAAGACAAGATCACATTTGCATCATATGGAATGTTTCAGGTCTGTAAAACTCAAACATCCCTTGCCAAACCACTGTGTACTTTACCGTTATGGACAGATCATTCTAACGATATCTTCGTGTCAAACAATGCACAGTTAACAAGTCATATGTTTCAGATATTTACCCGACGATTTCAGATATTTACCTAGCATTTCAGATATTTACCTGACGTTTCAGATATTTACCTGACATTTCGGATACTTATAGGTTATTGAATGAATATCGTAAAATATTCGGAACGAGTTCATATGGGGAGGACGCACGAGCTTGCGAGTGCGTCTCCGCCATATGAACGAGTTCCGAATATTTCACGATATTCATTCAATAACCTTTTTATTAATTACCCTTTAATAAGCAATGGAGGGATTGCAAATGCTTATTCCTGGAATCTCCAGGCCTGGTCGACCTTTAATTTGGCCACAATTTATGTAAAGAGTATCGTTTCTAACGACTGATCACCATATTACTACACACGCAAAGCTCTGCCTTTCGCGGGAAATGTTAACCAACATTAACGCGAGAAACGTGACGTTGCATCAAAATTAATGACGTTGACGTGAATCTTGGTCATCGTTGCGGTCGAAAATTTCATGAAAATGTAAGAAAACTGGAGTGCCAGAGCTGTATTTTTTGTTCAGAATTACAGGTATTTGTTTTTAGATGAAGTTTTGTTGAAGATTTATCGTGCGACGCATTCTGTAAGTTTTCTCGTTTCGCCGTTTGTTCAGTTGAAGTGCAAACGTAAAATGGCTGCCAGATATTATTTAAGAAATAGATCAGCTCTAGCAGTGAATTGTTGAGTAATAATTCACTGTTTGGAGGTCAGTTGTAAAGACGATCAAATCACGAGCGCGTAGCGCGAGTGATTTATCTTCTTACAACTGACCGACAAACAGTGAATTATTACTCAACAATTCACGCACTTGAGCTGATCTATTTCGATTCTAACACACAATAAACGGAATAAATGTTGCTGAAACCGTCGATATCGTTCAGCTTTCCGCCATTGCATTGAAGATATCCCGCCAAATATTTGACTGTAATGCTGGTATTTACACACACTTATTACGTTTGTTGTGCGCTAAAACGACGTTTCACCGTCTAACGCTGCTTTATGGGATAGCTGACGTCACAAATGCCGCATAGTAACGTCACGCTTATTTGCTCAGTGAAATTGTTGCACAATATAACACGTTTTTTTACCATTGACTATATAGGCGAGGTGTGTTAGAATTCTTTGCAAAAGTAGTCCCGTCGGGAACGTGCTTCCTTGGACCCGTGCAGTATGACAAAACGTTCCTTGGACCCATGCAATATGATAGAAGTTTCCATGGAAAACATTCTAAACTACTGAATATGGAAATCTTTTCAATGTAAATGTTTTCAGCAATGCAAAGTGAACGGGACAATTTCTTGGGTATATAATAAATGTATTTACCCGACGTGTTTAATATTTACCTGACGTTTCAGATATTTACCCGACGTTTCAGATATTTACCTAGCATTTCAGATATTTACCAGACGTTTCAGATATTTACCTGAAGTATCGGATAATTACCTGACGTATCAGATGATTACCTGACTTTTCAGATATTTACCTTACGTTTCAGATATTTACCTTACGTTTCAGATATCCTCTTGACGCTTCATATATTTACCTGTTTGAGTTCCATCAACAATTTCGTGTCAATTGTCAGTGTCTTTATTTTTGGTTTCTGTATGAACACATGTGTTCCCTGAAATTTAAATGATCCAGGCAATAGAAACTATACTGAACAGAAAAGAAACTCAATTATAATGTTTCTCTGAATTCTGGACAAAGTATGATATTGTGCATTTAGATGTCAGACATCGAAATGAACGAAACTTTTTTTTTTTTTTTTTTTTTTTTTTTTTTTTTTTTTTTTTTTTTTTTTTTTTATTCTGACGAGTATTGCAGGACTTATTCGATGCCGTCTAAAGATGTGCTTAAAGTGGAAAAAATCGCCCTTTCATTTAAAAACATTGGGATTTTGTTGGTCTCAATATGGACTTATTTGTACTGCAACTGTATTTTGTTTCGCGAAAGGCCTAGGGAATTTAAGGCCTGATTTCGGCCTCATGTGTTGGTAAAAAATCGAATTTTGGAATTTTGAGGAGAAAAGTATTGAAAGTAGCAGGTATAGGTCCCTGCTTATAAACTCTAGCACAACTATCACATTCAAATTACACATGTTGCCATGGCAACGCTGCCAAAAGCCTAGAAATACCACTTTTTGCAATTTTGGGTCTATTTTTCGACATTTAACATCATTTTCAACTACCGGCCCACATGGCGAACAATTTCTTATTATGAAATAATTATGAAGTATCATCCAGAGATATTGTATGCTAAGTATCATTTTGTTCGTCGTGTGGGCTGGCACTTAAAAAGGAAAAAATGTGTTCAGAAATGGTCAAAAATAGACCAAAAAGTGCAGAATGTGCTCTATCTATGGTTCTTCTGGGCATTGCCATGGCAACGCTTATAGGATAAATGAAGTACTTGTTCTTGTTTTCAATAGAGGAGACATATGGCTGTTTTAAGGAATAGATTTCTCACCTTAATTCCAAAATTTATTTTCTAGCAAAATCTGAGGCCAAAATCGGGCGTTAAATGCCCTAGTCCTTTATTAAAGATGTAGTATGCAATAGATGTCTTTTCTTGTGGATTTTATGGTTTAAAATGTGTGCATACACATTGTTCATTGATCTTTGTTTGCATTATTTTTGTTTGAAAAGTATCAAATTTAATCAGAATGAAAATCGTATTTTAGCATTTTGTGCCCGGATATCAAATGATCATGGACCAAAAAAAAAACCAAAAAGAGTTTTGAAACGTCGAGAAATTTACTGTAACCAAGTTTGAAAACGTTTCGCAAGAAAGTTAATTGACCTAAGTCGGTGGTCAATGTGTCCGGCGTGATATAAATATACGAGATCATCATCAGGACAATATGTCCGTGTAATATACACCGCCGTATACCCCACTTTTGTATAGTAAAACTGGGGTACGCAGGGGTAAACCTATTTTTCTTATTTTTGCTCTAAAACGTAGATTGTTGGTACTCGTTAGAACCGCCTCAGAACCGCATCGAGGCGGTTCTAATGTGTATCCACAATCTATGATTCGTGCAAAAATATTTTTCTTATTTTTGCTCTAAAACGTAGATTGTTGGTACTCGTTAGAACCGCCTCAGAACCGCATCGAGGCGGTTCTAATGTGTATCCACAATCTATTTTTCGTGCAAAAATAAGAAAAATATATATATATATATATATATATATATATATATATATATATATATATATATATATATATATATATATATATATATATATATATATATATATATACTGAAAATTTTCGTTTTTGACAAGTTCAAAGATTTTTGTATAATGCACGTATTTACCATGTAAATCCCTAGTGTCTGATATCCATTTGGAGTATCTGTAAACACTGATCTCGAGGCACCATCTTTATTCTGAAAATGAGCCTGTGCATGAGAAAACCAACAATTAGGGTTTCCGACCAGGTCTGACACAAATCAGGCTGCACATTCACAGAAGCAGGCTAGAAGCTTGAAATTCTGGATTTAAGTAGAGGAGAAATTGAACTATCCGTGTAGCGAAAACAAAGGCGCTGATCAGCTTCGCGATTAGCTTTTTTAAATATTATCCAGGAGATATGATAAGGCGCCGCATACATTCTGACTTGACCAAAGCTTGTATCATCTTTGGTCAGATGAATTGAAAAAAAAAGCCAGGGTTCAACTGGTGTTTTTCTTTTGCTCCGGACTTAGTAAGTTATTGGGCGCCCCGGGATCTCCATCGTCGGGCAGCTTACTCAATCTGTGAGTCCTCGTTTTTGATTCATCATGGAGTTTATCATGATTTATTTGTTTGTCTATGATGGTTCATTGACTAGTTAGAGATTCACCACGAGGACCGAACAACTAACTAAATGTTGTGAACCACTGCAGAAGCTGAGGGTGAGGTTAGGTACCTGTAAAACCGGTTTAAGCCCGCCAGTAATTTTATTTTATATTACTGATAATTCCAAGGCGATACTTCTATGGTTGTTCTTATTGTTTTATGTCTTGGTGTTTAAATTTTATGTGCTGTTGGCGTTTTACGTATGTTATCATATTTTTAGTTAAGTTTAGGTAACTGAGTGGCCACCTATTGGCCACCTATTGGGAAAATAGCTGCTCATTCGGCTTACGATATGTTTTCATCGTATAAGTACCTGACTGTTAATTTAGTTTTTCTTGGTTTTTGGAGTGGGAATCTTTTTCTGATTGCGCCTTTTCCTGATCGTTGCCTACTTGTACCTTTTTAAATACAGTGAACCATAGTCTTATATTTACATTTTTATTGCAATCGCCCTCGATGAAAGTATCTTTCTTGGTGTTCTTCATTTCCCTATGAAAAACATTAAGTCACGTGATCTAGAGGTCACGCCTATAGGCGGGGCGACGTCAAAACAAGCCAGTGACGTTGTTTGTTTACTCTTGTTGTCTTGACGTTGATCGCGTATCGCCATAGGCGCGAAAATTTGACGTTTTGGCTGTTAGTAGAGTTGCTTATGTAATCCCGTGGCCACTTTTTGTTAATCAGGGTTTCTATATACCAAAATGTTTGGTTTGATGAGTAGATTTCAAAAATGTTTCCTGCCATTTTTTCTGTTGACTTTCAAGGTCAAGGTCAAAGGTCAAAGGTCACGGCTATTAAATATATAGGGCATATGACTATATCTTAATTTATGGCCGATCTTCCATGTGAATCTGCTGCAAACTGGAAAACATCGAAAGTAAATACATTTTAGCAATTGGCGAGTGCAATTTCCAAATGACCTTGACCCCTCCATTTGAAAGGTCAAGGTCATTAACCCAAAATTTGCCCAAAAAGAACGCAAAATACGCAAAATAACTGCGCGCGTGCTACAATAGGCATGAGGGAGGTTGAATTCAAGACCTTTAATATGGTAGGTATTCTTGTAGGGTTCGGTATGTATGTAAGTTGCAGCTTTCGTCCAAATGAGTTGCCATAGCAACAAAGGTTAATGACAGGACATGGTATGACCTTTGAGTGCTGTACAAATTTAAGGAAAATGGTTAAGTTTTCGAGTTGCTTATATTGTTCAATTAATTCTAAGACAATCATGATTGTAATATACCAAAGTGTTGTTTTATTTTTTAGATTTCAAAAATGTTTCCTGCCATTTTTTCTGTTGACTTTCAAGGTCAAGGTCAAAGGTCAAAGGTCACGGATATTAAATACATAGGACATATGACTATATCTAAATTTATGGCTGATCTTCCATGTGAATCTGTTGCAAACTAGAAAATATCGAAAGTAAATATATTTTAGCAATAACCGCGTGCAATTTCCAAATGACCTTGACCCCTCCATTTGAAAGGTCAAGGTCATTTATCCAAAATTTGCCCAAAAGAACGCAAAATTCGCAAAATAACTACGCGCGTGCTATGACAGGCATGAGGGAGGTTGAATTCACGACCTTTGATATGGTAGGTATTCTTGTAGGGTTCTATATATATGTAAGTTGCAGCGATCCACCAAATGAGTTGCCATAGTAACGAAGGTTACTGACAGGACAAGGTATGGCCTTTGAATGCTGTGTATAATTAAGGAAAATGGTTAAGTTTTCGAGTTGCTTATCTTGTTTAATGAACTTTAAGACAATCATGATTGTAATATACCAAAATGTTTGTTTTATCACTTAGATTTCAGAAATGGTTCCTGCACATATCTTAAGGTCAAGGTCAAATGTCGAGGTTCTAGAACTTATGGGACCGACAAAAATAGTATCATTCGTGGTTGCTTCTCTGCGTATATTTGATATTAGGACAGTTTAAAAAAATGGCCCGGTCCATTTTGAGGCTTTAGACCCCCAGTGAGACTACAAACTGTATGCATGGAAATTATCATATTTTGATATGCCAAAATAACAAGCGCTCAGGCAGGCTTCATCTGACAAAATTCCTACTATGTAACTTTATAAATAAAAAAGTTATGCAGATATTTAATGTAAGGTGTTTAAGATTTTAGTGTGACATTTTTCAATGATGTCAAATTTGAAAGCTATCATACTGCATCAAATTAAAGAATAGAAATTGAAGAGATACAAAATATGAAACATATAGATAAAAATAATGAACAGCATCACCACTCTGGTAGTTTCGAATTTTTATATCACCGCACGGAAATCCACTGGGGGTCTAAAAGTAAGGAGTGTAAGATTTCATAATTATTGGTCAGCAGATGTTTAATACTTGTGGTTTCATTTATTTTCTTACTGTTTATACTAAGCTCAGTCCCCAATTCAGTTAACATAAATGGTTTAGCTCTGTCACTTCTTTACATTTTAAAAGTGTTTGTTTAGAAAGTAAGGAGTGTAAGATTTTTTTTCCACTTTACAGCTAAAAATTCGAAGAAACGCCATCATTTTTAAGAACCATTCTTCATATTTTATTGATTCTATTCAAAGTTTTAAATTAGTTTTATAACGGTACAAATAAGGCCAAATTTGTCTGCAAAATAACACTTTTAGTGTTTTAACCCAATGTCACACTTTCGGGCCATTTTATTGCCCTTTAACTAGGTAAAATTTTTAGCAAATACCTGATCGTAATTCTTATGTCACTCTCATATGACCTTGAACTATTTATTTGAAAGGTCAAGGTCATTTCGCTCACATATGTCGAAAATATACGCAAGAATCTCATTTTACAACGTGATTACAGAGCCAGAGCAAGATAAGATAACTTACAGCGACCAATTATGTTTTGTATTTTGATGGCTGTAATATAAATCTCACTTTTATTTTTATTCTAATTGTGTTGCCATAGCAACCAAGACTTTTATTAACAAAACAATATGGGTTTTGAATAAATATTTCGACAAGATTTTAGTCGAATTTGATGGATTTTTTACAAGCATGACTAAGGTACTACAAAATAATTGTTTCAAAAGTGATTTCTGTCTATTTAGCTTTGATCACTATAGGTCAAGATAACTGATAAAAGGTCACAAACTCAAAATATTATACCAGCGTTTATATCATTGGTTATCAATTCAATGTATATATCGTTATATGGTAGTAAATACTAATACTTAGATATTGCCCTTTGAACTTATTGTAAGTAATGCAAGTTATCTAATTTACATATTCATGAATTTTAATGAAAACATTAATAAATGACAGAAAAAAATCGTGAACAATCCAAAAATAAAATAATTTCAGGCCAAAACCATCAAACTATCATCGTGGCACTTTATTATAGAACCATATCATATGCTATTTTTATTGATGTTGTGTGCCCAAAATGAAAACAATCTCATTTACATGTACATATTCATGAATATTAACAAAAAAAAATCGAAAATCGAGGATAAACGAGGGAAAACTATAGCCATTGCAAGGTTTTGGGTGAGTTATAATATCCATAATTATATCCCTGAAACCAATTTTCATGGCTGCCAGTGTGGTCAGAGGGACCACCTTAATGCCATAAAGGCATGATGCAACATTACATAGTTTCCACACCCACCCCTAATGTGATTCTAAAGACTAGGTTGTACTCACAAAAATATTCAAATACCAACAATAGCATGCTCTACAATACTTAAATTGGTCTGATAGTGAAGCATGGACTTAGCATTTTAACCTTAATACCTATTATACAAATTATTGAATTTGCATATTCATGAAAATTAATAAAACACACAAAATTTGGAGAAAAAATCTTGGAAAAATATGGGGTATACGCACAAAATCACTCGTGCCATAGCTGTTTACATACCCAGTATGCTGAAAGAAGTATCCATTGAATGCTATTGCAGTGTACTATGACACTTAAGTCACATATAAGAATGATCTGATTTTTAATTTCATGAACTTGAATGAAAACTTCATAAATAGTAATGAAAAAGTGGTAAAATTAAACGTGTAAACATACAACCAAAAGCCCTAACATGCTGAAGATGGCATCAAATGGTTGCTAGGGCAAAATTATATCATCCTGTACTACAACATATAAGTAATTTGACTTTTTGTTTATGATTAGTAAACAAACCTTTCGAATTCACAGGAAAATTACGAACAAATAAGGCGGTATACATAGAAAATCAACTATATCTTGGCTTCTGATAGACATAGAGAGCTATAATTGGTATCAAATGATTGCTGTGACAATGTTCTACAATCATATAATCTGATATACTCGTGTATAATCTGCGTACTTGCCAAATTCCGCAATTGCAACTTACCACTAGCAATTGAAACATGTAGAAATACCCGACCGTATACACAGTATCCAAAATCTGCATCTACTCAGTTACATAATAGTCAAAATTTACCTGTGTCTACACGGTTGCTGGCTAAAATTTAATGGTCTCTACACAGTAGCCTGACTGGTCAATTCAAGCTCAATTTTTTTTCTACCAGGAACGTTTCTGTGTGCTACCAGGGCAAGGGAAAGTGTTTGGGGGTCTTGGTTAATAGAATTTTGTAGGAAAGTGACGATATTTGCTGTTTAAAAGACAAAATGTCGCTACAGCCTTATCGATCTCCGCTTGGATTTAAAATCACGTAAGTCACCAACTCATTTCGGCCAAATTCTTGCTACAATGGCAATATCAAAATCGTAAAACCTGATAGCTAGGCAGATTAATGAAACAATCGTGCATTTGGTGAAACAAGCATGAAATTTGGCATGTAGGCTCAGAATGCCCAACTATTTTGAAAAATATCGTTGTCCAGCCGAAAATTCAAAATGGCGGACAAAATGGCCGCCATTTTTAAAATGGCCGCCCTGAAATACTACAGATCATAGTTTGCTATCTAAAACTTTACTGCATTGACTGATTTTTAGGTTTTTGGTGTCAGTGTCCGTGTTTAAGAACCCATTGAATCTAAATTTCTACTTAATATTCATACTGGCGTACAAAATGGCGGCCATTTTCAAAATGGCCGCCATTGAAGGCTTGAGATACAGTTTTTCATCTTACATTTCACTGCATTGACCGATTTTGATGCGTTTGGTGTCTAAATGTATGCAAATGAACCTATAGATTATGAATTTACACATAGTTTTCTTGTATTTATTATTTGCCATGACAAATTCGTCAAAGGTAAAGCAAAAACGTCAGCCTTTAATGTGCAAAATGCATTTTGTATGCTGCCATCTGATAAAATATAATGATTTTAGTTGCCTTTATTTTTGCTTAAAGTGGATATGAATATATCAGGTGATTACATTTAATGATTATCTCTTTGCATTTAATATGTTTAGCAATGAACACCATTAAAATCAAAATGGTTGCCATGTTTTGTCCATACAAGTACTTTCCTTTAAAACTGGCAATTCACCATTTCGATTGTAAAATGGGACAGTTGTATCAATAGGATTGTTATTTTTGCGCCTTATCTTGTGTAATGAGAGTGAAATTATTCCTTTTTTTTAGATTAATGCACCATAAATGTCCATGCCGCCCTTTATAATTGACAATTATTGAATGGAATATATGGATTTATGGTCACTTGAAATGGTGTCTGCTAGGCAGGTATAGGTATCAGTGCCATTTTTGTGGTAGTTGCGTGCATTGGATACACAATAAATGAAATGGCATCAAGGGCACAATGTGTCCTTGCCCTGATTTCAACTGTGCTTCATGCTTGAGCTTAGCTAGTCCTATGGATGGAACAGACAAAAATGGAGGTGGAGTTTGGTGATGAAAAGAAACAGAGGGAGAACACCCATCAAAAAGCGTCTATAGAAGACATGCAGACTTAGTTGACGTCAAGGACCAGTATGTCCAATAAGGTGGAACGGGTCACATAGTTTTGCTATTTAGGGACATGGTCTGTGATGGCTGTGAACTGGCTGCTGTTACACGCTGAAAATCAGTTTGCGGAAAGTGCCGCCAACTGCTGCAACCTGTCACATCTGACCCGATAGCAGGTGTAAGCAACCTGTATGAGAAGTGTTATGTTTTATGCTGCAGAGACTTGTGCCATGCCTGTTACTACTCTAAACCATCTCAGGTGTTATGGTAGGGCAGTGGTCCATTTGATTTGTAATGTCAAAGAAAATGATGAAGCTAGCTTTTTCTATAAAAGCTTGACATCCAAACTTTGGATGCTGCACTTTGCACGGTTTGAGCATGTGGAGTGTTGCGATGGAAGGATGCTTAAGTATGCCAATTGCGAAGAGATAATGCACCCGAAAAAAAACTTGGGATAAAGTATTGCAAGATGACAGAAAGAAACTTTGAATGGATTTTACTACCCTCAAAACCGGTCTGAACGGCATTTGCGTGGAAGACTTGGCAGAAAGTTCAACTCTCAGTAGAGGAAAATGGACTATAAACTGGATCTAATGATTTTATGATGAAGAATTAGATTTTTGTTTTCAGGCTTTTCTAATCATATTTTTGTTGGATGTATCAATTTTCTGCCATTAAATTTTGTAGGTGTAGAGAAAAGTGTGTCTGTCTATACACAAGCAGGGCACAAGCAGGGCACAGTGGTGACATCACTGTTAGATGTGACAAAGATTTGATACTAAGATGAATATGGTTAGAAAAGGTCTGAAAACATGAGTCTAATTTTATCATCTTACTATCATTTATCCAGTTTATAGTCCATTTTCCTCATCTGAGGGTTGACAAGTCTTCCCCGCAAATGCCCCTGTCTGTTCAGACCGGTTTTCAGGGTGGTTAAATCAACTCCAAGTTTCTTTCTGCCATCTCGAAATAATTCATCCCAAGTTTTCTTTGGCCTGCATTGTCTCTTCTGTGCAGTTTGCGTACTTGGGCAATCTTTCCATCGCTACACAAGACATACCCAAATCATCTCATTCTGTTAGTGCAAGGTACTAGAGTTGAAAGCTTTGGGAGAAAGAGCTAGCTTCATCATTTTGTTTGACATTACAAATCAAATGGACCATTGCTTGCCATGACATTGGATATGGTTCAGAGTAGTCACAGGCATGGTCTAAGTGTCTGCAGCTTGAAACATGACACTTCTCACGCAGGTTGACTATACCCGCTATCAGGTTAAAGTAGTTCACAGTCACCACCAGAGATCATATCCCTAAATAGCAAAATTATGTGACATGTTCCACCTTATTTGACATATTGGTCCTCGACGTCAACCAAGTGGTCATGACTTCTATAGATGCTTCTTGATGGGTGTTCTCCCTCTGTTTTTTTTTTCTTTTCATCACCAAACTCCACCTCCATTTTGTCTGTTCCATCCATAGGACTAGCTAAGCCCAAGCATGAAGCACAGTTGAAATCAGGGCAAGGACACATTGTGCCTTCATGCCATTACATTTATTGTGTATCCAATGCATGCAACTACCACAAAAATGGCACTGATACTTACACGTATTACAGACATCATTTCAAGTGACCATAAATGCATACAATAATTGTAACTTACAGAGGGCGGCATTGACATTTATGGTGCATTTACTTTAAAAGAAGGCCTTATTTCACTCTCCTTACACAAGATAAGCGCAAAAAAATAACATTTCTCAAAAATCTCATTTATACTACGGTCCCATTTTACAATCAAAACTGTGAATTGCCATTTATAAGGGAAAGTACCTGTATGGCTAAAACATGGCCACCATTCTGATTTTTAATAGTGTTAATTGCTAAAAAAATAAAAGAGATAATCATTAAATATAATCACCTGATATATTCATATTAAATTTATACAAAAGTAAATGCAACTAAAATCATTGTTTTCATCAGAGGGCTCCATATAAAGTGCATTTTGCACATTAAAGGCTGATGTTATTGCTTCTTTATATTTGGCAAATATGTCATGACCAATGATAAATACAAGAAAACTGTGTGAATATTTATATTCTATGGGTTCACTTACACAGTGAAATGTAAGATGAAAAACTGTCATTCAAGTCTTCAGTGGCGTCAGTTTTGAAAATGGTCGCCATTTTGTCCGCAATCATCAATATTAAGTAAACATTTAGATTCAATGGGTTCTTAATCATGGGCATTGCCACCAAAAACGTAAAAAATCAGTCAATGAAGTGAAGTTTTTAAAAGAAGGAATAATTTCACACTCGTTACACAAGATAAGGCGCAAAAATAACAATCTCATTTATTTATCGGTCCCATTTTACAATCAAAATGGTGAATTGTCAGTTGATTTTAATGGTGTACATTGCTAAAAACATAAAATGCAATGAGATAATCATTAAATATTATCACCTGACATTCATATCAACTTTATACTAATTTAAGGGCAACTAAAATCATTATATTTCATCAGACGGCTACATATAAACTGCATTTTGCTCATTAAAGGCTGAGGTTTTTGCTTTACATTTGACAAATATGCCATGGCAAATGATAAATATTAGAAAACTATGTGTATATTCATAATCTATAGGTTCATTTATATACATTTAGACACCAAAAGCATCATACTTGGTCAATGCAGTGATATGTAAGACGAAAAACTGTAATTCAAGCCTTCAATGGCTGCCATTTTGAAAATTTCCGCCATTTTGTCCGCCATTATGAATGTTAAGTGGAACTTTAGATTCAATGGGTTCTTAAACATGGGCATTAACACCAAAAACCTGAAAATCAGTCAATGCAGTGAAGTTTTAGATAGCGAACTATGATCTGTAGTTTTTCAGGGCGGCCATTTTGAAAATGGTGGCCATTTTGTCCGCCATTTTGAATTTTTGGCTGGACAACAATATTTTTCAAAACAGTTGGACATTCTGAGCCTACATGCCAAATTTCATGCTTGTTTCACTAAATGCACGATTTTTATTTAAAATTGACTTAATCTGCCTAGCTATGATTTTTTTCTATCCTGACAGTGTCTGAGATGGACACCTAGCATTGAAAATAACTAATATTTTTACAAATGAAAGGCGACTTACAAATTCCCTGTTTGGCTCGCCGTCATCTTGAAACGATCGACACCGGTACCAAAATACTCTACACGAGATCACGTATACGACTCTGTTACTACGTACCATAAGATAAAAGGACAATGTCTAAGTCAGCGGTCTAGGATAAATAATAGCGGATATATGACCAATTTTGTATGCACATGCCCATGCTCAAAAATCGTGTTAATGGTTGCTTTGGAAACCATGCATTTTTCATAGTGCAAACAAATTTATCTCTATGAACAAAAACATTTCTGGGGTCCCAATGAACGATTTTGCACCCATTAAAATCATCCTGGGACACAAGGTAGGTCAAATTAGCTCCAGGAATACCACGGTGGTTTTCTTGTGTTTTTTTTTCAGTGTTTTTATTTATGTTTTCATAAATATTCATGAATATGCAAATTAGATAATTTGCAAATGTTACCATGAGATGAAAGGGGTTTATCTTTGCTTTGATTTGATACCACATTCAATGATTTAAGGATGTTCGCTGCCAATGAAAAAGTATTCAAACTTTTTTTCTAACCACTCTTTTTTGATTCCAAAATACAACACAAGACATTTGAAAACAAAATAAATATAGGGTAGTGTGCATTTTTTCAAGCTACATGCCTCTGAATGAGACCTCTGAGCACCATGTTTTAAATTTGGTAAAATTAATATAATTTTTAATTCTTTGAAACATACCTGTCTTGAACAAAAATACATTAAGAATGCTTTCAAAAGTCACAATATTAATGTAACGTAGACTATTTTGGACCAAAAGCATAGAAAAATTTGCAACTTGAAGTGGATGACAAAATTTTACGATTCCTTTTCCAACCCTACCCCCATACTTGAAAAGTCGGAAAAAAATCAATATTTTGAAATGTGCCAAACCCATATTTGTTGATTCAAACTTTTTCTTGTATTTTCACACAACATAGAACTTGGTAATGTTGTTCGAATAAAAGAAAGAAATATATAGGGTAGTGAGCATATAAGAGAGAGCCAACAACTTGAAAATCGCCATTTTCAGCCTTTCTTCGGCTGTTTTGTTTCTAAAAGCCCATTTCATAAAACCACCTACAATTTTAAAACCAGCACACCAAAGACACAACGAATGACTTAGAAGACCATGTACACATATACTGTTGCTAAAATTAACATCGAACTAGTGCAATTAATTTTAAGATGTGTAATATTCAAGTTTGATCTACCCTACCCCCTACATTTTACTGTCAACTAAAATTTTCTGAAAAGTTGCAGAAAATGGGGTGAAAAAATGAAGTTTCTTAGATTGACAATTTTCATGGCTTATTCAATGCATATCATCAATATGTATCCAAATATAAAATATTAGGAAAATATCTGCAACCGTTTACGAGATATTCAAGAAAAGAAAAACCGGAAGTTCCGAAATGTCAAATGTTAGCAGCGAACATCCTTAAGGCAAGTTGTTGCTGACATATTATTAATCTTGTATATATATATCCCCGTTTCGGCGCTATTTTAAAAGGGGGTCATGGACGGGGTATTCGTTGTATCATTCGACCATTATCATTTGACCTTGACCTTTAACTGTAAAATTAAAGTTGTGGGGATTGTTTATGCAAGTATTAAATGCATTAAAATATTTTCATTTATCCCCATGTTGATTCAAAACCAATACAAAACTAAAAGATAATTCAATGATTAAGCACTTAAATGAGCTATTAAAATCATTCAAAATTCACGCTAAGGCTTCCATAAAGTGCTGTTGCTATGGCAACTGTTTGTGACATGGAGGTGCAAATGACTAATATACCAAACCCACAAATATTCAAGATACCATCTATGTCAAATATTCATTCTATATACTGCTGTCTTTGTAATGCGCCGATAAATAAGCCGTATGTGTGTAATTTTTCTTACAAATTTGGCATAAATGACCTTGACCTTTAGAATTGGGTTTTCAAGGTCACTTGAAAGTGACATCAAAAATTGTCGAAATGTGTTTACTATCAATTACACTAGTTTTGTACTTTTCAAAAACATTATCTTGGTCATAATTATTGATATTGTAAGTAAAACTATTAAGCCTTAGCCGTGACCTTTGACCTTTGACCTTGACCTTGAAAGTTAATAGAAAAAATGGCAGGAAACATTTTTGAAACCTACACATGCCAATGAACATTTTGGTATATAAAAACCCTGATTAACAAGAAAAGTCCACGGGAGCATTTTTCGTTACATAAGCAACTCTACTATGTTCCAAAATTACGTTAAGTTAGATTTAATGTCAAATAACATGAAAATGAGCGGTGATATGCGCAATTAAAATTTTGATACTTAATTGATAATATAAAATGTAAATATAAGTATTGAAATTCAGATTATAGCTTTCACTGGATGATGAAAAACATTAGCTGTTTTAATGTCTCCGAGAAGCCCTTCGGGCTTCACAGACATTAAAACAGCCTAATGTTTTTCATCATCCAGTGAAAGCTAAAATCTGTACTTCAATCCTTAAATAAATGATAACTATATAGCCCGAGATCCAAAATCCAGGAGATGTCAAAATTTTGGTTTACCCTACACGATCTTGGCCTTAAGGTTTGATGGCTTTTTTTGAAAGATATATGATAGTAGTCTATGAAACGGGTCCGTGTATAAAAATTTAGGCCGGCGAAAGTCTTCAAAATGGCCGCCATCCAAGATGGCCGCCAAAATTAGGAATTGTACAGGTTTGTGTAATAAACTTTTTCATTTTAGATTTTGTTACATTTAACTGCATTCAGTGTTGGTTTTCTATAAACTAAACATATGTTGAAGCATATTAAGTTTATTTAACACAGTTTGTATGTTCTCATGTGTTACATACGTTACTTTTTAACGCTATCTGCCATTAAATGATAGATTGGCTGTTACTGTTTGTTTGAGTGGTATCATTTAAAGTTTTAAGTGTGTTTTTGTATTTAGTGCAGTGAAAGACATAAGGAACATCTATATAAAGCAATTTTAGATACTTAATCTTAACACTTAAGTCAACAATGGGTCTTTGAACGCATAAATCCGGGTTCACACTTGATCACTAAAATATCATAAATTCACATATTTTGGGTTTGAACACATTAATTGAACAGCTACTTATGTTTTATCAATAAAACATAAAATAGAAATTTGCATTTTTAAATTAATTTGATTTAGCACGATTTTGATGTTCTCACATGTTACATACGTTACACCATTAATGTTACATGCTACAAAATCATAATATTCAGTGTTACTGTATATTTTAGTGCTATTCTTTAAAGTTTTGTGTATTTTTGCATTAATACTTTTACAAAACACGAGGGGTGTCTTGTTATAGCAATTTTTTGGTGATTTTTTTCTGCTTTTGTTGGTCAGCAGCATGTTTTTTGAAGGCATAAATAAAGGTTCATCTCAATCACTTAAACATTGAATACTGATACATTTGGGTTCTAAACACACAAAATTCCAACAGCTGCTGATTTTTTTATGAATTATAATACAAATGTCGTAGCACATTTACCTCCAATTATATTTGAATGTTCTCTATGTTCTCAAAATGTTGACAACTGTTACATATGTTACTTGTCATAGGATATCCTATAATCCCATATTAAATCATTATTTGCCTAATCTTGTTTGTTTAATGGTCCCAATTTCTGTTAATGAAAGCCTGTATTATATTTTCTTTATAAAAGATTGTGACAATTTTAATCAAAGTAAATTTGTGTAGATTTGAAGACCATGTTTGGTGTAGTATTATAGCAACACACTCCCAAGTGAGTGCTCCTTGTTTTTAACCATGCTGGCACGGAGTTACATTTCCAAAACCCATATTTGACGAATGCATTTTCCCATCTTTATCATTCTGGTGAGTATTCAGTTCTTAGGGGCATCAGGTGTAATTTTTAAATTCTATTCAACTTTCGATGAAAATTCTTTAAGCAAACAGAATAGCCCCAGATGGGACGCCGCGTTCTGCAACTTCACATCTTGGGCTATTCTGTTTGCCTATGTCCCATAAAAGGGACGCCAGGCTTATATGAGTTAAGCTAGTTAAGCTTAAGGTATCTGGTTAAATGTCTCTGTCAACAAAATACTCAAACATTATTTGACTGGCATGTTAACCCACAACACAAATAAAACATTTGGGTGATCAAACTGGTTTTGTTTTCATTAACTTTTGTTTAAAAACAAACATTCCCCTTTACTTGAGGCTACTAGTTGTATTAATCACATATAATCTTTGGTCTTAACTATTTACATTACATATTGATGTTTTATATATATTTATGAATATAATGTTACGTGTTAGAGTATTTTTTCTTTATTAACACAATGTAGATGTTCTTAACTGTTACATATGTTACTCTTATTAGTATATCCCCATAAAATCAAGAGTTTGACCATTTTTGTTCATTTTTAAACTGTTTATAGTAATTTTATGATTTATCTTTTTTTATAATTGAACTTGTATTAATTTTGCAAAAGATTTATAACATTATCAGATTATTAACTTTTAAGTTAAACGTTAAATGTCTCTCAGCTAGTTCGCTATGCTAGAGCCTGTTGTAACTACGAAGACTTTGTTGATAGGGGAAATTACTCACCACAAAATTGTTGTCACGGGGATATCGCAGTACCAAGCTTGTGTCAACTCTTAAAAAGTTCTATGGGAGACACCATGACCTTGTTGATCACTACAGCGTGGCTGCTTGTGACTTGACAACAATTAATAAGGCTTTCAATTACTGGACATTCGTTTCTTACCAGATATTCATTTTCTCGGCTTTGTAATCAGTCATAAGGACATGGCGGGTGCATTATAATGGGCAGGTGATGCTCACTCTTCGCAAACACCTAATCACACCTCCTGTTATTGGGGGATCCATGCCTGTATGGCTACATATATCGTATTTGTCAATGATATTATGGATTTTTACGAGCTAGGATTACGATTTCGGTACCTTGACCCCTTTACTTTATATTCTTTGGAAGTGGCATAACAATTAAAAGGAGAAGTGTTGGTACATTATACAATTTCTGGCAATGAATAAAATATTGGAAACAGTGAACACACTCAAAGGGGTGAAGTAATGGGTCATACTGCGCAATTTCAGGTAATGAACCCTCATCAGTGACCCTTTATAAATTGTATATGATAGCCAGATAAATACACTGCAAGTTCAAAAATTTACACAAAGGATGTCGAAATCAAAGACACATGCCTAAATTGGGTCAGATAATTAAAACAATGTTTAGAAGATGGCTCTCAATGTACATTTTTTTTATTTTGAATATTCTTTCTTATCTGAAGGGGCCGAAAAATATAACTGACATTATGGATCATGTACAGGGAAATGGTCCGCAACATAACAAAGCAATACATAACACACCTGCACTAATAACAAATAAATGATAAAAGTTAGAGCATTTGGAAGCAGTGAAAAGGCTCAAAGGAAAAAAAAATATGTCATTATTCCTCTTCGATGTCCCTTTACAAACAGGCAGTAAAAGCCAGACACTTGTGAACTATCGAATATTTGCATCAGCGTTATCTTCATCAAAGAATGTTTCACAGAAGGGACGAAATAATGATCGCATGTTCAGATGTTTCTTGACATATTATCTGTTCTTAATACTCCAAATATTTAAAGGGTAAAAAAGGTAATCTGAACTATGGATGATGTCATATTTAGACATTTTATCTTTTTATTCATCATCATCTGCTGTTTGGATATATATTTCAGACAATACCACTCAAAAAAGAAAGTGACATGGTGGGTTAAGCATATCAACATTTAAATGATTGAATCAGATAGGTAACAAAAATACACACATGGGATACAAACCCCTTTTCCCGTAAAATCTGATCCAGTAAGTCATATATAAATGAATTGTCCCCATTTTAGGACTTTCCCAGTCTAAAGTTCTATACACAGTCCTCTTCAACTAAAAATAAAATTGAGATCCTTTAAGAGCAGTTAACATATTATTGAGAAACGGGATGTTTGGCTACTTAAGCCTCCTCAGTGACCCTATGGAGCTTTTATATAGAATATTATAGAAAAGTAACTTATGTAACAGTTGAGTACACGTAGAGAACATTGAAAGTATGTACTTGTATATCAAGTTTAAGACTCTTATAAATATATTTATGTGTTCCGACCCGAACTATTTGAGTTTACAATATGTAAGTGATCTAGTTTACCACGGATTTATATGTTTAAAGACTCATTGCTGACTGTCAAAGCAAATATCGCATCCAAAATGTCTTTATCAAAATGTCTCCCATGTCGTTTAATGCAATCAATATAATACCAATTCAAAAACCTAAGAGCATATAAATGCCATTTACAACAGTTGTCAATGCTGTATATTGATTTTGTAGGAGATATCATTTAAGAAAAGTGACGAATGTAACAGTTGTCAACATCTTCAGAACATGAAAATTATGTTAATCGAGTTAAAGGCTCCTTAGAAAAGAAACGTATGTAACAGCTGGGTACATCTTGACTCTAAAACGTTTGAGTTAAAATTCTATTACATATGTTCAATTTATAAAACCTCATCAGCTGTTTTATCAATGTGTTTGACCTCAAATATGTGAGTGTATAATATTTTAGGGGTCAAGTTTAAACCGGGATTTATGTGTTTAAAGACCCATCGCTGATGGATGGAGCAAATAAAGCACACAAACTTAATAAAGATATTTTTTCATGTCCTTTAATGCATTAAATACAAAAAAGTTCAAAAACTTTAGAGAATAACATTAAAATAAACAAGAATAGTCAATATATTAATTTTGTAGGAAATGTTATAAAAAAGGTAACGTATGTAACAGTTAGGAACGTCTTGAGGGTATCAAAATTATATAAATGGAGTTAGCGGTTCTAATCCATATAATTTATTAACAAATCATCAACAGCTATTGATTGTATGTATGATCAGACCCAAAATATGTGAGTTTACCAAAAATATGTGAGTTTACAATGTTAAGTGATCAAGAGTGAACCTGGATTTATGTGATAAAAGAGCTGAGGCTGACCACCAAATGCAGATAAACGACCCAAAGAAGCTTTATCAAGATGCTACTCAAGTCTTTTAAGGAACACTTTGCATAAACACTTCAAAAACTTTGAAGAATGGCACTAAGATAAACACAAATAGTCAATATTTTCATTTCTCGCAAGTAACATTAATATAGTAACGTATGTAACGCATGAGAACATCAAAACTGGGTTAATTCAACTAAATATGCAAAAGCATATGTTGAGTTTATAGAAAATCTACACTGAAAGCACTTAAATGTAACAAAATCTAAAATGAAAACGCTTTTTACTCAAGCCTGTATAAATCCTAATTTGGGCGGCCATCTTGGATGGCGGCCATTTTGAAGACTTTCGCCGGCCTAAATTTTTATACACGGACCTGTTTCATAGACAACTATCATATATCTTTCAAAAAAGCCATCAAACCTTAAGGCCAAGATCGTGTAGGGTTAACCAAAAATTTGGACCTTGGATCTCGGACTAATAACTATTTACCGTTGTGCAAGAGGAAAAAGATGATAATCTTGACTGCAGCTTAACATCATCCCAATGAACCCTCCACCACTCACTATATATGGCGTTTTCTGCTTTCATCCGCCTGAAATATAAAATCCTTTAGACGAGAGAAAAAAGACGTTTTCACTGATGCATAGAAAATGTCGCATTTACGACGTAATCAACAACTAATTCATATGAGAATCACCATCATAATTTATTAGCTCAACTGAGCCGAAGGCTCATGGGGAGCTTATAGTATAGTGGTCGAGCCGGCGTCCGTCCTTGCGTGCGTGTGTGCGTGCGTCCGTCCGTTCACATATTCAAACTTGAATATCTCTAAGACAACATGGCCAATCGTGATCAAATTTGATCTAAAGCATCATTGAAGAAGGGAAAAGGTTGCATTAGGTTTTGGACCAGGTCGGATCAGAACTCTGGTTTCCATGGCAACAGATAGCTCCCATAGACTTAAAATGGGAAAAACATAAAAAAAAAATCTTCTTCTCAGAAACCACAAGGCCCAGAGCTTTCATATTTTGTGTGTAGCAATGTATAGTGGTCCTCTTTATAAATCCTGCCTACCGTGCCCCTGGGGTCCATACGGGCCCCGCCCCGGGGGTGTCATGGGAAAAACATAAAAAAATCATCTTCTCCGAAACCACAAGGCCCAAAGCTTTCATATTTTGTATGTAGCAATGTATAGTGGTCCTCTATATAAATCCTGCCAATCATGCCCCTGGGGTCAAAAATGGCCCCGCCCCGGGGGTCATTAACTCCCATAGACTTACAATGGGAAAAGCATAAAAAAATCTTCTTTTCCGAAACCACAAGGCCCAGAGCTTTCATATTTTGTCAGTAGCAATGTATAGTGGTCCTCTTTATATATCCTGCCAACCGTGCCCCTGACGTCTATACGGGCCCCGCCCCGGGTGCATTACGGGAAAAACATAAAACAAACCTTCTTCTCCGAAACCACAAGACCCAGAGCTTTCATATTTTGTGTGTAGCAATGTATAGTGGTCCTCTTTATAAATCCTGCCAACCGTGCCCCTGGGGTCCATACGGGCCCCGCCCCGGGGGGTCATGGGTAAAACATAAAAAAATCTCCTCCGAAACCACAAGGCCCAGAGCTTTCATATTTTGTATGTAGCAATGTATAGTGGTCCTCTATATAAATCCTGCCAATCATGCCCCTGGGGTCAAAAATGGCCCCGCTCCGGGGGTCATTAACTCCCATAGACTTACAATGGGAAAAGCATAAAAAAATCTTCTTTTCCGAAACCACAAGGCCCAGAGCTTTCATATTTTGTCAGTAGCAATGTATAGTGGTCCTCTTTATAAATTCTGCCAACCGTGCCCCTGGGGTCCATATGGGCCCCGCTCCGGGGGAGTCATGGGAAAAACTTTAAAACTTTTCTTATCCGAAACCACAAAGCCCAGAGCTTTCATATTTTGTGTGTAGCAATGTATAGTGGTCCTCTTTATACATCCTGCTATAAATTCTGCCAACTGTGCCCCTAGGGTCCATATTGGCCCCGCCCCGGGGGCGTCATGGCAAAAAAAAAACATCTTCTTCTCCGAAACTATATGGCCCAGAGCTTTCTTATGTTGTGTGGACCAATGTATAATATTCTCCTTTATAAATGCAGCCAACGGTGCCCCTGGGGTCCATACAGGCCACGCCCCAGGCATGTCATTATCTACCATTGACTTATAATGGAAAAATATGAAAAAATCTTCTCTGCAACAGCATGACACAAAGCTTGTATATTTGATATACAACATTGTCATGTGGAGCTCTACATAAATCCTGCCAATCTTACCCCTGGGATCAAATATGGCCCCACCCCGGGGGTCATTATAGGACCCTGACCTTGTTAAATGATTTTTGCAAGTGAACCAAAATGGCAGAAAAGAGGATACACAATCCAGACAAGAGCTATTCTGTTGATGTAAGTAGGGTTTCAAGGTCACATGACCAAGATGGCCACCACACCCATAGATGGTAAAAACCCCAATTACTTTGTCCAGTGACTGTACTTGTTGACTCTCAGGTGAGCGATCGTTGCCCTTGAGCTACTTGTTTAAAAATGGAATTAAAAGCGTTCTATTTATTGCATTAAAAATGGAAAATGCATGTTCACTAACCCATTGTAAAAACGCAAAAAAGTGGAAAATATAAGTATGCTTAACTTACATAAAAGCGTATTTACTTACAAAATTTAATATATTTAAAGGAATAGACACGAAGTCCCTAACCAACAGAAAAAGAAGATTCATATAAATGCAGAACGATAGAAGTATTTAATTACCTTGGGAAAAGGGAGTTTCACTGTCAGATAGAAAAAAAAAGTATTATTTATAAACAGTAAATGGGGTGTATATTTGCTGATTAAAAATGTTAAGAAAGATATACATGTGCTCTTACGGAAGAAAAATAGTGCTTTCACTAACCGATAAATATGCATCCACTATTACCTAGCTTTATATATACTCCTCCTCAAAAAATCCGGTCACCCAAAGCTGTAAGATTTGTAAAGCTGTTTTATTTTGTAAAAATTTGCTTGGTATGCTCAGGCCATTTAATACTATATTCCCAACCCAATATTGAAAATAATATTACTGTGCCATGCTTTTACGTCCTACTAATAGATTGTGTCATACAGATTTATGACATGCTGAATGTTTACCCGGAACGCTGTAGAAGTCCTGGATCAAACCCACGATTCCAAAATGCAAATACAAAGCGAGAAGCTTTATTCATACACCACGGTGGCATCTGCGTTGCATTTGTACCCAGAGGAAACAAACATGGGCGAGTCACTTGACTGGACTGACCTTCCAGATACCCCACCCATTTGTACCCTAACTACTATATTACACTATGTAGACATACACTGCATGCAAAAAGGTTGTTAATATAATTGATTTTGTCAAGTATTTTCAAACTGACAAAAATGGAAAAGAAGTTTCGTTTATTTGTTGAGTGGTTGAAACATAAACGGGTGACCGGATTTTTTTTTTTTTTTTTTTTTTTTTTTTTTTTTTGAGGAGTACAATCATTCATTTTCAGATCGAAAAAATGTGTACAATATCCGATACATCAGGAAAACATGCCAGCGAAATGTTAAACCCCTTTAAACCCCGGTTTTGATTTTTAAACTGGGGTCTGCAGGGGTATACATATTTTTCTTAATTTTGATCCAAAACATACACTGTGGGTACTCGTTAGAACCGCCTCGCCAAAGCGGTTCTAACGTGTATCCACAATCAACGTTTTGAGCAAAAAAAAAAAAAAAATGAAAATATCAAACATTTCAATGAAAACATTTCAATGAAAAATTCAATTTGTAAGCTGAAAGAAATCCCTGTACGTGTATTGCATGGGCAAGTTTTCGTAAGGAACACAGCTTTTACCGATAGAAATATATTCCTGTGACGATGACAATCAGTATAACTCCACTCAGAACTATAGCAACTACTGCGTATGTTGGTAGGGCTGAAAGTATAACACAATATGAGCCGCCTCATGGGAAAACCAACAATCTGTCTAGGCGAAAACAAAGACGCAGATCAGCTTCGCGGTAACCGCGAAGCTGATCAGCGCCTTTGTTTTCGCTACTCGGATAGTACAATTCCTCTTCTACTTAAATCCGAAATTTCAAGCTTCTAGCTCTTTTCTGTGCTTGTACAGGCCGGTTTGTGCCGGACCTGTTCGGAAACCACATTGTTGGTTTTCCCACGAGGCGGCTCATATGAAAGTATATGAGCCATCGCACGCGAAAACCACCATTCTGTGTGTCCGATCAAGCCCGACACAAACTAGGCTGTACAGTCACAGAAATTAGTTAGCAGCTTGAAATTTCGGATTATTAAGAAGAAGAGACATTGTACTATATGTGTAGCGAAAACAAAGGCGCTGTGATCAGCTGTGCAAATACTGCACAGCTGATCTGCGACTTTGTTTTCGCACATGCAGATTGTTGATTTTCTTGTACCGAGTTTCATATTACATTTCGTTTGTTTAAGAAAGCTGAGTGGCCATCTTAGCCGGATGACCACCTTGTTGGGAAAGAGCTAGTCCTTCTGCTCTTCGAGGGTGATGTCGGAAAAATGTTTTTTTTTTTTGTTTTTTTTTTTTTTTTTTGTATTTTCTTTCCTTGCTGGTGTCTATGTTGGGACTTTAAATTTAATTGCATCGATATCCTTACTTTAAGGGGAAAAAGCTGCTCTCTCGGTTCAGGATTTGGTTTTTAGTTTATCTTGTCTGTAGTTATCTTGGTTCAATCCTATTTGGGTTTCAGGGTCATGTGCTTAATTACTAGTATGTTTATGTCAGTTCCTAATCGCTATTTTTTGTACTTTTGGCTAGAACTGTTTACAAATTATCAGAAGGCCACTTAAGTAATACTCTGTTCCATTTTTACATGAATCATGGAGGCATGAACTGTTTATATCAAAGACTGTCGCTGTGGGCTAAATAAACAGTCTAACATATGCACCAAATGCAACTCTTCAATGATATTAAATGCTGTCTTCATTGTTCATTTAATTGTCTGCAACATCTTTGTTTCATCGGTATAAGAAACTGGCTAATTCTTTAAGTAACAGACTCACAGTATCATACATGATACACATAAATTGCTGCCAGAATTTGACTGTCGACACAAAATTCAAAAAACGTTAAACAATATTTTGTGTTTTAAAGTAACCAACCCTTCAAACAAATATCAAAACTCTATGTTTATGCAGAGGTTTTGAAACTGTATTTTGATAAAACAAGTAAGATTCTGGACTTACAGAATGATTCACAAAGCTCTCCCACAAAGCCGCATGTAGGACGGTTCAATGGTGGTCCTTGGTTGTTTGGCCAGTGGATAGGGGCATCGGCTAGCAGTTCAAATTGATGCTTATAACCTAGGTATTCGGCCACTACCTAAACAAAGAGTTGTCATTTTAAAGTAGAATGCATCCATTCCAGATGGTGTGGACAAAACGACAGGCTTTGGGGAAATTCTTTCTGACTGCGTCATTTCCTGGTCATTGCCTCTTGTACCTTTTTAACTACTCCAAGTCATTTTAAACTTATATAGTTATTATATCAATTAGTTTTCTGATAAAATATACTAAATGAATAAAGAAACGCAACAAGCACTTTAGGTCACTAAACATGCTTTGTAATGCAAGTATGTGGCGTTACTGAGCTAATTATATGATAGCAATATCTAAACGTCAAATTGCAACAGGTTTCACCACACTGTCGATTACGTATGTTTAATGACGTAAGCGTAACCACACTGACTTACAGTAGCACACCCTGTTACCATGATCAGTAAATGTCAAATTTGAAACCAAAACCATTATTTTGTTTCCAAAACCCTTAAAAGTGATTGCAGATGTAATTATTGATCAGTTGTTAACATTTGGTTATGTTATTGGACGTTTAACGTCAATCGAAAAAATGAGTCAAAAGCCAATAAAATTTCCTTCGGCATGCGTTATACTCAATAAAATGATTACTTATGTAAACATTATGACCTTTGAACTTCAGACGTTCATAAAACGTCCATAATAACGTCAAAATCCAACATCCTGCATTTTAAAGACTCTCATTATTTTTTTTTTTTTTTTCAAATTTTCTGATTTAAAAATGATCACTTGCCATACATTTGATTACAGAGCCTAAATCGAGTGTTTACTCAAAGCATATAATCCGTTTCGCTCCTTTACATGACGTCATATTCTGTTTAAGGAACGTAAAAATAAACGCTCCGATGACCCATTTCTACGGTACCTGTGACGTCACTGTTGATTAAAAAGCACGACGTGTCTAAAGTTGGTAGGATATACACCGTTTAGGTACAAATGACCAAAACTGAATAATTCAAATGACGTTAATTACTCATTCTTTGTTATTGTAAACTTCAGCATTCCGTTAGCAAAATTTAACGCAACATTGGACGGCACCTAAGTATGCAATGATGCTGGTCTTTATTGCACATTATGAAATCGACGTCACGTAACCAACATGCAAAGAAATTGGCATTTTCACCTTCGCCCCACCGGGGTCCAAATGGTGTTTTTCTTTTGCTCCGGAGTTAGAAGGTTATTCGGCGCCCAGGGATCTCCATCGTCGGGCAGCTTACTCAATTTGTGAGCCCTGGGTTTTGATTCATCAGGATGTTTATCATGATTTATTTGTTTGTTCTTGATGATTCATTGACTAGTTAGAGGTCCACCACAAGGACCAAATAACTAACTAAATGTTATGAACCACTGCAGAAGCTGAGGGTGAGGTTAGGTACCTGTAAAACCGGTTTAAGCCCGCCAGTAACTTTGTGTTACTGATCGTTCCAAGTCGATACTTCTGTAGTGGTTCTTTTTGTTTTATGTTTTGGTGTTTAAAATTTTTTGTGCTGTTGGCGCCTTATGTATGTTTTCATATTTTTAGTTAAGTTAAGGTAACTGAGTGGCCACCTATTGGATTCGGCTTACGATATGTTTCATGGTATAAAGTACCTGATTGTTGGTTTGGTTGTTTCCCACCTCGGGTTTTGGAGTGGGAATCCTTTTCTGATTGCGCCTTTTCCTGATCTTTGCCTACTTGTACCTTTTTTTACGTCACAATTTGCGTTTTTCATAGTTTTTGACGTTTTGTCCTTACTTTTTAAAATAAAATGACGTTTTCTCATTTCATCACGTGCAAAAAGCAGTCAGTAGGTCATTTTATATGAGGATTTTATCAAAACGTCAGATACATACGTAAAAATTGAAATTTTAATGTGTTGCGTATTTTAATTCTTTAAGTATAATTAGATACTACATGTTTTAAAATAATAAAAAGTATAAAATATGGAATCCGTTTCAGGTAGAGAAGCTAAACCACCCTATAGATTCACTGTACACCATAGGATCAGTGAAAGACACTGTACCAGTTATTGAACGCATTTTTGGGGCAAAAGTTGCGAGATCGTAGTGATAAGTATTTTGCATGTGTCCTCGTAATCAGATTTTATTCTGTGCCATATTTTTCAGTTGATCGCCGTGAAACATGTTCTTGCGTCATCTTATGGTCAACAAACCACAAAAGATGTTCGTGGGAGCGTACGGAAGGCATTTGTGTTGGATGACAGTTGTTTAAAAAGTCTGAAGTCGGTGTTTTTTCTCCTCTAGTTTGAAAATCTAACAATATTGAGAAAATAAAATACACCCAAAAGAAAGAACTAGAGTTCGAATTTCAGTGAAAAGGAACTACTGTCCCAGTCAATGAAATGTCGATTGTTTTTCTGTACCCAGTTATATAAATTGGCTGTACGAAGTTATTGAAAATTCTAGCGAGTAAATTTGCCTTAAAGGCGAAGAAATCTGCCAAAATTACACCTTTTCCGTTTACACCCCCCCCCCCCCCAACTTTCTCATTACTTCTTTGCAAAGCTCTTGATGGTCTTAGAATGTTCTATCCAAACTATTGAAAGGATCATAGATTTTTTCCCATATCTTGGGTAAGATCTTCATTGGTGATAGGTTAACAATGAAATGCTTTCATAACTTTTGAAACAACTTCTTAAGGAACATCTCAAAGGGTGTTGACATGACAATTGAGTTTGAATAGTCTACGGGACTATTTTGGGATGTAGCAGAGTGTCGAAGAAAGTCTGTAATTGAAGATGAACAACTTTGTAAAACTAGATTGTGGGTACTCAATCGATTGCTGTGTTGATGAAATGCCAATACTCATACTCTTTCAACCGAGGTGGGAAAAAACTAAATTATTAAACCGGTACTTATACCTTGAAAACATACCGTTAGCCGAGTGAGCAGCTATTTTCCCAATAGGTTGCCACTCAGTTACTTATAAACTTAACTAAAATATGAAAACATACATAAGGTGCAAACAGCACAAAAAAATTCAACACCAAGACACAAAACAATAAGAATCACCACAGACGTATCGCCTTGGAACGATTAGTAATATAAAATTTCTGGCGGGATTAAATCGTCCCATTCAAAAAATTTTCAGTCATGTTCGGACGGAGCTACTGCTTCCTGGGTTTTAACCAGTACTTTGGGGAGTTAATTCTGTCTTGCTCAAGGTGCCGCTAGGACATATGTACTGATTAATAAACATGCACAAAACCTTTTAAAATATATCGTTTATCGCCATATGGTATGGATAAAATACACGTTTGCACGTTTTTAAGTACCTCGTCCGCAATGCTCACTTCCTAATTAAGGAAAATATGAAGGATTGTACATTTCACTGACTGGGTGCAGTACCTCTAACAAGTGTGGCGTTTACTTCGTACAATGCCTCTCATTGACTGGGGCAGTAGTTCCTTTCACTGAAATTCGAACGTACGGTCACTTTTTTGTTTGAAATTTCGAAAGCGACGAAGCAGTTCAGCATGCGCTTTCTTATATTGAAGGCGCCGAAGTGGTTCTTTCTTTTGGGTGTATTTTATTTTCTCAAAATTGTTTGATTTTGAAACTAAGGGAGAAAAAAATCATCGATTTTATTTTTTTTAACAACTGTCATCCAACACGAATGCATTCCATATGTTCCAACGAACATCTTTTGTGGTTCGGCGGCCATGGGATGACGCAAGAACATGTTTCAAAGCGATCAACTGAAAAATGTGGCACAGAAATAGATCTGGATTGCAAGAAAACATGCATAATACTTACCATTATGTCGTAACTTTTGCACCAAAAGTGCGTTCAATAACTGGTACAGTGTCTTTCACTGATTCTTCGGTGTACAGTGAATCTATAGGGTGGAAGCGGACAGAAATTTGTTGACAGAAGTTTAATTAAGCATTTTAAGATATCCCACCTTCCAATTTCCTGTGTAAGGTTCCATGTCCAGCATTGCAAAGTTGGTGTCTATGTCTCCGGTCTCGCTGATGTACACCATCCCACCTATCCCTGAAATTTGCAAAGTATATAAGAGCCTGTGCATGAGAAAACCAACAATTTGGGTTTTCGACCAGGACTTACACAAAACGGGCTCTACAGTCACAGAAGTTGGTCAGAGGCTATAAATTTTAGATTTAGAAAGTAGGGGAATTGTACTATCCGTGTTGCGAAAACAAAGGCGCTGATCAGCTTCGCAGTAAGCGCTGATCAGCTTCGAAGTTACTGCGAAGCTGATCTGCGTCTTTGTATTCGCCTATGCAGATTGTTGGTTTTCCCGACCGGCGGCTCATTTGCAAAGTACATAACAAGCTATTCCTATGCAATTTAAAAATGAAAATGTTGAGATAAAAAAAAAATAAAGACCTTGTCACACATAAGCGAAAATCTCTCGACTCAGGCTTGCGTTAGATTGCCAAAAAATAGTTTTTCGTTTATTTCAAGTATTGCTTTATGTACCAGTCAAAAGCTATGGTCATGTCGGGACGTTAGCTGTTGATATGTACGTAAAACAACAAATCAAAGGAACAAGAAGTCCTTTTCGCAATAAAACGCAAGTGAATGCAAGTCTTCGTCGAGGGATTGACAAGGCCTTTAAGATCAAAACATGGATTGTGCGTGCACGTATGGTAAAAGAAACGCATTGACACTTTCTCTCCGATTCTTTCGTTGATTACATATCACTGTATTGTTTCTGTGCAAATATTGTAAACAAAAATTTTATTTTAACCACAAAAAATTACCCTGGAAAGTTCTATTCCAAACTCTTGCTACTATGCCTGTACCGTCCCTTGGATTTTCTCCAGATGCTAGGGTGTCATTCAAAGCCAGCGCATAGAGAATGAACGAGTCGTGCTGTCCGATGTCGTATACATTCAACTGAAATCATGCACCAGTATATACATTAAGGAAACATGCCCATGAAATATACAGAGATTTTTAAAGTTGTAAAAAATGAAAACTTTCAGTAGAAAATTTCTGCTTTTTTTTCTTATTTTTGCTCAAAACATAGATTGTGGGAACACGTTAGAACCGCCTCGACGAGACGGTTCTAACGACTACCCACATTCTATGTTTTGGAGCAAAAATAAGAAAAGTAGATATACCCCTGCGAACCCCAGTTTTGCTATATGAAAGTGAGGTGGGTATTCATTACACGGACATGCCTTCCTGGTGTACACCAGTAATATGTTACCACGCCCCTGCTGCCCACCCACTTTCGGGGAAGGGTGGGGAACAACCGGGCTGAAGTGTGGGTCAAATACGTTTTATTGGGGACAGTAGTTACAAATGATTGGTGTATTATAATAATAATTAATGAAAATTAATTTTAGTTGTTTCAAATGAATAATACACATGGCGCGATATTAGGCCCTATTGCAAAAAAAAAAAAAAAAAAAAAAAAAAAAAAAAAAAAAAAAAACATACATTTTTCATCAGGATAAAATGAGCCACGACGCGAGAAAACCGGTCTTCGGGGTTTCCGACCAGGTCTGACACAAACCGACCTGTACAGTCACAGAAGCAAGCTAGAATCTTGAAATTTCGGATTTAAGAAGAAGAGAAATTGTACTATCCGTGTAGCGAAAACAAAGGCGCTGATCAGCTTCGCGGTTACCGCGAAGCTGATCTGCGCCTTTGTTTTCGCCTAGGCAAAAATCCGGTTTTCTCACGATGCGGCTCAAATAATATATTGAAACCTTCTAACACCCAACTTTTATCAAGTAAAATGTAGTTTCAGGGGTATACATTTTTATATATTTTTTTAAACATATGCGGTTCTAAAATGTACATTCGATCTACAGCTGCGTGCATTTAGCATTTAGCAAAAAAATAAATAAATAAATAAATTAAAAAATAAAATAAAATAAAAAATGAAAACAACCACCTTTGAACATGAAATTTTAATATTTTAAGCTGTAACTTGGATTGATAAAAATAATCTTTGGATCCGATGCTGTAAGCCAATGATTTGCGAGTTAAACGTAATGTTAATCTTGGATAAATATATATCAATTTAATACGAGGGTTATTCAATAAGTAATGCAATATTGCAACAAGCCGACTGCCATAATCCACCTATACAAGCGGAAAGGAAATCCACAAGTCTGTGATAACCACAGAGGCATTTCCCTCCTATCGATTGCTGGGAAGATACTAGCAAAAATTCTGTTGAACCGCCTGAATGTTCATCTTGATCAGAAGGGACTTATCCCAGAAAGTCAATGTGGATTCAGAAAGGACAGGGGGACGATAGACATGATCTTCACAGCAAGACAGCTTCAGGAGAAATGCCAAGAGCAGAATGTAGATCTATATATGACGTTTGTCGACCTCACCAAAGCGTTTGACACAGTAAGTCGTGATGGACTGTGGAAAATCATGGCCAAGTTTGGCTGTCCACCCAGATTCATAGCAATGGTGCGGCAATTTCATGATGGCATGCAGGCACGTGTGCAAAATGATGGAGAGTTCTCTGAACCCTTTGAGGTAACAAATGGGGTCAAACAGGGCTGTGTTATGGCACCAACACTGTTCAGCATGATGTTTTCTGCCATGCTCATGGATGCTTTTCAGGACAGTGACACTGGTTTTCCAATCAGGTACCGTTTTGATGGCAATATACTCAACCTTAGAAGGTTGCAAGCCAAAACTAAGGTGCAGACCGATGTGCTAGATGAGCTCCTCTATGCAGATGATATGGATAAGAATGCCAGCTCAGAGGCAAAAATGCAAAGAGCCATGGATCAAGTCTCACAGTCATGTGATAACTATGATCTCACAATCAGCACAAAAAAGACAGAGGTTGTACACCAGCCAGCACCTGGAAAACCGTACAATGAACCAACCATCACTGTGAATGGAGAAAAACTGAAAGTTGTTGATAAATTCACCTACCTGGGAAGCACTCTTTCCAGAGCAGTGCACATTGATGATGAGGTCACTGCAAGAATTGCAAAAGCCAGTGTGGCATTCGGAAGACTCCGTGCAAATGTCTGGGAGCGAAATGGAATCAAGCTTGACACCAAGCTGAAAGTCTACAAGGCTGTGGTACTTCCAACCCTCTTGTATGCATGTGAGACCTGGACAGTATACCAGCGTCATGCAAAGAGACTTAACCATTTCCACTTAAGCTGTTTGAGAAAGCTGTCAAAAATCAAGTGGCAAGACAAGATCCCAGACACAGAGGTCCTGAAGAAAGCAGGGATGCAAAGCATGCATACTGTCTTAAAGCTAGCACAGCTAAGGTGGACCGGCCATGTTATAAGAATGCCTGATGAGCGACTTCCAAAGAAAGTCTTCTATGGAGAACTACAAGAGGGAAAGCGCTCTCAAGGTGGCCAGAAGAAACGCTACAAAGACACCCTGAAAGCCTCTCTGAAGGATTTTGACATACCAATTGGGTCTTGGGAACAGACTGCACAGGAGCGATCAAAGTGGCGAGGTCTCATCAACAAAGGAGCAGCTCTCCATGAAAAAAAGAGAATCTGTGAAGCTGAAAGAAAGCGCAGAGAACGCAAAGCCAATACCAATGGGCCACCAGCTGATTCAATGACATTGACTTGCTCTACTTGCAACCGACAGTTTAGAGCTAGAATTGGCCTAGTCAGCCATCAAAGAACTCACCAACACACACGAACCCATTCAAGAAATAATGATGGTCTTTCTCATTAGTGAGAGACGAACCACCAATGCAATATTGACCATATTTTTTGTTTGAACATGTTATTAAAATTTGATGTAGCTTTCTTGAAACATAAATTAAATTCGCCCTCTCCAAGACAGCTTAACACCTGGTCACATGCTCGATTTACTGTTGCCTAGCAACAGTAGAACACTGTGTAAAGGCAATTGGCCACGACTATTAAAACCGTTGCCATGGTGACAGGAAAACCAAAATAGACGTATTCACATTATTTTCCTACACTGAACTTAAAATAGTTGCATTTAATGTTCAAGATCATGTAATCTGACTGATATATTTAAATGACACCCAATCAAAGTTGAAAAAATGACTAAAATGTCTCGATCGAAGGGCGACAAATGGGGGTAGAGATACAATTTCTGCTACAATTTGACATCTAGTTTGTTTAATTGAATATTTATACGCCTATTTGTATCAGCCGTTGACGCTTTGTAAACTACTTGCCCTAAAATGCAAATCTCAGATAACATATTTCGTTGCCTAGCAACCAAAATCTATGGAAAATGCATAAAACCGAAATTGCATAGGTTCTGGCGTTGCTAAGCAACAGTTGACACGCGTGGGTCTGTATGAACATTGTAGTTGCCTAGAAAGTTCTGACTAAGGTGACATTACACAAACATGTATATAGATAGCTATTTTAAACACCACCAAAGAAATACCAAAGCTTAATGTTTATCTATTTAATTTTTGAAAAGTGGTTTTCGCGGCAATGACACCTTCGCTGTCATTCTATGGTTGCTAAGCAACATAAAGTGTGTGGTCCGATTTAGTTGATGTTTATTTTCCTGAATGCAGATTGAATCAAACTTTCAGAAATTAAAAACATTACCTCTGTCAGATAATAATACACAAAAATACATTACATATTGCATTACTTTTTGAATGACCTACGTATTACTAGCGTCGTGAGAGCCTGGCTCCAAGATTATAAAACTTTTTTTCATACTAAAATTCATCCTGCTCATAAATGTTAAAATGCCAACAATTGTTGGCATTTTAACATTTAATAGCAGGATAAAGTACAGGCTTTGGAGTTATAGGCCTTCAATTTCAATATTTTTCGGCTATTTTGCAGTTGAAATTTCATGCTCAGCTGAGTTGAGCATGAAAAAAAGTTTTATAACCTCGAGGCCTGATCATACCTCAGTATCTTGGGGCCACTTGTAATCATAATTCTGTACGGCTAATCTCATGGCTTCCTCTTCAAATTCAAAGAACTGCTCCGTCGTTGGTCTTCTGGGCCGTATCACCAATACGGATTCGTACGCCTTCTTGGCAGCCTGGCATTACGAAAACTTACCCATGCAATTTTTTTTCAGTAGCAAAAATGAAAATTTCATTGGAAAAAAAATGATGTTTTTTAATATTTTTACTCAAAACATTGATTTTGGGTTTAATATTTTTACCCAAAACATTGATTGTGGGTACTCGTTAGAACCGCCTCGCCGAGGCGGTTCTAACAAGTACCCACAATCTATGTTTTGGATCAGAAATAAGAAAAATAGGTATACCCCTGCATAACCCAGTTTTGCTATGTAAAAGTGGGGTTTAAGGGGGTATACATTTCATGGACATGTTTTCCTGATGCATACAGCATCACGATAACATGTCCGTGTAATGTATACCCCTCTACACCCAACTGTTATATAGTAAACCTGGGGTATGCAGGGGTATACCTACTAGTTTTCTTGTTTTTTATCCAAAACAAAGATGGTGGTTATTATTTTAATACTGGTTAGAACCGCACCGGCGATGCGGTTCTTACGTGTACCCACAATCTATATTTTGGATAAAAATATATCGAAATGTGAAAAATTGGACGAATATCGCAATACTGTCGTTCTTACATCACCGAATACTGCGATTATGGGCGTGGGGTTAGATCTCTGTCACTGGAATTTCAAAACCTCGGTCTGTGTCTTTTCAAATGCTTGTCAATTTGTCATTTACAAAATCAACTTTAAATGTTTTCAAACTCAATGCTAAAATTAATGAATGTCACCCCGGTCCCATTTTTTAAGAAAACTTCTAACCCCATTCTTTTCTGCATGCAATTGCAGACTGAAATGGGTTCAAAATGATCAGCGACATCCTGACAAAACTGAAAAAATCAATGCACAAGTAGGATTTTTGTAACGTTGTCTCAAAACCCCAGTTTTGAGATCACGCTCTTTAAAAGCAAATCCAAAAAATCATAGCCATTCTTACTAACAAGAAGATCTACATGACATCGTCAAATCAACACCATATTATGTGATGTCATGATGACTTCATATCGACGTTCTATTTGTCATTATAATTGACTACACATCCCCGTTGGTTTAAACAATATTTATTTCAATCAACTCATACATACAATCACATTATTATATGGTACAGGATTTGATAAAAAGAAAATGCTTATCAACATCATCTCCCACATCTCTGGTTGTTATGTCTAATAAATGAGCCGCCTCGTGGGAAAACCAACAATGTGGTTTCCGAACAGTTCTGACACAAAGCGACCTGTACAGCTACAGAAGCAGGCTAGAAGCTATAAATTTTGGAGATAAGTAGAGGAGGAATTGTACTATCCGAGTAGCGAAAACAAAGGTGCTGATCAGCTTCGCGGTTACCGCGAAGCTGATCTGCGCCTTTGTTTTCGCCTATGCAGATTGTTGGTTTTCCCATGGAGCGGCTCAAATCATACCGTATCTAGATTATCCCCTCTCTCCCATGTATATTTTCCAACCGGGAGGTCATCTACCAAGTTGAACCAGAATATGAAGGCGTACTCCCCGGGACTCATACCCATGTCCTGGGCAAGCAGGACCATGTCTCTAAAGATGTCCCCTTCACAGGCAACTATAAAGACTGTAGAAGACACAAGCATTACGAAAACAAGCCCATGTTATGTACAGGTTTTTTCTTAAATTGTAAAAATTGAACATTTTCACTAGATATTTTTTTAATAATTTTCTTATTTTTGTTCAAAACAGAGATTGTGGGTACTCGTTAGAACCGCCTTGCCGAGGTGGTTCTTACGAGTACCCACAATCTATATTTTGGATCAAAACTAAGAAAAATAGGTATACCCTTGTAAATCCCAGTTTTACTACATAGAAGTAGTGTTCAAGCAGATATACTTTTCATGGACATGTTTTCATGATGGCAACATGTATGAGCCGCATCATGAGAAAATAATCTTTTTGCATATGCGAAAACAAAGGCGCAGATTAGCTTCGCAGTAATTGCGAAACTGGTCAGCACCTTTGTTTTTGCTTCATGGATAGTACAATTCCTAAATTACTTCTAAATCCAAAATCTACGTGTACTGTACTTGTACAGCTCGGTTTGTGTCGGATTTGTTCAAGGAAAAATGTCTTGCATGACTGAACATTGCGAAAACTTGCCCATGCAATATACAGAGATTTTTTGAGCCTGAAAAATTGAAAATTTTCAGCTGAAAAATTGTGACATTTTGCCGAGGCGGTTCTAACGTGTACCCACAATCTATGTTTTGAGCAAAAATAAGAAAAATAGGTATACCCCTGCATACCCCAGTTTTGCTATATAAGAGTGGGGTTCAAGGGGGTATACATTACACGGGCATGTTTTCATGATGAGATTTTTGTTTGAAAACAAAGCCCTTTTTCCGACTATGAACTTTGATCTTGTGAATCTAGCTTTAAATGACGATTAAATATTAAATTAGGAAAGGCAATTATTTACCTCTTGAGACTCGCATCGCCTGGACAAGAGCCGTTCTTAAATCAGGGGATGTATTGTCAACCGCCACCAGTGTCGATACAATGCCAGCTTCGTCAAAACTTTTCTGCAACAAATTGTTTTCGGACAATTACTCGCTGGTCATAAAATGTTATATAAAAATCTTGGTGACCGATCTTAAGCCACTGTTGGACTGGCATGTGCCCATACTCTTTTACTTTGAAGAAATGCTCATGAATCTGTCTACTATATTTTTAGAATTTTTAGACACTAGGTTTATAATTTTTCACTCTATTTCAAATTTTTGGCACTAGGCCTTCATCAGGAAAGTAACTTTAAATTTCTGCAACTAGGTGGCATCCATTTTGAAGCATTATGTCAGTAGTCAGTAGGTGGCTTCCATTTTGAAGCATTATATCAGTAGTCAGTAGGTGGCTTCCATTTTGAAGCATTATATCAGTAGTCATACTATTGACATAATGCTTCAAAATGGATGCCACCTAGTTGCAGAAATTTAAAGTTACTTTCCTGATGAAGGCCTAGTGAGGAAAAATTTGAAATAGAATGAAAAATTAACCTAGTGTTTATCATATATTCCCTCTGGAATATTTATTTGAGAGTTTCTATATTTCTAGAGTATCAAATTTCGGGACACGGAGTAAGTCGAACTGAGCTGCCTGATGGGCTATTTGAAAATGTGCCTCAATTTGACATTGCATTTAGGTACTCCTTACATTGTGTTGAAATTCAGGGGCCAGTTGTTCAAAACTGCGTTAGCTTAACATCATGGTTAAGACCTCAACTCGTTAAGTAAATGCGGCTCAATTAGACATTAAATAAGCAAGATTGTTTCACACATCGCACATCGTGAACGTATATATACACGTAGAATGTAGCAACTAGCAGTATGAAGTGACAACAATGGTGATATCAATACTCTTCATGCCGCTGGGGCTCAAAATTAAGTTAATCAAATGCAGTATATGCCATTAGCGGTCAGTTTTTCCGTTATTAGCTTATACATGTAGCTTTTATAAGATATAATTACCAAGAGTAACAAGATTCTGTACACAGATCATTTGACCTTCAAAAACTGGAGAGAGTGTCGCTTTCAAAATGGACACATTTTCACTAGAGTTTTTCATTGATGTCATGGATGTAATCCCATGACGCTACGAGCTCTCACAATGAATAATGTACTTGAGATAATTCAGCTCCCTTTTTCGAGACTCCGCGGTCAAGTGGTTAGGAGCGCTGATATTATTAACGCACTTAACCATTCTGTGTCTGGTATGGGTTCGAGCCCTATGTGGGGCACATGTGAGACAGCCAATTAGTTCTGCTTGCAGGTGCATAATGTTGTGGGGTTTTTTTATCTTGGGATTCTCCCGTTACCGCGCCACGTACTGATTGACCCGTCTTGAAATGGATGTAACCGCAATAATTGCGAAGCTGATCAGCGCCTTTATTTCCGCTACACGGCTAGTACAATCCCTCTTCCTCATAAATCCGAAATTTCAAGCTGTCTTCTGTGACTGTACAGCCTGGTTTGTGTCAGACCTGGTCGGAACCCCAAGTTGTTGGTTTTCTCACACACAGGCTCATTTAAAACAATATGGACCCTCAAGTCATATCATCCTTTGATGTTAAGCTTGTTGCCCTTCCCCAACCACTCATTCACGGTGTGGTTCAGTGAGCTGTACGCACCCACAACTTCTTTATTCAAGTGATCTAGACAGGCTTGTTTATATGCAGAAGATGTTTTATATTTTCCACTTTTTAACGTAGAGTTCTAAAATAGTTGTTGTTCTCCATGAGAAACTATCTAGAACCTTTTGAATCAAGTGATACACCCAATGCCACTGAATTTCTTTAACAGAATATTTTTGCATAGCAAAGATGATATTCCATAAATAAATGGGTTAAAAGATATTGTGAGAAGAGTTTCTAAAATGACCGCTTAAGGATGTTCGCTGCTAACATTTGTCATTTCGGAACTTCCGGTTTTTCTTTTGTTGAATATCTCGTAAACGGTTGCAGATATTTTCCTAATATTTTATATTTGGATACATATTGATGATATGCATTGAATGAGCAGTGAAAATTGTCAATCTAAGAAATTTCATTTTTTCACCCCATTTTCTGCAACATTTCAGAAAATTTTATTTGTCAGTAAAATTTAGGGGGTAGGGTAGATTAAACTTGAATATTACAAATCTTCAAATTTATTGCACTAGTTCGATGTTTATTTTAGCTGCAGTATATGTGTACATGGTCTTCTAAGTCAGTCTTTGGGTCTTTGGTGTGCTGGTTATAAAATTTTAGGTGGTTTTATGAAATGGGCTTTAAGAAACAAAACAGCCGAAAAAAGGCTGAAAATGGCGATTTTCATGTTGTTGGTTCTCTCTTATATGCACACTACCCTATATATTTCTTTCTTTTATTCGAACAATATTACCAAGTTCTATGTTGTGTGAAAATACAAGAAAAAGTTTGAATCAACAAATATGGGTCTGGCACATTTCAAAATATTGCTATTTTCCGACTTTTCAAGTATGGGGGTAGGGTTGGAAAAGGAATCGTAAAATTTTGTAATCCACTTCAAGTTGCAAATTTTTCTTTGCTTTTGGTCCAAAATAGTCTGCGATACGTAAATACTATGACTTTTGAAAGCATTTTAAGTATATTTTTGTTCAAGACAGGTATGTTTCAAAGAATTAAAAAATAAATAAATTTTACTAAATTTAAAACATGGTGCTCAGAGGTCTCATTCATAGGCATGTAGCTTGAAAAAATGCACACTACCCTATATTTATTTTGTTATCAAATGTCTTGTGTTGTATTTTGGAATCAAAAAAGAGGGGTTAGAAAAAAAGTTTGAATACTTTTTCATTGGCAGCGAACATCCTTAAATTTTGGAACATCTTTTTGAAGAAAGACAACATAACTTTAGAATTGGGTCGCTGGTGCCAAGATCCCAATTGTAATGTTAAGAAAAGTAAAAAAAAAATAATAATAATAATAATGATAATAATGATAATAATAATAATGACAAGGAGCCTGTACAACCATTTCAGCATGTCAAAGTGGAAAACAACGTGGAAAACAACAAACAAAAGGCAGAAACATAATAAAAGCAAAAACAAATGACAACAAAACTAGAGACATAGATAAAAACAATGTTTCATCATTTGAACAGTCAGTAATTATATACATGTAAAATCTTCAAAAAAAAAAAAAAGGAAAAAAAATGGGTAAGAGCTAAACCAGCTTAACTCATTTAAGTCTATTTGTGGGACATAGGCAAACAGAACAGCCCCAGATGTGACGCCGCAAAACGCGGCGTCCCATCTGGGGCTATTCTGTTTTCATAGAGAAATTTTATCGAAAACTGAGACAAAAATTTAAATCACTCCTGATGCCCCTAGAATGAAAGTGGACTCACCCATATGATAATGATGGAAAAATCCATTAGTCAAAATGGGTTAATATACCTGTAGACTGTTTCCGACTAAAGTTGTAAGATAGTGTGTACAGTAGATATTGGCTATGTTGGTCCATTGGAAGGCCTATTAAAAGAAATATGACACTGTAGAAAACAAAAATAGTTCCATGAAGGCCCCTCAGCAGTTTCGGTAATTATGATTTTTCGAAATTGCTGCACAACTGTCTGGTTTATTAGACCCACTGATGAGAATGCATTTCCCGAAATTGCACAATATGACTCATATCTTCTCCCTTGGAATGTTTTCACTGCTTCCAAGGGATATCTTTATATTTTATTCGTTTTTTCGTTTTCTAATTTCAATTAAGCTAACATAAATGTCATTGTTCAGAACAAATTAAAACAAATCATCAGAAAAGTAGATGTAAATGATAAGTGAGAGATATTTTTGTTAGCTCTTCATAAAATCGAATGTTGTTAAAGCTCATTAGAATTGTCTCGACAAGACTATTCCAATGAGAACCCACAACATATGAAGAAATGTGCAAAATTATCAAATACTCCTCATACCATCATATGTTTTATCAGTTATCCCTTAATTATCATCAGCCGCGTCATGAGAAAACACGAGCCTGTGTAACTGCACAGCTTATTAGCGCCTTTGTTTCTGCTACACGGGTAGTACAATTCCTCCTCTACTTAGTATCCGAATTTTTCAGGCCTCTAGCCTGCTTCTGTGACTGTACAGGCCTGTTTGTGTCAGGACTGGTCGGAGACCCCGTAGACCGGTTTTCTCGCGTCACGGCTCATTTCAAGTCATCTTGTCTCCGGACTTTTACCTTAAAGACCTCGACGTAGAACTTGGCAAACAGGTTCAGGGTGAAGGATAACCTTGTCAATAGTCGAAACTGGTTCTTGTCTGCCAACTCCTCTGACATCCCGATATAGGTGAAGTGAGGTAGGTTCCACGACACGGCCATTCTCGACACAATTTTCACAGCGCCACTGCAACCTAGGACGGACAAGATATTTATTTATTTATTTATTTATTTATTTATTTATTTATTTATTTATTTATTTATTAACACACATACACATACACAAAGTTCACAGCCCCGCTGCAACTTTGGGCGCACAAGATATTTATTTATTTATTTATTTATTTATTTATTTATTTATTTATTTATTACCACACACACACACACACACATACTTTTCACTGTACCACTGCAAGCTACATTATAGAATTTATTTATTCATTTATTTATTTATTTATTTATTTATTTATTTATTTATTTATTTATTTATTTATTTATTCATTTATTTATTTAATAAAATGAATGATTTTTAAATTTATTTATTTATTTATTCATTCATTTATTTATTTATTTATTTATTTATTTATTTATTTATTTATTTATTTATTTATTTATTTATTTATTTATTTAGAGAGAGAGAGAGAGAGAGAGAGAGAGAGAGAGAGAGAGAGAGACCAATAAGTACATGCAGCTACGTGACAAAAATGATGTACCACTTAAAGATCTTAAGGCAATATTGTCGAAATCTAATACTGAACGAGTTTTACCTGTATAAAGAAAAATGCCAATTTTACCAAGACTGGTTCTTCTTGAAACATTCTTGTATGGTCCATTCAAACATCACAATCAGATTGCATTATGCCCAAATTCTCTACTTTAGAGGCTCGGCAACACGCTTATCAACAATGGTCAAGCTACTTGCTGGTTTGATTCCTTTGCCATCCAGAGAATGTTTTCTCTCAAAATATTGACTTTGGGTTTGAAATACTTTCAAAGATTGTAGTCAGGTATTTGTAGATCATGTTTATGGTTATAATTGTTCCTAAAATGTACCAAGCATGCCACATGGAAAACAATGTTTAAACAAGGAAGTCGCTTGACAATTACTGATAAGCGTGCTGCTGAGCTCTCTAAAGCTGCATTTAGGGGGCATAAAATAATCTATAAGTGATGTTTGAATTACTCATACAAGAACGTTTCAAGAACATCGTCTTCTTGTAATTTTTCAGGTAAAATCATACAAGTATTAGATTTTGACAATTGGCAGATATGCAAACTACAAAATGGGCTGATACATGGGCGGATTAATGTCTTGCAACAAAGTACCAGTTTAAAGATCTTTACTTACATGTACAATAAGATTTCAAGTGAGTTTCGTTTACGGGAGTATACACGGGTGGTAAAGTTTGGAACGACCTCCAAAAAGAGGTAGTGAATTTCTGTTCCAATCGCACATCCGGGAACTCGCGAGGTTGGTCCAAAGGCTAGAAACGGATAAACAAAGGTAGGTGTCGCTGTTTCTTTTGATTTTTTCTAAGTTTCTAGTGAAAAATGGATAATTATGGCAATGCTATGTCGTGTAAAGATGACTTCTCGATGCATAGGGCCCAAAGCTGCGGTTGAAACCGAAATAATTTCCGCTGGGTCGTTTTTAAAAGGTCGAACACGATGTTGCTTTTTCACACCAGTTTGTCAACAACTGACACCTTTTTGCAAAATTTGTGGTTTTCCATGAAGAATACAGCCCCGGTACGCTCGCCCTGGGGAAACGAGCACTCTGCATTACATATCCTGTTAAAAATGGCAACGGGGCGCATTATTTAAACAAATAATTGAGAAAATTCCAGTAGAGGTCGTTCCAATAAGTTGGAGCTTGTTCCAATTTGAATGAGATCGTTCCCAGTGCTCTCCTGTTTTATACAATGAAATTAATATCTGTGATATCAGACCAGCCAAACTCAGACAAAAATGGGCGGTTGACATTTATTGAATCCGGATGAACATTGTGTCATCAACATGGCAGGCATATCCCGGATCGGGTAAAGCTGGCAAGCCGCATAGGCTTAAATTGACGATCCAGAATTTTATAATTCTATTGTATAATTTGCCAATGATGATTGATAAGTAGCAAATGTTACATAGAAAAGTATTTGTATGAAACAAGATTTATCAAATTTTGCTTGTAGTGACTTTTTTCTGTGTTTTAATTGTCCATTTTTGCCTTTTGTTTACATTCGTGTTGTGAAAAAAAACACAGCAAAATAGTCAATAAAAGAAATTTTTGATAATTTTGTTTAATGCAAATACTTTTCTGTGTTACAATTGCTCCTTCTCAGTCCTCATTGACAAAGTACATAATTGAATAAAAAAAATTCATCTGGCCTGGGTCCTCAATTTCAGCTAATTTCAGCTCGCTGGCTTGCCAGCTGTGCCAGTCATACCCGACCATATCCCAGCCGGGGATCGAACTCGTAGCCTCTCATAGTCCACTTGGAATGATTGAATATTTGATGCAATATCGTTCCAAATTATATGAAATTGTTTGCAGTGTTTTCTTATATAGAAATGAAATTGTAGACTACACCCCTGTTTGGTACTTCTTATTTTTATTTGTTTTATTTTATTTTACTAGACATCTCACATCGAGATGATGCGTTATGAAAATGATTCATTCATGTTTCTTAAACTCTACGCTTGGGTCCCTTGAATTGAATTTTTGTATATTTCAGATGGGTTTTTGTTAGAGTGTATGTGTAGCCATTTCACTTTTGTTTAGTATATTTAACAACAGTAAGAGCGAAACAATTTACGACACGACAAAGCAATAATCGCATGTACTGTCTTTGCAATAGTTTTCTGACACTTCTTTTTTTTTTTTCAAAATCACCATTTCCTGAAATACATCAAGAAAAATATGATCGTGTCACAATCCTTTTGCGTTCCAAAAGTCTTAAAAAGAGCAACAAGACATGAAAATCGGTTTACACATAAAAGTAGGAATAAGAAACTATCTGAAGATCTGCAAAGAACAATTCAAGTTTAAATCACAAGCCAGAAACCGCTTACAAACGGTCATTAGCAAGCTATCAGTCGTAGGAGAATCGCTTTCAAACCCCCAAAATATTACAATATTTCAAACGCCATCATTTTTGTCTGAGTTTGGCTGATCTGATAACACAGATATTAATTATATTGTATAAAACAGGAGAGCACTGGGAACGATCTCATTCAAATTGGAACAATCTCCAACTTATTGGAACGACCTCTACAGGAATTTTCTCAAAACTTTGTTTAAATAATGCGCCGGGTGGCCATTTTTAACAGGATATGTAATACAGAGTGCTCGTTTTCCCAGGGCGAGCGTACCGGGGCTGTTTTCTTCGTGGAAAACCACAAATTTTTGCAAAAAGATGTCAGTTGTTGACAAACTGCCGTGAAATGCAACATCGTGTTCGACCTTTTAAAAACGACCCAGTGGAAATTATTTCGGTTTCAACCGCAGCTTTGGGCCCTATGCATCGAGAAGTCATCTTTACACGACATAGCATTGCCATAATTATCCATTTTTCACTAGAAACTTAAAAAAAATCAAAAGAAACAGCGACACCTACCTTTGTTTATCCGTTTCTAGCCTTTGGACCAACCTCGCGAGTTCCCGGATGTGCGATTGGAACAGAAATTCACTACCTCTTTTTGGAGGTCGTTCCAAACTTTACCACCCGTGGTATAGTGTCTTGTCCAAAGCTGCAACAAACGCAGTCAAGAGGCAGTCCATCACGAAATCATGTCCGTGTAATGTATATCCCCTTGAACCCCACTTTTATATAGCAAAACTGGGGTATGCAGGGGTATACCTATTTTTCTTATTTTTGCTCCAAAACATAGATTGTGGGGACTCGTTAGAACCGGGCGGTTCTAACGTTTACCCACAAATCTATATTTTGAGCAAAAATAAGAAAAATATCTTCTTCTTTTTTTCAGTGAACAATTTCATTTTTACAACCAAAAATATTTCTGTATATTGCATGGGCGTGTTTTCGTAATGCTACTAAAGTACTCCAGGAAGAGTCCCTTCTTAACTCAAAACAAAGCTTACCCACACGACTGCTCAGCTATTTCACTTTTTTTTCTAAGTTTTCAAAAATGGAAATATAGTGTAATTAAACTGAGCATCAGGATGCGCACCTTTAACGGCCAAGTCAATATCAGGGTTACTACCTGGGTCATATTATGCTCATGTAATTCAATAGGATATTATCCAAGACAATTTTTTATTTTATTATAACACCTAGGCAAAAAGCTTTCTTACTGGATATTTCATGCAACGGTTTCTATATCGAGGCAATTCAGGCCCCCAAATCACCATTTTTTCACATGTTATGATGTTGCACTTGTATTTTAAAGGTTTTGTAATGCACTAGTCATTTGTAACCACGGCCCCCACCACAGGGGGGAGGGGCGGGGATAGCCGTGGAAATGACCAGGGAGGGGGGCGGGGATAGCCGTGGAAATGGCTTTGACCAAAGTTTTGCCACGGCAGTGAGGGGAAAATGCCTGGGATTTGCTTTATTAGGGTCTGTATGGGGGTCCTGGTGTTCACTAATCACTAAAAATTTAGCCATTTATTCACTGTCATTAAAATTTTGGCTTATTCATTAAAATTAGCTCGATTATTCATTAAAATATGATAATTACTAGTCACGCCTTCTTCACCCAGCTAATATCCATAAGGTGTTCCCCACCTAAGGCTTTCCTTATCTCAAGCCACAAGGACTAGTTTTATGATATTAAATTGTAGACTGCTGAGTGCAACCTTGACATTAGTAACATCTTGAGAGAAGCAGAAATATACTCTGCTAGACCACAAAGCCCCATAGAAACTTTCCGAAGTAGTATACCATTATTTTAGCAAATCCCCTTTTAAACCTGATGAGAGAATGATCTACTGAATACGCCCAAAAGTTTTACTATGAATCTTTATCTTCAATTATGAATACCAAAGGTTATTAAAGACAAGAAACATCTTTAAAAAACATAATTGTCGAAGATTAATATCTGTTCTGCAATAGGGTACAGGATACAGGACAGACAGACAGACAGACAGACAGACAGACAGACAGACTCTTGCAGAGCCAACTCCAGACATGACTGAGAGGAAATGCTTTTCAAATGTCCTTACAGCGAGAGTCCTTAAGAGTCGCTGGACCGAAATGACTCGTTCTGTTGAGCAGAGCCTTTGATCCGAACACACCCATATTTAATGGAGAAAATCCGAACGCATCTTATCTACGATGGCCTGCATGGATCATAAAATTTCAAAATCCACAGATTTTAGATTTTAATTTTTCTTTGCAAAAGCTTCCGTCACACAAAAAGCGATTAAAATGAATAACAAGAAGGACCAATGATGGCTTGTATAGTAAAAAACATCATCTTAAAGAACTTTTTAAAGAGATGCAGTTTGTTGCCTTTTTCATCTTCCATATGGGAAAAACCCGGATGCAGGTCAAAAATGATCTGAGATGTCTTCGACAAATAAATGTAAAGAGAACTTGTTTCTTTCAAAATCGCCATTTTTATGTAGAGTCCGTAGTCCCAATTTTCAAGATGAAAGATCAAAACCAAGTTCTCATTGAACAAGAAAATGGTCTTATTATTTTCAGGCTGAGGACTAGTAAAATATATCTCTACTGAAGAAAAAAAAAAAAAAAAAAAAAAAAAAAAAGAAGAAAAAAAAAAAAAAAGAAAAAAGAAAAAAGAAAGAAAAGAAAAGAAACGCAACAATTATATTCCACTAAAGTCCAATTCGCATGCGCAAAAAATACACGCGTGTAAATATACTCCGGTGTGCAAATCAACCTGAGAGTAAATTTAAATTGCGTTCGCATGGGTTTTATCGCCAGGAGTATTTTTGTAGGTAAATTTATCATTTCTGGATTAAAACCTGTCCATTTAAGTTTTCTGTATTTGCAAAACAAGAAGAGGCTGCTTCAAGGTGTTCATGTAGACTTTGGCAGCAGAGGGGAATCATGTAATGGTCAGGCATAACCTTAGCAGTTATACAGTTCCCTTTTTTCATCCTTTCACAAGGAATTACTGTTAAAATGTCCCAAGAATCCTAACCAAGAATGATGAAGAAATAGTGTGGCTGTTTGCACTCCATATGATCTAAAGTGTTATGAATGGCAATAAACTCTTATTTAGCAACAATGTCCACAGTTTCAGCAACTGTCATATAATCAGTTAGGAACAAAAAATGTGAAAATTTGATATCTAAAAGCAGAATATTGACTTGAAATAAAAAATACTCATGGGTAAATTTTACTTTGTGTTCGCATGGGACATAATAATTTGCACATGTGTATTTGCAAAAATAAAATTTGCATCGGTAGACCCAGGAGTGAATTTACCCATATGTAAATATACTTCGGTGTGTATTTGCGTTCGCATGCGCCATTTACTTACCCCGAGTAAAATTTGCACACCGGAGTATATTTACACGTGTGTATTTTTGGCGCATGCGAATTGGACTTAAATTTTGAGGAAACTATAAGATATAATCAGAAATCATTGCGTTTTCTTTGTCTGCATCAGATATCAGTTTTCCAAATGCAAGTATTTCCGGAGTGATTCAATGCCGACCACAGGCATGCTTAACCCTCTAGTGCCCGGCGTAGCATATATGCTACATGATTTTTAGAGAGCAATAACTTGTTTAAACATGGATAATTTGACTTGCTTCCCTTTTATTGTAAAAGAATATGTTGCAGTGTTTCCAGGATTTGTGGTGTTTTTGTCTAGCTTTGTGTCATGTGACTTTTATCTTCCTTTCAAAATGGCCGCCTTCATAACCAGGTAAATGTGTTAATTATTGGTCATTTGAATTAAATGGAAAGATCATAAGCAGGTAGGTACAAAATGTCAAACTTTCTTAATATAACTTTTTCAATGTTAAAAACAATAAATAAATATCTTTTAAATATCTATGCTACCTAAATAATGCAGAACTTTCGTTCAAATTTTGATGTAGCATATTTACTACATCGGGCAGAAAATGTTATGTATCATATATGATACATTGTGCAACACAACCCAGCATCAATTTCATTTAGTTTCCTGACTCTCAATATGCATGTATGAATACGATAATGCTACATTTTTGTTACAAACATGATTTTAAGTAAAAACATGGCTTTTATCCTTATTTATTTGAGTCTCGCCATGCATTAGCCAGTGTCTGATTTTTGTAGCATATATGCTACATCGGCCATTAAAAGAACCCAGATTTTCATTTTTGGATGAGTCTCTGAAATATAATTTAGATTCTCGAATAATTAATAAAGATATCTTATTTCCTAATTAAAATATCTTACTTGGCTTGCCTTATATGATATCTTATTTGCTTTGAGATATCTTATTTGGTTTGCCTTATATGATATCTTATTTGCTAACTAGGATATCTAGTTTAGCAATAAAGATATCTTATTTACCAAAGTAGATATCTTGATTCATCTTGTACATAAGTATTTTATTTAGGTATAGTAGATATCTTATTTAGTATATAAGCTATCTAAATCATTGTATGGTTATCTAAATTATTATATATTATATGCTATGTAAGATATCTACTTGTGGCTGCGATAAGATATCTTTTAGCATGTTAGGTATCTTCTTTACTATATAAGATATCTTAGTTAGGATATAAGATATCTTATTTGATAAAAAGATATCTTTATTGCTAAATAAGATATCTTATATTCGAATTATGATATCTTATTTACTATTCGAGATATCTAATGAGCATAACATAAAGACAAGAACTCCGCGGAGGTCGATATCGCACCTGCATCGGGCAAAATCAATAGACCGTGAAATATAGTTCAAGAGCACCAGGTCAAGGTGCGTGCTTGAAGGGCATGAAGGGCATGTCAAGGACAATTACTATGCAAGGTTTCAGACTTGCAGCTATCTCTGATGTCGAGAAAACCAAACTTCAATGTAAAAATTTTCAAAGTCAGTGGACCGTGAAATATAGGTCAAGGGCACCGGGTTAAGGTGCGTGCTTGAAGGGTATGTCAAGGACAATTACTATGCAAGGTTTCAGACTTGCAGCTATCTCTGATGTCGAGAAAACCAAACTTCGACGTAAAAATTTTCAAAGTCAGTGGACCATAAAATATAGGTCAAGGGAACTGGGTTAAGGTGCGTGCTTGAAGGGTATGTCAAGGAGAATTACTATGCAAGGGTTCAGACTCGCAGCTATCTCTGATGTCGAGAAAACCAAACTTCGACGTAAATGTTGACAAAACTTCGACATAAAAATTTTCAAAGTCAGTGGACCGTGAAATATAGGTCAAGGGCACTGGGTTAAGGTGCGTGCTTGAAGGGTATGTCAGGGACAATTACTATGCAAGGTTTCAGACTCGCAGCTATCTCTGATGTCGAGAAAACTAAACTTCGACGTAAATGTTGACGGACGGACGAACGGACGAACGAACGAACGTACGGACGGACGGAAATTTGAACTCCTATATCGCACCCTGCTATAAGCAGGTGCGATAAAAAACAGCTTGCCATAGTCTCAACATGGGCGATTATCTTTTCATATGGTCGGAAATCAATTTCTATGTAAATCTACTGACATATACAGATAATTTAGTGGACACTGTGCATGTTGAATAATACATTGTTATGATTACTCCTCACTGATGACCTCAACTAATAAATATGAATTCCATCAAATAACTTTGACAATGACATTTCATCATATATGTAGGTGATCAGATGCATTTCTTCTATGATATTGTATTTTGGTTTTGTTGCTGTTCAGTTGTTGCTGTTTATTGTTCCACAAGTCATTGTGTTACATTTCAAAACAAATTAAATCTTCCTGTTTAACAAATGGATCGATATAATTAGGCATTTTAATTTTATAAGAATGTATCATATATGATACACCAAAACTTAATGCCCAATGTATCATATATGATACATGCCATAAAATCGCACCAGATATTAAAATTCATTAAATATTCACATTTTTATAATACTTTTCATGGCCGTAGCCCACTATCATGAAATAATAATTTTCTGCTCAGCAAAAAGGTGTTTGGGCACTAGAGGGTTAAAGGTAGTAAAACACACAGTGCACCTGCGCAAGCATTAAAATAATTGTACGATTTAAATTGGTTATAAATACCCATTCAAAATCACCATGTACCGCTCAGCAGATAACTCACACATTAGAGAAATAAAATTAAAATTATCCCCCTTTCAATTAAACAAATAGGGATTTTGATGGCCTTAATTACGAGCTTCTTTGTCGTGGAACTTTATTTCTTTTTCGCGAATTTTAGAAAGGGGGCAGCTGACATTGCTTCATGATAATTTGGGGGTTGAAAAGTGTGCACATGCGCAGAGCAAATCTTCCCGATTTGCATTATTTAAGACGACAAAATTGTCTCATTCAATTTTAATCGAAATGAAATCAGTTTTTTGCATGTTATACCCTAATATCCCATGAATAGGAATCTTACACCAACAATATGAAATCATCATCGTTTTACCCTTAAACTCGAAAATTCTCGGTGATCTATCGTTGCGTTTTTTTTTTTTTTTTTTTTTTTTTTTTTTTTTTTTTTTTGTTGTTTTTTTTTTGTTCAGTATATATGAAGGCTTTGTCTAGAAATTCGATAAGACGGCTGATATGGTCAAATATATTTTTGCATGACCTATGGTAAGAGGCACCTTAGAAATAAAATTTTAGTTGCAGTCAAGGTTTCTTCCAAATTTTCACACATATTAAATTAGCTGCAACATGAAACACTGACTTATCTAAAATACATGTGCCCACATTTTAGCAGTCCAGCATTACGAAAAAATGCCCATGTAATATATAGAGAGTTTTTTCAGAAACAAAAATTAAAAATTTCATTGGAAAAAAAAATAGATATTTTCACTCAAAACATACATTGTGGGTACACGTTAGAACCGCCTCGGCACAGTGTATGTTTAAGATACAAAAATAAGGAAATAAGATATACCCCTGCAAACCCCATTTTTCTATATTAAAGTGGAGTTTAAGGGGGTATACATTTCATAGTCATGTTTTCCTCATGAGCTCATTGGAAGTTCCTGTACTGAACTATCCCCATTACCTACTATGGCGAAATTCACACATTGGAAAAAAATATTATCACTGGAATATAAACCGTAGGTGGCTAAAGTTATTATAAACTAAAAAATGAATATACAAAGGTGCGTGCTGATTTTTACCTCAACATACTTATTAGCCCTGATCTCAGCCAATACGCATTTTAAAGGTGGTATTGTGGCAGCCATACGATGCATACCGACCGAAATATCGCCGTTTAACAACAACAAAAGCAAAATACAAATAGGTATAAACTAGAAAAAGATTACTGTCTGTAATGACTTATCTGTATAATTACTACGTGTGTTTTGTTAAACAAAATAATACATACAAATAAGAAGAAGAAAAACCAGAGGACCATTGATCCTGAGAACGCTAATCTGAAGCCTGATCTTGGAGAATTAAGTCATCATGAAATGACCTTGACCTTGAATACTCACACACCTTTATTGACTTCATAAGTTGTCTGCATCTGCAAAGTTTCAGGTTTCAGGCTGCAATAGTTTCCAAACCCAGTGATTTCTGAGAAAACCATAATTCTAATTTTGATATTTAAATGACATTGGGTCAAGGTCAAGAAATGACATTGTCCTTCATTAATTACTTACCTTCATTGACTCCGTTAGTTGTTTGCATCTAGCAACTTTCAGGTATCAGGCTGCAACAATTTCCAAAATATCCATTGTTTTTGCCTTTTTCTATGTAAAAGCCTATGTTTCCAAAATTGACATTGCCGTAAAATAGGTCAAGGTCATCCTAGGGTCATCATTTCATCAAACTATGATGGGCTGGAGTGCCAAATGCTACATACCAAGTTTCGTGAAAATCGGCCTGCCGGTTCTGGAGAAGAAGATTTTTGAGTGGTTTTTACCATAGTTTGGCATGGCGGCCATCTTGGTCATGTGACCCGAATTTCGCAATCAAACTTTCGTTCCCCCTACCCATGGACGCTCCACATAAAATTTCACTTTGATTTGCCAAGCAATTTCAGAGAAGATCTTTGAAAAGTGTGTATGGACAACAGACTGGCCAAGGTCAAGAGATGACCTTGACCTAAATTAATCACATACCTTCATCAGACTACTCCATTAGTTGTTTTCATCTACCAATTTTCAGGCCTCGGGCTGCAATAGTTTTCAAAAAATCCATAGTTTTCACTTTTTCCCGTGTAAAAGCCTATGTTTCCAAAATTGACATTGCCGTAAAATAGGTCAAGGTCAAGGCCATCCTATGGTCATCATTTGATCAAACTATGATGGGCTGGAGTCCCAAATGCTACATACCAAGTTTCATGAAAATCGGCCAGCCGGTTCTGGAGAAGAAGACTTTTGAGTGGTTTTTAACATATATGGGCGTGGCGGCCATCTTGGTAATGTGACCTGGATTTCGCGATCAAACTTTCGTCTCCCCTACCCATGGATGCTCCATATAAAATTTCACCATGATTTGCCAAGCAGTTTCAGAGAAGAAGATCTTTGAAAAGTGTGTATGGACGACAGACTGGCGAAGGTCAAGAGATGACCTTGACCTAAATTAATCACATACCTTCATCTACCCCATTAGTTGTTTGCATCTACCACTTTTCAGGCCTCAGGCTGCAATAATTTTCAAAAAATCCATAGTTTTCACTTTTTCCCATGTAAAAGCCTATGTTTCCAAAATTGACATTGCCGTAAAATAGGTCAATGCCATCCTAGGGTCATCATTTGATCAAACTATGATGGGCTGGAGTCCCAAATGCTACATACCAAGTTTCATGAAAATCGGCCAGCCGGTTCTGGAGAAGAAGATTTTTGAGTGGTTTTTATCATATATGGGTGTGGCGGCCATCTTGGTAATGTGACCTGGATTTTGCGATCAAACTTTCGTCTCCCCTACCCATGGATGCTCCACATAAAATTTCACTTTGATTGGCCAAGCAGTTTCAGAGAAGAAGATCTTTGAAAAGCGTGTATGGACGACAGACTGGCCAAGGTCAAGAGATGACCTTGACCTAAATTAATCACATACCTTAATCTACTCCATTAGTTGTTTGCATCTACCACTTTTCAGGCCTCAGGCTGCAATAGTTTTCAAAAAATCCATAGTTTTCACTTTTTCCCATGTAAAATCCTATGTTTCCAAATTTGACCTTGCCGTAAAATAGATCAAGGTCATCCAAGGGTCATCATTTTATCAAACTATGATGGGCTGAAGTCCTCAATGCTACATACCAAGTTTCGTGGAAATCGGCCCACCGGTTCTGGAGAAGAAGATTTTTGAAGGGTTTTTACCATATATGGGTGTGGCTGCCATCTCGGTTATGTGACCAAAATATCACGAACAAAATTTAAATGCCACTACCCAAGGAGGCTCCACATAAAATTTCAACTAGATCGGCCAAGTGGTTTCAGAGAAGAAGATCTTTGAAATTGTGGACGACGACGACGGACGGACGACGGACGGTCGGACGGACGCCGGATCATGGCCATCCTATAAGCTCACCTTGTGAGCCTTCGGCTCAGGTGAGCTAAAAAGATGATGAAGAAGAAGAAGAAGAAAGAAAGAAAGAAAGAAAGAAAGAAAGAAAGAAAGAAAGAAAGAAAGAAAGAAAGAAAGAAAGAAAGAAATAGAAAGAAAAACAAGAAGAAAGATGATGATGATGATGATGATGATGATGATGATGATGATGATGATGATGATGATGATGATGATGATGATTGAATGAATGAATGAATGAATGAATGAATGAATGAATGAATGAATGAATGAATGAATGAATGAATGAATGAATGAATGAATAACCAACCTGGACCAATAATGGCGTGAATTTCGTTATTGTGGTACACCTCAGCGGCCAAGGCTCCCCATTGCATCTCTGTGCAAGGATTACTCTCTACATAACGTGCGATATAGTTGAGGTTTGCTCTGTCCTTCAATATCTCCCTACTTTTGTTCATCGCTATATCGACTATTCCTATGTTGCGTTCAAAGTTGAACGGATAACCTGTGCCCGGAATTTTTTCCATCAAAACTGCGATGGTGATATTCGGGCAGGTGTTTTCTTCAGAACAACATGTTACTTCATATATGATTGCACATAGTGCAACGTATATTGTTAACTTCATGGTGTTAAATTGAAAATAACATCATGCATTCATGTTACAACGTTCTGATGTGAAAGCATACATAAAACACGTTTTATTTTCAATCTTCAGTTATACCAAGTTAAATTAATATACAGTATTTTAACTACCACAAAAGTTTTCATCACTGAGATGGTGAGAACCAATATCCAGATACTTAAAAAAAAGTTTGTTTCTGTCACTGGCGATAAATCTCCAAAATGCAGTTTAACAAATCATATATTAACACCACGTTGTACCGATTTTCAAAGACAGAAAGTCCAAATGTATTTGACATGTAGTTAGCAATTACTATGTTCAATAGTATAGCTGCTACTGTGACCAATGCAGTCTCACGCCTGCATTATACGTACCAATGAAAAAGCAGGAAAGCATGTTATAGTATGACAAGTCAATTCTACTATATACAATAATAAGAAGATAAAATTTCTTTTCCGAGCATTAACGTTTGCCAAGCCCAATGGCAATAATGTAAATTGTTCAAAACATAGATTGTGGGTACATGTTAGAACCACATAGCCAACTAAATTTGAAACCAGTATTAAGCAATTAGCAATTATCAGTTAGCAAATAGCATTTATGATTACACAAACTAACTCATCAATGTGATCTTTGTCAGTTTCAAACTTCTCATCACTCGCCGAAGGCTCGTTTGATATATGAAATGACCACTCGTGTAAGATTCTCTATATATTAAAAAAATATCGAAATTTTTCTGAAGAAAATTTTCAATTTTTACAACTTAAGAACAATCTCCGTGTTTTCATAATGTGACCACCACAAAATTTGCGACTGTTAGCAATATGCACTTAGCAAAAGACAATTAGTATTTAGCAAATACGTTAAATTGCATTTAGCAAATCGCAATTGACATGTCGCCTCGGCCTTCCATAGATCTGTAGATGTTTATATTTATTTATTCATTTATCCGAAATTTTAGTGAACATATTTACAGACATACAGGCATTTACATAATAACATGGAAGAATATATAATATGTGACTCGGATTAGGCGTAGGCATGCCTATAATTGCCTTATCCGTAGGGCTATTTGGCTTCCATAGATGTGACTGCAAAGTCTATTGATGAAAACAGGAAATTCTTTTTTATCTTAATAACTCAGAATATCAGGCTGTCAGCATAAAATAATAAATATTATTATATAACTATAAATAGACAGTATTTCAGAAAATGCTTTCAGTCCATTGCATATTTTGTCATATTCTATAACCTGGGGTTTTTCCCATTGAATATTTGTTACTAAATTTAGAACTCTCTCTGTCATTGGAAATGTACACTGATTGCTGTCAAGCAGTAATGCCAATGAAGTACAAATGATGTTTATTTGAATTTAGACTTTAATAATGTCCCAATAAACATTTTTCAGTCATGCTGGGACTATAAGTAAACTATATGTATACACTAATTCATTTACAGATAAAAAATAGTTATTTTAAAATTATTTTTATCATGTTTGTATAAAAAGAGTGTTATATAATAAAACAATTGTTGACTATTGAGTCATCGAATATGATGTGATATCCAACAGAGACTACCAATATTGACCTCGGCTTCGCCTCGGTCAATATTGGTAGTCTCTGTTGGATATCACATCATATTCGATGACTCAATAGTCAATAATTGTATAATATCACAATGTGTTAAAGAAATGAAGTAACAGTTCAGCTATAGGTCATTGAGTCATATAAGTCTAGCGTCCTTTGCTTTGTGGGGCGTAGGCAAACAGCATAGCCCCAGATGTGAAGCCACAGAACGCGGCGTCCCATCTGCACACCGTACATACGGCTCGTCAAATTCCAACTGGTACGTCAAATTCCAGATGTTTATGTCAGCACGTGCGTTTTGGCGCGTAAGCTAATCTTGTTGTTTTTTCTTGTTTTATTATACTTTAGCTAACGGTTTCAGAAGAAAATAATAATCGACAGTCTTGTGTGGACATCCACGCATCTGTACATAGAGGTGTCATGGTCAGCTTATCCGTGGATTGGCGAAAACATTGCACGAAAGTCTTAAAATGGCACGTTTTCAGAAAACATCCATACTTTTTGCCAAATATCTCCATAACTAGAAATAATTGAAAGTCGCATGCTCGAATATATATAGCTTAGTATCTATTTAAAAGCCTGATTTAAGCTTTTATTCAAATTAATTACTACTATTGATAGTGCAACTCATTCTTTTGAACCATGTATGATTTTACATGATACGAACCACGACAGTCGTTTTATACTTGAAAGACCAGACGGACAATAGCTTTTGATACGTCAAATAACAGACGTAGACACGACCTTGGATACGTGTCGCATCAGACGTGCTGAGTGCGATTATTTCAAATACCCATGGCACCCTGGCATTGTTTGGCCTTCTTAAGCGGTCAACTTGGAAGTATACTTTTTAAATCCAGTTTTGCGTCCCTTATAAGAATATTTCATTCATCTACACACACACACACACACACACACACACACACACACACACACACACACACACGATGCGCATACCTAAGAACACGTTCAAAAAATAAATTGTATATTTCTTGAATTGGAAATGTTATGGATGTCATACAGTTTATAGATTGGTAAAGAGAAAATGGCCACATTAAAGACACACGACGTTGATTCACTATATATCAACATTTGAACAAAATGTTGAAACCGTAGAATCAACATTAAGACACACATTGTTGAAATAATGTTAAATTATGTTAAAATAATGTTGATTCGGTCAACCTTTAAACATTGTTGAATCAATTCGATTCACTGAATCAACATTGATTCTACAACATTGTTTCAAAGTTGATTGAATCAACATTGGCTCGAAATTGTTTCAACTTTGTGTGTCTGCTGAGTTGTTTCCACTCAAACACAGTATAACTTTATGAGAGTGATATAGTGGTCGGGGTTTGAAACCTGATTGTCTCAGTTCTTGATCCTTGGTTAATCTTATTTTAAAGGCGCTGATAGTCAACGACCTTAACCACGGCCTGTTGTGCGGTCGAGTGATCTAGTGGGTAGTTAGTTCCCATCATCCTCTAGAGGTTGTGGGCTCGAACCCCGACCGACACACACGCGTGTCATGTTGATGACTTATGAGCCCCCTGACTCTGTGGCAGTATGCAGGACGCGCAATATGTACCTCAGTTCGCGGCTAGTTTCATATTACACCCACTTTCACTCGAGTTTCAGCATTTTAGGTCACTCAAGTGTTTGTGTAATTCATGTAAATTTTATTCTATTAAAGAACTGAAACAGTGTCCAAAGTGCCAGGTGTTCTTAAAGTCTATTTAGCATTAAAACAAAAACAAAAACACATGTATTTGTTCCGTTGGTATAAAAATTAAATTCCTTCAAAGAAGCACATCGGCACACAAATAAAACACAGGTTATGCCATGGTGTTTCTGGGGCGAAGACTCAACCGAGAGAATGCGTGAAGACACCTGATGCCTAACAACGCCCCTGGACATTGGAGCATTGGAAACCAACAATCAGTTTGAACCCTGGTATGCCCAGGCTGAGACCGCAAAGCTTCGGCCCATGCCATACTGAATTTATAATCAAAATTAGGGATATGTATATAATTCAAGCTAGAAACAATGCGCTATTGATAATTCGTAAATAATTCCCCCGTCTCATGGCGCTTATACATGTACGTGTACTGAGTCGCGTAGTGTTCTATTTGAATATTTAAAATTGCTTTGCAGTAACCATAGATGTATCAGTTAAGTTATGTGGAATATTATCAAATGCTCACACTACCGCTTTCATTTTTTTCCATAATTCTATATAGTCAAAAGTACAATCAGCTTTTTGTTCATCGAGTGGCCATCTTGAGTAAAAAAAACGGCATATAAAATCGTTTAAAGACAGTCGTTTCACTTTATTTCCTTTCCAAGTAATGTTTTCTTTATGCAATTAATGGTTAGTAGCGATGCAAATTAAACCATATACTGACTATTGCATAATAAAGAAGTGTTTTAGTAGACCCGTATCATAAAATGTTGATCTACCGTCTGGGTCGTTCCGTATCGGCCGTCTGTAATTTCACTTATCATATGACATTCGCCCGTCTGTACTTTGGTGTATTGTTTTTGTCGCCAAGCGACAGAATAAAACGATAAATACACTGTAAAAGTTGATTATAAATGATCCTTCAGATGGAGATTGAAAAAATATAAGCCTCAATAAGATTATACCATGAAAAGTTTAGGTATTCTGTGTAAAATACAGCAAAATAACTTACCCGCCAAAACGCACGCGCTGACATAAACATCTGGAATTTGACGTACCAGTTGGAATTTGACGAGCCGTATGTACGGTGTGCATCTGGGGCTATTCTGTTTGCATGTAGATAAATTTCATCGAGAAAAATAAAACCCACTCCTAACACCCCTAAAAATGAAAGTGGACTCACCCAAATGATAATGATGGATTAAGTCAGTGTCTCGAAGATTGTTGTCGTTTTTAAATTGAGCATGTGCGTGAGAAAACCAACAATTTGGGTTCCGATTAGGTCTGATACAAACCAGGCTGTACAGTCATAGAAAATGGTTAGAGGCTGGAAATTTTGTATTTAGAAAGAAAAGAAATTGTACTGTCCGTGTAGCGAAAACAAAGGCGCTGATCAGATTCGCAGTTACTGCGAAGCTGATCTGCGCCTTTGTTTTCGCCTATGCAGATTGTTTTCCCATGCGGCGGCTCAGTTGGAAGAGCGAAAACCGAAATCCGCGTTAGCAGACTTTTTTCACAAAAGAAAAAAGCTTAGTTTAAAGCTTTAACTATGGTAGCATATGCCTAATGTACAATGGGCGAAGCTTATCCGCCAGGCATCTAGAAACATTTTGCATATACTGAATAAGACAACGGCAGAGTTCTCAATAGGATTTAGAAAATTAGAGTAAAGATTCTTCCCATACTTTACTATTGGTTGGATTCAGAATCAAAAAGTTAGAGTTTAAAACTCCAATATTGGAGTTAAGCAGAACTCTGCAACGTAAAATTTGGATCAAAACAATTTAAATCAAAATAAATATAGAGTATGAAGGCGTAACTATAGAGTAGTGATATTTTTAAAAGCATTGCAACCAAATATATTCAATTTCTTGGGATTCAGAACGAATCGACACTTAATGCCTCCATTTTCAGCAATCGGCTGTAATATGTAAGCTTTCAAATTTTTTTGAGATGTTCAGAGAATTTCCTGCACAATTTTCTGCAAAAGATTTTCTGCACACACAGTTTTCACAATAATTTTTGGCCTCACTGTCTTTTTGTTCAACCGAAAAATTGCACCAATAAAATCAGTTGAAAAGAATGAATTCAGGCTTAAATAGACGTCACCTTCCAATTGGACACCTTTCACGTTTCATCTCGTGAAAGTGAATGTAGATTCAGAAAATAACAAGTGAACACTAGCTGATCATCACTCACTCGCGAATTCAAGAACTCGCTAATAATTCGGAAATAGAAAATTCGTGAAATAAAAGTCACGCGAAAAATTCCGAATTTACAGTCCGCATTCCTACTAGGCGGCTAGCCAGAGGGTCGATTGCTCCCCCCACCCCCACCCCTCCCCCTAGGGAATTTTGCAGACATATACATGGCTTTTTCCAATCTCACCAAAGCTTTCAACAAAGCTGTGATGGACTCGGGAATTTCTGAGCCGTTCATACATAATCATTATTTGATTGTGTGACAATTTCATGATGGTATGCATGCGCAAGGTCAGAACGATGGAGAGTTGTATTAGACTAATATTGTGACAATTGAAGCCAAACAATGGGGAGCTTAATATATAGTGTGGTACTCAAGCCGGCGTCCGTGCCTCCGTCCGTGCGTCCGTCTGTCCACATTTTCAAAGATCACCTCTGAATCCGCTTGGCCAATCAAAACCAAATTTTATATGAAGCATCTATAATAAGGGGCAACCAATGTGTATATAAATAATCCACGTCACGTGACCAAGATGGCCACCATGACAATATTCGGTAAAAACGCTTCTTCTCCAGAACCAGTGGACCGATTTCCACGAAACTTGGCATGAAGCATCGATGGCTATTGTACTACAATGTGTATATAACTCATGATCCTGTGATGACCCTGACCTATTTTACGGCAAGATCAACTTAGGTCACCTATGCATTTGAATGGGAAAAACTGTTAAAATGTCATTTAAAATAATATATATATACATTGCATATACCAATAAACATGTTTGAACATTATGGAAATCACCCCAGTAAATGGGGCAGATGAAGCCCTGGAGCCATTTTTTTTTCATAATAATCAATATCCTGTCCATTTGCCAATTTCCTGCAAGTCATTCCCTTCAACTGACATTTTAACAGTTTTTCCCATTCAAAGGCATAGGCGACCTATGTTGACCTTTTCATAAAATAGGTCAATGTCACCACAGGGTCATGATTTATATATACAATGTAGAACTTTAGACATCGATGCTTTATGCCAAGTTTCTTTGAAATCTATCCACCGTTTCCGGATAAGATTTGTGAAAGGTTTTTACCATACATGGGCATGGCGGCCATCTTACTCATGTGACCTTGATTATTTATATACACATTGGTTACCCTATCCTATAGATGCTTCACATAAAATTTAGCTTTGATCGGCCAAGTGGTTTCAGAAGAGATGTTTGAATATTATGGAAATATACATGTATACTGTCCCGGGGTGGGGGCATATAAGCTCCTGGGGACCTTTTTTTTCAGAATCATCAATATTCAGTCCAACTGCGCATTTCCTGCAAGATTCAGATGCATTGGCGACCTATGTTGACCTTGCCATAAAATAGTTCAAGGTCATCGCAGGGCTATGATTTATTTATACATTGTAGTACTTGCGTCATCAATACTTCATGCCAAGTTTCGTTGAAATCGGTCCACCGGTTCCGGAGAAGAAGATTTTTGAAGGGTTTTTACCATATATGGGCATGGCGGCCATCTTGGTCATGTGACCTGAATTATTTATATAAACATTGATTCCCCTTCCTAAAAATGCTTCATATAAAATTTGGCTTTGATTGGCCAAGCAGTTTCAGAGAAGAAGATGTTTGAACATTATGGTAATATACATACATGTATATTGCCCCGGGGTGGGGGCATATGAGCCCCTGGTGTCAATCGTTTTCAGAATCATTAATTTTCAGTCCTGTTCCTCATTTCCTGGAAGTTTTTCCCTTTAAATGACATTTTAACAGTTTTCTCCAATTCAAATGCATGGGCGACCTATAATGACCTTGCCGTAAAATAGGTCAAGGTCATCACAGGGTCATGATTTATATACACATTGTAGTACTTGAATCATCGATGCTTCATGCCAAGTTTCGTCAGTTCCGGAGAAGAAGATTTTGAAGGGTTTTACCATATATGGGCATGGCGGCCATCTTCGTCATGTGACCGGGATTATTTATATACATATTGGTTCACCCTTTCTATAGCTGCTACATATAAAATTTGGCTTTGATTGGCCAAGCAGTTTCAGAAGAGAAGATCTTTGAAATTGTGGGCGGACGACGGAGACGGACGACGGGCGGACGCCGGAGCATGGCCATCCTATAAGCTCACCTTGTGAGCCTTCGGCTCATGTGAGCTAAAAATGGATCCCAGGGGCTCATCTGCCCCCACCTCGGGGCAATATGCGTGCATATTACCATAATATTCAAACATCTCGTCTGAAACCACTTGACAAACACAGCCAAATTTTATACGAAGCATCATTCTAACATACCTCGCCTATATAGCCAATGGTAAAAAACGTGTTATATTGTGCAACAATTTCACTGGGCGAATAAGCGTGACGTTACTTTGCGGCATTTGTGACGTCAGCTATCCCACAAAGCAGCGTTAGACGGTGAAACGTCGTTTTGGCGCACAACAAACGTAATAAGTGTGTGTAAATACCAGCATTACAGTCAAATATTTGGCGGGATATCTGCAATGCAATGGCGGAAAACTGAACGATATCGACGGTTTCAGCAACATTTATTCCGTCTATTGTGTGTTAGAATCGAAATAGATAAGCTCAAGTGCGTGAATTGTTGAGTAATAATTCACTGTTTGTCGGTCAGTTGTAAGAAGATAAATCACTCGCGCTACGCGCTCGTGATTTGATCTTCTTTACAACTGACCTCCAAACAGTGAATTATTACTCAACAATTCACTGCTAGAGCTGATCTATTTCTTAAATAGGAAGGGGGAATCAATGTGTATATAAAAAATCCAGGTCACATGACCAAGATGGCCACCAGACCATCTATGGTAAAAAAACCTCTTCAAACATCTGCAGTGATGTAGATAATTATTTTTCGCAATGCGTACTGTACGCATCAGAATAAATGTACAGTGCGTACCGACAATATTACTGTGTACGCGTTTTCTGAAGGTTCATATTCTAACCTCTCATTCAGAATCAAACTTATAGATATGCACACGTATGGATAAGACCATTTATTCAAGTATGAAAATTCAAGTAAACTGGTTGATAATCCTAAACTTACATGTTATTCTGTCATTAAGGCTTGTTAAACCATACTTTTGTATCCAGTATAGATAATAAGAGAGCAAAAGTGAGGAAAAACATAACTGGCATGGCTGTAGAACATGGAATACATCAAGTTTTGAATTAAAAAAATATGACCAGAAATCGATGCAAAATGCCTATTCAATAAACCAAAGTGACACACTACTAATAAATTCATGAATAAACCTTTGGTTATTTAACAGACACTGAACGGAATACACGTTTATGGTATAACTACTGAAGATACATAATATATTGCATGGTATGTAATATGAAACGATCAGAAGCTGCATTCATATTGTAACTACTTTTCGATTGTTGTGACAATTTTAAAGGTATTTTTATCTGTGTACGCATTAAATCGTAAACTGTTTGCGTACCGCTGATTTTTACTGCGTACATGGTACGCACAGGTCTGATATTTCTATGTGTACAGGGTGAAAAATCGTGCGTACATACGCAGTACGCATCGTTATCTATTTCGCTGATCTGTGAAACCTGTGGAATGAGTTCAATGAAACTTAGCATGAAGCATTGATGGCTAAAGTACTCCAATGTATATACAACTCATGACCATGTGATGACCTTACTCTATTGTATATATAACTCATGACCATGTGATGACCTTGACCTATTTTACGGCAAGGTCAGCTTAGGTCGCCTATGCATTTGAATGAAAAAAAAAAACTGTAAAAAACGTCATTTAAAGACAAAATCTTGCAGGAAATGGACCAGTAGGACTGAATATGAATGATTCTGAAATAAACTGGACACAGCGCACAGGGGCTCATCTGCCCCAACCCCTTGGCAATATACATGTATATTACCATAATATTAAAGCACCACCATTACGAAAACTTGCCCATGCAATAAACAGAGATTTTTTTAGCTTTAAAATTGCTAATTTTCAGCTGAAAAATTTTGACATTTTTCTTATTTTTGCTAAAAACATAGATTGTGGGTACACGTTAGAACTGCCTCGCCGAGGCGGTTCTAACGAGTACCCACAATCTATGTTTCGGAGCAAAAATAAGAAAAATAGTTATACCCCTGCAAACCCCAGTTTTACTGTATAAAAGTGGGGTTTAAGGGGGTATTCATTACACGGACATGTTATCCTGATGACTCTCTCTTCTGAAAACAACGCCAAATTTGAGACGAAGCATCTATAGGAAGGGGGAACCAATATGCATATAAAGAATCCAGGTCACATGACCAAGATGGCCACCGTGTCCATATATGGTGAAAAACCGTTCAAAAATCTTCTTCTCCAGAACCGGTGGACCCATTTCAATGAAACTTAACATGAAGCATCGATGACTATTTTTAAAAAGTACTATAATGTGTATATAAATCATGACCCTGTGATGACCTTTACCTATTTTATGGCAAGGTCAACTTAGGTCGCCTATGTATTTGAATGAGGAAAACTTTAAATGTCAAAGGAGAAAATCTTGCAGGAAATGGGCAGTAGGACTGAATATCAATGATTCTGAAAAAAAATGGACCCCATGGGTTCATCTGCCCCCACCCAGGGGTAATATACATGTATATTACCATAATATTCAAACATCTTTTTCTCTGAAACCGCTTGCCCAATCAAAGCCTTTATATGAAGCATAGATCTATAAGATGGGGGAACCAATATGTATATAAAAATCCAGTTCACATGACCAAGATGGCCGTGAAGCCCATATAATGTAAAAACACCTGCTACTTGGCTGTACTTGTTGACTCTCAGGTGAGCGATCGTTGCCCTTGTGCTCCTTGTTTATTTCTCCTCTCAGGAGGTAGTAGTAAATTGTTTTAACAATATAGCTGAATGTTTGACGCTAGTCAATCTTCTCGAGATACGAGAAGATTGAAAGCCTCAATATGTATTATGAATACGTTATAGTTATGCCTTTGATTAGTTGAGGTCTTGAGATACAAAACCAAGAGGCTGTGAAACGCATATCACTTTATAGCCTCTATGAAGCTATAAAGCCATGCCTCAAATAGTCTTAGAGACCCGTCAGACGCATTCAGCTGTATAGATTTAGAAGCTACTACATACCCACACAGACATTTCTTAACTTAAGGAAACTTAACTACACATTCAACTTAGCTAATTCAGATACTCATAGTCTCCCATTGTTGGAAAGCCTGATCGGCGTTAGTAGAATAATACAAAATTTTGAGCCTCTGGTTATGTTCTGTCGCTGCACAGCCCAGTTTGTGTCTGGTCCGATCTGAGACCCCGAAGATGAACATTCTTTTTACCATTTTAAGGATGTTCGCTGCTAACATTTGACATTTCGGAACTTCCGGTTTTTCTTTTGTTGAAGTTGCAGATATTTTCCTAAATACATATTGATGATATGCATTGAATGAGCCATGAATGATTTTTTCCGACTTTTTAAGTATGGGGGTAGGGTTGGAAAAGGAATCGTAAAATTTTGTCATCTACTCAAGTTGCAAATTTTTCTATGCTTTTGGTCCAAAATAGTCTGCGATACGTAAATACTATGACTTTTGAAAGCATTCTAGGTGTATTTTTGTTCAAGTAAGGTATGTTTCAAAGAATTAAAAAAAATAAACTAATTTTACTAAATTTTAAACATGGTGCTCAGAGGTCTCATTCAGTGGCATGTAGAGCTCTTGAAAAAATGCACACTACCCTATATTTATTTTGTTATCAAATAGCTTGTGTTGTATTTTGGAATCAAAACAGAGGGGTTGGAAAAAAAGTTTGAATACTTTTTCTTTGGCAGCGAACATCCTTAATTGATTTTCAGCATATATAATTATAATATTCTGTTCATGCAGATTATGGTGAATTCACCTATCTATTGCTAGGGATATGTGTATTTGTATGTATGGTGACAACCCTGTCCTTGGATTATATGCCAGTAAACTATTTGATTTGATTTGATTTGATATAACACTACTGACAATCACGTGGTATTGTATACATACAAACCGATAAATGATCGGTGACACACACTGCAATTGAGAACGAAGTTGAGATGAATAAATCGAGTTTTCCCCTATACCGTTTCTTCTACTGATTGATAGATAGGTGTAGTCAATGCAGAAATTGAACATTTATTGAAAGAAAGTAACATAAGAAATCCCGGTTATTTCGTTTTCGCAAACACTTCAATGTTATTGTGTTGGAAGCACTATATTGTCATGGGCGGAAGTGTTTGCGAAAACGAAGTAACCGGGATTCCTAATTATGCTAATTTCATTCAATCTGCATTGACTGCACCTAGTAGATCTATCAGTCAATAGAGTAAACGGTATAGAAAACTCGAATTTTTCAACGCAACTTCGGGCAGAATTGCATTGTGCGTCACCGATCATTTGTTGGTTTGTATGTATACAAATACCACGTGTTTCTCAGCTGTGTATAAAGCTGAGCAATGATAACTCTTCTTTTAAGTGGCGTAGAAGCGATCAGAAGCGCATGCCGGTATATACTCTGTATCATACCCTAGTCTGCTGGTTCGAAACCTACAAACGCCAATTCAGTACATTTTTATTTCTCTACTTTATTATTTTTCCGATGTACTTGTATCAGAAATGATCTTGGCAGGTGTGTACATCTTTGATATGAAAATATTATTTCCATAGGATCCAGTTATTCTATGTACATGTATATAGACGAGTGTGCTTGCACAACGAAAACAAGTAACACACGGGCTATGCAGGGAACTGAGCTATGCGAACAGCTTTTTAAGGGGCGTAGTACGTGAAGCACAATCGGTATAGCGATCATACGGGTCCTGAAATAACATAAATAATAAGCTAGGCGCAGACTACCAACGCCAATTCAGTGTTACATACATGTAATTCTGGTTTCAGCAGAGACATACATGTAGCATAAAGGGACCAGTGATCGATCAAAAAAAGCCATGTTTGATAAATTATCGGATCAGACATGCGTTTGAGAATGCATGTGTACAGACCATATCGAGGCTTGAACCTTCGCCATGTTTTTCAATATCTCAATTTATGACGTCGTCACGTCACGTTCTCAGCGACGTCATTTTAACACACCCACCACCAGACGGTGTGAATCAGGGTCAGGTGGACCAGTGATCGAGCGCCTTCTTTTCTCTCTAAAACCGCGGCTAACTTGGAAGGTATGTAGAATAATTATTGGTTGTACCTCTAGCCCATGTAGCCCCTGCCTCTAGGTTGGAAATGTTCAGTTAGTTTAAAGAAATAAAGCGGCGAAATGAAGAGGTAAAAAAGCATAAACGCCCATATGAACAATTGGAAAGTGTTGAAAAAAATAGCTCGAAAATCACAAAAAAATGTCCATCAATCGCAGCGTTATCCTATAATGTTTTGTATGCGGTAAAGTTAAAACATTTAGCCAGTCGGAACGAATGTAGATTGTATATTGTGAAGTGCCAGAATATAAGAATCTTACTATGGTGTTCTGTTCTAGATGGAAGTTTCCAACCCAAGGGATACAACCGTGATGAGCGGAACCGAGGCTCGGCCGAGGTTCCGCTCAGCACGGTCATCCCGAGGGTTGGAAACTTCCATCTAGAAAAGAACACCATATTAGATTCTTTTTCTTGCACAACAACCCCCCAAATCTGGTTTATTTCAAGGTTTTGCGTAATTATTTTTGGTGCACTTAGCCTGGGTGAGAACACCTGGGTGAGATGCAGGCAAAAAGTGTGGCAATTTCTGTCTGGTGTGCAAGAAAATGCAAGATAGAATTTTCATTTAGCTTCCTAATTATATTTAAATTAATGTTTGTAAGGTAATATAATGCGCTTTAAGATTTACTTCAGGTATCTTTTGAAAATGACTTTTGGTTTCAGACAGGATTTTCATTTAAAAAGGTACAAGTAGGCAAAGATCAGGAAAAGGCGCAATCAGAAAAAGATTCCCACTCCAAAAACCGAGGTGGGAAAAAAACAAACTAACAATCAGGTACTTATACCAAGAAACATATCGTAAGCCGAATGAGCAGCTATTTTCCCAATAGGTGGCCACTCAGTTACCTTAACTTAACTAAAAATATGAAAACATACATAAGGCGCCAACAGCACAAAAAATGTTATACACCAAGACATAAAACAAAAAGAACCACCACAGAAGTATCGACTTGGAACGATCAGTAACACAAAGTTACTGGCGGGCTTAAACCGGTTTTACATGACCATAACCTCACCCTCAGCTTCTGCAGTGGTTCATAACATTTAGTTATTTGGTCCTCGTGGTGAATCTCTAACTAGTCAATGAATCATCAAGAACAAACAAATAAATCATGATAAACATCCTGATGAATCAAAAACCAGGACTCACAGACTGAGTAAGCTGCCTGACGATGGAGATCCCTGGGCGCCGAATAACCTACTAACTCCGGAGCAAAAGAAAAACGCCAGTTGGACCCCGGTGGGCCAAGCAACAGACAAGAATATAAAGGTATAAAAATTATACCAAATCTGGCAATAAAATGCCTGATATTGAAATCTTTAGGTTCGATTTTCGAGTTTCTTAAGTTTTACAACGTTTGGAGTACAGTTCTAATCAAAAAGAAGTCGCCACCATAAAAAAAAAGGAAAACAAATCATACTAGTATTCTGGATTGAGTTGCATTTGGTTGTCTTTGATGTTAATTGGCAATTTGCAAATGTCAATCAATACAGTATTAGACATTTCTTGCCTAACCTGAGATGTACTCTGAGATGTAAATACACCATACATTGTCAAAAAGTCAGGGATTATCTCAAGATATTTCAATGTATTGACGCACTTTTAGAACACCTTCGTTTATCCAACTATTCATTTGTAAATTAAATGGTTGTCTGTACGCACGGTTCGTTTGTTTGTTTGTTTTCTTGTTTTACGACCACGGCGTACAGCCAAGATCATGTCCCTTCAGTTATCCTTACCCTGAAATCCTGTCACACCAGGGCGGTGCTATCACGGCGTTCTAGAAAAATGAGAAAGCCGAGGTGAGCGCGGTACGAACGCCACCAATTAACGCCGTATCACACGACCTTGCATCGCCAGCTAACGCCGTGGGAAATCCTAGAACGCCAAGGATCGGCGTTTCGTTTGGACATACTCAAAACAAATGCCGTCGCTTTGCGTTATAAAAAGAGCGCCGTATGAACGTCTTGAGGACGCCGTGGCAACGTGGTGATAACTTCATCAACGCGCCATGAACTCCGCGGGCACGCAGCCTGAGATCATAGTGCAAACGCCGTGGTAGCCTATGGCGTTTGCACAAAGATGGCACGGCTTCCATCACGATGTCACTGCGTCTACACCGCGCCGATTCGGCGCTCTCACTGCGTATCATTTATTTTACTGTTTTTCTGTGGCGTTTGCTAGGCGCTATCACGGCGTTCGCGAGGCGCTGTCATGGCGTTTATTGCGCTTGCGTGGAGCTTTCACTTACCGCGTCCAATGGTGTTTTTCTGATGAAAAATGACACGCAAATTTTAAAAATGACAAAAGCAAACAAAACATTAATTAAAATCAGATGCACACACATGTATAAGGATGTCTTTCATAATGTCAGCTGGTTTATTACTTGTGTATATGTAGGCGCAGCAGATAAAAATTGCTGTTGATGCTGCCAGCATAGTTCTGTAAAGACACAGAGCAGGGGGCAAAGAAGAGTCTGGCCATGGTTGGAGGCAGCCAGACGTTTTCAGCATAGTCATTTTCACAGACTGATGCCAAAGGCGAATAGGATATTCTTGAAAGCAAAACGTACAAATGACAAATACTTCGTTTCTATTTTGTCTATAATCCGTCAGCGCAGTGCCAGAACGCAGTGGAAGCGAGGTGCGAACGCCGTGAAACCGCAGTGTACACACCCAAAAGCGCCACGCAAGCACAGTGAAAATTGAATCACCGGCTAGAACTCCGTAGAAACGCGGTAGAACGTAGTGTGAACTCCGTAGCAACGCAATGAGGACGCGGTGAGGACGTCATGGCTTGCATTTTCACAAATAAAGTCGTTTTTCCTTGGCGTTCTAGCGGCGCTCTGGTGCTGACCAATGCGCTACGCGTAAGTTGTGCATACGCTGAGTACGTTCTTAGCACGTTTAACATACGCTGCATACGTTCCGATTACGCTGCTCGTAGTTTGACAATGCGTTATGCATGCGCTTCTCATACGCTAAAACATCAAGGAGGGCTTTAGCATATGACAACGTATGCGAACGTATGAATTACTTACAGGTAACGTTCATGAACTTGTGCATAACGTATTCGTTGCGCACGCCTAACTTATGAGTAACGTATTATCAGTACGTCGGCATACGTTGGAAATTTTGTGCACGCACGAAATTCTGGGCGTATACGACTTATGACAACGTATGCCAGCGTATTGTAGCGTACGCGTAAGTTATGCAAAATTTATGCCGAACGTATGCAACGTACACCAACATATGGACAAAATATCTCGTACGTCGGTTTACGTTGGCGCTATACGCTGTTGTGTGAGCATCCCTAAAATGGAAGGCCCAGGGAGTGCTTAAATAAAATAAATGTTGCCTTTTCACCGTGCACGCGTTTAAACACTCCAAAAAGTGTTCAGCTCGGCAATTATCCGCGTCCAGTGTAATAATTTTCTGTGCTTATGTATCTTATTCTCTCTACCGCGCCCGGTTTTGGAGTTAAATGATTTAACTCCAAAACCGAGTTCGGTTGCGAGACCGGCCGAGTTTCTGGCTCGTATTAAAGCAAGCCCGAGAGTGATGACCACGTTCAGCACATTTCTTTCATGAAGCATGTAATAAGAACATTTCTACGTAACAGATATTCTCCGTCATCCGCTGTTATGTTTTTTTTTTTTTTTCTTTTTTTTTTTTTTTTTTTTTTTGTTTTGTTTTTTTGTTTTGTTTTTTTGTTGTTGTTTTTTTTTTTTTTTTTTTTTTTTTTTGTTTTTTATTGTTGTTTTTTGTCGTCAGCGGTTTGTATTGTAGTTTAATATGCCTGTCAACAATTTTGTCATGACGGAACAGAACCACCGCTTCCTGGGTATTAACCTATGGTAAAAGAAATGTACACAGAGCACCGATTGCTTCCGGAAGGCTTGCCCGAGAATAGTGCGGCTAACTTACATGGCATAGCTGTTGTCCGTGTATGTCTTAAAAGTACTAAATGCAACCTGACAAAAACAAGATACAAGTAGGCAAAGATCAGGAAAAGGCGCAATCAGAAAAAGATTCCCACTCCCAAAAACCGATGTGGGAAAAAACCAAACCAACAATCAGGCACTTATACCATGAAACATATCGTAAGCCGAATGAGCAGCTATTTTCCCAATAGGTGGCCACTCAGTTACCTTAACTTAACTAAAAATATGAAAACATACATAAGGCGCCAAAAGCACAAACAAATTTTTATACACCAAGACATAAAACAAAAAGAACCACCACAGAAGTATCGACTTGGAAGGATCAGTAACACAAAGTTACTGGCGGGCTTAAACCGGTTTTCTTGCATCGCGGCAAATATAAGAATATACGATGTACAAAACCACAGTGTATATCCGAGCGTATGCAGAACAGACGGTTACGGAACGGACAGACGTGTACAGGAGCACGCGCTTTTTCGCGCCAAAAATGTTTTGTACAGTTTTTCATCCAAAACTGTACGCTTCGAATGTATTGTTATATCGGCCTTGCATGTCCATCTACTATCTTCCAAAACACCATAATTTCCGGCATGGAAGCCTTGTAGTTTAAGCAGAATTTTGTTGCTTAGCAACAAAAACATTACGGAGCGGAACAGTCTACAGATTCGTTTATGTTACGGGGCGGAACAGACGTAGCCTACGAAAAAAACAGACGAATCAGCATACGGAGCGGTCACAGACGGCCATGAATACTACATGAACAACACTGTGATGTCAAATATAACACTTTGCGGCAACCTTCTGTATTGTAGCACTCGAACGTGACCAGATGGAATACACCTGGTGACCTGGATCAGCATCGTACATGTATCAGAATAGCATCGACTATGTTGTGAAAACAAAAAGTTGGGGGCAAACAGCAGATCAGAGAGAGAGGGGGAGAGGTCCCGATAGCTCAGTGGAAAAAGCGCCCGCTTCGGGGGCGAGATGTCGTGATTTCGCCCAGGCTGCGCCATATCAAATGCGTTAAAATGGTACCAATGGCTTCCTTGGTGCTCAGCATCACGAGGCAATCACGGCTTTTCTTCTCCTTTAAATATAGTATCACTAATAGTGCATATCTAACAATAAATTCTAAAATAAAAGACTGAAAAAAGTCTGAAAAGGTCCGATAATAAGACTCATGTCTGTTTTAACCGGAGGTCTAAATGGAAGGCTGGCATTCGTGCTGAATACGTTAGTAATATAGAGACCCTAGAATTTCGGTCAAAGGAAAAGGTTCCCTGTTTGCATACTCAGTCCTTAAGCAAAGTCATCAAGCGAACACCCTCCTCCGTACACACCGGCGGGAGTACTCTCCAAAGCATCGGTCATATATTCCAAAGTCTTTCCATATATGAATGATGCGTGAGAATCAGCCAAGACGCCGCAAAAGGGAGCTTGCGGCGGGAGATAAAATCTTTGGCGTGATTTGTAAGCATATATGATTCTGTCATGCATCTTACTTATTTGATTTACTCGCAGTTTATTACTATTTAGCCATGCTTGTGCATATTAACACGATGAAGCATCGGAATATGAACATGATGAAGCATCGAATGAATCCATGTTGTTATGACGTACGCCATAAACATTTATTAAAGTAAGGATTTAGAATTTTACATGTCATGACAAAAACCTGTCGGGAAATGGCTTCCGCTGCCTGATTACTCATTGAAGTGCTAGTGTCGTCTAGCTGTGACAAGGACACAATACCGACTGTCAGCCACTAGCTAGCTGCGATCCACTGTGTACTGGCCGATTGAGATGGCATAGTTGTTCATGACACTGCACCTGGGTTAAAATTGTTTGATTTCTTATTTTATTGTTAGTTGTATCTTACATTTCTACTATACAGCGTCTGTTTCTATCCGTATTCTAAAGCTCGCCTACGTCTGTTCAGTTTCGTATGGAAATGCGTCATTTCGTCTGTTCCGCTCCGTAACAAACGACTGTACCGCCCCGTAACCATGAAATTACCATACGCTTCAGAAAAAAACAAATCTTGGCTATTTTTACTGGAAAACATATAAAATATTTAATGTCTGGTGGTTTAGGACATATTTAACTACATACGGACTAAATCCAAAAGGTTGACAATGGCTTATTTTGCAAGCAATCTCGACACACAGCCAAATAAAATACAAAATATGCCATTTTTCACACGTCTTGGGCAGTTATGGCGAACCCCCTGAAAAATCATTGTGCTCTTGAGCACAGACAACTAGACGGGTATGTATGCAACACATCTGCTCTAGTTTGGTCTCAATATTTGCATTAGTCACTTTAAAAGAACGGAAAAACATTTTTGGCGCAAAAAAGCGCGTGCTCCTGTAAACGTCTGTCCGTTCCGTAACCGTCTGTTCTGCATACGCTCGGATATACACTGTGAAAACTATGTACGAATAGAGACAAGAAATGTCATGAGATAACCTGCTTTTTGTTTGTCAGTGCACGGATCAGCATTGGTGTGATCGCTTAGCCGATTAGAGCACATTCTTTTATTGCCAGCTATCAGACTTGACTGTGCAGCTCCTGGTTAGCGTCGGCCTGATCAACAACTAAAACAGATGCACATAGAAGATTGGAATTTTATTTTGAGACAGCCCCATTAAAAACACGTTTGTATTTCAGTGTATGGTGTACAAATCTATCTCGCGTTAGGCAAGAAATGTCTATTTGTAGGCCTACTTTCTTTCCGAATGTAGATCAATCAGGTGTATATATCGTCTGCTGTCAAACTGTGTGAATCATCATTTGCACCAGCTTTCGCGTGACAAATAAAATTCATTTTACGTAAATACGCACGTCAAGTCTTTCCCATCGTCTGCTGTCTTAATTCCGTCGCTAATTGGTAGCTCGAAAGGAGAAGTCGAACTATTGACTCCGATAAAGATAGGATTTGTAGGCTCGACAATAAACAAAACACTATTAACTTTTCCGAGCGTGTCTTTTCAGCAGATTATATTCATTTCGAAATTAGGAACAATGTAGCATGTAGGAAAAAGTCACAGGAAAAAAGTCACGCCGCAAAAAAGTCACAGATTTGGGTAGGAGAAAAAAAAGTCACAAACGTAAAATCCTTTTTTTTTTTTTTTCACTTTATGTTAGAAATGGAGATTATTATTTTTATTATTACTAATATTACTAGAAATATTTTTGTTTGGGTTGATGTTTTCCGTCCTGATTATCAATTTTCAGTCATGCCGGGATATAGCTCATACTTCCTGAGTACTTAACCAGTCCTCTCGGGGTTCAGTTATGAGGGGCTTGTGCAAGTGCACAATATGTTGCAGCTTTAGGTTACCATCCCTTTCCTCCGGCTCCATGGTCTACCATTGCACCACTGTGCCCCATATATACATGTACTAGGGTGTTTCCCATCTTTTATTTGTTTGAGTCATTTTCAATCAAGTTCTAGAGCAGGAATTGAGTTTTAATTTTGACATTTCCTAATCATTTCTTACTCTAAACATAAAATATATATATACTTTATGTATGTACAGACTTAGTATATGTATTTTCTTTTAGTCTTTTATTTTCGTGTCTATTGTTTCCTGTGATTTTTTTCCTGTGACTTTTTTTCCCCGTGACTTCATTTCCCTGTTGTTGTTTTTTCTGTGACCTTTTCCCGTCCCATCAGGAAAACAAGTACGTGAAATAAATACCCCCTTATACCCCACTTTTATATAGTAAAACTGGCGTATGCAGGGGTGTACCTATTTTTTCTTATTTTTGCTACAAAACATAGATTGGGGGTATACTCGTTAGAACCTTCTCGCCGGGGCGATTCTAACGTGTACCCACAATCTATGTTTTGAGCAAAAATAAGAAATATATATATATATATTTTTTTTTATCTACTGAAAATTTTCATTTTTTACAACTTTAAAATTCTCTGTATATTGCATGTGCGTGTTTTAGTAATGCAGCAAATCGGATTTCACTGTCTTCATCCCTTCGATATTTCACCTATAACAGACTGTCAACACTTCGATAGTGGAATTTCTTACAATACGCCAGTTGAATGAAAGTGAAGAAAAACTTATAGTTGTGTTCAAAATGTGGATATTATATTGTGATTTGATATAAGAATATCATCCGTTGCAATGGCAACTAAAGTCGTGTATTTTACGGTCGGTGGGATTGAGGAACAAGCCGAATTCCGTGGTGACGATCCGTCGGAGGACATCAAAGGTATTTCAATACACAAAAAGTAACAGTGTTTGGTAATTGGTTGTTGCTAATTACAGGTGTTGACCTATAAATTAGTCTGCCACCTTTTGTGTTAGATGACGACATGGTCGGTATAATGACGTAAAATCGACATGTTTACAAATCTGGGTTGGCAAAATTAAAACTTTGCATTTTGAATGATTTTTAGTGAAGTTTTGAAGAATGTTTGTGTGTCAGTTGTGACGTAATTTGTAGACTATGAGTATAATTCAGGCCTCAAGCTGGTTTGACTTTTGTCAGTTTAAGAATTTATTTTCTGTTCTATATTAATAAAGGTTTGAACAGTTTTAATACCACACCACTTCAATAACCATTTTCGTCACAAAAAAAGAAAGAGAAATAAAAAGGCCCAAATAAAAAAATGCAAAATTATATGACACAAAAAGTTGCACATACATATATACATAACTGTCTATCTATCTTCCTTTACATATGAGCCGCATCGTGAGAAAACCGGATTTTTGCCAAGGCGAAAACAAAGGCGCAGATCAGCTTCGCGGTAACCGCGAAGCTGATCAGCGCCTTTGTTTTCGCTACACGGATAGTATATTTCCTCTTCTTCTTATATCCGAAATTTCAAGCTTCTAGCCTGCTTCTGAGACTGTACAGCCCGGTTTGTGTCGGACCTGGTCGGAAATCCCGAAGACCGGTTTTCTCGCGTCGCGGCTCATATGAGGACTTTAAGATATTTGGTATACTGAAGCAGGATAGTAGAAAAATCATCAAAATGTGGGTGACAAGACTGTACAGTGTACAGCGCGATCAAGGTTGTTCCAAGTCGATACTTCTGTGGTGGTTCTTTTTGTTTTATGTCTTGGTGTTTAAAATATTTTTGTGCTGTTGGCGCCTTATATATGTTTTCATGTTTTTAGTTAAGTTAAGGTAACTCAGTGGCCACCTATTGGGAAAACAGCTGCTCATTCGGCTTACGAAATGTTTTCATGGTATAAGTACCTGATTGTTAGTTTGTTTTTTTCCCACCTCGGTTTTTTGAGTGGGAATCTTTTTCTGATTGTGCCTTTTCCTGATCTTTGCCTACTTGTACCTTGTTAGTATAGTTAAAAGATAAAAAATAAAGGATGGGGATAGAGATGAGATTTTACTCATCTAAACTACACCAATTTAGTAGCAATTATGTCCTATAGTCAGAATATTTTTTTTCCTCACTAACCATGCTCATCTTCGCAAGCCAAGTGTACTAAGTCCACTTCGTTCCTTACACATATAATACAAGGAACAAGGTGGACTTAGTACATGTACTACCCTTGGCTTGCGAAGATGAACCATGCTAACCTGTGCTTAAGTTTTTCATGAGTTACATATTTTGACTTTTTGAAGTTTCATGCTGTTTATGATATGGAGCTATGCCAGCTTCATCAAACTAGGGCAACTGAATTCTAAGTATTTCAAGAAAACTTGTTTCTAACGCGTAAATTTGGTCTTGTGTCCATTTCAAACTCTCCTGAACTGAGTATATGATCAGAACTGCTCATAAGTCACCCCAGTGCTTGTCTGCACTTACACGTACAGTTCAGCCTCATTATGAGCAACAACGCAAGAAAATCAGTCTTCAGGGTTTCCCACCAGGTCTGACACAAACGGTCTTGTACAGAAGAATGCTAGATGCTTGAAGTTTTGGATATACATGTAAGTAGAAGAAGAATTGTACTATCTGTGTAGTGAAAACAATGGCGCAGATCAGCTATGCAGTAACTGCATAGCTGATCAGCTATGCAGTAATTGCATAGCTGATCTGCGCCTTTGTTTTCGCCTAGGCGAAAACCTAGTTTTCTCGTGATGCAGCTTGGGTGGGGGGGGGGGGGGGGGGATGTCAATATAACATGGCCATATTATGGCTCCCAAAATGATTATTTTACTAAATGTCTATTGTGAGCAACCTCATTATAACATGTTTCACTTATAACACAGAATGATTTTGTGGACCTCAAAGATAGCATTAAAATGAGGGCCTCTGACAGAGGTTTACCAGTACTTGTGAGTGAAAATTGGCATTGAGAGCAAGTGAAAATACCCAGTAGCTATACATCTAGATGAATGTTAGCAAGAAAAACATTTTAAAAATACGTGTACATGTATTTGGTCTTGCTAATTCATTTCTTCTCTCTGCATATGCTATTATCATTTACAATTTGATAAGAACATTTTAAAACAAATATTACATTGAAAAACATAAATAACAAAAGAAGAAAACTGTTCCACTGCTTGGCCATTTTGAATTGCTTATTTAATCTTTAAGGTTATGCAACTCAGGTTTATTGATTTAATTATTACGTTTATTAATTAGGACATATTGCATTGATCAGTTGATTGATCTTCGATCAGATAATATGTAAAGAATATGAGCCTTCGTATGAGAAAAAGTACAATCTGGGTTTCCGACCAGGTCGAAAACAAACCGGTTTGTACAGTCACAGAAGCAAGCTAGAAGCTTGAAAATTCAAATTTCAGAAGAAGAGGGATAGTAAAATCTGTATAGCGAAAACAAAGGCGCTGATGACAGTATTGTGGGTATTATGTCCCATTTTCAAAAGACCAGATTACTAAACGTTTTAAAGGTCCTGGTTGTGTGTGTGTGTTTTTTTTTTAAGGATTAATTTAAGGTTTATGCATTTGTAACACATGTTGTAATGACCACCATTCACACTGAGACAAATTTTATCACCGGAGTTGAGTTTCCTGTCCAACTCCATAATTCCCCTCCGAGGCTCCACTCCAAGAATCTACCCCAAAACTCCAATCCAAGTCTCCAATTCATAACTCCAGTCTATATAGTATGATGATAAGCAACTAAACTATACAAACAAATGGAATTTTATAAGACAATTTTTCTTGCATACTGTAGATGTGTCATATTTGAAATAGCATTGTTACATAACACAATTAATTGCTATTTTGACAGAGGTCAGATATTTTTGGTTGTTTTTCTGTCTTTATCTTGTGCCTATATCTGTTTCTATTATTTAAAGGCATAACTGTATGTGTACAGTGATTTTACAGGGTAATGTAAGTTTAACAATGCTTAAAATATTACGGAAACTTGCCCATGCAGTATACAGAAAAAAAAAAATTTGGATGTAAAAATGAAAATTTTTACTGGAAAAAAATTGATATTTTTCTTATTTTTGCTCAAAACATAGATTGTGGGTACACGTTAGAACCGCCTTGGGGAGGCGGTTCTAACAGGTACCCACAATCTATGTTTTGGAGCAAAAATAAGAAAAATAGGTATACCCCTGCAAACCCCAGTTTTACTATATAAAAATGGGGTTTGAGGGGGTATTCATTGCACGGACATGTTTTCCTGATGATATTACAAGATATGGTCTGTCAAGAAAATGTTTCTATGGCCATTCTCACTTATTCAAAAGGTGAGATTGTCAGTTTTTGTGGAAAACATGTACATCAAGAACTGGTAATCTGCATTACGAAAACTTGGCCATACAATATACATGTACAGAGATTTTTGTCATCTGTGAAAATTGAAGATTTCACCAGAAAAATGTTGATATTTTTAATATTTTTGCTCAAAACATAGATTGTGGGTACACATTAGAACCGCCTCGGCAAGGCGGTTCTAACGAGTACCCACAATCTATGTTTTGGACCAAAAATAAGAAAAATAGGTATACCCCTGCATACCCCAGTTTTACTATAAAAAAGTGGGGTTTTAGGGGGTATTCATCGCACAGACATGTTTTCCTGATGGTCCCTGAGGATGACTGACCTTCCTGACATGAACTCAGCGGTTTTACCTACAATGTAAGACATAAAGTCAAACAAACATAGCTGATTTTGGTTTGCTTGTGTTGCGGCTTAAGGTCCCAGTCAACAATTTTTCAGTCATGTTGGGACAGAGCCAATGCTTCCTGGGTTTAACCAGTATTGTAGGGAGTTAATGTGTCTTGCTCAAGGACAACACGATGATGCCTGTGAGGATCAAACCCAGGACCTCTTGATTCGGAGTCCTCCGCTCTACCACTACCCTACCACGCTCCCTCATAGCTGATTTTAAAATGTGAATCCAAATTGACATGCCCCTAATTATAAAATTCAAATTGTATAATTAATTATGTACTTTTAGAGGGCATGATTTCTTAAAACAATTGGGCTTTGTGGTGAGAAAGCTTGTCTCTGTGGTTTTGTATCAAGTGTTACACAATATTAAGCTCTAAATTAAGTTTTACTAGATATATCAAAGAAGATGGCTTGCAACAAATTGAAATTTCAGGTGCATGTATTTTAAGAAGTGAATGGATTGTAATATTTAAGCAAAGGAAAGCATTAGTCACATCAGCTGTTGCAGTGTAGATGGTCTTGCAAAATGGCATTTTTCAAACAGCATTTTCTCATGATGCAACACAATTGAGCCACCTCATGGGAAAACCAACAATGTGATTTCCGAACAGGTCCAACACAAATCGAGCTGTACCAACACAGAAGACGGCAAGAGGAGGGAAATTTTGGATTTAGAAAGTATCCGTGTAGGGAAAACAAAGGCGCTGATCAGCTTCGCAGTTAGTGCGAAGCTGATCTGCGCCTTTGGTTTCGCATATGCAGATTGTTGGTTTTCTCATGAGGCAGCTCGGTTATTGTAGTCAAATGCATCAATGTTGCCCCCTGCATTGTTTGTTGTTGATAAACTAATCATGGAATGTGATGATAATTGTAATAATCATAATTTTGAATGATAACTAACCTCCTTGTAAGATAACTTTTTCACCGGCAGCTTCTTATGTGAAAGTTACGATCTAGCTACATGTATCCTAAAAATTGGGCGGCTCTTGTGGCGAAGTTGTTAAAAGCTCTGTGTTATTTTATTACCTCACTTAATCATTCGATCATATCACTGCTGTGTCTTGTGTTTGTTGGAGCCCCACACAGGGGGCATATGTGAGACAAGCTAGCTTGCAGGTTTGCCAAAAAACTAGGTGTTTTTTTTTAGGGTTCTCCCACTTTCACCCCACCTACTGATTGGCCTGTCTCATATGAGCTGAAATAATCTTGAAAGGGATGCTAAAGTGAATAAAAAAATACCCTAATTTTTTTGCAGATATTGTACAGTTCCAATGCCATTTTTTTCTGAGACTACATGTACTTAAAGTTAAAGAAAATCTTGATACATTCGCTGAACAACCTCATTATAATGCTATCTCTGGTGTCCATAGAAACGGACTGTGTTATTAAGTGAGACTGAGTGAAAACTGCATTATAGTGAGGCATGTTATAATGAGGTTGGACTGTATTTATGTAATTATTATTCACTGAAGCAATGGCATCTCAGTGGCATGGTACAGCCCTGAGACTGTGTTGCAAATACTCAAATTCAAATAGACTGATTACAGCCGTAGATGTTGAAATATATTCCCAAAGTGCCATGCCTTATTTTATATTATGCTGATATGCCATACCATAGTTTACATTAAGCTGACTCAAACATCTGTTGAGATAGTCAGAGAAGCAAAATCATGACCAAGAAGAATAGTCTTTGAAGTGGAGTGGACTATGGTATCATATATGTAATTTTAAGATTATATAGAATAAGACATCATCTCATCAGACTTTATAAGTCTATGTTGCAAATTGAGTTGTGAAATTGTTGTACACCAGCTGGAAGGATTCGCATGTGTTGCAAACTATATTAGCCAATGTGTTGTAGACCGTCAAGGGTTACGTATTCATGAGTTAACGCACATACAGTAACCTATTTGCCGAATAATATATTGGTAAACGACATTGTATACAAATTGTATACCATCATCTGGTATGTCTCCCTCAAGCTTCATATGAATTATGGTATCTGAGATGGTCAAAAAATTTCTTCAAATCGCCTCCCTGTGCACTTTAATCTGAGCTTTCTCTCACACGAAGCTCTCATTGATAAATAATTTTTGATAAAATGAGCAGAACTGACCCTTGCTTTCTTGTTCAACTCAAGATTGTTGGCCATACAAAGTCCTTAAAGAATATTATGAGCCTCATCGCGAGAAAACCGGATTTTTGCATATGCGAAAACAAAGGCGCAGATCAGCTTCGCGGTAACCGCGAAGCTGATCAGCGCCTTTGTTTTCGCTACTCGGATAGTACAATTTCTCTTCTTCTTAAATCCGAAATTTCAAGCTTCTAGCCTGCTTCTGGAACTGTACAGGCCGGTTTGTGTCAGACCTGGTCGGAAACCCCGAAGACCGGTTTTCTCGCGTCGCGGCTCTTATCATGTCGCTATCCAGAGCAAACCAATGCAACTGAGAACAATTAACTCAGGTGAAATCAGATAATGAGCCACATCATGATAAAACCAACAATGTGGTTTCTGAACAGGTCCGACACAAACTGAGCTGTACAAGCACAGAAGATGGCTAGCGGCTGGAAATTTTTGATTTAGATAGTAGGGGAATTGTACTATTTGTACAGCGAAAATAAAGGTGCTGATCAGTTACTGCGAAGCTGATCTGCGCCTTTGTTTTCACATGTGCATAATATTTTTGTTTTCTCATGATGTGGCTCAATTCTTCATTGATCAAAAGTGGGCTCAGACCCACAGTCATTACTCGCATCCAGCAAATTTATTTGAGAGAAAATATTTCTACAGGGCTTGACAGCCACTTTTCCTGTTCCACCGATTCGAAAAGAGCATTTGTATGTTAATAAGGAAAGAAATATGCACTATAGTCCGGCAGAATTAAGAACTTGTTACAGTACAACCTCATAATAACGCCATCTTTGGGGTCCAGAGATAGACTGTGCTAGAAGTGAAACCATGTTATAATGAGGTTACTTAATATAGACATATAACTGTAGCAGAATAATTTTGGGAGCCAGGACATGGCCATGTTGTATTGAAAACCGTAAATTAATATATTGCAATCAGGTACACTTCAACTTCATTCTAACATGCCTCATGCATTGCATGAGGCGTGTTAGAATGAAGTTGAAGCGTACCTGTCTCTTGGAGACATGCCCAGTAACAGTGTGGCTAGGATTGTGGGTAAAAACTAAAAACATTGTACGCATCCATTTCCGGGCCGCCCAGTATCCACAATAAATGTTTTTGAGAAAAAAAAGTGTATATCATGTTAACCCCGGGTTTAAGTTGGACATTATACCTAATTGGAGCCGCGACGCAAGAAAACCGGTTTTCGGGGTTTCCGACCAGGTCCGACATAAACCGGTCTGTGCAGCCTAAGAGGATGGCTAGAAGCATGAAATTTTCGGTATAGGTAGAGCAAGAATTGTACTATCCAAGTAGCGAAAACAAAGGCGCTGATCAGCTTCGCAGTTACTGCGAAGCTGATCTGCGTCTTTGTTTTCGCATAGGTAATAATCCCGTTTTCTTACAACGCGGCTCATTGGATGTTAAGCAACAAAGCAAACAAACAAAATGGCACATTGGAGTGAAGGTTTACTGGTTGTCATTTGAGACATTTATTTATGCAAACATTTATGATTTTCTTTCTTCATGAATATGGCATGTTAGTTAAATAACCTTCTGAATTTTTGTCAATTCTGTTAAATCCAATTTATATAATGTAATTTTACTTACAATAGAAAACTTAAAAAAAGGTTGTCACTGACCTATATCAATAGAAATACTACACGAGAAAACCGGTCTTCAGGGTTTCCGACCAGCTCTAACACAAACCGGCCTGTACAGTCACAGAAGAAAGCTAGAAGCTTGAAATTTTGGATTAAGGGAGAAGGATTGTGCTATCTGTGTAGCAAAAACTAAGGTGTTGATCAGCTGTTCAGTTTCTGCACAGCTGATCTGTGTCTTTGTCTTTGCAGAAGCAAAAATCCTGTTTTCTCATGATAGGGCTCAATAGTTTATGGTCTACTTAAAGTCAGACTGACATACTTTTAAAGGCAGCTTTAATTTAAGCTTAATATTCAACTGCTAAATAGAATACTAAAAAACAAGAATGCAAATTTTGCATTTAAGTCATTTGTGACCACAAACCTCAGCCCCAGGGGAGGCTGGAGCCCCAGAGGAGGCTGGCATTGATCGTTTTATGAAGCACGCCATGAACTGGGTATGTAATTTTTGGGGCAACTTTGCTTAAAGCACACCATGCTAAATAATAATAATAATAATGATTTCAAGAGGAGGCTCAGATGGACAAGTCCAATCTTCCCTTAGGTCCTCTATCAAAAGGTATATAATAAACTGGTCAAAATAAGATAAGTCACATGTCAATTCTTCTCCGTAGGTATGATGTTAAATTGCCTTATTTTAACTGTTTATTTCAAACATGAAACCGCTTAGACAACAATAACTTAAGCATGACAACACAAAGGTTCAAGTTTAAATACTGATTGTCTTTCGATGTGCGCGCTTCATTATCCGAGAATATCAAGATTTTTGCCAATTTTACTGTAGGAATAATGCACTAGTCGTTTGTAACCACGCCCGCCCGCCCCCCCCCCCCCCCCCCCCCAGCCCGGGGAGGGCGGGGAATAGCCATGGAAATGAGTGGGGCTTTGACCAATGTTTTGCCACGGCAGTGTGGGGGAAATACCCAGGGTTTGCTTTATATATGCAAAAAGGGCCGTGAATGAAAAGATAGCAGGCTGCGGAGGAAAACAGCAGTGGTTTTACCTACGAGCAGTCCCCGTAGGTTTGGGCTTTTAGCGAGGATTTGCTGGACCAAAAGTCAAAGTTCCGGCTATTCCCCTGGCCTGGGGCGGCCGTGGTTACAAATGACTAGTGCATAACAGGGAGCTCTCTGTGATGTCTGTTGAAATGTGTCACTCTATGGAAAAATTACTGAAATGAACAAAAATCAACTAAACAGATCTGTAGGAGAATAATTCAAGCTTTATTGCTGAAAATTGCATTTTAAAGCATTTATTCATTCAAATATTATGACAAAACACAACGGAGTGTACAATGTACACCTCCCAAGAATAATCAGAAATTGATTGATGGGAGTAACAAGAAAACAAAACAAAACAAAGTAGGAGGTTTTTGCATTAAGTCTTTGGAAAAAATTCAGCTGGGGCTTAACTTATTTGGACCAGTTTATTTACATACGTAACATAACACACAATATAAATAAATACAGTATTACACAAAATAGAATAAATCTAAAAAGATGATTAGCTATCACCTCATGAGGACTCAGGGAAAATTTATTGTCATCAAATGGGTGGTCATGTCAACCTTAATGGAATCTACAAGTCTCCTGGTATGCTTTCTATTATCTAGATGAGACTGTTTTGTATTTGAGTCACTTATATGCGAAAACATAGATCAGCTGTGCAGTAACTGCGCCTTTGTTTTCACTTCAGGGATAGTACCGTGCAATGCCTTTTTTCTTCTTAAATTTCAAGCTTCTAGCCTTCTTTGGTACTGTACAGGCCGTTTTGTATTAGAAATGGTCGGAAACCCCAAATGCAGATTTTCTTGTGAAAAAGCTCATCTAAATGAGAATGCCTTGCATTTGAGCCACCTCATGAGAAAACCAACAATCTGCATATGCGAAACCAAAGACGCAGATCGGCTTTGCAGTAACCGCGAAGCTGATCCATGTCTTTGTTTTCGCTACACGGATAGTACACTTCCTCTTCTTAAATCCAAAATTTCAAGTCTCTAGCCATCTTCTGTGTTTGTACAGGCCGGTTTGTGTCAGACCTGTTCAAAAACCACATGTTGGTTTTCCCATGAGGCGGCTCATTTTATTGTGGTTTATGTCAATGGAGACAATCACATGAGCCGCGACTTGAGAAAACCGGACTTTGGGGGTTCCAACCAGGTCCGACACAAACCAGTCATGAAAGCTAGAATCTTGAAATTATAGATTTGAGAAGAAGAGGGATTGTACTGTCCGTGTAGTGAAAACAAAGGCGCTGATCAGCTGTGCAGTTACTGCACAGCTGATCTGCACCTTTGTTTTCGCTTAGGCAAAAATCGGGTTTTCTTGCGATGCTGCTCACATGATGAGTGGAAGAGAAATGAAAGTTAGCAATTCAGGAACATAAACAACCCATTTTATCCTTGGTTCTTACAGCACAGATTGATGCAATGACATTGATTGGAAGCCTTATTGCTTGGATCTGTCAGCCCACTAAATAAAACATTAAAATAAAAAAAAAAGAAAGAAAGAAAGAAAAAAAAATGACATCATTACATAGAGTTGTATTTCAGCTAATGGGGAAGTAATAAGGTACCATGGTAATAGCACTCACTGGTTACAGGGCTTTTTCTGACCTTTTTGGGAAATTTTTGGTACTGATGAAATTGGGAAAAAAATCTGTGATTTGGTGAAAAAGTATGATGATTTTGGGAAAAAATACTGCAATTTTTAGCAAAATTGGGAAAGTTTACCTTTTAAATTGGGATTTTTCTGCTAATTGGGAATATTCCAGGTCAATTGGGAATTTTTTCAGCCAATTGGGAAAAAATTTGGTACTGGAAACCGGACCCAGTTTTGTATGGAGAAAAAGCCCTGGGTTATGTACCTTTTAGTAAGAAGAATAATGCCTAAATACACGGCCTGCAGACTATAATGCCAGGCTAGGATGACAGCTTACAGCTCTATAATTCATTACATACCTGTAGGTTGTAGCCATATTGATCCGGCTTCCACTCACCACATTCAATTTTGTCATTTGAGCCGCAACTCGAGAAAACCGGTCTTCGGGGTTTCTGACCAGGTCTGACACAAACCGACCTGTACAGTCACAGAAGCAGGCTGGAAGCTTGAAATTTCGGATTGAAGAAGAATAGAAATTGTACTATCCGTGTAGCGAAAACAAAGGCGCTGATCAGCTTCGCTGTTACTGCGAAGCTTATCTGCACCTTTGTTTTCACATAGGCAAAATTCCGGTTTTCTCACGATGTGGCTCATTTGTCAGGTTGCATCAATCAGCACTGTAAGAAATTTGGTTGCATCACAGGTGTACAAGAAGATGTCATGCAGGAACATTTCCTTAAGGCCTCGTTTCCACGAACAATTTTTCGTTGACAGTGTAAATTCAATTCTGTGGCGAAGTTTCATTGTCAAATATCTATGACAAAGGTGAGCGAGCTGAGTAATATAAGTAATCTTTGCTGTGTGTGAACGCAAACTCATTGCCAAAGTTTCTGTGACAAATAATCTTCGTCAAAGAAAAATTGTCAGTGGAAAACAGGCATAACTTTTTGTGTATACATTTTAAGCACAATTTCTCTTGTTTGGACATTTATGGCATACAAAAAGGCATGCTGTTTTAAGCTAGTTGTAGAAAGTTTATGTAAATTATAGCCCTTTAGGAATTTTCAGACTGTGTTTTGCCTTTTTGATGGTATAATTGATGAATTAACTGCCATATATTTGCATCAAATTGATCATCTAATTGCAGAAGCCTGTGAAAATAGAAATCAATTAATACAGTTTAGTGAATAGGTCCCAGGATTGAAAATGAAAGAAAGCCATTTGTAAGACATTGCAGAAATAGCAGTCTTTTGAAAGAAAGCAATATTATTAAGCTGATTGATTCTACTACAACTTGCAATATTGGTTAGGCTTTTATTATGTTCAATTGAGCTGCCTCACAAGGTGAGCCAGGTTCTGCATCTGTCGAGCATCATTGTGCACCACCAGAGTTCTTCTCCTTAAAAACCTCATGGCCAAATGATGCCAAATTTCAAAAGTCACCCTGACCAGTGAATCCCATTGGCATGAACATCCAGTGTAAAAGAGTCTTATGAATCTATATATAACAAGATAGATTGTGTCTCAGTGCAGTTAAAGTCAGCTATGTTTGGCACTAACTGGCCTGTGCAGGGAAACTATAAACACACTGAGAATGTCTTAGCTGTGGATGATGCCGTTCACAATTTGCTAAACAGTTTTGAACACATATAAATCACAAAACGAAAATTAACACACTAACAATGAAAAGGTGAACAGCAAAAAATATTAGTAGTAAAATCTGCATCTATTAAAGCTGAAATGATTACCTGTCAAACAATCCAGGTACCGCTTTAACTGGCGTTACAATTTCTTTTTCTTCTTTTTTTTTCATAAAATTGGAAATGTTTTATCATAAAGGATGAAAATATCCCAGAATCTCTTGTTCGCTTATACGTGTATTTTCTGTGTATTTTTGAAAGAGTGATTGTTCTATCCATAAGCGAAAACGAAAGTGCTGATCAGCAGAGCTGATATTGTTGGTTTTCTGGTGCGGTGGGTCATATTTGATTGATATTTTGCTTTTGATGATATAAAACCCACAACTTACTTGGTTGATTTTTATGAATTTTGTTGCAATCTGTTCTGAGCTACATGAATGCTTTAATATAAAATATATTAAGAAGTTTGTAATCCCGTTTCTTTAAAATGCCAGTACAATTCTGTTAGATAATCGCTTCATGGTTTCACAAGCACATGTGTGCTTAAATGACCCTTGAATAGCTATCTGATTACTGGTAAACCACTCAGAGGGTCTGAGCCTGTCCAGGAAAAGTGGTTCAAGTCAAAGCATTCATACATATATCAAATTAGCACATTTTGGGTGTCATGACATCCTTAGGTGTAGGGTAGAAGTTCCATTAAATGGAGGCAACTTCTCAACATAATTAGCTCACCTGAGCCATTAGGCTCACAAGGTGAGCTTATAGGATGGCCATGATCCGGCGTCCGTCCGTCGTCCGTCCGTCCGTCCACAATTTCAAAGATCTTCTTCTCTAAAACCGCTTGGCCAACCAAAGCCAAATTTTATATGAAGCATCTATAGGAAGGGGGAACCAATGTGTATATAAGAAATCCAGGTCACATGACCAAGATGGCCGCCATGCCCATATATGGTAAAAACCCTTCAAAAATCTTCTTCTCCAGAACCGGTGGACTGATTTCAACGAAACTTAGCATGAAGCATCGATGGCTCAAGTACTACAATGTATATATAAATCATGACCCTGTGATGACCTTGACCTATTTTACGGCAAGGTCAACATAGGTCGCCAGTGCATTTGAATGGGGAAAACTTTTAAAATGTCATTTAAAGTCATTTAAAGTGAAAGTCTTGCAGGAAATGGGCAGTAGGACTGAATATTAATGATTCTGAAAAAAATTGGACCCCAGGGGCTCATATGCCCCCACCCCGGGGCAATATACATGTATATTACCATAATATTCAATCATCATCTCCTCTGAAACCGCATGGCCAATCATAGCCAAATTTTATGTGAAGCATCGATAGGAAGGGGTTACTAATGTATATATAAATAATCCAGGTCACATGACCAAGATGGCCGCAGTGCCCATATATGGTAAAAACCCTTCAAAAATCTTCTTCTCCAGAACCGGTGGATCGATTTCAAAGAAACTTGGCATGAAGCATCGATGGCTCAAGTACTACAATGTGTATATAAATCATGATCCTATGATGACCTTGATCTTTTTTACGGCAAGGTCAACATAGGTTGCCAATGCATTTGAATAGGGAACACTTTTAAAATGTCATTTAAAGTGAAAGTCTTGCAGGAAATGGGCAGTAGGACTGAATATTTATGATTCTGAAAAATATTGGACCCCAGGGGCTCATATGCCCCCACCCCGGGCAATATGCATGTATATTACCATAATATTCAAACATCTTCTCCTCTGAAACCGCTTGGCGAATCAAAGCCAAATTTTATGTGAATTAATGTATATATAAATTATCTAGTTCACATGACCAAGATGGCTGCCATGCCCATATATGGTAAAAACCCTTCAAAAATCTTCTTTTTCTCTGATTCTGGTGGACCGATTTCAAAGAAACTTGGCATGAAGCACCAATGGCTGAAGTACTACAATTTATATATAAATCATGACCCTGTGGTGACCTTGACCTATTTTACAACAATGTCAACATAGGTTGCCAATGCATTGGAATGAGGAAAACTTTTAAAAAGTCATTTGAGGTGAAAATCTTGCAGGAAATGGGTAGTAGGACTAAATATTAATGATTTTGACAAAAATTGGACCTAAGAGCTCATATGCCCACAACCCGGGGCAATATACATGAATATTACCATAATATTCAAACATCTCCTTTGAAACCACTTGGCCAATTGAAGCCAAATTTTATGTGAGGCATCTATAGGATGGGGGAAGCAATGTATATATTAATAATGTAGGTCACATGACCAAGATGGCCACCATGCCCATATAAAAACCCTTCAAATATCTTCTTCTCTGAAACCAATAGATTGATTTCAATGAAACTTGTCGTGAAGCATCCATGGCTATAGTACTACAATAAATATATAAATCATGACCCTGTGATGACCTTGACCAAGTTTATGGCAAGGTCAACATGAGTTGCCCATGCATTTGAATGGGAAAAACTGTTAAAATGTCATTTGAAGGGAAAAGCCAGCAAGAAATTGGCAAATGGACAGAATGTTGATTATTCTGAAAAAAGAAAACGGCCCAAGGGCTTCATCTGCCCCTGCACTGGGGTTAAATACCATAATATTCAAATATGTTTATTGGTATATGCAGCAGACTCAGGTGAGCGTTTACAGGACCATTGGTCCTCTGGTTATTGCTGTTGACCCAGGGAGGTATTTTAAGCATCAATTTAAACAAACAAGCATAGGAACTGACACAATCATAACAAATCGCACACCTCCAAAAACAAAAAGGAAATAACTAAAGCAACAACAGAGGAAGCAGCTATTTCCCAAAAGGTGGCCATTGGTCAACATCAACAGAACTATGTATACATGTAATAATATAATGTACAATGTACACTGAAAATGATATCAAATCTCACAACTCTGTTTACATGTATATGATGTACATTTGTGCGTTTTAGCTAAAGTTTAGGATCCATAATGACACTGTTACAATTTAAGATTTTATATCTATTCAAAAATATTAAAAGTAAAAGTAGCAATCATTAAATGGCAGTTAAAGAGTACTATTCAAACATTTTTTCTTAACACAAACAAAGTAAGTGCTTTTTGAGAGTTCTTGTGCATTTATTTAAGACCTTAAAAGTGGCCATTAAATGGAAAATAGTGATAACCATCGTCTGTGTTATGAGAAAACCTTATATTTGAATATATACTAAAAATTGGGGTGCCAGTCTGATAACTGCATAGCTGATCAGTGACTGCTCCCCCTCCCACCCCACGGATTTTTAGCTCACCTGAGCCAAAGGCTCACAGGTGAGCTTATAGTATACCCATGCTCCGGCGTCTGGCGTCCGGCGTCGTCGTCATTCACAATTTCAAAGATCTTCTCCTCTGAAACCGCTTGGCCAATCAAAGCCAAACTTCATGTGGAGCATCCTTAGAGAGGGGGAACTAAAGTTTATATAAATGGTCAAGGTCACATGACCAAGATGGCCACCATGGCTATAAATAGCAAAAACCTTTAAAAATCTTCTTCTCCAGAACCAGTGGGCCGATGTCCACGAAACTTGGTATGTAGCATTAGGGACGTGGGCCCATCATAGTATATATAAATCATGACCGTATGATGACCTTGACCTATTTTACGACAAGGTCAACTTAGGTCGCCAATGCATTTGAATGGGAAAAAAAATGGTAAAATGCTATTTAATGGGTAAAACTTGCTGGGAATAGGCAGTTGGACAGAAGATTAATGTAAATGGAAAATTTTAGCCCCTGGGGGGGTTGTCTGCCCCTGCCCCGGGGCTATATACATGTATATTTCCATAATAATGAAACATTTTCTCCCCTGAAACCGCTTGGCCAATCAAAGCCAAACTTCATATGGAGCATCCTTGGGAAAGGGGAAAGAAAGTTTATATAAATGGTCATGGTCACATGACCAAGATGGCTGCCATGGCTACAAATAGAAAAAAACTTCAAAAATCTTCTTCTCCAGAACTAGAAGGCCAATGATTTTGAAACTTGGTGTGAAGCATCAGTGACTGGAGCTCTACAAAGTTTATATAAATCATGACCCTGGGATGACCTTGACCTATTTTACGGCAAGGTCAACATAGGTCGCTTATGCATTTGAATGGGGAAAAGTGTTAAAATGTCATAGGTAGGGAAAAACTTGCAGGAAATAGGCAAATGGACATAAGATTGATGATTCTGAAAAAATTTGGACCCCAGGGGTCTGTCTGCCCCCACCCCGGGGCAATATACATGTTTGTTATATGACTGAAGGAATTCCTGTCTCCTGATTGGCTCATTCAGTATTAATAAATCCTTATATTTCTCTGAAACCAGACCAAACTGATGAAAACCAGATCAAACCAGTTCCTGGAGGTTAATTATTTTGACAGGTTTTCTATATTAACCTCCAAAGTCTATATTACGCTCCTGAGTACCCAAAAATAGCACCATCATGAAATCAACATGGGCTTCATGAAATTGACATGATTTGATGTATGTGTTTGAAACCTGCCAGTTAGCTATAAATAGCCTGAACTCATTTCAGTTCATGAAATTTACATGCTTTGCAGTGACAAACATTTAAGCACTAGATAATAAGGTGAATTTGGAGATAATTAAGGTATAATTTTGTTTATTTTTCATAAGAACCTATGTTATTGGTATCCATTGAAATCGCCTTGTCATGGTGATTCTTAGGAGTAACCATAACATATGTTTTATTAAGAACTAAGGCGTAAAATAAAAATAGCCTTGTTTCCGCTAACATGCCGAAGACAGGGTAGAGTTGGTAGGTCGGAAATTTTTTTTATTTTTTGTGTATTTTTTTCTTTCTTGAAAATGGGTAAAAAGGTAGAAACGTGCTAAAATTATTATCATAAGTACTCGAAACAAACATGTGATGAAGTTTAAAACCAGTAGGAAGCTGAATGCGAGTTGACCTAGTATTGTTGAATTTATAGCAGTTTTTAAATCATTGTCTGTTTTCCATTTCAAATGTTGAGGGTCGGTCTGCATGAAAATATTTTTATTTTATTTCTATTGGCAATAAAAACTGCAGGGTCGGCGCAGAACTCAGAGTCGGTCGGGTTAGCGGAAACACAGCTACTTTTTGTTTACGCCTAACAAAACTATCTTTCAAGCATAATCAATTGAGTCCTCCGTAAAACCACCCATCATTAATATTCATTTTTATATTGACCATTCAAATCTGCACATTAGCTAACGGTCAATGACGGTTAGACAACACGTGGGTTAGACAAACAAACCAACACGTGCTTTTTACAGGTAAATACAGGTGCAAAAACACAATGTTTGTCTAAGGAAATAGGGGTGGGCGTGGCTATACCTTGCTGGCGGAGGAGTCAATTGTTCTTCATTGTCTAGCCTTCTTTAACATCTGTTATGATTTTGTTTGTTTATTTGTTAAAAGATAAAACATTAAAACACTTGAAAAGTCATATAACAAAACAGTTATTGACTTCAATTTCGGTAGATATAAGGATTTATCTACCCTCAAAAGTGATATTCACCTCAGCCTCCGGCCTCGGTGAATATCACTTTTTCAGGTAGATAAATCCTTATATCTACCTCATTGAAGTCAATAATTGTATAATATTACAGTGATATTCAAAGATCTTCATCTCTGAAATTGCTTGGCCAATCAAAGCCAAACTTTTTGAGGAGCATTGTTAGGAAGTGGGAATAAAAGTGTATATAAATGGTCAAGGTCACATGACCAAGATGGCCGCCATGGCTATAAATAGAAAAAAACCTTTAAAATTCTTCTCCAGAACTAGATGGCCTATGATTTTGAAACTTGGCATGACGCAGCAGACAATGGAGCTCTACAGTTTGTATAAATCATGACCCTGGGATGACCTTGACCTATTTTACGGCAAGGTCATCCTAGGTCGCTAATGCATTCGAATGGGAAAAAAATAGTAAAATGTAATTAAATGGGGGAAACTTGCTGTGAGTATGCAAATGGACAGAAAATTTATGTTTATTGAGAAAAATAATTGACCCCAGGAGGTTGTCTGCCCCTGCCCTGGGGCTATATACATGTATATGACCATAACATTCAAACATCTACTTCTCTGAAACCGCTATGCCAATTAAAGCCAAACTTTATGTGGAGCATCATTAGGAAGAGGGAATAAAAATTTGTATAAAAAGTCAAGGTCACATGACCAAGATGGCTGCCATGGCTATAAATAGCAAAAATCTTTAAAAAATCTTCTTTTCCAGAACCAGAAGGCCTGTGATTTTGAAACTTGGCATGAAGCATCAGGCAATAGAGCTTTATAAAGTTTATATAAATCATGACCCTGGGATGACCTTGGCCCATTTAATGGCAAGGTCAACTTAAGTCACATATCCCAGATCTCAGGTGAGCGTTGAAGTTCCCTTTAGGCTGTTGGGGCAGTAGGAATGTCCATTTCCAAGGCTATGCCAACCCTTTCCTGGGGCCTGGGGGCTGAGACTACAAATTATTGTTTTTTTCTTTACAAATATGTTGTAAGTTTGACCATCATTTATGGCAATGCCAATTATAGTAGTATGTACTGTGACAGTTTTGTAGAAATTCTGTATGTAATTCCATAAAAAGAATCACAAAAGAAGAAAAAAAATTTCCGCTAATGATGCTTTATTTCCGTCTGTTAATTGTCTGTTTCTGACTATTGATGTCATAAATTTCACTTACAAGGGAGCAGCATGACCAGTTATGGTGTTATGTTACCCAGAAAATTAGGGCCCAGTTGTTCAAAATTAAAGACACTTTAGTTAATGATTCGTTAAAATTTCAAACATGAATATTACAAATACACTGTTATTTTTTGTTGATAAAATGTGAAAACGCTTTGCTCAGTTGGGTTGTGCATGAAAAGGTTTTACAATCCTGGGGTCAATATTGAGTGAGGTATTGGGCCTTTGGTCTTCTCATAATTTTCACAATACACACCCATATGGTGAGCTGTCGCATGAGAAAACCAACAACATGCCTAGCTGATCAGTAACTGCATAGCTGATCAGCATCTTTGTTTTCATTACACAAATAGTACAATTACTCTTCTTCTTAAATCCAAAATTTCGAGCTTCTGGCCTGCTTCTGAGACTGTAAAGGCCAGTTTGTGTCGGACCTGGTCGGAAACTAAAATTGTTGGTTTTGTCATGCAGTGGCTCTACTGTCTGTACATATCATTACCTCCAGGCCTGGTACAAACACGTCAAACATCTTAGATTTTTCTCAGTTTTCTTTAATTGTAAATGGATTTGTTTGTTGGCTTACTCTCTTCTCCATTAGAAACAATAACAGTTGAGCCGCTGCACAAGAAAACCAACAATATGCATGTGCTAAAACAAAGGCACAGATCTGACTGGTGTGCAGTAATAGCCAATAATGATTTGCAAGTGAATAGTCCTGCACAGCTGATCATCACCTTTATTTTCGCTACATACAATTCCTCTTCTACTTACTTCCAAAATTTCAAGATTCTAGCTTTCTTCTGTGGATGTATAGGCGAGTTTGTGTCGCATTTGGTCGGAACCTCAGATTGTTTGTCTTGTCATGCTGCCATGCTGTTGACAGTTTATGATGTCTACAGCAGCGTTGGTCCTCTGATTATTATTTTCCCCAATAGCCACACCTTGTCTATGTATGTAATCATCTTCAGCAATCTTGTAACAAACACAATCATGTGACGTCAAGTGCTTTCCCTCAGTTTGTCAGGAATACATGAACAGCATCATGAGAAAAACTGTGATGGTGCATCATGCATCACTAGATGAAACGGAGTGCGGTAATTATAATTGGAAGCAGGATGATCGACGCTTTGGCAACAACGTACAGCAAGGCATTGAACTCTTTGCTGTTGCTTGTTGCCCAATCAATGAGCTACATTTGGTCATGTGATTAGTGTGATGTTGCATAATCTGCCAATAAGAAAATTGAGCCTCAGCACCAGAAACCAACAATCTGCATATGCGGAAACAAAGACGCAGATCAGCTGTGCAGTAACTGCACAGCTGATCAGTGCTTTTGTTTTTTCTACTTAAATAGTACAATTCCTCTTCCACTTAAGTCCAACATTTCAACCCTGCTTCTGTGACTGTACAGGCCAATTTGTGTTGAACCTGGTCAGAACCTCAAATTGTTGATTTTCTCACTCAAAGGCTCAAATCTGGTTGTACCATGTGTATAAAGGGTGATCTGTTTCGTTTCAGAAACATTCCGTGCGGCAGCCGAAGCAGGACCTAATGATATACTCAAGCTGTACAACGCCAAAGGCAATCTTATCAACATATCACCTCGAATTCCTGAGAATACTCCAGAACAACGCTACCGACTGGACGTTGTCGCAGCAAAATGTCCAGGTAAGCTGTCATGGTTGCCAAGCAACCCTGTTTCCAAGCAACCATTGCCAAGCTTCCATAATGCTAAGCAACCATGATCACATGATTTGTACCGAAGGATAGGGCAAGATCGAAAATTTTTACCTATTATATTTCCCGAAATTCTCATAATAACATCCAATAATTTGAGCCACGTCACGCGTTGTGAGAAAGCAGAGGTGCAGATCAACTGTGTAGTATTTTTTGCATAGTTGATTTTCGCCTTTGTTTTCGCTACACGGATAGTAGAATTTCTCTTCTTTTTAAATCTGAAATTTCAAGCTTATAGCCATCTCCTGTAGCTGCACAGACCAGTTTGTGTCAGACCTGGTAGGAAACCCTGGAAACCTCTTTTTTCGTGTCGCGGCTCATTTGCAGGTGAGTACTCCTGCAAAATGAGGCATCAAATATTTGCAAATATTAGTGTAAACATTTCAGGACTTACTGTAGATAAAGGAACATTATTAACCATAATTGATGATGATGATATGATTTTTTATTATCATTTTTTATTTCTCTAAAAGGTGCTGTCCGGTAAATAATGATTCAGCGCTGTTTTGGTTGCATAAAACAGAAAATTATGCCTCGTCACACATAAGCGAAAATCTCTCGATGCAGACTTGTGTTTGATTGGGAAAAATAGTTTTTGTTTGTTTGATTTATTGCTTCACGTCTTGTCAACAGCTGGTCATATCGGGACGCTAGCTGTTGAGAGGGAGGTAAAGCAGTAAATCAAACAAACAAGAATTCCTTTCCGCATTAAAATGCAAGTCTACGTCACGGGGTTTTCGCTTACATGTGACAAGGCCATAAAGATTATACTTGCACTAGATGCGTAGTGAAATCAAAAGATACAATCAAGTTTTAAAAGGGAAACAGAGAGCTCTGTTATGCTGCTGCTGCTGCTGCTGCAAAAACTTTACGAAAATTTGCCCATGTACAGTACTGAGATTCTTTTCAGGTGCAAAACATTGAATATTTCATTGGAAAAATTTTGATAATTATAATATTGTTGCTCAAAACATTGATTGTGGGTACATGTTAGAACTGCCTCGGCGAGGCGGTTCTAATGAGTACCCACAATCTCTGTTTTGGATTAAAAATAAGAAAAATAGGTTACCCCTGCTAACACCAGTTTTACTATATAAAAGTGGGGTTTAAGGGGGTATATTTTCGCGGACTCATTTTCCTGATGGGCACATGATACAGAGTGAAACAGATCAAATTCCTGCTAGAATCACGATAACATATCCGTGCAATGTATACCCCTATAATACACCACTTTTATGTAGTAAAACTGGGGTATACAGGGGTATACATATTTCCTTATTTTTTTATCCAAGACATAGATTGTGGTTACTCGATTGTTAGAACTACTGAGGCGGTTCTTACTTGTACACAAAATCTATGTTTTGAGCAAAAATAAGAAAAATATCAAAAATTTTGTGTTACAAAATTTTCATTTATTTTTTCATGTTTAATTCATGGGCATGTTTTTGTAATAAATGTTGCTATGGGATCTATTTTCTTGTATGTTTATTCTTGAAATCAATTAGTAGGAAATCCTCCATGAGCTGCGTCATGAGAAAACCCGATTTTTGCCTATGCAAAAACAAAGTCGCAGATCAGCTGTGCAGTAACTGCACAGCTGATCAGCATCTTTGTTTTCGCTACACAGATAGTACACTTCCTTTGCTATACTTATATTAAAAAATAGGACCTGGTCCCCGACCTGGTCGGAAACCCCAGAAGACTGGTTTTCTTGCGTCACGGCTCAATTAGCAGGAAATCCTCTGATACCATCAAAAGCAATTTGAGCCACAACGCAAGAGAATCTGTCTCTGTGTTTTTTTTAAAAGCACCAGATCTGATACAAACCAGGCTGTACAGCTACAGAAGAAGGCTAGAAGTCTGTTAGAAATTTCATGTAGTGGGATTTTTTGATACTATCTGTAAAAGCGAAAAGTTGCTCATGATCAGCTGTGCAATTTCTGTACAGCAGCTGATCTGTGGCTATGCGAAAAAGCAAGATTTCTGTAACACAACTCAATTTAACTCTTACCTGTTAATGAATTTTAGTTGTGATGTTTATAGTGTGATGACAAGATAGCAAATCACACTCACGGTTATCCACAGTCAACTAATGTGTTTCAGAACAATCACTGGGGATAAAATCAAATACATGTATAAGACTGTTGTATACAAAAACATGTATGGGAACAACTTTCTACGGATCTGAATGATCCGTGGAAAGTTGTTCCTAGACAGGTATTTAATACACCACAACCTCCTTATAACACTTGTTTGGGTCCATGTAAAAAACTTAGTTAGATATTCAATTTGTGTTATAATGAGAGTAAAATAACATAGTATTAGTAGGAAAGATTGTCTAAAATGACCAAAAGGGGTCTAACAATGATCAGTGAGTGTTATATCCGAAACTGTGTTGTAACCAACCATGTTATAAAGAATTCCAGGTGTACCTATTGTTCAAAAATAACGACGTTGTTAGTAAACGTTTTGTTAAAATTTCAAACATTAATATTACAAATACACTGTTATTTTTTGTTGAAAAAATGTGAGAATCCTTTGCACTTGTTACTTTAGCTGATATTTGCTTAACAAATTTATGTCTTAACGACATCGTTAAGCTAACGATGCTCTGAACAACTGGGTCCAGGTGTGCCTATTGTTAAATATTGACTGTATCCCCTGTTGGTTGTTTTAATTCCTTTACTTGTCTCTTGATAACCAGGGCCCAGTTGTTCAAAACGTTGTTAGTTAACGTTTCGTTAAAATTTCAAACATTAATATTACAAATACACTGTCATTTTTTGTTGAAAAAATGTGAGAATCCTTTGCACTGCAAAGGATTCTCACATTTTTTTTCAACAAAAAATAACAGTGTATTTGTTACTTTTGCTGATATTTGCTTAACAAATTTATGTCTTAACGATATTGTTAAGCTAACGAGCTTTGAACAACTGGGTCCAGTTTGTGAAAAGAGAACCTGAGTTCACAATTGTAGAAGAAAGAGCATCAGTATCAGAAAACAAAAAACCTGCATATGCGAAACCAAAGACACAGATCAGCTGTGCATTTACTGCAAAGTGCACAGCTTATCAGCGCCTTTGTTTTTGCTTCACGGATAGTACAATTCTTCTTCTACTAAATTTGAAATTTCAAGCTTCTCTGTGTTTTCTGAGCCTTTTCAGGCTGGTTCATGTTAGACCTAGTTGGAAACTCATTGTTGGTTGTCTGATGCGAAGGCTCATTTGAGATCAGAAGCTTTAACCTATTTCTTGCAAACCAAATTTGTAAATTCACCTTATGTACATCAGGAAAACATGCCCATGTAAATAATATGCAGAGATTTTTCAGTTGTAAAAATTGAAAAAATTCATTAGAAAAATTTTGATTTTTTTATATTGCTGCTCAAAACATTGATTGTGGGTACACATTACAAGTACCCACAATCAGTGTTTTGGATTGAAAATAAAATTGTAAACCCTGTTATATCCCAGTCCTCTGGTTTCTGTTGTTTTTGTTGTTTGTCTTTTTAGCTCACCAGAGTCATAGGCTCACAAGATGAGCTTATAGAATAGGCAGCTACCTTGCGTACGCCCGACTGTCATCCGTCGTCCACCATTTTCAAAGCTCTTCTTCTTTGAAACTTCTTGGCCAATCAAAGCCAAATTTTATATGAAACATTTATAGGAAGGGGGAAGCAGTGTGTACATAAATGACCAAGGTCACATGACCAAGATGACAGCATGCCTATATATGGTAAAAACCAATCAAAAATCTTCTTTTCCGGAACTGCTGGTCTGATTTCAAAGAAACTTAGCACATAGCATCAATAACTATAGAATACTTCAATGTATGCATAAATCATGATCCTGTAGTGACCTTGACCTATTTTACGACAAGGTCAATATAGGTGGCTTACATTTTGGAATGGGGAAAACTGTAACAATGTCATTTGAAGGGAAATCTTGCAGGAAATCGGCAAATGTACAAAATATTAATGATTCTGAAAGAAATTTGACCCTAGGGGTTCATCCCTCCAGGGCTATATCATGTAATTATATTCAAACATGTTCAGTACTGGTATTTATATCAGATCTTAAGTGAGTGTTTACAGGACCATTAATTTTGTCCTTTGGTATTCTTTTTTTTTTTTTTTTTTAAAGAACTTTGAGTGTATAATTTATGAATGAAGTGATGTTGTCATTGTTTAGTGTAGAATTTGGGTTGTTTAATTAGAAGTAAGGTTTACTTACCTTTCAGGTACAACGTTAGCGGAACAACTGGGCTTCGATATTAGTGCAATAGAATACAGGTAGGTACCGTTTGATTTCTTTCACCCTGTCGGTTTACCTCTGGCATTGATTGCATTTGTCGATCATAGTGCAGGTTCAATAATGTGATTCTAAGCCACGATGTGAGAAAAACGGTCTTCGGGGTTTCTGACCAGCTCCAATATGAACTGGTCTGTACAGTCACAGAAGAAAGCTAGAATCTTGAAATTTAGGGTGCAAGTAGAGGAGAAAATGTGCTATCCATGTAGCGAAAACAAAGGCGCTGATCAGCTTCGCAGTATAACTAAGAAGCTGATCTGCACCTGTGTTATCGCATAGGCAAAATTCCTTTTTTCTCATGATGCAGCTCATATGGTAAAGAAGACATATCCACTTGCTTCACATGACACTGGAAAAATGTTTAAAGCTAGTAAAAATACCAAACTCATTACAAAAATGCCCTTGCAAGATATAGATTTTTCTAAAGCTGTAAAAATTGAAAAACTTCAGTTGAAAAAAATATACAATTTTTCTTGTTTTTACTCAAAACATTGATTACTTGTACGCATTGGAACTGCCTTGATGGGGCAGTTAGAACGAGTACCCACAATATATGTTTTGGAGCAAAATTAAGATAAAAAAGAATGCCCCTGTAAACCCGAATTCAACTATACATGACTTTATTAAAGTAGGATTTAAGGGATATACTTTTCAAAGACATGTTATCCTAATGTTCAAGAAATCTCTTTCAGATTACAAGAATTGGAAAGACGGGTATTCATAGACAATGGAGATCTGCCACCGAGTGTTTGTGAAATAAAACATCAGGTCGAGGATTTCAAACATAAATTACAGGTATGTCGTGCACCATCTTTGTAGAGCATCTTTATTTATAATCCTTCAAAAAGTCATGATAATAGTGGCTCGACATTAAGAAATATACATAGATTGTTAAAGTTGTAAAAAATGAAAATTTTCATTGGAAAATTTTTGATATTTTCAATATCTTAATATTTGCTCAAAACATAGATTTTGGGTGCACGTTAGAACTGCCTCTGCGAGTACCCACAATCTATACTGACGTCAACAAAAAACGCCTCAGTCAACTTTGACACGTCATACTGCCAAGATTAACAACTTAAATTATCTTAAATATTAGTCATATCTTTTGCTAACCTTTTACGCATTCGGAAATGCTGAAATGGAATTATTCAGACAGCTGCTTGAAAAATGACATGCTGTTGAAAACACACACCCGTCGCAAAATCCCTATTCTGTTCATGAATCGGTCTATCAGGCATCGCTTCTTTCGATTACTGAAAGGCTCCGTTGCAAAACCAACACATATGCCATAGAGTGGGATATCCACACGTGACCATATGTCGTTGAAACACAATTTTTGAAAACCGAACTTCGTTCTGTATCGTTATTGACGTCACTGCAGCTAATGAATGGTAATCGCCGTCAAAATGGTCAAAACGATTTCAAAAGCTATCATGGCATGGCTATTTGACAACGAATAGTTTCTTTTGTTTTTTTCTCCTGCCTTTCAGCGTGAAACGAACGTCTTTACGGATAACGTGTATTTGACGTCTAGTGAAATAAGTGTCAGAATACCACTGCTCCATTCTTGGCTATTCATTTGAAATAATGCGATTACATTATAAAATTAACCCAAGGTGTGCATCCGAATATATTGACATCGTTTCTGAAATGTTTCATCATTAGAATTCGTAAGCATAAGAGACGTCGACGTCAAAAAGATTTTGCTACAGAAGCGTCGGCGAAAGAGGTACGGTCACAAAAATCGATGGAGGGAATCTTATACCAAAGCGAACGATGGTCCCGGACTTTGGAGTCACTTCAAATGCCAGAAACCGAACAAAATCTTTATTTTTTCCATCCGTCTGTTTCGTTTCTTGTGAAAAGTCCTTATATGTTGTTTTCAGTATTTCAACTTCAAGTAGTCCAGTAATGTTACGTTTCAAAATTTTGATGGTCCTAAGTTTGTAAATTGACTTTGCACGGCTTTCAAGAATTTTCACGTCAAAAACGTCTTTATAATGACGTCAGGGTGCATTTTTAAAAATGGTGCACCCACGCAAGTTTTGAGAAAAATGCGCATCTTAGCCAAATTTGGTTTATGCTATACCATGAGAGGGAACATAAAAATAAGGAAAATGCAAATTTCGTTTATATTGTTTATCTACTGACCAGGTTATGCAACATTGTCGATGAGGCGTTTTTTATTGACGTCAGTATATGTTTTGGAGCAAAAACAAGAAAAATAGGTATACCCCTGAATACCCCAGTTTTATTATATAAAAGTGGGGTTCATGGGGGTATTTTTTTTTTGTTGTTGTTTTTAATTCAGTTTTACGTCCATTTTAAGATTATTTCAGCTCATATGAGAGGGGCCAATCAGTCTGTGGTGCGAAAACGGGAGAACCCCGAGAAAAAACACCTGGCATGTGGCCAGTGCGGGGCTCAAACCCACACCAGACACAGCGGTGAGATGATCGAGTGATTAAGAAACAGCGCTCTGAACCGCTTGGGCACGGGGGTCGCTACATGTCATGGCCATGTTATCCTGATGAACATTCTAAGCATTGTTTTGAAGGGTGATTAAAAGATTATGCTGTCTGTAATATTATATAATGTTACTTGTGAAAAATCTATAGAAATACATGTATCTGATTGTCCTACAGTCAGGATGTATACTGAACTAAAGTGAAAAAGCTACACATTATGTTACTATATTCTTACACAAATATTTACCCCAGATTTCATTTTATTGCAAAACATTTTATCACACAAAGGAATGTCATTCTTTGGTTTTAACTTGCACTTTGATTTGTTTCTGTTGCAGCGAATATAGCCATGCTTCAGGCATTTTAAGAAGTGAGAGGTCAGAAAAAAGACCATGCAATTCAGTATCACGTGTAACAGAAGTTGCCAAAATATTAAAGCGTATGAAATTGTTTGTGGTTGGACCCATGCACTTCCAATGTCGAGCGCTCAATTCACATCAGGAAAACATGTCCGTGTAATGTATACCCCCTCAAACCCCACTTTTATATAGTAAAACTGGGGTATGCATTGGTATACCTATTTTTCTCATTTTTGCTCCAAAACGTAGATTGTGGGTACTCTTTAGAACCGCCTTGGCGAGGCAGTTCTAACGTGTACCCACAATCTATGTTTTGAATAAAAATAAGAAAAATATCAAAAATTTTCAGCTGAAAATTAATTATTTTCGATTTTTAAAACTTAAAAAATCTCTGTATATTGCATGGGCAAATTTTCGTAATGTCAAGTTCAGTTTCACAATCAGATTCTGTAGAAAAGGCATGCAATTTGTCACTTTTCTGACCCCTTCTTAACCCATATTTGACGAATGGATTTTCCCATTATTATCAATTGGGCGAGTCCACTTTCATTTTGAGGGGCGTTAGGAGTGATTTATAATTTTCAAATATTCAATTTTTCGATGAAATTCCTCTAAGCAAACAGAATATTCTCAGATGGGACGCCGCATTCTGCGGCGTCACATCTGGGGCTGTGCTGTTTGCCTATGTCCCATAAAAGGGACGCCAGGCTTAAATGAGTTAAAATGCATGTAGCATGACACTGTTTGCACAATTGAATCAAAGTGCAAATTATAGCCAAAGAATGAAATTCTATTGTAATGTGTTATGGAAAGTTTTGCAATGAAATGAAATATAAGTTAAAATACGGAGTGTAGCATTTTCACTTTTGTTTAGTATATGTTATATGTTTTAATGAGTATGTTATAGTAGTAGTAGTAGTAGTAGAAAGTGGGCTTTTAACATCTTCCCGGGCTGAACGGACTTAATCCAAGGTTCCACCTCAAGGACGAATGAGTATGGTATGATAGGGAGGGTTTTTTCGGTGTGTGTTTCTATGCCAACAGGAGAAATGGAATAATCCATTTTTAGTGTATGACCTTGGTTTGGCTATGACCATGGGAGAATATTTAATGAAGCAAATCAATTCAATTGAGCCGCATCATGAGAAAACCGGATTTTTGCCTAGGCGAAAACAAAGGCGCAGATCAGCTTCGCGGTAACCGCGAAGCTGATCAGCGCCTTTGTTTTCGCTACTCGGATAGTACAATTCCTCTTCTACTTAAATCCGAAATTTCAAGCTTCTAGCTCTTTTCTGAGCTTGTACAGGCCGGTTTGTGTCAGACCAGGTCGGAAATCCCGAAGACCGGTTTTCTCGCGTCGCGGCTCAATTATACTCTACCAGAAATGACATTTCTAGAATGGTACATTACGAAAACATGTCCATGAAATATACAGTAATTTTCAAAGCTGTAAAAACAAAATTTTTCAGTAGAAAAAAAAAGATTTTTCTTTTTGCTCAAAACTTTGATTGTGGGTACACCAAGGCGGTTCTAACGAGTACAAACAATTTATGTTTTGTATCAAAAATAAGAAAAATAGGTATACCCCAGTCCCCAGTACACCCCAATTTTACTATACATCATGAAAGTGGGGTTTAAGGGGTATATATTTCACGGAGTCACGTTTTCCTGATGACATTTCTAGAATATGTTATAATCAAGCTAATGAGCTGCAACGTGAGAAAACCGGTCTTAGGTATTTTCTACCATGGCCGACACAAACCAGCTGTATTGTCACAGAAGACTGGAAGCTTGAAATTTGGGATATAAGAAGAAAATTGATTGGTCTGTATGTATGGGAAAAACAAAGACTGATCTGCATCTTCGTTTTGTGTAAAAAGCCAGTTGTACCCAGTAAAAACAATAATCGGTGTCCCAGGAAAAGTGGTTTGTCTTCATTATACTACTGTTTATTGCGCCTGCCTCTCTTTCATGCTTGTTGCCTTTTGTTTCGGTTGAAACTTAGCCGGACGGCTACCTTGTTGGGAAAGAGCTAGTCATTCTGCTCTTTGTGTGTGTTGTAGGAAAATTGTTTTATTGTGTTTTATGTATTTTCTTTCCCACCTGGTGTCTATGTTGGGACTTTAAATTTAATTGCATCGATTCCTGGTCCCTCTATTCTTACTTTTCATGATGTAGCTTAATTTTTGCTATGCAACCAAATAAGAACATATTTTTCTGGTGACATTGCTTCATTGTGGGAAGAGAAGCTGTCAAAGGTACCATTGTTCATTAGTAGGATGCTGTCATATTTGAACCACATCATGAGAAAACCAACATTTTGCTATGCGAAAGCAAAAGCGCAGATCAGCTTCGCTGATCAGCGCCTTTATTTCCACTACACGGATAGTAGAATTCTTCTACTTTCTAAATCCAAAATTTCAAGATTCTAGCCTGCTTGAGTGGCTGTACAGCCCGATTTGTGTCGGAACTGGTCAGAAACCACATTGTTGTTTTTTTTTTTCATTAAGCAGCTCATTTGTTCATTATATTATATTATATTCATTGTAAGGTGTGTCCTTGAAGTCTTGTGGGTTTGGTCAAATGCAAATGAAATACAGCCAAGGAAGAAAAAGTTTGGCCAGTATAACACTTGAGTTATTTCTAATGTTAGAAATGTACAAACATTCTATTAGCATTTGTAGGTAGACCGTTGACTCCTTTGCAAAGTTATGATGATTGCCCAGTCAAGTTAACTTGCCAACATAGACATGATCTTCCTAGCAATCTCCATGTGGTGATTGGTTTATTTAAACAAGTTTGATTGGTACACTATTGAAATCAGCAGGTTTTGCCACTCATTGTTGGTTCTCTTGAGGGTTGACCAGAGCAATTAGAAATTGAATTGAATTGTGGAAGAGTTGGAAGAATAAGTTTGGCCACACTGACTACTGTTAAGATTATGAAATGAACTACTCAAGAACCAATTAGTCACTTTGGCCAAGTTTGTCTTCTTTTGCTGTAAACTTTTAGTACAGTTCAATCTCATTATAACGCGCCCCAATATTATGCAGTTTTCACTATAACACCGCCATGTCATGGCTTCTAGAATGATTATTTTGCTCTATGTCTATTGTAAATAACCTGATTATAACACAGTTTCACTTATAACACAGTCTGCCTGGAAGGGTATTTTGGGATATAGGTATATTGGCAAAAAAATCAAAGGGATAAGAGATATTTTTACAAAAAGTAAAGGGATACAGGAAAGGCCCACGGAGGATATTTATGGATACAAATTTTGGTGATACTTGCCAAAATCTAGGGGATATTTTTCCAAATTTTTAAAGGGATATGGGATACTGACCACATCCCACCCCACCCCATCCCCATACAGTCTACACAGAGACAACAGGGTTTTGCATGTGATGGTATACAAATAACTGGGAAGACATTACAGGTAGTACTATGGTATACATCAGGAAAACATGTCTGTGAAATGTATACCCCCATGAACCCCACTTTTATATAGAAAATCTGGGGTTTGCAGGGGTATTATATACCTATTTTTCTTATTTTTGTTCCAAAGCATAGATTGTGGGTACTCGTTAGAACCGCCTTGCCAAGGCGGTTCTAACGAGTACCCACAATCTATGAGTACTCACAATCTATGTTTTGGAGCAAAAATAAGAAAAAATATCCAAAAATTTCTACAGAAAATTTTTACAACTTAAAAAATCTCTGTATGTTGCATGGGTGAGTTTTCGTAATGTTTTGCAAAAAAGGTAGGCTGAGACAAGTTGAATGATTTATTGGATGTCAATCAAATCTTTTTGTCTGTAATTTGAACAAGTCCCTCTCTTTGAAAACCTGCTTTACACGAACAAAAACATCACACTGTACTCCATTCACAGACAACCAATGCCTCTGGAAACAACTAGCATAGATGAAATCAATGTAAGTACTGTAAAACCGGAAATTTTCGTGTGACTTTTACTTCGTGAATTTTCTTTTCCCGAATTATTAGCAAGTTATTGAATTCGCGAATGTGTACTCATGCTGTCTGTAAAGCTTATAGTATAGTAATTAAATCTTTATTATAGCGAGAACAAACTTTGAAATTGCAAGGCAACACATTCGCAGATATTCGCTAAAAGTAAGTTCTCGCAAATATTGCAGTAACTGCACAGCTGATCAGTGCCTTTGTTTTTGCTACACTGATAGTACAATCCCTCTAATCTACGTAAATCCAAAATATTAAGCCTTTGCCCTGTTTATGTGATTGTACAGGCCGGTTTGTGTCAAGCTTGTATCTCACTGGCATGTGAATTCCTCTCAACTGTTTTGTGAATTAAGTCATGTAACTTTCGCATGACACGACACTGGTGCAAGTGTCGCACAAGGTTCGCGAGAATTTTCCTGTGTCACGAACTAGTCGCGAATTAGAAAAAATATTTATACAGATTTTTTCGCAAAAAATATTTGTGAACCAGCCGCAAGAGTGTCATAAGACAGTCGCACGACATTCGTGCGAGTGTCATGAACCTTTCACAGCTAAAGTTCGGCAAATTTACAATGTGACAATTTAGTGACACTCATATACGAATGTCATACGAAAGTTGTGTGACAGTCTTGAGAAAACATGCGAACAACTCACAAGAATCTGGCAACAAAATAAAACAAAGTGACATCCGTACAGATGTTGTGAGACACTCTCACGAGTGTCTCACGACTGTTGTATGAGTGTCTCACAACTATCGCGCAACAGTTGTGAGATATATTTGAAAATTTTTGGCAGAAATTCACGAAATTGTCATATAAATGTGCATTCTATGAGACTGCAACATGAAAGTTATGTTTATATTGTTAATCTTTGTCGCGAAATAGTCGCAAACTTGTTGTGAAATAGCTGCGAACTAGTCTCCAGTTGTCACATTCCAGTGAGAAAGGGGCTTCAGACTCCAGTGAGAAAGGGGCTTCAGACTGGGTCGGAAACCTCGAAGACCAGTTTTCTCACGTCATGGTTCATATGTGTTTTGCCTCAAATTGATTAAAGTCTTTGATGCTCTTCAGAAAGATTCAAGTCCACGCTTCTAATACTGCAGTAAGACATTTTATCTTTGGATAAGTCACATTTATGTCATTCATTTAGATCTTGTTACCTTAAGCCTGAACTTTTGCCCCTCCATGTATTTGCCAATAATAAACAAGTATTATTTCAAATTTACTATCTGATCAATATTGGGACAATTGCATATTGAGCAATTTTTCCTTAATTGAAATAGGTGGTTAATAATGCCTTAATTTTCCTAAAATTTAGACAATAAAAAAGACAAATAATGGGAAAGAACTTACAAACAGTTTGAAACTTTTTCTTACTGTATTTTGTTTGATCATATAAGAATCTTACATGAGTGTCAGGTATTGATAGACAAATCTGTCCCGAGGGTCACATTTTGGCATCATGAGGCTCGCCGAGTGATGCCAAACTGTGACCCGAGGGACAGATTTGTCTATCCATACCTTACACGAATGATGGATTCTTTTTCTTGCACGCCATAATGCGGCGAAGCTTGATTTTTATACTGTTTATGTAGAAAAATGCTACAATCGCGGCGTCCGCCATTTTGAATTGAAACGTATTGACGTTATCGTGACGTGTGCACTTAGCGACGAAATTACGTGACGTCCTATACGAAAAAGAACACTTGAATGCAGGGTGCGACCGGGGTGAGATAACGAGGGTGGGATAAGAATTTCTCACATGGGGTGAAACTTAGGATTTCTCTATCTGGTGTGCAAGAATGCACATTCTATTGCTACATTACTCTATAAACATGGCCTGCTATTTATGTGACATGGGCAAACAGATGGGATGCCGCATAATGTGGCGCCCCATCTGGGGCTATTCTGTTTGCTTAGAGGAATTTCATCGAAAACATGGAATAAAAATTCCGAGTCACTCCTCAGATGCCCCTTAATTAATGGCAGTGGACTCACTCAAATGATAACAATGGGAAAGTCCATTTGTTATAAGTGAATTGTCAATAATTTGTGATTAATTGTCAATGACTGATGAGGAGCGGTAGTGGCCTATCTGTTTGTGGGCCGGACTCTTAAGATTGACAGTTTTTGGACCCGGATCCATTTGGCCTTGCCAAAACATTTATTCCCTGTAGTTTAACAAGAAAGGGCTATTGATGAAAGCATTTAGCATCATGGTATTGCACATTCTTTTGTCAGTTGTCAGTTACTGACTTAATGATGAGCATTCACTACTGGTTAACAGCTTCAGTCAAGCCTGTGGTTTAAAAAGTTAAATAACTGTCCCAATATCCTTCAGCTCTATTTAAATGAACTGCACTTTTAAGTTAACTGATTTATCAGAATATTAATTACCTCTTGGCATTACTGCAACTGTCTGTCCTGACTGTCACTAATAGACTTTTTTCCTGCAGACACACTAGAATCTTGCTCTTGCAATTTAATTGAATTCATTATAGACCTCATCATTTATAATATTTTTTTAATTGATGCTTTATAGCTGTACGTCCCAGTCAACAGCAATGGTCATGTCGGGATGTTGCCTCCGTTTTATTGGACTTTTACCCAACATAAGGATGTCATGACACTCAAAATGTGCTTCATAAATATAATCATAAGGCTTATAATGACTTAACTTGTGGTTTGACTTAACTACTTTTCCTGGGCAGGCTCAGACTTAAGCGGTTAACCAGTAATCTGACGGTCGGTCAGTAGTTAAGAAGCTTTGCCTGGAGGCACAAACAGCCCATCTATTTCTCGGAGCCCCAAAGGGCAGGAGCCCATATTCCCACCTGACCCCCACTTATATTTTCTCCTGACACCACTGTTATCAAAATTATGCAGGTTGATCATGAATGAGCCATGGGAAAACCAACAATTTGCATAGGCAAAAACAAAGGTGCAGATCAGCTTCGCAGTAACTGCGAAGCTGATCAGCGCCTTTGTTTTAGTACTATCCCTCTTCTTCCTAAATACAAAATTTTAAGATCTGGTTGGAACCCAAATTGTTGGTTTTCTCACGCACAGGCTTAAATACTGCACGGAAGCATGATCTTGGGTTAGATAGTGCATGCAATTCATTTAGAACATAACTTGTTTGCATCAAAAAGATAAGGGCAGCATATTATGAAACCATTAATAACAAACTTGTTTAGCATTTTAATTTGAAGGTTCTGATCGAATTTCTTAAATTATGGGCCTTCTTATGAGAAAATCCTCTTGTGTATAATATTAAAAACATTTACTATTCACTTGAAGTTTTGGGTAAAGAAACAAATTTTGTTTTATTTTTTCTGTTTGACTATGTGGCTCGAAAACTCAGTTACCAGAGTGCTGGTACGCGTCATCGTGAGGCCCCGACGGTTTGAGTCCTGGAAGGGTCTCGTCCCAAACACATGCCACCAAATGATACACGGGTGGAAAAAGGATTTGGCCCAAACAGGACTCGAAACCAGAAACTCTTGCTTACCTTGCAGCACATGGGCCACCAGTTTCATTATGCTCTACTGTACATGGAAAGAGTTATATGAGCTGCAACGTGAGAAAACCGGTTTGACACAAACCCGGCCCGGTCTGACACAAACCGGCCTAATACAGTGACTGAAGAACGACAGATGCTCGAAATTTTGGCTATAAGTACAAAAAGGAATCATACTAGTAACGTGTGGTGAAAGCAAAGGCACTGATCAGCTGTGCAGTTACTGCACAGCTGATCTACGCCTTTGTTTTTCGCATAGGCAAAAATCAGGTTTTCTCATGGCATGGCTCATATTATTGCATTAACATTTCATTTCTCTATTTGTTAGTTCGTTTTGTGTGGGACCTCAGGTCTCATTTATTAAACCAATGGGGAGGTGAAAATTTGTTCATTATAGAGGCCTTGTCCTCAGCAAATTCCATGTGCATAGTTACCCTTTTGTAGCATAAGAATTTTTTGATTGAACAAAATTTTATTGATGGCCTTGTGGCTTTATTTCGCTGTCATTTTCAGTTTAAAATTTCTGATTGATAATAATAATATAATGTGTTTGAGTTATTAATGTTGATTAAAGATTTATACAGATTTTGCATGGGCATATTTTTGTTAGAAATATTTGTTATGAGCAGTTAATCTTTTTCTCACAACCTCGATCAGTGGGTGGGACGGACAGCCAAGGGTCGTTAAGAGCGCTGATTTCATTACAGCCCTTCATCATTCAGTTGTCTCAGCGCCGTGCCTGTTGTGGTTTGAAACACTGTGCCTGGTGTGGGTTCAAGACCCACATGGGGCACAATGAGACAGGCCACATTCTGCTTGCAGGTGTGTCAGGTAGTTTTTCTCAGGTTCTCCCTTTTTCACCCCACCTACTGATTGGCCCATCTCATATGAGCTGAAATAATATTGAAAGGGAAGTAACACTGATTCAGAAAAAAAAAAAAAAAAATGGGCAGGAATAATTTTTGAAGGGGCCTTGGGCAAAATTGCCCTTTAATTTTCAAAATGGCCCCTTCATTATGAAATGATGGGCTGGTTTTTTAGCTCACCTGAGCCGAAGGCTCACAAGGTGAGCTTATAGGATGGCCATGCTCCGGCGTCCGTCCGTCGTCGTCCGTCGTCCGTCCACAATTTCAAAGATCTTCTCCTCTGAAACTGCTGGGCCAATCAAAGTCAAACTTAATGTGGAGCATCCTTAGGAAGGGGGAACGAAAGTTTATATAAATGATCCAGGTCACATGACCAAGATGGCCGCCATGTCCATATATGGTAAAAACCATAAAAAAATCTTCTTCTCTGGAACCGGTGGACCGATTTCAACGAAACTTGGTATGTAGCATTGGGGACTTTGGCCCATCATAGTTTATATAAATCATGACCTTGGGTTGACCTTGACTTATTTTACGGCTAGGTCAATTTTGGTTACATAGGCTTTTCAATGGAAAAAAGGGAAAACATTGAATTTTTCAGGAAGTTTTGTAGCGTATGACCTGAAAGCTGGTAGATACAGACAACATATTGAGCTTATGAAGTGATGTAAGTATTAAAGGTCAAGGTCATATCTTGACCTTGGCCCAAGGTCATTTACAAATTAAATGTTAAACTTAATTTTCTCAGTAACCGCTCAACCAATCAAAGCCAAATTTTATATGTAGTATTCTTAGGATGAGGGAATGAAAGTTAAGATAAATAGTCAAGGTCACATGACCAAGATGGCCGCCATGTCTATAAATAGCAAAAACCTTAAAAAAATCTTCTTCTCCAGAACCAAAAGGCCTATAAACCTGGCATGAAGCATCAGGGGGAGGAGCTCTACAAAGTTTATATAAATCATGACCCTGGGATGACCTTGACCTATTTTACGGCAAGGTCAACATAGGTCGCTCATGCATTTGAATGGGGAAACTTGTCAAAATGTCATTTGACAGGAAAAACTTTATGGAAATGGGCAAATAGACTGAATATTTACGATTCTGAAAAAAAGGACCCCAGGGGCAGGTCTGCCCCCATTCGGGGGCAATAAACATGTATATATTACCATAATATTCAAAGATCTTTTTCTCTGAAACCGTTTGGCAAATCAAAGCCAAATGACTTTTTGAGTAGTCTTAGGAAGGGAGAATAAAAGTTTATATAAATGGTCAAGGTCACATGACCAAGATGGCCACCATGGCTATAAATAGCAAAAAAACTTTAAAAATCTTCTTCTCCAGAACCAGAAGGCCTATGATTTTGAAACTTGGCATGAAGCATCAGGGAGAGGAGCTCTACAAAGTTTATATAAATCACGACCTTGGGATGACCTTGACCTATTTTATGGCAAGGCCAACATAGGTTGTCCATGCGTTTGAATGGGGAAAGGTAGTAAAATGTAATTAAATGGGGGGAAACTTGCTGGGAATATGCAAATGGACAGAAGATTTATGTTGTTGGAAAAAATGTCCTCAGGGGGTTGTCTGCCCCCACCTCCGGGCTATTTACATGTATATGACCATAATATTCAAAGATCTTCTTCTCTGAAACCACTTTGCCAATCAAAGCCAAACTTTGTGTGGAGCATCGATCATTAGGAAAGGCGAGTGAAAGCTAATATAAATGGTCCAGGTCATATAACCAAGATGGCCACCATGCCTATAAATAGTAAAAAACATTATAAATCTTCTTCTTCAGAACCAGAAGGCCTTTGATTTTGAAACTTGGCCTGAAGCATCAATGAATATAGCTCTACAAAGTTTATATAAATCATGACCCTGGGATGGCCTTGACCTATTTGACGGCAAGGTCAGCTTAGGTTGCATATCCCAGTTCTCAGGTGAGCGTTTACAGGACTATTGGTCCTCTTGTATTATGTAAAGAGATAGGCGATAATGATTCTAGCTGAACATTTTCCGCAAAATGGCCCCTTACTTTTTCAAGCCAACAATATCCCTGAATGGGTGGGGGCCAGAAAGTCATGATATAGATCTTGTTAAGTCTTACAACCTTTCATTATGCAATATGCTGTTTAATGCTAGATACAGTCATTAATGAGCCGCGTCAAGTAGTTTTCGAACAGGTCCAACACAAACCGAGCTGTACAAGTACATATGGCTAGAGCAGAGGTTGGAAATTTTGTATTTAGAAAGTTGAGGAATTGTACATAGCGAAAACAAAGGCGCTGATCAACTTCACAGTTACTGCGAAGCTGATCTGCGCCTTTGCTTTGGCATATATGCAAATGTTGGTTTTCTAATGGAGTGGCTCAGATGCTGAAATGCTTTGATAAGCTTGTCATAAATCTGTCCTTACATGTCACGTTTGTTTGATCATGTCTTACAATTGCAATAATCATTGAGCCTGTGCGCGAGAAAACCAACAAGTTGGGTTCGGACCAGGTCTGACACAAACAGGGCTGTACAGTCACAGAAGATGGATAGAGGCTGGAAATTTTGGATTCAGAAAGAAGAGGAATTGTACTATCTATGAAGCGAAAACAAAGGTGCTGATCAGCTTCGCGGTTACCGTGAAGCTGATCTGCAACTTTGTTTTCGCCTGTCCGGAATGTTTGTTTTCCTATGCGGCGGCTTCATTTACTTAGATGGGAATAAATCTTCATATATGATATTGTCACAGGACAATGAACCTGCAGCCCAACTGGTTCTCGAACCCAGGGTCTCTAGCTTACAGTGCGAGCACTCTACCACTGAGCTACTGTGCCACATGGTCATCCGGTTACATTTTCCCCCTGCTTAATTAGATTCGTCCCTGAATCTGCTCAGAACCATGCCAGAATCGACTTGGATGGAAATAAATCTTCATATATGATATTGTCACAGAAGAACCTGGCCCGACTGGGACTCGAACCCAGGGTCTCTTGCTTACCATGCAAGCACTCTTACACTGAGCTACCATGCCTGGTCGTCCAGTTACATTTCCCCCTGCTTAATTAGATTTGTCCCCAAATCTGCTCGGAACCATGCCGGAACAGACGAGACAGTCCCATTTTGCTGCTGGCAGCCCAAGCATGGACCCACACTGAGCCACCAAATGTCACTGGGGTGGAAAAATAATGTGTCCAGACCGGAACTTGAACCCAGGGTCTCTCAACGTGCAAGCACTCTACCACTGAGCTGCCGAGCCACATGGTTGACTGGTTACAATATATAATAAGGTGATGAGTGGCCCCATGGGAAAACTTAGAACTATACCAAAGCATTGAAGAAAATGTAGAATTTATTCAGTACATGCAGTTTGATAGCAAGCATCACACTGTCACAGAGTGACAAAAAAGGTACATCAGGATAACATGTCTGTGAAATGTATACCCCCTTAACCCCCACTTTTACATGTATATATAGTGAAAATGGGGCATACAGGGATATACAATTTTTCTTATTTTTGATCCAAAACATAGATTGTGTGTAATCGTTAGAACAACTTTACCGAGGCAGTTTTAACATGTACCTACAATCAATGGTTTGAATAAAAGTATTCAAAACATCAAGATTTTTCTAATGAAATTTTCGATTTTTACAATCTAAAACGTCTCCATATATTGCATAGACAAGTTTTCTTAATGAAATTCAGTGAAAATTTGCATACAAAGCTGCCCAAGGAGGCAGTGCTCACTTTGGTCATATTTAGAACAAAAACACATCAGTTGGCCTTAAGATGGAGGCAGAGTTATCTTGCAAACGATTTAGATCGTTTCAGTGACTTGTAGCCTATATTGAAACTATTCCCTGTCTTATCATTAAGTTCCATTCACATACGTGGTCCTAAGCTCCTTTGGCGGCAAATATGATCTGTATAGGTAAAATTGATCTTGTACATTAATGCAATATCAGGTTTCTCGGAATTGTTATTCTATTCTATCTTGTTAGCCAAGTTGTGTCTGTATGACAGTTTCTGTCTGCACCGGGACACGAGGTTTCAGACAAGGTCTGACACAAACCGGACTATGCAGCTACAGAAGATGGCTAGAGGCTGAAAATTTTGGATTTTAAGGAATAGAGGCATCGTACTATCCGTGTAGCGAAAACAAAGGCGCTGACCAGCTTCGCGGTTACCGCGAAGCTGGTCTGCGCCTTTGTTTTCGCCTAGACAAAAATCTCTTTTTTTCATGACAGTTTCCATCTATAGATAAAGTTGATTCCTAACATTCATGGGAGATCAGGTTTCCTTTGGGTGAGAAAACCAACAGTCCGGGTTTTCGACCAGGTCTGATACAAACCAGGTTGTTAATTCGCAGAAAATAGTTAGAAGCTTGAAACTTTGGATTTAAGAAGAAAAGGGATTGTTCTAACAAAGACGCTGATCAGCTGTGCAGTTACTGCACAGCTAATCTGCATCTTTTGTTGTTTTTGCATATGCAGATTGTTGGTTTTCGGGGTGACAGCTCATATGATGCCTCAAATTGCAAGGCTTTAACATTACAAAAGAGATTTTCTGAGCTTTAAAAATTGAAAATTTTCAGCTGAAAAATTTTGATAATTTTCTTATTTTTGCTCAAAACAATACCGAGGTGGTTCTAACGAGTACGCACAATCTATGTTTTGGAGCAAAAATAAGAAAAATAGGTATACCCCTGCATACCCCACTTTTACTATATAAAAGTGGGGTTTAAGGGGGTATTCATTGCACGGACATGTTTTCCTGATGACAGTTCTGAAAGAGTAAAGATAAGAATGTACCTATATCACTGACTTTGAAAGTGAAGTAACTGCATGGTTGATCAGCGCCTTTATTTTTGCTAAATGGATAGTACAGTTCCTCTTCTTCTTAAATTGGGAATTTCAAGCTTCTAGCCTTCTTCTGTAGCTGCATAGGCTGGATTCTGTCAGACCTGGTCGGAAACCCCCCAAAACAGGTTTTCTCGTGTCACAGCTCATTTTTTTCTCTGCTTGCAAAGTGGACTCAAGAGGAATTATGGTAAAAATCAATCGGAATCAAAAGCCATCATTAACCTATTTCCTGTTGTTTGATGTCGATGAATCCAGCCGAATAAATCTACCTTAAAAAGAGGTAATTAAATAAGCCTATATGTGTGCCTGAAAAAGGCATCATAACAAAATTCAATATTGTCCTCAAAGCAACTGACCTCTGAACTCTTTGCATACCAGTATCAAAATAAGCTTTTTCAAAATTACGATCCAGATCAAGCATCACACTATCATGTCCATGTAATATATACCCCCTTTCAACCCCATTTTTTAGCTCACCTGAGCCGAAGGCTCACAGGTGAGCTTATAGGATAGGCAGGCATCCGTCGTCCGTCGTCGTCCGTCCGTCGTCCGTCGTCCGTCCGTCGTCCGTCCACAATTTCAAAGAAGAATATTTCTGAAGCTAGTAGGCCGATCTTGATCATTTTTAATGTGAACCATAATTGGGTTGGGGGATTGATGGCATTAGGTTTTGGAGCAGATTGTATCAAAATTGTGGTTTCCATGGCAACAGATAGGTCCCATAGACTTACAATGGGAAAAACTAAAAAAATCTTCTTCTCTGAAACCACTAGGCCCACAGCTTTGATATTTGGTATGTAGCAATGGCTAATGGTCCTCTACATAAATTGTGCCATTCGTGCCCCTGGGGTCAAATTTGGCCACGCCCTGGGGGGTCGATAGTCTCCATAGACTTACTATGGGAAAAAAATTAAAAAATCTTCTTCTCTGAAACCACAGGGCCCACAGCTTTGATATTTGGTATGTGGCAATGGCTAATGGTCCTCAACATAAATTGTGCCAGCCATGCCCTTGGGGTCAAATTTGGCCACGCCCCGGGGGTGGATAGTTTCCATAGACTTACAATAGGAAAAACTAAAAAAATCTTCTTCTCTGTAACCACTAGGCCCACAGCTTTGATATTTGGTATGTAGCAATGGCTAATGGTCCTCTACATAAATTGTGCCATTCATGCACCTGGGGTCAAATTTGGCCACGCCCCGGGGGTTGATAGTCTCCATAGACTTACTATGGGAAAAAAATTAAAAAATCTTCTTCTCTGAAACCACAGGGCCCACAGCTTTGATATTTTGTAGGTGGCAATGGCTAATGGTCCTCTACATAAATTGTGCAAATCATGCCCCTGGGGTCAAATTTGGCCACGCCCAGGGGGTCGATATTCTCCATAGACCTACAATAGGAAAAAAACTAAAAAAAATCTTCTTCTCTGAAACCACTAGGTTAACAGCTTTGATATTTGGTATGTAGCAATGGCTAATGGTCCTCTACATAAATTGTGCCATTCGTGCCCCTGGGGTCAAATTTGGCCACGCCCCGGGGGTTGATAGTCTCCATAGACTTACTATGGGAAAAAAATTAAAAAATCTTCTTCTCTGAAACCACAGGGCCCACAGCTTTGATATTTTGTATGTGGCAATGGCTAATGGTCCTCTACATAAATTGTGCCAATCATGTCCGCTGGGTCAAATTTGGCCACGCCCCGGGGGTCGATAGTCTCCATAGACCTACAATAGGAAAAACTAAAAAAATCTTCTTCTCTGATACCACTAGGCCCACAGCATCGATATTTGGTATGTAGCAATGGCTAATGGTCCTCTACATAAATTGTGCCATTCATGCCCCTGGGGTCAAATTTGGCCACGCCCCGGGGGTTGATAGTCTCCATAGACTTACTATGGGAAAAAAAATAAAAAATCTTCTTCTCTGAAACCACAGGGCCCACAGCTTTGATATTTTGTATGTGGCAATGGCTAATGGTCCTCTACATAAATTGTGCCAATCATGTCCCCGGGGTCAAATTTGGCCACGCCCCGGGGGTCGATAGTCTCCATAGACCTACAATAGGAAAAACTAAAAAAATCTTCTTCTCTGAAACCACTAGGCCCACAGCATCGATATTTGGTATGTAGCAATGGCTAATGGTCCTCTACATAAATTGTGCCATTCATGCCCTTGGGGTCAAATTTGGCCACGCCCCGGGGGTTGATAGTCTCCATAGACTTACTATGGGAAAAAAAATAAAAAATCTTCTTCTCTGAAACCACTAGGCCCACAGCTTTGATATTTGGTATGTAGCAATGGCTAATGGTCCTCTACATAAATTGTGCCATTCATGCCCCCGGGGTCAAATTTGGCCAGGCCCCGGAGATTGATAGTCTCAATAGACTTGCTATGGGAAAAAAATTCAAAAATCTTCTTCTCTGAAAACACAGGGCACACAGCTTTGATATTTTGTATGTGGCAATGGCTAATGGTCTTCTGCATAAATTGTGCCAGCCATGCCCCTGGGGTCAAATTTGGCCACGCCCCGGGGGTAGATAGTCTCCATAGACTTACAATGGGAAAAACTAACAAAAATCTTCTTCTCTGAAACCAAAAGGCCCAGAGCTTCTATATTTTGTATGTAGCAATGTTTGGTAGTCCCCATTATAAATTGTGCCAGTCATGCCCCTGGGTCAAATTTGGCCATGCCCTGGGGGTCAATAGTGTCCATGCATAGACTTTCATTGGTCGATTCTCAATTAATTTTTAAAATCTCATGAGCTTACAATGTGATAATCTCTCAGGTGAGCTACAGGACCAATGGTCCTCTAGTATATTTTAAAATGGGGGTTTACAGTGGTATACCTATTTTTTTCTTATTTTTAACAAAACAGAGATTGTGAGTACTCGTTAGTACCGTCTCACCAAACCATTTTGAGACGGAAGGATAGGCCAATACATAACCAAATGATGTACTACATTGTACCTTCATAGATATTTCCATTTTAATTCCAAGTGACGAGGCTATATAGAAAGATCAAATCTGGTTGCCATGGCTCAGACTGTTGTCAAGGCAACAGCATGTCCTAAGATTATCCATCTTATTTCTAGTGTTTTTGTGTGATCCTTCAATCAAGTGGAAACTTATTTCCTCTGGTGTTTGAGTGGAAGTAAATTAAAATTTGATTGAAATCCTTTCCTTCTTGACAGATAGATCTATTAAATATGTACACTTGACAGGTTCCAGAAAAAATTAGCAGACTTTATGAGGTTTTGGTTGTCATCAACTGTAAAGTCAATTTCAGTGGGTCTTCAATGTCTCTTATGCCAAACTTAATGTCTGATTTTTGTAGAATGATTAGTTTATTTTTTGTACTATATATGTCTGTGAATAAATAAGAAAAAAATGGCAAAAATGTAGTTTTTTAATACAGCCTAAACTGTTGGTTGCCCATCTATGGTAAAAACCCATGTAGCATTGGAGACAACAGCTCACCATAATTTGTAAGAAATGATCACACTGATGTGACCTTGACCTTAATAATGTTGCAAGGTCAAACTTTGTAAATAATTAGGCTTTTCAATTGGAATAAATTAAAAGAATTGACATGATTGTAGAAATTTTGCCTGAAAGTTGATAGATAAAGACATTAGAGTCATTGAAGATATGTGAGCTAGCTTTCAAAGTCAACATTTCATTGTCAATGATTGTTCCAAGGCCAGGCATCAGGTGAGCTTTCTCATGACCATTGATCCTCATTTGGTTTATTTCTGTCATTTGAAATTTCCAACAAGTCAAGACTGTTGTTGTCAAGGCAACTACATATCCTAAGATTATCCATCTTATTTCTAGTGTTTTTGTGATCCTTCAATCAAGCTCTGGTGTTTGAGTGGAAGTAAATTAAAACTTGATTGAAATCCTGTCCTGCTTGACAGATAGATCTATTAAATATATACTCTTGACAGGTTCCAGGAAAAATTAGCAGACTTTATGAGGTTTTGGTTTTCTTCAACTGTAAAGTCAATTCCAGTGGGTTTTTGTCTCTAATTTGTCATTTATGTCTGATTTTTGTTCAATCATTTGTTTATTTTGGGTATTAATTTTAATTTTATAAATGAAAAAGATGCACAATTGTAATTAAGTGCAGCCTCTTGAATGGTACTTATGCCATTCTCTCATGAGCTATTTCAAATAGTTCTCAGCAAGTAAGCTTTCAGAAACCTTACTTCAATATTACTGAAAAATAAAAACACAAACAAATTTTGCTGAATGTCAGTTGCATGTTACAAATGCCCAAAAAGTACATATTTTATGGATTCTGTATGTTATGTATGTGTAGTAGTACTGTTAGACAATTTGCTCAGCCTTTGACTTAATTGATTTCGGGATATTAATTGAGCCGCCGCATGGGGAAACCAACAATCAGCAAAGGCGAAAACAAAGGCGCAAATCAGCTTCGCAGTAACTGTGAAGCTGATCAGCGTCTCTGTTTTGCTACATGGATAGTACAATTCCTCTACTTTCTAAATCCAAAATTTCCAGCCTCTAACTATATTCTATGACTGTATACAGCCCGGTTTGTGTCGGACCTGGTCCTAGCCCCAAATTGTTGGTTTTCTCATACAGCGGCTCAATTGTTTTTCTGTATTCTGGATAATTGTTTGTGACGTTTCTGCCCAATGTCAACTATTCTTAACTCATTTAAGCCTGGCATCCCTTTTATGGGACATAGGCAAACAGCATAGTCTCAGATGTGATGCCGCAAAACGCGGCGTCCCATCTGGAACTATTCTGTTTGCTTGGAGGAATTTCATCGAAACATGAGATACAAATTAAAAATCACTTCCAACACCACTAAAAATGAAAGTGGACTCACCCAATTGATAATGATTGGAAAATCCATTTGTCAAATATGGGTTAAGTGATTTCTCTTTGTCACATCAAGATAACATATCCTTATAATGTATACCCCCTTATACCCCACTTGTATATAGTGAAATTGGGGTATAGAGGAGTATACAATTTTCTTCTTTTTGATCCAAAACATAGATTGTGGGGCAAGGCGGTTCTAACATGTACCCACAATCAATGTTTTCAGCAAAAATAAGACAAATTATTATCAAAATTTATCCTCAGAATTTTTTTTTTAATTTTTGCATTTCTAAAACATCTCTGTATATTGCATGGACAAGTTTTCGTAATGCAAGATTTTCTCATTATTGGGACCAGTTGAAACTTGGCCTACTTTATGAAATGGCCAGTAACTTTTTTGACAGAATCTGACATGGGAATTTGTCCATACATAGGCATCAGGCTGAGCCATGACATGAGAAAGCCATTCAGCTCTGACAATCACAGAATTATGCTAGATGCTTGAAATTTCATATTTAAGAAGAAGAGGAACTGTACTTATATAATCTGTGTAGCAAAACTGCTGATCAGCATAACTGCACAGCTGATCTGCACCTTTGTTTTCGCATAGGTGAAAATTCGGTTTTCTCACGACGTGGCTCAGGCTGTGAAATAAATGGTTTGCTGTGTTCTGTTCTGTTTGTGTGAAAGGGATGAAATATAAATAATAATCTTGTTTGTATTTTATATAAGATGATCAAATGAGGTTTGGGTTTTAATAATTGAGCCACCGTGGGAAAACCAACAATGTGAATTCCGAACAGGTTTGACACAAACCAAGCTGTACAAGCACAGAAGGTGGCTAGAGGCTGGAATTTTGGATTTAGAAAGTATAGGAATTGTACTAGCCGTGTAGCGAAAACAAAGGCGCTGATCAGCTTCGCAGTTACTGCGAAGCTGATCTGCGCCTTTGGTTTCGCATTATGCAGATTGTTGGTTTTCCATGTGGTGGCTCATTTGTACATTATATTAGCAGACCTGCTGCTAGAATTTCCAATGTTAACGATGTCTTACACAAACTGGAATTTACAGCTACAGAAGATATCCTTAGCTGCTTGAAATTTGAGGCATATAAAGAAGAACAATGGCTAAAAAGGCACTTATAAATGAGACACCTCGTGAGAAAACCGATTTCTGCCTATGCGAAAACAAAGGCACAGATCAGCTTTGCGGTAACTTCAAAGCTGATCAGCGCCTTTGTTTCGCTAAGCGGATAGTACAACTCCTCTTCTTCTTACATCCAAAATATCAGGCTTCCTGCCTGCTTCTGTGACTGTACAGGTCGGCTTGTGTCAGACCTGGTCGGAAACCCCCAAGACCGGTTTTCTCTCGTCTTGGTTGAAATTTCCCAAAAAGCCAAGCTTCAAATTTGAGAGTGGTGTGGTTGGTGGTACTGAGCGTCAAAATCCCAATCAAGAGGTCCTGGGTTCGAACCGCACTAGCTGCTGAACATATCACTGAGCAAGACACATTTATGATCCCCCATAGTACTGGTTAATACCCAGGAAGCTGTGGCTGTTTCTGAACATGACTGAGAATTGTTTGGCGGGGATGTAAAATTCACAAAACATGCAAACGAATTGTCTCATGACATATCATAGTGTAAACAGATCGACTGAAAGAATTTCTTGTATATCAGACATATGTAGCAGGAAAATTGCAGACTAAAAGAAGCCACCCAAATTTAATGGCTTTAAGCTGCTATTTTAGACGGAATGCCATTAACGCCTTTCCTGACTCCAGTTATTTTTATCCTATTACCATTAAAAAATTGATGTCACTTAACCAAAGATGCCTTAATTTTAAATTTAGCATTTTATCTTCAGTTTAAAATGAGCACCGGGACGTGAGAAAACTGGTCTTCAGGGTTTCTGACCAGGTTTGACACAAAGTTGCCTGTACAGTCTCAGAATAAGATATCCATGTAGCGAAAACAAAGGTGCAGTTACTGCACAGCTGATCTGCGCCATTGGTTTCACCTATTTAATTTGATGGTTTTCTTATGCAGCGGCTCATTTTATCTTCAGTTTAAAATTATACTGCCTACTTTTTAGATTTCTGGAGAAAAAAAACAACACATTTTTGGATGAACTGAGGTAACCACCCCTGTGGTAACCAAGAATCGTGATAAACTTGTACATGTACAGTTGCCACAACCAACAACTTTAATCTCCTGCAAGGGCTTCTCCTGTCTGTCGGTTGGTCCCATCTCCATATGACCTTAGCTGTTGGTGGGATGTTAAATGAATTCCAGTCAAACAAACAAACAAATTTTAATGAACCATGGCAGCACTCATCTTTAACAACCATGTCAGGGATATAAATATAGCTATCGACCATGGTTTTCAGTGTTCAAACATTTGCTGGATCACGAGGAAGGTGTTTGACAACAAGGCCGAAGGTCGCGTGTTCAGACCCCTTCCGAGTGATCTAGCAAATGTTTGAACAATGAAACAAGATACGGTTGATCACTATTCTTGCATTTTCACACTTATTCATTTAAAATCTCTTGAAAATAACATTTAACAACATAAAAACTCACCGAAAACCCCGGAGCTTCTTCAGTGTTGGCCGTTTTGTTTCTACGGAACATAGTGATGTCATCTCGCATTGACCAATGACATCGACGGATTTGAGCCAAGAGCAATGTTCAAAGGGCACATGAATTTCATGATTTGAACATGGGTTTTGCTGTTTGAACATAGCTTTTGGTCTAATTGAAAACTGCTTCAAACAGCTATGCGCATGCATATCTAAGCAAGAATTCATGTTTGCTCATGTTGGATGCAACTTCAGGGACCACCCAGCATTTCCATTTAGACTGTCTCTACCATCTGTGCTGAAGAGAGAATGTACGTCCCACATGCTAGGCACATCCTAAGCTTTAATATTTGTAGTATTAAATCACAATATATTCTTTATTCTTCCCCAAGCATGCGAAGTGGTCATTCGTCTCTCAGTAATGAAAACGATCATCTTTATTTCTTGAATATTGGATGTTCACGTTTGTTGGTGAGTTGCTTGATGGCTGACTCTAAAGGCCAATTCTGGCTCTAAACTGTTGTTTGCAAGTAGAGCAAGTAAATGTCAAGGAATCTGCTGGAGGCAGCTTGGCCAATCAAAGCCAAACTTCATGTGGAGCATCCTTAGGAATGGGGAACAAAAGTATATATAAATGGTCCAGGTCACATGACCAAGATGGCCGCCATGGCTATTAATAGCCAAAACCTTTACAAATCTTCTCCTCCAGAACCAGTGGGCCGATTTCCAGGAAACTTGGTATGTAGCATTGGGGACGTAGGCCTATCTTAGTTTATATTAATCATGACCCTAGGATGACCTTGACCTATTTTACTGCAAGGTCAGCATAGGTCGCCAATGCATTTGAATGGGAAAAAATGGTAAAATGCTATTTAATGGGTAAAACTTACTGGGAATAGGCAAATGGACAGAAGATTAAATGTTAAGGTAGCAATCCACAGTTTTATGAGCATTTTTCAGTTAATTTTGCTAGATCCGCCAAAATTGATAATAGCTCTGTCAAATCTGGTGAACAATCCGATTTCTCCCATAAAATCATTAAATCAAATGTCTAACAACAAAATAACATCATTTAAATTGCCTAGAACTGACTATCACCCTACCTGTATTGGGGATATTTTCCCCTACCCCCTCTTTCAGACCAGTGAATTTTCGTAAAATATGCCTGAAGTCTGGGCCCCCATGCATATTCTGTGCAAAAGGAAGCCCCATAGATCTCATGCAAATACTTAGAGAATCGACCCAGGATCATAATGAGCAGTGCACAAATATGTGCCATCCATCTACTTTTTTCGCTATTTGTGAACAAAGATAACCCCTGCAAAAACGACAGTGAAGAGCGTCACCGGCTATGACTGGCGAACGATCCGGGATCCTTATATAATTCCGGTTTTTACCAGTCTAAAAATAGAAAATAAGTATTTTTCACATGTTTGAGGCATAATTGATCCGATTTGGGGAAAGATGTCGGCAAATTATTGAAAGAGGATAATTTACAGCCCAATTTCATGCCCTACCCCTTAATATTGAAAATTTTGGCCCACCTCAAAAGTACGAAACTGTGAATGGAACCTTAAAGCAAAACTTTTTGCTCTAGTTTCTGGCAATTTTCGTCTAAAACTATTCTTTAACATAATTCCAATTAAATTCAGGCAAAGAAAGTGGATTTGCATTAAAACTGGCCTTTCAGGAGGAGTCAGAACGAGTCATATGCTTTCGAGGCATTTTTAGGTCGATTTTTGAGGAATGGAGCCCCAACTAACCGCATCCAGCTTTACTCACTCTGTGGTCGTGCGAGTGACCAAAAGATCACGAAACAGTTATGTCCATATATTGGGCCACCTGATCAAAGAAAACTGAGACCTTGAAATGGAAATTAAAAAAATCGGTTATTGCTTTAAGGTAGCAATCCACAGTTTTATGAGCATTTTTCAGTTAATTTTGCTAGATTTTGCTAATGGTCCTCTACATAAATTGTGCCAATCATGTCCCCGGGGTCAAATTTGGCCACGCCCCGGGGGTCGATAGTCTCCATAGACCTACAATAGGAAAAACTAAAAAAATCTTCTTCTCTGAAACCACTAGGCCCACAGCATCGATATTTGGTATGTAGCAATGGCTAATGGTCCTCTACATAAATTGTGCCATTCATGCCCTTGGGGTCAAATTTGGCCACGCCCCGGGGGTTGATAGTCTCCATAGACTTCCTATGGGAAAAAAAATAAAAAATCTTCTTCTCTGAAACCACTAGGCCCACAGCTTTGATATTTGGTATGTAGCAATGGCTAATGGTCCTCTACATAAATTGTGCCATTCATGCCCCCGGGGTCAAATTTGGCCAGGCCCCGGAGATTGATAGTCTCAATAGACTTGCTATGGGAAAAAAATTCAAAAATCTTCTTCTCTGAAAACACAGGGCACACAGCTTTGATATTTTGTATGTGGCAATGGCTAATGGTCTTCTGCATAAATTGTGCCAGCCATGCCCCTGGGGTCAAATTTGGCCACGCCCCGGGGGTAGATAGTCTCCATAGACTTACAATGGGAAAAACTAACAAAAATCTTCTTCTCTGAAACCAAAAGGCCCAGAGCTTCTATATTTTGTATGTAGCAATGTTTGGTAGTCCCCATTATAAATTGTGCCAGTCATGCCCCTGGGTCAAATTTGGCCATGCCCTGGGGGTCAATAGTGTCCATGCATAGACTTTCATTGGTCGATTCTCAATTAATTTTTAAAATCTCATGAGCTTACAATGTGATAATCTCTCAGGTGAGCTACAGGACCAATGGTCCTCTAGTATATTTTAAAATGGGGGTTTACAGTGGTATACCTATTTTTTTCTTATTTTTAACAAAACAGAGATTGTGAGTACTCGTTAGTACCGTCTCACCAAACCATTTTGAGACGGAAGGATAGGCCAATACATAACCAAATGATGTACTACATTGTACCTTCATAGATATTTCCATTTTAATTCCAAGTGACGAGGCTATATAGAAAGATCAAATCTGGTTGCCATGGCTCAGACTGTTGTCAAGGCAACAGCATGTCCTAAGATTATCCATCTTATTTCTAGTGTTTTTGTGTGATCCTTCAATCAAGTGGAAACTTATTTCCTCTGGTGTTTGAGTGGAAGTAAATTAAAATTTGATTGAAATCCTTTCCTTCTTGACAGATAGATCTATTAAATATGTACACTTGACAGGTTCCAGAAAAAATTAGCAGACTTTATGAGGTTTTGGTTGTCATCAACTGTAAAGTCAATTTCAGTGGGTCTTCAATGTCTCTTATGCCAAACTTAATGTCTGATTTTTGTAGAATGATTAGTTTATTTTTTGTACTATATATGTCTGTGAATAAATAAGAAAAAAATGGCAAAAATGTAGTTTTTTAATACAGCCTAAACTGTTGGTTGCCCATCTATGGTAAAAACCCATGTAGCATTGGAGACAACAGCTCACCATAATTTGTAAGAAATGATCACACTGATGTGACCTTGACCTTAATAATGTTGCAAGGTCAAACTTTGTAAATAATTAGGCTTTTCAATTGGAATAAATTAAAAGAATTGACATGATTGTAGAAATTTTGCCTGAAAGTTGATAGATAAAGACATTAGAGTCATTGAAGATATGTGAGCTAGCTTTCAAAGTCAACATTTCATTGTCAATGATTGTTCCAAGGCCAGGCATCAGGTGAGCTTTCTCATGACCATTGATCCTCATTTGGTTTATTTCTGTCATTTGAAATTTCCAACAAGTCAAGACTGTTGTTGTCAAGGCAACTACATATCCTAAGATTATCCATCTTATTTCTAGTGTTTTTGTGATCCTTCAATCAAGCTCTGGTGTTTGAGTGGAAGTAAATTAAAACTTGATTGAAATCCTGTCCTGCTTGACAGATAGATCTATTAAATATATACTCTTGACAGGTTCCAGGAAAAATTAGCAGACTTTATGAGGTTTTGGTTTTCTTCAACTGTAAAGTCAATTCCAGTGGGTTTTTGTCTCTAATTTGTCATTTATGTCTGATTTTTGTTCAATCATTTGTTTATTTTGGGTATTAATTTTAATTTTATAAATGAAAAAGATGCACAATTGTAATTAAGTGCAGCCTCTTGAATGGTACTTATGCCATTCTCTCATGAGCTATTTCAAATAGTTCTCAGCAAGTAAGCTTTCAGAAACCTTACTTCAATATTACTGAAAAATAAAAACACAAACAAATTTTGCTGAATGTCAGTTGCATGTTACAAATGCCCAAAAAGTACATATTTTATGGATTCTGTATGTTATGTATGTGTAGTAGTACTGTTAGACAATTTGCTCAGCCTTTGACTTAATTGATTTCGGGATATTAATTGAGCCGCCGCATGGGGAAACCAACAATCAGCAAAGGCGAAAACAAAGGCGCAAATCAGCTTCGCAGTAACTGTGAAGCTGATCAGCGTCTCTGTTTTGCTACATGGATAGTACAATTCCTCTACTTTCTAAATCCTAAATTTCCAGCCTCTAACTATATTCTATGACTGTATACAGCCCGGTTTGTGTCGGACCTGGTCCTAGCCCCAAATTGTTGGTTTTCTCATACAGCGGCTCAATTGTTTTTCTGTATTCTGGATAATTGTTTGTGACGTTTCTGCCCAATGTCAACTATTCTTAACTCATTTAAGCCTGGCATCCCTTTTATGGGACATAGGCAAACAGCATAGTCTCAGATGTGATGCCGCAAAACGCGGCGTCCCATCTGGAACTATTCTGTTTGCTTGGAGGAATTTCATCGAAACATGAGATACAAATTAAAAATCACTTCCAACACCACTAAAAATGAAAGTGGACTCACCCAATTGATAATGATTGGAAAATCCATTTGTCAAATATGGGTTAAGTGATTTCTCTTTGTCACATCAAGATAACATATCCTTATAATGTATACCCCCTTATACCCCACTTGTATATAGTGAAATTGGGGTATAGAGGAGTATACAATTTTCTTCTTTTTGATCCAAAACATAGATTGTGGGGCAAGGCGGTTCTAACATGTACCCACAATCAATGTTTTCAGCAAAAATAAGACAAATTATTATCAAAATTTATCCTCAGAATTTTTTTTTTAATTTTTGCATTTCTAAAACATCTCTGTATATTGCATGGACAAGTTTTCGTAATGCAAGATTTTCTCATTATTGGGACCAGTTGAAACTTGGCCTACTTTATGAAATGGCCAGTAACTTTTTTGACAGAATCTGACATGGGAATTTGTCCATACATAGGCATCAGGCTGAGCCATGACATGAGAAAGCCATTCAGCTCTGACAATCACAGAATTATGCTAGATGCTTGAAATTTCATATTTAAGAAGAAGAGGAACTGTACTTATATAATCTGTGTAGCAAAACTGCTGATCAGCATAACTGCACAGCTGATCTGCACCTTTGTTTTCGCATAGGTGAAAATTCGGTTTTCTCACGACGTGGCTCAGGCTGTGAAATAAATGGTTTGCTGTGTTCTGTTCTGTTTGTGTGAAAGGGATGAAATATAAATAATAATCTTGTTTGTATTTTATATAAGATGATCAAATGAGGTTTGGGTTTTAATAATTGAGCCACCGTGGGAAAACCAACAATGTGAATTCCGAACAGGTTTGACACAAACCAAGCTGTACAAGCACAGAAGGTGGCTAGAGGCTGGAATTTTGGATTTAGAAAGTATAGGAATTGTACTAGCCGTGTAGCGAAAACAAAGGCGCTGATCAGCTTCGCAGTTACTGCGAAGCTGATCTGCGCCTTTGGTTTCGCATTATGCAGATTGTTGGTTTTCCATGTGGTGGCTCATTTGTACATTATATTAGCAGACCTGCTGCTAGAATTTCCAATGTTAACGATGTCTTACACAAACTGGAATTTACAGCTACAGAAGATATCCTTAGCTGCTTGAAATTTGAGGCATATAAAGAAGAACAATGGCTAAAAAGGCACTTATAAATGAGACACCTCGTGAGAAAACCGATTTCTGCCTATGCGAAAACAAAGGCACAGATCAGCTTTGCGGTAACTTCAAAGCTGATCAGCGCCTTTGTTTCGCTAAGCGGATAGTACAACTCCTCTTCTTCTTACATCCAAAATATCAGGCTTCCTGCCTGCTTCTGTGACTGTACAGGTCGGCTTGTGTCAGACCTGGTCGGAAACCCCCAAGACCGGTTTTCTCTCGTCTTGGTTGAAATTTCCCAAAAAGCCAAGCTTCAAATTTGAGAGTGGTGTGGTTGGTGGTACTGAGCGTCAAAATCCCAATCAAGAGGTCCTGGGTTCGAACCGCACTAGCTGCTGAACATATCACTGAGCAAGACACATTTATGATCCCCCATAGTACTGGTTAATACCCAGGAAGCTGTGGCTGTTTCTGAACATGACTGAGAATTGTTTGGCGGGGATGTAAAATTCACAAAACATGCAAACGAATTGTCTCATGACATATCATAGTGTAAACAGATCGACTGAAAGAATTTCTTGTATATCAGACATATGTAGCAGGAAAATTGCAGACTAAAAGAAGCCACCCAAATTTAATGGCTTTAAGCTGCTATTTTAGACGGAATGCCATTAACGCCTTTCCTGACTCCAGTTATTTTTATCCTATTACCATTAAAAAATTGATGTCACTTAACCAAAGATGCCTTAATTTTAAATTTAGCATTTTATCTTCAGTTTAAAATGAGCACCGGGACGTGAGAAAACTGGTCTTCAGGGTTTCTGACCAGGTTTGACACAAAGTTGCCTGTACAGTCTCAGAATAAGATATCCATGTAGCGAAAACAAAGGTGCAGTTACTGCACAGCTGATCTGCGCCATTGGTTTCACCTATTTAATTTGATGGTTTTCTTATGCAGCGGCTCATTTTATCTTCAGTTTAAAATTATACTGCCTACTTTTTAGATTTCTGGAGAAAAAAAACAACACATTTTTGGATGAACTGAGGTAACCACCCCTGTGGTAACCAAGAATCGTGATAAACTTGTACATGTACAGTTGCCACAACCAACAACTTTAATCTCCTGCAAGGGCTTCTCCTGTCTGTCGGTTGGTCCCATCTCCATATGACCTTAGCTGTTGGTGGGATGTTAAATGAATTCCAGTCAAACAAACAAACAAATTTTAATGAACCATGGCAGCACTCATCTTTAACAACCATGTCAGGGATATAAATATAGCTATCGACCATGGTTTTCAGTGTTCAAACATTTGCTGGATCACGAGGAAGGTGTTTGACAACAAGGCCGAAGGTCGCGTGTTCAGACCCCTTCCGAGTGATCTAGCAAATGTTTGAACAATGAAACAAGATACGGTTGATCACTATTCTTGCATTTTCACACTTATTCATTTAAAATCTCTTGAAAATAACATTTAACAACATAAAAACTCACCGAAAACCCCGGAGCTTCTTCAGTGTTGGCCGTTTTGTTTCTACGGAACATAGTGATGTCATCTCGCATTGACCAATGACATCGACGGATTTGAGCCAAGAGCAATGTTCAAAGGGCACATGAATTTCATGATTTGAACATGGGTTTTGCTGTTTGAACATAGCTTTTGGTCTAATTGAAAACTGCTTCAAACAGCTATGCGCATGCATATCTAAGCAAGAATTCATGTTTGCTCATGTTGGATGCAACTTCAGGGACCACCCAGCATTTCCATTTAGACTGTCTCTACCATCTGTGCTGAAGAGAGAATGTACGTCCCACATGCTAGGCACATCCTAAGCTTTAATATTTGTAGTATTAAATCACAATATATTCTTTATTCTTCCCCAAGCATGCGAAGTGGTCATTCGTCTCTCAGTAATGAAAACGATCATCTTTATTTCTTGAATATTGGATGTTCACGTTTGTTGGTGAGTTGCTTGATGGCTGACTCTAAAGGCCAATTCTGGCTCTAAACTGTTGTTTGCAAGTAGAGCAAGTAAATGTCAAGGAATCTGCTGGAGGCAGCTTGGCCAATCAAAGCCAAACTTCATGTGGAGCATCCTTAGGAATGGGGAACAAAAGTATATATAAATGGTCCAGGTCACATGACCAAGATGGCCGCCATGGCTATTAATAGCCAAAACCTTTACAAATCTTCTCCTCCAGAACCAGTGGGCCGATTTCCAGGAAACTTGGTATGTAGCATTGGGGACGTAGGCCTATCTTAGTTTATATTAATCATGACCCTAGGATGACCTTGACCTATTTTACTGCAAGGTCAGCATAGGTCGCCAATGCATTTGAATGGGAAAAAATGGTAAAATGCTATTTAATGGGTAAAACTTACTGGGAATAGGCAAATGGACAGAAGATTAAATGTTAAGGTAGCAATCCACAGTTTTATGAGCATTTTTCAGTTAATTTTGCTAGATCCGCCAAAATTGATAATAGCTCTGTCAAATCTGGTGAACAATCCGATTTCTCCCATAAAATCATTAAATCAAATGTCTAACAACAAAATAACATCATTTAAATTGCCTAGAACTGACTATCACCCTACCTGTATTGGGGATATTTTCCCCTACCCCCTCTTTCAGACCAGTGAATTTTCGTAAAATATGCCTGAAGTCTGGGCCCCCATGCATATTCTGTGCAAAAGGAAGCCCCATAGATCTCATGCAAATACTTAGAGAATCGACCCAGGATCATAATGAGCAGTGCACAAATATGTGCCATCCATCTACTTTTTTCGCTATTTGTGAACAAAGATAACCCCTGCAAAAACGACAGTGAAGAGCGTCACCGGCTATGACTGGCGAACGATCCGGGATCCTTATATAATTCCGGTTTTTACCAGTCTAAAAATAGAAAATAAGTATTTTTCACATGTTTGAGGCATAATTGATCCGATTTGGGGAAAGATGTCGGCAAATTATTGAAAGAGGATAATTTACAGCCCAATTTCATGCCCTACCCCTTAATATTGAAAATTTTGGCCCACCTCAAAAGTACGAAACTGTGAATGGAACCTTAAAGCAAAACTTTTTGCTCTAGTTTCTGGCAATTTTCGTCTAAAACTATTCTTTAACATAATTCCAATTAAATTCAGGCAAAGAAAGTGGATTTGCATTAAAACTGGCCTTTCAGGAGGAGTCAGAACGAGTCATATGCTTTCGAGGCATTTTTAGGTCGATTTTTGAGGAATGGAGCCCCAACTAACCGCATCCAGCTTTACTCACTCTGTGGTCGTGCGAGTGACCAAAAGATCACGAAACAGTTATGTCCATATATTGGGCCACCTGATCAAAGAAAACTGAGACCTTGAAATGGAAATTAAAAAAATCGGTTATTGCTTTAAGGTAGCAATCCACAGTTTTATGAGCATTTTTCAGTTAATTTTGCTAGATCCGCCAAAATTGATAATAGCTCTGTCAAATCTGGTGAACAATCCGATTTCTCCCATAAAATCATTAAATCAAATGTCTAACAACAAAATAACATCATTTAAATTGCCTAGAACTGACTATCACCCTACCTGTATTGGGGATATTTTCCCCTACCCCCTCTTTCAGACCAGTGAATTTTCGTAAAATATGCCTGAAGTCTGGGCCCCCATGCATATTCTGTGCAAAAGGAAGCCCCATAGATCTCATGCAAATACTTAGAGAATCGACCCAGGATCATAATGAGCAGTGCACAAATATGTGCCATCCATCTACTTTTTTCGCTATTTGTGAACAAAGATAACCCCTGCAAAAACGACAGTGAAGAGCGTCACCGGCTATGACTGGCGAACGATCCGGGATCCTTATATAATTCCGGTTTTTACCAGTCTAAAAATAGAAAATAAGTATTTTTCACATGTTTGAGGCATAATTGATCCGATTTGGGGAAAGATGTCGGCAAATTATTGAAAGAGGATAATTTACAGCCCAATTTCATGCCCTACCCCTTAATATTGAAAATTTTGGCCCACCTCAAAAGTACGAAACTGTGAATGGAACCTAATGGAAAATTTTAGCCCCTGGGGGATTGTCTGCCCCTGCCCCGGGGCTATATACATGTATATTTCCATAATAATGAAACATCTTCTCCCCTGAAACCGCATGGCCAATCAAAGCCAAACTTCATATGGAGCATCCTTGGGAAGGGGGAAAGAAAGTTTATATAAATGGTCAAGGTCACATGACCAAGATGGCCACCATGGCTATAAATAGAAAAAACCTTTAAAAATCTTCTTCTCAAGAACCAGAAGGCCAATGATTTTGAAATTTGGTGTGAAGCATCAGTGACTGGAGCTCTACAAAGTTGATATAAATCATGACCCTGGGATGACCTTGACCTATTTTACGGCAAGGTCAACATAGGTCGCTCATGCATTTGAATGGGGAAAAGTGTTAAAATGTCATTTGTAGGGAAAAACTTGCAGGAAATGGGCAAATAGACTTAAGATTGATGATTCTGAAAAAAATTTGGACTCTAGGGGTCTGTCTGCCCCCACCCCGGGGCAATATACATGTATATTACAGTGATATTCAAAGATCTTCTTCTCTGAAACCGCTTGGCCAATCAAAGCCAAACTTTATGAGGAGCATTGTTAGGAAGTGGGAATTAAAGTATATACAAATGGTCAACGTCACATGACTAAGATGGCTGCCATGGCTATAAATAGCAAAAACCTTTAAAAATCTTTTTCTCCAGAACCAGAAGGCCAATGATTTTGAAACTTGGCATGAAGCATCAGGCAATGGAGCTCTACAAAGTTTATATAAATCGTGACCCTTGGATGACCTTGACCTATTTTAAGGCAAGGTCAACTTAGGTCGCCCATGCATTTGAATGGGGAAAATTGTTAAAATGTCATTTGAAGGGCAAAACTTGCAGTAAATTGGCAAATGGACTGCAGTTTTATGTTTTCAAAAAGAAATTGACTGACCACAGGACCAGGGGTTGCTCTGACCGGGCCCTGGGGTTATATACATGTATATTACCATTCTAGTCAAACAAGTTTATTGGCATATATCTCGGGTTTCAGGTGAGCGTTTACAGGACCATTGGTCCTCTGGTTTAGATGCCTGAGACCGCCCCACTTTGATCAATCCTGCGCAGTCTGTTCCTAAGACTGTATCAATCCTTCAGAGAGGCTTTGAGGGTGTCTTTGTACATAGTCTTTCTTCTGGCCAGTCTTTCTTCTGGCCACCTGGAGAGTGCTTTCCATACTGTAATTCTATGTAGAAAACTTTCTTTGGCAGTCACCCATCAGGCATTCTTTTAACATGGCCAGTCCATCTTAGTTGTGCTAGCTTTAAGTAATTCGAGTAATTAACTCATTTAAGCCTAGCATCCTTTTTATGGGACATAGGCAAACAGCATAGCCCCAGATGTGACGCCGCAAAATGCGGCGTCCCATCTGGGGCTATTCTGTTTGCACAGAGAAATTTCATCGAAAAATGAGATAAAAATAAAAATCACTCCTTACACCCTTAAAAATGAAAGTGGGCTCGTCCAAATGATAACAGTGGGAAAGTCCATTCATCATATATGGGTTAATGTTTCAAAACTAACTCTGTCATTTCCACAGAGAGCAAGAGACAGCTAGAAAGAAGAACCCTGTCAATCTATTATGTTCTATCATTGCATTAACTTGTCCCCTTAGAGACATAATGTCAGTCGCAAAATGAGAAAACCGACTGCCGGGATTTACAATCACGTCCGACACAAACCGGTTTGTACAGTCGCAGAAGAATGCCAGAAGCTTGAAACTTTGTATTTAGACAGTACAGCAGTTGTACTTTCTACACAGCAAAACTAAAGGTGCCGATCAGCTGCGCAGTTACTGCACAGCTGATCTGTGTCTTTGTTTTCTCATATGTAGTAAAATTAGGATTACCCATAATGCAGTTCATGTGACATATTGATGTCTTGAAAAAACTGATTAATGTCCCAGATGCCTTATAGCTGTCTGTTCTATCCATCAATGGTGGGGGAAAAAGGTCTTTGAAAAATTTGAGAATTTCGAAAAATCCCATGCCATATAAAAATTGCTAGCCTCAAAAAACAACTGTTGCATGAAAACGTTTTCTTTTTTAGACAACTGAATTTGGGCAGAAAAACTTGGAATTTCCTACTGTTTAAATGCTAACGGACCAGAATGCATCTTGAATATTGTGTGGATCAAAATATAGCAAGAACTTAATTTTTTTTTCTAACATTGGTGAATGTTTGTCTTGGGAGTTCAAAGTTATAATGTCGCAAATATGGAAAATACGAAAATATTAGCAAGAACTTTTTTTTTTTTCTAACACTGGTGAATGTTTGTCTTTTTTTTTCTAACATTGGTGAATGTTTGTCTTGCGAATTCAAAGTTATCACAAATGAGCCACCTCATGGGAAAACCAACAATCTGCATATGCGAAAACAAAGACGCAGATCAGCTTCGCAGTAACCGCGAAGCTGATCAGCGCCTTTGTTTTCGCTACTCGGATAGTACAATTCCTCCTCTACTTAACTCCAAATTTCAAGCTTCTAGTCTGCTTCTGTGACTGTACAGCCTGATTTGTGTCGGACCCGTTCGGAAACCACATTGTTGTTTTTCCCACGAGGCGGCTCAAATATGGAAAATAGGACTAAAATTTGAACTTGTGGAATGCTCTAATACCTTATCTGTCAGATGATGCAATGGGAAAAATTGTGAAAAGATGACCTTAAATTCAAACACATCAGGAAAATATGTCCGTGCAATGAATACCCCTTTATACCCCACTTTTATATAGTAAAACTGGGGTTTGCAGGGGTATACCTATTTTTCTTATTTTTAGTCCAAAACATAGATTGTGGGTACTCGTTAGAACCGCCTCGGCATGGCGGTTCTAACGTGTACCCACTATCTATGTTTTGAGCAAAAATAAGAAAAATATCAACATTTTCCACTGAAAATTTTTTAATTTTTAAAGCTCAAAAAATATCTGTTTATTGCATGGGCATGTTTTCGTAATGAGATGAAGTTCTACTCCATGCATTACGAAAACTCGCCACTGCAATATACAGAGATTTTTTCAGCTGTAAAAATTGGTAAATTTCATAAGAAAAATGATGATATTTTTAACATTTTTGCTAAAAAAATTGATTGTGGGTACACGTTAGAACCAACTCGGCAAGGCAGTACCCACAATCTATGTTTTGGAGCAAAAGTAAGAAAAATAGGTATACCCCTGTATACCCCAGTTTTGCTATAATATAAATGGGGTATACAGGGGTAAACATTACATAGAGGATCTTACATGAGTGGTCATTTCATATGAAATTTATTAAACTCGCCAAAGGCTCGTTTAATAAATTTCATATGAAATGACCACTCGTGTAAGATTCATTTTATCATATGACTTTTAAAATAGGATTTTATCGCCTTCGAAGTGGACATATTTTCAATGAAAATTTACATTGTTGTTACGGACATCGTCAATGATGTTATGTATTCTTGCAAAAGTGTTAATACACGTGTGGTCATATGATTTTTATGACATGACGTTATCCACTGGAAAACAGCGACGTCATATGATAAATGGACATGTTATCCTGATGTGAAATTGATCTATGTCTCTTCTGTACCAAAGGCACAATTTGTAATCACTGTCATTCATTCTGTTGAAAATTGAAAGAATATTTCTGGCTTCTCAAATTGGGGTAAAAGGATCATCCAAATCACATTTTCATCTCTCCAAGGCGGTGAAATCAGATGATATTCTATCCTGTTAGGCTTGTAAGAAATTTTCTGCTTTGATTTGACATCAAATTAAGCATTCCTGTTGCTAGGAGGTAAAATGAATCTTATGTGATTGACAAAATGTGTCCCTGTCATTGAGGGTTTCGACCTGGAAAAAAAGCAAACAAACAAAACAGAAGCTATATATGCATACATCAAACTTCTCTGAATTTTGGTTGAATTGTTCATTTTCCAGACAGCACTTTAAAGCAAGCCCACTCAAGTTGTTCAGTTTCAATTTTCTATTCCAAGTCTCGTAGATATCCGTAGGGTAAATGGATTGAAATGACCTAAATGACTGTAGATGTTACTTTTCTGGTCTGTAGACATGTCATGTGCCTAATTATATCACAACGCTCTCTGATTAAGTCACATCGAGACGGGAATTGCCATCGTCTTCGCAGACGAGTCCTTGATAACTGATAGGATATGAGCCGCTAGAAAGCTGGTCTTCGGGGTTCCCGACCAGGTCGGAAATAAACCGGCATTTACAGTCTCGTAAGAAGGCTAGAAGCTTAAAATTTTGGATTGAAGAAGAGGAGTTCCGGATTGTACTATCAGAGAAGTGAAAACAAAGGCTCTGATCAGCTGTTCAGTTACTGCATAGCTGATATGCACCCTTATTTTTGCCTATTCAAGAATTTGCTTTCCTCGTGACGCAGATTGTATCCTTTAAAGGTTTTCTTGCGGCTAAAAGTGGCAAATTGCAGGAAAGAAGAGGCAAAAACAGGATTAAATTTAAGCTATGCAGTAATGCAACTCGTTTTGTTGTAGCATCTTCTGCTGGTTTCTAAAATTGTGGAAAATGTCACTATAAATGTTTCATAGTCTTAAAGTGCTCTTTGTAGGCTCTTTGTAGGCTCATAAGAAGAAGAAAAAAAGAAGCTTCAAGTAACCACAGATACTATGGTGATTTGCACCAAACATCAGGGCCCAGTTGTTCAAAATTAACGATGTCGTTAGTTAATGTCAAACATGAATATTACAAATACACTGTTATTTTTTGTTGAAAAAATGATTGTAAAGGATTCTCACAATTATTCGACCAAAAATAACAGTGTATTTGGTTTTAAAGTCGATATATAGTTAACAAATTGGGGGATTAATGACACCGTTAAGCTAACAAAGTTTTGAACAACTGGGCTCCTCATTTTTGATCACAAAACATAGATTGTGGGTACTCATTAGAACTGCCTCACCAAGGCAGTTCAACATGTACCAACAATCTATGTTTTGAGCAAAAAATACTAAAAATATCAAAATTTTCCAAAGAAATTTTCAAGTTTACAGCTGAAAAAAATTCTTTGTATTTTAATGGGTGAGTTTTTTTTTGTGATAATAAGGCAAAGTCTTAAGTCTCGGCATACTCTACTACTGAGCAGCTAAAACTTGAAATGATGTTTCACGTTGGTACCTATGTTTTAAATTTCCCTAACATAATTTCCTTAGGCTGAAAATAAAATTTTGTTTGTTTGTCCTTTACCTACCTACCCACAATTTATCCCCTTACTCAAAAAAATATGTTGCATTTTCCGGAGGAAAAATATTTTTATTTTTCTATGGCTGAATATATGATAGTTTGCATAATTTGGGTTTTTATCGAATGTTAGAATGTTAGTATACAAACTTAAATTTGCCTTTCCTGGAAAATCTGTACACTTTTTATTAAAAAACTTTTCATTTTAATATATACTTGCCTATATTACAGTAGTATTTTATGCAAAATTAAAGGAGATGCTCACTAGACTAAAATGTTGAAACTTATTTTTCTATTTTCTACAGAAAGCAAAATATAATATAATTATTTCCCTACCTACCTACCTGAGACTAAAATGCTGGGTAGGTAAAGGACAATCAAACAATTTTTTAATTCAGGCCTTATTTCTTGTTGATACTTGTGTATGACTGAACCACTACAGAAGCTGAGGGCGAGGTTAGGTACCGGCGCCTGTAAAATTGATTTAAGCCGGCCAGTAATTTTATATTACTGATCGTTCCAAGGCGATACTTCTGTGGTGGTTCTTACTACAATGTATATATAAATCATGACCCTGTGGTGACCTTGACCTATTTTATGACAAGGTCAGCATATGTCGCCTATGCATTTGAATGGGGAAAACTTTTAAAAAGTCATTTGAGGTGAAAATCTTGCAGGAAATAGTAAGTAGGACTGAATATTAATGATTCTGAAAAAAGTTGAACCCAAGGGCTTATATGGCCCCACCCCGGGGTAATATACATGTATATTACCATAATATTCAAACATCTTCTCCTCTGAAACCGCTTGGCCAATTAAAGCCAAATTTTATGTGAAGCATCCATAGGATGGGGGAACCAATTTGTATATAATAATTTAGGTCACATGACCAAGATGGCCGTCATGCCCATATATGGTAAAAACCCTTCAAAATCTTCTTCTCTGAAACCAATAGACTGATTTCAAGGAAACTTGGCGTGAAGCATCGATAGCTAAAGTACTCCAATGTATATATAAATCATGACCCTGTGATGACCTTGACCAAGTTTATGGCAAGGTCAACATGGATTGCCTATGCATTTTAATCGGGAAAACTGTTAAAATGTCATTTGAAGGAAAAAGCCAGCAGGAAATTGGCAATTTGATGGACAGAATATTGATTATTCTGAAAAAAGAAAATGGCCCAAGGGCGTCATCTGCCCCTGCACTGGGGTTAAATACCATAATATTCAAACATGTGTATTGGTATATGCAGCAGATCTCAGGTGAGCGTTTACAGGACCATTGGTCCTCTGGTTTTGTAATAACAAGGCAAAGTCTTATAAGTCTTATGTCTCGGCGTACTCTACCACCAAGCAGCTAAAACTTGAAATGGTGTTTTAGATGAAGTATCTCCCTAATGTGTGTACATTGTGTGTGAACCCTATAGCTCTTTAAGAATGAAATCTCTGAAATCCAATTACTTTCTAAAATGAGCCGCCTCGTGGGAAAACCAACAATGTGGTTTCTGACCAGGTCCTACATAAACCGACCTGTACAGTCACAGAAAAGAGCTAGAAACTTGAAATTTTGGAGTTAAGTAGAGGAGGAATTGTACTATCCGAGTAGTGAAAACAAAGGCGCTGATCAGCTTCGCGGTTACCGCGAAGCTGATCTGCGCCTTTGTTTTCGCATATGCAGATTGTTGGTTTTCTCATGAGGCGGCTCAAATCTCTAATGAAATCAAAAAGAGTAAAATGTGTAAAAGCCTAAAATTACCTAAGATTGAATCTCTTTCAAATAATAGAATCTTGCCAAAACCCATTGAATTCCAGAAAATCAAGAAAAGCACCAGAAAGCCCGTTGTTTGCATTTTTGCATAAAAAATACTGTATGTAAAAGCAAAACTAATGGGCATTTATAATTGCATAAATTTTATACTCAGGTCACACGATATTAACAGCCGTTTATTAATGAAGAGAAAGCCATGCATTAATGTTGCAATTTACGCGAGCATGTGCTGTTAATACATGGCTTTTACTTATGCTCATTACCGCCACGCAAAGCACGTGCTAATAATGAGAAACTGAAGGCCGCCCGGAATGAGCATAAAACGAAAGCTTTTACGCGTACGAAAATGTGACGAGGCTGTAAAATATAGTGCGCCATTATTTCTTTTGTTTCTGCAGAATTTATGCTATAATAGCGATCAAACTGATTTTGTCATTCATTAACATTCGCTGAGACTAAGGCCCCTTGGGGAGTGTTGAAAACCTGGGGCTAGGCCCTCTGTTTTCAACACTCCCCTCGGGACCTAGCAAATGTTAATGAATGGAAAATCATGTTTGCATGATCCCTATAATGGTAATGGACAGGCTTTTCAGGGCTCTAAGTTTTGCTTTCATATATATTGCCACCTCCACTTATTATGTAAATCAGAAAAAAAAAGATCCAGTCTTTAACTTAAATTGTCCATGCAATCATACAGAGAATTTTATAGACATTGAAATCTAAATTTTTGCCAAAACATAGATTGTAGCAAGGCGGCTTTAATGAGTACCCAGTTTTAGGTCAAAAATAAGAAAAATTGTATACCCTTGTACATCCCCAGGTTTACTTAACTCATATAAGCCTGTGTCCCTTTTGTGGGACACAGGCAAACAGAATAGCCCCAGATGTGACGCCGCAGAACGCTGGGTCCCATCTGGGGCTATTCTGTTTGCACAGAGAAATTTCATCGAAAAATGAGATAAAAAAAATAAAAATCACTCCTAACACCCCTAAAAGTGAAAGTGGACTCATCCAGTTGATAATGATGGGAGAATCCATTTGTCAAATATGGGTTAATAGGGTATACAATCATATGAGCCGCATCGTGAGAAAACCGGATTTTTGCCTAGGCGAAAACAAAGGCGCAGATCAGCTTCGCGGTAACCGCGAAGCTGATCTGCGCCTTTGTTTTCGCTACACGGATAGTACAATTTCTCTTCTTCTTAAATCCGAAATTTCAAGCTTCTAGCCTGCTTCTGAGCTTGTACAGCCCGGTTTGTGTCGGACCTGGTCGGAAATCCCGAAGACCGGTTTTCTCGCGTCGCGGCTCATATCAGGGAAGTGTTATCCAGATGCTATAACATCTACGGTTGTTCAGATCTCCAGCACTGAATGTACCAGTTCTTGAAACAATGGCTAGAAGCTTGAAATTTTGGATTTAAGAAGAAGAGGAAATGTACCATCAGTGTATCGAAAAACAAAGGTGCTGATCAGCTGTGCAGTAAACAAAGGTGCTGATCAGCTGTGCAGTTACTGTGCGCCTTTGTTTTCGGATAGGCGAAAATCTGGCTTTCTAATGATGGGGCTCAAATTTAAATTGAAACTGACAAGATTAAAATCAAGTGAACAAAATTAAATTGTGAGACAAAAAGTTAATTTAAACTAGTGTTGAAAATCAGATAAATTGTCATTCTGCTAAATTGAAAGTTGCAAGTAGGCAATGATCAGGTAATGGCCCAATCATAAAGGAAGTCTCTCTCTAAAAACCCAGGTGGGAAAAAAATAAAATGACAGTTAGGTGCTTTTACTAAGAAAACATATAATAAGCAGAGTGAGCAGCTATTTTTTCAATATAAACTTGGTGTGCAGCAAATGTTTAAGGCGTGTCTCACACAGGGTTGGGGCACACTGTCACTGAAGCAATATCTAATAAAATTGGAAGATGCATGTAGCGTACACTGGCGTGCCTAAAATGTGTGCCTAAAACGTGTGCCAAACGTGTTCGAAGCGTATTCAACGTGCCTGAAATGTGCATGGAACTTATTCGAAACAATGAATGACACGCCCGGGGCACGCCAAGCTTCTAGAAAATTTTTAAGCATGTTTAAAATTATTTGATCCCAAACCCGCACAGATTTTTAGTGACGCGGGCGGACAGGACGTACACCAAGCATGCCCAACATACTCGTAACACATTTTGAACGTGTCTCTGTGGTGCGCGCGTTTCACTTATACGCTAATGTGTAACTGCTATTTAAAGATTAGTTTCTTTTCTTGACATGAAAGTCAACGGTCATCAAAGACAAGGAAGCAGTTTCAGATAAAAAAAAGTGATTTCTATACTGGGAAAAAAAGATTCCATTAATGAAAGGATTTATTTGACATTGTTTGTAATCCTTCTCATAATTACTGTCTTAGCAAATCTTTTTATCTAATTCCAAAAAGGAAAATCACCCAGTGATCTACCTGTCATTATTTGAGCTGCATCGTGAGAAAACCATATTTTTAGCACACCTGAGCCGTTAGGCTCACAAGGTGAGCTTATAGGATGGCCATGATCTGGCGTCCGTCCGTCTTCCGTCCGTCCACAATTTCAAAGATCTTCTCCTCTGAAACCGCTTGGCCAATCAAAGCCAAATTTTATATGAAGCATCTACAGGAAGGGGGAACCAATGTGTATATAAATAATCCAGGCCACATGACCAAGATGGCCTCCACGCCCATATATGGTAAAAAACCTTTCAAAAATCTTCTCCAGAACCGGTGAACCGACTTCGATTAAACTTGGCATGAAGATTCAAGAACTACAATGTATATATATTAATCATGACCCTGCGATGACCTTGGCCTGTTTTGCGGCAAGGTCAATTTTGGAAACATTGGCTTTTACATGTAAAAAAGTGAAAACTATTGGTTTTTTGAAAAATATTTCAGCCTGAGACCTGAAAAGTGGTAGATGCAAACAACTAATGGATAAGATGAAGGTATATGATTAATTAGGCAAGATCATCTCTTGACCTTGGCCGGTCTGTCGTCCATACACACTTTCCAAAGATCTTCTTCTCTGAAACCACTTGGCCAATCAAAGCCAAATTTTATATGAAGCATCTATAGGAAGTGGTAACCAATGTATATGGGCCAAGATCTGATAAAAGGTGTCTTATGGCAGAAAAATCAAAATTAAGATATTAATTACATATGAAAGACCAAGTTTCTCTGAGTATTTCCTGAAAATTTGAAGAGATTATCTTTACAAATAGCAAAGATATGAACGTTGAAAGGTGTGCAGTTGATGCTATCTAAACATGACGTCATAAAACTGTTGATGGCGTTTACGTTAACATCTTTAAATCACTGTAATTAAAAGAAGGCAAGACTGAAATTCTCGAAATTCTATGTGTTTCTTGAAGTTTAACATTTATACTACTGCACAGACTATGCAATAGGCACGAATTCACAAACTGTTTGATAAAGCATGCAATAAAAAGGGCATACCTGGTTTTTTAAATGAGGGTAGTCCTTATGGCGCAACGGTTGCCATGGCAACATACATGATACAAATAACGTTTGACCATAAGAAAAGTATGTGTCTTGGATTGTGTTACAATATTAAAGCTGTATGAAATAAATATCAGAACATGCCAAATATTTCAAATTTAGATGGTTTTTAAATTTTAATAGCATAAAATGTACTTGAATGCCCGAAGACACCTTTTACCAGATCCGCGCTCATATATAAATAATCCAGGTCACATGACCAAAATGGCTGCAATGCCCATATATGGTAAAAACCATTAAAAAATCTTCTTCTCCAGAACAGGTGAACTGATTTCAACGAAACTTTGCATGAAGTATGGATGACTCAAGTACTACAATGTATATATAAATCATGACCCGTTCTACGCTGTGGTCTATCTGACCCAGCATTGTCCATTAAAGTACGCACATTCCATGCGCCAATCCGTAAGGGAATTACTCTAGCTTTTTTCTTTGTATTTCGACCGCTTAAGGGGATCCCCGCTGATCGCGGTTAACCAGCCAGGGGGTTTGAAGCAGGCAATTGTTTAGGGCACCTTTTCTAGCCCCTTCCCCATGCTACGAGGGTGAGCAGTGCGGTCCTAAATAGGTCTGCTCAGTCGCTCAGCCGACTGCCGAATTCTGCTTACTGCTTCTCCTCACAGAAAGCGACCATTAGAACTGAGCCGCCTGTGTGCAGGTCTGCAACTACAGCTCCCAGTGTGTCCTACACCTGCTGCTTTGCCACTCGCCCATCGCCACAGGACTTTGTAGGTATGTGGGTGCAAGTGTGATGAAATTGTTGTGTATGCAAGTGCTTGTGTGTTGAGAAATAAGATGACATGCGCTATGAAATTGGATTATAGTGAGGAAGAGGTGCGCAACGTCAACCTCACTCTCTAGTCCTCGCCCAGCTGCGGCCAGAGGCAAGACACAGGTCAAGACGTCTGGAGTTGGGTTTGGATGCAGTGGATGACCGTAACATCTTTAGTGCCTTGTCACGCTCTGCATGTTCCACAACATGTTGCTGTATCGCTTTCTGAACCGTTGAATCAGGTGATTTCTTCCGCTCCATCTACCGAAACAGTCTTTGCATATCTGGACTAGGCATATCCAGACACACAGGTTTGATTTTGGAGTTTCCTTCTCCTAGATGAATTGCTGGCCACAGCTGAAGAGCTCCATCTACCCTTCCTTAGGTTTTGTTTAGAGACCTGTAAACTCCTAGGAGGACTGTCAACCAAGGCTAATGAGTTCCCCCTGCCCAGCTAGATTTTTGTGTAGAGAACTAGCTTAACTCCTAGATGAGTTGCCTTCCAAGGCTAACGAGCCCCATCTGCACCGCATGACAACAGGTAGTACTGATTACATGTTACAGTAGCAGTTAAACTGACCTGACCAGCGTAGAACGGCCCTTGTGGGCAGAGAACTTGGGAGGTATGATATACAGATAGCTGCATTGAGTGAGACTCGGTTCGCAGATGTTGGGGAGATCAAAGAAGTTGGTGCTGGATACACCTTCTTCTGGAGTGGACGCAAAAGTGAAGAGAGGCGTGAAGCAGGAGTTGGCTTTGCCATCAAAACAGAACTTGTTGGTAAGCTGTCAGGATTGCCAAAAGGCATTAATGACCGTCTAATGACATTGAGACTTCCTCTGTCAGGCAATAAACATGCAACTATTGTCAGTGCTTATGCACCCACAATGACCAATCCAGATGAGGTCAAGGACAAGTTCTATGATGACCTAGACAATGTTATTTCTGCAACACCCCGCACAGACAAGCTTATCCTTCTTGGCGACTTTAATGCCAGAGTGGGTACAGACCACCAGACCTGGGAAGGAGTTATAGGTCCAGAAGGGGTTGGAAAGTGCAACAGCAATGGTCTCTTGCTTCTCAGGAAGTGTGCTGAACATGACCTTCTAATCACCAACACAGTCTTCCGTCTACCTAATAGGAACAAAACATCCTGGATGCATCCCCGTTCCAAACACTGGCATCTCATAGACTATGTCATAGTGCGGAGAACAGACAGGCAGGATGTTAAAGTGACAAAGACTATGTGTGGTGCAGACTGCTGGACAGATCATAGACTGGTTGTCAGCAAACTCAACCTAAGAATACAGCCTGTGAGGCGACCTCAAGGCAAGAAAGCTCCTAAGAGACTGGATGTCTCAAAGCTGAATAAAGACATCGTGAGACAAGATTTCTTAACAGACATTTGCAACCAACTGGATGCAATGAATCTCAGTTCACAGGACCCCGAAGAAAACTGGACAGTTTTCCATAAAACAGTTCTTTCTTCAGCTGCAAGCACCTTAGGCCATCCATCTCGCAAACATCAAGACTGGTTTGATGAGAATGATGACGAAATTCAGAGGCTTCTTGAAGAAAAGCACCGATTGCACAAGGCACATCAAGATGATACTAGCTCAGTATCAAAGAAAGCAGCCTACAGCAACATTTGTAAGACAGTCCAGACCAAGCTTAGGGACATACAAGATTCCTGGCTGAGGAAGAAAACAGAAGAAATTCAGTCTTTTGCGGATAGAAAGGACATGAAGAAATTTCATGATGCACTGAAAACCATTTATGGTCCAAAGAGTTCTGGAGCCACCACATTGCTCAGTGCAGATGGAAACACTCTTCTCACAGATAAAGAAGCTATCTTGGAAAGGTGGGCAGAACACTTCAATAGTGTGCTTAATCGACCATCAAGCATCAATGAGGATGCAATCGACAGACTTCCACAGATAGAGTGCAATGTTCTGTTAGATGAATTTCCTACCGTTACGGAAACAAGAAAAGCAGTTCAACAACTATCATCTGGCAAAGCCCCAGGTGCAGATGCAATTCCTGCCGAAGTTTACAAGGCTGGGGGGCTACCCATGGCAGAGAAACTGACAGAGTTGTTTCACTGTATGTGGAGAAAGGAGGCTATCCCACAAGAATTTAAGGATGCATCCATAATCCACCTATACAAGCGGAAAGGAAATCCTCAAGTCTGTGACAATCACAGAGGCATCTCCCTCCTATCAATTGCTGGGAAGATACTTGCAAAAATTCTGTTGAATCGTCTGAATGTTCATCTTGATCAGACGGGACTTATCCCAGAAAGTCAATGTGGATTCAGAAAAGACAGAGGGACAATAGACATGATATTCACAGCAAGACAGCTTCAGGAGAAATGCCAAGAACAGAATGTAGATCTATACATGACGTTTGTTGACCTCACCAAAGCTTTTGACACTGTTAGTCGTGATGGACTCTGGAAAATCATGGCCAAGTTTGGCTGTCCACCCAGATTCATAGCAATGGTGCGGCAGTTTCATGATGGCATGCAGGCACGTGTGCAAAATGATGGAGAGTTCTCTGAACCATTTGAAGTAACAAATGGGGTCAAACAAGGCTGTGTTCTGGCACCAACACTGTTCAGCATGATGTTTTCTGCCATGCTTATGGATGCTTTTCAGGACAGTGACACTGGTTTTCCAATCAGGTACCGTTTTGATGGCAACATATTCAACCTCAGAAGGTTGCAAGCCAAAACTAAGGTCCAGACTGATGTGCTAGATGAGCTCCTCTATGCAGATGATATGGATAAGAATGCCAGCACAGAGGCAAAAATGCAAAGAGCCATGGATCAAGTCTCACAGTCATGTGATAACTATGATCTCACAATCAGCACAAAAAAGACAGAGGTTGTACACCAACCAGCGCCCGGAAAGCCATATAATGAACCAACCATCACTGTGAATGGGCAAAAACTGAAAGTTGTTGACAAGTTCACCTACCTGGGAAGCACTCTCTCCAGAGCAGTGCATATTGATGATGAGATCACTGCCAGAATTGCAAAGGCTAGTGTGGCATTCGGACGACTCCGTGCAAATGTCTGGGAGCGAAATGGAATCAAGCTTGACACCAAGCTGAAAGTCTACAAGGCTGTGGTACTGCCAACCCTCTTGTATGCATGTGAGACCTGGACAGTATACCAACGCCATGCAAAGAGACTTAACCATTTCCACTTAAGCTGTTTGAGAAAGTTGTTAAAAATCAAGTGGCAGGACAAGATTCCAGACACAGAGGTCCTGACGAAAGCAGGGATGCAAAGCATGCATACAGTCTTAAAGCTAGCACAGCTAAGATGGACTGGCCATGTTATAAGAATGCCTGATGCGCGACTTCCAAAGAAAGTTTTCTATGGAGAACTACAGGAGGGAAAGCGCTCTCAAGGTGGCCAGAAGAAACGCTACAAAGACACCCTCAAAGCCTCTCTGAAGGATTTTGAAATACCAATGGGGTCCTGGGAACAGACTGCACAGGAGCGATCAAAGTGGCGAGGTCTCATCAACAAAGGAGCAGCTCTTTATGAAAAGAAGAGAATCTGTGAAGCTGAAAGAAAGCGAAGAGAGCGCAAAGCCAAAACAAATGTGCCACCATCAGACTCTATGACATTGACTTGCTCTACTTGCAACCGACAGTTTAGAGCCAGAATTGGCCTAGTCAGCCATCAAAGAACTCACCAACACACATCAGCACTATTCAAGAAATAATGATGGTCTTTCTCATTAGTGAGAGACGAACTATCAAATCATGACCCTGTGATGACTTTGACCTATTTTACGGCAAGGTCAACATAGGTCGCCAATGCATTTGAATGGGGAAACTTTTAAAATGTCGTTTAAAGTGAATGTCTTGCAGAAAGTGGGCAGTAGGACTGAATATTAATGATTCTGAAAAAAAAATTGGACCCCAGGGGCTCTTCTGCCCCCCACCCCGGGGCATCATGCATGCATATTACCATAATATTCAAACATCTCCTCTGAAACTGCTTGGCCAATCAAAGCCAAATTTTATGTGAAGCATCTATAGAATTTGGGAATCAATGTATATATAAATAATCTAGGTCACATGACCATGCAAGATGGCTGCCATGCCCATATATGGTAAAAACCCTTGAAAAATCTTCTATTCCGGAACCGGTTGACAGATTTCAAAGAAACTTGGCATGAAGCATCAATGGCTAAAGTACTACAATGTGTACATAAATCATGACCCTGTGGTGACCTTGACCTATTTTACGACAAGGTCAACATAGGTCGCCAATGCATTTGAATGGGGAAAACTTTTAAAAAGTCATTTAAGGTGAAAATCTTGCAGGAAATGGGCAGTAGGACTGAATATTGATGATTCTGAAAAAAAAAATGGACCCAAGGGCTCTTCTGCCCCCACCCGGGGCATTATACATGTATATTATCATAATATTCAAACATAATCTCGTCTGACACCACTCGGCCAATTAAAACCCAATTTTATGTGAAGCATCTATAGGATGGGGGAACCAATGTAAACATTAATAATCTATGTCACATGACCAAGATGGTCGCCATGCCCATATATGGTAAAAACCCGTCAAAAATCTTCTTCTCTGAAACCAATGGACTGATTTCAATAAAACTTGGTGTGAAGCATCGATGGCTAAAGCACTACAATGTATATACAAATCATGACCCTGTGATGACCTTGACCCAGTTTATGGCAAGGTCAACATGGGTTGCCTATGCATTTGAATGGGGAAAACTGTTAAAATGTCATTTAAAGGGGAAAACCAGCAGGAAATTGGCAAATGGACAGAATATTGATTATTCTGAAAAAAGAAAATGGCCCAAGGGCTTTATCTGCCCCTGCACTGGGGTTAAATACCATAATATTCAAACATGTTTATTGGTATATGCAGCAGATCTCAGGTGAGCGTTTACATGTATAACGCAAATATAGAACGTCAGCAGGTCAGGAAATAATTATTGAACAATAGCATGCTTTGCTCTGGATCAAGTACTGTAAAGGTCCTGTAAATTTTGGACATCCAACAATAAGCTGTGTTTCCACACCCGAAACATTCCCTGCCTTTGGATTGAGATATTTTACCTTGTATCTGAGGCTTACAATTTATTATTATCTTCTGCCTGTGCCTGTATCTACTCACTTGTCAATCAGTGGGCTTGAGGCCCACATAGATGCCCAGCACATTTTCTTTCTGACATGAAGATTTGGTCATCATGATTCTTTGTCGGTGTAAGATTAGAGCAGTTGTTGACTATATAATCTAAATGAAAGAAATATTCACTAATAGGCTGTGGTAATCTGCTATGTTTTAAGAAACCTGAGTAAGGATAGCTGACTGTCTCGACATGAACTCATCTGTTTACTGTGGACATAGTCCGTAAGCTCAAAGATAAGTCAGACTGACCTGCAGTCTGCGGGGACAGGCAGTTGATAAAACCATGCCTATAAAACGGTCCTGGAGTTTTTGCTTATGTAACACACATAAATCCTGAGTGTCATTCCTGTACTGCATGGTCCTGGTTGCAAAATCGGGAATCAATGTATATATAAATAATCTAGGTCACATGACCATGCAAGATGGCTGCCATGCCCATATATAGTAAAAGCCCTTGAAAAATCTTCTATTCCGGAACCGGTTGACAGATTTCAAAGAAACTTGGCATGAAGCATCAATGGCTAAAGTACTACAATGTGTACATAAATCATGACCCTGTGGTGACCTTGACCTATTTTACGACAAGGTCAACATAGGTCGCCAATGCATTTGAATGGGGAAAACTTTTAAAAAGTCATTTAAGGTGAAAATCTTGCAGGAAATGGGCAGTAGGACTGAATATTGATGATTCTGAAAAAAAAATGGACCCAAGGGCTCTTCTGCCCCCACCCGGGGCATTATACATGTATATTATCATAATATTCAAACATAATCTCGTCTGACACCACTCGGCCAATTAAAACCCAATTTTATGTGAAGCATCTATAGGATGGGGGAACCAATGTAAACATTAATAATCTATGTCACATGACCAAGATGGTCGCCATGCCCATATATGGTAAAAACCCGTCAAAAATCTTCTTCTCTGAAACCAATGGACTGATTTCAATAAAACTTGGCGTGAAGCATCGATGGCTAAAGCACTACAATGTATATACAAATCATGACCCTGTGATGACCTTGACCCAGTTTATGGCAAGGTCAACATGGGTTGCCTATGCATTTGAATGGGGAAAACTGTTAAAATGTCATTTAAAGGGGAAAACCAGCAGGAAATTGGCAAATGGACAGAATATTGATTATTCTGAAAAAAGAAAATGGCCCAAGGGCTTTATCTGCCCCTGCACTGGGGTTAAATACCATAATATTCAAACATGTTTATTGGTATATGCAGCAGATCTCAGGTGAGCGTTTACAGGACCATTGGTCCTCTGGTTGCCTATGCGAAAACAACGGCGCAGATCAGTTGTGCAGTAACTGCACAGCTGATCAGCACCTTTGTTTTCGATACACGGATAGTACAATTCCTCCTCTAGTTATACCCAAAATTTCAAGATTCTAGCTTTTTTCTGTGGGTGTATAGGACGGTTTCTGTGACATGGTCGGAAACCCCGAAGACCGGTTTTCTCGCATTGTGGCTCAATTTGTTTTTAGCCAATAGCTCAGTGGTAACGATATCCGATTTGGGAGCTGTAAGTCTTAGCCCTGCTATATCAAAGGGATTGAAAAAATGGTGTCAAATGCTTCCTTGCTTAGCGCTTATAATTATCAGGCAAGCACTGGTACACATGCCAACATGTTGGTCACTATACTGCCTGTGGATAGGGGGGCTGGGGTAAAAATAAAGCTGGATAACATGGGATTGACATATGAATACTGGTCTCTTTCAAATGATGAAGCTGACATTTGAGCCATCGCATGAGTAAACCAACAAACTGCATATGCGAAAACAAAGGCGCTGATCAGCTTCGCAGTTACCCCCGAAGCTGATCAGCGCCTTTGTTTTCGCTACACAGATAGTACAATCCATCTTCTTCCAATCCCTCTTCTTCTTAAATCAAAAATCTCAAGTTTCTAGCCTGCTTCTGTGACTGTTTAGGCTGATTTGTGTTGGACCTGGTTGGAAACCCCGAAGACCAGTTTTCTCGCATCGCGGCTCATAAGTCATTAAGTTGATAGTTTTTTGTGGTGTCCATAAATAAGATTATAGTGAGGAAGCAAAAAGTAATCCTCAGATGGTACTACTGGTCATGCGGAATTTATGTGTTGGTTTCTGGGAAATTGATCACATGTAACAAATTACCCTATTTCTGTATATGTATGTATCACATTGAGCGCAAGAAAAGTGGTCTTCAGGGTTTCCGACCAGGTCCGACACAAACCGGCCTGTACAGTCACTGAGGAAGGCTAGAGGCAGAAAAATTTGGATTTAGAAAGTAGAGGAACTGCACTATCTATGTAGCGAAAACAAAGGTGCTGATCAGCTTCGCAGTTACTGTGAAGCTGATCTGCACGTTTTCGCATAGGCAAAAATCTGGTTTTCTCATGACGTGGCTCATTTGGTATTTAACAGTACTGGAAGTTTACTTTTTCAACAGAAGCTACAGCCTTTATTGAGTCTTTGGCTAAATGTTGTTTAAGATCTATTTGTTCCCCAGTTTTACGATTAGTGGTGAAGTTCTTGTACAAATATAGCATGGAAATGGTGTTTGGTATCGTTAATCGAGCCGTGATGCAAGAAAACCGGTCTACGGGGTTTCCGACCCGATACGACTCAAACCGGGCTGTACAGTCACAGAAGATGTCTAGAGGCTGGAAATTCTGGATTTAGAAAGAAGAGCATTCTTACTATTCATGTAGCGAAAACAAAGGCGCTGATCAGCTTCGCAGTTACTGCGAAGCTGATCTGCGTCTTTGTTTTCGCATAGGCAAAAATCTGGTTTTCTCATGACGAGGCTCAAATGGTGTTGGTATCATTAATTTGGACTTAAGAAAGCTATTATAGCTTAACTAAGTTTGAACAAACCTGGAAACTGTAAACGCAAATATAGAACGTCAGCAGGTCAGGAAATAATTATTGACATCCGGATAACATGTTCATGTAAAGTATACCCCTTTGGCGGCCCCTGTGGCTGAGCGGTTAAGAGCGCTGTTTCTTAATCACTTGATCATATCACCGCTGTGTCTGGTGTGGGTTCGAGCCCCGCTCTGGCCACGTTCTCCCGTTTTCGCCCCACCTACTGATTGGCCCGTCTCATATGAGCTGAAATAATCTTGAAAGGGACGTAAAACTGAATTAAAAATAAAAAAGAAAAAAAAAAAAAAAAGTATACCCCCTTATACCCCACTTTTTTGATATAGTAGAACTGGGGTTTACAAAGGTATAACTATTGTTCTTATTTTTGATCCAAAACATAGATTGTGGGTACTAGTTAGAACCGCCTCAGCAAGTCGGTTCTAACATGTACCCACAATTAATGTTTTGAGCAAAAATTTTAAAGATGTCAAAATTTTTCTAATGAAATATTTCAATGTTTACAGCTGAAAAAATAACTGTATATTGCTTTGGAAAGTTTTCTTAATGAAAAATAGCACATCCCTCTGGGCCTAGTACTGTATAGGTCCTGTAAATTTTGGACATTTAACATTAAGCTGTGTTTCCACAGCGAAAACATTCCCTGCAGATTATAGTACTCTTCTTCTTAAATCCGGAATGTCAAGCTTCTAGCCTGCTTCTGTGACTGTACAGACCCGTTTATGACCGACTCTGACCGGATCATAAACCCAAAGGCCGGTTTTCTGTATATATCTCTTCAATGTTTTAATATTGCATAGTTTTCTCTCGTTCCAGAATGTTGAACACCTCAGCTGGTTGGGTTTGTTTAAAGATATTTCATCAGGGACCTCATTACATCCTTTCTGGGAGAAGAAATCTCTGCATAAAACTGAGGAACATAATCAGGAAGTACGGGAAAAGTTTCTCCGTATGAGGTAAGCAATTTTTCATGCTGGGAAGTGGGATTTTAAAAATAGTAAGATCTTAGGCTTTGCTGAGCATCAAGATTTTTTTTTTTTGCCTAAAAATTAAAGTTAGTGAACATAATTAGCTTGTGCGGAAAACGTTTTTCCGTATGAGGTTAGTAATTTTTCTCCGTATGAGCTAGGTTAGTAATTTTTATGCATTACGAAAACATGCCCATGAAATATACAGAGATTCTTTTCAGCTGTAAAATTTGAAAATTCCATTAGAAAATTTTTGATATTTTTAATATTTTTGCTCAAAACAAAGATTGTGGGTACACGTTAGAACCGCCTTGCCAAGATGGTATACCCTTGTAAACCCCATTTTCCCTATTTAAGGGGTATACATTTTACGAGCATGTTTTCCTAATGGAAAAGATTAAGAAGCAAAGCTCTCCTGGTCAAGCATTAAGAAGAAAACTTGGCATAAAACTGAGAGTACGGGAAAAGTTTGTCCGTATGAGGTAAGCAATTGAAAATTTCATCACAAAAAAATTTATATTTTTAATATTTTTGTTCAGAACAAAGGTCGTGGGCTCTGCTGATATTGAGCATCAAAAAAAAATCTTCTCATAAAACTGAGGATCATCATGAAGAGGTATGGGAAAATTTCTGTGTATAAGGTTAGTAAGTTCTACACAATTCGTGAAAGAGAGTATAAATGAAAAGGCTAGGAAGTGAGGCTCTGTTGATGGAACATCAAGGAAAAATCTTTGCAAAAAAAAAACAACAAACATTTAGAATCAAGAAGTGCTTGAAAAGATTTGTAAGCGGTAAGTTCCTTTGTATGAGTTAAAGGGGAGCGGGGTTATCAGGGAAGTGAGTGTTGAAAATAGGTATGCTGTAAGGTTAGCTTTCATTTTTGTCTTTGATCCCAAAGTCCGTGCCCGGAAGGGGCCAGAGGTTAAAATCTAGAAAACCACCAAAACTTGGCTCATTGGGGTATAGTTTTCTTGAAGACTAAAGTTTGACAACCACTATGTCTTACCAGAAAGCATTCTTGGACCATAAAATATTTGTACTTAGACCATAGAACAAACACCATGTAGAGTTGGCTTTCATTCCTCAAGGAATGTTTTCATACCTTGTCTCTATATTTGAGCCGCCTCGTGGGAAAACCAACAATGTGGTTTTCGAACAGATCTGACACAAACCGGCCTGTACAGCTACAGAGGCAGGCTAGAAGCTTGAAATTTTGGAGTTAAGTAGAGGAGGAATTGTACTATCCGAGTAGCGAAAATAAAGGCGCTGATCTGCGTCTTTGTTTTCGCATATGCAGATTGTTGTTTTTCTCATGAGAGGGCTCATTTGATTGTCCAAAAAAAAAAAAAAAGGGGGATAAATAGGAAAATCAGACCAGACTCCTATTGGAAGCCCAATTAGTACAATAACATGATCCTTTTTCATTTAATTACTTCAGTAACAGAAGCTGCATCCTAACAAACAAAAGCAAAATATAGATTTGGCGTTAGATGTATGAGTCACGATGCAAGAAAACCGGTCTTCAGGGATTCTGACCAGATCAGACACAAACCAAGCTGTGTAGCTATAGAATTTTGGAAGAAGAGGAGTTTTACTATCCGTGTAGCGAAAACAAAGGCGCTGATCAGCTTCGCAGTGACTGCGAAGCTGATTTGCGCCTTTGTTTTTGCCTATGCATTTTTTTTGTTGGTTTTCATATGCGGCGGCTCATATGGAAACGAAATTCCATACTAGGAAGGAACTGGAAATGTTGAAATATGACAATGCATTATGCTTGGCATTTTCAGGAAAAGGCGAAAAAGCCACTCGAAGTGTGTCAAAGGAAACCTGTTTTTGGAAGTATAGTTTGCAACTAAAGGCAAACTGATTGGGGTCTTTATTTCATCTGTAAAGAAAGTATATTCTTTCTTTGTAGAAAGAAATAAAAAAAATTAGAGCCTTCATTAGCATGTGCGGTTCTACAGTTCAGTTCAGTTGTGAAGGACTTTGTTGGACACCCATTGCAGGATTTTCAGTTGCACAGCTCATTTGATCAGTAATATAATCATAAACCATTCAACACAATAGCTGTCACATAGGGCTTGCTATGACATTTCTGCGTCTGGGAACTCAAGATTGCTTATTTATTTTTCTCACTAAATCTTCTTTTTCCCTATTAAATAATCTTGTCTGATTTAACAAGAAGATGAAATTTTATTTGCTGTCTAGATATGAGCAATGACACAAGAAAACTAGTCTTCGGGGTTTCCAACCAGGTCTGACACAAAGCAGCCTGTGCAGCTACAGAAGAATGCTAGAAGCTTGAAATTTCAGAGTTAGAAGAGGAATTGTACTATGCGAGTTGCAAAAACAAAGTCGCTGATCAGCTGTGCAGTTACTGCACAGCTGATCTGCACCTTTGTTTTTGCATATGCAAATAGTTTGTTTTCTTATCCAGTGGCCCCAGTGAAAATGCAACTGAAATTTCACTGAGATTTCAGTGTTATTTCAATGAAATAACAGTGAAATCTCAGTGAAAGAATTGGTCAAAATAACACTGAAATAACATTAAGATTTTCAATGAAATTTTGTTGAAATTTTGTTATTATTTCAATGAAATAACACTGAAATCTCAGCGAAAGAATTGGTCAAAATAATGCTGAAATTCAGCGAAATCTCAACGAGATTTTACTGAATTTCAGTGTTATTTTGACCATTTCTTTCACTGAGATTTCAGTGTTATTTCATTGAAATAATGAGTGAAATTTCGCTGAATTTCAGTGTTATTTTGACCAATTCTTTCACTGAGATTTCACTGTTATTTCATTGAAATAATAATGAAATTTTCACTGCCAATTGGAGAATATCCAATATGGTCACCTGCTTAATTAGAAGGACTTTTAAAGCCTGCCCAGGAGAAGTGTTGAAAGTAAAACCATCCATGCATATAAGCCTTTTTTTACTTGGATGCACTATGGTGCTTTATTGCTGCACTTTGGAATGTCACATCATCCCAATTTTGGGTGAATGTCCCATATAAAAAAGGAGGCAATGTCCCAATATGACCTTCGCTGTTGACTGGGATGTTAAGCCATAATTCAAACAATCAAACTACCTAGGCACTGGGTTTGACAGTAAAGATTGTCCAAATGACTCTTGAATCAAAATATGGTTCTGCACTCTCACACAATGATTTGTGTGGGTGGGGAATTGGAATGATGCAATTTAACTCTGAAGGAAAAGATATATACAGTTAAAATACATGTAAACATCACACTCTGCATGCCAATATCGATATTTGACCAACGCCGGAGTTGGATAGCCAACTCCGAGGATAACGCCTACGCCTGAGGAAAATAGAGAGTGCTCTTCTTCTAAAAATGTCAAAATAAGTTGGAAAACACGCTCTTTACTCAGTTTCCCTAATTCTATATCTTCCTATGACAATGAGCTTGTTGTTCAAAACAATTTTAGGCGCAAAGATATTCGTATTATTGATAAATTTATGAAAGATGTACGTTAATACAACAACCTAATTTAAACAGCTAAACGCGTGTTTCTGTACGAAGATAGTGGTTGAAATTGTGCATATGGAAGAAACAATATATATCTGACACTAACAGAACCAAAGCACGCTTGAATTTGGTATATTTTGAACATTTTCATGCATTTAATTAACAGACCCTCTTTAGTGAGGAAATGAGGGTAACGTTAACGCCGGAGTATGATACGACTGCAGCCGGAGGAAATGTTAGAGAAGAGATGAGACCAACTACGACGCCCGATTTTGTTCTCAAGATTTGATGGTCTTTTTATCAAGAAATCGTATTTACTTTCATCCCATAATGGTCTGTAATGCTTATAATCTCCTACAAGATGCTTACCTTCTGGCGTGGGATCGCGCGCACACGTTTCTGTTACACATAGAATTGAGGACATGTATCTTGTTACTTTAATTGTCTCAAATTCGTAGTTTATCAAAAATAAAAATATTTCTGTACACGAAGATACAAACGAGCAATAATTGAAACAAAATCATGGCTTGCTAGATTCGCCACAGACATGCAATGTAACATACACTAAAAGAGCACAGTTTTATTAAGTTTTGCAGACATTTAGATTGTACAGTTTCACTCGGTCGAATCATTCATATTGAATCAGTAAACCTTTCGTTACAACGCATTTCTTAAATGTTCATGTCATGCTTTTTAAATACGAATAGTATTAAAACTCGGTAATGGACATTCGTATGTACTTTAAACGGGAGGAAAATGCATCACGGTATTTCCATAACCGTGCACGTGCTTTCACGTATGTATCATTATACAGGTGCAGCTGCCAAATATTGTTGCTACCACTCGATCAAGTAAAAGTCGAGTAAAAATAGTTTTTGTTTTGAATCAGCATTCTGTGCAAACGTTATCATCCTCAGGCGTTGGTCATGTCCATATATAACCTTCCTCCGGCGTTGGCGATCCCATTCTTTTTTCCACAAGGAGTCTTTGGTGGTGAAAAATGTCTAAATGCTTCGTCAGAAATGAGCTTTAAGTAAAACAGTTTGTACAGCGAATATGAGTTATAAATTATAGCATGAATAGAGAATGAAAAGTTTTGACTTTAAAGAATTGTTGACTTCTAAATCAGTCTTGACGGACAAAACCACAAAATTGTGTGTGTTTTCTTGTATTTTATATGTTTCAGACAAAGTATTGTAACATGATGTCAATTTTAAATGGAAGCAAATCCATCTTACAACATTAACTTATCATTACAAATACATTATCCACTTGCTCTATAAAATAGTTCATAGTTTTGTTGGCAGCCCTTCACACACTGTTCCTCAGGCGTTGGCTATTGCCTCGGAGTTAGCTATTTCACTCCGGCGTTGGTCAAATATCGATAATTGACATGCAGAGTGTGAAACATTGTACATATCACTTACTGCATCAATCTTGAATGAAATTAACTTCTTATTATTGAGCACCTTCTCTTTAAACTTGAAAAAACATATATTGTGTCTGTTTTCTTTCCCTCCATTTTAGACAGGAAGTGATGTCATAGAGTTTCTATGAGCATGCTCAGGATTTTTTTCAGTGAAATTTCGGTGCAGTGAAATTTCGGTGAAATTTTGGTGAAAGTTTACAAGCTGATATTACACTGAAATTTCAGTGAAGTCATCAAAACAATACCAAATGATCTCTGTGGACAAAATGGTAACAAAGTGTGTTTATATGCACCTAAATAAAAACAGAGCCTACGTTTCTGAACCACCAAATCTTGTAGAGCATAGCTGAACTATACAGATATGAGCACTGAAATATGCTGATAAATGAGACTAAAGTCATAGCAATTATGGTTGTGTACTGTACAGAAATGCTTACTTTTCTTGCTTGTTGATAGTAAAAAGTACATTATATAATCACCAGTTACTGTTATTATTATCATGTACCATGTGTTATGTAAAATGTCATTAATTTTTAGCTGAAAAAAAAAAAAACTATTTTATTTTTCTGCTGAATTTTTTCTGCTGACATCAATTTTTTTTTTGAAATTTCACTGAGATCTATTTGCTGAAAATTTCAATAAAATTTCTATACTGAAATTTCAGTGAAATCTCTAGACTGAAATTCCGTTGAAATTTCATTGAAATTTATAATTTCTATGACATTGATATCTCAATGAAATTTCGTTGAAAATTTCATTGAAATTCCTGTGACATTAAAATTTATTGAAATCTCAATAAAATTTCACTCAAATTTTTTCAAATTTTGATCATTTCGGTGAAATTTACCAAAATATAAGGATTTCAGTGAAATTTCACTGAAATTCATCAAAATTTCACTGAAATTTCAGTTACATTTTCTCTGGGGGGCTCATATGCATTTAGATGCCATTTCGATCTTTGGTCAAAATGCACCACAACCTTTTTATATGACCCAATCCAAGGTCCGTGTTAGCTATCCAGTCAGATCCATGTTATAGCAAGAATAAAACGGTTATTAGGGGTCCATAAGTGATCCATGTTATATTCAATACTGTGCTGTAATTGTGTTATGAAGAGGTCGAAGTGTAGTTAACAGTGAAAAATATGCATTAAGTGTGGGTAATGTGACTCTGGATAACTCTTACAAGAACAATTTTTACATGGATGAATGACCAGCCTAAAATGAGCCACGTCATGAGAAAACTGGAGTTTTCCCTATGCGAACAAAGGCGCAGATCAGCTGTGCAGAAACTGCACAGCTGATCAGTGGCTTTGTTTTCACTACACAGATAGTACTATTTTTCCTTTACTTATACCCAAAATTTCAAGATTGATTCTAGCTTTCTTCTGTGATTGTGCAGGCTCGTTTGTGTGGAACCTGTTCAGTAACCCTGAGGACAGATTTTCTCACGTCGTGGCTCAAATAATCTGGCAGCTTTTTGCCATTGAAATAATGTGTCAAATAAAAAAAAATGGAAATACTGGTGTTCTAAGAGAAAATAATTGAGCCGCGTCATGAGAAAACCAACATTTTGCATATGCAAAAACGAAGGCGCAGATCAGCTTCAATCAGCTTCAATCAGCTTAGCAGTCAACTGCGAAGCTGATCAGCGCCTTTGTTTTTGCTACACAGATAGCTGTCTAAATCCAAAATTTCAAGCTTCTTGCCATCTTCTGTGACTGCGCAGACGGGTTTGTGTCAGACCTGTTGGGAAACTACACTGTTGGTTTCCTCATGATGCAGCTCAATTGCTTTGTTGTTAAAGTTGCAAATGTAATGCATATTAAAGCAACCGCCTACACCATTTATGCATTTTATGCCATGATTAATTTAGACATGTTAGATATGAGATAAAAATTTCGGTATTTTGCATCTTGTAATATGATTTATTTTAATGGACTCTCAGTTTGATTTTGTCAATTCTAGCATTCATTTAGACAATATTTGAGCCTTCGCGTGAGAAATCCAACAATCTGGGTTTCCGACCAGGTCAGACACAAACTGATATGTACAGTCACAGAAATTAGCTAGAAGCTTGAAATTTTGGATTTAGAAAGTAGAGGAATTGTACTATACGTTAGCGAAAACAAAGGCGCTGCAAACTGCGAAGCTGATCTCAAGGTTCCCACAAGCTCTGGAAAACCTGGAAAATATGGAAAATGGCTGAAAAAAAATCAATGCATGGAAAAGTCGTGGAATTTGAAAAATGATGAAATATCATGGAAAAATCATTAAGATGGCAGTTTGGACATCACTGACACTCATTTTTTTACTCGCTCACCTGACAAGAATTGATAAATAAATTTATGATTTTCAACAGGGCATTCAAACTAATTTTTCTTCACCAGAAAACAAGAATACTACCTAGAATATTATCTATAACCTTGCCCTTTATACAGATAATAGTCCTGGAAATTTATCTCTGATCATGGAATTATCATGGAAAAGTCATGGAATGTGCCTGTGTTTTCCCATATGCAAAATGTTGGTGTCATGTCTCCCCATGTATTGCATGGGCAGTGTTTTTCATAATGCGACTCACCTCTCAACTGATATGGCATAACTTCAAAATGAGTTTTGTTGTGCCAATTTTTGAATATGTTTCATAGTAAAACAGACAGATATCATTACAAAGAAATCAGTTATTTTCAAACATTCTTCAAAAAAGCTTTTCATTGATGAAAATGATTGAATATGAGCCGCCGCTTAAGAAATACAACAACATGCATAGGCAAAAACAAAGATGCAGATAGCTGATCAGCGTCTTTGTTTTCGTCACACAGATAGTACAATCCCTCTTCTTCTTAAATTGGAAATTTCAGGCTTCTCGCCTGCTTCTGTGACTGTTCAGGCCAGTTAGTGTCGGACCGGGTCAGAAACCTATTGTTGGTTCTCCCAAGTAAAGGCCCAGTTTGCACTTTCTGTTTGGCCTAAGATTACCTGGAAATATTTCAAGTCAACCATACAGATCAGAGGAAAACAAAGTACATTTGAGCCGCGTCATGAGAAAACCAACAATGTGGTTTCCAACCAGGTCTGACACAAAACTGAGCTGTACATTTAGCACAGAAGAAGGCTAGATGCTTGACATTTTGGGATTTAAGTAAAAGAGGGGCTTGTATGTACTATCAGTGTAGCGAAAACAAAATTGTTGATCAGCTTCGCAGTTACTGCACAGCTGATCTGTGCCTTTGTTTTCGCATATGCAGAAATTTTTGTTTTCTCATGATATGGTTCATTTATATGAGTAACCAGTCTATGAGATTGCCTATCAAAAAAAAAAAAAAAAAAAAAGTGTTACACCCTATGGGCAGTTGGCCTTTATCACCAACATGACAGGCATGTACCAGCCAGTTTTCGAACTCTCAACATCCTGATGACGTAAAAGGGATATGCTATCAATTATACTACCGCAGCTTATAAGCTGACCGAGGCTTGAAATTTCAGGAGATTGTGCAGTAAATACAAAAGTGCTGATCAGCTTCAGCCTTTTTGTATTGACAGCTTTACTAATGACTGAGCATATATATGTATATATATAAACTAGAAAATCATCTGTTCTACAGTTTACTAGTTTTCATCTATGCTTTTTCAAAAACGGAAGCACGACATTTCGTCAAAAATGTGTTTTGTCGAAAATTTTGTGACTTCAAAAATATTCACCGCAAAATTTTGAGATTTATTCCATAGAAGACTAGCCTATAGGTCCACATTTTGAGCCATCAACCACTAGGGGTAGGGTAAAGGTCTGGGCATGGGGACATTTTCGACAAAAGTAATTTTCGATGAAATGTGGCGGATTCTTCAAAAACATACTATGATTATTTTCTAAAACCACAATTATATATAGGTTTCTTCAGTTTTTTTTATGCCTTTTTCTTCTCAGATTTGTTTTAATGACTGTTTGCCCCAAGTTTCTGTGACAGAATTAACCGCTGAAATCGAGAAGAACTGTCATCGTGGGAAAACCAACAATGTGGTTTCCGAACAGGTCCGACACAAACCGACCTGTACAAGCACAGAAAAGAGCTAGAAGCTTGAAATTTCGGATTTAAGTAGAAGAGGAATTGTACTATCCGAGTAGCGAAAACAAAGGCGCTGATCAGCTTCGCGGTTACCGCGAAGCTGATCTGCGTCTTTGTTTTCGCCTATGCAGATTCTTGGTTTTCCCATGAGGCGGATCATATATTATTTTGCCGTCGGCGCTACAGTGACAGTATTATTGACGCACAAGACGACATTGTGTCGCCATTTAATTGGATACGGAACCGTATTGAACTGAGTTAACTGCCTGCAGGTCCTAGCAGACATGTCATTTTATAATAGATACGAGCAACAGATGTTTAGAATGAAACATCATGAAAAAACACGTCAGAATAGATTGGCCTTCACTGTCATTATTCTGTGGAAATCATTGCACTTGCAAGTAGAAATTTTACGCCTCCATAAACATACTCAACAAAAATGAGCCGCCGCATGCGGGAAAACCAACAATCTGCATAGGCGAAAACAAAGGCGCAGATCAGCTTCGCAGTAACTGCGGAGCAGATCAGCGCCTTTGTTTGCGCTACACGGATAGTACAATCTCTCTTCTTCTTAAATCAGAAATTTCAAGCTTCTAGCCTGCTTCTGTGAGTGTATGGGCTGGTTTGTGTCAGACCTGGTCGGAACTCAAATTGTTGGTGTTCCCACGTACAGGCTCAAATAGTAAAGGATATAAGATAAATTGTCTTTAAGGCTCTGAAACACAAGAACTGACAAGCTTCAAGAAATTCAAACCTCAGAATTTTAGAAGACGTCTTTTTATTTGACCCCGTCTTTGACTTACCTTGTGTAAAATTTGTTTGAAATTGCAGTATATTTATCTGGCTATTGTCGCCGGTTTATAAAGGGTCACTGATGAGGGTTCAGTACCCGAAAATTGCACAATCTCGCCCATACTTCATCCCTTTGAACGTTTTCTCTGCTTCCAAAGGATCAAGCTTTTATATTTTATTTTCATCTTTCTAATGAGGCCTTGTATTTTGTTTCTTTCAGTCAAGTACAGATTACGGAGGATGTACGGCAATATTTACGGAAGCCCACGTTTGACAACTGGCAATGGGACGAACCAGAAATGTTGGTCCTACTACAACAAATGTACATAGACCTTGGTTTTGTTACCAAGTTTAAAATTGAGGTGGGTATTTTATCTCCATAAGTAACTTTCATATGAAATGACCAAGAATGTAAGAATCTGATTAAAATTGGGTTTTGTCTGCCCCTTCAAAGTGGATGTATTTTTCTGAAAAAGTAAATTGATCCCGAGTTCCCACAAGTGTTAATAGTAAATACAATGTGTGGCCATATCATATGTATAACATGACAGTATTTCACTCAATAACATAGACATCATATGTTATATAAAGGATCTCACACTCATGTTTTATATGGGGCTTCGCATGAGAAAACCAACTATATGGTGTCTCGACCAGGTCTGACATAAACCGGACTGCACAGTCACAGAACTTGAAATTTCAGATTTATGAAGAAGAAGGATTACACTATCTGTGTAGCGAAAACAAAGACGCTGATCAGCTGTGCAGTTACTGCACAGCTGATCTGCACCTTTGTTTTTGCCTATGCATATTGTTGGTTTTCTTATGCGGCGGCTTATATGAGATGAGCCTTTGGCAAGATCCATAACTTCATCTGTGACCATTAGTGTAAGATTCTGTTTATGATATTGCCACTTTTAACCTTTTGCTTGCTGAGCAATATGGTGGAAACGATATTGCATTCCACTGACATTTTTTTCCCAATGTTTTCCATGTTTTGTTAATTTTTGAGCCACAAAAGTAAACAGATCAACTTTCGGTTTCATAAGTCTTGGTTGTGCGGAGGATTTCTAGCATAAAAAAAATCAGCATACATATCATTATTGTGACATATTTTGGGTGCAAATGGACCCAATTTTCCATTTACCAGCGGAAAAAGGGCTGAAAATAAATTTCTAAAAGCAAAAATTCTGATCAAAATCTGCACAGAAATAGATCCTGATCTCCATGGACGCCATGTTTGTTTATGCGCAACTGTCTGCGCACAGCTGATTAATATTCATAAGTAGGCAGTGGGCAAAAAGTGCGGGAAATTTGAAAGCAATATTCTTGGCGACCGCAGTCACAAAATGGAGGCAACGTCCCGACATGACCATTGCTGTTGACTGGGACGTAAAGCATCAATTCAAACAAACAAATAACATAGCCGTCATTGATTGTATCATGACATTGGGCTCCGTAACTGATATAAGTTCACATGGTCATATTATTTTTATAACATGACAATACATTTGTATAATAGCGATATGAGCCTGTGCATGAGAAAACCAACAATTTGGGTTTCCTACCAGATACGACACAAACCGGGCTGTACAGTCACAGAAGATGGTTAGAGGCTGGAAACTTTGGATTTAGAAAGTAGAGAAATTGTACTATCCGTGTAGCGAAAACGAAGGCGATGATCAGCTTTGCAGATACTGCGAAGCTGATCTGCGTCTTTGTTTTGGCATATGCAGATTGTTGGTTTTCTTGTGCAGCAGCTCTTATGCTTGTCTATCTATTTCAGATCCCTGTGTTACATGCATGGCTGTTTGAAATCTACAAGAATTATAATCAAGTGCCTTTCCATAACTTTAAACATTGTTTCATGGTTGCTCAAATGGTAAGTAGCGGGTGTGCCAGGTGGTTTTTCTCAGGGTTCTCCCGTTTTTGCCCCACCTACTGATTGGCCCATCTCATATGAGCTGAAATAATCTTGAAATGGACGTTAAACTGAATAAAAAAAATAAAAAGGTAAGTATAATAATTGGGCCTTCACTTGAGAAAACAAACAATTTGGGTTTTTGACGAGGTCCGACACAAATCGGCCTGTAGAGTCATAGAAAAGAGCTAGAAGCTTGAAGATTTGAAAATATATGTAGAATAGAAATTGCACTATCCATGAAGTGAAGACAAAGGCGCTGATCAGCTGTGCAGTTTTCGCCAATGCATGTTGTTGGTTTTTTGATGCAGCGGCTATTATGGCATTACCATAACATGTACATACAATATACAGATTTTTCATAAACTGTGAAAATATTTTCTTCAAAATGGATGGATCCCAGAGGGCACATGACGTCATAATGATGTCATATCAACGTCGATGCGACGTCATACGTCGCATCGACGTCGATCTGACGTCATTATGAGGTCATGTGCCTGCTTCATGTGAAAGCATATGTTGTTGTAAATGCTTCTGACAAGATTGGACTGTATAGCTACAGAAAATGGCTACAGGTTTGAAATTTTTGATTGTTAAAACGGAGAGCGTTGACTGACTCTCATTATAGCTCTGTCAAGGATGCAAATCAGGTTGGCCAAACCACCCACGAGCTGTGTGCAGATTCGTTTTCGCATAGATCGTATGCGATTCAAAAACTGTGAGCCGCTACATGAGAAAACTGACAGTCTGCATATACGAAAACAAAGACGCAAAGATCAGCACCTTTGTTTTCGCTACACAGATAGTACAGTCCCTCCTCTTCTTAAAACAGAAAATTTCAAGCTTCTAGCCTGTTTCTGTGACTGTACAGACTGGTTTGTGTCAGACCTGGTCGTAAACCACATTGTTGGTTTCCTCATGTGCAGGTTTCCCCTAGATTTCTTCTAGATTCCCCTAGATTTGGTTTTCTTCTGTTCCTAATTTGTTTCACCAAATTGAGTATTTGGAAGTAATACTGACATTTCCGCTTTAACCTTGTTATTCTTCGCAAAACCCATGTTTTCATTTTCCTGGCTCAGACAATCTAGCATTTGAGCCGCGACGCGAGAAAACCGGACTTCGGGGTTTCCTACCAGGTCCGACACAAACCGGCCTGTACAAGCACAGAAAAGAGCGAGAAGCTTGAAATTTCCGATTTAAGTAGAAGAGGAATTGTACTATCCGTGTAGCGAAAACAAAGGCGCTGATCAGCTTCGCGGTTCTGCGGCTTTGTTTTCGCATAGGCAAAAATCTGGTTTTCCCATGAGGCGGCTCATTTAGTGCCGCGTCTGTTGAAATTTCTTTGCGGTCGGCAACATATAGATCAAGATCAAAGCTAAGAAAAAAAAAAAAAAATGAAAAAACAACAAAAAATGTGTACTACAAAAATTTAATTGCAAGACGGAAATCTAAGAAAGAACTGGGTCCTGTTACCAAACCAAAATATATTGAAGACAGTTTTTGCATGTAACTAAATTTTCGATGAATCCCAAATCATTTGAGCTACATCGTGAGAAAACCAGATTTATGTCTATGCGAAAAGAAAGGCGCAGATCTAATTGCGAATCTGATCAGTGCCTTTGTTTTCACTACTGGAAAGTACAATCCTTCTTCTATTTTAATACGAAATTTCAAGCTTCTAGCCTGCTTCTGTGACTGTACAGGTCGGTTTGTGTCAGACCTGGTCCGAAACCCTGAAGACCGATTTTCTCGCATCGCGGCTCGTTTGATGTGGATCTAGAAATAGCGACAATGCCCATGTAATAGGCTTAGATCATAGAAACAATTTCCATGATGTGAGCCATGTCATGAGAAAACAAACAATGTTGATTCCGAACAGGTCCGACACAAACCAAGCTGTACAAGCACAGAAGATGGCTAGAGGCTGGAAATTTTGGACTTGGAAAGAAGATGAATTTCACTATCCATGTAGCAAAAACAAATGCGCTGATCAGCTTCGCAGTTACTGCGAAGCTGATCTGCACTGTTGTATTTGTATATGCAAAATGTTTTGTTTTCTCATGACGCGGCTCATATTCGAATAGAAATGCCGATATGAATTGATTTCACTTGATTTAATTTGATAAGTTTTGCCAAGCGCATTTGATCAGATGAAGATGCACAATGCTGATTGCATGCTCATGAGTTTGCAGTTTAAATTTGTATTTGCTGCTGAAAAAAAATCAAAGATTCATTTAAATTGAATAGACATTTTTTTTTTGTCATTGCATTAAACACAATGTAGATTCATGTTATGCACCTGTCATTATTTGTAACCACTGCCTCTCCACCTACGAGGAAGGGTGGGGGATAGCCAGGCTAAAGTGCAGGGCAATTACTTTTAGGTTGTCCCTGCAGTGCAGGGGAAATGACGGGGCTTTGACATGAGGATCCTTACCCTTGGGAGATTTTCTATTTCGATGGGCAGGGCAAAGAGCAAAGTTTTGACCTCCAGTTTGTCCCCTTGGGGGTGGGGCTTATAGCAGGGCAATCAAAGCTCTAAAAAAATATGCATCATTATAGTTGCCAAATATGCATTATTATATGAGCCGCATCGTGAGAAAACCGGATTTTTGCCTATGCGAAAACAAAGCTGCAGATCAGCTTCGCGGTAACCGCGAAGCTGATCAGCGCCTTTGTTTTCGCTACACGGATAGTACATTTCCTCTTCTTCTTATATCCGAAATTTCAAGCTTCTAGCTATTTTCTGAGCTTGTACAGGCCGGTTTGTGTCGGACCTAGTCGGAAACCCCGAAGACCGGTTTTCTCGCGTCGCGGCTCATATAGTAACCTGATAATCCCTGCCCTTCCCCATATGTTGGGGGGGGGGGGGGGGGGGGGGGCAGTGGTTTACAAATGACTGGTGCATTAGAATCTCTGTTAGTTTAAAGGTGAAAATACATGTATATTGGGTAACTACCCACCAAAGCAAAGTTCACTTTTTGCACATACATGATAACAATGGCTAGGGCTATATAGCCTTAAGTGTAGGGTAACCAGGGTAACTCAAGTTTCTCAACTGTTACCATGAAGCAAAAGATGTCCACTCATGCCTGTGAAGTGCTTTTCCTCTAAGCGGCGTTGTGAGAAAATTGGATTTTTACCTATGCGAAAACAAATGCGCAGATCATCTGTGCAGTAACTGCACAGCTGATCAGTGCCTTTGTTTTCGCTGCACGGATAGTACAATTTTTCTCTAGTTTTACCCAAAATTTCAAGATTCTAGCTTTCTTCTGTGGGTGTACAGGTAGGTTTGTGTCCGACCTGGTCTGAAACCACGTAGACCAATTTTCTCGCGTCCCAACTCATCTAATAAATATTCATGACTCGAAATTGAGCAATTCTGCACTTTCCGTCATGTTTTGTCATGGATGTAATTGCGGAAAACATAGTTGAAGACCTGAGACAGAGAAATAAAACGCAAATGAGCCACAACGCGAGAAAACTGGTCTTCGGGGCTTCTGACCAGGTTCAACACAAACATTGACTGCACAGCCACAGAGGAAGGCTAGAGGATTGAAATTTTAGATTGAAAAAGAGAAGAGGAATTTTACAATCCATGAAGCAAAAACAGAGACACAGATCAGCTGCGCAGCCAGTGATCTGCGTCTTTGTTTTCCCATATGCACAAAATTGGATTTTCTCATGATGCGGCTCAAATCGAAAGCTTTAAAGTCATTCATGTAAAAGAATTTTGAAATATTTTGCATGTTGGTGCAAGATCCTTTAATTAACCCATTTTTGACAAATGGACTTTCCCATCATTATTGTTTGGGCGAGTCCACTTTTGGTTTTAGGTGCTTTAGAAGTGATTTTTATTCAGTTTTCGATGGAATTTCTCTGTGCAAACAGAATAGCCCCAGATGGGACGCCGCGTTCTGCGGCATCACATCTGGGGCTATCCTGTTTGCCTATGTCCCATTAAAAAGGACGCCAGGCTTAAATGAGTTAATTAAGTTGCTTATGACTCGACAAGCAGTAGTAATTAAATGAGCCGCCACATCAGAAAACCAACAATCTCCATATGCGAAACCAAGGTGCAGATCAGCTGTGCAGTAGCTGTGCAGTAACTGTACAGCTGATCAGCGCCTTTGTATTCGCTACACAGATAGTACAATTTCTCTTCTTGTTAAATCCAAAATATCGAGCTTCTAGCCTGCTTCTGTGACTGTACACCCTGGTTTGTGTTAGACCTGGTCAGAAACTCAGTTCGTTGGTTTACTCAAGCGAAGGCTCAAATCGGATTGAAACAAGACATGATCAGGGTTGGATGTGGAAAATGATTACTCGGCAGTTTTATTGCTGACAGAAAACAACAAAACATTCATAAAAGTTCAAACGATCTCTACTGATATGGCGAGAAAAGTCCCTAAAAGCCTTAAATATCAAGGATTCAATTTTAAAATCACTTCCGAAATGTCGGTTTTGGTTTTGTTGTTGTAGCACATGCACATAAATGAAACATGTTTTTACAAAAACTTGCCCATGCAATATACAAAGATTTTTTTTTCAGATGTAAAAATTATAAATTTCATCTGAAAAAAATTGATATTTTTCTAATATTTTGCTCAAATTATAGAATGTGGGTTCACGTTAGAACCGCCTCGCCGAGGCGGTTCTAAAGAGAACCTACAATCTATGTATTAGAGCAAAAGTAAAAAAAAAATAGGTATACCCTGCGTACCCCAGTTTTGCTATATAGAAGTGGGGTATAAGGAGGGTATACATGATATGGGCATGTGTTCATGATGTTTTAAGGCCATATTAAACACCCACTGGTCACAGTAATGAGACTGTTGGCTAGATGGTAAAGCAACAATTCAAACAAAACAGTTCTGTTTTTCAAACAATGTTTTGGCTATAACTATTTTTCTCTGTTTCAGATGTATGGTTTAACCTGGCTAATTGATCTCCCATCACTGCTCGATGATATTGATATACTCATACTTCTTACCTCAGCAATATGTCACGACCTCGACCACCCGGGGTATAATAATGCATATCAGGTAACTATAATAATGCATATTAGGTAACTATAATACATAATGCATGGCAGAAATCTGTAATAGTGCATATCAGGTTAATATAATAATGCATATCAGGTTAATATAATAATGCATATCAGGTTAATATAATAATGCATATCAGGTTAATATAATAATGCATATCAGATTACTGTTATATTACATGTCAGGTATCTGTAATAATGCATTCAGGTTACCATAATAATGCATATCAGGTAATTATAATAATGCATGTCATGTAGCTATAATAATGCATATTGTGTTACTGTAAAAATGCATATCAGGTAATATCGGGTAAATATAATAATGCATGTTAGGTTACTATAATAATACATGTCCGGTTACTAAAATAATGCATGTCATGTAGCTGTAATAATGCATATTGTGTTACTGTAAAAATGCATATCAGGTAATATCGGATAAATATAATAATGCATGTTAGGTTACTATAATAATACATGTCCGGTTACTAAAATGCATGTCAGGTAGCTATAATAATGCATATCAGAAAGAGAAGTTAGGGGCCAGTTTTAGGCCTTTATACATGTTGTCCTTTCTCTTTGTGTTGTAGTTTTAGGCCTAGTCAGGTTAGGGGCCAGTATTAGGCCAAGTCGGGTTAGGGGCCAGTTTTAGGCCAAGTTAGGTTAGGGGCCAGTTTTAGGCCTCAATATGTGTAGCCCTTTCTCTTTATGTTACAGATTAATGCGCAGACAGAGCTAGCTCTGCGGTACAACGATATATCCCCTCTAGAGAATCACCACTGTTCCGTGGCGTTCGAGATCCTAGAGAAACAACACTGCAATATCTTCCGCAACCTTACCAAAGATCAGTTCAAGAGATTAAGAGAAGGAATGATTAAGTAAGTGAAGAAATACAAGGTTACTGTCAGATTGAAGAGCATGTGAGGATTAGGACTCCAAATGGAAAGGTCCTGAGTTCGAGCCCTACGTCCAACAGGTTGTGTCCTGGCCCCAAGGTTATAAAACTTTCTTCATGCTCAGCTCAGCCGAGACTAAAATTTATCCTGCTCATAAAGGTTGGCATTTAAACATTCGAGCCACTTCATGAGAAAACCAACATTTTGCATAGGCGAAAAACAAAGGCACAGGTCAGCTTCAGAGTAGATGTGACTACACGCATAGTAAAATTCCTCTACATTCTAAATCTAAATTTTCTAGCCTCTAGCCATCTTCTGTGCTTGTACAGCTTGGTTTGTGTCAGACCTGTTCAAAAATCACATCATTTGTTTTCTCATGACGCGGCTCATTTAGTAGCAGGATAAATAACTCATATGGGATTTATACCAGAATTTTCAACTGATTTTAGCTATTTAGTAATAGTAAGCTATACAAATATCATGCTCAGCTGAGTTGAGCATGAAAAATGCATGAAAAAAAAAGTATTATAACCTTATTTCTCCCCATATTACAGGTTGATAGCTCCATCCCGACACGGCTGAAAAATTGTTTACTGTGACATTATGCAATAACTCAGCATCACGAAAACTTGCTCATCCAATATACAGTGATTTTTTAAGTTGTTAAAAATGATAATTTTCAGTAGAAATTTTTGACATTTATCTTATTTTTGCTCAAAACATAGATTATGGGTACATGTTAGAACTGCCTCAGCGAGGCGGTTCTAACGACTACCCACAATTTATGTTTTGGAGCAAAAATAAGAAAAATAGGTATATCCCTGCATACCCCAGTTTTACTATATAAAAGTGGGGTTTAAGGGGGTAAACATTACAAGGACATATTTCTCTGATGACCAAGCAGCATCATTTTTATTTTTTTTATTTGCATGCTCAGCATAATCTTGCAGTAGACTGAATTATCTGAAAACTTGTCTGAGAGTTGCAGTCTGGGCCGTAACCCTGCCATAGATTGTGTTAATCTCTCCAACAATCTCTCCACCTCAGACTATATGAGCTAGGCGGGGGGAAAAAGCCTTTCTCGAAAAGAAACAACAACAAAACAACAACAAACAAACAAAAAAAACTTCAGACCAATATCTAACTGCAGGCAAACTACACCACAACCTCTTTATAACACGACTGTTTAAGTCCAAGTCAGTTTCTGTGTTAGTTATCCAATCTGTGTTATAACGAGTAAAATGTATAGCTGTACAGTCTAAAATGACCTTTAAGGTCCAGCAGTGATTAGTGTTATATCCAAAACCATGTTGTAATGAACCATGTTATAAGAGGTCAAGATCCATCCATGTATGTTCAAGAGAGAAAGATTTTAAAAACTTTTGACTAAAAACTTTCATACAAAGCAACGACCCTGGTCAGCTGAGTGGCATCAGGGCCTTTGTTTGTTGTTTTTAGCTTGTTTGTATGAAAGTTTGTGGTTAAAGTTTTAGAATTTAGAAGTGTACCATCCTGACCTACCTGATTGACCTTGAGGTCAAGGTCATGGACTTCAAATTATTAGTTAAAAGTTTTGTTTCAAGTTCTTTGAATTCTATAACTCGTGAACATGCAAATAGATCTAGTTGATGCCCATGCCTGTTATTAGATATTGATCTGAAGTTTATGCTGTACCATCTTGACCCACCTTAGTGACCTTTAGGTCAAGGTCATCAATTTAAATAGTTATAGTGGCAAAGCACATGTCAAATGAACTACACTGTCTTTTCACAGCTCTTACTGCATTCATTATGTAATTGATTTTGTAACTGAGCCATCGCATGACAAAACCAACAATCTGGGTTTCGAACCAGGTTTGACACCAACTGGCCTGTAAAGACAAAGAAACTAGCTAGAAACTTGAAATTTTGGATATATTAAAGTAGAAGAGGAATTGCACTATCCGTGTAGCGAAAACAAAGGAGATGTTCAGCTGTGCAATTACTGCAAAGCTGATCTGCGCCTTTGATTTCACCTATACATGTTGTTGGTTTTCTTATGCGGTGGCTCAACTTTATTCTCTGTCTTCAATTACAGATGTGTATTAGCAACAGATATGGCCAAACACAATGAGATCGTCAATAACTTCAAAGCACATTTAGAGCATTTTGACTTCCACCAGAAAGAACATAAATATCTGGTATGTAGCTCTTATCCTTTTTACCTTAACCCGTTAATGACAAATGGATTCACCCATTATTATCATTTGGTTGAGTCCACTTTAATTTTTAGGGGCTTCAGGTGTGATTTTAAGATTTGATTCCATTTTAGTATGATGAAATTTCTCTAAGCATACAGAATAGCCCCAGATGGGACGCCACGTTCTGCGGCGTCCCATCTGGGGCTATACTGTTTGCCTATGTCCCACAGAAAGGATGCCAGGCTTAAATAAGTTAAATAATTGAATATGATCATTTTTTTATGTTAGAGCGGAGTATGATAGCTTAGTGAAGTCCTTCTTAAGTCCTCTAAGGAGGTTGAGAAGTATTCGCACCGTTTTAGTGGCAATCGCAAACAACCAATTTGATAAACAAAAAGAGTTCTAGATTGCCATAAAAAGGCTTTTCAGATTGCCAAAATGACGATGTAGAACGTAAATTGAACATTCGCGACTGCCAACACCTGCTTTGGCAATCTAAAACGCCATTTTTGGCTGTCAAAAAGGCAGTTTTGTATAAAATCACACGTTCCACATTGCAGCTAATATACAGTGTGGTATTGGCAGACAGATAGATAGCAGGGTGGCCTACTTGATCATCAGATTTTGGAACTTGGTCTTTAGGTTATAAAACTTTTTTCCTAGCTCAGCTCAGCTGAGCATGAAATTCCAGCTGCTCACAAATGTTGAAATAGTTAAAATTAGTGGAAAATTCAGGCTCTGTACTCAACAACTAGTAATTTATCCTGCACATAAATGTTAAAATGCCAACAATTGTTGTCATTTTAACATTTTATGAGCAGGATAAATTCTAATCTCAGCTGAGTTGAGCATGAAAAAAAGCTTTTATAACCTCAGGACCAAGGGGTGAAGATTCAAACCCCACCGGTGTCACTTTGTCCTTGAGCAAAAACAATAAAAAAAAAAATACTGATTAATATTGTTGACTGGGATGTTAAACCACACACACACACACACACACACACACACACACACACATGCACACAAGCACGCATGCGCACACACACACACACAAGCACACACGCACACACACATTTAATTGAATGGCTCTTGATATTGACACTAATATGACCGTTTGTTTTTCAGATGGCACAAAATATGATAATCAGATATTTAACGTGTATATATGAGTCAATGTCAAAATTCGTCAAATTTTGAATGTGGGAAAAAATAAAAAGCAATTGAAAGAAAGTTAAAATTTTTTTGACTGATAGTAACAAGCTAACCCTAAAATAAATAAAACAAACTAAAGGTAATCTTAACAACCAATCAGATTGCTTAAATAGATCGTCAAAAGTCACATGACCAGGAAAAATGTCCTTACCGTAACAAATTTAAAATTGTGTTTTTCTTATAAATATGCAACAACTTTTTATTTCTGATGTATGTAATGTCATAAACACAATGTTTCTACACATGTACTGAAGAAAAAAATGTACAGCTATAATGATAGTAGAAAAAAACAGTGACCAATTACAAGCAAAAACAACTTTTTTACAGATTTTAGATGTTTTCCACTTTTAATAACATTTTTAAAACACATATTGCTATACAACAACAATAGTGCAGACAATTTATTCATCTTGATAATATTGATTTTGTGGTTATAATCCACATGAAGTCTTTATAAAGAACTTATTTTCAGAAATTTATTACCGTTACGGTACTGGACAAGATGCATGTTACGGTATGGACATTTTTGACTTTGCGCACTAATATGTTGCTAAATGAAGACAGTGATTAAGAAATATGTTTGTTTATTTTCACTGATAAATCCTCTCTGTGTGAATGCAAAAGAAGGTAAACACAGAAAAGCAACTAGTAAAATGTTACACAGTAAATACTTTTCTGATGTTGTTACGGTATGGACATCTTCTGTTACGGTATGGACAAGATCTTATATTGATAAAATCGTTACGGTATGGACATTTTTAGAATAAATATCAATACTTGCCTTTTTGACAGCAATACAAGCAAGTGAGATTGAATGATATAACAAGTATTTAATCTTTTGGTATCTTCTATAGTGATTTAAGTCTAATAAGTTTTGTTAGTTTTCTGATACAGTGAAACATTCTGAGATATCGTTACGGTATGGACCAGCATGTTACGGTATGGACATAACACATTTTGTAGGAAATAATAGTTGTCAATCAAAATCCTGATAGCTATCTTTTTCAATAAAATAATATATTTTACATGACATACAATTGTATTGCTTCTAGTTTATATTTCCAAATGATTTTCCAAAAAGGCAAGGTATTTCACCAAAATGTCTTTACCGTAACGGAATAATTCCTATGAACGTATTTGTGTAAAAAATTCATTTATAAATTTGGGTTTTAATAATCCTATTACTCTAATTTTAACAAGTTACATTTTCTCATAGCAAATGTATCTACATAAATAACATACAGGTTGATTTATTTTGCTGTTTAACAGTTAATGTCCATACCGTAACAATATGAGTCCTTACCATAACATTTTATATTGTTACGGTAAGGACTGTTACGGTAAGGACATATTTTGAGTTATTTCTATCTTAAATAATAGTTATGCATTAAAACATGGTAGCAAAAGTGGTTTGCTATTGAAAAATGTAATTGGATCAATATGTCAGAATCAGACCTTTTTCGAAGTATTCACTGTGCTAATATCTTGTTACGGTCAGTGGACACACAAAAAATATACTCTACTCGGCTTACTCACTGAAACAGTATTTTCCTTGAGCAGTTCAGTAGCAGCATTTCAAAACACATGCAATGCTTGTAAATGGAAAGTGCCCAGTGAGCATGACAGATAACCAGATTTGCCAACATGAGGGATCCTGTATTATTTTGGCAATTTATCACTTCGTTACGGTAAGGACATAAATCCAGGGACGGATTTATTATTGCCAAAAAATATGAAAAATAAAATGAAATATCCCATTTTGAAACCTCTTATATTTACTTTAATAATGTTCCTATTGAGTCAACCAGTCAAAACTACCCAAAAATTTACAGCGGCTTTCAAAAGTTGTGCTGAATCTTCAATTTTTTTTGAGGGACAGGCAAAAATGATGAAAAATGAGGTTTTAAATCTAGAAAAAAGTTATTTCTACACAAACAAAATACTGTTTTATTATTTAATATTATTAAGCATGATCAGTAGTATCATATGAAAAAATCTAAATCACGATCTGGTAAGCGGTTTTCATAAAATATTGAGAAGACAAGAATTTTGACGAATTTTGACATTGACTCATATATTATATATAATACTTTAGCTAGATATTAATATTGATTGAGTCTTCAGTTTATGTTTCATTTTTATAATTGCAATTATTGAAAAAAGAAAAAAAGAAAAAAAACAAACAAACTTTTTTAAGAAGATGAGTAATGGCAAAGCAACAATGTGAGCCGCCTCGTGGGAAAACCAACAATGTGGTTTCCGAAGCTGTATGACACAAACCTGCCTGGGCAGTCATAGAAGCAGGCTAGAAGCTTGAAATTTTGGATTTAAGTAGAAGAGGAATTGTACTATCCGGGTAGCGAAAACAAAGGCGCTGATCAGCTTCGCAGTTACCGCGAAGCTGATCTGCGTCTTTGTTTTCGCCTATGCAGATTGTTGGTTTTCACATGAGGCGGCTTATGTATGACCTCACTTCTATCTAAATCCAAATATTCTGTGATTATAGAAAGTACATGTAGTATGGTACACCTGGTTGGAAACCCTGGAGACAGATTTTCTCGTGACATTGTTATTTCAAGATCAGACTGGTGTTGAAGTTTATGAGACTGGTCTACTGGTGTTGAAGTTTATGAGACTGGTCTACTGGTGTTGAAGTTTATGAGACTGGTCCATCACACTGGTTATTCAGAGGCAACCAATGTAACTCAGAATAACCAATGCAACTGAGAACAACAAATGCATATGAAATCAATATGAGACTTCGGGGTGCAAATACCTGTTTGAGAACAACAAATTACAATGAAATCAATATTAAGCTTTAGGGTGCAAATACCTGTTTGGGAACAAGTTACCATAATGCACGAAACCCCCCCCCCCCCACCCCCCCACACACACACCTATGGGGAATGGTGGGGGATAGCCGGGCTAAAGTGCAGGACAATAACTTTTTGAGTGTCCCGCAGTGCAGGAGAAATGATGGGGTTTTGATATAAGGATTCTTACCCTCGGGAGATTTTGTATTGCATAGGACAGGGCAATGAGCAAAGTTTTGACCTCAAGTTTGTCCTCTTTGGGTGGGGCTTACAGCAGGACACTGAAAACTGAAAGTCATAATCCCCACCCTTCGTCAATGTTCCATGGCAAGTTGCTATGGTGATCTATGACAAATTGCTCCTAGGGGGTAATTATTCACTATTGATGCTTATTATTGCATAAATACCCATGTCAAACGATATTAACAGCCATATATTAATGAAAAGAAAGCCATTTATTAATGTTCTCATGCACACATGCTGTTAATGCGTGGCTCTTATTTATGCTCGTTACCGGGCTCCACGCAAAACACATGCTAATAATGAATAACTGAAGCCTGCCCGGAACAAGCACATTAAAGAATGAAAACTTTTACGCGTATGAAAACGTGATGAGGCTGTAAAATATAGTGCACCATTATTTCTTTTGTTTTTGAGAATTTATGCGATAATAGCGATCAAAAATGATTTTGTCATTCATTAACATTTGCTAGGTCCCTCAGGGAGTGTTGAAAACCTCGGGCTACTCCCTCGGTTTTCAACACTCCCCGAGGGACCTAGCGAATGTTAATGAATGGAAAATCATATTTGATCCTTATATTGATTTCGTCTGTGTTGGTTGTTCTCAATTTTATTGATTGTTTTCTGGATAACTGGTGTGTTCATGTCTAACATGTTCACATGACCACATGCAACCGGACAAGTTGTAATTTTTCTAATTTTCCCAAATTTTTGGATCAATGCAGCAAACCCTCTTTCTATGTTACAAGACTGCTTTCAAGAAAAAAAAGGTAGAAACCAAAAACATTGAAAACAAATTGAAAAAAAAACAAACAAAAAAGAGAAAAAATGGACATAAAAAAAGAAAATAGAACATTAAATGTCTAAAAAGAAATGTCTGAAAATTTTAGGAAAATTTGATAAACAACTTGTTTTGAAAATTTTAGTTTGCATGCACAGTTATCTTCCCCTGCACAAACTAACCATTTTGTTTCCATGGCAACTTAGCTTATGATGATCCTGATGAAGGTTTCCGACATCTCCAACGAAGCACGACCAATGGATGTCGCGATGCCGTGGCTAGATTGCCTGCTCCAGGAATTCTTTAATCAGGTTCCTAACGAATGAGTCATTGTGTTTTGTTTTATTTAAGGTTTGGTTCTCAGCTTTAAAAACGGAATAAGGGAAACCAAAAGATTAAAATCGTGTCATTAATAGGAGTTCATGCAGTTGCTTGCTTCATAATAATTATTGGCAGAGCCATGGAAATATGAAAAGAGTAAAAAAAAAATAAATAATTTTGAGAAAAAAATGATGATAAATCTGAGCACTTTCTTTAAATAGTCAACAATTCTTTTTTTTCAAATTTATTTCCATGTTTTCCAAATGCTTTGATGGTTGTTATAAAATGTAAGAATTCACATTCTTTTGGTTTTGAAGTTAATGAATTAGTTTACGAAAAAAAAAATACGAGCCAATGAAAATCAAAGCTCTTCACTATGATACAAGATAAAATACTGCATTAATTTTGACCAATTTTGGGCCCATCAAGGGCTTACAAAGAGGTGTATAAACTAAGAGTAAAGTCCAAATAAGAGATGAGAAAAAATGTGGGAGGGTATCTATATCTGTTTTTAAAGCTGAGAACGAACTGATTGATATTGATTGTGTTAGCATGTGGAATGCTCCTAACCCCTCTCCCTTTGTGGTAGCAAAACTAGGGTCCTTTTAGCTGTTCCACCTATTGGTCAGGTTGCTTAGTTCAAATCTCATTGCACATTCTTAGCTAGAATGAATAAATAAAATATCTAATGAAATGTAATCCTTTTAACAACCAATCAGCCATGAGTCGCTGTAAAATCTCTTTGACGTATGTAATGCACAGGATTCAATGTCTAACCTGCCCCTGCAATAAACAGATATTTTTGAGCTTTAAAAATTGAAAAAAAAAAAAAAAAAAATAGCCGAAAAATGTTGATATTTTTCTTATTTTTGCTCAAAACATCGATTGTGGGTACACGTTAGAACCGCCTGATGCCTCTTTCAAACTTGTCACATGTATGGTACCCACAATCTATGTTTTGAAGCAAAAATAAGAAAAATAGGTATACCCTTGCATACCCCATTTTTTCTATATAAAAGTGGGGTTCAAGGGGGTATACATTACACGGACATGTTTTCCTGATGTGTATTCAGAAATTACGTCTTATTTCTGTTTTCTGAAATTAAGTCGTAAATTGCATGTTTGTCATCCGTTCGTACAACTTGTAATTTATCGGCGAGATAATTGATTTAATTTCAGTAAAATCTTCCTAAGACGGATTTACAAGAACTTTCTAGTGCAAGACAAAAGTCTATATATGGAAATTTAGATTAATGACGTGTTGGTTTGAATTACTATACTGACATTATAAAACCTGTTGTTTGAATTTATGTTTATATCAATACATGCACTTGTACATGTTATAAATGGCTAAACAGCGAATATTGTAAATACTTGTAAAAATCAGCATCGGCATTCATCAACAACAAAACAGTGACAAAATGGTAAAAGTATCGGTATAAATGATCAGGAAATGGCGCAATCAGAAAGAAATTCCAACTCCAAAAACCTAGGTGGGAAAAAACTAAATTGATAATCAGGTACATGTACTTATACTAAGAGAACATATAGTAAGCCGAGTGAGCAGCTATCCCCAATAGGCGGCAACTCATTTACCCAAACTTAAAGGAATATAATGAAAATGCAAACAACACAAAAATTCAACACCAAAACATAAAACAATTAGAACCACAACAGAAGCCTACAAGGCACAGCTTTTTAGCCCATTTGCTAGCTGAAATGTACATTGGAACATTAAAGTTTGCTCTTTTTTTTATTTTTAAACCACAATTTTGAATGACACAAAAACCATGGCTGTTTTATTTGTTTTTGTTTTTTTTCTTTCAAGTAGAAAATTAATCCTTAAAAAATGACACTGAAAACATTGAATAGATCTACCTTGTAAAAAAGTCATGATAAACCATAATGGAATGTATAGATAATTACAAACCCGATGCACAGAAAGATCACAAGCTCACAACTAACTGTTCGGTTTGTTTCTTCTAAAAACCCACTAACCTAACCTAACATCTTTTAGCTTTTTTCAACATTGATCAGCAAAAGACAAAACCTGTTCGTGCTTTATACATTAGCCATCGGAAATAAAAGGGCAGATAAGACTATTGTTTTAAATCAAATTGTGACCTTTTGAACTGTAGGCTAAACAGACCTGGTAGATGTTTTCTATATACATGTATTCTTATAAATTGTGGGTACTTTAACTGAGTACCCACAACCTGTAGGCCTTATAATTATGAGGGTCTGAATAGGTTTGGTGTACCTTGGAAATAAACAATCAGTAAAAAACATAGCTAGAATTTCGTGACTAGTTAAATGTTTTGGGAAGAAACAAGCAGTCCATATAACTTTGAGATTTCACAGTGTGATTATGGTCAAGTTTAATGGGGTGCCGTTTTACTATAAATTTTATTCCCTATACATTTTTGGATATCCTTAAATGTATATATGGATATCCTTAATTCATTTGTGGATATCCATAATTCATATATGGATATCCTTAAATAATTTAAATGAATTATGGATATTCATAAATGAATTATGGAGATCAATAAATGAATTATGAATATCCATAAATAAGGAATGAATACATGTAGTAAAACGGCACTCCATAAAGTTCTGGCCCAAGGGCAGAATTATCCTTCAACATTAGCTAATATGTAAAAATTAGACAGTGAGACAAGTCATGTTCTGCTTGCGGGTGTGTCAGGTGGTTTTTCTCCGGGTACTCCGGTTTTCGACCCATCTACCGATTGATTCGTCTCGATATGAGTAAAAAAGCTTGAAAGGGACGTAAAACTGAATCAAAAAAAAAAAAAAAAAATTAGACATAAAAACCACTACTAATCAGTTAATCCTATTGAGACCCTTCTATACACAACTATATCCCCTCTTATATCGAATACCTTCTAACCCTTCCTTTAGAGTTTAGCAGTCCATGAGGACCTATGTTTTTAGACGTTCTGAAGCTGCATGGACTAATGATAAAAGGGCTTCAGGGGGCTGCATGAAACAGGTTTATGTCTGAAAATGATGTGGTTCTATTTTTGGATGTGTTCTATTTTTGGATGTGTTCTATTTTTGGATGTGTTCTATTTTTTTCCTCTCAGCTTCTGATGATCTTACTAAAAGTGGCCGATATTTCTAACGAGGTTAGACCATTGGAAGTTGCTGAACCGTGGATAGAGTGCTTGCTTGAAGAGTTTTTTCAACAGGTAGGGGAAATATTTAACCGGAACATATCTAAGGGTCATATTATGCAAACATGCCGACATAATATACTGACTATTTGAGCCGCATTGTGAGGAAACCAACATTTTGCATATGAGAAAACAAAGACGCAGATCAGCTTCGTGGTAACCGCGAAGCTGATCAGCGTCTTTGTTTTCGCTACTCGGATAGTACAATTCCTCTTCTTTTGGTATCCAAAATTTCCAGCCTCTAGCCATCTGTGCTTGTACAGCTCGGTTTGTGTCGGACCTGTTTGGAAGCCACATTGTTGGTTTTCTAATGACATGGCTCATTTAAATATAAAAAAATTCAGTTGAAAAGTTTGAAACTTCACTTACTTTTGCTCAAAACATGGATTGTGGGTAGACTTGAGAACCCCCTGGGTGAGGCAGTTCTAACGATTACCCATAATTATGTTTTGAAGAAAAACATAAGAAACATACACCCAAGTTATGGTATGTAAAAGTGAGTTAAGAAACACAGATATGTTTTCCTGATGAAACAATACAAAAGAAATTAAAATATAGGATAAATTATTGTAGGAAAAAATAAAGATATTGAAAGAAAGGAAAAGCAGGATGAAGGAAAGAAATAAAAAAAAATCTTATGGGGAATAAAAGGCAATTTCTTAAAATTTGTGAAGTTAAATTAGAGAGATAGGAGTGAAGAAAAATGCATATCTGCTTGGCTTTGGTACAAGTAGCTATCTTGATTTTCTTAGTTTTATTATAGTGGCTTCTGCTTCTGCTTGCTGTGTGTGCTTTTTGGCCACAGTGAGGCTTTGCTTCTGGGTTGGAAAAACTGGACAATTACTGAAAAACTTTTGAAAATAAAGCATTTGGGATCAACGAATATCTGAGTTGCCACAATGGCATTATTGAAACAACTTGAACTAGCTCCCATTCTTTTGCTGAGATTTGGTCATGAAATATTTCTATTGTAAACCCTTCTCTCCTATTGAATCAAGATGAACAATCATGAGAGCTGCAGTCACTAGCAAAGGAATGTGCACTAAGTAATGATAAACTGTTTTATAAAGCAAAGACAGTGTCAGCCCAAATCACCAATTGATCAGGGTCTGCACAGTTTCCTAGAGCCTACTGATAAGTCTGTTTAATTAGATACATGTAATAAATAGAATTTTTATTTCGCTTTCAGTTTCTGATAGAGGCTATATTTAGATTTCTTCATTTTCTCTCTGAGTTCCCTTTCCAGGTTTTGGGTCTGTTTCCCTATTATTATACATTATATTTTCTCTTTATCTTTGAATCCCTTTTTGTGTTCATTTGTAGTTGCTAGGGTTGCCTGATTATTGTCTTGTATTGTATGTTTTATATTGTCAAAAGTAAAAAATAAGGTGCATGATGACTTTAGATAAGGAATATTTTAGATTCATTACATGGACAAAATAAAAAGAGGATGTGCATTGAACTCCAGATCATGAGTCAGAAGTTTGAACCCCAAAGATGCCAGGCCCGGAGGTTATAAAACTTCTTTCATGCTCAACTCAGCTGAGCATGAAAATTTCAACTGCTAATGAATGTTGAAACAGTCAAAATTAGAGGAAAATTCAGGTTCATTACTGAACAACTAGTAATTTATCCTGCTCGCATAAATGTTAAAATGCCAACAATTGTTGGCATTTTAACATTTATGAGCAGGATAAATTTTAGTCTCAGCTGAGATGAGCATTAAAAAGTTTTATATAACCTCGGGCCCATGTTGTGTCCTTCAACATTACGAAAACACGTCCATGTAATAAACAGATTTTTTTAAAATTGTAAAAATTAAAAATTTTCAGTAGAAAATTTTAGATATTTTTCTTATTTTTGCTCAAAACATAGATTGTGGGTACACGTTAGAACCGCCTCGCCGAGGCGGTTCTAACGAGTACCCACAGTTTATGTTTTGGAGCAAAAATAAGAAAAATAGGTATATCCCTGTATACCCCAGTTTTGCTATATAAAAGTGGGGTTTAAGTGGGTATACATTTCACGGAGATGTTTTCCTGATGAAGTTGAACAAGACACAAACTCCCCATAGTACTGGCTAATACCAAGGAAGCATGGGTATGTGCCAACATGATTGAAAATTTGTTGACTGGGACAACAAATAAACAACTAGAATGTCCAGGAACCAGTACATTTAAATCCAAAACCAGACACCAGGCGGTCAAAAAGGACAACAAAAAACATCATTTTTAGCTCACCTGAGCCGTTAGGCTCACAAGGTGAGCTTATAGGATGGCCATGATCCGGCGTCCGGCGTCGTCGTCCACCATTTTCAAAGATCTTCTTCTCTGAAACCGCTTGGCCAATTAAAGCCAAATTTTATATGAAGCATCTATGGGAAGGGGGAACCAATGTGTTTATAAATAATCCAGGTCACGTGACCAAGATGGCCGCCATGTCCATATATGGTAAAAACCCTTCAAAATTCTTCTTCTCCGGAACCACTGGACTGATTTCAACGAAACTTGGTGTGAAGCATCGTGGACTGGAGTACTACAATGTGTTTATAAATTATGACCTTTGGATGACCTTGACCTATTTTACGGCAAGGTCAACATAGGTCGCCCATGCACTTGAATGGGAAAAAATTGTTAAAATGTTATTTGAAAGGCAAAACTTGCAGGAAATGGGCAAATGGACTGAAGGTAGGTAATTCTGAAAAAAAAAATTGGACCACAGGGGTTGGTCTGCCCCCACTCTGGGGCAATATGCATGTATATTACAAAAATATTCAAAGATCTTCTTCTCTGAAACCACTTGGCCAATCAAAGCCAAATTTTATAGGAAGCATCTATGGGAAGGGGGAATCAATGTGTTTATAAATAATCCAGGTCACATGACCAAGATGGCGGCCAATATGCCCATATATGGTAAAAACCCTTTAAAATTATTCTTCTCCTGAACCAATGGACCGATTTCAACGAAACTTGGCATGAAGCATCGGGGACTGAAGTACTACAATGTGTTTATAAATTATGACCTTTGGATGACCTTGACCTATTTTACGGCAAGGTCAACATAGATCGCCAATGCATTTGAATGGGGAAAACCTTTAAAATGTCATTTAAAGTGAAAGTCTTGCAGAAAATGGGCAGTAGGACTGACGATTAATGATTCTGAAAAAAATTGGACCAAAGGGGCATATTTGCCCCAACCCTGGGGCATTATACATGTATATTACCATACTATTCAAACATCTTCTCTGAAACCGCTTGGCCAATCAAAGCCAAATTTCATGTGAAGCATCTATAGAATGGGGGAATCAATGTATATATAAATAATCAAGGTCACATGACGAAGATGGCCGCCATGCCCATATATGGTAAAAACCCTTCAAAAATCTTCTTCTCCGGAACCGGTGGACCTATTTCAAAGAAACTTGGTTTGAAGCATCTATGGCTTAAGTACTACAATGTATACATAAATCATGACCCTGTGATGACCTTGACCCAGTTAATGGCAAGGTCAACATGGGTTGACCATGCATTTAAATGGGGAAAATTGTTAAAATGTCATTTGAAGGGAAAAGCCAGCAGGAAATTGGCAAATGGACAGAATTTTGATTATTCTGAAAAAAAAAGAAGAAAATGGCCCAAGGGCTTCATCTGCCCCTGCACTGGGGTTAAATACCATAATATTCAAACATGTTTATTGGTGTATGCAGCAGATTTCAGGTGAGTGTTTACAGGACCATTGGTCCTCTTGTTTTTTTTTTATACAAAGATGTTATATTTGCAACTTTGAGTGTCAAACATTTTCAAATATGTAATAGTTTTTGTGCCAATTTGATGTTCTTTTTTTTTCTCTTTCATTAGCCTGTTTTAGCCATCTTGAAATAGGTAAAATTAATTGCAAATTAATGGTATATTTCAAATTGCATTGTCATAATGTGTTGTCACACAAATATAAAAAATGGTTTAGTAACATATGGTACTCTAAGTTTGTGTTAAATTAACCATACTGGTTTTTGTTATTAATTTCAATTTATTTGTAAGCAGAAACCTTTTTCACCTGTTATTGGATATGAAACATAATTGTTTAAACATCAAAAATATAAAATTCTAAAGTTTATATGATAGAATCTTGAAGGGAACATGCAGAAAATCAAACAAACATGTAAACAAACATGAAAAAAAAAGAGTTAAATTCAAATCATGGCATTCCTGTAAAGTAGAAGCAACATTCCCACACTGATGACTGTGAGATGTTAACCCATCAGTGACAAATGGACTTTCCCATTGTTATCTATTGGGTGAGTCCACTTTCATTTTTAGGGGCATCAGGAGTGATTTTGAATTTTTATCTCACTTTTTGATGAAATTTCATTATTAAAACAGAATAGCCCCAGATGGGACGCCATGTTATGTGGCGTCCCATCTGGGGCTATACTGTTTGCCTAAGTCCCATATAAAGGACACCAGGCGTATACAAGTTGGGCAACAAATCAAACAAACATATCAAAATCTTTTCTGGTTTTACCAGAGTGATATAGAGAAGTTGGAGGGCCTACCAGTCGCTCCGTTCATGGATAGAGAGAAAGTGACAAAATCTTCATCTCAGATTGGCTTCATCAAGTATGTGCTGCTGCCGTTGTTCGAGGCCCTCGGTACCCTGCTTCCTGTCATCGAGGTAAGGCGTGTTGCCCTTTAAAGCACAGAAGGGGTCTGACGGAAAATTTCAACATGGCAATAATCAATAATCTGGCAATTCCAGGGGGGGGGGGGGGGAGGAGGGAGAACCAATGTGTATATAAATAATCCAGGTCACATGACCAAGATGGCCACCATGCCCATATATTGTAAAAACCCTTCGAAAATCTTCTTTGGAACTGGTGGATTGATTTCAACAAAACTTGGTGTGAAGCATTGATGACTCAAGTACTACAATGTGTATATAAATCATGACCCTGTGATGACCTTGACTGTCCGTCCATGATTTCAAAGATCTTCTCCTCTGAAACCACTTTGCCAATCAAAGCCAAATTTAATATGAAGCATCTATGGGAAGGGGAAAACCAATGTATATATAAATAATTCAGGTCACATGACCAAGATGGCCACCGTGCCCATATAATGGTAGTAACCCTTCAAAAATCTTCTTCTCCGGAACTGGTGGACAGATTTCGAAGAAACTTGGCATGAAGCATTTATCACACAAGTACTACAATGTATATATAAATCATGACCCTGTGATGACCTTGACCTATTTTAGGGCAAGGTCAACATGGGTCGCCTATGCATTTGAATGGGTAAAACTGTTAAAATGTCATTTGAAGGGAAAAACTCTGGTTCTTATTTTTGACCCAAAACACATTGTGGGTACTTGTTATATAGAACCGCCTCGCACAGTCTGTGTTTTGAGCAAAAATATTAAAAATATCAAAATTTTACAAATGATTTTTTTAATTTTTGCTTGTGAAAAAATTCTTTGTATGTTTATTGGATGGGCAAAGTTTGGTAACGAAGCATGTAGAAATAGATTCCAAAGCACTGGTTAATATAGCTGGGCGGATCCAGGTTTTCTGAAGAAGGGGTTCAGATATAGAAAAGGGGGGTTCGTTTGCTTAATTTCACACAGAATCTCTGGAAATATCCCATGGAAATGAAATAGTTTTGGTCCAGAAGGGGGTTCGAGTGAACCCCTTGAACCCCCATTAAATCCGCCACTGAAATAGAACTATTTCTGGAATCTAGGAAATGGAATGTAGGTGCAAAGTATTTCAGTGAAATGTCACAACTGATAATGTATCTAGGCACTTCCTTTTTAAAGAGACAACAGACTGGTTTTAAAAGGCTACAGGAAATGTGCCTTGGCATGGGAAAACCAACAATTTGGTTTCCGACCAGGTCTGACACAAACCGGTCTGTACAGTTACAGAAGAAAGCTAGAGGCTTGAAATTCAGGATTTAAGAAGAAGAGAGATCAAACTATCCATGTAGCGAAAACAAAGGTGCTGATCAGCTTCGCGGTTACCGCGAAGCTGATCTGCACCTTTGTTTTTCCGCATATGCAGATTGTTGGTTTGCTGATACGGTGGCTTAAATGTATTGAAGATAAAATGTTACCCATTAGGGCAGTCGACCTGTTACCAATCGGTTATGCATTCAGAAGTTATTGCTATCTACAAAAAATGAGCCATGTTTTGGGAAAAAAATGAAAAAAAGAAATAGAAAAAAAAGTGTAAGCATGGCTGTGACCACAAAGCTTCTCCGTGCCATTGTTGGACAGAAGACCAGGCCTTGAGGTTATGTAACTTTTTTCATGCTCAACTCATGTGATGGCTAAAATTTATTGTGCTCAGAAATGACATAATAGCCCAAATAAATTGGTTTAGCTAGATCACCAAAACCTGTAATTTATCCTTTTAATAAATGTTAAAATGCTCACAGAAGAAGCCTAGACTCTAAAGGCACTGATCAGCAGTGCCATCACTACACAGCTGATCTGCGGCTTTGTTTTCACATAAGGAAAAGTCTGGTTTGTTCACGACGCTGTTCATAGCGTTTCCTGACAATTGAGCCGCATCGTGAGAAAACCGGAGTTTTGCCTATGCGAAAACAAAGGCACAGATCAGCTTCGCGGTAACCGCGAAGCTGATCAGCGCCTTTGTTTTCGCTACTCGGATAGTACAATTCCTCTTCTACTTAAATCCGAAATTTCAAGCTTCTAGCTCTTTTCTGTGCTTGTACAGGTCGGTTTGTGTCAGACCTGGTCGGAAACCCCGAAGACCGGTTTTCTCGCGTCGCGGCTCAATTTTCAACTGACACTGTGAATTAAATTTGTTAAATTTCTGTCTGGTGTAAATGTCTGAAGGCAATTTTATGCTCCTGTTTTTCAGCAATGGCAGTTTAAGTGTAAATGTATTGGAAACTGTCTCTAAAATGAAAAAAAAAAATCTAGCCATTTGTATAGCCGAAAACAAATGAGCCGCGGAGGGGTTTCTACCAGGTCTGGCACAAGCTGGTCTATACTGTCACAGAAGATGGCCAGAGGCTGGATATTTTGGATTTAAGAAGTAGAGGAATTGTACTGAAAAGCTCAAAAGGCGGTGATCAGCTTCGCGGTTACCGCGAAGCTTATCTGCATCTTAGTTTTTGCCTATGCATAATGTTGGTTTTCTCATGCTGCAGATCAAATTTGGGATAGACATAAATCTAAAATCTATACAAATGTTTTATCATTACATTAAGACATTATCCAGTCGGTAAAGAATGCTCTAGAGTTTTTCACTTAGATGCAAGTCTTATAGAACATTTTCTACAGACAATTTGGGAGATTAAAATACAAAATCGGGATATATTGTCTTGCTCATATCTCTGTATTTGTTTCTTTTACGTTTTTTTTTTCAAGTCAGGAATGTCGTCTTCCACAGACAGACCAAAAAAGAATCGGGAGATTTAAATTGAAACAGGAAATTTTGTCATGCTCATTGCTTTGAATTTTTTTATTACAGAAAGATAAAACAGCCTGTGAGGAATGCCCTGGACCAATAGACTCAGATAGGAATTCGGGAACTTTAAGCAAAATCGGGAGATTTGAATTGAATAAGGAGAAAATATCTTAAGAACATTACGAAAGCTTGCCCATGCATAATACAGAGATTTTTTTCAGCTGTAAAAATGGAAAATTTAAAAAAAGAATTGATATTTTTGCTCAAAATATTGATTGTGGGTACACATTAGAATCATCTCAGTGAGGCGGTTCTAACGAGAACCCACAATCTGTGTTTTGGAACAAAAATAAGAAAACTGTATACCCCAAAAAATTGAATAAGGAGAAAATATCTTAAGAACATTACGAAAACTTGCCCATGCATAATACAGAGATTTTTTTCAGCTGTAAAAATGGAAAATTAAAAAAATATATATCTTTGCTCAAAATATTGCTCAACATATTGATTGTGGGACGTGTACCCACAATCTATGTTTTGGAACAAAAATAAGAAAATTTTATTCTCCTGGATAGCCCAGTTTTACTATATAAGCTATATAAAAGTGGGGTATAAGGGGGTTTGCATGACACCAACATGTAAGCGTTATGTATTTCTCTATGCTTTTTCCATTACAGAAAGATATTATCCAGCAAAGACTACTTTGGGAGGCCAAAATAATATTCAGGAGGTTTAGACAAAATTTGGAGATTTGAATCAAAATTGGAGTAAATTGCTTTGCTCATGGCTCTTACATTTTTTCATTACAGAAAGACATTATCCAGCCGGTGAGGAACGCCCTAGACTACTATACTCAGATGCAAAAATCTATAGAAGAAGAAAATAAGAAAAAGAAAGACTCTTCCACAGACAGACCAAAACAAAATGGACTCACAAACACAGTGAAAGAGGGCATCAGTGTATGACCGGACGCAGTCTTTAAGCATCCCAAGACAATTAATTATAATTGAGCTGCGTCATGAGAAAAGCAACAATGCAGCAATTTGGTTTCCGGCCAGGTCTGACACAAACTTGCTTGTACAGTCACTGAAGAAGGCTTGAAGGTTTAAGAAGAAGAAGTTTAAGAAGAGGAATTGTACTATCCAGTAGCGAAAACAAAGGTGCTGATCAGCTGTGCAGTTACTGCTAATCTGTGCCTTTACAGAATACAAATTTTATTTATAGTCGGACATTAAAACAAATAAACATTAGCTATGTATAGCTATTAACCGACCAAAATTCCTGTTTTCTCATGATACGGCTCATATAGAGATCACACTGGTTAACCGTAAATAACCAATGCAACTGGGAACAACACAGTGCAACTGGGAACAACAGACGCAGATCAAAATTTAATAGAGCCTTAGGATAGTGGCGAGTAGATGCCTGTCGGGGAACAACTTGCCACATCATTGGTATTCTTGGTAAGTTGTTCCTAGACAGATTATGTCCTCTCTATTATCGCTTATCCATTTCAAAAGATCAGTTTTAATAAGTTGTTCCCAGGCAGGCATTTTCCTTTTGTATTGATTCATCGGCCTTGGTTGTTCCCAGTCTCCTTGGTTGTTCTCAGTTGCCTTGGTTGTTCTAAGTTGTGTTGGTTGTTCAGTCACGTTGGTTGTTCTCGGTCACGTTGGTTGTCTCTGAGTAACTGGTGTGGAAAAAACCTCAGGATTTCAATGGAATAAGGAGATATAAAGATTTGAGCCGCCTCATGGGAAAACCAACAATGTGGTTTCCGAACAGGTCGGACACAAAGCGGGTTGTAGAAGCACAGAAGACGGCTAGAAGCTTGAAATTTCGGACTTAAGAAGAGGAATTGTACTTTCCAAGTAGCGAGAATAAAGGCGCTGATCAGCTTCGCGGTAGCCGCGTCTGCGTCTTTGTTTTCGCCTATACAGATTGTTGGTTTTCTCATGAGGCGGCTCATTTGTAACAATATTTCAGGAAGAGCAGTCTTGAATTCATTAATTATGAAGAAAACAACAACTAAAAACATAGCTTTAAAGAGCAGAATAGGTGAGCCTTGTCATGAGAAAACCAACAATGTGGATTCCGACCAGGTTCGACACAAACTGACCTGTACAAGCACAGAAGATGGCTGGAGGCTGGAAATTTTGGTTTTGGGAAGTAGAGGAATTGTACTATCCGTGTAGTGAAAACAAAGACGCTGATCAGCTTTGCAGTTACGGCTGATCTGCGCCTTTGTTTTCGCATAGGCAAAACTCCGGTTTTCTTATGAGGCGGCTCATATTATAGGCCAACACTGAAAATCATTTTGTCCTTTTTTGTTCCTTCGATTCTGGTGATACGAAAGCATTCAGTGCCAAAATAGGTTTGTGTGAATACTCTGCAAGGTTTATTGAGTCATTCATCGATGTTGCAATGTAATGGCTTCTTCTTATTCTTATACAAAAATGAGCCGCCTCGTGGGAAAACCAACAATGTGGTTTCCGACCAGGTCCGACACAAACCGGCCTGCACAAGCGCAGAAAAGAGCTAGAAGCTTGAAATTTCGGATTTAAGTAGAAGAGGAATTGTACTATCCGAGTAGCGAAAACAAAGGCACTGATCAGCTTCGCGGTTACCGCGAAGCTGATCTGCGTCTTTGTTTTCGCCTATGCAGATTGTTGGTTTTCCCATGGGGCAGCTCAAATGCTGTACTGTAATGGTAGTACTTGTATTTGAGCTGCTGCATGGGGAAAACCAACAATCTGCATATTAGGCGAAAACAAAGGCGCAGATCAGCTTCGCACTAACTGCGAAGCTGATCAGCGCTTTTGTTTTTGCTACAGGGATAGTACAATTCCTCTAATTTCTAAATCTAAAGATTCCAGCCTCTAGCCATCTTCTGTGCTTGTACAGCTCAGTTTGTGTCGGACCTGTTTGGAAACCACATTGTTGATTCTCTCATGATGTAGCTCAATTTTTGTCTGCATGCAAGGGTTGTAGCATCATTGATTTGAACCCTATTTATTTGCATGACTTTACCAGAAGTATTTATATTTTGTTAGGGTTAATCCTATGCATTTCAAATTTATTGGAGTGGCAGTATGAGAAAACCTGTTCTTATCATCAGGAAAAGCAACGTTTTACTGAAATCTGAATTTTAGGCCTCTATCTTCCGACAGCTAGAGCGGGTGAGGGTAGTGAACCATAGGCAGTTAGTGAACCATGGCTGTATTGCATACTATTTGCGCTGTATCGCTTATAAATAAGTGCTAAATACGAGCGGTAACCCATATTCTCACTTATCTCAGATGTACAGCTCTCGCAGTCATGATGCAAGACCAACAATTATATTATCTGTTTGGAAGCCTCCAGATTTGTCCGTTCTTAGATAACCATTTAAAAAGCAGATTTTTGGCCGTTTGGGTTCACACCCAAAAATGTGCAGATTTTTAAAAGTAATTGATAAAAACCGGTTTACAAATGAAGTCGGCAACTGATTCTCATCACAAGTGATATCTAGCTGTGCTCATTTAGGTCGTATATGGGGTTCACTAATAACCGACAGAAATTTTTGTCGGAGGGTATTAGTGAACCATGGAAGCTTGTGACCACAAATATTCCATTTTCATAGTTCTAATCATTTTAATAACAACAAACATGTCATTCTCAGCGTTTTTGAATATTTACATGTGGTTAAAGATGAAATTGACAACAAAACTTCACAAAATTTGAAATAATTTGCTGGGAATACAAAAAAGGAACCTTACTCGGCTGCGAGATGAACTAATTGAGCTGAATAAACATGGAAAATACATAACATTTTTTAATTATAAAGATAATTTGTGACATGTTATGTATATGGATGGCATTAATAGTATGTTATTCACGTCAAACACGGTTAACTTATGGATCATGTTCTCGTTTTGGGTCTCAAGGCTAATAAAATCCGTATTTTTAGCTCACCTGAGCCGTTAGGCTCACAAGGTGAGCTTATAGGATGGCCATGATCCGGCATCCGTCTGTCCGTCCGTCGTCGTCCGTCCACAATTTCAAAGATCTTCTTCTCTGAAACCGCTTGGCCAACCAAAGCCAAATTTTATATGAAGCATCTATAGGAAGGGGGAACCAATGTGTATATAAGAAATCCAGGTCACATGACCAAGATGGCTGCCATGCCCATATATGGTAAAAACCATTCAAAAATCTTCTTCTCCAGAACCGGTGGATTGATTTCAACGAAACTTGGCATGAAGCATCGATGGCTCAAGCACTACAATGTGTATATAAATCATGACCCTGTGATGACCTTGACCTATTTTACGGCAAGGTCAACATAGGTCGCCAATGTATTTGAATGGGGATAACTTTTAAAATGTCATTTAAAGTGAAAGTCTTGCAGGAAATGGGCAGTAGGACTGAATATTAATGATTCTGAAAAAAAATGGACCCCAGGGGCTCATATGCCCCCACCCCGGGGCAATATACATGTATATTACCATAATATTCAAACATCATCTTCTCTGAAACCGCTTGGCCAATCAAAGCCAAATTTTATGTGAAGCATCAATAGGAAGGGGTAATCAATGTGTATATAAATAATCCAGGTCACATGACCAAGATGGCCGCAGTGCCCACATATGGTAAAAACCCTTCAAAAATCTTCTTCTCCAGAACCGGTGGATCGATTTCAAAGAAACTTGGCATGAAGCATCGATGGCTCAAGTACTACAATGTGTATATAAATCATGACCCTGTAATGACCTTGACCTTTTTTAATGGCACGGTCAACATAGGTCGCCAATGCAATTGAATAGGGAAAACTTTTAAAATGTCATTTAAAGTGAAAGTCTTGCAGGAAATGGGCAGTAGGACTGAATATTAATGATTCTGAAAAAAACTGGACTCCAGGGGCTCATCTACCCCCACCCCGGGGCAATATACATGTATATTAGCATAATGTTCAAACATCTTCTCTTCTGAAACCGCTTGGCGAATCAAAGCCAAATTTTATGTGAAGCATCTATGGAATGGGAGAATTGATGTGTATGTAAATTATCTAGTTCACATGACCAAGATGGCTGCCATGCCCATATATGGTAAAAACCCTTCAAAAATCTTCTTCTCCGAATCTGGTGGACCGATTTCAAAGAAACTTGGCATGAAGCACCAATGGCTGAAGTACTACAATGTATTTATAAATCATGACCCTGTGGTGACCTTGACCTATTTTACGACAAGGTCAACATAGGTCGCCAATGCATTGGAATGGGGAAAACTTTTAAAAAGTCATTTGAGGTGAAAATCTTGCAGGAAATGGGTAGTAGGACTAAATATTAATGATTCTGAAAAAGAAAATGGACCTAAGGGCTCATATGCCCACACCCCGGGGCAATATACATGTATATTACCATAATATTCAAACATCTTCTCCTCTGAAACCACTTGGCCAATTGAAGCCAAATTTTATGTGAAGTATCTATAGGATGGGGGAACCAATGTGTATATTAATAATCTAGGTCACATGACCAAGATGGCCGCCATGCCCATATATGGTAAAAAACCTTCAAATATCTTCTTCTCTGAAACCAATAGATTGATTTCATTGAAACTTGGCGTGAAGCATCCATATGGCTAAAGTATTACAATATTATATAAATCATGACCCTGTGATGACCTTGACCAAGTTTATGGCAAGGTCAACATGGGTTGCCCATGCATTTGAATGGGAAAAACTGTTAAAATGTCATTTGAAGGGAAAAGCCAGCAAGAGCCAAGAAATTGGCAAATGGACAGAATATTGATTGTTCTGAAAAAAGAAAACGACCCTTCATCTGCCCATGCACTGGGGTTAAATACCATAATATTCAAACATGTTTATTGGTATATGCAGCAGACTCAGGTGAGCGGTTACAGGACCATTGGTCCTCTGGTTAAAACTTACTGCCCGTTCAATAGTTTCTGGTATTTTTGGATGTAACTGTCTTGAGACATATGTATTCTTTATATTTTATTGTTAGAATTGTAATAAATTATACAGGAATGACTAGATATCGCACGATTCTAGCAATATATAACAATACGTTAATGTTTTAGTGAAAAAATAATGACTCTGGCCATCAAAATTTTCACCGTTGGTGTTGTAATGACGAGAAGTGCAATTACAGAACATTATGCTCTCTAGAATTGCTTGTTAGCTCACCTGAGCCATTAGGCTCACAAGGTGAGCTTATAGGATGGCCATGATCCGGCGTCTGTCCGGCCAGCGTCCGTCCGGCCGGCGTCCGTTCACAATTTCAAAGATCTTCTCCTCTGAAACCGCTTGGCCAATCAAAGCCAAATTTTATATGAAGCATCTATAGTAAGGGGAAACCAATGTGTATATAAGAAATCTAGGTCACATGACCAAGATGGCCGCCATGCCCATATATGGTAAAAACCCTTCAAAAATCTTCTTCTCCCGAACCAGTGGACCGATTTCAACGAAACTTGGCATGAAGCATCAATGGCTCAAGCACTACAATGTGTATATAAATTATGACACTGTGATGACCTTGACTTATTTTACAGCACGGTCAACATAGGTCACCAATGCATTTGAATGGGGAAAACTTTAAAAATGTCATTTAAAGTGAATGTCTTGCAGGAAATGGGCAGTAGGACTGAATATTAATGATTCTGAAAAAATTTGACCCCAGGGGCTCATGTGCCCCCACCCCGGGGCAATATACATGTATATCTTCACTATATTCAAATGTCTTTTCCTCTGAAACCGCTTGACCAATCAAAGCCAAATTTTATGTAAAGCATCAATAGGAAGGGATAACCAATGTATATATAAATAATCCAGGTCACATGACAAAGATGGCCGCTATGCCCATATATGATAAAAACCCTTCAAAAATCTTTTTCTCTGGAACCGTTGGACCAATTTCAATGAAATTTAGCATGAAGCATCGATGGCAAAAGCACTACAATGTATATATAAATCATGACCCTGTGAATCATGACCCTGTGATGACCTTGACCTATTTTACGGCAAGGTCAACATAGGTCGCCAATGCATTTGAATGGGGAAAACTTTTAAAATGACATTTAAAGTGAAAGTCTTGCAGGAAATGGGCAGTAGGACTGAATATTAATTATTCTGAAAAAAATTGGACCCCAGGGGCTCATGTGCCCCCACCCCGGGGCAATATACATGTATATCTTCACTATATTCAAATGTCTGCTCCTCTGAAACTGCTTGACCAATCAAAGCCAAATTTTATGTAAAGCATCAATAGGAAGGGATAAACAATGTGTATATAAATAATCCAGGTCACATGACCAAGATGGCCGCCATGCCCATACATTGTAAAAACCCTTCAAAAATCTTTTTCTCTGGAACCGTTGGACCAATTTCAATGAAACTTGGCATGAAACATTGATGGCTAAAGCACTACAATGTATATATAAATCATGACCCTGTGATGACCTTGACCTATTTTATGGCAAGGTCAACATAGGTCGCCAATGCATTTGAATGGGGAAAACTTTTAAAATGTCATTTAAAGTGAAAGTCTTGCAGGAAATGGGCAATAGGACTGACTATTAATGATTCTGACAAAAAATGGACCACAGGGTCTCATATGCCCCCACCCCAGGGCAATATACATGTATATCTCTATATTCAAACATCTCTCCTCTGAAACCGCTTGGCCAATCAAAGCCAAATTTTATGTGAAGCATCTAAAGGATGGGGTTATCAATGTGTATATAAATAATCCAGGTCACATGATCAAGATGGCCGCCAGGCCCATATATGGTAAAAATCTCTCAAAAATCTTCTTCTCCGGAACCAGTGGACAGATTTCAAGGAAACTTGGCTTGAAGCATCGATGGCTCAAGGACTACAATGTATATATAAATCATGACCCTGTGATGACCTTGACCCAGTTTATGGCAAGGTCAACATGGGTTACCAATGCATTTGAATGGGAATAACTGTTATAATGTCATTTGAAGGAAAAAGCTAGAAGGAAATTGGCAAATGGACAAAATATTGATTATTCTGAAAAAGGAAATGGCCCAAGGGCTTCATCTGCCCCTGCACTGGGATTAAATACCATAATATTCAAACATGTTTATTGGTATATGCAGCAGATCTCAGGTGAGCGTTTACAGGACCATTGGTCCTCTGGTAATTAATTATTAACATGTAAATGCTACTAGTTATATGCTTGCAAAAGGCTTTTAAAACACTTTTATAAAGATACTAGGGGGTTCACTTTTACCCTCCGTTACTGTCCACTAATACCCAATGGGTTCACTAACTGCCTCCGTAAAGTGTTGTTCTTTCATGCACCTAAGTAGAATGCATCTGTCCACTTTTTACCGACGCTCAGATGCCATTCTTTTGATTTGTCTAATAGCCGGAGTGAAATACCAACATAAAGACACTCAATGCAATTTTCGGCTTAACGGTTCACTAATACCCAAACCCGCTCTAATATGTCAGTACTGGTTAAGTCTTAAAAGACAGGGTTTTTGGCTTACCTGAGCAGAAGGCTCATGGGGAGCTTATAGGATGGTACTCTAGCCGGCATCCGTGGATCCACATTTGAAACGATCTTCTTCTCTGAAACTGCTCAGCCAATTAAGGTCAAATTTTATATGAAGCATCTATAGGGAGGGGAAACCAGTGTGTATATATAAATAATGCAGGTCACATGACCATGATGGACCACCATGCCCATATCTGGCAAAAACCCTTCAAAACTCTTCTTTTCCAGAACCGGTGGACTGATTTCAATGAAACTTAGCATGAAGCATTAATGACAAGTATTACAATGCGTATATAAATCATGACCCTGTGATGACCTTGACCTAATTTACGACAATGTCAACATAGGTGGCTTATGCATTTGAATGGGAAAAACTTAAAATCTCATTGAAGGTAAATTCTTGCAGTAGGACTGAATATTAATGATTCTGGAAAAGGTGGACCCCAGGGACTGGTCTGCCCCCACCCAGAGGCAATATACATGTATATTAATGCATATATCTGAAACCGCTAGGCCAATCAGTCAAATTTTATATGAAGCATCTATAGGAAGGGGGAAAGAAATGTGTATATAAAAATTCCAGGCCACATGACAAAGATCCCAACTACTTTTCTTTTGTCCAGTGTGCTTCTTGACTCTCAGGTGAGCGATCATTGCCCTTGGGCTACTTGTCTTATGAAGCAGCTCATATTACCCGTGTATTGCAGTTTTCATGAGTGATAGCACCAGTATTAAAGAAAGTGCTTGTTTATTTGACAGATACTTTCTCATTATTGCATAAATATCTGTCACACGAATATTAACAGGCCTATATTAATGAAGTAAAAGCTGTGTATTAATGATGCTATTCGAGCAAGCTTGTGCTGTTAATAGACGGCTTTTATTAATGCTCTTAATCGGGCGCCACACAAAGCACATGCTGATTTAAAACAAGTACGGAACTCCACCAGCATAAAAATGAAAGCTTTTATGCATATGAAAAAAGTGACAAGGCCACAAAATAATAGTATGTCATTATTTCTTTTGTTTTTGCAGAATTTATGCAAATAATAGTGATCAAACATGATTTTGTCATTTATTAACATTCGCAAGGCTACTTGAGTAGTGTTGAAAACCTCAGGCTATGCCCTTACTTTTTAACACCCCTCTCTGGACCAATCCTCTCTGGACCAAGTGAATGTTTAAGAATGGAAAATCATGTTTGATTGCTCTATTAAAACATGATAAATTTTAAAGCCAATGAGTAATGGCTGAATGAGCCCTCATCTGCTGTTATTTGTTTCCCATTTTATGCTACTGACCATTGTCAACTTGCATATTTTTTCATTCCTCGCATGATTTGACTGTTGATTTAAAAGTAAATGGCAATATGTTATTTTGAAGAATTTTGTTTTAGTGTTTTCATTTTATTATATACAACTCATTTTGTACATAGTTTAGGTCATTTTGAATATACGGACCCTTTCTCGAGGAATAAATGCTCTCAAATTCTAGATAGAGATAATGTACTAGAGAATATGATATATCTAATAATTTGTTCCTTTTATAAGTTTTGTGCAATTTTGAAAGTGGACACTGTTAGTTAAATGTCATGAATATTTTGTCTTGATGGTCGAGTTTTAGCTGCAGTACCAGTAAAGATGACTGATATGTTTATCTAGTCATGGAACAGCATCAGGAAAACATGTCAATGAAAAGTATGCCCCCTAGAACCCCTCTTATATATTATAGTAAGACTGGGGTAGGCAATTTTTGCTTCTTTTGATCCAAAACAGGTTGTGGGTACTCGTAAGAACTGCCTCGGTAAGCCGGTGCCAACATGTACCCATAATCTATGTTTTAAGTAAATAAAAGTATCAAAAACATTCAGCTAAATATTTGCAATTTACGCAGCAGCAAAAATCTGCATTATGCATGGGCCTGTTTTCGAAATAATCTGGCTGCTTTTTTTTTTTGGGGGGGGGGGGGGGGGGGGTCATGTTGAGGTCTGTAACAAAGTAGCCTGTTGTGTTGCGTCATAAACTGAAAAGATCATAGCAACAAGCATGTTTTCGTGTGATTTGTTTCAGATAAGCCAAAATGCAGTCTCCGGTCCATCATGAAAACATGTCTGTGGAATGAATACCCACTTATCTCCCTTTTACATGTATATAGTGAAAATTTGGTTTTCAAGGATCTACATTATTTGAGCCGTCTCGTGGGAAAACCAACAATGTGGTTTCTGAACAGGTCAGACACAAACCGTGCTGTATAAGCACAGAAGCAGGCTAGAAGCTTGAAATTTTGGAGTTAAGTGGGGGAGGAATTGTACTATGGGAGTAGCGAAAACAAAGGCGCTGATCAGCTTCGCGGTTACTGCGAAGCTGATCTGCGCCTTTGTTTTCGCCTATGCAGATTGTTGGTTTTCCCATGGGGCGGCTCATTTATTTATCTTTGCTCCAGAACATAATTGCAGGCACTCGTCAAAACATGCCTCATGTGTACAAGCAATCCTTGTTTTGAGCAAAACATTAGAAAACAAAAAATGAGTTTTTACAGCTGAAATCATTACTGTGTATTGCACAGGTTATGTTTTCATGCTACATGTTGTTAGGAGAGCAGTCTAATCATGGTCTACACTGTGTCATTCTTTCTGTTCCATTTTGTCCAATTTTCTCATTGAAAAAACAAAACAATTAAAAAATACAACACATATTTTTAATTTCCAATGTGTCCATATGGTTAAATTGTTTGTGGCACAAAAGATGTTTTAGTATGGCTCTATTTTGACCACTGGGGGATCAAGTCAAGCGAGTCCATAAAATGCCGCACACTGAGCTAAATAAAATGTAAGGTAAACTGTTATGCCTCGGTAGCACAAACATTATTGTATAAATCGTTAAAAAGATCTAAGGAAACCGTTATAAGCAAACAATATCGACTCACCCGCGTTTTAGGGTTTACAGGTATGATGTATTTACTGCAAACTTAAGATATTGTTGCTTGTTGCAATGTGCAACACTTTCCCAAGTTTTAGAGTTCGCCTCTACAGATTGCATTTATTTACCGTTATTTACCTGTTCGTGCGAAAAATGGTATAGCCTTATTACCATGCATCTTTGAATTATCAGCAGGTTAGGGAGAAGTCGATTTCGGGCTTTTTTAGCCCGATCGGGCTTATATAGCCCATTTTGGCTACGAGAAACACGATTTTTTGTGCACGTTTGCATACGCCTGACAACCCAAGACAGAGTCGCATGATTAGAGGTGTATAACGATATTCGTCATCATCGTTCACGTCAACAGAAATGGAAACATTAAACTTATGTGACCAGCTGGTTGCCATGGAATAGCAAAATGATAATACAGTTTTTCGGAAAATACGCATTCTTTCTTATGTAATTCTATTACTATGATTCTAAACCCAAATATGATTTACTCTATGGCTACGTTAATCTTTCAGACTGCCTTTCTCAAAAAGATTTTATTCGATCGCGCCGAGACAATGTGGTTTAGGGGACTTACAGATCGGTGGTTGTCAAGTCATAATTTAACGTAAACAAAGATGTGTTAAACAGGCATGAATTAGTTACTATGACACCGTTTTGTAAAAACCGGGATAGCGGTTGACTTTCGATTGCAGTCGCCTCCATCGATTGAAGTGACCCATGTCATGATGGTTCTACAAATCATGTCAGCTATATAAACGTCATCCATGATGAACGGTTGCTTTGCGGTGCGGTATTTAAAGTTAAAGCTGGCTATCCACTCTCAATGAATGTTTAACTTACTTCCACATTAACTCCCCTGGTCAATGAGATGCATGTCGACCGCTAACACATGGCGCCCCAGGCAGCCGCGGTACATTGGCATACTTCCCCCACAGGTACCCATTTATACACCTGGGTAGAGAGGAGCAATGTCTGTAAAGTGCCTTGCTCAAGGACACCACCGAACAATTCAGTGGCCGCGCTGGGGTTTGAACCCGGGTACTCCGTATCTGAAGACCAAGGCTCTCCCAATTGAACTATCCGGACAGACAAAATGGTGGGTTGATACGGTGCAGTACAGTAAGGTTAGATACGATGTAGTGAGTATGCTGCGAGTACGCTGTGTTACGTTGTGTTATTCGACACTATATGTTCGGTGCCTTAGGTTATTACGGAACAAACCGGTGCGACACAGTTAGGCGAGTAAGGCGTGATAGGATACGGTAAGTACGTTGAGATATCAATCTGTGAATTCGGTGTGATTCGGTACACTAATATGGGTGAGATACGTAACAGTAAATACAGTGTGATACGGGTATGGTAAGTAAGGCGCGATACAATACGGTAAGCACGGTAGAAACAGTACGAAACTGTAGGATAAGTACGGAACGATACTGTACGGTTAAGTTCGGAGCGATATGGTTCAGTAATAACGATGCGTTACGGTACATATGAATACCATACCTTATTTACCGTTTCTACAGAACCGCACCAGTCTATCGTAAATGACTTAACGCAACATATGGCACTATTTAAATTGTACGATATCGCGCCGTACTTTGCGTACCGTATCACACCGTACCATATTGCACCTTACCGTACGTACCGTATCGCAGCCCACTCACCGTGACATATTGTATATTATTGCACCGTTCTTACCGTACAGTATCGCATGATGCTATACCGTAATGCGTGTTTCGATATGGTGAGTACTATGCTATGCGGTGCTGTACTTTAGAACGGTGCGTGCGAAACAATTCCGAAAGACTACAGTGTCACATGGTATGTTAAGTACGATGCGATACCTGGCGGTAAATCCGGTAAGATGCGGCACTGCAATATTGGTGCAGTGAGTACGGTACGTTAAGTACAGTGCGATTTTGTGTGATACGATTCGATTAGTACGGTACAGCAAGTACAGTGCGATACGGTGCGGTAAATACGACGAGATAAAGTACTGTAAGTACTATGCGATACGCTTAGCCTTGTGATACGCGTGTCGCTCAGTAATTATAGTACCATTCGATTAATATCTCACCATACTAACCATTCTGTATCATACCAAGCTGCGTCGGATTTACGTAAGTATCGTACCGGACAATTCGTACCGTATCACACCTAATCGCATCGTTCGTACCGTCCCGTTCTAACTTCACCGTTCTTACCGCACCTTATCGCACACTGTTCATCGCTAGATATCGCACCATGCTTATTGTACCGTATCACATATATTGAGCCCGCCGAATTGCATCGTGTCGTTCTAACTTACCACACCGTATTGCACCCTTGCCGTGTCGCATCGTACTCGAAACATACTCACCGCACCGCATCGCACCGTATAGAACCTTACTACTGCGCACAGTAAATACTGTACCGCATTGTAGCTGTTCTATCACAGTTACTCCCACACAATATCCCTACGTACCGCATCAACCATTCAGAATCTTACCACATCTTACCCTCCTAGAGTTTTGTACCGTTCCGTGGTGCATTGTACTCACTGTAGAGTTTCGTACCGTGCTGTACCAACCGTTTCTTTTCACGCCGTAATGGAGAAGGGAACCAAAACTAATCTTTGACACAATAAATATTTCAAGAGTTATACAAAACTAAATTAGACCAAACACTGCCCTACACGTCTGAGGATCGAACATGGTTATCTTGCGGTGACAATATTGCTTTAAACATATTAAAATCTCCTTACACCTTAAAATCAGCAGCTTTGACACTTTTTCGTCTATTAATGCCTGAACCATTGGACATTCTTCCCACTTTTTACAACTGTCCCTCTGATACCGGGATTTCCGTGTTTACCGTTTGAGCCTCTGGCACCACTGTTTTACCTCTGTCCTTCTGAAACCAGGGTTTCAGTGTTCACCCTTTGAGCCGGACTCAACTAGTACGAAAAAGGATAGTCAGCAGTTCATGAAAACTATTTAATACCTGCCTTCAATATTGTAGTCCATATTAAATGCGAGTCCCTCCATTCCTGGCTCAATGCAAGTAATCATGGTCTGGTTTTAGACTCCGGCTTTTATAAAGCGGTGATGAGGTATAATTATCAAACCTATTTTGTATCGTTTTATATATAACTTGTCAATTACCTATGTTCAAGTCCCCTAAACCACATTGTCTCGGTGCGATCGAAAAAAATCTTTTTGAGAAAAGAAGCCTGAAAGATATACGAACCCATAGCGCATAACATATTTGGGTTTGGAATCTTTGTTCTAGAATAATATAAGAAAGAATGCGTATTTTCCGAAAAACTGTATTTTCATTTTGCCATTCCATGGCAACCAGCTGGTCACACGTTTCATTTTTCCATTTTTGTTGACGTAAACGATGAAAGTGAATATCGTTATACACCTCTCACCATGCGACTCTGTCTTGATTTGCCAGGCGTAAGCAAACATGCAAAAAAATCGCGTTTATTTTAGCTGGAACGAGCTATAATAGCCCGATTGGGCTAAAAAGCCCGAAAACAACTTCCCCGTAACCTGATCAGTATCCTTTCACATGCTGCCGAAATGTTTATTGTCGCCTCTACATGACCAGCATTATCTCGTTTTAACTGTTAACGGAACCAAATGACATTTGACACGACATGTTTACAAAATGGCATTATACTATTTCAATAGATTTGTGTGATCTTTGATCTGCCAGAGGTCAAAACTGAACTAGTTTTATTATGATTGCAAAGAATGTATTGTTATGCTGTTTTATTAGCTTGACCACATGACCAAATTTTAAAGTTTCAGTTTCCAAAATGACTCTAGGTCCCAAGGTTATAAGACTTTTTTCATGCTCAACTCACCCAAGCATAAAATTCAAACTGCTCATGTATCCAACAAAATAGCCCAAATATATTGAAATGAAGGCTGCCCAGTGCATTTTGGTACATTTAAAATGTTAAAATACCAACAATTAAAATGCCAACTGCCAACAATTGTTGGCATTTTAACATTTATGAGCAGGATAAATTTTTAGTCTCAGCCGAGTTGAGCATGAAAAAGTTTTATAACCTCGGGCCAGAAGTATGGACAGAGATTTAAGGAGTGGACATCTTTGTCAAAGTTCGGCATAGATATTACGAAAACTCTGATCAGGCTCTACTACATTGTTTGCTTTAAACCTGTCTGTTAAAATCTGGATCAGGCTGCTTTGATTATTATAAGAACCATACATATAACTTGATGAGGGTGCATTACCCGAAATTGCGCAATATGGACCATACTATTTCCCTTTAAACCTTTTCACTGCTTCCAAAGGATCTAACTTTTATATTTTATTGGCAATTCTGCCGTTTCTTGTGAAATGGATTAAAAATTTGATCATGTGATCCATTGAGTATGTGATTATTTTCCATGGTTGTGTTTTGTTATTGAGATATTGACATTTGAAGGCACCCTACTCGCCTTTGTTTTGTAATAATAAAAGTGGTAGAATCTGTTATAAAAAGTCTCATTTTGTTTCTGACATCCTGTTTTGTCTAGCTCCATCAGGATAACATGTCTTGGCGAGGGGTACAAAAATGAGAAGAATTGGCCATTTATTTTATACTTAGAAGTGAAATTAATGTATATCAAAAATGGATAAAAGTGATATTTTCACTGCAGAATTGATATTGATATTTTCACTAGTGATTGATATCAGCCGATATTTTCACTGTAGAGTTTGGATTACTTCTGACGTTTCCATTCACTTGACGTCATTAAATGTGCCTCACTTCAGAAATTCAAATGCCTATAACTCCGTTATTTACGAACGAAAACATAAAGTGTGGGTATTCATTTTCTTAGAACGTTAGGAACAATGTGGTACCAAAATTATTTGTGTTTTCAAAAATTTTTGGTTTTTGCATTTTCACCGCCTGCTTTGTGAGTAGGATAATGCCCGTGTATTGTATAAAATAAAAAGAAAATTTACTTTTTATCGGTAAATACCAAATATATTTCATCGAGTGAGTTGAAAACATCAAAATTTTCACTCGTGCTACGCACTCGTGAAAATTTTGATGTTTTCAACTCACTCGATGAAATATATTTGGTATTCACCTCAAAAAAAGTAAATATCCTCTATATATTAGTCCATTATTTTTACCTTGACCCATAGATATTAAGATCATGGTAGCAAAGGTTTAAAACACAGCAAATGCCACATTTCGAATTTTAATATTCCATGTATTGTTGTATCTGGTATTACATATTTCAATCAACAGGACAATATAGAAAATGCTACAAAACAGCATTACATGGGCATACACAAAATACTTGACCATTTTGACTAAACCTGATTTTTTTCTTTTCTTTAATGGACAAGAAACAATCTTGCAATGCCAGAACATTAGGAATTGACCAACCCACTTGCAAGGAATTGACCAACCCACTTGCAAGGAATTGACCAACCCACTTGCAAGGAATTGACCAGCCCACTTGCAAGGAATTGACCAATCACCATTTGGGTGAGTCACCTTGCATTTTGAGGGGTGCAAGATGTGATTTTAAATTTTCATATTATTTTTGATAGAATTCCTTTAAGCAAACAGAATAGCCCTGAATGGGACGCCTCTTTCTGCGGCATCACATCTGGGTATATATGTTTGCCTATGTTCCATACAGAGAATGCCAAGCAAAGTGAAAGAATATCTGACAGCTCAAAAAAAAGGAATTCGCATCTAGCAGGTTTTCTCACACAAAAGGTCCATTCAAGAATTAAAAAAAAACAAAAAACAACAATTTCTTTGGTTGTGACTGAATGTCACAGTCAACAATTTTCAGTCATGACGAGACGGGCCAAAGCTTCCTTGGTGTACTCTGGGCAGCTTAAAATGTCTTGCTCAATGACAATACATGACTTAGGTATCAAATGAGTATGTGCATGAGAAAACCAACAATTTGGATTTTGACCAGGTTCAACACAAACCGGCCTGTGCAGCTATAGAAGATTGTTAGGAGCTTTAAATTTCAGATTTAAGTAGAAGAGGAATTGTACTATCTGTGTAGCCAAAACAATGGCACTCATCAGCTTCGCAGTTATTGCGAAGCTGATCTGCTCCTTTGTTTTTGCCTATAATGCAGATTGTTGGTTTTCCCATGTGGCAGCTCAAATAGTAGCCCTGAGCTCTTCCACTAGGCCACCACCCTCCCCTTTACATACATATTGAAAATGACTATCTATTCAGTGATGGCAGGTCACTATGACATTCACGCTGATACGAGCCGTGCCATAAGAAAACCGGATTTTTGCCTATGCGAAAACAAAGACACAGATCAGCTGTGCAGAAACTGCACAGCGCCTTCGTTTTTGCTGCACGGAATAGTACAATCCTTAAATCCGAAATTTCAAGCTTCTAACCATCTTCTGTGACTGTACATCCTGTTTTGTGTCAGGCCTGGTCTGAACCCCAAATGGTTGGTTTTTTCATGCACAGGCTCATGTTTTGTCATCTCTGACTTTTTTTCCTTCACAATTTCATGTACATTAAATCACTTCAGTTTACACAATCATTACAATATACATGTACAAATAAATGGCAGTCACTATTAAACACACAAGACTTAGTTTCCAACAATGGCTTTGATCAGCACATGGTAATTTTATGTCTACATGAGAAATACTGTCAGAATAAATTAGCCAAATCTTTTCAAAAGACTTTAATAATGTTTGAATTACGCAGGTGAATGTCTGACTTAAAGTCAGACATTCACCTGCGTAATTCAAACATTACTACAGATAGATTGGTAGATAGAAAGTATGGATACCAGACGTTCTTCAATCCGGTCCAAGGCAAAAAAAGTAAGAATCTCAATCTAATAATCAAAGGCTGATCTGCTTTTAACAAGGAAAGATATGTTTGACATAAGCACTGTAAGCAAATAAATACAAGCACTGTTTGGACCCTTAATCCTTACTCAGTAATACTTTACTTTATAAAACATTAATTTTCGTAAATTTTCAAACAGTTCTACGATTTTGAAATGGCATCACTTTAATCTTGAATTCAACATAACAATTTAGTGTCACCAAAAAGTAATGTTTTTTAATTGCAATTTGTCAACAATAATATGTTTTCCAATAGATACACTACATTGGACAAGTTTACAGTTTATAACTTATATACTAATCAAGTGACTATTGCATCTTTTACACTAATCATTCATTTTCTGTCTTTTTCTTCTTCCGTCCAACAGGTCCGAACCTATGTTTTGTCCTCGGTGGCCGTCTTAATGGATTTGTGGACCGAACTAGAACTTTAGTGCCATCTTTCTGAAGTTCGGCCTGTCTCGCCGACTGCCTCGTCTCCCTTGTCAACAAGCTCCGCCCCTCTTCACCACTTGGTGACGTCATGGTAACAGGGCTGATCAGTAAAATTTCATCCTCAGAGTATAGCTTCTTCTTTCTGTTGGAAACAAAATATATGAGGAATACATGTGACGATTTTTAAGTCTTTAAAAAAGAGTCAAACAGAATAAACTTGAAACATTTAAAATTCTAAATAAGGAAAAAATAAATGAACTTCTACGCAATGTTTATTCAAATTCTTGTATTATGTCTGATGGTAAGCAGTTTACACTAAAACATTTTCCCATGCAAAAAATGGATTTTTTTTTTCTGCTGTAAATAATGAAAATTTCATCAGGAAAATTTTAATATTTTTAATGGTTTAGCTCAAAACATAGATTATGGGTACACGTTAGAACCGCCTCGGCGAGGCGGTTCTAACGAGTACCCACAATCTATGTTTTAGAGCAAAAATAAGGAAAATAGGTATACCCCTGCAGACCCCAGTTTTGTTATATAAAAGTGGGGTTTAATGGGGTACACATTTGAGCCGCCTCATGGGAAAACCAACAATTTGCATATGCGAAAACAAAGGCGCAGATCAGCTTCGCGGTAACCGTGAAGCTGATCAGCGCCTTTGTTTTCGCTACACGGATAGTACACTTCCTCCTCTACTTAACTCCAAAATTTCAAGCATCTAGTCTGCTTCTGTGACTGTACAGCCTGATTTGTGTCTGACCTGTTTGGAAACCACATTGTTGGTTTTCCCACGAGACGGCTCATTTCATGTTTTCCTGATATTCTGTCTAGCTCTCTATTGTACTTGTCACCTTTGTATTTAGTTGATGCAAGCCGGATGGCCACCTTGTTGGGAAAAAGCTTGTCATCTTACTCTTCATTCGTGTTGTGACATTTTTTGAAGTTTCGTGGAGTACTTTCTTTCCCACCTGGTGTCTGGGTTGGGATTTTATATATAATTGTATCAATTCCTGTGTCTTTTCCTTCTTAACAGTCAATTAACTTACCAGCAAGATTACGATAAGCAGTTTGCCAATACTATTTGTTTGATAAAATTAATCCAATGGTAACTCTAACCAGTTCCTTTGGTTAAGCCATGTCCATCCCGAAAACATATCCATGCAATGATCACCCCCTTAAACCACCCTTTTATATAGTAAAACTGGGGTATACAGGGGTATAACGTATTTTTCTTATTTTTGCTCTAAAACAGATTGTGGGTACTCGTTAGAACGGCCTTGGCAAGGCAGTTCTAATGTGTACCCAAGATCTCTGTTTTGAGCAAAAACATAAATTTCAATTTTTTTTTTGTAACAAAAATTTTTAATTTTTCATCTTAGGAAAAAATCTGTGCAGGTTTTCATAATGAGAACTTTGAAAGTAGTGAACTGACCACAGGTGTACTATGAGCATACCTTGCCAGCCTTTGTATTGTCTCAGATCAGCTAAAACCAGAGGACCAATGGTCCTGTAAACGCTCACCTGAGATCTGCTGTATATACGAATGTTATAGAAATAGTCCCAGTATAGGGGCAGATGAAGCCCTTGGGCCATTTTTTTTTTTTTTTCAGAATAATCAATATACTGTCCATACAAGTTTTTCCCTTCAAATGACATTTTAACAGTTTACCCATTCATATACATAGGCAACCCATGTTGACCTTGCCTTAAAATAGGTCAAGGTCATCACAGGGTCATGATTTATACATACATTGTAGTACTTGAGTCATCGATGCTTCATGCCAAGTTTTTTCGAAATCGGTCCACTGGTTCCAGAGAAGAAGCTTTTTGAAGGGTTTATACCATATATGAGCATGGCGGCCATCTTGGTCATGTGACCTTGATTATTTATATATACATTGATTCCCCTACTCTATAGATGCTTCACATGAAATTTGGCTTTGATTGGGCAAGCGGTTTCAGAGGAGAAGATGTTTGAATATTATGGTAATATACATGTATAATGCCCGGAGGCTGGGGCAAATGAGCCCCTGGGGTCCAATTTTTTTCAGAATCATTAATATTCAGTCCTACTGCCCATTTCCTGCAAGACTTTCACTTTAAATGACATTTTAAAAGTTTTCCCCATTCAAATGCATTGGCGACCTATGTTGACCTTGCTGTAAAATAGGTCAAGGCCATCCAAAGGTCATAATTTATATACACATTGTAGTACTTCAGTCCCCAATGCTTCATGCCAAGTTTTGTTGAAATCGGTCCATTGGTTCAGGAGAAGAAGAATTTTAAAGGGTTTTTACTATATATGGGCATGGCGGCCATCTTGGTCATGTGACCTGGATTATTTATTAACACATTGATTCCCCCTTCCCATAAATGCTTCCTATAAAATTGGGCTTTGATTGGCCAAGTGGTTTCAGAGAAGAAGATCTTTGAATATTTTTGTAATATCATGTATAGTGCCCCAGGGTGGGGGCAGACCAACCCCTGGGGTCCAAATATTTTTCAGCATTACCTACCTTCAGTCCATTTGCCCATTTCCTGCAAGATTTGCCTTTCAAATGACATTTTAACAATTTTCCCCATTCAAATGCATGGGCGACCTATGTTGACCTTGCCGTAAAATAGGTCAAGGTCATCCAAAGGTCATAATTTATAAACACATTGTAGTACTCTAAGCCCCGATGCTTCATGCCAAGTTTCGTTGAAATCAGTCCAGTGGTTCCGGAGAAGAATTTTGAAGGGTTTTTACCATATATGGGCATGGCAGCCATCTTGGTCATGTGACCTGGATTATTTATATGCACATTGGTTCCCCCTTCCTATAGATGCTTCATATAAAATTTGGCTTTGATTGGCCAAGCGGTTTCAGAGAAGAAGATCTTTGAAAATGGTGGACGACGGACGGACGACGGACGGACACCGGATCATGGCCATCCTATAAGCTCACCTTGTGAGCCTAACGGCTCAGGAGAGCTAAAGAGAACTTACTTTCTTTTCACTTTCTTTGAAGGCTTATCATCTGGCATGGGCTTTTCTTCCGGAGGGCCCGGGGGAAGCAGGATGCCCTCCCTCTCTGGGCTCTTCTCCCGCACTTGCTTATGACCCCGTGAAATGGGTGGTGAGAAAATGAAGGACTTGGTTGGGGTGAAGGGCTTAGGTGGTACCACTGAAAATTATTCAAAGTAGTTTTACCCATTTGAGAGAATTGCCCTTATTATCATTTTCATTTTAAGCGACTTTATAGGATTGATATAAAATTCTTATCTCACTTTTAAGTCAAATTCCTTTACACACAAAGTAGCCCCAAATAGGATCTTATTGCTACATTGCTGTTATGTTTTTTCTCCCTCTCTTTTACTCTTTCCTATAAATTTCAAAAGAACTTTTATTAGTTGAAGCTCCCAAATTTTTTCATGAAAAACGTCAAATAAGGGTAATTTTCAAAGTCAAAAAAAAAAACAACAAAACAAGTAGCCCAGGGGCAATGATCGCTCACCTGAGAGTCAACAAGTACAGTCACTGGACAAAGTAATTGGGGTTTTTACCATATATGGGTATGATGGCCATCTTGGTCATGTGACCTTGAAACCCTACTTACATCAGCAGAAGAGTCTGGATTGTGTATCCTCTTTTCTGCCATTTTGGTTTACGTGAAAAAATCATCTAACAAGGTCAGGGTCCTATAATGACCCCCTGGGTGGGGCCAGTCTATGGTAGATAATGACATGCCTGGGGCGTGGCCTGTATGGACCCCAGGGGCACCGTTGGCAGCATTTATAAAGGAGAGGATTATACATAGGTCCACACAACATATGAAAGCTCTAGGCCTTGTGGTCTCGGAGAAGAAGATTTTTTTTTATATTTTTCCCATGACGCCCCCATGGCGGGGCCCGTATCGACCCCAAGGCCACAGTTGGCAGGATTTATAAAGAGGACCACTATACATTGCCAAAAACAAAATATGAAAGCTTTGGGCCTTGTGGTTTCGGAGAAGAAGATTTTTTTGTTTTTCCCCATGACGCCCCCGGGGCTGGGCCCGTATGGACCCCAGAGGCACGGTTGGCAGGATTTATAAAGAGGACCACTATACATTGCTAATGACAAAATATGAAAGCTCTGGGCCTTGTTGTTTCGGAGAAGATTTTTTTTTATGTTTTTCCCATTGTAAGTCTATGGGAGCTAATGACCTCCGGGGCAGGGCCATTTTTGACCCCAGGGGCATGATTGGCAGGATTTATATAGAGGACCACTACACATTGCTACATACAAAATATGAAAGCTTTGGGCCTTGTGGTTTTGGAGAAGAAGATTTTTTTATGTTTTTCCTAATGATCCCCGGAGCGGGGCCCGTATGGACCCCAGGGGCACAGTAGGCAGGATTTATAAGAGGACCATTATACATTGCTACACACAAAATATGAAAGCTCTGGGCCTTATGGTTTCTGAGAAGAAGATTTTTTTAAAGTTTTTCCCATGACGCCACCAGGGCGGGGCCCGTATGGACCATAGGGGCACGGTTGGCAGGATTTATAAAGAGGAACACTTATCTATTGCTACAAACAAAATATGAAAGCTCTGGGCCAGAAGAAGATTTTTTTGTTTTACCCATGACCCCCCCCCCCCAGGGCGGGGCCTGTATGAACCCCAGGGGCGCGGTTGGCAGGATTTATAAAGAGGAACACTATATATTGCTACAAACAAAATATGAACGCTCTGGGTCTTGTGGTTTTGGAGAAGAAGATTTTTTTTATGTTTTACCCATGACCCCCCCCCCCCCCCCCCCCCAGGGCAGGGCCTGTATGAACCCCAGGGGCACGGTTGGCAGGATTTATAAAGAGGTCCACTATACATTGCTACTGACAAAACATGAAAGCTCTGGGCCCTGTGGTTTCTGAGAAGATTTTTTTTATGTTTTTCCCATTGTAAGTATATGGGAGCTAATGACTCCCGGGACGGGTCCATTTTTGACCCCAGGGGCACGATTGGCAGGATTTATAAAGAGGACCACTACACACTGCTACACACAAAATATGAAGACTCTGGGCCATGTGGTTTCAGCAAAGAAGATCTTTTTATGTTTTGCCCCATCTAGCCCCCGGGGCGGGGCCTGTATGGACCCCAGGGGCACGTATGGCAGGATTTATGAAGAGGACCACTAGACATTGATACACACAAAATATAAAAGCTCTTGGCCTTGTGGTTTCAGAGAAGAAGATTTTTATATGTTTTTCCCATTGTAAGTCTATGGGAGCTATCCGTTGCCATGGAAACCTGAGTTCTGATCCGACCTGGCCCAAAACCTAATACAACCTTTCCCCCTCCTCAATGATGCTTTAGATAAAATTTGGTCACGATTGGCCTTGTTGTCTTCGAGATATTCAAGTTTGAAAATGTGGACGGACGGACGCATGGACGGACGCCGGCTCGACTACTATACTATAAGCTCACCTTGTGAGCCTTCGGCTCAGGTGAGCTAAAAAAAAAAAAAAAATAAAAAAAAAAAAAATAAAACTATTTTTTACCTTCCTCACTGCCAAGCTGCATGGGATCAGCAAACCGGAATGGACTTGATGGTACAATATCAACAGCTGCAATATTTGAAAATGTCATATAATGGCCAAATTTTGTACTACATTATAGTCACATAATTACATCAATTCAAAGTACTCCAAGACATGCTACCACCGTTAACTTTGACACCATTATCTGATATTGTATGATTCTTTTAGTTCTATTTTTTCAACAGATAATTGAGGAATACCATATCTGTACAAGTATTTCTTTTATTGAAAGACATATATAATACTTTTTTTCGATACAGACACAGCCTCAACTTTACAGACAGTCCTCATATATTAAACTTCCAGTCTCCCCGTACATCATCCATAGTGCAGATTATATTTTATTTCGGTCCTTTGAGATCGGTAAAGATATTCAGAGTGTTCAAAACACTCACGTTTAGAAACATACTTCTACGCATTTTTTTTAATTATTGACCCAATTTAGGAATATGTCTTTGATTTAGAATCCTCGTGTAAATTCTCGAAATTGCAGCACAATTATAGTCTGGCGTTCGTTGCCGGTTTAAAGAGGGCTACTGACGAGGGTTCATTACCCGAAATTGCGCAATATAGTCCATACTATCTCCCTTTGAATGTTTTTACTGCTTCCAAAGGATCAAACCTTTATATTTTATTTCCACTACCAAGGTCCTACCAAAGACTTTAATGTATTTAGAAGATGATTTAGGAACTCAAAATATAAGTTTATGGTAATGCTGACTAGGACAACCTCACCTTCAACCAGTGCTGCAAAACTGTGGGAAATCATCTCCTTCTCAGGACTTCCTGGTGGCTCTACATTGTGCTTCTCCATCTTCTGGCGTTTTGATCTTGACGGCGTACTCTTTGACTTCAATTCTTCCACCTCCCCTTCAGGTTCTGATCCCAACTTTTCATTTTCTTCCATTGCATCTGTGCCCATTTCTTTATCTTCCTTACTTTGTTCTACCATTTTATCTGTTTCAACTTCTACATCTTCTTTTTTCTCCTTGACTTTTCTGCCTCTGCCTTTTCTAGATGGAGTCCCTTTATCAGGCTTAATCTCGGGTTCAGTACCTTCTTCTGTGCTTTCAATAATAGGAGAAACCTCTTTCTTTCTAGGCCTCCCCCTTCGAGAGGGAGTCGTGGCTGGTGTAACAATGTCAGTATTTTCTCTAACCGGCGAGATCTTGCGTGAGGTAATCTTTTCAAATTCACTTGATAATTTTTCATGATCAACTTTAAATCCTGAACCACTTATGGTATGCCTTCGACTTGATCGACCTTTAGAACCATCTCCTTTTAAAATTTCGTCTTTTGATTGTTCAGATTTACTAAAACTCTGTCTCCGTATATTTTGCACATTATCTGCTCGACCAAAACTCCTCCTACGGGTTCTAGGCCCATCTGAATCAGTGTCAGTAAATTCACTATTATTAAAGTTAATATCAGCCTGACTGAAACTTTGTCTCCTTCTACTGGGCGTTAACTCCACCAAATCAACTGATTCTTTCCTCAGTCTTGATGACCTCCTTGTTGGAGTTAAAGCACCTGTTTCATTGAACACTTCACCGGTTTCACTCAAACTATTAGCCTTTTTTCGTCGTCCCCTTGTTGGGGTTTGAGCACCAGTTTCAATGAGAGAAACTTCTCCAGTTTCATTTAAAGTCTCATCTTTCTTTTTCCTCCTCCCTCTAGTAGGTGTTTGAGCTGCTTCTACAATGTCTTTTATCTCAGATTCGTTTTTAGCGGGAGAAACAGTTTTCCTACGAGAGGGAGATTTTGATTCTTGTATAACAGGAAGTTCTGTGACATTTTCTTCCTTTTTCTTCCGACCTCTGAATGGAGTGATTAACTTATCTGTTGATTTTGATTCAACAGCCGGTGACTGACCAGTGTCTATTGTTTTCCTCCCTCTTCTCCCCCTTGTTGGTGTCTTTGCCGTATTTTCCTCATTCTCCTTTTCAGCCAGTCTCCTTGAAGAACGAGTTGGAGTAACGGCAGCTTGGATACTTCTGTCAAACTTAGAGGGTCCAGGGGACATACTGTCCCTATCTCTAGTCTTAATCCTTGTAAGTCTACTAGGTGACAAATCATCTGGACTTCTCTGCTCTCTTTCCCATATTGTATCTAATGCTTCTTCTGTTAACTTTTCCACTGATTCTCGGAAATTTTCCGCTTCTTTTTGGTTTTCTGGGAAAGGCGACTCCTCTTCAACTTCCATCTGATCAACTTCTTTATCTTTTGACCTTCTTGAAACTTGTTTTCCCTTACTTTTCTTATCTTTTACCTGATCACTTGATTCTTTCACCTCATGTTTTACAGGTGATGCAGGTTCCACTTCATGAGTTAATTCCATATCTTCTGCAAGCTGCTTTAAGGATTCATTCACTGCCTCCTTTGCTCTATTACTAAATGGCTTTGTGGTCTCGGCTTTAATCTGTTCAATATTCTCCAATTCTTCCTTAACCTTCTTCCCCCTCAGCCTAGTTGGAGTAGTGGCAATATTTTCATCTTTCTTTCCTTTCCGTGTAGACCTTGTTGGAGTCTTGGCTTCAACTTGATGATTTTCTTCTTTCTCTTTAAGCCTTCTCGAGGATCTTGTCGGCGTCATCACCTCGGCAGATGATTCTCGCCGTGTTCGCCGATTTCTTGTTGGCGTCGAGGGAGTCTGGTCTGGAACTTGTTCAACAATCTCCTGTTTAATCACCGGAATTTCATACTTTCTTGTTTGTTTTGTTGCTTTCGCAGCATCACTTGAATCTTCTACAGTATCAACTCCAAAGAAGGTCAGGCGAGATTTCTTTGTAACAGCCACTGCTGGGGTATCAGCAAATTTGGCATCAATTTCTCTAAAAAATTCTTCCGTCTTTGAAGTATCTGGCGATGCATGAGCAACAAGGGATGAACTTTTTGGAGAAGATCTAGTTGATGAAGCTGGTGATGATTTTGGAGATGTTTTTATCACTATATGCTCTGCCACAGCAACCCTGTTGTCAACTTCTGTGTCAATTTTACTTTCCATTTCATCTGGTAATGGTTCAGCTTTAGGGTCAGTGGGTCCCTGATCTGATTCCTGTTCCACTTTAGGAGAAACCTTGAATTGAGGTGATGATTTAGGAGACTGTTTAGGGGAAGGATGAGGGGATTGTCTAGGAGAAGGCTGAGGAGTCGTCTTAGGAGAGACTTTGATGGATACTGGTGGACGTACTAGCTTCAGGTTCCGCTCCCAAGGCGGGGTAAGACTCTTTCTTGCTGTAACTTTGTATGGCGCCTGTAACATACAAGTATTATGACAAAGGCACAGCTAGCGCTTTCGTGGCACAAAACAATCCATCCTTTATTTACATTTTTACTGATATCTGTGTTAAAGATATACTGTGTATATAGGTAAAACTGTAAATAAACAAAGAATTGTTTGCAACAGAATATAGCAGTTCACCTGTAGCTTTCCAATGTTGTCATTTGGACAAATTCACCTTCATTTTTAACCCATATTTGACGAATGGATTCTCCCATCACAATCATTTGGGCGAGTCCACTTTCATTTTTAGGGGCCGCAGGGGTGAATTTAAAATTTCATTCCATTTTTCGATGAAATTGCAGTAAGCAAACAGAATAGCGCCAGATGGGACGCCGCGTTCTATCTCATAAAAGTCAATTTTATATGAGACGCTACATTGGAAAACTAACAATCTGCAATATGCAAAAACAAAGGCAGATCAGCTGTGCATTAACTGCAATACCTCTACTTTCTAATTTCTAAATGTAAAATTTAAAGCCCCTAGCACTAGCACTTTCTGTGTGTGCACAGAGGCCGGTTTGTGTCCGTCCTGGTCAGAAACCCAAATTGTTGGTTAATGTGTTACTGTAAACTCATTCAGTCATGTGAAGGCTCATATGAGCTGCGACAGGATAAAACCAGGATTTCCAACACAGTTTGACACAAACCGGCCTGTACAGTCACAGAAGCAGGCTAGAAGCTTGAAATTTTGGATATAAGTAGAAGAGGGATTGCACTATCTGTATAGCAAAAACAAAGGCACTGATCAGCTGTGCAGTAACTGCACAGCTGATCTGCGCCTTTGTTTTTGCATAGGTAATAATCCGGTTTTCTCATGAAGAGGCTCATATAAAAGAAGGTCACCAAGTATTACCCTATCCGTCGTCACTGGAGGAGATGGAGTGTGCTGATCCTCTAGAACATGTGGTTCAGGGTAATCTTTCACCTATTTTAAAACAAATCACATTCGTGTTATTTTCCAACTGCATGTCAGACTTTACAAGTTTTCAATTTTCAAATGTTGTGGTGTTGACAGTCTACTTGGCAATAAAATTCATCATGTTTTGATATATGACAATTGTTTTTTCTCTTGTATATGAGCCTTCACATGAGAAAACCAACAATTTGTGTTTCCGTCCAGGTCTGACTCGAATCTGGCTGTTAAGTCACAGAAGCAGGTTAGACGGTTGAAATTTCAGATTTAAGAAGAAGAGGGAGTGTACTATCTCTGTAGCGAAAACAAAGGCGCTGATCAGCTTCACAGTTATTGCAAAGCTGATCTGTGCCTTTGTTTTCGCCTAGGCAAATTGTTGGCTTTCTGATGCGGTGGCTCATATAAGAAAATCCTGTAGCAAATCATACTGAACACAACAACTATAGTAGAAAAATACTTGTGAAAATACTTAACACATTTTACACTAAAATTACAAGAGGAAGTCTCATATAACATGGTCTATACTAATTCTTTAGAATGTTTTTACTTCTTCCGAAAGAACTATCTTTTTGTATTACAGGTTATACGGGACTGTTGTGGTGTTATACAATGAATAGAATTAAACCCACATCATCATGAATTTCAAATTAACACACCTGTTCTTGTTTTACCAATGCCTCAGCTTCCCAAACCTCCTCAGCGCTCTGCTGAACTCTCCCAACATTTTCTGTGGAGCTACTGACAATGTCCATCTCTTCGATTTCCCCTTGGGCAGCACCATCTGGATTGACCTCAAGAATTTCGTTTGGACTTATTTCTTCATCCTCGTGGAATATTTCCTTATACTGCCTCACTTGTGGATCCAATAATGGAGGTTCTTCTTCTTTGTTTTCAGTTTCTGAGCTAGAAATGTCGGCGTCTGCGTTAGAAACACTGACGTCTGCATCAGTCTCCATATTGTCATCTGATTCAGTCAAGTCGACTGGTTCACTGTCTTTTACATGCTGGACAACTGGTGATTTCTCATAGGAAATCTGTGACACAGTCTGGGCATGCTCGGTCCTACTTCCTGCATAGGATGACACAGCAGATTTTGAGATTTTCACTGTCGGAGAACCAGGAATTTTGACAGATGGGGAACCAGGGATTCTGGGTTTATAAGGGGATGAAGGGGACATTCTCTTAGGAGAAACGCTTGGCGGGCTGACCCCAGGGCTGACTGACTGAGGGGACACAGAGATGTGGAGACCAGCAGATCTGACTGTGGACGTTGAGGTGATTGATGTGTCTGCTCCTGGAGATGTTGCTGTGTCGTGACTGGCTTCCATTTCTTCAACTTCCTCTGCAAAAACACAATAAAATTGTTGCAGTTTTTTCATTTACTGTTTGTTGGTTTGTTGTTTTTTTTTCTTTATAATTCAACAAATCATCAGTCTATGGTTTAGTTCTAATTCATTTCAATGACTGTCATTACTAATTGTTCAATGTTGCCAATTATTAACTATAAATTCAGAAATTTTGGCCTGACTTTGATTTCACGAATTTTCTATTTCCGAATTACATGTATATTTGCGAGGTCTTGAATTTGTGAGCGAGTAGTCTTCCTGTAGTCTTTCTGGCTTAAAGGTATTAGCAAGGACCTTGAATTCACGAGGCATCGAATTCGAGAATATTTGCAAAAACTAAGTTCTAGCAAACATTTCCAAATTTACAGTGTACTGAGAAATGAGAAATTTTGCTTTTTGCAACTTTTAAATGAGCCGCGCTATGAGGAAACCCGATTTTTGCATATGTGAAAACAAAGACGCAGATCAGCTGTGCAGTAACTGCACAGCTGATCAGCGCATTTGTTTTCGCTACACAGATAGTACATTTCCTCTTTTTCTTAAATCCGAAATTTCAAGTTTCTAGCCTGCTTCAGAGACTGTACATACAGGTTTGTGTCAGACCTGGTCGGAAACCCAAATTGTTGTTTTCCTCAAACATCGGCTCAAAAACTCTCACCATCACTAATATTTTCGTCCTGTTGGTCTGTGACAGTCTTAGTCGGGGTTGTGTGTAACCCTGGCCTGTGTAACTGGTCCACTCTTCCAAACAGCTTAGGGGACTTCTCAGGGCTAAAAAAAGAGACACTGATGGTACTTAAAGCCCAAAAAGCAAAAGTGATCCAAACAGCTTAGGGGACTTCTCAGGGCTAAAAAAAGAGACACTGATGGTACTTAAAGCCTAAAAAAAGCAAAAGTGATCCAAACAGCTTAGGGGACTTCTCAGGGCTAAAAAAAGAGACACTGATGGTACTTAAAGCCTAAAAAGCAAAAGTGATCCAAACAGCTTAGGGGACTTCTCAGGGCTAAAAAAAGAGACAATGAATGACGGTACTTAAAGCCTAAAAAGCAAAAGAGATCCAAACAGCTTAGGGGACTTCTCAGGGCTAAAAATGAGACAATGAATGATGGTATTTAAAGCCTAAAAAGCTAAAGTGATCCAAACAGCTTAAGGGACTTCTCAGGGCTAAAAAAAGAGATAATAAATGATAGCGTAAAAAAATAAAAAAAAGATGAAAAGTAATTTTAAGGAATATCAATCTCAATTTTTTTTTTCTTCCAAATTCAAAGTTCTGGTTAAAAAAGAATCACTACATAAATACATGTTTGTAAATTTAAGACCTTGAGAACAACTTGGACCTTGAGAACAACATGGAAATAAAAAATAAAAAAATCACAGAATAATTGAAGAATATGCAGTTTTACATTTTACAATGACCTACAAAGTTCTAAAATAGTTTCATAAATATACAAATACACATCAGGAAAACTTGCCCGCTAAATGTAATATAGTATACCCCCTTAAACCGCACTTTTATATAGTAAAACTGGGGTTTGCAGGGGTATAACTATTTTTCTTCTTTTTGCTCCAAAACATAGACTGTGGGTACTCTAACATTTATCAACAATTGTTTTGAGTAAAATTAAGAAAATTTCAAAAAATTTCTGCTGAAAATGTTAAATTTTTACAGCTTCAGAAAATTCTATCTATTTCATGGGCATGTTTTCGTAATGTAAACAAACCTCTCGGGCGTGGGACTCCTGTCTCGAACAGATCTGACTGGAATTTCTGGTGATTTCTTTGACAACCTTGTTACTGATGGTCTTAAATCACTAAATCTCAAGTCCTTAGGTGTCCCAGGAGTCTTTGACTCATCCGCAAACGATACCGACTTTGGCGATGCAGGCTGGGACAGATCTCCGGTCAAGTGCCGGGGTAGACTGGACAGAGGTGCTTCATGGAACGAGACAGAACGTGGGGTGGTGGGTTGGGAAGCAGCGCCATAGCCCAGCTTTCTTGGATTCTTCCTTGCACTTGTATCCAGTTCTGAAAATTCATTATCCCAAATAAGCCAAGAAAACCTTGAAATGTCCATTAATACTCAAAATTAAATGTAATTGTCCCTTCATACTCAACATTTAGATATCTACTGGATTGGTTTGTAATGTTTAAATTCTGCCCACTATAATATTAATTTAGCTTTGACATGCCCCCTATGAAGCAAATATGCCCATTGTAATGATATTAAAGCTGACAACTGTAGTAGTAAGTCGTAGTATGCAGGCTTTTAATGTCATCCTGGGCTAAGCAGACTTAAATCCATAGCTCCACCTCAAGGACAAAAATGACAACTGAAGGCTAATTCCCTTCATACAGTCCTGCCCTGTCTTTATGTTAAATTAGAGATGACCCCCCCACCTGCCAATTTTTTTTTGCTACTTTACCTCCAGATTGCGGTGTAACATTTGTACTGCTAGGACTGGGGGAGGTTGTTGATATGAGGTGACGAACTTTGAGAATCGACTGGGGAGTAAGAACATTTGCAGACGACAATCGTTGTTTCCTTGGAGTCATTTTGTGGACTGGGGGCGTCTGCAGCAGAGTCAGGCAGCTGGCACTGAAGAATTTACTCTTCCTGTAAAATATCCATGGTTTGCGGAAAATAAGCTACAAAAATGTTTTGAAGATGCAAAAGGCAATGGTTTGTTATTTTTTTAACTGTCCTTTGAAAACATAGGAAAGAGAAATAGCCCCTATTACATGAAAGACATTTTTATCACATATTGATCTGCCCCATACAACAGTTACTTCATATTCTTATATTTCTGACTATCTGAATATATGGAACCAGCATTTCCCATTATAAAGCTTTAAAGTAGTGGTAACACTGGTTACCCACAAAATATCAAAATTGCTCATATATCACCATTGAAACAAAAATAATCAACAATAATTCTTGAGAGATAAAACTGAGTTCCAAACCTTCTGTCAGTGCTTGTAGGTGTGTCAGTCCTGAGGAACGCCGTGTATGTTGTACCCAGGGACATGTTTAGACTCTGGTTGAGACCAGTCTTGTCTTTGTCTACAGACTCAGGGTAAACTGTGGCTGGGGTGGCCCTAGAATTACATCATCCCGACAACATGTCCATGTAATGTATACCCCCTTGAACCCCACTTTTATTTTGAAAAAATGGCGGTTGCAGGGGTACACAAATTGTTCTTATTTTTGCTCCAAAACATAGATTGTGGGTACTCGTTAGAACCGCCTCGCCGAGGAAAAATAAGGAAAATATAAAAAAAATTCTAATGAAATTTTAGATTATTTACAACCAAAAAAAATTCTGTATATTGCATGGGCATGTTTTCGTAATGTGAAGAAAGGCAACTAGGCTCACAAAATGAATACCTTTCCTCCTCCAAGTAACGCTCCTCCAAGTAAAATTTTCAATTTTTAAAGCTTAAAAAATCCCTGTATTTTGCATGGGCAAGTTTTCGTAATGTCAAGTGGATGTGTAAGACCTGCTTAATTCGCTCTGTATGTTTCATTTCATTGAAACAGTTATAGAAAAAAAATCTTTCAAATCTTGCCAGAAATGACAGAAACACTGGCAGGCTGAAAACAGAATACCCTTTAAACTGTTTTGCATGTGGTATAATTAGGGCTTGTGCATGCAGTTCTAGCTATTATTATTACACCGTCTACATGATTTGCCCAAATAAATGAGTCATGTTATGAGAAAACCAACATTGGGGTTTTCGAAAAGGTCCGACACAAACAGAGCTGTACAAGCACAGAAGATGGCTAGGGACGGGAAATTTTGGATTTAGAAAGTAGAGGAATTGTACTATCCGTGTAGTGAAAACAAAGGCGCTGATCAGCTTCGCAGTTACTGCGAAGCTGATCTGCGCCTTTGTTTTCGCATATGCAAAATGTTGGTTTTCTTGTGACCACCTCTGGGCTGCTTAAATACTGACCATGTTCTGGAACTGAAAGATGCCATTCTTTTATTTCAAAGTTTTAAGGTGTTCAAAGAGACGGAAACATTCTTCTAGTCATCTGGATAACATGTCCATGATATAAACATGTATACCCCCTAAACCTGACTTTTAAATAGTAAAACTAGGGTATACACATTTTTTCTTATTTCTGATCCAAAACAAAGATTGCGGGAACTCCGCAAGGCGGTTCTTATGTGTGCCCACATTCTTGGACAAACATAATAAAAATATCAAAATCTGTATATTGTAAGGCAGAGTTTTCGTAATATGGAATATGAGCTTGTGCATGGGAAAACCAACAATATGCATAGGCGAAATCGAAGGTGCAGATCAGCTTCGCAGTAACTGCAAAGCTGATCAGCGCCTTTGTTTTTGCTACACGGATAGTACAATCCCTCTTCTACTTAAATACAAAATTTCAAGCCTCTAACCATCTTCTGTGACTGTACAGCCTGGTTTGTCCGACCTGGTCAGAACCCAAATTGTTGGTTTTCTCATGCACAGGCTCAATTATTCTTCTAGTTGAAACTGACAATTTGCCTACCTTTGTGACTGTCTAGCTGGGGTAACAGGAGTACAGATGAACGCCCCAACTGATCTATTAGCATCCATCTCAGGGCTAGGAGAAAAACAGAAAATGGACCTTTACAAGAGTAAAACAACCATCTGAGTTTCCAACCAGGCCCTGAGGTTATAAAACTTTTTTGATGCTCAACTCAGCTGAGCTTGAAATTTTAACTGCTCATAAATACTTCAATAGCCAAAATTAATTTAATTTGCACATCTAGATCACTAAAATTGGTAATTTATCCTGCTCATAAATGTTAAAATGCCAACAATTGTTGGCATTTTAACATTTATGAGCAGGATAAATTTTAGTCTCAGATAAGCCGAGCATGAAAAAAAGTTTTATAACCTCGGGGCCAGGTCTGACACAATCCTGTCTGTGCAGGCTAAAGTGTGTCTTCTGGTATCTGAGTGTAGTTTGAGCAGACCTTTTGCAATTAACTGAGTGTAGATAAACATATTTTTCTCTATAAAATTGAGCACCAAGTTTGTCACGAAATGTGCAGCCAAAAGTTTGAAAATCAGTTGGCAAAGAAAAATATTCAGACAAAATCTAGTACATTAAGTTCATATAAGCGAGGTTATAATTCTCACACATTTTTTTTTTTTTTTTGTAATTTGCTGAATCAAACATTAAACTAGGATTTAAAACTTCTCAGCACATTTCACATTGAGATAGAAACTTTCAGAATTATAAAATAACAGAAATTTCGAATTGCCCCGAATTTCGAAGGTTCCGCCATAACATGATTTTTTTTTACCTCTGTCTTTCATCTGCCTCAATTTCATCTAATTTTTCCATGATTTCGAGAATCAGTGTCGACTGTGACATCACCTTAGCCTCACTAAACTAGGATTTAAAACTTCTCAGCACATTTCACATTGAGATAGAAACTTTCAGAATTATAAATTAACAGAAATTTCAAATTGCCCCGAATTTTGAAGGATCCGCCATAATATGATTTTTTTTTTACCTCTGTCTTTCATCTGCCTCAATTTCATCTAATTTTTCCATGATTTCTAGAATGAGCGTCGACTGTGACATCACCTTAGCCTTACTCTTCGTCACCTTGGTCGACAGTGGGGTGGGTCGGCGGACTGAAACAGCAAACTATCCATAGCACAAAAAAGCAGAATGGATAGGAGCATTTGCATAAGAGAACCAACGATTTGATATTCCGACCAGGTCCGACACAAACTGGCCTGTAGTCACAGACGAAGGCTAGAAGCTTGAAATTTAGGATAAAAGAAGGAGAGGGATTGTACTATCTGTGTAGCGAAAACAAAGGCGCTGATCAGCTGTTACTGCACAGCTGATCTGCGCTTTTGTTTTCGCATATGCAGATTGTTCGTTTTCTCATGCGGTGACACATAATCCAATTTCACTCACTTTGATTAACCTTCATCCTAGTAAACAGCATAAAACTTGAAGCATCTCACATGGCGCCATACTGTTTAACCATATACCTTATTCATAAAAGAAGAATTAACTACACATTTGTTCTATGAACAAAACAACCTGTTCCATTTATTTATTAAAGATAAAGTTACGCTACAGTCAAAGAAGGAAAGGGAAAATTCAGGACTGCATTCGCAATAAATATTACTGAAGAAAGGCAACGGGCTCCCAAAATAAATACCTTCCCTCCTCCAAGTAACACTCTTCTTTGGAACATGGACATGTTCAAACATCAGTTTTCTCTGAACGCTGGGCAATATAGCCATGTAGCTGTCTACAATAGCATTTCGGGAGGCCGCCCTCTCTCTTGCAACAGAGTTTGGTTCATTCTGGTAAAGAAATGGTACGTCTTATGAATTCACTGACTTCATGAAAACGAGAAAGTAAGATGAAAATAGAACCTATCAGGTGTTATTAATTTTCCATCAGGATAACATGTCCATGTAATGTTTACCCCATTATACCCCACTTTTATATAACAAAACTGGGGTATGCAGGGGTATGGCTATTTTTCTTATTTTTGCTCCAAAACAAAGATTGTGGGTACTCGTTAGAACGGCCTTGCCAAGGCGGTTCTAACCTGTATCCACAATCTTATGTTTTGAGCAAAAATAAGAAAAATATCAAAATTTTTCTACTGAAAATTTTCAATTTTTACCACGTAGGAAAATCTATATATTACATGGGCATGTTTTCGTAATGCTATGAAATATGCAAGACATGAATCCATGTTAAAAATTTATTAAATGACAAGATAAGAAATCGAAAAACTGTCAAACAGCCATAATAAAACCATGTGGATGCTTAGTGCACCAGTCATTGGAATTCCTGTCCCTTTTGGGCCATGGATAGTAAAGGCATATTTAAGCTTAATTGCAGTGTTTTGACTTCAGCATTGACCGTGTAGTGCCGTGGAGTAGTAGGGGTTTTGATTGGAGCATTTCCAATACATAGAAGAATGTTTTGGTTCCCAGCCAAAACCAAAGGACCAATGGTCCTGTAAACGATCACATGAGATCTGGGATATATACCAATAAACTTGTCTCACTATTAAGGTCAAATACAGGTCTATAGCCCCAGGGCTATATACCCTGGTGTCGATTTTATTTTCAGAATCAATTTTCTGTCCATTTACCCAATTCCTAAAAGTTTTTGCCCTCAATGACATTTAAACAGTTTTACTGAATACGAGACCTATGCTGACCGTGCTGTAAAATAGGTCAAGGTCATCGAAGAGAACAACATAGTATGCATTTAGGAAGGGGAAAAGTAAATATCCCTACTATTCCGTGGCTTCATGAGGGGGTGTGGTTGCAAATGACTTGTGCATGACTGAAGCACTTTCAATATTTGTGGAAGAATAAACAAAATTACTTAATAATCATTCTTGCAAACAAGAGTGCTTGTTAAGGCAAATAGACCATTTTCAAACACTCTCACTGTAGAAGGACTTACCAAAATAGCATGTTTAAGTTTATCATTGAGCTGAATAGCCTCCGTAAACCTCGCCTTCTGTAAGTAGTGCATCACTAACATTTCTTGAGACCGAGGCTCAGAACTGTCCATCAGGTAACTGACCAATAGCTGCTCTTCTTTGGTTGTCAACGGCAACTGGAGCAGACGGTCTATCGTCTTGGCTGGAAAGATGGGAGCCACATTTTGTGAAAAAAAAAAGTACAATTGTGCACCCCACCCCAAAGGCACATAAGCTAAATGGATACAAAATTCATGTTTAGAATAAGAATACATGTATTTGTTTGTTTTGTGGCGTAACAGCCCAGTCAACAATTTTCTAGTCATGTCAGGATGGAGCCACCGCTTTAGGGGTATTTATCAGTACATGGGAGTTAATGTGCCTTACACAATCAGGCACGAACCAAAGTGGGTTCGACCAAGGATCACATGAGTAGGAGTCCGAGGCTCTACCAATAAGCCATCAGCGCAGCTGATCAGTGCCTTTGTTTTCGCTTCATGCACAGAACAATCCATATCCTTCTTGAATCCGAAATATCAATCTTCTAGCCCTTTCCTGCTACTGTCCAGCTGGTTTGTGTCAGACCTTTTCGGGAACCCTGTAGACCAATTTTCTCATGTCCTGGCACATATGAGCCGGGTCATGAGAAAACAGTTTTGCCTATGCGAAAACAAAGGCACAGATCAGCTCCGCAATAACTGCGAAGCTGATCAGCGCCTTTGTTTTCGCTATACGGATAGTACAATTTCTTCATGTAGCGGCACATACATAAAGTGTTCTTACTCTGCTGACAACCCAAGAAGACATGCGACATAAGATCCACCATATTTGTCTGGTCGCGACACACTCTCTGGTACTCTAGGGCTTCTGCTACCAACCTAGAAAATATGAGCTGCGTCGCGAGAAAATCGGATTTTTGCCTATGCAAAAACAAAGTCGCAGATCAGCTGTGCAGTAACTTCACAGCTGATCAGCGCCTTTGTTTTCGCGACACAGATAGTACAATTCTTCTTCTTCCTAAATCTGAAATTTCAAGCTTCTAGCCATCTTCTGCAGGTGCACACGCCGGTTTATGTCAGACTTGGTCAGAAACCGCAAAGACCGGTTTTCTCGCGTCGGGGAACATATAATAACCAATCATTAGTTTGAGGATAAGATAGACAATTCTGTCCGAAAAGTCATCATTAAGCATCACAAGGCTAATCCGAGTGAAGACCAACCATGACCCGAGGGACAGAATTGTCTATCTGCAAACATGTGTTTGATTCTTTTTCTTGCACATCTTTAGCAGTGAGCCTGATATTTATTGACTTCATCTTTTAACCCATATCTGACAAATAGATTTTCCCATCATTATCAATTGGATGAGTCCACTTTCATTTTTAGGGGCTTTAGATAGGATTTTCAAATTTTATTCCATTTTTCAGTGAAATTCCTCTAAGCAAACAGAATAGCCCCAGATGGGACGCAGCATTCTGCGGCGTGACATCTGGGGCTATTCTCTGGGGCTATTCTGTTTGCCTATGTCCCATAAAAGGGATGCCAGGCTTAAATGAGTTAAAACACTTCAGTTGCTTCAGATGAAGTAATGAGTTCTTATAGATGGGCCACAACACCAGACCAGAGGACCAATGGTCCTGTAAACGCTCACCTGATATCTGCTTCATATACCAATAAACATATTTGAATATTATGGTATTTAACCCCAGTGCAGGGGCAGATGAAGCCCTTGGGCCATTTTCTTTTTTTCAGAATAATCAATATTTTGTCCATTTGCCAATTTCCTGCTGATTTTCCCCTTCAAATAACATTTTAAAAGCAGATGAGCCCCTGGGGTCCATTTTTTTCAGAATCATTAAATTTCAGTCCTACTGCCCATTTCTTGCAAGACTTTCACTTAAAATGACATTTTAAAAGTTTTCCCCATTCAAATGCATTGACGACCTATGTTGAATATGTTGACCTTGCCATAAAATAGGTCAAGGTCACCACAGGGTCATGTTTTATATATACATTGTAGTACTTGAGTCACCTATACTTCATGCAAAGTTTCGTTGAAATCGGTTCACCGGTTCTGGAGAAGAAGATATTTTAAGGGTTTTTACCATATATGGGCATGGCGGCCATCTTGGTCATGTGACCTGGATTATTTATATACACATTGGTTCCCACTTCCTATAGATGCTTCATATAAAATTTGGCTTTGATTGGCCAAGTGGTTTCAGAGAAAAAAATCTTTGAAAAGTGTGTATGGACGACAGACCGGCCAAGGTCAAGAGATGACCTTGACCTAAATTAATCATATACCTTCATCTAATCCATTAGTTGTTTGCATCTACCACTTTTCAGATCTCAGGCTGCAATAGTTTTCAAAAAATAGCTAATTTCCACTTTTCCCATTATAAGTCTATGGAAACTTAAAGTTACCATAGCAACCAGAGTTCTTATCCGACTGGAATAAAAAACACAAATTATGTAGAGGCTACTGTCAGGAAAATGTATACAAAGTACAGGATTCATCCACTTGACAGTTTTTGAGGAGAAGATTTTTGAATGTTTTTTTTCAAAATTTTGCCCTTTATGGGGCCCCAGCAACCAATCAAAATAAAGGATTAGGACAAAACTCGCAAGAAACGTCAAACACTACTCAATAAACATTTCTGCAAAAACAAAATTCAAATCTCTGCAATTTTAGCGGAAAAATAGCCGATTTCCACTTTTCCCATTATAAGTCTATGGAAACTTTAAGTTGCCATAGCAACCAGAATTCTTATCCGCCTGGAATAAAAAACACAAATTATGTAAAGGTCACTGTCAGGAACATGTATACAAAGTATAGGCTTCATCCCCTTGACAGTTTCTGAGAAGAAGATTTTTGAATGTTTTTCGAAATTTTGCCCTATATGGGGCCCCTGCAACCAATCAAAATGAAGGATTAGGACAAAAGTCACATGAAACGTAAAGGACTACTCAATAAACATTTCTTCAAAAACAAAATTCAAATATCTCCAACAAGACAGCAAAAACTGGCAATTTTCACTTTTTTCCATTATAAGTCTATGGGAAGCATAAGTTGCCATAGCAACCAGAGTCCTTATCCGATCAAAACAAAAAACACAATTATTATTTCCCCCTACCTGTAGATGGTGTATGTGTAATATGAGAACAATCGGCCCAGCGGTTTCAGAGAAGAAGATCTTTAAAATTGTGGACGACGGACGGACGCCGGAGCATGGGTATACTATAAGCTCACCTATGAGCCTTCGGCTCAGGTGAGCTAAAAATGTACCTTCTGACATTTCTTTCAGAATTAGAAACAATTTTTCTTTGAATGCGTAATGTTTCTACAGTCTAATAGTCTTTTTTTCATCGGATTACTCATGTTATTTTTTGAACTATGGCAAATTTACCATATGAACCCTACAGATGTCATTGTCCTGAAAAATGATGTCAAAGTTGCGTAATGCATTTCTGAATGTAAGTAGTGCTTATAAAACTCTATGCATTTGCTTCAAATTGTTAAAACATTGGCCAAAACCTATTGTTTACATTGAAACATATTGTCCTTATGCACCAGTCATTTGTAACCTTTGCTCCCCCACCTACTGGGAAGGGTGGGGATTATGACTTTTCAGCTTTCAGTGCCCTGCTATAAGCCCCACCCCACAGTGGCAAACTGGAGGTCAAACCTATGCTCTTTGCCCTGCCCTTCGCAATAGAAAATCTCCCTGGGGTAAGGATCCTAATGTCAAAACCATGTCGTTTCCCCTGCACTGCTGGGACACTTGAAAAGTAATTGCCCTGCACTTTAGCCAGGCTATACCCCACCCTTCCCTGTACATAATGGAAATTTCAAGAAAATTTCTTAGTTTCCCACCTACCCGTTAGCCAGTAGAACAGTCAACTTCAACTTGACTTCCTCTTGTGACGCCAAGGCTGGTTTTACACTATCTAGATATCGCAGGGCCATCTTACTATCACCTTGATATAGCAGGGACTTTATAACTCGGAGATGCTGCCACTGACTGTATTCTGCTATAACTAGGGGATCTAACAGTAATACAAGGGCTTCCTACAACATAGAAATGTGTTGGTACAATATAAATAGGGAAAAACTGGCCCCAAGGTTATAAAACTTTTTTCATGCTCAACTCAGCTGAGCTTGAAATTTCAAATCCTCATAAATACTGAAATAGCCCAAATATATTGAAATTGAAGCATTACAACTCCAAAGCCTGTAATTTATCCTGCTAATAAATGTTAAAATGCCAACAATTGTACAATTGTTGGCATTTTAACATTTATGAGCAGGATAAAATTTAGTCTCAGCTGAGCTGAGCATGAAAAAAGTTTTATAACGCCAGGACCTGGTTTCATACCCCAGTGTATCTAGGTATTGCCGGGCCAACTTCACCGCGAGACTTTATAACTCTGAGACATAGCCAAACACTGAGGCTGTCCTAACAGGTACCCACAATCAATGTTTTGTAAGAGCAAAAAAACAAGAATAATTTCAAAAATTTTCAAGTGAAATTTTCAACTTTTTACAGCTTCGGAGAACTCTATATATTGCAAATGCATGTTTTCGTAATGGGTATGGTATACTTACCTCAAAGTCTTTACGGTCGACAAGCCAGAAAATTCTATATACTGTAGGTTCGGAAATTTTCGCGTGACTTTTATTTCGCGAATTTTTGATTACCGAATTATTAGCGAGTCTTTGAATTCGTGAACAAGTACTCACCCAGTATACAAAGCTTATTGTAATTCTTTATTAGCGAGAACTTTATTTTCGCGAGGCAACGAATTTGCGAATATTAGCGAAAATTAAGTTCTCGCGAAAATTTCTGGATTTACAGTATTGCAGGGGCTAATTTTTGTAATGGGTATGGTGCACTCACCTCAAAGTCTTTATGGTCCAGGAGCCAGAATCCCTGTATCAGCTTCACTAGTGTACACGGTATGTTGAACCTTCTGGTGAAACCACTCACTTTCTCAGAAAACTGAAAATATGTTGTATACAGGACGAATGGATTTTCCCATCATTATCATTTGGGTGAGTCCACTTTCATTTTTAGGGGCATCAGGTGTGATTTTTAAATCTTATTAAATTTTTCGATGAAAATTCTCTAAGCAAACAGAATAGCCCCAGATGGGATGCCGCAGAATCTGGGGCTATTCTGTTTGCCTATGTCCCATAAAAGGGATGCCAGGATTAAATGAGTTAAAATCTTACCAACAGCTAAGGTCATATGAAACCGGACCTCAATTTGAAGTCTCATATGACACACAACAGACTGGAAAAGCTCAAAATTGAACCTATTACCCCTGATTTAAGAGACAAGTGATTTAACCACGCCACTGGGGCTTCTGATTTGTCTTTTAAGTGTACGAGTAAAGTTTACTCAAAGTTTATGAGTAAGAATCTGTTGACAGACAAGGGCCCGAGGTTATAAAAATTTTTTCATGCTCAACTCAGCTGAGATAAAATTTATCCTGCGCATAAATGTTAAAATGCCAACAATTGTTGGCATTTTAACATTTATTAGCAGGATAAATTACAGGCTTTGTTGATTTAAATATGTAGTTTCAATTTATTTAGGCTATTTCAGTATTTATGAGCAGTTTAAATTTCATGCTCAGCTGAGTTGAGCGTGAAAAAAGTTTTATAACCTCAGGGCAAGATCTATAGCTCGACTTTGGCTTCAGACGCGTCAAAAGACCGAGTCGACAAGTCCATGAAGTAGATAAATCTGTAAAAAATATCTCAAGTTTGCCATTACACTTTGGTTGCATGCACAGTAAGTATCAGTACTGTAACAATCTGATTATCCTTTCACATGCTACTAAGTAGGCTTGTCAATCAGGTCAAAATCGAGCTATAGTAGAAGATATATGTCCACCCAATAATCTCCCCCAACCCCACCCCCCTATATAATGATGTTAAAATTGTGACACTACCTGTTCAGCGCTGTCTGTATTGTCGACAGAGACAAGATCTAGTAGAAGATATATCACCAAACAATGCTTTGACAACATGTCCACGTTTTCTAGTAGATATGTTGATAACAATGCCTGAAATGGAAAATTGAGCCTTTGCATGAGAAAACCATGAGAAAACCAACAGGTCCGACACAAACCCAACAGTGCAGTCACAGAAATAGGATAGAAGTATCAAGCTTGAAATTTCAGATTTATAAAAGAAGAGACATTGCATTAACTATTTGGTGAAAACAAAGGTGCTGATCTGCACCTTTGTTTTGGCTTATGCATTTTCCTATGCGGTGAAACATATATTTATCTGTTTGAGTTGCTGTTAAATGTTCCAACTATTTTTTCTGTTATGTTAGGATGGAACCACCAGTTCCAATGTATTCAGTAAAATGTATCTAATGTGACTTGCTCAAAGACATGGACGTAATTGCAGCATAACGATGAAAGGCAATCATCTCTGTCGCCTTATGGTGTGCAAGAAAAAGAATCTATCATAAGTTTAATTGGATAGCCTTTGGGTATTCCTACAATGTCCAACACAAACACAACTAAGTCTGTACAGTCACAGATAGAAGCTTAAATTTTGGACTTTAAAAGAAGAGGAATTTTACTATCCATGAAGCTAAAACAAAGGCGCAGATCAACTGTACGGTCACTGTACAGCTGATCTGCATCTGTGCTTAAGCATATGCAATCTGCCGTTCTTCTAATAATCCTGGGTTAGATAGAAAGATACTCATTAGCTAACTCACATGTATGCTGGGTGGGGGGTAGGAGCCACTACCCCCTTCCCTCTCCCAGAGATCATATACACCCATATGGTCCACCAGGGCATCTATCATGAGCAGGCTGGTTTCACCGATATCACTGGAAAGGAAACATCAGGATAACATTTCCGTGAAATATTTACTCCTTATACCCCACTTTTATGTAGAAAAACCGGGGTATGCAGGGGTGTACCTATTTTTCTTATTTTTGCTCCAAAACATAGATTGTGGGTACTTGTTAGAATCGCCTCGTTGAGGCGGTTCTAACCTGTACCCACAATCAATGTTTTGACCAAAAATAAGAAAAATATCAAAAATAATACCATGTAAATTTTCAAATTTTACTGGTGAAAAAATCTCTGTATTTATTGCATGGGCTTGTTTTTGTAATGTAAATCTCTTCTTTTCATATGTCAAAGTTTGGAGAATTTCAAATTTCTTTGTATTACTTGTTAGTGTATGCACATGTAGTATCTTCGTTGACTACTGTCGTGCATTCAAAGAAACTGGGCAATAAAAAGTTCATGTCACTGCTATGTAAACAATGTTTGATACTTGGTTAAATTTATAAAAAAAAAAAAAAAAAAAAAAAAACTTGAAAAAACAACAAACAAACTGCTTTGCTCTTAAAAACTACTGTAAAGTCTTGTATTATTATTTATTGCTGATGATTTACAGTGCATAAAATTATTTTTTCCCAATAACTGATCCCAGATGACTGATTTTCACTACAACAGGAAGTTAACAAAAAAATACCTGTGAATGTCTTGAATTTGGGCCCGTCTGTTCTTGTATGTTTGTATCAGGTTACCAGCAGGGTAGCTGTACTGGTTTACCAACAACTCTTCTGCTTCTGCATGGAAATAATAACATAACGTCACAATCCTATAACGATATGAGCCTGTGCGTGAGAAAACCAATTTGGATCCGAACAGGTCCGACACAAACCAGGCTGTACAGTCACAGAAGATGGTTAGAAGCTTGAAATTTCAGATTTAAAAAGAAGAAGGATTGTAATTTCGGATTTAAAAAGAAGAAGGATTGTACTATCTGTGCAGCGAAAACAAAGGCGCTGATCAGCTTCGCGGTTACCGTGAAGCTGATCTGCGCCTTTGTTTTTGCCCAGCATTTAATGGCTTTCTAATACAGTGGCTAATATGGCAGAATTGTATGTATACTTACTTAAGGGCCTGTCACACACTCACGAGTTCAAGCCCCGACATGCTACAAGCTGGTACGAGTTGTAAGTCGCCGTTTGTCGCACGAGTTGCCACGAGTTTTGTTGAAAAAGTTTAAAAGCTGTCACACACTCACGAGTTGAAGCTACGAGTTAGCGCAAATCATAACTCGCCGCTTGTCCCGCGAGTTGCTAAGAGTTGTAATGCCCTACGAGTTCTACACGACATCCCTACGGTATAAGTCGTGGGAACTCGAGGATACTCGTAGGAATGTCGTAGTAAACTCGTGAGATGTCGTAGGAACTCGTGAGAAGTCTCCTTCAAAATCGTAGCAACTCGTAGGTATCTCATAGCAACTCGTAGTTATCTCGTAGGCAACTCGCCATGTTTGACAAGACGCAGAGAATGCACGACATCCCACGACATTACTATTACTATAAGTTCTGTATGACAAGCTACGAGATCAGTAAGAGTTATGCTCCGCCCATGCCCCGCCCACTTTAAGACGGCGAGTTGCTACGACTTGCTACGAGAATTTTAAACCGTTTAAAATTCTCGTAGCTCTTCCACGACATGCTATGAGTTGCTACGAGTTGGGAAGACTTTTGTACGACAACCGCCGACATAGGGTGAGTTCTCTACGAGTTGCTACGAGTTCACCAAAAAAGTGGGCGGAGCTTAACTCGTAGGTCCAACTCGTGAGTATCTGACAGGGGCTTTATGATCTATGCAAACAGCATTATTTGAGCCAGATCATGAGAAAACAGAATTTGCCTATGCAAAAACAAAGATGCAGATCAGCTGTGCAGTATCTGGATAGCTAATCAGTGCCTTTGTTTTTGCTGCATGGATTGTACAATTCCTCTTCTTCTTAAACCTAAAATTTTGTTCTTCTAACCTTTGTCTGTGGTGGTATAGCCTGGTTTAAATTGGACCGTGTTGGAATCCCGGATGACCGATTTTCTCGCATCACAGCACTGTTTTCACCCAATCAGTGAACAGTGTGTATTTGCGGGTATAGTGTGTGTGTGTGTGTGGGAGGGGGGGGGGGGGGGGGGGGGGTCAACTGATGTGATCAAACGTTTAGTGAAGTGTGTGTGTGTGCATTCGTACATGCACGTGTGTGCATGCTTACATGCGTCAGTGCATGTGTGTGTTCCAGTCTTGAATCCAACTGAAATCTTACCATCATTTTCTGGTAGAAGTCCTGTCTCCACAAACCAGAGCACCACAGAGAGATGGTGTGAGATCAAGCTAGTCACCAGCTGCTTGCTAGTGAGATCTGTCTGACCCCTAACCCACACCAGACTTACAGCCCCAGAGGAATCATTATTTTTCTATCTTACCATCATTTTCTGGTAGTAGTCCTGTCTCCACAAACCAGAGCACCACAGAGAGATGGTGTGAGATCAAACTAGTCACCAGCTGCTTGCTTGTGAGATCTGTTTAACCCCTAACCCACACCAGACTAATACCCCCAGAGGAATCAATATTTTTCTATCTTACCATCATTTTCTGGTAGTAGTCCTGTCTCCACAAACCAGAGCACCACAGAGAGATGGTGTGAGATCAAACTAGTCACCAGCTGCTTGCTTGTGAGATCTGTTTAACCCCTAACCCACACCAGACTAATACCCCCAGAGGAATCAATATTTTTCTATCTTACCATCATTTTCTGGTAGTAGTCCTGTCTCCACAAACCAGAGCACCACAGAGAGATGGTGTGAGATCAAACTAGTCACCAGCTGCTTGCTTGTGAGATCTGTTTAACCCCTAACCCACACCAGACTAATACCCCCAGAGGAATCAATATTTTTCTATCTTACCATCATTTTCTGGTAGTAGTCCTGTCTCCACAAACCAGAGCACCACAGAGAGATGGTGTGAGATCAAACTAGTCACCAGCTGCTTGCATGTGAGATCTGTTTAACCCCTAACCCACACCAGACTAATACCCCCAGAGGAATCAATATTTTTCTATCTTACCATCATTTTCTGGTAGTAGTCCTGTCTCCACAAACCAGAGCACCACAGAGAGATGGTGTGAGATCAAGCTAGTCACCAGCTGCTTGCATGTGAGATCTGTTTAACCCCTAACCCACACCAGACTAATACCCCCAGAGGAATCAATATTTTTCTATCTTACCATCATTTTCTGGTAGTAGTCCTGTCTCCACAAACCAGAGCACCACAGAGAGATGGTGTGAGATCAAGCTAGTCACCAGCTGCTTGCTTGTCAGATCTGTTTAACCCCTAACCCACACCAGACTAATACCCCCAGAGGAATCAATATTTTTCTATCTTACCATCATTTTCTGGTAGTAGTCCTGTCTCCACAAACCAGAGCACCACAGAGAGATGGTGTGAGATCAAGCTAGTCACCAGCTGCTTGCTTGTGAGATCTGTTTAACCCCTAACCCACACCAGACTAATACCCCCAGAGGAATCAATATTTTTCTATCTTACCATCATTTTCTGGTAGTAGTCCTGTCTCCACAAACCAGAGCACCACAGAGAGATGGTGTGAGATCAAGCTAGTCACCAGCTGCTTGCTTGTCAGATCTGTCTGACCTGTAGGTAAAATATTACATACAAGAACTCCGCGGAGGTCGATATCGCACCTGCATCGGGCAAAGTCAATAGACGGTGAAATCTAGTTCAAGGGCACCGGGTCAAGATGCATGCTTGAAGGGCATGTCAAGGACAATTACTATGCAAGGTTTCAGACTCGCAGCTATCTCTGATGTCAAGAAAACCAAACTTCAATGTAAAAGTTGTCAAAGTCAGTGGACCATGAAATATAGGTCAAGGGCACCGGGTTAAGGTGCGTGCTTGAAGGGTATGTCAAGGACAATTACTATGCAAGGTTTCGGACTCGCAGCTATCTCTGATGTCAAAAAACAAACTTCGACGTAAACATTTTCAAAGTCAGTGGACCGTGAAATATAGGTCACCGGGTTAAGGTGCGTGCTTGAAGGGTATGTCAAGGACAATCACTATGCAAGGTTTCAGACTCGCAGCTATCTCTGATGTCGAGAAAACCAAACTTCGACGTAAATGTTGACGGACGGAGGGACGGACTGACAGAAATTTGGACTCCTATATCGCACCCTGCTATAAGCAGGTGCGATAAAAATGTGATCGCCTTGGTAAAGATCCTGAAAAGTTATACGGAAACTATTTTAGGGTTTACTGGTGTGACCTATTTAATACAAAGTTGCTGATTTCCATGGGCAACGCTATCCCAGGTGCTAAAACACAGGTTATGGTACTGTTTACCATTATTTATCAGTTTGTGCGACAAATGAGCCGCCTCATGAGAAAACCAACAATCTGCATATGCGAAAACAAAGACGCAGATCAGCTTCGCGGTAACCGCGAAGCTGATCAACCGTGAAGCTGATCAACGCCTTTGTTTTCGCTACACAGAAAGTACACTTCCTCTTCTTCTTAAATCTGAAATTTCAAGCTTCTAGCCTGCTTCTGTGACCGTACAGCCCAATCTGTGTTTGAACTGTTCGGAAACCACATTGTTGATTTTCTCACGAAATGGCTCAAATAATGTGACTTTTTTACCATGCATCTTTGAATCATCTGTAACTTTTCAACAAGCAAAATAGAAAGATATGAATATAAGTACAATGTATAAGCAATGTGCTTGATTTTTCTGATGTTTATATATAGCTATAAACCTCAGGGATCACTAGCAAAGTTTACATGAGCCCCTGATTCAATTTGCACACAACCCACTGCAGTTCATAGCTCCATGAACCTCAGAAAAATGAATTTTTTAGCACTATGGTTTCACATGAGTCAAGTCAGGATGGAGCAATAGGTCACTCGCAAAGTTTACATGAGCCCCTGATTCAATTTGCACAAAACCCATTGCGGTTCGGTTCATAGGGCCATGAACATCGGCAAAGTGAATTCTTCAGCAGTAAGGTTTCACATTAGTCAAGTCAGTACAGAGCCATCAATTCCCGAGTATAAGCTAATAACCAGAACTAAGTAGCAGTTGATGTATTTTGCTCAATGGCAAAACGCAGCTCAGAGGGGATCAAACAGTGCTCCAGATAATTTTTTTCTCAATCAGTACCGTACTGGTCAAAATTTAAGCCAATCAGTATCCTGATTTCGGCTTCAGTACCTGTTCTATTTGCCCACGAAAAGACTTTTCAAGTCCAACCCTGTGAAAAATTTGGGCATAGGTTCCCCTGTATTTTGCATTTTATTCTTCATCCTCTCCTTAATAACCCAGGCCTATTGAAAGATATGGGCAAGACAGAAGTAAAAGGGAAGGTGGGTTCATTGGCTCATAAAGACTTGCAAGTCTTGACTAAGTGTCAGCGTCCAATGCACAACCTTTCCCCTTATTGACCTTAGATAGATATGAAAATGCTACATACTCTGGTTTCAAAGCGATGTATCAGTTTAAATACATGGTGGAATTTTGTGATTTAAAACCCCAAGATTTTCACCGTTTTCCATCGTTGTTTACTTGCACAAATGTTCTACTTTCGTTTTCTTTGTAGTAAAATATGCCAACTACCGATGTAAGCGCAAACTTGATTGGTTGAAATTTAAACAAAGCTAGAAATTCGTATTTTGTGGACCAATCATATGTGACGACTTTTCGTGGCACTCGGGAAGCGTTGTAAATAAAATAATTATGGGCCTCGTGAAAGTGGCATGCGGAGAAATCTGCCTCAAATTAGCGGCACTCGGGGGATAATGAGTTAAGGTTACGGTCAATAAGGGTAACCCAACCGTATCGGTCATTTCGTTCCCATTTTTGGTACTGACAAAATTTCAATTTCTACCGTATCTGCGAAAATTAAGTCCGTAAATTACGGCTGTACGGACGCTATCTGGAGCACTGGATCAAATCCAGGACCTCTCCATATGAGCCGCGTCATGAGAAAAACAGATTTTTGCCGATGCGAAAACAAAGGCACAGATCAGTAACTGCGAAGCTGATCAGCGCCTCTGTTTTCACTACATGGATAGTACAATTCCTCTTCTTCTTAGATCCGAAATTTTTTAAAAGCTTCTAGCCATCTTCTTTGGCTGCACAGGCCGGTTTGTGTTTGACCTGGTCGGAAACCCTAAAGACCTGTTTTCTCACATCGCTTTTGAAATCTTACACCCTTTTAAGTCTACCACCAGCCACCAACTTCCCTTTTCATGTCTGCTATTTAGTATTCATCTATATGTATGCGAACTGCAGCTTTGTTTCTACATGTCAGTAACACCATAAACCATTTTCATATATAAAAGACATAGATTCAAATGTATAGTTGGTAATTACCTTGATCAGTTATAGGCCCAGTTAGACTTGCAAATGCTCTGAATAATGAGACAAGATGGTTCAATCTCTGGTTGGCTTGTTGGAGTGACTGTACCGCTCTCTGATCCAGTGACAACCCGGACCAGTTGAACAGATTTACACCTGCAAGAAACAAACAAATGAGCCGCCTCATGGGAAAACCAACAATCTGCATAGGCGAAAACAAAGGCGCAGATCAGCTTCGCGATAACCGCGAAGCTGATCAGCGCCTTTGTTTTCGCTACTCGGATAGTACAATCCCTCTTCTACTTATATCCAAAATTTCAAGCTTCTAGCTCTTTTCTGTGCTTGTACAGCCCGGTTTGTGCCCGACCTGTTCGGAAACCACATTGTTGGTTTTCCCACGACATGGCTCAAATCATTGGATTTCTGAACTTCTTGCAAAAGAGGAAAACTGCAGGTTTTGCTAATACACTTCAACCTCATTATTACACACCTCACTAGGATACAGTTTTCCATTACGAAAACTTGCCCATGCAATATACAGAGATTTTTAAAGTTGCAAAAAATGGAAATTTTCAACAGAAATTTTTTTTATATTTTTCTTATTTTTGCTCAAAACATAGATTGTGGGTACAAGTTAGAACCGCCTCGCCAAGGCGGTTCTAACGAGTACCCACAATCTATGTTTTGGAGCAAAAATAAGAAAAATAGGTATACCCCTGCATACCCCAGTTTTGCTATATAAAAGTGGGGTATAAGGGGGTATATATTACACGGACATGTTTTCATGATGAATACAAAACGACCATCTTATGGCTCCCGGATAGATAACTTTGCTTTATGTCTATAGTAAGTAACCTCATTATAACACAGTTTCACTTATAACATGGTCCACTACTGTGGACCCCAAAGATAGCGTTATAATGATGTTAACCTGTACTTGTTTGTATAGGTTTAACTGGTTAAAACCCAGTCTACAAGTAAGGCCATGCCGAGGCAATCTGAATCACACTGTCCAAGGGCAAGTCTTCCACGGGCAGATTACTAATGCTTAGTGCACATTTTTTTTCATTTGCAAAGGAAGGCAAGATTTTGGCAAAAATTAAAAGTGAAATGGAGAGGCTGAAGGGATATTCATTATAAAATACTCTACCGAATCAAAATAATGTATATCACCGCTTGATAACCATGCCTTGAGGTTATAAAAAACTTCATGCTCAACTCAGCTGAGACAAAAATTTGTCCTGCTCATAAATGTTAAAATAATCCACTATTGTTGGCATTTTAACATTTATTAACAGGATAAATTACAAAATATGGGGATTTAAACCTGAAATTTCTATTTATTTGGAATATTTCAGTAATTATGAGCATTTGAAATTTTTAGCTCAGCTCAGTTGAGCCCCCCCCCCCCCCCCAAAAAAAGTTTCATAACCACGGGGCCTGTACTTACATTGTGAGTCGATCTGATGTTTTATTTTGGAGACTCTTTCCCACGCCCAGTCCAGAAGGAACTTCAGGGTACACCCTTGATGCTCATACTCTAAAATAAAATAACATAACATCGCCTTATTAAAGGAGCCGCGTCATGAGAAAACTGGATTTTCGCCTATGCGAAAACAAAGACGCAGATCAGCTGTGCAGATCAGCGCCTTTGTTTTTGCTACTCGGATAGTACAAACCCTCTTCTACTTATGTCCAAAATTTCAAGCTTCCAGCCATCTTCTGTGACTGTACAGGCCGGTTCGTGTCATACCTGGTCGGAAACCCCGAAGACCGGTTTTCTTGTGTTGCTGCTCAAATACAGTAGGCACTTCATTACCAAAACATGCCCATGTAACTTTATAAAACTTGTAAAAAATATGTTTTCAGTTGAAAATTTTTGATATTTCTATTATGCTTACTCAAAACATAGAGTTACTGCACATCTGATCAGCGCCTTCATTTTGGCTTCACAGATGGTTACATTCCATCTTCTTTTAAAATCCAAAATTTCAAGCTTCTAGCATTTTTCTGTGACTGTACAGGCCAGTTTGTGAAGGACCTGGTAAATAACCTGTAAGATAATTTTTCTCGCAACAATGCTCAAACTGTTAACTCATATAAGCCTATTTATGGGACATAGGCAAACAGTATAGACCAAGAAGTTGTGTCTCATCTTGGTCTTTTCTGTTTGCTTAACTCATATAAGCCTGGCGACCTTTTCATGGGATATAGGCAAACAGTATAGCCCCAGTAGAACGTGGCATCCCATCAGGGGCCATTCTGTTTGCTTAGAGAAATTTCATTGAAAACTTGAATGAAAATTAAAAATCACCCCTGAGACCCCTTAAAATGAAAGTGGACTCACCCAAGTAATTGGTTAAGGAGAAATAACATACCTCCACTTGCCCATTGTACAATACAGTTCCTGAGAAAAGCCAACATATTGTATTCTAGGGCCAGGGTTAGGATACTCTCACGCTGGTAAATCTGTAAAGAAAATCACTTGGCAAATTAGTAGGTGTGTGTGGGGGGAGTGGGGGGCGGGGGGAGGGGGGGGTAGAAGGGGGGGGGCAAAAACTGAAAACTGGAGCACCCCAGAGAAAAACACAACACACCTACCAGCTGATCTCGGCTTGTACATGTGTCCCGTACAAGGCTTCAACCCACACTGGATACAGGGATGAGAAAAACGAACGAAAACATGTCCATATATATTGTATACCCCCTTAAACCCCACTTTTATACGTGCATCCTTTAGGTTGCACGTTATACGTTGTACTTAGGCTCCAAGAAAGTGTCTGTCAAAAGGATAAGGAAAAGAACCGAAGGACTCGGACTGATTCATTAAATGGCCGCGCCCTGTATAATTGGGTGCAACCCTGTCGCAGCATATTGAAAATATATGCGGAGTACTTTGCTTTCTTCCCACTCATCGTATGTCTAAATTCCCATAATTCATTGCGTGCAAAGTGTGGTTTAGATCACGAGACTGCGTCGCGCACGGACCGCGGAAACACCCTCGCGCATGCTCCCAATCGTCCAATCAAAGATGATCTTTTGAATGAACTCGCCAGAAAAGTGGGCTAATCTTTCGACTGCGCAATGCGCATTGGCATGCTCCGCCCACTGACAGAGGTTGTCTGTCAGCTGTTTACCGCCGCCATTTTTGAAGCTTTAAAAGCCACAGACAGAGCACTTTTTCAGGTGTTTATTTGATAACTGAACGGACTTGTCACTCAAAACGATTTGTCATAGGTAACGTGACAGAGGGGGTCGCGCGTTAGCGCGACACCCGACCTGAGCATCACGACCAGCGTAATCTTTAGTCTTGCCAACAAAACCCGATTTGTGTTTTGTTTTGTTTTTTTTTTTTTGTTTTCTTGTTACTCCCTTCAATCAATTTCTGATTATTCTTGGGAGGTGTACAGGGGGCCTCCAGTTCTCTGAATCTGCCAGATACTCCATACACCTCATAAAGAGTATTACGTGGAGTGCGTGTGGAAATGGCCAAAAGAAAAAAGAATTTTTAGAAAAAAAAAAAAAAAAAATGGATTGGATTGGATTGGGAGTAATTATAATTGTTGCTATTGTAAAACAGTGGAATTTGGAATTTCATCCACTTGAATAGTACTGTAGTTGAAGGAATTTGGGTAGTTCTTAGATTGATGATGATGATGATGATGATGATGATGATGATGATGATTTCCAATGAATGAGTAGCGCTTACTGGCCCATAAGGACAATTATGGTTGGAGGTATGAAATCAGTGGTGATGATGATGATGATGGTGGTGATGATGATGATGATGATGATGATGATGATGATGATGATGATGATGATGATGATGTTACTGTTTCAGAAGAGATGAGAGGCAAGTCCAGCCCGGAATGATTCCAGGTCTGGACAATTGATCAGGTCAGGGGGGAGGTTGTTCCATAGTCTTGCAGTTCTCGGAAAGAAGGAATACAAATGAAATTAAAACAATGTTTTCTGAGGAAAACTATGTCCCCCCAACCGTTTAGTAATTGAAGTGTAGTTACCTTGTGATATGAAGTTTTTCTAGGGAAGACACCATGTAAGGTGTGATAGTTTAAACTTGTTTTGGACCCTGTCTAAAATTGGGTCACAATCACCAAATTCTTATAAACTCTGAACCTCCTCACAACAATGCTTCTGAGCAAGTTTGGTCAAAATCCATCAATTAGTTTACAAGATATCGTATCGGAAAAACTAATTTCAACAGTTTTTATGGACCCGTGACCTTGGAAATTAGGTCAAGGTCATCAAAATCTAATCAACTTTGAGCCTCCTCCAAACAATGCTTCTGTGCAAGTTTGGTCAAAATCCATCAACTGGTTTACAAGATATTGCAGTGAAAAGACTAATTTCAACATTTTTTTATGGACTCGTGACCTTGAAAATTAGGTCAAGGTCACCGAAATCTAATCAACTCTGAGCCTTCTCGCAACAATACTTCTGTGCAAGTTTGGTCAAAATCCATCAATTGGTTTACAAGTTATCGAGTTGGAAAGATTAATTTCAACATTTTTTATGGACTCGTGACCTTGAAAATTAGGTCAAGATCACCAAAATCTAATCAACTCTGAGCCTCCTCCCAACAATGCTTCTGTGCAAGTTTGGTCAAAATCCGTCAATTGATTTACAAGATACTGCGTTGGAAAGACTAATTTCAACATTTTTTATGGACTTGTGACCTTGAAAATTAGGTCAAGGTCACCAAAATCTAGCCGACTCTGCGCCTTCTCGCAACAATGCTTCTGTACAAGTTTGGTCAAAATCCATCCATTCGTTTACAAGTTATCGCGTTGGAAAGACTAATTTTAACATTTTTTATGGACTTGTGACCTTGATTATTAGGTCAAGGTCACCAAAATATAATCAACTCTGAGCCTCCTCCCAACAATGCTTCTGTGCAAGTTTGGTCAAAATCCATTGATTGGTTTACAAGATACTGCATTGGAAAGACTAATTTCAACATTTTTTATGGACTCGTGACCTTGAAAATTAGATCAAGGTCACCAAAATCTAATCAACTCTGAGCCTTCTTGCAACAATGCTTCTGTGCAAGTTTGGTCAAAATCCATCTATTGGTTTACAAGTTATCGCGTTGGAAAGACTAATTTCAACATTTTTTATGGACTCGTGACCTTGAAAATTCGGTCAAGGTCACCAAAATCTAATCAACTCTGAGCCTCCTCCCAACAATGCTTCTGTGCAAGTTTGGTCAAAATCCATCAATAGGTTTACAAGATATTGCATTGGAAAGACTAATTTCAACAGTTTTTATGGACTCGTGACCTTGAAAATTAGGTCAAGGTCACCGAAATCTAATCAACTCTGAGCCTCCTCCCAACAATGCCCTTGTGCAAGTTTAGTCAAAATCCATTCATTTGTTCAGAAGATATCGCGTCGGAAAACCTAATTTGATCAGTTTTCATAGGCTGGTGACCTTGAAAATTAGGTCAAGGTCACCAAAATCTAATCAACTCTGAGCCTCCTCCCAACAATGCTCTTGTGCAAGTTTGATCAAAATCCATTCATTTGTTCAGAAGATATCGCGTCAGAAAACCTAATTTGATCAGTTTTCATGGGCTGGTGACCTTGAAAATGAGGTCAAGGTCACCAAAATCTAATCAACTCTTTCCCCCCTCCCAACCATGTATCTATGCAAGTTTGGTCAAAATCCATCCACTGGTTCAAAAGATATCGCGTAAGAAAGAAGCTACGCGGACGCGGACGCCGACGCGGACGCCGACGCGGACGCCGACGCCGACGCCGACGCCGACGGGAACCGCACCAAAAACAATATGTCCCCCACCTTCGGTTGGGGGGACATAATGAGCATTGATACTTGAGTATGGAATGGAAAGCCTGTTACGCATTGTGGGTGTGATGTATGGTGGGAGAGGGATTCGGACTAGGCCTGACTGAATTTTATAAAGCATTACCAGGGATGATATTTTTCGACGTGTTTTTAGAGTAGGAAGACTTAGCTTTTTTAACATTTCGGTGACGCTGCTGGTACTTGCGTAATCGTTTAGAATGTATCGCACTGCCCTGTGTTGGACCATCTCAAGCTGTTCTATGTATTTCTTCTGCCATGGATCCCAGACTGATGAAGAGTATTCTAAAAGGGGTCTGACATAAGTTTTGTAGGCTGTCTCTTTGATCCTGATATTGTGTGTTTGAATATTTCTTTTGATAAATTTTAAAGTGTTGTTTCCTTTTGCGGTGGTCTCGTTGATGTGTTTGGTCCAAGAAAGGTCATCAGATATATTCAATCCCAGGTATTTCGCATTTTTGGTAGTTTGGAGTGTTTTGTTGTGAAGTTTGTAGTCAAAAATAAAGGGTTTATGTTTCTTTGTAATTCTAATCACTTCACATTTATCTGGGTTGAAAGCCATAAGCCATTCACTCTCCCATGCTTCAAGGTTTGAAAGATCTTTTTGAAGGTCAAGGCAGTCTGATAGGTTGGAGATGGTAAGATACATAATGGTATCATCTGCAAACAGTCTGATATTGCTCTTAATAGTTTCAGGCATGTCATTTATATACATGAGGAAAAGACAGTTAACGTCCCGATCCGAAGGACGGCGCACTTTATCATGTCATTCCTGCAAATGACACGAAGGGAAGCAATTTCGGACCAACAAATTTTCCTCGCCGCCGGCGGGGATCGAACCCGGGACCTCTTGCACAAGAAGCCAGTGCGCTAACCACTCGGCTACCTCGCTTCCCTAAAAACAAAAAAACAAAACAATAAATTTCTGATTATTCTTGGGAGGTGTACATTGTACACTCCGGTGTGTTTGCAGGATGAGCCTACATGCATGAGGATAGAACCTGTGTAGGGATCTTTAACCTGCACAGGGGATGACTGTCCCTGCACAGGGGGCCTCCAGTTAACGTCCCGATCCGAAGGACGGCGCACTGTATCATGTCATTCCTGCAAATGACACGAAGGGAAGCAAGTTCGGACCAACAAATTTTCCTCGCCGCCGGCAGGGATCGAACCGGGGACCTCTAGCACAAGAAACACTCTGCATGATGAAATTGCCCTCTCTTTCCTTCTTTCTATATATACTGCAGCACCCTCTCATGAGGATTATGTTTCGTTTCATTATAGACTTGTTTCTTTCTTTTCTTTCTTCAGATACTGAGTCGACCAATTTCTGATCATCACCTCAGAATATTGAATTGCATAACATAAGACAAAACTTTCTAGCAGACAGCTAAATATTGCATTGATTTCGCTGAGTACAAGCTATTCCCATCTCATAAACTTGTGCATTGCAGTCCGATATAAAGAATGTCAATGGAATGACAGAAGAACAAAAAATAAAGTATAATCTGTTAATCGCATTGTCGCCCTTGGCTATGCGTGCGCAGATGTCAATTATAGACCGACTTCGATCGGAGACTATAGACTTTATGCTTCGATACACATCAATTTGTCTGATGTCATTTCCCTGATATCATAGTTCTGAATGGTTTCGCCGGACCATGTATGACCAGGGACTGTTAACCTGGCAGTTCCCTGGTATGACCAACAGTGTTGAAAATATTTCCTGGTCCTTTATAATAATACATTTGATTAATCGAAAAACGATGATCGGGTGGGGGGGGGGGGGGGGGGTGGCTACTGTTCTCTTCTAGATGTTGGCTTTGGTCAATTAAAGTGGCCGCATACAGACTTATAAGGGGGGGGGGGGCGTCTTCTCAAGTCAACGTAATAGTTGAGTATATCAATATATTCCACCTTAATTTCTGCTGTATATACCCTGCATACTCTTTCTTTCGTTTCAAAAATTTCAATACTGATTGCATAACATAAGACAAAACTATCAGATATTTAAAGCTAGTATCTTACTGGCATGCGAATTTCTGGCGACTGTTTTGCGAATTTAGTCACGGACTTTCACACAACATTCGTACCAGTGTTGCACGAGTGTCACAAGTATTTCATGTGTCGCGAACTGGTCACGAAATTTTTAAACTTGTTTTTATGCGAGTTTTTTCACCAAAATATTTTGCAAGCCTGTCAGGCTACTCGTGGGACGTTCGTGGGAGTGTCGCGAACTTGTCGCCGCAAAACTTTGGCAAATTTACAATGCAAAATTTTTGCGACACTCTTATGAATGTCGTGCGAGTGTGGTCTGAAGTTCGCGCAACAGTCTTGAGAAAAAAAATGCGAACACCTCGCGACTATCTGGCGAGAAAATAAAACTAAGCAACATTCATTCCAATGTCACGCAACTGTTATACGAATGAAAATGAAATAAGCTACATTCGTGGGAAAGTCGGGAGACACTCTCATGAATGTCTCGTGACTGTCGTGCGACAGTCGCGAGATATATTTTCAAAATTAGATTGAAACTCCCGAATTTGTTTCATAAACGTCCATTCAGTGAGACTGCAACGTGAATGTTGTGTTTGTATCTTTGAATTTTGTCGAAAAATAGTGGCAAACTATTCACGAACTAGTCTCCAGTTGTCGCATTCCAGTGAGATAGGGGCTTAAGCAGATATATCTTTTTTTACGGTTTACCAAGTCGATCAATTTCTGACCATTACCTCAGGAGCTGTGGAATACCAGCTGTTTGTCTGCTGAATGCTGATCACTCTTGGATCAGCTCTAGCAGTGAATTGTTGAGTAATAATTTACTGTTTGGAGATCAGTAAAGAGGATCAAATCACAAGCGCATATTCTTTCAACTGACCAAAAAACTGAATAATTACTCAACAATTCACATGTACTTAAGCTGATCTATTACGATTCTAACACACAATAAACGGAATAAGTCACTGAAAACGTCAATATCGTTCAGCTTTCCGCAATTGCATTGTAGATATCTCCGCCAAATATTTGACTGTTAAGCAGGTATTTATACATTGTGTTTTTTATGCTCTAAAACCACGTTACCCCGTCTAACGCTGCTTGATGGAATAGCTGATGTCACAGAAGGCGCAAAGTAATTACGCTTATTGGCCCAGTGAAATTATTGCACAATATTATAACACGTGTAATATAGGTGAGGTGTGTTAGAATTATCATATGATGTTGTTATTTTCCAGTATAAGATTCTCTATTTGTTTTTCTATTTTGTAGTGATCCACAGAGGTTAAAAGTACTATAGTTAGACTGGTGAAACAGTTACAGAGTAATTTGGGTAAGTTTTGTTTACTATCCTTTTAACCTTGGAATGAAACATTGAAACATACAGCTATCATCATTATGAAAACTTTACCATGGATACAATATACATAGGTCTCTAGATTCTTTTCAGCCGTAAAAATGGAAAATTTCATTGGAAAAATATTGATATTTTTTCTCAAAACATAGGTTGTGGGTACATGTTAGAACGGCCTTGGCTAGGCATTTCTAACACCCACAATCTATGTTTTGTATCAAAAATAAGAAAAATAGGTATAGCGCCTGCAAACTCCAGTTACTCTATATATATAGAAGTGGGGTTTATGGGGGTATACATATCATTGATATGTTATTTCTGATGTTATGCAAGATATTTAAGTTTTTCAGTGATAGTAATGTTACATTGATCACGAAGCATTAATCCCACCCCAGCATCTTGCATTAATTTAATAAATTTTATAGGGAGTACAATCATGACAATGGCATTACGAAAACTTGCCCATGATGCAATATACAGATTTTTTGAGCTTTAAAAATTGAACATTTTCAGCTGAAAAATTGATATTTTTCTTATTATTGCTCAAAACTTAGATTATGGGTACACGTTAGAATCGCCTCGGCGAGGCATTTCTAACGAGTACCCACAATCTATGATTTGAAGCAAAAATAAGAAAAATAGGTATACCCCTGCATACCCCAGTTTTGCTATATGAAAGTGGGGTTCAAGGGGGTATACATTACATGGACATGTTTTCGTGATGGCGTAGTGGTAGAGTGTGGAACTCCGAACAGAGAGGTCCTGGTTTCAGTCCCCATATGTGTCACCTTGTTGTGTCCTTGAGCAAGGCACATTAACTCCCTACAGTACTGGTTAAACCCAGGAAGAGTTGGGTCCATCCTGACATGACTGAAAAATTGTACGCCTCTATACAAAGCAACAATAAGTTTCATACGGATATATATGGAAATAACCATGAGTGTAATATTCATATTTTCAATGAAAATTTACATTGTTTTTACATACGTCATCAATTACGTCTCATATTCCCATAAAAGTGATTAATACATGTCATGTGTGTTCATAACACTTTTATGACAGGAAATTATCCACTAGCATGTGTGAGACAAGCCAAGTTCTGCTTGCGGGTGTGCCAGGTGGTTTTTCTCGGGGTTCTCTTGTTTCTGCCCACATAAAGTACTGATTGGTCATAGATCTAGGGTACACGCTAGAACCGCCAAATATAAGGAAAAATAGATATACGGTCCAAGATGTAACAGCGGTTTTATAAGCTGTAACAATTTAAAATTTCAGTTAACACCTTTTGATAAAACGAAAATCTTTGATATTTATATTTTTGTTTTAGCGATGCCACTGTTGCTGAAACGGGTGCTGAAACCGCCACATCCCGATTTGTGCCGACAGTATCCGATTATGAGATCCGTCAGCTCATAGAGAACCATAAGAACAGAAACACAAAGAAAAAGACAAACTGGGCTGCAGGGGTCTTTTCCTCTTGGAGAAATGCTGCTGGACCTGAATTCGTGCCGGAAATACAGTTATAATGACAGTGGAGCAGATAAACCATTATTTGAGCAGATTTGTGGTGGAAGCGCGGAAGAAAGAAGTCGAACCCTATCGCCCATGGAAAGTATGTCGAGTTCAGTAGACAAAGCTCCAAAACGTACAAAGGGGGCTTAAAGGACTTGGAACTCTCTAACAAACGGATAAGACATTACAGCCTAAATGGTATGTATCTTTTTGTTATATTTTGTCATTGAATGTCATGCCAACATGGACTGCGTTTGTAAATTCACCCTTTTGTGGAGCACCTGAAGGAAAATTTGTCATTCTGTCACGCTCAAAAAGGTTGTCACATAAATTTTAGAATGAAAACCTGTATTGAAATAAAAAAAAATCCAAGAATTTCCCGTGGAGAAAATAAATTTGAGAAAATGTTAGCAAGGGAAGTAATTATTTTGAAAAAAAGATTCTGAAAGATCGTGTTTGGCATGCGCGGATCCAGAAAATTTTCTCAGGGGGGGGGGGTCCAAATTCCCAGAAGGGGTCTGACGGAAAATTTCAACATGGCAAAAACAAATAATCTGGCAATTCCAATCCCATGTTTGGACAGTAAATATTATAGAAATAATTTATGTAAACAAGTGGAACTGATGTCTGAATTAAATTGTACCAAATAGTCCGATTCTTAACATTTATACGAAAAATTGAAATTGAGATCATTGCAGCTCTGTAAAAATTGAAATCTCATTAGAAAAAGTATGATATGTTTATTTTATGTGCTCAAAACATTCATTGTAGGCACACGTGAGAACCGCCTCGCTGAGGCGGTTTTAACGAGTACCCACAATCTATGCTTTGGATAGGCACATCCCTTGTATCCCTGTAAACTCCTGTTTTATTGTATAAAATAGGGGTTCAAGGGGGTATTTATTTCACGGACATTTCTTCTTGATGGTGTGTTTTTTTTTTTTCAGAAGAGAAACCAATTGCAGATCTTTTAAGAAATATTTGGTGGCGTTAAATAGAGGCGCTTTCTACCGAAGACCACTAGCTGGACTCCCTATACGCTATGGCAATCAAGTCAATGGAGTAAATAAACATAAAAAACATGATAAAAGTAATATGGGCACATGCTGAACTTTCTGGGAATGATACCAATCATAGCGGTAAAAGAACGTGTGTGACACAACTCTACATGGCAGGGGTGGATGAGCAAGAAATAATGCAAAGGACTGGACATAGATCTGAGAAAAGTGTACAGAAGTATAAGGTTGCTTCAAGTGAAATTCAGAAGCGAGTAGCTGCTGTATTAGATCCTCCAAAGGAAAATCTAGTGCCCTATGAAACCTAAGCTGGAACTAGCTGAACACAATTGCTGCACTCCGCCTGAGCAGTCTGATACAGAGTCTGGTAGGGCAGTGCTTGGCCAGAGACGGCCTTATTTCGCCAACTGTAATGTTTATTTGAGATATTAAATATTTGCTGAAACCCACAGTTGTTGATATAGGCGATTCTAAAGTTTATGATATTTTTGATGAAAAATCAAGGCACACAAATTTGATTGGATATAAACAAAATTATCAATTTTGACCAAAAAATCGATGTTTGTTATCATAATTGTTGGTTGATTTTATTTTGGTGACTTTGTTTACCTTTAGACTTTAATGAGGGTGACAAGAGACATTAATGAGGGTTACAAAACATTGCCTATTTCTGAAACATAGTCACACTTTTGATTGTATTGAGGGTTGATGAATAAATTGTTTAAATTCATGATTTTAATGAATACCCACAAAGTATGTTCTATTTGCCTTTTTTAGCTCACCTGAGCGGAAGGCTCACATGATGAGCTTATAGGATAGCCATGCTCTGGCGTCCGTCCGTCACCTGTCGTCGTCGTCCGTCCACAATTTCAAAGATCCTCTCCTCTGAAACCACTTGGCCAATCAAAGCCAAATCTTACATGAAGCATCTATAGGAAGGGGGAACCAATGTGTGTATATAAGAAATCCAGGTCACATGACCAAGATGGCCACTATGCCCATATATAGTAAAAACCCTTCAAAAATCTTCTCCAGAACCGGTGGACCGATTTCAAAGAAACTTGGCATGAAGCATTGATGGCCTTGATCTATTTTACGGCAAGGTCAACATAGGTCACCAATGCATTTGAATGAGGAAAACTTTTAAAATGTCATTTAAAGTGAAAGTCTTGCAGGAAATGGGCAGTAGGACTGAATATTAATGATTCTGAAAAAAAATTGGACCACAGAGGCTCATGTGCCCTACCCTGTGGCAATAAACATGTATATCTCCATAATATTCAAACATCTCCTCTGAAACCACTTGGCCGAACAAAGCCAAATGTTATGCGAAGCATCAACAGGAAGGGGTAACCCGTAACCAATGTGTATATAAATATAATCCAGGTCACATGACCAAGATGGACCACAGAGGCTCATGTGCCCCACCCTGTGGCAATATACATGTATATCTCCATAATATTCAAACATCTCCTCTGAAACCGCTTGGCCAAACAAAGCCAAATGTTATGCGAAGCATCAACAGGAAGGGGTAACCGTAACCAATGTGTATATAAATATAATCCAGGTCACATGACCAAGATGGCCACCATGCCCATGTATGGTAAAAACCCTTCAAAAATCTTCTTCTCCAGAACCAGTAAAACGATTTCAATGAAACCTGGCCTAAAGTATCAATGGCTCAAGTACTACAAAGTATATATGAATCATGACCCTGAGATGACCTTGGCCTATTTTACGGCAAGGTCAACATAGGTCCCCAATGCATTTGAATGGAGAAAACTTTTAAAAAGTCATTTAAAGTGAAAGTCTTGCAGGAAATGGGCAGTAGGACTGAATATTAATGATTCTGAAAACAAAATTGGACCCAAGGGCCTCATCTGCCCCCAACCGGGGTATTGTATATGTATATTACCATAATATTCACACATCTTCTCCTGTGAAACTGCTTGACCAATCAAAGCCAAATTTTATGTGAAGCATCTATAGAATGGGGGAATCAATGTGCATATAAATAATCTAGGTCACATTACCAAGACGGCCGCCATGCCCATATACGGTAAAAACTCTTCAAAAATCTTCTCCAGAACTGGTGGACCGATTTCAAAGTTTGCTTTGGTCATAGTTTGATGTCTTTTTTTTTTCTCTTTATTTATTTTTTTTTTTTAATTTTATGACTACCCAATATAAATGAGAATTGTTACGTTACCATCTAGTTTATCACACTGTAAATGCATCATGAGCAGTACATTGTTCTTAGAAAGTATAAATGTATGAGCTGTGTTATGAGAAAATTGGTATTTGGTTGTTCTGACCAGGTCCTGGGTGTTTTGACCATATCCGAAAGCTATTATACAACCACAGAAAATAGCTCTAGATTTGGAAATTTGGGTTAACAAAAGTTATAGGGATTGAACAGCTATGCAAAAATCCAGTTTTTCAGATGACGCAGGTCAGTCAATACCAGGGAAGCTCTCACTCACACATACATGTACTATCAGGGCCTTTGATTTGATTTAATTATGCAATGAAAAGTAATCAGGCTGATTTGTTTTGTATGTGATTAAGCTGACCTGTGATTGTGTTTGATAGTTGGATGTTTGTATCAAATAATCAGGGTGTCAGGTGTCGTATATGAGCCTTCGCACGAGAAAACCAACAATCTGGGTTTCTTACCAGGCCTGACAAATATCTGTCTGTACAGTCCTAGATTTAAGAAGCTTGAAAATTTAACAGGAAGAGGGATTTTACTATTCCTGTACTGAAAAGAAAGGCGCTGATCAGCTGTACAGTTACTGCACACCTGACCTGTGCCTTTGGTTTCGCATATGCAGATTGTTGGTTTTCTGATGCGGCGGCTCATATATGAAAATTAATTGTTCTTTAATATTTATCACATGATTATTTTAATAAAGAATGAAACTTTCATTTTTGTTTGACTAAATCGAAAATGCAAAAGTGGGGAATGGCAGAAACTTACGAGGGAGTAATTAGTCAAATTATCCCTTGTATAGTTTCACAATAGACAGTATTTATTTTACATTTTCTGTTGCAAAATTCTACGATTTTAGCTGACCTGAGCCGAATGCTCATGGATAGCTTATAGGATGGTACTCGAGTCGGCGTGCGTCCGTACAGTCACATTTTCAAAAATCTTCTTCTCTGAAATCCCTTGGCCAACCAAAGCCATTTTTATCTACACAAGCTCTAAGGGAGTGGTTATCGTTCGTACACACGGACAAACCATATAATAAGTTGCTCATTGCACTTTTAGCACCCTGCACCTTGTGCATCTCCGGGTTTCAAGGGTGCAATATTTTTCTACATTATTATGGTAAGGTATTTCGGTATTTCAGATATCTAACACTCATGGTCATATCATATGAAACTTATTTAAGAATACTTTGGTGAGTTGTGAAATAAGTACTCGTGTAAGATCATTTATTGCATAGCATTTATATTATTTTATTTTAAAGTTTTCATTGTTGTTTAGGATGCACGGCAATAGGTAAAACCTATTTATTTCATATTATAGCAAAACTTGGGTCATTGTACGACAAAATGTGACTGTTATGGTAGATGTGGTGTTTTGATGTATTCCATCAGAATACCACATCTATCATAAGAGACACATTTTGATCTTATTGAAAGAGCAGTTGAAAATTTTCATTTTTACATCTTTAAAAATCTCTGCATATTGCATGGGCACATCTGAGAGCAAGACATTTTTTTCTTTTCCTAATACATACATTACGAAAACTTGCCCATGCAATATACAGAGATTTTTAAAGATGTAAAAATTTTTTGATATTTTTCTTATTTTTGCTCAAAACATAGATTGTGGGTACACAATCAGCGAGGCGGTTCTAACGAGTACCCACAATCTATGTTTTGGAGCAAAAATAAGAAAAATAGGTATACCCCTGCATACCCCAGTTTTGCTATATAAAAGTGGGGTTCAAGGGGGTATACATTACACAGACATGTTTTCGTGATGTAGAATTTTGTCACTATAACCCTGGCAAACGAGCCTTCACATGAGAAAAACAACAATCTGGTTTCCAACCAGGTCATATACAAACCGGCCTGTACAATCACTGAAAAAGGCTAGAAGCTTGAAATTGCAGATTTAGAAAGAACAAAGGCGCTGATCAGCTTTGCAGTTGCTGCACAAGTGATCTGACCTTTGTTTTTGCCTATGCATGTTGTTGGTTTTCTGAGTGGCCACCTATTGGGAAAATAGCTGCTCAAAATGCTGACAATATGTTTTCTTAGTATAAGTACCTGATTGTTAATTTAGTTTTATCCCACCTCAATTTTTGAAGTGGGAATTTCTGATTGTGCCAATTCCTAATCAATGCCTACTTTTACCTTTTCTTATGCGGCGGCTCAAATATTGCTTGGCCACAATCTTTAATAATGCCTTCAGTTTTACTGCTTTACATCCAAGTCAACAACTTTTCAGTCAAATCAGGACAGACACAATATCTTACCACGTTAGGATTCGTGGAGGCAATGTCGACAGGTCGAGGCAACAGTCCCATGTAGATACACAAACTGTGTAAGTCCTGGGGATACAACAAAACAGCTGGACCATTCGACTCCATGTTGGACAAAACCTGAAATTAACATACTGAAAATCAAAAGTCTTGCACCACCGTGTTTTTGGTAATTTTTAGGATTAACTAGAATTATTTTTATTTTCGGCATGTGCCCAGGCAGATCTCACTTGTACTCACAATCAATGTTTTGAGCAACAATAAGAAAAACATTTAACCAAAACTTTTAATTTTCAAAGCTCAAAAAAATCTCTGTATAAACCATGGGTTGCAGTAACTGCAAAGCTGATCAGCGCTTTTGTTTTTCCTACACAGATAGTACAATTCCTGTTCTACTTATATTCAAAATTTCAAGCATCTAGTGTTCTTCTGTAGGTGCACAGGCTGGTTTGATTCAGGCCTGGTTGGAAACCCTGAAGACCATTCTTCTGACATCGTGGCTCATACATACCTGTCTCTGTGAGCCCAGGAACTGTGCCTGCACGATCCCAGTCTCAAAGATTAGACTACTATCTGAAATATCATGGAAAATAAACAGTCAACGGTCTTTTTTTTAAATCTTATATGGGCCTTCATAGAGAAAACCAACAATCTGGGTTTCCGACACAGTCAGACACAAACAAGGCTGTACAGCCAAAGTAAATTAAAATAGCTAGAAGCTTAAGATTTCAGATTTTGGAAGTTGAGGCATCATACTATCTTTGGAGCGAAAAGAAAGGCGCTGATCAGCTGTGCAGTTACTGCACAGTTGATCTGCGTCTTTGTTTTCACATATAATTTTGTGCCATTCATCACTCGTTAGGCTAGGTTCAACAATCATTATTGACAAGCATAAAATTCTTTGTCAAGGTTTACATGGCATGCTATATCACACAGAGTATTTATTGAAAAGAAGTTTGACATGCATTCCCAAATGAATTGTGACACTGTATAAGAAATGTAACATGCATTTGCGAAAACAAAGGCGCAGATCAGCTGTGCAAGTAACTGCATAGCTGATCAGCACCTTTGTGTTCACTACATGGATAGTACAATCCCTCTTCTTAAATCTGAATTTTCAGGCTTCTCGCCCTCTTCTGTGGCTTGTGTAGGACCTGGTCAGGAACCCAGATTATCGGTTTTCCCATGCAAAGGCTCCGTTGTTATATTCGAAAACTGAAGTTGATGTGAGAAATACTCACTCACCAAAAGCAAGAGAGGAGGGGTAGAAATGTTGGTCTGCCGGCATCGGCGAATTACTGATGAATTTTCTCACAGAGTCGGCATTTATATGACACATCTGAAATGCAAAGGAGAAAAGTTAAAAGGTGTCTTTTTGTGGCATACATTAGTCTTCAAAATTTGAGAAAATAAACTATTTTACCATGCTCTTTTTAATTTGGTTTATTAAAACACTAACATTATGAAAATATGTCCATGGTCTGAATACTGTAAGTTCGGAAATGTTCGCAAGAACTAAATTTTTGCGAATATTCGTGAATTCGTTGTCTCACAAATTCAAAGCTCTTGCAAATAAAGAATTACTATAAACCATGAAGACTACATGAAGCTCATACGAGAATTTAAGACCTTGCGAATAACTTGAAAATGGAAAAATCGCGAAATAAAATTCGAGAGGAAACTTTTCCAATTTACAGTATACATATTTTTCTTACAGCTGTAAAAAAAATACATTTTTTATATGTAAAAACAGGTTTTCCTATGATGTGGCTTGGAAGAGCCGCGTCATGAGAAAACCAGATTCTTGCCTATGCAAAAACAAAGGTGCAGATCAGCTGTGCAGTAACTGCACAGCTGATCAGCACCTTTGTTTTTGCTACACGGATAGTATAATTCATCTTCTTCCTTAATCCTAAATTTCAAGCTTCTGGCCATCTTCTGTTACTGTACAGGCTGGTTTGAGTCAGGTGTGGTCGGAAACCCCAAAGACCGATTTGTTGCACTGCCCCTCAAATTATCCACAGCACAAAGCGGCATTGGCTGATAGGAGTCATCTCTTCCTTGATTGTTTTATTAGTGGTTTGATGTCCCAGTCAACAATTTCTCAGTCATCTCCGGAAGAAGCGTCTGCTTCCCAAGCATTAAACAGAACAAAGGGGAGTTAAATGTGTCTTGCTCAAGGACAGAACCTGGTGCCAGAGGTGTCTGAACCCCTGAAACCTCATGGTCCCCAGGTTATAAAACTATTATCATGCTCAACTCTACTGAGATTAAAATTTATCCTGCTCATGTTAAAATGCCAACAATTAATACCAACAATTGTTGGCATTTTAACATTTATGACTAGGATAAATTACTAGTTTTTGAGTTTTGAACCAGAATTTTCCACTAATTATGACTATTTCAACATTAAGAGCAGTTTAAATTTCATGCTCAACTGAGCTGAGCTTGAAAAAAAGATTTATAGCTTTGAGGCACGGTGTCCACCATACCAACCACTAGACCCACAGGTTCATCAGCCACAAAATTTTTGTCCTTTACTCACGAGTAAGTTATCACTATGAGCCTTGTTGGCAGCATCGTCTAGATGATGAAAACTGAGATATGCACAGGTATCCACTGCGCCGCTGAACCTAAATGGAAAACATACTTTTGAGCCACGACTTGGGAAAACATCCATTTTGCATAGGCGAAGCTGATCAACGCCTTTGTTTTCGCTACACGGATAGTACAATTCCTCTACTTTCTATTAAGAACCAAAATTTCCAGCCTCTATCCATCTTCTGTGCTTGTAAAGTTCTGTTTGTGCCCTCATTATAACATGCTTCACTATTATGCTGTTTTCAATATAATATGGCCATGTCATGGCTCCCAAGATGTTGATTCTGCTATATGCATATACATGTAGCAAGTAACCTCAATATAACATTATTTCACTGTCTGCATAAGGACCCCGAAGATAGCGTTACAATGAGGTTGGCCTGTATATATATAGCGTTATATATAGTAAAACTGGGGTTTACCCGAGTGTACATGGTTTCTTATTTGATATCTAAAACATAGATTGAGGGTATTCGTTAGAACCAACTCGCCGAGGCTGTTCTAACGTGTACCCACAATAAATGTTTTGAGCAAAAACATTACAAATATCAAATTTTTCCTATGAAATTTTCCTGAATTATTTTTAATGCTGAAAAATGGTTTGACATTTTTTTTCTGGACAGGCCAGGGTTTATTTTTTTCTCACCTTTTTGGAAAAAAAAATTTGGTACCATTGAGACTGGATAAACATGGCGTGATTTTAAGCCAAATTGGGAAAGTAAAAATTGTGATTTTAAGCAAAGTCTACCTTTCAAATTGAGATTTTTATGCTAACTGGGAATTTTTCAGATTGGGATTTTTTCAACCAACTGGGAAAAAATTTGGTATGAGAAACCGGGCCCAATTTTGTTTAGAGCAAAGGCGCTACAGGCTCAGACTTTCTAAGCAGTTTACCAGTAATCAAATGGTCATTCAGTAGTTTTTAAGCTTTGTCTGGAGACACAAGCAGCCCATCTATTTCTCATGGCCCTAATGGGCAGGGGCTTATATGAGCTGCATCACGAGAACATCGGCTTTTTTCCTACAGGAAAACAAAGGCGCAGATCAGCTGCACAGTGACTGCACAGCTGATCAGCACCTTTGTTTTCGCTTCACGGATAGTACAATTCCTCCTCTACTTATACCCAAAATCTCAAGATTCTAGCTTTCTTCTATGACTGCACAGACCTGTTTGTATCAGACCTGGCTAGCAACCCAGATTGTTGGTTTCCTCATGCAAAGGCTCAACACTCATACAGTACCTGACTGTAGAAGGCATCTGGGAGTGGTACCATCTATTGATATCAAATATAGCTAGGTTCCGAGTGATTTTGGCCGAGGTATTGCCATCCATCGCCTCCCAAGCAAACACACATAGACTCAGGTCAGGTCCATGCACACCTTAAAGAAATATTTATCGAATGTGAAAAAAAGAGAAAAGCTTTCCTACCTACCTACCACACCTAAAATTTCATGAAACTAGACACATGCTTTTCAGCCAAACAATATCAGCTGCAAAAAAAGGAATGTCCTATTAAAATTCCTAACAAAAATTGCCAGTACTAATTTCTGAAAATCATCTGGGGTTGTTTTTTTCCCTTCAAAACTGTCTTTCTGATTTGTTTGTTTATGGCGTAATATTACAGTCGACAATGTTTCAGTCATGACGAGACAATCTCTTCTCACCGGAAGCCGGATAGACAAATAAGCCATGTCATGAGAAAAACATTTCTCATAGGCGAAAACAAAGGCGCAGATCAGCTTCGCAGTAACTGCGAAGCTGATCAGCGCCTTTGTTTTCGCTACAAGGATAGTATATATCATCTCAAATTTCCAGCCTCTAGTCACCTTCTGTGCTTGTACAGCTCAGTTTGCGTCGGACCTGTTTTGGAAACCACATTGTTGGTTTTCTCACAATCCCAAATTTTCCTGCAACTCACCCTGGTTATCCAGAGACAACCAACATGACTGAAAAATGAGCCGCCTCGTGGGAAAACCAACAATGTGGTTTCCGAACAGGTCTGACACAAATCAGGCTGTACAATCACAGAAGCAGGCTAGAAGCTTGAAATTTCGGATTTAGGAAGAAGAGGAAGTGTACTATCCATGTAGCGAAAACAAAGGCGCTGATCAGCTTCGCAGTTATCGCAGATTGTTGGTTTTCTCATGAGGAGGCTCGAATAGCAACCCAGATAACACCAATAAGAAACAATAGGGAGTAAATAATACAATCTATTCAACCTCATTACAACGACCCTCACTATAGTGCGGTTTTCGATACACCACCGCCATGTCATGGCTCCCAAAATGATTATTTTGCTACATGTCTATTGTAAATAACCTCATTATAACACAGTTTCACTTATAATACGGTCTGTTTCCATGGATCACAAAGATCATGTTATAATGAGGTTGACCTGTACTTATCTGAGAACAACTTCTCAGATCATTCTGAGCCAAGGAAAGTTGTTCCCGGACAGCTATTTGAATCCTACAGTCTTACATTTTAACCCATATTTGACAAATGGATTTTCCCATTATTATCATTTGGGTGAGTCCACTTTCATTTTTAGGGGCATCAGGAGTGATTTTCAATTTTTAAACAAATTTTTGATAAAAATCCTCTTAGCAAACAGAATAGCCCCAGATGGGACGCCGCGTTCTGCGGCGTCACATCTGAGGCTATTCTGTTTGCCTATGTCCCATAAAAGGGACGCCAGGCTTAAATGAGTTAAATCGATTTCATTTGTGTTTGTATTTCTCAGTAACGCTGGTTGCCTCTGAATAACCAGTGCGGAACTTACTTTCTTCAAAAGATTCGTCTTCATCCAGTCTCGACGGCGGCTGATAGTGCGGGTCTACCAGGGTATAACAGCCCACCAACTTACTGCAACCCGCACCATTCGACTTCATGTTGGGACTGGAGCCCAGCTCGTAGTCCAGACGGAGGCCGACCGACGTCAAATCCTCGTAGAATATGCAGTAGTTGTTGTAGAATGTTTTCCTGTTGAAGGCTAGCTGGTACAGACACACAGTGCTGGTGGAATCGAACTTCTCCCTGACAACATTATAAGGAAAACATGTCCATGAAATAAATACCACCTTATACCCCACTTGTATACCCCCTTTTACCCCACTTTTATATAGTTAAACAGGGGGTTACATGGGAATACAATTTTTTTTATTTTTGGTCCAAAACATAGATTGTGGGTACTCGTTATAACTGCCCCGGCAAGCTCCTAACATAGATCCACAATCAATGTTATAAGCAAAAAAAAAAACATCAATATCAATTTTTTTTTCCATTGAAATTTTCTACTTCTACAGCGGCAAAAAAAATCTGTATATTGTAGCAGAAAGTTTTCGTAATGATGTATCTATATTTTAACAGATATTCTCAAATAAATATTCCAGAGGGAATAGATGATAAACACTAGGGTAATTTTTCACTCTATTTCAAATTTTCGGCACTAGGCCACACTTTCCTAATGAAGGCCTAGTGCCGAAAATTTGAAATAGAGTGAAAAATTACCCTAGTGCATATTTTAACATATTTGTGGCAAATGGAATTGTACATCATTATTACTTTCTTTTTTAAGGGCCATCAGGAGTGCTTGTTTCACGTGGCCAGCGCTGGGTTCGAACCCACATCAGACACAGCGGAGAGATGATCCAGTGATTAAGAAACAACGCTCTTAACCGCTCGGCCACGGGGGCCACCCAGAGAAAATTATTTGATATTTTTCTCATTTTCCTCAAAACATAGATTAAGGGTACATATTAGAACTGCGTTGCTGAGGCAGTTGGCGAGGAGGTTCAAGTGAGTACCCACAATTTATGTTATGGAGCAAAGATAAGAAAAATAGGTATACTGCTGCATACCCCATGGGGTATAAGGGGGTATATGTTACACAGACATGTTTTCCTGATGACAGCCTTCTACTGATTGAATCTGCATTAGGAAAACATGTCAATACAATGAATACCCCCTTACACCCTACCTATTAGAACCACAAAAATAAGAAAAAATATCAAAACTTTTCAGCCCAAAGTTTTCGTTTTTAGATTCCATGCGCGTGTTTTTGTATTAAATAGAAAATTCTGTCAGGAAACAGATACCACATACTCATCATCAGACAGCAGTTGGCCCCTAGCAATCCACAGATAGCAGAAATTTTTGGGGTCGTTCTCCGGTTCCTGATAGGTGATATGTGTAACGGGCAGTGGGTTGTTTTCCAGTCGTGAGCTGTACCTGTAATTACGACAAAATAATTTGAGCCTTTGCGTGGGAAAACCAACATTTTGGGTTTTCGACAGGTCCGACACAAACTGGCCTGTAGAGTCACAGAAGATGGCTAGAAGCTTGAAATTTTGGATTTAAGTAGAAGAGGGATTGTACTATCCGTGTAGCGAAAACTAAGGCACTGATCAGCTTACCGCGAAACTGATCTGCGTCTTTGTTTCTGGCTATATTAGTGTGAACCTGCTGGGCAAAAAAATCACAAATTTTAGCAGAATCAAATTATGGTACACGAATCCACACTGTTTGTAAAAATTCCACTTGAAAGTCCACCTCTTGAGTTTCCATCAGCGATAACTATTTTACCTTTTTCTTCTAGTTGCCTAGTCTCTCAGATTACTTACTCAAGTACTGGTATATGTAGTTTCCACAGCTGAAAGCAGCCAAAACTGAACCCTATCACCAGTATTCCCGCTTGTTGAATGTACTTCAGGCAGGTTACGGACACTACATCGGGACGGAATGTCTTCATAACTATACCGTCTGGCTTCAAGTACTGGAATCCATTGTCATCAAAACATTCCTCTGTGGAAAAAACAACAAATATTTTCCTTCTAATAAATGAATATCAAAAAATTTGTACACTAACCAACAAAAGGCACATGTGAATTCAGAAATTTTTGCTTGGCAGTTATTTCACAAATTATCTATTTCAGAGTTTTTAGCAAGTTCTTAAACTAACAAGTGAGTGCCTATGCAGTCCAGAAAGCTTATAGTAATTCTTTATATGTAATAATTCACAAATATTAGCAAAACTTATGTACTCACGAACATTTCCAAAATTATGTAGTTCAGAGTAAGGAAACATACTCCCTGTAAACTATGATTTGTGTCCACAGAATGTGTTTTGCATGGGCAAGTTATTTTGAAATTTTATAACTATGCGAGGCGATTCTAATGAAGGCACACAACATAGGCTTTTATGAAGAAATGAGAAAAATTATCCCTTGATTCTGATCAGTTATTGTAGATTTGGATGGTTTTGTGTTATGTTACTATTTCGCATATTTTCCCTTAATCATTATCAGTTGTGCCGCAACATGAGAAACTGGATTTCTGCATATGCAAAAACAAGGGTGCAGATCATCTGTGCAGTTACTGCACAGCTGATCAGCGCCTTTCTTTCACTACATGGATAGTGCAATTCATCTTCTACATAAAAAATTTCAAGCATTCTAGTTTTCATATATGTCTGTACACTGTACAGGCCAGTTTGTGTCACATCTATTCAGAAACCCCAAAGGCCGTTTTTCACGCATCACAGCTGAGTTATCTGGTCTACTGCAGTTATTAAAAACGATACAATCAACTCACTGTTTAATCTTATAGCCAGATGTGATACTTAATATTACCTTCATCAAAATCTTTGTGTGTCAAATTGATGTGGAAATAATGAGGATCTTGAATCAACTCACCATTTAATCAACTTACCGTTTAACCTTATAGCAAGATGTAATCCCTGCTGCATACAGTGAAATCTCTGGTTCTCAGTGTCCCGGATTCTAGGTGAAATAAAGTGGAGTTTGGCCGAATACTCTTCGTCTGAGTAGAAGTCGTAGTCATCCATACAAAGATCTGCAAAATAAATATAATGTATCGGTAGTGGTCAAATGAAATGAAAATTAACAATAACTGTGTGTTAAGAAAAGTCTGTAGAGTCTTTGATGTCCATATACAGTAATGGTTAATCCTCAGAATATGAGCCGCCTCGTGGGAAAACCAACAATGTGGTTTCCGAACAGGTCCGACACAAACCGACCTGTACAAGCATAAACTAGAAAAAGTGCCTTGAGAGGCACATATACCCCCGGCTGATAGCCACCAAGCCCCCTTCCCTACCCCCTACCTAAGCAATCCGGCACATGCTCACCCCTGACATTGAACCTCACATCACCAACGAAAAACAGTACCCTTATCAAGTACATTTTAGAAACCACCAAGGCCCCTTCCCTACCCCCTACCTAAACCCGGCACATGCTCACCCCTGACATTGAACCTCACATCACCAACGAAAGACAGCACACTCATCAAGTACATTTTAGAAATAAGCAGTGTAAAGTACTTTACATACAAACATGGGGAAGTGTAGTTTTAGAATGACATACATGTATCTATTTTAGAGCGGTATACAGAGCTGACGTGTATACCAAATCTAGGACATAAGCGCGGACATTTTGGGTCTGGTCCTCAGTCCTAGATTGAAATAAAATGTAGAATGTCATTCTTAAAAAAAAAAAAAAAAAAAAAATTAAGATGTCCTAGATTTTGACCTCTAGCCCCACCCCCAGCATGTACCCTAGTGTCTAATGTCATTAGAAACAAGGCAAACCTTATAGAGTACCTATGGGGCAAGTATGAATGATTTCTTAACATGATAGTAAAAAAAGTACAGAAAATACAATTATTAAAGAAATTCTAGATTTTGACCTCTAGCCCCCCCCCCCCCTCCTCCCCCCGCACGTAGACCCTAGAGTCTGAATCTTACATGGTACCTATGGTCTAAGTATGAATGCGTTCTGGCAAGACTTAGTGGATGTCAAGAAAACAGACTTACAGAAAGTTTATCATGGTATATATCATATAAAAACCTCTAGCCCCACCCCTGGGGACGGTAACCAGGATTTGGTGACATTGAATATGAAAGCAAACCCTAAAGGGTATCTATGAACTATATAAGAATACATTCCTATGATTGTTTGTTAAGACATGAACTTAAGAGAAGAAACATTAACATTGTAAACAGCAAAATTTAAAGGTGACCTAGATTTTGACCTCCAGCCCCACCCCCGGGCATGGACCCTGGGGTCCGAACTCATGGAAACAAAGCAAACCCTATAGGGTACCTATGGTCCAAATATGAATAGTTTCTGACCATTGGTTCATGAGATATACACCTCTAGAGAAACTTTAACCAAAACTTTGACATAAATTCTACGAACGTTCCGGAATTACGAACGAAGAAACGAACTAACAAACGAACGAACGAACGAACATACGAACGGACGAACGGAAAAGCGAAAACTATATACCCGTCGGCATAAATGCCGGGGGTATAAAAAGAGCTAGAAGCTTGAAATTTCAGATTTAAGTAGAGGAGTAATTGTACTATCCGAGTAGCGAAAACAAAGGCGCTGATCAGCTTTGCGGTAACCGCGAAGCTGATCTGCGTCTTTGTTTTCGCATATGCAGATTGTTGGTTTTCCCATGAGGCGGCTCATATGGAGATTTTGTTTGTTTGTGGTTTTGTTGTTTTCTTTGTGGTTTTACATCCCAGTCAACATTTTTTAAGTCATCTATGGACGAAGCAACCACAACCTGTGCATTAAACAGCACTATTGGAAGTTATGCATAAAAGGGATGCTGTACATGTCAAGGTAATAACATGTAGGTGCTCATAACGGCATCTACAATATGAGCCTCGTCGTGAGAAAACCAGAGTTTTACCTTTGCGAAAACAAAGGCACAGATCAGCTGTGCAGTAACTGCACAGCTGATCAGCGCCTTTGTTTTCGCTACACAGATAGTACAATCTCTCTTCTTCTCAAGTCCAAAATTTAAAGCTTCTGTCTTCTGTGACTGCACAGGACCCGTTCGGAAACCCCGAAGACCGGTTTTCTCGCTTCGCAACTCATATAGTTTTTAATGAAAGACACATGAAGCTTAGCCGTCAATCATAATCAATTTCACCCTGTAAACATTTTATCATTCAAGTAAACGTAATGTCGTAAGGTGGGGATTTCTATTACCAAGTACTGTAAACCAATTTATTAGATCGATTTTTTATGAACTTCAGGAGAAGGTAAACTGCCATGAAAATTACTACATTTATTTTGACATAATGTACATCATTTGAGCCGGGTCATGAGAAAACTGGATTTTTGCCCATCTGATCAGCGCCTTCGTTTTCGCTCTACTGATACTACCGGTATATCCATATCTACCTTTCTACTATGACTGCACAGCCTGATTTGTTCGTACCTGGTTGGAAACCCCGAAGACCAGTTTTCTCAAGTCGCGGCTCATTTTAGCATAGGCCAGCTTCACAGTCTGAGATAAAAATGATCCAATGCGTATGAAAACCAACAACATGCATAGGTGAAAACAAAGACGCAGATCAGCTGTGCAGTAACTGCACAGCTGATCAGCGTCTTTGTTTTCACTACATGGATAGTTCAATCCCTCTTCTTCCTAAATCCTAAATTTCAACCTTCTTCTGTGAGTGTACAGTCCGGTTTGTGTCAGACCCGGTCGGAATCCAAAATAATGGTTTTCTCACGCACAGGCTCAAATGTGAAATTTCATAATCAGTTTGGTTATAATACACAATCATACCAGCACCACAGCTTACCGACAAGGAAAACATGGCCAGAATTGGTGCCCACCGCCACAAGACCACAGAAGTAGCGTAGATGTTCGCTAAGAGCCCACCGTGGAACATTGTCTCTCAACCACGGACACACCATCTCCACCTCTGTTACCTGAAAACATTGATCAAAACAGTCTCAATATTTTCTTTTTAATCCAGATTTTAGTTTGTCTATAGGGCATCAGAGCATATGAGTCACGTCATGAGAAAATCAGACTTTTGCCTATGCAAAAACAAAGCCGCAGATCACCTGTGCAGTAACTGTAACTTTGTTTTCACTACACGGATAGTATAATTCCTCCTCTACTTATACCCAAAATGTCAATATTCTAGAATTCTTCTGTGACTGTACAGGCCAGTTTGCGTTGCACCTGGTCGGAAACCCCAAAGACTCATGCCGTGGCTACTACAGAAAGTAAATCAAAGTATATCAAGTACCACAAGTTAAAAGGTAACTTAATTACAAAATCATTCTTTCTACACATGCCAGGGATTTTTTTCGGGTGTCTCAGGGGCCGAAATAAGGCCCCATTCCCAATGAGATTTAGGTGATTTTTTTCCCAATGTGGAGAAAAAAATTCCTAATCACAGCAGAAAATAATTTTCATTAGTTCCAGACATTGTGAAATTCAAGCTCTACTGTTTGAAATGCTGTTTAACTTTGATAATCAGATACCGTATTCGTTCTAATAAGCGCATATGCTCCAATAAGCGCACCCCGGTATTTTCTGAAAAACATATGCATAAGCGCACACTGCTTGAATAGTATATTGGTATTTTACACTAATTCTACACATCAATACCAGATTAGAGGCATTAAAACTGAACCTTAAATGATCGAAAACTACTTTCAAACAATTTGAATACATGAAGGACATCACCATTGATAGATTTGACGTTGTTATTTAACCTTTAGCATGCTGAGCAATATAGTGAAATCAATATCGCAGCCCACTGACGTTTTTTTCCAATTTTTTCCGTGTTTTCTTAATTTTTGAGCCATAAAAACAGCTGAATAAATTCAACAAACGCAGTAAACAAATCTACTTTCGGTTTCGGAAGTCTTTGTTACGCCGATTTCTAGCGTAAAAATTCATCATACGTACCGTTACGATGTCATAATTTGGGTGTAAATGCACCCAATTTTCCATTTACGAGCGAAAAAAACGCTGAATATGCATTTCTAATGCAAAAATAACGAAAATCCGATCAAAATCGGCCGACAAATTGGTCCCAAAACCACAAGCCGCCATGTTGTTTTCATGCGCAACTGTCTGGGCATCGCTCATTAATATTCATAAGTAGGCTGTGGGCGAAAAGTGCGGGAAATTTGAAAGCGGTTTTTCTTGTCGACCGCAGTCGCCTCTAGTTGGCACAGATAGGTATTCCACGGGTGACCGCAGTCGCCTACAGCATGCTAAAGGTTAAGCATTTTGATGAGTAGTTTTCCTTCATAGTGTGCGCTAATTAGAACGGTATTTTGTTACCTTAACTTTAAGTTATTTTGAAAAGTTAACCGCACTGTGCGCTAATTAGAACGAGGTTCATTTAATGTATTAACTGGGAAAATATAATCAACTTTGAATGTTCTGAAATTTTCCCAAATACAGGGTTCACGCCGCTAATTTTCCAATCAGAAAGGCCCTAGGGCCCCTTCCCAAAATTTCTAAAAAAATCCCTGCATGCATTGTGTACTTTCATAATCCCTATACACATAAAGTTTTTTTTTTGTTTGTTTGTATTGAGGTATTAACGTCCCAGTCAACAATTTTAAAGCATGCCCACAATCAATGTATATATGAAAAATATCATTTTTTTTTTCTTTTGAAATTTTCAAATTACAACTGAAAAAAATCTCTGTATATTGCATGGGCAACTTTTTAATAATTATGTATACCTGTTGTGGGATTTTTTTTCTATTGAAATTTTCAAATTACAACTGAAAAAAAATCTCTGTATATTGCATGGGCAAGTTATCGTAATGATGTGTACCTGTTGTGGGATTTCAACAGCCTTGACAACTTTTGATGCCGCCACATCAAACAAGCATAGCAAACCAGAGGACGAGGCATTGCAGACACCAACCAGCAGCTTACACTTCTTGCCATGCTCAAATTCTTTCACGCACGTAATGCTCGTGTGCTCATCCTTCAAGACTTTGCCAAACCTCCATGCAGCTACTCTGTTCCGAGTTGAAACATTTATAACTTCAAGGTGAGCTCCCCTTACTACCCAGCAAATCTGGCCATCTGTAAAGCAGACAAAAGAAAAACCATAAATCCTTGAAAACAACAATAATTGTGACAAAACACTTTGATTTCTCTGCATTAAACATGCTATAATTTCAGCAAACAGCTTCTACACAGTTGTGTTGTGATTAAAAAATGTCTTTTGCATATACACACTGTATATAAAGCAGCAATGTGGAATGTGTGATTTTATACAAAACTGCATTCCCGACTGCTGAAAAAGCTGCTTTAGATTGCCAAAAAGCATGTGTTGGCAATCGAGAATGTTCAATTTACGTTCTACATTGTCATTTTGGCAATCCTAAATGCCTTTTTATGGCAATCTAGTACTATTTTTGTTTATTAAATTGGTTGTTCGTGATCGCATTTGTGCGAAAACAAACATACAGATCAGCTGTGGGTTTACTATACAGACATACTTTTACAAGCTGGTTCTGATCAATACTTATAATAGGAGGTACATTGTGAGAAAACTGGATTTTTGGCTATGCGATAACAAAGGAGCAGATCAGCTTCGCAGTAACTGCGAAGCTGATCACGCCTTTGTTTTCGCTACACTGATAGTACAGTTTCTCTTCTTCTTAAATCCGAAATTTCAAGCTTCTAGCCTGCTTCTGTGACTGTACAGGTCGGTTTGTGTCAGACGTGGTAGGAAATCCGGAAGACTGGTTTTCTCGCATCGCAGCTCATAGACTATGAGCCAGAACTGCCAGAAATACAAAATGTTACATTACAAAAACAAGACCATGCAATATACAGGGATTTTGAAAGTTGTGAAAAATGAAAATTATCTGTAGAAAAATTGATATTTTTCTGATTTTTGCTCGAAAACATAATTTGTGGTTACACATTAGAACTGCCTCGGCGAGGCGGTTCTAACGAGTACCCACAATCTATGTTTTGAGCAAAAATAAAAATATCAAAAATTTTAACTTAGGAAAATTCTGTATATCACATGGGCGTATTTTCGCAATGGACTATGAGGCAGAACTGCAGGAAATACAAGATTTTATAAATCAAACTGCAAGGTTTACAGCCATGAAAATTGCAATACACTTCACAGATGAAAACTATATCAATCACTATTCCTTACCTTTTGAAACTCCAGAGAAAGCTTCACCCAGTTCTTCATTGAGACTGGTCTGTGTTGTCTCGTTAAAGGTGTGGAAATCACTGACAAAGTTTGGGACTGCCCCAGGCTGCATGGCGTCCAACTGAAAATGGTAGAAACCACTTGAATACATAGTCCCAAGGCAGGGTTCAATCTGCATTTTGAAATAGAAGGTACATATGACCTTTGTCCGTACCCTCAATGAGTCAATGTATAGCAGCATATAGAGAATCCTTTTAATTTTGAAGGTACAAGACAAATTGTAAGGGTTGAAACCCCATCTGCAAACGGTAAATGAGAATGCTGCTAAAGGCCATTTCAAAAAGAAACATGCTTTAAGCATACACAAACCAGAGGACCAATGGTCCTGTAAACGCTCACCTGACATCTGCTACATATGCCAATAAACATGTTTAAATATTATGGTATTTAGCCCCAGTGCAGGGGCAGATGAAGCCCTTGGGCCATTTGTTTTCAGAATAATCAATATTCTGTCCATTTGCCAATTTCTATTTTATTTATTCCCTTCAAATGACATGTTAACAGTTTTCCCCATTAAAATGCATTGGCAACCTATGTTGACCTTGTCGTCATATAGGTCAAGGTCACAACACAGTCATGATTTATATACACATTGTAGTACTTTAGCCATCGATGCTTCATGCCAAGTTTTTTTTTAAATCAGTCAACCGGTTCCAAAGAAGAAGATTTTTGAAGGGTTTTTACCATATATGGGCATGGCAGCCATCTTGGTCATGTGACCTGGATTATTTATATATACATTGGTTACCCCATCCTATAAATGCTTCACATAAAATTTGGCTTTGATTGACCAAGTGGTTTCAGAGGAGAAGATGTTTGAATATTATGGAAATATACATGTATACTGCCCCAGGGTGGGGGCATATGAGCTCCTGGGGACCAATCTTTTTCAGAATCATTAATATTCAGTCCTACTGTGCATTTCCTGCAAGACTTTCACTTTAAATGACATTTCAAAAGTTTTCTTCATTCAAATGCATTGGTGACCTATGTTGACCTTGCCTTAAAATAAGGTCATCACAGGGTCATGATTTATATATACATTGTAGTACTTGAGTCATCGATACTTCATGCCAAGTTTCATTGAAATCAGTCAACCGGTTCCGGAGAAGAAGATTTTTGAAGGGTTTTTACCATATGGGCCACAACGTGAGAAAATGTACCTTCGGACAATTTTTAAGTATTAGAAAAAACAATGTCATTTTGAATGTTTAATGTTTCTAGAGTCTGATAGTCTTTATTTGACCAGATTATTCAAGTTATTTTGTGAGTTAAGACCATTTTACAATATGAACCCCACAGACGTCATTGTCCTGAAAAATGACATCAAAGTTGCGTAATGCATTTCTTTTTAGTAGAGCTTACAAAACTCGATGCATTTGCTTAAAACAGTTTTAGCAATGGGAAGATCTTAATGTTAAGATCGAAGCATATCATCCTTACAGGTAATTTGTTAATATTATTTTGACTATTTTTATGACGATTCGGTTGCTATGGTTACCATTTAACAATGGATATAGAAAAAATAACTATAGTATGGGCTAAAACAAGGGCAAATAACTCGAGATATTGAAAATAATTATGTTTTAAAATTCATTCATTTGGTAGCCCAGTGTTCAAAGATTACAAAAACAGTGTTATTTCTAAAACAAAAATTTCATGATTTTTCCGATTTTTGACGCTTTCCACTAGTATTGTCAGAATGTCCGAAGGTACATTTTGTCGCGTTGAGGTTCATATATGAGCATGGCGGCCATCTTGGTCATGTGACCTGAATTATTTATATACACATTGATTACCCCATCCTATAGATGCTTCACATAAAATTTGGCTTTGATTGGCCAAGCGGTTTCAGAGAAAAGATGTTTGAATATTATGGAGATATACATGTATATTGCCCCGGGGTAGGGGCATATGAGCCCCTGGGGTCCATTTTTTTTTTTTCAGAATCATTAATATTCAGTCCTACTGCCCATTTCCTGCAAGACTTTCACTTTAAACGACATTTTAAAAGTTTTCCCCATTCAAATGCATTGGCAACCTATGTTGACCTTGCCGTAAAATAGGTCAAGGTCATCACAGGTTCATGATTATACACATTGTGGACCTTGAGTCCCTTATGCTACATGCCAAGTTTAAAGATCCTAGGCCTTTGGGTTCTGGAGAAGAAGATTTTTAAAGGTTTTTACCATATATGGGCATGGCGGGCATCTTGGTCATGTGACCTGGATTATTTATATACACATTGGTTCCCCTTCCTACAGATGCTTCATATAAAATTTGGCTTTGATTGGCCAAGCGGTTTCAGAGGAGAAGATCTTTGAAATTAAGGACGGACGGACGGACGGACGCCGGATCATGGCCATCCTATAAGCCTAACGGCTCAGGTGAGCTAATAAAAAGCAACAGATCAAAGGGCCAGTAAAAGAAATGGAACATTCTTTCACGCAAGGATGTTCTTAAAGGCTAGGATGTTTACATTTTGTGGTCAAACGTGGTGGAGGAAAATTCTGTGACGTGGATTTGCTCTGTATGTTAGGCCATCCTTAAATGATTCTTTGTTTGCTGTGCTCCTACCCATCAATTTTAGTGTGGGTAGGTAGGTAGGTATTTTTTTTTTTTTTTTTAACCAGAAAAGTATCTTTATAATTTGCTATATTAGTAGATGTATATGGTTCAAGATAGGATATATTGAAGTTAAAACAGTTTAATAAAACATTGTCAGAACAGAGGTTTTTGAAAGAATAATTTAGATTTTTGAAAAAAAAAATATATATATATATATTTTCCTCAAAATGGCCATAAAATTTTTTGGGTAGGGCCAATTTTGGCGGGTAGGTAGGAGCACAGCAAACCAACAAATTTTTATGGTCAGCCTTATCAATGGATCGGACTGGAACGGACGTAATTACTGAATATCAGACCTAAATTTTATGGAGGTACAATGAATTTTAAAGGGTATAGAACAACCGAAAATCAACGTCTCCAGATCCCCACATACTGGAGGATACCTATCAATCAATTCTTTATTTGTTTCTCTTTCGTACGGAAAAAGGTCAGATACTGTGCAATTGATAAGTGTTTATGCATAGTAATTTTTTGATTGTAGAAAAGTTTTAATTTGGTCAAATTGAATGCTTTTAGATAGAGTTGTAAGGATGATCGATTTATATTGATAATCATTGGGTTGCTGTCGACCCATTGACGACTGATCATGATTTTGTCATTATTGATAATCAGTTTAAATTCTATGTGTCATGTTTAGCTGAAATGTTTTTTCTTTTATCTAAGTTTTTAGTCACAAAATGATATCTAGGCGGTTTCCGAGTTCAATTCCAAGTAGTTTTGATACATGAATCAAGTCGAAACCTTCCCTTGCACCTGTCCTATTTTAAGCATTTCAAGAATATAAGTTTTTCTAAGAACGAAACTAAATTCTTGGTATCAAGCCCAGATACTTTCCAAGCACTACAACCTTCCCAATTTTGATTATAATCGATGATTGATCGAGAAGTCATGTCTGATTATTTTCGATAATTAATTATGAAAATTCCATAATCAGACCTAAATTTTTGTTTTATTTATAATATTTTATATTTGCTTTTACTTGAATATTTCATGACATATAACATACAAACATGTCCAGTGCCTATTATGGAGGTACAATAAATTGAAGAGGTACCAAACAACTGTAAATCCAAGTCTTGTAGATAGTTTCCATGTCTTTTAGATAGTTTTGCATCTGTTCTGAATAAATTGACATAGTTTTGTGCATAATTTGGTATATGGGGAGCTTCAAAGTCAAACAGGGACCTGTCAGCCAGCTGTTGAATTGTTAATCTAGATGGGGAAGGGACAATTTTGATCACCCATAACACTGTCAAAGGGGCCTAGGCTGTTTAACCAATCAAAGTATTCAAGGAAATTGCTACTTAATATAATTCTTGCTTCAAAAATAAGGTCCAATCCTGTAATTAATTTTTAAATTAGCTCCGATTTGGTCAGTTCTGTTTACATCTGGTGATTACACATACCCCGATTAGCAGTGATTTCATGCACTTTGTATTGAGGTTTTATTGTCAGTCAACAATTTTTCAATCATGTCAGGATAGTTATTGGAAATAAGTTATTTTCTATTGTAGAGACATATCCTGTGCTTCCTGGGTACTCCTGAAGTTAAATGTGCCCTGCTGAAGGACACAACAAAAAAAAAGTACCCTGAGTGGGGATCGAACCCAGGATGTCTTGATTCTTTTGATTCTTGATTCTTGATTTGAAGAGTCTTGAAAGCTCATTTGAGCTTGTATACTCTCTCTAAACTTTTCTCTAACCGACTTGGCGTTTCCGGTTCCTGTATTAGGTTAAAATAGTCCTTTCAGTATATCTCAGCCAGATTAAATCTATCTGGCTGTAGGTGTCTGTCTAATCTTGTTTTGAATTTGAGCACTGTGTCACTTGTTACAATTTCCTCAGTAAGAGAGTTCCACATATTTATACACCTCACTGGAAAAGCATTTATTCTCAATTTCTTACGACAACTCGGTTTCTGAATCTTAAACAAATGGCCTCTCGTACAATTGTCATTAAATTCAACAAATTTTCCAGGCTCAATATCTTCAAATCCATGAACTATTTTATAAAGTTGTATCAAATCGTAGCGCTTTCTTCTGTAATGTAGCGTGGGAAGATTTAATCCCTCTAGTCTTTCACTATATGTTAGATCCTTTAATTCAGGCAATAATTTAGTAGCACGCCTCTGAATGTTTTCTATTAACTGTATATTCTTCTTAGTGGTTGGAAAATAGACACTCCCGCCATAATCGATTATTGAACGCACTAAACTCTTATAAAGAGTTAAAAATGAGTCTTTATCAAGAGACTTGAAGGATCGTTTTATAAGGCCCAGTAATTTGTTACATCTATTCACCACATATGTGATATGTTCATTAAATGTCATATTGTTTTGAAACCATATGCCTAGATCTTTCTCAGTAGAGTCTTTTGGTAATGATTTGAGATTTCCATCTTTGTCAATCAGTTTATAATCATAATCAAATTGTTTGTTTCCACATTCAACCACTTTGCATTTCTGAACTGAGAATTCAAGCAACCACTTCTTACTCCATTTACTTAACTTTATTAAGTCTCTTTGCAATTTCTCCTGATCCTTTCTCTCAGCAACTGATGTGTAGACTTTGGTGTCATCTGCAAAAATCTTGCAGAAGCTCTCTAGACTTTCTGGAATATTGTTGATATATATTATGAAGAGGACCGGCCCAAGGACAGAGCCCTGGGGCACACCAGATGTAACGTCTTTCCAACTGGAGCATTTACCATTAAATATAACTCTTTGTCTCCTTTCACTTAAAAAGTCTTCAATCCATTTCAGTAAATTTCCGTCAAACCCGTAGTTTTTTAATTTCAGCAACAGCCTACGATGCGGTATAGAATCAAATGCTTTTTAATATCTAAATACACAATATCAATTTGTTTACTTTCATCAAAATATTTGCTCCAATCATCCAAAACATCTAATAGCTGGAGAATACAACTTCTTTTATGTCTGAACCCGTATTGACAGTCTGTGAAAAGCTTATTCCTGTACATATGATTCATAATCGTGTCTCTGTTTTTTCACAAATCCTGCTAGGCAAACAAGTAAGGCTCACCGGCAGGTAATTTGTTGTTTCACTTTTGTCGCCTTTATTCTTGTATAAAGCAGAAATATTTGCGTCTTTCCAGATACTAGGTATTCTACCTTCAGCAAAAGTCTTATCAAATATAGTTTGTAATGGTACATTCAATATATCCGCTGTCTCTTTTAATACTCGTGGATGACAACCATCAGGTCCCATAGACTTACTAGCGTTCAGATATTTCAAACGTTTAGTTAAATCTTGTAAATCAGTTTTCAATTCTGTTACAGGTGTTCCATGATAACGAATGTCAAAAATAGGCAACACTCCTTTAGGTTCATTCACAAATACTGAAGCGAAAAATGTATTCAGTAAGTCCGCCTTATCAGTGTCATCACAAACAATATTGCCATTTATGTCTTTCAAGTCTGAAACAGTAGTCTTTGACTTTGTTTTTTCTCGTATGTATCTCCAAAACCCCTTGGGGTCAGTCTTCACATTTTTAATCACACTCTGTTCAAACTTCTTTTTTGCTGTTCTGGTTATCTTTGTGCGTTGATTTCTTGCCTGACAATACTTAAAATAGTTATGTCTAATACTCTACCACCAACATTGCACTCCACTTGATCCAGATTTGGCCCTGGATTGCAGGTCAGACGATACAGGTCCTATATAGACACCCTAAGATCATAGGGTATATTTGAAGCAGAGACTTCAAACCAAACTGAATGACTGGAATCATAACCCATTCCCCACCCACTTTTTTGCAATGTTCTAAAACTTGTTACATTACAAATTACGCCATTTCCCATTCTTACATGCTTTGAAGTGTTTTCTTTTTAATGAATAATTCAAAACGAAACCCAGCATGTGTCGTAAAAATTACTGACACGGGTTACTTTCTGTATAAATGTTCTGTTTACATATTTTTAGAATTTTTCGACAGCAACCGCCATTTTCTCCGGCACGTGCGGAAATTTTATTAGCCCAAAGAAAAATTTTCGGTAAACCTAAACAGTGCATATTTCAAGTCTTTTCGAAACTTACGAATCGATTGTGTACATATGTATGCGAACATGCCGAGTCTTTTACCTGAGGTACTTTTATTATTTTTCTCATATACGTCTACAAATATATCTACAACTCCATATCACCCACAATCCAATGATACGGTTGAGACTTTTAATAATTTAAAATATACAGATCCAGTTTCATAACTTGCCCAACCCAGCCACCAGACAGGTAAGAAAATAACAATACAAAACAGTGTAATGCGTTTAATAAGACACATAAGAACAACCTGACTAGCTCTTTCCATGTAAATTATCAAACCTACAAGCATCAACCAAAACACTGGAAAGCTGCCTAGAATGTCCGGTAGGGCGTACGGCAGTATGTAGAGATAGCTATCGAACTCTTACTTACTTGGATACTTGGTAGTATAACCGACACGATATAGTTCAGCTCTCAATTTCTGCTTCATCGAAGCTAATGTCTTGTCCTGAACAGCTGTGTCTCGAAGAGTATTCCATGTGTCGAACACTCTGTACTAAAGCCAACAGAACACTTGGACTCGTGAGAAGAAACTTATTTTCTTGCCCCAAAGATGTTAAAGAACGGTACAAGTAGGCAATGATAAGGAAATTGCGCAATCAGAAAGAAATTCCCACTCTGAAAACCAAGCGGTGGGAAAAAAACCAATTTGACACTAAGGTACTTATACCGAGAAATCATATCATAAGCCGAGTAAGCAGCTATTTCCCAATAGGCGGTCACTCAGTTACCCGAACTTAACTTAAAACATGAAAACGTACACAAGGCTCAAACAGCACACAAATTCGACTCCAAAACACAAAACAATTAGAACCATAACAGAAGTATCGCCTTGAATAAAATATAAAGGTTTGATCCTTTGGAAACCGTAAAAACATTAAGAGGGAGATATATGGACTATATTGTGCAATTTCGGGTAATGAACCCTCATCAGTAACCCTTTTAAACCGACAACGAAAGCCAGACTATATTACTGTAATTTCTAAAACACGAGAAGTCTAGAAATCAAAGACACATTCTAAACGGGGTAAAATAATTTAAACATTGCTTAGAAGTATGTTTCTAAACGTGAGTGTTTTGAACACTTTGAATTAAAGCAGCTTATAAAGGACTGGTGCGCTCAGTCCTGGAATATGGAAGTTCTGTTTTGGATCCTCATACTAAAGGCATTCAGGAGGAATGGGAAAAGGTACAGAATCGTGCCGCTAGATTTGTAACCAGGATTTTTACTTTCGAAGAAGGAAGTATGACTGGCATTCTTGAACAGCTCAAGTGGGAATCTCCCAAGAAAAGGAGGACGGATAATCGACTTATATTGCTAAACAAAGGCATGAAGGGTAAAGTCAGAATACCTACAGATGACCTTATCCCAAAGACTAGGCGTAGAATTAGTCACTCCATGGTAGTTCAGCTACCATCTGCTAGTATAGAGGCATATAAATGTAGTTTCTTTCCCCAGTCTATCGGGGACTGGAATGACCTCCCTAACTCTGTTTTCCGCCGCTGAAATGTCAGATGATTGCGTGTCCTTGACTTGTACCGGCCCTATACGTATAGTATACTACTTGTACCTTTTCATTTATTGGTCTAAAAAGTGTGGATTAACCAAACGTAAATCAACACATTAATAAGAAATGTGATGGGCCATACCATCGTATTTGCACATCTTTTCTAGCAATCACATTTGATACGGGTGAAATCCCTAAAAAGGTACAAGTAGGCAACGATCAGGAAAAGACGCAATCAGAAAAAGATTCCAACTCCAAAAACCGAGGTGGGAAAAAACTAAATTAACATTCATGTACTTATATCACGAAAACATATCGTAAGCCGAATGAGCAGCTAAAGAATGTAAGTTGTTAATATTTGTCCACTTTTCAAGAAATGTAACCCATCCCATGCTTGTTATTACCGCCCAGTTTCTTTTTGTTTTATGTCTTGGTGTTTAAGATTTTTGTGCTGTTGGCGCCTAATGTATGTTTTCATATTTTTAGTTAAGTTAAGGTAACTTAGTGGCCACCTATTGGGAAAATAGCTGCTCATTCGGCTTACGATATGTTTTCATGGTATAAGTACCTGATTGTTAGTTTGGTTTTTTCCCACCTCGGTTTTTGGAGTTGGAATCTTTTTCTGATTGCGCTTTTTCCTGATCTTTGCCTACTTGTACCTTCTTTGACTTGTATTCCTTGCAAACATCTAGAACATATTAAGTTCAAATATCATGGGTCATCTTGATGCACATAACCTTTTGTCGGACAAACATAATGTATTCAGAAAATGACATATTTGTGAAACACAGTTGACAACAGTAATAAATGATTGGACACTTCTGCTTCTGCTTCGTACAGTATAGGGCTAGTTTCAGCATTATACACCGGGGAGAGAGAGCGGCGATGTCTAGTAATACCGTGTGAACGGGTCCTTGAAGCTCTCCACTGTATCAGTGTAAACCACCTCTGTATCCAGCTGGTTCCATTCATTAATTGTTTTCACAAAGAATGACTGTTTTAGCTGCTCAGTATTATAGTTTCGAAAACTGTAATAAAAATTTTCTATTACAAAACATCCCTTTGGACATCCCTTGAGTAAAGTTTTGAAATTGCAGTATATTTACATGTATTTGACTATCGTCGCCGGTTTTATAAATGGTCACTGATTGAGGGATCAGTACCCTAAATTGCGCAATATGGCCCATACTACCTCCTTTTGAACGTTTTTACTGCTTTCAAATGATCAAACTTTTATATTTTATTTTCTATTACAAAACATCTATCTTTGTTGACACTGTACCTATCGACAAAGTGTTTTGTATATTTCCGAGATCTGATATATCTTTTTGGCTTTTTTAGGTTTTAAGAACTCATCTGCTGGTATAGCCGGCACTATCCCCTCGACCACTTTATACATAAACACCCGCCTATTTACACTACGACGCTGCTCAAGTGAGGACAGGTCTAATGTTTCCAGAATTCGCGTCACACAACCGTCATCTCGCGTTTTGTAGTCTCCAGTTATGAAGCGAGCTGCTTATTTCTGTACCCGTTCCAACTTGTCAATGTCCTGTTTTATGTATGGATCCCAGACAATGGAACCATAGTCTAGGATAGATCTGACCAGCATCGTGTAGGCTTGTATTTTTTCTACAGTCTAAGTCAAACAAAATATAAAAGTTTGATCCTTTGCAATATTTTTCTAAATAAACAGTTCCATAAAGAGCTTACACCTGTCCTGTCACGGACACCCCTATACCTTATACAGGCGTAAGCTCCTTTCATCAGATGAAAGACATAAATGTTCAAGTCAGTGGGGTTCAGAAGGTGCTTAGAAACATCAATCCACAGAAAGGCAAAGGCCCTGATGAAATACATGACAGAGTCCTTAAAGGATGCAGAAAAGTAATAGCCCCAATGCTTTCCATAATATTTCGAAAGTTGCTAGTTTTAGAAAAAAAATCCCTACAGATTAAAAGCATTCCAAATGCATGTCCCTTTTACAAGAAAGGTGATAATCATGATCCAAGAATATGGGTCCAATTCTCTGGCTTGCATCTGTTCTGAGCTATGCTAGCAGCCTCATGAAACACCTTGAAGAATCGAATATTCTGTATGATCTCCAACACAGGAGATCTGACTTCCGAAGCAAACATACACAGCTTATTGTCCCTGAGGGTGAAAAATCTTGCAACATACCTGTAACATCCGGCGTTTCCCAAGGGACAGTCCTCTGTCCCATTCTTTTTGAGTCTACATTAATGTTAATTACCTGAATATAGTACTCTATGGCTATTTGCAGTATCATATACTGAAGAAATTAACTCTATTCTGGATGCAAACGATCTCCAGGAGGACCTCAATGCAACTGCGAGATGGGAACAGGATTGGCTCATGTGCTTCCACCCAGATAAATGCAACATATTTAGTATCTCTTCTAAACAAAAACCTATCGAATTTGCATACAAACTTCCTGCCCACATTCTCGAAAAACACTCCTATATATTTTCCTATTGGTCCTTTGAGATCAGCGATGGTATTTTGAGATATCAGAAAATCATTGTCGGTTTACATGTAGATTCCTTTACTAACCAAAGTTTCATATATTTGGTCCCATTTGGATTATAATGGTCTTTGCATCGACTATCCTGTTGAAAAGTGCAGAATCACAGTAATTCTCTTTGGCTCCATGTTGCCAAGTCTATAGGGTCACTGAAGAGGCTTAAGAAGCCGAAACCGCGGTATAGCCCATTCCCTTTCTCGTTAATACGTTGGCTGCTCTTAAAGGATCTCAGTTTTATTTTTATTTGCTAAATGCTGTGGTGCTGTGCCGTGTGGCGGCCCTAAAAAGTCACCCGTACATCATCCATAGTGCATATTATATTTTCCTATTGGTCCTTTGAGATCAGCGAGGGTATTCTGAGATATCAGAAAAATATTATCGGTTTAGATTCCTTTTCTAACCAACGTTTAATATATTTGGTCCCATTCGGAGCATAATAGTCAGTGCAAAATTACAGTAATTCCCTTTGGCTCCAGGTTGCCAAATCTATAGGATCACTGAAGAGGCTTAAGTAGCCGAAACCGCGAGATGACCCATCCCCTTGCTCGTTTATGCATTCGCTGCTCTTAAAGGATTTCAGTTTTATACCTGACAATTAAACCCTAACTGCTGTAAACACATTCGGACTGAGAAAGATGCGTATAAACTGTCATTTTATCCTCGCGCTATAGTGTATTGGAATCATTGTTACTGCAGAGACATTTGGGTGCTTCAAGGGTCTCCTAATAACTATCCTTGACTGATTTGAATCATGTATCATCGTCGCATTTTAGGGCGACTAGTGATTATAGCTCTAATGGCCACTGTCTTGTCACTCCTAATGTAATCGACTCAGTCTATATCTGCATTTATTGGCGAATTTGATTGGTCGAATTACCGGCGCAATTTATGAAAACTCTTCTGTCATTGGCTAATTAAATAATATCCTCCACACATGTACATTATCTGTCAAAACAAGGATGAAAGAAATTTACACTGATCGAAACTTTGGATTAAAGAAGATGACAGTAAAAACTGAATGACACTTCTTAAAGGGATTAAATTTTCAGCCCCCGGCGATGGTTTTCAAAGCTTTATTTGAACAGATGGATAAATTAGAAGGTAAGATTAATTGTTTTTATCACCTGTCAATTACCTGAGAAGACAGGTGATTTCAGGTGTATGTATCCTCAGGGCCAAATCATAGTGTGAATTTGTGTATTGACAGATATATTGTTTGGATGTCTCTTGTTTATTATTTTCTTGTCAGAACCTCGTGAAAGTTGAAAACACGCCAGTTTCATTTGTTATATTTATTTTTTTTCATCATTTTATTTTTCCAGATTTCAGATAATTAACAATAAGTATTTAGATAAAGTCACTGACACTACACAAGCCACAACTTATAACTCATACCAACATATACTATGCCATGCTTTCAGTTCATGAGTGTGTCACAGGCCCTTAACACCATGCTTATTATAACCATGTTTTTAGGGCCACAAGGAATATTGGCTCTGGCGATATGGGTCGCCTTCCGAAAATAAAGTAGATAGTTCACTATTCTTACATGTATTTCTAGTTCTTGGAAGAACACAGATACTAGAAAACGATGTTGTTACGTCAAGAGGTTTTATAAATGTTGTTGAACAGATACATGTAAATGGTACAATAATTGATGATAATGTTGATATTTAAGGTATAACTTTGCTATTTTCATCACAAAAACATACATGTAATTGTTATGGGTGCTCATTACAATCGCCCTGTGAAAAACTTTTGCAGTGTATTTTTATTTATTATTATTATTATTTTTTGAAAGTTTTTTTTGTACAACTGAAAAATACATGTGCTGCGCTCACATCAAGCAGATTACAAATCACAAGCTACAATTTCAGCTGATGGGATACAAGTGTAAAAAAAGAAGCTAGATAAGGAAGTACATCTCCAGCAAATGAATTTATCATTTGTATTTTGCTGTGAAAGAGCTGCCTTATGTAACTTGAATAAAATCAGCTGATAATGCTATCAGGTGGATTAACTGGTTTATTTCAGTCTCATAAAGATGCATAAATGTGTATTTCAATCTGTACATTTTTTTTTTTTTTTTTTTTTTTTTTTTTTTTTTTTTTTATAGAAACATAAAAGAATGCTAAGATAATAATTTTTGAAAAAAAAAATGTAATATTAAATGAGCCACATCATGAGAAAACAGGATTTTCGCTTATGCGAAAACAAAGGCACAGATCACCCTATGCAGTAACTGCACAGCTGACAGTGGCGGATTTAGAGGGGGTTCAAGGGGTTCGATTGAACCCCCCTCTGGAGCCTAATTATTTCATTTTCATGGGGAATATCAAGAAATTTTGTGTGAAATTAGGCAGACGAACCCCCCTTTTGTTCATTTGAACCCCCTCTTTAAAAATCCTGGATCCGCACCTGGCTGATCAGCGCCTTTTCAAGCTTCCCGCATTCTTCTGTTGCTGCAAAGGCCCTGGTCGGAGACCCCGATGGGGGGTTTTCTCACGTCTAGGCACAAATGATCATTGACACTTGTTCACTCCTGTATCCATCGCCAAAATATAGCTCCAATGGAGCTGGCACAATTGGGCAATAAATCTCAGAAAATATCTTGTAGCTTTCAGCTTTTATCATCATTATCAGTAAACTGTGAAAATAACAAGAGCAACAGTCTCCAGGTGTACGATATCAGATTTCTAGAGGTTTCAGATTTTCTTCTTTTTGTGTTAGAAATTTCATATTTCGAGTCTGTGGGTACTAATTTATATGGTTACTCACAATTGTGGGTATTTAAAATTTGGGAGCACTTTTAAATTTTTTAAGCTTTTCATACTTTATTTTCTCAAATTTTGGGCAAGTAAATTTTGTGGTCTTCAACTTTGTTGGTACTCAAAATATGTGGGTATTCAAAAGTGGATGATCAAATTTTGTAGGCCATGAAAATTGGTGGCAATTAGAAGATATAGATATTTTAGTAAGATGTTATTACATAAAGTTGCGTCAATCGAAATATTTATGAGTCTTCAAATTTGAGTGTATTCAAAATAAGTGGGTATTCAAAAGTGCATGTTAATATTTTGGGGTATTGAAAATGTTAGAACTATATTGTCTTGTTACAAAAAGCATGGGCAAGTTATGTTGGTCTTCACTATAAGAATGTTCACAAAATTCAATCACACAAAATTGTGGGTATTCAGAATAAGCTGGGTCATAAAATTATGAGTCAAGACTGAAACTGTTCGTATGAAACTGGTGTGGTCTTGGGGTTCTCATGGAATCGTTGGTGTTCAAGTTATTTGTATGTACAATGTGTATTCATAAATTAAAGAATTTCACACTCTGTGTGCTCAGTAATTGCCAGTGGGTACTCAACATGTGGGTACCTAAAATAGTTTGGTAAAAATGCAGAAAGTATGCACATGCATATAAACTGAAAGTCTCAATATGGGAAAAATGCCACCTTAATATCTTTATAGACTCAGATCAGTGTTCCATTTAGTCTGAGCAGACACTGTGTCCATTGTCTAAATATTGAGACAAAGAGCAAATTAGAAGTTAATGACATTTCATATAATTCTTGAAACAAACAGGTGGCCAGAGTCAGCACTGTAGCACATTATCTCGTTTTCTCACTGCAGTAAAGCAATTATCTTCTTTATAAGAATTTATTGTGACAGCCTTAAAGATTAGAAAAACCAGCAAAAATCTCTGAAAACTGGCGATGGATGTAGGAGTGTGTTGTGCATACTTAATTTTTGATCTATAGTTGCCACTTTCTTTGATCGCTGTAGCCTAGCTGTATTACTCATAACTTGCCCTTTTATGGATTTAATTTTTAATCAATGACTATTTTTTAGTCGTCAGATCATTGCATTTGGTGCATAGATCGATACTATTATGGTTGAATGTTATGAATTATGCAGATCAAGTTTTTGACCTTTCTCGTTTTGTCTTGAAATATATGGTTCTTATTTTAAAAGCATTAACCTTGAAAAGTTTAGAGGAATAGCATGGACCAGAATGAACTTTGCATTTCTTGATTCATTAAGTCACATTTTATCTAGACAGGCTAAAATTATTTTCTTACTAAGTTCAACAAAAATGCAAAAACAAACATTGAATTGTGGAGGTGGTCCTTTTATACTTTATATGGTACATGTGTTAACAAAATAAGTTTTGGTTCACAGTCAAGCATGTAAGCCATGTCATGAGAAAACCAGATTTTTGCCTATGTGAAAACAAAGGCGCAGATCAGCTTCGCAGTAACTGCGAAGCTGTTCAGCACCTTTGTTTTCAAAACATGGATAGTACAATTCCTCTACTTTCTAAACCCAAGATTTCCAGCCTCAAGCCATATTCTGTAGCTGCACAGACCGGTTTGTGTCAGACCTGGGTGGAAACCCCAAACACAGGTTTTCCCGCGTGGCGGTTAAAATCCTGTGGATTTGTTGTCCTACCAGTGGCTTCTACCTCATTAATTGGTATGAGAAACATTTCCAAATTTCAATTTGTTTTGGCCTGATTCGACTCTGGTCTGAAAATCTGTTAGACAAGCTTCATGGATAAGGGGTTGAGTCTGATATAACACAGTCTTTTAAAACTGCAGTCCACAATATACTATGATAACATGACCTGCTTAACCTAATTTTTTTTATCCAAAATATAGAAACACAGATTGTTGGTACACATTAGAACCGCCTCACCATTAGAACCGAGACGGCTCTAACACGTACCCACTGTTTTGGATCAAAAATAAGTAAAAATATCAAAATTTACATTTATTAACTGCAAATTTTCAATTTTTCATCTCTAAAATATCTCTGTATTGCATGGACATGTTCTTATAATCTGGTCTATATGCAGGCTAGATTTCCTATTACTTTACCATCTATATAGTTTAAATAAAAGAACACAGAAGTTTTGGTAATTTGAGTCTTTTGTCAATTATAGCAAAAATTATTGAATTTTATCAATATTTTCCCATATTAGAAGACATATTGCTCTGACAGATGGCCATTCATCATTTTCTGCACATTTAAATCCCTACATATCTCCTCACACAGCCTTTTCTCTATACGAAAAAAAAAACTGGATCTGGTTTCTGGTGTATACCAAATTTTTTCCCAATTGGTTGAAAAAAATTCCCAATTGAACTGAAATATTCCCAATTAAAAGGGTAAACTTTCCCAATTTGGCTAAAAAACTGCCCTATTTTTTCCCCAAATAATTATGCTATTTTTCCCAAAATCGCGACATTTTTTCCCAATTTCATGGGTACAAAAAAATTCCCAAAAAGGTAAAAAAAAAAGTCCTGCCTTAAAACCAAGCATTTTACATTATAAATGGCTAAAAGCTGTAAAAATTGGTCATCAGCAATTACTGGCTTGGTTGTCACAGCACATTACTACAGTAGCTGGAAAATATCTGATCCAAGCCATTACTAATGTCAAAAGCGTTTTGATAAAATTTGATTGCTAAGCGAAAAAATAAGGGTCACTCCGGACAGAATAGACTCAGGCAGAATAGACTCAGGTTAGTAGGAAGTAGGCGCCATCAGATCTGGCTCTGAAAAGAAGGCTCTTTGGCATAATGGTTATATTAAACCATATTTGACGAATAGATTTTCCTGTCATTATCATTTGGGTGAGTCCACTTTCATGTTTCGGGGTGTTAGGAGTGATTTTTAATTTTTATCTCATTTTTCGATGAAAATTCTCTAAGCAAACAGAATAGCCCCAGATGGGACGCCGCGTTCTGCAGTGTCACATCTGGGTCTATACTGTTTGCCCATGTCCCACAAAAGGGATGAGTTAATAATCTCCTCACCCAGAAAGCCAGGTGTCATGAGTTTGACATTTTATTCAATATTTGGTGACTTGTTAAAATAAATAGCCAATCTATATGTTGCTTTAAATATTCTGCTTGGTTGACTATAATCCTGACTTACAAAAGTATCTTCACCTCAAATAAAAACATGATATTATTTTTCACTGTGTTTGTACTGAATTTAGGTGTATATGATTTCAACTTTGGTCATATTTTGTCATAACATATATTCTCTTTGGTGTCATTGCACTATTAATTTTTTTTTTTTTATGAACCACAATATGAGAAAACCTAATTTTTGCATTCATGACATTGTGTAAAATGTCTTAGCTTGAAAAATTACCTTTCTCCCCAATTCCCTTAAATGTCGTTTTTTTTTTTTTTTTCAGATCCCTGCTCCCTAAAACAACAAAACGTTTTAGCTTTCTCTCCCTGTAAATAAATAGCTATTCTCCCCAGATCCCTGAACATAAATGTATAAATGACCCTTCTACCCAGGTTTCCAAACTCCTGGTAGGCCCCAAGAAACAATTAATTTCATGCGTTAAATGTTCTTGACCAGGTGCCCTTGACTTGTATTTCACAGTCGATTGACTTTGTAATTTTTGTTTTGATCAAATTTGGGTTTTCTCTTCATCTGTGATAGCTGGTCCGTAGTAATTCTCATGGCATTGACATACCCTTCAAGCACACACCTTGACCTAGTACCATTGACCTAGTATATTTCACAGACCACTGACTTTATAACTTTTTATGTCAAGTTGTTGTTTTGTTCTGCTCCTATGATAGCGACTATAACTTTTTATGTCAAGTTGTTGTTTTGTTCTGATCCTATGATAGCTACGAGTGTGAAAAAACTTCTTTGGTCAATCTCCTTGACATACCCTTTAAGCATGTCACCTTGACCGGGTACCCTTGACCTTTATTCCATGCTTTAGTTGTTTTGCCTGATACAGGTGAGATATTGACCTCCACAATGTTCCGTCGGGGTGTGGGCAGGGGATCACCACTTCCTGGGTATGTCTCAGTACTTGTGGAGTAAGTGCCCAAGGACAACTTGGTGCTGGTGGTTTTCGAATCCCTATATACTAACCTCAAGTGATGCAGAATCCAACAATGATTCTAATAACTGCACCCCACAAGACTGCTTTTAGTGTAGACTATTTTTAGCTCACCTGAGCCGTCAGGCTCACAAGGTGAGCTTATAGTATACCCATGCTCCGTCGTCCGTCCGTCCGTCCGTCGTCCGTCCGTCGTCCGTCCGTCGTCCACCATTTTCAAAGATCTTCTTCTCTGAAACCGCTTGGACAATCAAAGCCAAATTTTACATGAAGCATCTATGGGAAGGGGGAACCAATGTGTATATAAATAATCCAGGTCACATGACCAAGATGGCCGCCATGCCCATATATGGTAAAAACCCTTCAAAAATCTTCTTCTCCGGAACCACTGGACCGATTTCAACCAAACTTGGCATGAAGCATTGATGGCTCAAGCACTACAATGTGTATATAAATCATGACCTTGCGGTGACCTTGACCTATTTTACGGCAAGGTCAACATAGGTCGCCAATGCATTTGAATGGGAAAAATTGTTAAATTGTCATTTAAAGGAAAAATCTTGCAGAAAATGAGCAGTAGGACTGAATATTAATAATTCTGAAAAAAATTGGGCACCAGGGGCTCATCGCCCCCACCCCGGGGCAATATACATGTATATTATCATAATATTCAAACATCTTCTTCTCTGAAACCGCTTGGCCAATCAAAGCCAAATTTTACATGAAGCATCTATGGGAAGGGGGAACCAATATGTATATAAAAAATCCAGGTCACATGACCAAGATGGCCGCCATGCCCACATATGGTAAAAACCCTTCAAAAACTCTCTTCTCCGGAACCACTGGACGGATTTCAACATAACTTGGCATGAAGCATTGATGGCTCAAGCACTACAACGTATATATAAATCATGACCCTGTGATGACCTTGACCTATTTTACGGCAAGGTCAACATAGGTCACCAATGCATTTGAATGGGGAAAACTTTTAAAATGTAATTTAAAGTGAAAGTCTTGCAGGAAATGGGAAGTAGGACTGAAAATTAATGATTCTGAAAAAAATTGGACCCCAGGGGCTCATGTGCCCCCACCCCGCGGCAATATACATGTATATTTCCATAATATTCAAACGTCTTCTCCTCTGAAACGGCTTGGCCACAAATAAAGCCAAATTTTATGTGAAGCATCTATAGAATGGGCGAATCAATGTGTATATAAATAAACTAGGTCACATGACAAAGATGGCCGCCATGCCCATATATGGTAAAAACCTATCAAAAATCTTCTTCTCTGAAACCAATAGACTGATTTCAAGGAAACTTGGCGTGAAGCATCGGTGGCTAAAGTACTTTAATGTATATATAAATCATGACCCTGTGATGACCTTGACCAAGTTTATGGCAAGGTCAACATGGGTTGCCTATGCATTTGAATTGGGGAAAACTGTTAAAATGTCATTTGAAGGGAAAAGCCAGCAGGAAATTGGCAAAGGACAGAATATTGAAGATTCAGAAAAAAGAAAATGGCCCAAGGGCTTCATCTGCCCCTGCAGTGCACTGGAATTAAATACCATAATATTCATACATGTTTATTGGTATATGCAGCAGATCTCAGGTGAGCGTTTACAGGACCATTGGTCCTCTGGTTATAGTTTTGGCACTTCCTTGTTGATATTTTATATATTTTCCATTGCACTTTATATTTGTATTATGGTTTTAATGCTAGCTATTGCAATATTTGAGAAGCCTATACATAATGAAGTATTCCTATTTCAAGTGTTATGAAAAGATTACCCGCTGTTTGAATGCAGGTGTGCATTACATGTGAAAATAGATTAATAGATAATACAGGTTTAGGTTTCACAATTTTGAATTAGATTTTGAATTTGTTAATTGTTGCATTCCGGCTGTGACAGACATCATGTGATTATTGTCTGTTATTTTTTTATTTTATTTTATTAGCTCACCTGAGCCAAAGGCTCACAGGTGAGCTTATAGTATACCCATGCTCTGTCGTCCGTCGTTGTCGTCGTTGTAGTCGTTCACACTTTTCAAACATCTCCTCTGAAACCACTTGGCCAATCAAAGCCAAACTTCATGTGGAGCATCCTAAGGAAAGGGGAACGAAAGTTTGTATAAATGGTCCAGGTCACATGACCAAGATGGCCGCCATGGCTATAAATAGCAAAAACCTTTAAAAATCTTCTTCTCCAGAACCAGAAGGCCTATGATTTTGAAACTTGGCATGAAGCTTCAGGCAATAGAGCTCTACAAAGTTTATATAAATCATGACCCTGGGATGACCTTGACCTATTTTATTGCAAGGTCAACATAGGTCGCCCATGCATTTGAATGGGGAAAATTGTTAGAATATGATTGAAGGGCAAAACTTGCAGGAAATGGGCAAATGGACAAAATGTTTATGTTTATGAAAAAAATTTGTCCCGAGGGGTTTATCTGCCCCTGCCCTGGGGCTGTATACATGTATATGACCATACTATTCAAACATCATCTGCTCTGAAACCACTTGGCCAATCAAAGCCAAACTATATGTGGAGCATCGTTAGGAAGGTGCAATGAAAGTTTGCATAAATGGTCAAGGTCACATGACCAAAATGGCCGCCATGGCTATAAATAGCAAAAACCTTTAAAAATCTTCTTCCCCAGAACTAGAAGGCCTATGATTTTGAAACTTGGCATGAAGCATCAGGAAATGGGGCTGTACAAAGTTTGTATAACCCTTGGAAGACTTTGACCTATTTCACGGCAAGGTCAATTTAGGTGAATGGGGAAAATTGTTACAATGTCATTTGAAGGGCAAAACCTGCAGTAAATTGGCAAATGGACTGAATCTTTATGATTTAAAAAAGAAATTGACTCCAGAGGTTGCTCTGATCCTGCCCTGGGGTTATATACATGTATATTACCATTCTAGTCAAACAAGTCTATTGGTATATAACTCAGGTCTCAGGTGAGCGTTTACAGGACCATTGTTCCTCAGTTTTTTTTTTTTTTTTTTTTTTTTTTTTTAAATTAAAATTGAGTGTTTGCATGAGTAAACCAACAATCTGGGTTTCTGACCAGGTCTGACACAAACCAGGCTGTGTGGCCACAGAAGATGACTGGAGGCTGCAACATTTTGCATATGCAAAAACGAAGGCGCAGATCAGCTTCACAGTAACTGTGAAGCTGATCAGCGCATTTGTTTTCACTACATGAATAGTAAAATTTCCAGCCTCTAGCCATCTGTTCTGCTTGTACAACTCTGTTTGTGTGGGACTTGTTCGGATACCACATTGTTGGTTTTATCATGATTCAGATATATTAAGGAAGTATCTGATCAGCTGATCAGTGCCTTAGTTTTCAGCTTCTGGGATAGTACAATCTGTCTTCTTCTGAAATCTGAAATTCCAAGCTCCTACTCACTCCTGTCATTCTACAGGCAGGTTTGTGTCAGACCTGGACCCAATTTCATCAAAGCATTTAGGACAAAGATTTGTCCTATATAGTTTGAGATATGATTTAGGAACTTCCTAGGACAAAAAATACTTGATGAAATTGGGCCCAGGCTAGTCTGAAACACAGAGGACATGTTTTTTTTTTCATGATATATATCTCAATTATGAACAAGAAAAGATATGACACAAGTGTCATATCAATAGCCTGAATTTTTTTATCGCAGTCAGTAACGTATAAGACAAAACGCGCACCGAGCGTGTGGAAAAATATGCCGCAAATTTAACCAATGTATTTCTATAGACATAGAGATACCTTAATTCAACAAACATCAGAAGCACGTCGGAGACACGTAACAAACGCATTTAATACATACGTGGTTTGTCAGAAAGGTTCGTGTAGACCATTTATATTTTCAACAGAAAAAGGAATATATCTGCTTTTGCAAAAGTGTTTTATAAGCAAATATAGATGGAATTTTATTGAAATCTGACAAAAACACGTCATCTACAGCCTTTTCCCTGCACTTCCGAACAGAGGGCGGGGCAAAGGTCAACGTCTCTATATGACGTATCTTGACATTTTAAGCCGCCAGCGTGTTATATATTTGTTTCAGGGTGTTTTTTTTTAACAAAAGATCCTTGGCTATCAACATTTTTATGTCTGTGTATCCAGCTGTCAAATGCAGATACGCCGTACCAATTCTCGCAAAATTGTTCGACCGCCTGTTGAACATGTGTAACAATTTCTTGCGACGAGCATGCCAGACAGGTGATCTTCCGTTTATCATCATAGGTGGACTTCTGAGCAGCTGAAAATCGACTGTGCCACAACTACTGTGAACTAAATAGTAACTGACAGACCGATGACTTTTCTGCTGTTTGTAACATTTTCATCGTATCTGTGGGTGATTTCCTTAACGAAACATACAATCGGCGTCGGCTGTTCTCCGACGTCAAATTACGCCATTATTTCAAACAGATTTTTCGGTCTGCTAGAAAATATGTCATATTTAACGTGTTGATACTTCAAATTGAAACAAATTCCTCAAATATGCTCATAAGATATTGCTGCTTATATTTATACAAAAACAAATAAACTTAAACAACAGCACTTTACTTTTCCTGCTAGCCAAGGTGTCCACAAACCTCGCACATGTGCTTTCTGTACGCTTGGTGTACGTTAAAGTATTTTTAAGTATGCAGCATGCTTAAAGCTGGACGTGTCTCGGGTATGTGTCTTATACGAAAAAGTTCAGCACGCGTTACATTAAACGTTTAATACGCGCCTATACTGTATTGTGTGCTTAACATAACTGTGACATAACACAAAAGTAATCCAAAATTTTCAGCATGCTGAGATTATTATACGACCTGTACACACCTTAGACACACGCTAATCATTTGTGACTGCTAATTACACCATAGAGACTACGGGTCGCCGCCCATTCGGGCCTAAAGAAATAGATATACTATGCATGGCTACTTGTGCCTCCAGGTAAAGCTAAATACACTGCTGATTGACCATCTGATTACTGGTTAACCGCGCTTGTCTGAACCTGCCGAGGAAACATTTCAAGTCAAACCATCCATATGTATATAAGCCTTTTGTGTCTTAGTTGGATAGTTATATTTCAAGCACTTGTTGGATGTCATGACACCCTCACCTGTAAAATGGAGGCAACATCTCAACATGACCTTAGCTGTTGACTGGGACGTAAAGCATCAATTCAAACAAACAAATCACGCCAAGAGGTTGCAAAAGTGGTCAGAGATTTTCCCATACTTCCATGTTGTGGTTTTAGTCCTTTACTATAGGTAATTAAAGTTTAAGAAGCAAATTTTCTTATTCAGCGTGTTGAGATTTTTTCATACGCCAGGGTCGCGTTTGTCTTGTACGCTAATGTGCGACTGCACTTTTCAAGATTGACGTGTATGTATGGGTATGGGTATATACTTAGAGGATATTTTACTTTATGAGTTGAATACCAAATATATTTAATCGAGTGTGTTGATTTTGTACATTTTCCCACTGAAGAGGCAGGCGGTGAAAATCCAAAACAAAAAACAAATATTGAAAACACAAATCAATAATTCACCGTAAACAAAATAACGTGTTTGTGACGTCGCACATAAACATTCATGTCCGCCTAGAATGAGTTCACTGGAAAACATTTTAAAATGTATAAAGCATTTATTTATTAGTCGTGTTAGAATCGAAATAATTTTACTTTTCGGTGAATTTTCTTTGATTAACGCGTGATGTTGTCGGGCAGATGCGATATATAATTCTCTCCGGCTGCGCCGTCGTGAATTAATACATCGCAATCTGCCCTCCAACACCCCGCGTTAATCACGATAATTCACCGAAAACAAAGGATCTAACAATTATATTTTATTTATGTTTCATTCGTAAATAACGGAGTTAAAGGCATTAGAATTTCTGACGTGAAACACTTTTTAATGACGTCAAGTGAATGGAAACATCAGAAGTTATCAGAAATTTACAGTTAAAATATCGGCTGATATCAATCACTTGTGAAAATCATCAGATATCTCAACATACACCTTACATAATTTACACCTATGTAATACATTTATCTTTTTGCCATTGAAGATACTGTTATACATCATTTCAAATTCAATATTTGATAATGCAACATTCATCTGTCTGGGCCTACCAGTTATCGCCAGTACTGAACAACTTTTTTCAGCGTACTGCTAAATAGACTCCATAAAAAGGAAGAATAAAAACGAGTTAAGAAAGAAAAGAAACTTATTATAATAACCAAAAAAAAAAATAAAAAATAAATAAAATAAAAAAAAAAAAAAAATGAATAGCGGATACGCGGCGAGATTCGAACCTGTAAGAGTCTAATTGGAAGACCGACGCGAAAACACACTGAGCTAATGGGGCCGACAGACTTTTAACGGCATTACTCATGTTATTATTAACATTTATGGTCTATAAATAATAATAATCTAAAAATAGTTGCCATTATCGGCTGGTTTCCCGTTATCAGGTTTATGTTATATGTAAATATATTCGGAATAGGAACCAGTGCAATGCTTAATTGATACCGAATCATTTTCCCGCCCTTGATCACTACAAAGAGAAAGAGAATCAGGCCATTTCGGCTTCATTCGTACCTTCGAGGTTATCATAAAAAAAGCTAGTGAAGTGACCACGGCAGTGTAGCGCTAAATACAAACCGCGATGAACTATTATTATTATGAAGAACAGACAGGCACTACAGGCATAATCAATGATCGAAATCATGTCTTAAGCATGTACATGTAGTTTATAAATTAGAAACCGAAATAACAATTTATATCGAAATAATTGGGGACGAATATGCCTAAGGCTTGCAAAGACCGCAGACTGATGACCGCTGACCGAATCACTACCCATGGCCTCTAAGCATTCTTTTTAATTTGAAACGTTAGTAATTTTCAAACTTTTAAGTGTCCCAGTTGACAAAACAATCAAATTACTTTTTGAATGTCTACAGCTTTACACCCTAAAATAATCATATTGACGAATAAACAATCTTTTAAAACCGGACTTCTTTTTTTCTCGGATGGATATCTATATGGGCCTTTTCCATTACAATTATAACTAAAGAATAATACATTGAAGGGTTGAGGCCTATAAAAAAATGCATGTGAGATTTTTTCCCAAACACTTATGAGTGTTATGTATTAAAATATCACTGGAAACATGAGATCATCATGCATTGCATCTTATTAGTGATATAGATCCAGAAGGTGTTGGAATTCCATGTCACATACATTTTGCTGAGAAAAGAATTAGAGCTGATTTTGTGTGGCATAACTGAAATTGCTGATACATCATGAGCTGCTTCACAAGAAAACCTTGCATTATGCCTGGTACAATTTGGGTCTTACCACCACTGAATGGATATAGATAGTTAAAGCTCAAGATTTAGGATTCCCCCCCCCCCCAAAAAAAAAAGGATTTTTATTATTGACATACTGAAAAACTGCACAGCTGTTTTGTGTCTTTGTTTTCACATATTTTACCCTGCATACCCATGCTGCAAGCAGATTTCTTACAAGTTCGATGCAACATCACACACCACAGGACAAAAAGGAGTGTGTTGTTTGGAAGCCTGATGGATTAGGCAACAACATACAGTGAAGCGATATCAATATTGCAAATTCTTATTGTGAGACGTAATGGATCGCACCTGGGTAACCGAGGATGTGCTATGAACTGTTTTCTGTAAGTTGAACCCAATGGATCAGGCTTCTAATCACCGCACTGCATTTTGTCACATGTCATGTGATGTTGTCCCAATCTGCACTGTAAGAATCGCATGTTTATAGGGTGTGTTATAGATGTGGTTTACATCAGGAAAACATGTCAGTGAAATGTATATCCCTTTAAACAACACTTTTATTTAGTGAAGCAGGGGTATACTGGGGTATACCATCTTTCTTATTGTTGATCCAAAACATAGATTGTGGGTACTCGTTAGAACCTCCTTGCCAAGGCGATTCTAATGTGTACCCACAATCTATGTTTTGAGCAAAAAATAGAACACTATAAAAATTTATCTTCGGAAAATCTGCAATTTTTGCATCTCTAAAACATCTCTGTATATTGCACGAGTTGCACTGTGTTCACAGTGTTATAGATGGTGTTTTATCTGTGAAAGTAGATTCATGCTGTCAGTTTAATTGACTCCAATCTTATGTAAGAAGCTGGGAATAAAATGGGCCTCATCATGAGGAAACCAGATTTTTGCCTATGTGAAAACAAAGGCACAGATCAGCTGTGCAGTCTCTGCACAGCTGATCAGCGCCTTTGTTTGCGCTGTACAGATAGAACAATCCCTTTTCCTCTTAAATCTGAAATTTCAAGCTTCTAGCCATTTTCTGTGATTGTACAAGCCGGTTTGTGTCAGACCTGGTCAGAAACCCTTAAGACCGGTTTTCTCACTTCGCGGCTCATATAAAGCTGATAAGCCATGTCTGCCTTCTTTACATAAAGTATTTGAGAAATGTTGGAATAAATCCTTTGTGTTTTTGGCCTGGCTGTGACATCAGATTCATTCTGAAAAATATACTGCGTGGTGCTCTAATGCATAGCCTGTTTGCTGTGCAATCAAGGGGATTGCAAGTTCAATTCCCGACTGGTACACGTTTTAAGATGCTGGTTAGTATTGTTGATAATGATGATGATGATAATGATTATGGTGGTGGTGATGATGACGATTACGATGACGACGACAACGACAATGATAATCATGATGATGATAATGCTGACAATAATGATGATGATGATGATGATGATGATGATGATGATGATGATGATGATGATGATGATGATGATGATGATTAAGTATGAAACAGTTTAAATGATGATGATGATGATGATGGTGATGATGAAGAAGAAAATGATGATGATGTTGATCATGATGATGATTATGATGATGTCGATGATGATGATGATGTCGACGACAATGATGATGATGATGATGACGATGATGATGATGATGATGATGTCGAAGATGATGATGATGATGATGTCGATGATAATGCTGAAAATAATGATGATGATGGTGATGATGATGGTGATGATGATGATGGTGATGATGGTGATGAAGAAGAAAATGATGATGATGATGATGATGATGATGATGATGATGATGATGATGATGATTGAGTATGAAACAGTTTACCCATCTCTGAATCATAGAGAGCACAGATTTCCATAGACGAAACTTATCTATTGTAAATAATCTTAAGCTGCCAAGTAATTACAGCATAAATGCTTCTGTTATAGGTGTTTAACAATGGTAGATCAGTTTACCACTAGGTCAGAGGAAGATCATCAGAACCTTGGAAAATGAGCCTTTGCATGAGAAAACCAACAATTTGGGGTTCCCACCAGGGCCGACATAAACCAGCCTGTAAAGTCTCAGAAGCAAGCTAGAAGCTTGAAACTTTGGATATAAGAAGAAAAGGAAGTGTACTATCCGTGTAGTGAAAACAAAGGCGCTGATTAGCTTCGCGGTCACTGCGAAGCTGATCTGCGTCTTTGTTTTCGCATATGCAAAGTATTGGTTTTTCCCATGTGGCGGCGCAAATGATAAAAACAGGCCTTTTTGTTATTGTTGTGCCAGTTTGGAACTGATTTTCTCTGTTGAAGTGTAACTGAACAGTTTCCTGGAACATTTCATAGGAAATTGTGTAGTTTTGCATTTGGGATAATATGATCAACTAAAAAAGCTTTTCAATCACATTCATACGTTCTTTTACCAAGTTTTGATATTTTTTTTCTAAAGATGTCAATGCATGGAGAAAAACTTGCAAAACTATAAGTATAGCTTCTGAGCGGGATGAACTACCATTTTGTTGAACTCAGATCTCAAAAATTATTTTAGAATCACTTTTCTGAATGATGATAACTTGATTGCATTTTTGCTGCCAAAGTTTTACATTCACAAATGATTGATCTATACTTGGATTGTGAAAAAAATAACATTTAATTTAAAGTGTAGTTTCAATAAATCCTTGGAATTAAGTGAATTTTGGAGATATATTAAGGAAGCTAGAAAAAGGAATTTAAACTATCATCCAAGAAACCTATTTTTATTCATAGTTGGATTTTGTTTTATTTTTTTAGATTACGGTACTACACCAATAATATTGTTACAAAGAATTAAAGAAACAGAGAAGTGTCTGGCTAATTTTTTACATGTAAATATTTGTTAGAATGGCAAGTGTATAGTGTTTCTGTTTCCAAGAAATATTTTCTTGAAAAAGTGAAAAAAGACTGTAACAAGTTTGATTAGAATGATGAAAAAGTTCGATATAAAGTTTTAAAAGTGTGCCGTGAATAACATTTACATGCCCATGTAATATACATATTTATACCCCCGGCATTTATGCCGACGGGTATATAGTTTTCGCTTGTCCGTTCGTCCGTTCGTACGTTCGTTCGTTCGTTCGTTAGTTCGTTCGTAATTCCGGAACGTTCATAGAATTTATGTCAAAGTTTTGGTTAAAGTTTCTCTAGAGGTGTATATCTCATGAACCAATGGTCAGAAACTATTCATATTTGGACCATAGGTACCCTATAGGGTTTGCTTTGTTTCCATGAGTTCGGACCCCAGGGTCCATGCCCGGGGGTGGGGCTGGAGGTCAAAATCTAGGTCACCTTTAAAATGTGCTGTTTACAATGTTAATGTTTCTTCTCTTAAGTTCATATCTTAACAAACAATCATAGGAATGTATTCTTATATAGTTCATAGATACCCTTTAGGGTTTGCTTTCATATTCAATGTCACCAAATCCTGGTTACCGTCCCCAGGGGTGGGGCTAGAGGTCAAAATCTAGGACACATTTTTATATGATATATACCATGATAAACTTTCTGTAAGTCTGTTTTCTTGACATCCACTAAGTCTTGCCAGAACGCATTCATACTTAGACCATAGGTACCATGTAAGATTCAGACTCTAGGGTCTACGTGCGGGGGGAGGGGCTAGAGGTCAAAATCTAGAACTTCTTTAATAATTGTATTTTCTGTACTTTTTTTTACTATCATGTTAAGAAATCATTCATACTTGCCCCATAGGTACTCTATAAGGTTTGCCTTGTTTCTAATGACATTAGACATTAGGGTACATGCTGGGGGCGGGGCTAGAGGTCAAAATCTAGGACATCTTAATTTTCTTTACATTTTTTTTTTAAGAATGACATTCTAATTTCATTTCAATGTAGGACTGAGGACCTGACCCAAAATGTCCGCGCTTATGTCCTAGATTGGGTATACACGTCAGCTCTGTATACCGCTCTAAAATAGATATGTCATTCTAAAACTACACTTTCCCATGTTTGTATGTAAAGTACTTTATACTGCTTATTTCTAAAATGTACTTGATGAGGGTGCTGTCTTTCGTTGGTGATGTGAGGTTCAATGTCAGGGGTGAGCATGTGCCGGGTTGATTAGGTAGGGGGTAGGGAAGGGGGCTTGGTGGTTTATAAAATGTACGTGATAAGGGTACTGTTTTTCATTGGTGATGTGAGGTTCAATGTCAGGGGTGAGCATGTGCCGGATTGCTTAGGTAGGGGGTAGGGAAGGGGGCTTGGTGGCTATCAGCCGGGGGTATACGTGCCTCTCAAGGCACTTTTTCTAGTTTTGTAAAATTTACATCAGAACATTTTTGATATATAGGTATACCCCTGCGTACCCCAGTTTTTCTATATAAAGGTGGGGTTTAGGGGTATATATTGCACGGACATGTTATACTGATGTATAAAAGTTATAAAAGTGTGCCCTATAAATAGTGCCGTGAATAAATTGAATATTTTAAATCAACTGCCACAGATGTGTAAAGTCCCATTAAAATAGTTTTAAACATATGATTTAATAAAGTTTAATGGACTGACAGTTGTGGCCATTTGTGACCAGTTAAAACCATGAAAATTTTCCATGAAGGAAAAAGTTGAAAGTTTAATGATACATTCATGAAAGTGTGCCATAAAGAATAAAATTTAATGATACATTCATGAAAGTGTGCCATAAAGAATAAGCATACATAAGCATTGAAATTGATATAAAAGTGTGTCAAGAAGTGATTTTATGATACAAGTATGGAAATGTAACATGAAAAAGTTAAAAATCATGGAAATTGCAATGAAAGTGTGCCGTGAAAAGTTTGTGATGCATGTAGATAGAGCTGCCATGAAATTGTGCAATGAAATCAAGGACACTGCCATGAAAGTGTGCCATGAAATCAAGGACACAGCATTATAAATGTGTCAAGAAGAAGTAAAATGTTTAAATGATATAATCATGAAAATGTAAAAACATAAAAGTGTCAGAAGGAATTGCTTAAAATGTGAGCATTGACATGCATAGAAAATATACAGAGGACTGTTCTGTAAAATCTAGTGGACCGAGGAATGGTTTCTGCATAAATGGTAATAATAATACCACCAGTTATCTAGAGACAACCAACCTGACTGAGAACAACCAACACAGATGAAATCAATATAAGAGCCGCTTCGTGGGAAAACCAACAATGTGGTTTCGGACCAGGTCCGACACAAACAGGGCTGTACAGTCACAGAAGATAGTTAGAGGCTGGAAATTTTGGGTTTAGAAAGTAGAGGAATTGTACTATCCTTGTAGCGAAAACAAAGGCGCTGATCAGCTTCGCGGTAACCGCGAAGCTGATCTGCATCTTTGTTTTCGCATAAGCAGATTGTTGGTTTTCTCATGAGGCAGCTCATAAGACTGTAGTATGTAAATATATTCCTGTCTGGGAACAACTTGCTACACTCTGTTGTCACCTCATTGGTTGTTCTCGACTGCATGGGTTGTCTCTTGATAAACAGTGTAACATTGCAGATTATGAATTGAGCCTTTGTGTGAAAAGAACACCAATCAGGGTTGCCGACCAGGTCCGATGCAAACAGGCTTGTACAGTTGCAGAAGAAAGCTAGAAGGCTTAGAAGCTTGCAGATTTGAGAAGAAGAGCGATTGTATTATCCTGTAGCAAAAACAAAGGTGCTGATCAGCTATGCAGTGACTGCATAGCTGATCTGCGCCTTTGTTATTGCTTATGCTTTGCGGCGGCACATTTGGTTTGTTGCGCAATCTGAGCATCAGACTTTGAATCGAGAGGTCATGGTTTCGAGCCCCACTGGCACCTGGTTGTGTCCTTGAGCAAGACACATTAAACCCTTTACTACTCATTAACACACAGGAAATGCTGGCTATGACCTGACATAATAGAAAAAATGTTGACTGCATGGACCCCGACATTTAACCTCAGTATAAACAGACTAGCAAATTGATGTCCAAATAAAAACTTATCATCTTTTTTTTCATCAGCATGATTTTAGTTGTACGCCATATTTTGTTGTTGTATCACAGAGCTCTCCGCTTATTTCTTCGAGGCACAAGTCTAATGACAGTTTTTGGCTAGTGTTTATCAATTTTTTTTAAGTTCAAATGCTGGTGAATGTTTGTATTTACATGTGCTCTTTAACTAAATATTTACACAAAACTGTTGTCATGATTGTTTCTTTTGGGCATTCATGGTATTCATATTACTGAAAATAAGATTTAATTGGGTAATATGAACTTTAAAAGCTGTACAATTATGTTTTTAGAAAAATATCATTTATGTAAAAAAATTCTTAAGGTTTTTACAAAATTTCACCTGAAAAGCCTGAAAATCACCAATAAAATAAAATCTTCTTCATAGTGACAAAATTGTTGAAAGTTTGAATGGCTCAAGTCCCATCCTATAAGCTCACTTTGTGAGCCTTAGGCTCAGGTGAGCATATAGCAGTTCTGTGGATCGATCCAAAGTAGAGCTTGTTTGTATACTTGAACAAATCACAATAGCTGACCTCAATGAACTGGTTAATACTCAGGAAATGTTGGTACTGTACTGACATGACTCAAAAGTTGTTGACTCGAATGTTTACCACAATACAATACAATAATATTGTTCAAATAATTTTCCAGAATATTTCTGTTTTTAGACCTTCTGCCCGGCATAGAAGACTTCCTATGTTCCGTTTTGGCCAAAGAATCGTTGACACCAGAGGCAGAAGAACAGCGCCAGTACTTCGTAGAACGTCTTGATATCATCAAACTTCCTCCATCTATACCGCCAAGACCTCATGGTAAGTTGTACACAGTATAAATTAGCCACAATGTGAAAAAAATCAGATTTGAGGTTTTTGACCTGGTCTGGCACAAACTGGCTTGTACACTACAAAGGCTACAAGCATGAAATTTTAGATTGTAGAAGAAGAGGAATCACACTTTCCATGAAACAAAAACAAAGGCGCTCATCAGCTGTGCAGTGACTGATGGCTAATGACTCTTGACTCTCTTATGACTTAGTGACTCTTGGCTTATGCTCGCAAGGTCTTGTGTTTAATTTCTGTGTGTGGCACCACTTTTATTAGTTGTCACTTTTCAGCTTTTGGTGAAAGGATGACACAAAGTACTGGTTAACTGCTTACGGAAACATGGTTAGGCACTTAGGGTAAATGACTGCCCCAACATGATCTCAGCTCTTCACCATAAGTATAAAAGCAAGGAATGGAACAAGCAAGAAACAAAGCATTCAATGGTTTTCATAAAAGTGGTGATTATTGACTAGAGTATGTAGCCCGTTTGAAGTCCCATTGCATTAGGTTGGTAGGGCTGTGACACGAGATAAACCATTGTTTTCATATTGAAATTATCACAAAAATATTTCTATGCTGTATGGCTATCATTTATCTACACCTTATTCAAGAATAGTTGTTGTCAGCTGATCGCTTAAGAATGTCCACTAATTACTGGCTAAGTTCTTTGAGTTTTTTTTTTATGGTGTTGTCTTTTACCCCAGCTGTAGGTCTCAAGCTTTACCCAATCACCAATGGTACCCTGCCTGACCAGAGCTCATCCAACAACAACAGTGGGACACAGGAACCAGACGACTTTGCTGCCCACCAGAGGGAGCTGTCCAGAGCTTTGGTTGCCAAGGGCAACAAGTCTTTTACAGGATCAGGGGAGGTAATGCCTTTTGGCTGATTTGATAGTTTACATTACCCTAGCAGTTTATGTGACCATAGAGACACACTCTTTGTACAGAATGGCCAGGAACATCATATCAATAAAGGAGGAATTCTGTAGAAATGGTTGGCTGGCTGACCTACAGGCAGTAGTATAATAACTTTTCCCGCAGGGTGCTGGTACCAACCTGGCATGCTATTGCCTGAGGCAGAGCAATAGCACACGAGGTCCTTTCCTGCTAAGTATATGAGGACATTATTTTGTCAAAGCCAGATGGCATGGCATTGCTGTCATGTGACAGCTCTTATTTTTAGCTCACCTGAGCTCACAGGTGAGCTTATAGTATACCCATGCTCCGGCCTCCGTCTGTCCGTCCGTCGTCCGTCCGTCGTTCACAATTTCAAAGAGCTTCTCCTCTGAAACCGCTTGGCCAATCAAAGCCAAACTTCATGTGGAGCATCCTTAGGAAGGGGGAACGAAAGTTTATATAAATGGTCCAGGTCACATGACCAAGATGGCCGCCATGGCTATAAATAGCAAAAACCTTTAAAAATCTTCTTCTCTAGAACCAGTGGGCCGATTTACACAAAACTTGGTATGTAGCATTGGGGATGTGAGCCCATCATAGATTATGTAAATCATGACCCTAGGATGACCTTGACCTATTTTACGGCAAGGTCAACTTAGGTTGCCAATGCATTTGAATGGAAAAAAATGGTAAAATGCTATTAAATGGGTAAAACTTACTGGGAATAGGCAAATGGGCAGAAGATTAATGTTAATGGAAAATTTTAGCCCTTGTGGGGTTGTCTGCCCCTGCCCCGGGGCTATATACATGTATATTTCCATTATAATGAAAAATCTTCTCCCCTGAAACCGCTTGGCCAATCAAAGCCAAACTTCATATGGAGCATCCTTGGGAAGGGGGAAAGAAAGTTTATTTAAATGGTCAAGGTCACATGACCAAGATGGCCGCCATGGCTATAAATAGAAAAAACCTTTGAAAATCTTCTTCTCCAGAACCAGAAGGCCAATGATTTTGAATCTTGGTGTGAAGCATCAGTGACAGGAGCTCTACAAAGTTTATATAAATCATGACCCTGGGATGACCTTGACCTATTTTACGGCAAGGTCAACATAGGTCGCTCATGCATTTGAATGGAGGAATGTCATTTGTAGGGAAAAATTTGCAGGAAATGGGCAAATGGACGTATGATTGATGATTCTGAAAAAATTTGGACCCCAGGGGTCTGTCTGCCCCCACCCCGGGGCAATATACATGTATATTACAGCGATATTCAAAGATCTTCTTCTCTGAAACTGCTTGGCCAATCAAAGCCAAACTTTGTGAGGAGCATTGTTAGGGAGTGGGAATGAAAGTATATATAAATGGTCAAGGTCACATGACCAAGATGGCCGCCATGGCTATAAATAGCAAAAATCTTCATAAATCTTCTTCTCCAGAACCAGAAGGCCTATGATTTTGAAATTTGGCATGAAGCATCAGGCAATGGAGCTCTACAAAGTTTGTATAAATTATGACCTTGGGATGACCTTGACCTATATTAAGGCAAGGTCAGCATAGGTTGCCGATGCATTTGAATGGGGAAACTTGTTAAAATAGGATTTGAGGGGCAAAACTTGCAGGAAATGGGCAAATAGACAAAATATTTATGTTTATGAAAACATTTTGTCCCTAGGTGGTGGTCTGTCCCTGCCCCATTATGTACATGACCATAATATACAAACATCATCTGCTATGAAACCGCTTGGCCGATCAAAGCCAAACTTTATGTGGAGAATTGTTAGGAAGGGGCAATGAAAATTTATATGAATGGTCAAGGTCACATAGCCAAGATGGCTGCCATGGCTATAAATAGCAAAAATCTTTAAAAATCTTCTTCTCCAGAACCAGAAGGCCTATGATTTTTGACAATTGGCAAAGGGACTGAAGTTTTTATGATTTGAAAAAAAAATTGACTCCAGGGGTTGCTCTGACCCGGCCCTGGGATTATATACATGTATATTACCATTCTAGTCAAACAAGTTTATTGGTATATATCTCAGGTTTCAGGTGAGCGTTTACAGGACCATTGGTCCTCTGGTTCATAATTGCATGCACTCTCAAAATTCAAATACTTTTTGAAGAAAAAGTAAATAATGTCAGACTGGCTTATGAGATAAATCAAAATGTTATTTTTGGAAAAAAGATAAGAACTTATTAAATAAAGAACATAAATAGAGGAACATTTAGGAAACACCCTAACTTGAAACCTAGCTCTAATTGTTATGTTGAAAAACATAATTGATTTGATATATGTGAAATGGCCAACAGATGTAAATCTACATCACCCTGCATGAGCTAAATCATGGTGAAATACTAGGTGAAAACAAAGGTATACTGCACAGTGTAACTGATCAGTTTCTGATTCCATCAATAGTAAAATCCCTCAGTACCCTGAATTCGAAGGTTCAAGACTCTGGCCATCTTCTCACAGGGCTGTAAAGGTCTGTGTTGGAAACCCCAGTGACTAGTTTTCTCATGAAAAGGCTAAGAATTTAACTAGACTGAATTATTTTAGTAATTATTTGAAATCTAATCATGTTGTATGAAACAAAATACATTGCTTTTGTCATGTGCTTGAACAGAATTTGCTGAATCCTCAGTCATGCCTTCCGACTCAGTTAACACATTAGGTTATGTTATCTTGATTCAATTATTCACAAGTTTTACACCAGTTTGTCTGTTACTGGTGAAAGGATGAACACTGAGTACTGATTAAATGTCCCAGCTTCAGTACTGTTAAAACTTGAAAGCTGTGTTTGTTTGTTTTGAGGTTTAACATCCCAGTCAACAAATTTTTCAGTCATGTCAGGACGGAGCCACCACTCAGTACTCTGGGGAGTTAATGTGTCTAGCTCAAGAACACAACATGGTGCCACGAGTGGGGATGGAACCCAGGACCTCTCTTATTTTGAGTCGGATGATCTACTGCTACACTACCGCGTTTCCCTTGGGAAAATATGGCCTCGTCATGAATAATTTAGAGTAACTCAAAATCGAGCCCCATTGGCACCAGGTTGTGTCCTGGAGCAAGACACATTAGTTCCCCTCAAAGACACATTAGGTCCCCTCAAAGACACATTAATTCCCCTCAAAGACACATTAGTTCCCCTCAAAAAACACATTAATTCCCCTCAAAGACACATTAGTTCCCCTCAAAGACACATTAATTCCCCTCAAAGACACATTAGTTCCCCTCAAAGACACGTTAATTCCCCCCAAAGACAAAGACACATTAGTTCCCCTCAAAGACACATTAGTTCCCCTCAAAGACACATTAGTTCCCCTCAAAGACACATTAGTTTCCCTCAAAGACACATTAATTCCCCTCACCTCAAAGACACATCATTGATTCCCCTCAATACTGCATGAAGACTGTCTCAACCTGAAATACAATTCAAATTGTTCACATGAAAAGGTTATTGGAGTAATCGAGATTGCATGATATTACAACTGCTTAATTTCTGACTTAGAAAAATTTATATTAAGTAACCCATATGAACCTTGTCATGAGAAAATATGCTGGCATTAATTTTTTTACAAAAAAAATATCACTTAATATACCTTACATGTATGTCTCACACTTGTACAGCTCAGTCTGTGTCGAACCTGTTTGGAAACCACATTGTTTGTTTACACATGACGTGGCTCGATGTTTGATCTATTTATGCTGGTGTCAGTAATGGCATACTGTGCATGTTTCTCATGTGTTTTATGTGTGTTTTATGAGTATTTTATGGAGTTCTTTGTTGTTGCATGAGACACGACACGAGAAAACTGGTCTTTGGGGTTTCCGACCAGGTCCAACACAAACTGGCCTGTACGGTCTCAGAAGACAACTAGAAGCTTGAAATTTCAGATATAAGATGGATCCATGTAGCGACAACAAAGGTGCTGATCAGCTATGCAGTTACTGCACAGCTGATCTGCAGCTTTGTTTTTGAATATGCAAAAATTATGTTCACTCATGCTGTGGATCACATAACTGTCAGTAAGTATTGGCCACCTTCCACTCTTTGCAATTAATGATAAATTAGTTTTGGCTTCTGTAGGTAACATGCATTCTGCTGTTTCTTCAGTAAAAGGTGCAGTACCAAAACATGTCCAGGAATATATGGACTTTTGCAATGCAACTACTCTTAATTTAGTCCTAATAAAGGGGTTTCATAAATAGACCACTTTTTTAGCTACTGACTAAATAAAGGCCACCTCTACTGACTAAATAAAGACCATGTTGTGGTTCTGTTTAACTCACCAAAAAGAAGCAAGCTGTTGACATTGATTTTTGTGACGGTTGGTTACGTCATTATCTGCCATTGCGGGTACTTGTTAGAACCACATCGGCAAAGCTGTTTTAACATGTACCCACAATCAATGTTTTGAGCAAAAATATCAACCCCTGGACTGCTAATGGCGACAATAGTTGTTTTAGAGTGGTAATCAACTCCTACAGCTTGGACTGCCCACCGCCGAGGCGGTTTTGCAGTGTACCCACAATCAATGTTTTGAGCAAAAATAAAGACACTGAAATTTTTTCAATGAAATTTTTACAGCTGAAAAAAATCTCTATATTGCATGGGCTTGTTGTCAGTTAATACACTTTTACTTGTAGAGAAAAAGAAAAGAAAAACTAACAAACTTCCTAATCTGAAGATATAATATGCAGTCCTGGGAATATAATATATCATGACAGATTATGATAAATCTGATTAATAAGCCTTCGCATGAGAAAACCAACAATTTGCACATGCGAAAACAAAGACGCAGATCAGCTGTGCAGTAACTGCACACTGCACAGCTGATCAGCGCCTTTGTTTTTGCCACATGGATAGTACAATTTCTCTTCTACTTATATCCAAAGTTTCAAGCTTCTATCTCTATTCTGTGACTGTACAGCCTGCTTTGTGTCAGACCTGGTCGGAAACACAAATTGTTGGTTTTCTCACGCACAGGCTCGATTAATAGTTTCCATTTCAAGCTGACCAGTTTCCCTATACAGACTAAAAGAAAATTGATTGCCATATTAGTACACAGAAGTTTGCAAGGTTCCCCCATAGGACAGATAAACATATTACTTATGGATAAAGTACAATAAAAATGGAAATCACTACTGGCTCTAGTCCTATGTTCATATCCACCGCATCATATCATGTTCTATAACCTCCACAAATATGTTTTGTATGAGTTGTCTCTCTTCTTAGGCCCAGAACAAACTCCTCAGCAGTGCATGTTTTACCTTTAAACAAAAGTTTGACAATGAGAACCAGTCTACTTCAGATCTTTTAGTTGGTTGATGGCCAAAAGCTCCTCTCACCAGAATAACTTGTTTGTGGCATGTTTTCCTCTTACTAACTTCCCACTTTTATATAGTAAAACTGGGGTATACAGGGTATACATGTTTTTTAGAAATTTGCTTCAGAACATAGATTGTGGGTATTTGAAAGAACTGCCTTGGTGAGGGTTCTAACATGTACGCACAGTCTCTGTTTTGGATAAAAGATTACCTGCCCCAACATTAACATAGATTACATGTACTATCTGGAATTCCAAGCTTCTAGTGATTATTGTAAGTTGCGTAACATGTGAGCCGTGTCATGAGAAAACCTGATTTTTGCCTGGCGCAGATCAGCTTCTCAGTAACTGCGAAGTTGATCAGCGCCTTTGTTTTTGCTACACAAATACTACGTCTTTTCTACTTTCTAAATCCGGAATTTCCAGCCTCTAGCAATCTTCTATAGGTCGGAAACCCTGAAGACTGGTTTTCTTGCTTTCGGCTCATGTTTCTTCGTATGATTTGAATTCAATGTTTCTTGTCTGTTTCAGGAAGTTGTAAAGGTGTATGATGACATAGATTCCAAAGATCTCAGGTGAGCTATACAAAATACAGGTATCATATTTGCAAGGCGGAGTGGGGTGTACTAGCGAAACAAAATTAACAGGTCCTAGGTTGCAATCCACCCTGTCCCCACTATTTAATGAAGATTTACTGTAAGCTAAGTCGGTGTAGCCTCTGAAAAACATCCATCCCCTTCTATTGTTAGGGTGTTTTAAATAAACGCCTAGGAATTTAATAGACGTTTTTCGATACATTTATTTATAGAAATAATTATGTCTCCATTCATACCTAGATGCAATGATGGATCCCAGTGTCAAATCAAAGAACTCACTAATAATTCAGGTATCAAAATTCTCATAGTAAAGTCAGGTGAAAATTATCAAACTTACAGTATACTTTTGAGGCACGCTTTTAATGTTGTGCAGAATGTACATTTTCATAGCTCCACTTCATTTAGAAAGCAAAAATTTGTCAATTTGCCTTATAAACATATTTATTTTATCTTGTAAATGAGCCTTCGCATGAGAAAACCAACAATTTACATAGGCGAAAACAAAGGCGCAGTTCGCAGTAACTGCGAAGCTGATCTGCACCTTTTTTTTTGCTACATGGATAGTACAATTCCTCTACTTTCTAAATCCAAAATTTCCAGCCTCTAACCATCTACTGTGACTGTAAGGCCAGTTTGTGTTAGACCTGGTCAGAATCCCATATTGTTGGCTTTCTCATGCACAGACTCAAATATGATTAAAATACATGTACATGCATTTAATGAAACAATGATTTCTCCCTTCATACCTAGTGGCAATGACGGATCCCAATGTCAAATCGAAGATGAAGACTCTATGTACGAAATCCCAAAAATCAAGAGAAATCTCAGCGACTCGGGGTACGAAAAAGCCGTGGACCGCTCCTCTCTTTCCAATATATGTGAATCAACTCATTCCGATACCGAAGTTCCTCACGTCCCAGCTGTGCCCCAACCCCCACCCCTTCCTCCGAGAAGGGAAAGGACGTCGTCGAATGCGGCTAGTCGGAGTTCAATCGCCAGTATCCTGGAGGAGAAAATTGTCGATCTGAATCTGAACCCCAAACTAGATCAAGAGACGCCATTGCCTCATGGCGGGAAGCAGACTGATTCTAAGTCAGACAAAATAACAGATGGCGTCTTGGACGATTATGCAGGTATAAAACATGCTCATCATAACACATTTCAGCCACGCCATGTGAAAACCAACAATGTGGTTTCCAACCAGGTCCAACACAAACCAAGTTATACAAGCACAGAAGATGCCTAGAGGCTAGAAATATTGGATTTAGAAAGTAGAGGAACTGTACTATCCGAGTAGCGAAAACAAAGGCTCAGATCAGCTTCGCGGTTTCGCATATGCAGATTGTTGGTTTTCTCATGATGTGGCACATGATTTCTAACCAGGAACTGGGCTGAACTAAAAAGTCGTGCAAGAAGGTTTTGCATCTATTACTGTTGTGTCGCAATAAAAAATGAAAGTCTGATTAATTGCATAGTTATGACCCCAATTTAGAAGTTGAAAGAATTCTTGAAGCTAATGAAATTTGAATCTGATTATCCTACAGGTAATTAATTGATATTGTAATATTGCAACAAGGGAGTTCGAGAGGTCCTGGGTTTGATCCCCACTGGTGGCACTATGTTGTGTCCTTGAGTAAGGCACATTTACCCTCCAGAGTACTGGTAAAAACCCAATAAGGGCTTGCTGCGTCCCGACGTGACTGAAAAATTGTTGACTGGGATGTTAAATTTCTATGCAAACAAATATTGTAACAAAGCTTCTTTTGTTTTGTAAAAACAGCTCATTTGAGCCGCATCTTGAGAAAACGGGAATTTGGCCTATGCGAAAACAAAGGCGCAGATCAGCTTCGCAGTAACTGCGAAGCTGATCAGCGCCTTTGTTTTCACAACATGGATAGTACAATTCTTCCTCTACTTAAATCCAAAATTTCAAGCCTCTAGCCATCTTCTGTAGCTGCACAGGCTGGTTTGTGTCAGACCTGGTCGGAAACCCCAAAGACCAGTTTTCTCGCGTTGCTGCTCATTTTATTTTCACCTTGTTTTCTAGATGAAGCGGATGCTGTGTCAGTAGATTCTATGGATCTGGATGGTGGGGTTAAACTACCCAGGTACCTGGTACCATTACAAAAACATGTCCATGTAATACTCTTATTTTCTCTTGAGCTGTAAAAATTGATGATATTCATGGAAAAAATTGATAGTTTTTAATGCTCAAAGCATTGATTGTGTGTACACGTTAGAACTGCCTCTGTTAGGCAGTTCTAATGAGTACCCACAATCTATGCTTTGGATCAAAAGCAAGAAAACTTGTATACCCCTGTATAATCCCAGTTTCACGGTATAAAAGTGGTGTATAAGGGAGTATACATTTCATGGACATGTTTTCCTGATGATGTTTCAATGTCTTCATGCCACATACAGCTCTAGTTGACATATACATATGATACATCTGAGAAGCCAAATATGGAGATTCCCTTTTCCAAATAGAGAAAGTGATTTAACAAAGAAGAAAATCCTTGATATTTGGTAGGGAGATCTGAAATTCCAGCAAGGGGGATGCATAAGATATAATATAGAGAAATCCTGAAATTTCAAACAGGGAGATTTCCTCAAAAACAGGGAGATCCCTCTGGAATAGGGTGTGTCTTTCGAAGCGGGGGGGATTATAGTGTAATGGTGTGCTATAAATGGATTTGCAAATTTCAAACTCGGTAGTTTATTTGTGCAGTAAACCACCCTTGATGGTTGAGCATGCTTTTCCACTGACGGGGTTTGGTGTGGCTTGGCTCGGCTTGTTTAGGAAGAGCATTAAGTTATTGGTGATAGATTCTTCATTGAGGCTGGCCCAGGAACAATGTGCACTGTGAAAAATCAAGCTATACATGTTAGTTATTTGTTGAACATAGAAAATAATTTGTATTGATGTTGCTTTATACAACCTAATGTATCATTTGCAAGACAAACTATCAAAGAGTTGTTTCGCAAGACAAACACCTTTTCACCTGAGCCTTTGCAAGAGCAAACCAACAATTTGCATAGGCGAAAACAAAGGCGCAGATCAGCGAAGCTGATCAGCGCCTTTGTTTTCGCTACACGGATAGTACAATTCCTCTTCTTCTTAAATCAGAAATTTCAAGCCTCTAGCCATCTTCTATGACTGTACAGCCCGGTTTGTGTTGGACCTGGTCCGAACCCAAATTGTTGGTTTTCTCACCCACAGGCTCAATTTTCTCTTCCCTTTACAGAGTTATGAAGAAGAAGCGCCACCACCACAGAGTGACCCACTCATTCTCAGCACCTCTTTGTGATATTTCCAATTCTTTCTGTGATCTCGAAGACGTCATGCTCTCTGGCGAACTTTACTACAAAAGCACCCTTTTGTCAACAAAAAACATGGTGGCCCTCAGTCCTAGTAGTCTGGTTTGCTATAAATTTGATAAAACTGACTGTAAACCAGTCTTGGTTATTCCCTTGACTGGTTATAGAGCAACATTCCACAAGAGACACAGTCGACAGAGTTATGAGATACAGCTGAGTCATGATGAGTTAGACGACCATTCATTCTTGACCTATTTTAAGGAGTGGGCACAAACTTGGTGTGAGGTATGTATAAGCGTTAAGTTGTCATTTATTACACGAATGTTTTAGAAGACACTGGCTTGTGTCAGAAAGTAAAAGTAAGCATTCATCAGGAGACGGCGCAACCAGACAGAAATTCCCGCTCCAAAAAGAGATGTGGAAAAAAAACAAAAACAACTAAATTGACAAAAAGGTATTTATACAAAGAGAACATATTGTAAGCCGAGTGAGCAGTTATTTCCCAATAGGCAGCCTCTCAGTTACCTGAACTTAACTAAATATATGAAAATGCACATAATGTGCAAACAGCACAAAAATCAACACCAAATCAAAAAACAATTAGAATCACCACAGAAGTCACAGAAGTATCGCATTGGAGAGATCAGTAATATAAAATTACTTGGGGGGGGGGGGGGGGGGGGCTTTGTTTTGCTGCATTAAAGAACTCCTACACATATATTCAATTAATGTTTTGGGCAAAAAGTAAGAAAATTTCAACTGAATGTAATCTTATTGTATAAGTGTGTTTTCGTAGTGTTTTCTTACTTACTTTCAGTATATTAACTGTATAGCAGATGGCAGAAAGGTTACCGGTCCACACTACAGTCTGGTTAGGAACAGAAACAGCATGGAACCAGCCTATAGCAGCACATATGACCTAACAAAGGTCAGTATCAGCTTCACTCAACTAAAACTATGCTCATGTACTATAAGTTGGGAAACTTTTGTGTGATTTTCAATTGAAGAATTTTCTATTTTAAAATTACATGTCCATGTATTAGCAAATTCTTGAATTTGTGAGTGTATACTCCATGTGCGGGTCCAAATTCCCAGAATGGGTCTGACGGAAAATTTCAACATGGCAAAAATTAATAATCTGGCAATTCCAGGAGGGGTGGGGGGTCCAGGGGGGGGGGGGGATTGAGATTTTGAATTCCATGCTTTTCATACAGATAAGGTTTGGTAAAATTGAAAGAATGTTCAATGATGTCCCAGTTTGGAATATAGGACAATTTGGAATGTAGGACATTCCTGCCACATGCATTTGGGCAGACGTGGAGATTTCTGCTGTGGAAAAATTGGTCAAAAGTTTTATTTTTTGGTCTTTAGGATAAAATTCGTGTTTGATGGATTTAGACATCATGAAAACATGTCCGTGTAATGTATACCCCCTTGAACCCCACTTTTATATAGCAAAACTGGGGTATCCAGGGGTATACCTATATTTCTTATTTTTGCTCAAAAACATAGATTGTGGGTACTCGTTAGAACCGCCTCGCCGAGGCGGTTCTAACGTGTACCCACAATCTATGTTTTTAGCAAAAATAAGAAATATATCAAAAATTTTCTACTGATTTTTTCATTTTTTACAACTTTAAAAATCTCTGTATATTGCATGGGCATGTTTTCGTAATGAAAACAAAATGATATCACCATTGGCATTTTCTATGACCAAAAACTTCGTATAAGCAGATTTTCTAGTTACATGTACCTGAATGGTCTTAACTAATCACTCTTGTTTAGGCAATGATTATACGCATAGGCTCCAAGGTAAGAATTTTCAAACACTGAAGTTACGGTAGCTTGGTAGTCAGAATTTCAAATGAGCCTTGGCATGAGAAAACAATCAATTTGAGTTTCCGGCCAGGTCTGACAAGGGGTGGCCTATACAGTTACAGAAGCAGGCTAGAAGCTTGATATTTCGGATTTAAGAAGAAGAGGGATTGTGCTATTTTTGTAGCAAAAACAAAGACGCTGATCAGCTGTGCAGTTACTGCACAGCTGATCTGCACCTTTGTTTTCGCCTGTGCATGTTGTTGGTATTCTTATGTGGCGGCTCAAATGATTAAACAAGCTTCAATGTAGAGAGCCACTTAGGGCGCACATGTAATCAGAATGATTTGACTCTGATATGAGAAAACCGGTCCTTTCGGTTTTAGACTAGACTTGACACACACGGGCCTGTACAACAAAAGAAAAAAATCTCGAACCTTGAAATTTCAGATAAAGCCCCGTTTACACATTCACGATTTTTGGCTACGGTGCCGCTACAATTCGCCACGATTTGTAAAATCGTCGTGTACCGTGGTGTACCGTGGTCATTCGTAGTAGAACCGTGGTGAATCGTGGTGAATCTTGATGAATCGTGATGATTCGGGAAACTCTACGGCAGCGCTACGGAAGTTTTAAACTGTTTAAAACATTTGTGGTGTACCGTGGCGAATCGTGGTGGTAATTGGGCGTGGCCTAATTCGTAGCGCAACCGTAGCGGAATTGTGCTTATTCGTACTGACACCGTAGCTATATTCGCGGCTATTCGTGAGAGATCGTAGCCAATCTTGGAGCTCCGTAGCGAAACCGTAGAATCTTTGACACCACGAAATCCCACGATTCACCACGAATTGTGTACGGTTGTCCTACGAATCATCCACGGTTTTGCTATGGAGCTCCACGATTGGCCACAACGGCTACCGCCGTGAATCGTACTAGTACCGTATCGAACCGTACAAGCACCGTGAGCATTCGTTGTGCCACCGTGGTTAATCCTCATTGACCGTAGCATTGCCGTCATGAACCGTCATTGATTCGTAGCGATACCTTAAAGACACCGTACTAATATCGATTCATCCCGGTCCACCCCGATTTTTCTGACCATGAGAAATCGGGGTGAATCGTGGTGAATCGTAGAGAAAACCGTGAATGTGTAAACGGGGCTTTAAAGATAACAGGGAATGTACTTTCAGTATAGAAAAAAAAAAAAAAAAAAAAAAGGCACTGATCAGCAGCTGCTGTGCAGTAAACAGCCGGTTTTCTCACAATGTGATTCGTTTAATTTCTTCTCTTTAACTTTTAATAGGATCCACAGAGTTTGCTTATTTTGGAATTTTTAATTTTAATCAATAGTTGCTAAATGCTGCATAAAATTTTGTCAGAGAAGCATGGGAGTTTGGTGTTTACATTACAAAAACACGCCCATGTAATATACAGATTTTTCTTAAGTTGTAAAAATTAAAAATTGTGGCTTCAGAATTATGCTATATACTGAACAAAAGTGAAAATGTTACCCATATATTCTTTTTTTTTTGAATTGATGCTTTACGTCTCAGTCAACAGCAATGGCCATGTCGGGACTCTGCCTCCATTTTATGGGACTATTACCCAAAATTTGGATGTCATGACATAAAAAAAGTGTGTCAAATATAACCACCCAAGTAAGCCATTACGGCTTTTATGTATGGATGGTTTGACTTGAACCACTTTTCCTGGGCAGGCTCAGACCTGAGCGGTCAATTAGTAATCAGATGGTCAGTCAGTAGTGTAGAGAAGCTTTGCCTGGAGGCACAAGCAGCTTATCTATTTCTTTAGGCCCCAATGGGTGGGGGCTTATATATGAGTCGCCCCGTGGGAAAACCAACAATCTGCATAGGCGAAAACAAAGGCGCAGATCAGCTTCGCGGTAACCGCGAAGCTGATCAGCGCCTTTGTTTTCGCTACTCAGATAGTGCAATTCCTCTTCTACTTAAATCCGAAATTTCATGCTTCTAGCTCTTTTCAGTGCTTGTACAGCTCAGTTTGTGTCGGACCTGTTCACAAACCACATTGTTGGTTTTCCCACTCATATTATGTTTTGAATTTAAATGGTAACCATGCGAGTTCAGTCGCCAGTTTACTATACCATATGCATTTTGCATGGTCTATGAAAAAGCATAGTTTGTATTTAATCACCCAAAAAGATATGTTATTTAGCTTAAAGCACATTTAATCACCTTTTGGTTTGCTGATTTGGAAATCATGATTAAAATCATTTAACTCATATTAGCCTGGCATCCTTTTTGTAGGACAAAGGCAAACAGTGTAGCCCCAGATGTGACGCCGCAGAACGCAGCATCCCATATGGGGCTATTCTGTTTGCTTAGAGAAAATTCATTGAAAAAATGGAATATAAGTTCAAAATCAGCCCTGATTCCTCTAAAAATGGAAGTGAACTCTTCCAGCTGATAATGATGGAAAGTCCATCAGTCACTAATGGGTTAATGTGAAAACCTGGTCCTGAGGTTTTAAAACTTTTTTCATGCTCAACTCAGCTGAGCATAAAATTTAAACTGCTCATAAATGCTGAAATAGCCCAAATAAATTGAAATTTCAGGTTTAGATCACCAAAGCCTGTAATTTATCCTGCTTATAAAATTTTAAATGCCAATAATTGTTGGCATTTTAACATTTATGAGCAGGATAAATTGTAGTCTCAGCTGAGCTGAGCATGAAAAAAGTTTTATAACCTCGGGGCCTGTTCTAAAGGAACATTGGTGGCACAGAGAAGCTTAGATCTACCCAGTCTGATCATTGTCTTCCTAAAGTACATTGTACTGTTGTCTTCTACTTCTTATGACCGCAGTTTTAAACTGACGTAAACTCCTTTAGCCGAGTGATTGGACAATGGTTTAAGTTTTACCTGGTTGAAAACACCGAAAAAACGTTTTCTTATGATGAGGTCCTTGAATCACATGATACTTGAAAAAAGCAGCTTTTTTCCTGATGTAGATCATTTGTATTAAAGGTCTCCTAACACATAAGCAAAAATCTCTCGGCGTAGACTTGTGTTTAGTTGCGAAAAATATTTTTTGTTTGATTTATTGCTTTATTTCCCAGTCAACAACTATGGTCATGTCGGAAGGTTAATTTTTGAAAGGGACGTAAGGCAATAAATCAAATATTATAAATTCCTTTTCTGCAATAAAAAGCAAGTCTACATCGAAGGATTTTCACTAAATTAACCCAGCGGGCACATGACGTCAAAATGACGTCATATCAACGTCGATGCGACGTCATTCTGACGTCATGTGCCTGCTGGTTGCATTTCACCATTAGGTTTTCCATAGGTGACAATGTTAACGTTTTGTCACCTAGCTCGAAAACTAGACATACAAAATTCACAAGACTGGTCTCATTTTAAACGTTCATCATAGCCCATGAATTTAAATGAAAATTATCAGCATGTTTACCTACTCAATTCAAAGCTATGTCCCGTTAAACGGAAGCACCCTCAGAAACCATGTTTCGTAATGCGGGTGGGTCTTCAGAGGGGTTCATGGAGAAAAATCCGTCCCGTTCCCATCCGATACCGGGATTTATCGACTAAAACATGGCATTCGAAACGGCGCATGTTTCAAGTTTTAAAACAAACCCTTCACAGCGGAAATCAATAAACGATTATTGACAGGTGACGTCATTTTGTCTCTAATACAAAGTAAATGCTCTCCCCGAAAAAGGCGGGGCGAGTACTCATGAATATTTAGTAGTATGTACCCTAAATTGATTCCTTAATTTGCTGTATTCTATCAAATGAACGTATTTTGTGCAACCTTACTATACGTGTAGCATTTATGCAAAGTTTGAGTGAGATCGGTTAACTGGTTTTCCGATTATGGCCAATTAAGAATGCCCACCCACCTCATTTTTACCAAGTGGCTTGAATTTGCGATTTTGAGAAATAATGATAAGAAAATTGACCCTAATTTGTGTTGTATTGCATTTATGCATCATGTTATTCTTCCACATGTTGCATGAATATGTATACAACACAAAACATGAGATAAAATGTTCAAAAAACGCATGTGCACAATAATTAGCATACATTTTCTAGGTATACCCCCAATTTATCGAAGAAAATCGGAAATACGATTTTTTCCATAGCAACCATACGTTATGACAGGTAAAACGATCCACATAACTGTCAAAATGCGTAAGACACACATGATTCCTTGTAAAACAGCACACACAATCCTTACAATACAAATCATTTACTCGCAAGCATGCTCACCCACCTCATTTTAGCATATTTGTTCTAATTTACGATTTTGAGAAATAACGATGAGTAAATCTAACCTAATTTGCATTGTATTACATTTATGTATCATTTTATTCTCCATAATGTTACACGAATACTTAGACAATGCAAAATATCAGATGAAATGTTCCAGTCACGTATTTGTGGTATTACAGACATACTTTTTCTAGGTATACCCCCATTTTATTGTGGAAAATTGTAAAATTACGAATTTTCCATAGCAACCATGCATTATAAGGGGTAAAATGAGCCATGTGACTGTGAAAATGCGTAAAACTCACATGAATCATAGTAAACCAGCGAACCCAAGCTTTACGAGACAAATGATTTACTGGCAATATGACATTTTATGTATAAGTAGGCCACGAATATGCCTGTTCTCAGTAGATGCTTGATTCTGCTTGGGGCCGAGTTTCGACATCAAATTAGTTTCTACGTTACCAAGTCGCATTTTGTTACAGCCACATGACACTGCACTCGTTCCAGGAAAACTTAGCTGTTACATAGTATTAACAACAAGAGCCACTTTGCCATTTCTTTATCCCCACCCCCTATCCCAACGGGAAAGACTGCAAAAACACAAAACGAGTGCTTGAATCCCATTACAAAAATGACACTTAGATCAATGAATTTTTGTTTTCACATGAACTCTGTGTATGGATTTCATTCAGAAGAGAGTGTGTTCCAGAAAAGAAGAGATACATACCGGCTGTAGTCAGTAATTTTCGCAAGAGAGAGGAAAAGCCAAGCAATAGACTGTCTCGTCAATCTCCCTTTAGGTTGCATTTCACCATTAGGTTTTCCATAGGTGACAATGTTAACGTTTTGTCACCTAGCTCGAAAACTAGACATACAAAATTCACAAGACTGGTCTCATTTTAAACGTTCATCATAGCCCATGAATTTAAATGAAAATTATCAGCATGTTTACCTACTCAATTCAAAGCTATGTCCCGTTAAACGGAAGCACCCTCAGAAACCATGTTTCGTAATGCGGGTGGGTCTTCAGAGGGGTTCATGGAGAAAAATCCGTCCCGTTCCCATCCGATACCGGGATTTATCGACTAAAACATGGCATTCGAAACGGCGCATGTTTCAAGTTTTAAAACAAACCCTTCACAGCGGAAATCAATAAACGATTATTGACAGGTGACGTCATTTTGTCTCTAATACAAAGTAAATGCTCTCCCCGAAAAAGGCGGGGCGAGTACTCATGAATATTTAGTAGTATGTACCCTGCTGGGTTAAGCTAAGATGGATGCTGTTATTGGCACTGCTTTTATAATAGGAGTTATATTGCAAACATGCACCCTATGCATTTAGCTAGTTTGCTATTGCTTTGATTTGGCATGTAAATTCAGTTTCATATCTTTTATGTAAAAATTATTTGGCATGATATGAGCAGCGACGCGAGAAAACCGTTCTTCAGGGTTTCCGACAAGGTCTGACACAAACCGGCCTGTGCACCTACTGAAGATGGCTAGAAGCTTGAAATTTCGGATTTAAAAAAAAGAGGAATTATACTATCTGTGCAGCGAAAATAATGGCGCTGATCAACTGTGCAATTACTGCACAGCTGATCTGCGGCATAGGCAATAATCCCGTTTCTCAGGACCCTGCTCATATAGGGTTGATATCAGAAAGTTGTTAGGGGAATGCAGTGTCCCAGTGGTAAGTGAATCAAACTCCGGATCAAGAGGTCTGGTCCTGAGGTCATGCTCAACTCAGTTGAGCATAAAACTTAAACTGCTCATAAATGTAAAAACAGCCCAGATAATTTGAAATTTCAGGTTTATTTCACAAAAGCTTGTAATTTATCCTGCTGACTTATGTTAAAATGCAAACAGTTTTTGACATTTTAACTTTCAGGAGCAGGATAAGTTTTATTCTCAGTGGAGTTGAGCATGAAGAAAACTTTATAACCCAGGGGCCTGAAATTCAAACCCCACTGGCAAAACCAATGGGTTTTGTAACTTTTGTTTTTGGGCATGACACATTAACTCCTCAAAGTACTGTTTAATACACAGGAAGCGGTGGCTTCCTTCCAAAGTGACAGAAAAATTGTTGACTGGGATGTTAAACCACAAAACAAACAAACTTACGAAAACATATTGGGCATAATATTGGATTGATTGCAGTTCTTAACTAGAAATGGGTAATGTAAGATTAGGTATAAGAAGAATTTAGAGACATTTTCTGTCAATGTGCATTAGAATGGCCTCGACATGTTTAAGTTGTTTGCTTTGCTTTGCTAAGGTGTGATATATTTGTTATTATCCTTTACAGGCTAGTGCTGGTATATTTGGTTCCAGTCAATCCGTGTGTAGTTACGACGGACTAGATCCTACCACTGGAAAACACAAGAAAAGACGTAAGTGAAAGTTTGCTGATTTGGTGTTTTACTAAAACACTCAACAGCTTAGGTCATATGGAGACTGGACCTTGATTTAAAGTCTTATCTAGGACTGGAGAAGCCCTATTGCACTAGTCATTTGTAACCACGGCCCCCCACCACTGGGGAATAGCGGGGACTTTGACTTTCCTTCCAGCAAATCCCTGCCAAAAACCCTGCACTGCGGGGGCAAACAGATTGTTAAATCTCCGCTATAAGACCCTGCACTGCAGGGACTAAAGACACGGCTATAATCCCAGCTACTTTTGCGCAAAAACAAAACCACCGCATTAACCTGGCACTGCGGGGGCAAGGTAAAGGTAAAATCCTGGCTCATTTTCCCCGCTATTTCCGACCCTCCCCCCGGGTTGGGGGGCCGTGGTTACAAATGACTAGTAGTGCACTTAATTATATTATAGGGACCAGCTCAGCCACGCATTTTGTTAAACCCTTAGATAACTTACATTTATATAGCACTCTGGTTGGCACCCATACAAGTTATCATAAATATGGAATTTTGTGGGGCTCTAAGTGAATGTTGGAGAGTCTTTGTGGCGAATTGAGAACTTGAGCCTGTGCCCAAAACGAAAGATGTATTTTGGTGAGAGGTCCCAGACCAAATGCATGTTGACTATGCCACAGAGGCACTAAAGACCAAGGCAGAGGTTATAAAACTTTTCATTGGCATTGGCTGGGTATTGCTAATGCATTGCCAATGCACAGACATTCCTTGTAATTGATATAAGACAATTAATTTTTTTGTGTAATTTTGTTATTTCCTTTTCTAAAAAAGCTAATACTTGTTTATCTCCTATATTTTCACAGATAACAGTGGTAATCGGCAGAGAATTGGTTCCATTGTTTCTAGGGCCTCTCAGATCCTTGACAACTTCAAATTGCTGAAAAAATCCACGTCATCGGCTGGCCAACACTACGAGGATCAGCACGCAAACATTCCAGAAGATACGACTAACGAAACTGTGGTTGCTTATGACGATGTCAATGATATGGCTAACCCTAAAAATTGTGATAAGAGTAACAGTTTAACAAAGGCTAATGCTAAAACCTCCTATGAAAGTTCCAATTTGTCTAAATTGAAAACTAGGAGCAGTAGTGTTGATAAGATTGGCACTAGGACTGGTCCTAACACAAAACAAAGAAGTAAAAGTGATGTTGTGAAGAAAACTGAAAGTATGAAGAAATTATCAATTTCTGAAACCAGAGGGAAGTTAAGCGGGTCCAGTATGAGTAGTTGGTCAGAGAAGGGGTCAATCAGTGAGCCCCGGAGCCCAATGACCCCGGAGTCAGGTGTATTCGAGTCGTCTGTGATAGAGATGCCCACCAAAGTGCCAAAAGTCATCAAACATCAGGGTAAGATTTTAGCATCATAGAAACATCTACATATGAAAGCTATTCAGATTTGCTTGTAACATTGGTATATGGGGGAGATCATGGTACTAAATGATTGTCTCTTTTAAATTTTAATATATAAACTAAAATATTGTGGGTATCTATTGAATAGACACAAAGTGACTGTAACAGATAATGTACTCAAAATGCATGATTTCATGACAAAAAAGTATAATAAATACAAAAAAAAAACAACAAAAAAACAATCAAAATCAGCTTTATTGTAAAACTCTTTGTGCAAACAGAGATTTTTAGCTCACCTGAGCCGAAGGCTCACAGGTGAGCTTATAGTATACCCATGCTCCGGCGTCCGTCCGTCGTCGTCCGTCCGTCCGTCGTCCACAATTTCAAAGATCTTCTCCTCTGAAACCGCTTGGCCAATCAAAGCCAAACTTCATGTGGAGCATCCTTTGGAAGGGGGAACGAAAGTTTATATAAATGGTTCAGGTCACATGACCAAGATGGCCGCCATGGCTATAAATAGCAAAAACCTTTAAAAATCTTCTTCTCCAGAACCAGTGGGCCGATTTCCACGAAACTTGGTATGTAGCATTGGGGACGCAGGCCCATCATAGTTTATATAAATCATGACCCTTGGATGACCTTGACCTATTTTACGGCAAGGTCAACTTAGGTCGCCAATGCATTTGAATGGGAAAAAATGGTAAAATGCTATTTAATGGGTAAAACTTACTGGGAATAGGCAAATGGACAGAAGATTAATGTTAATGGAAAATTTTAGCCCCTGTGGGGTTGTCTGCCCCTGCCCCGGGGCTATATACCTGTATATGACCATAATATTCAAACATCTTCTTCTCTGAAACCGCTATGCCAATCAAAGCCAAACTTCATGTGGAGCATTCTTAGGAAGAGGGAATGAAAGTTTATATAAATGGTCAAGGTCACATGACCAAGATGGCCGCCATGGCTATAAATAGCAAAAACGTTTAAAAATCTTCTTCTTCAGAACCAGAAGGCCTATGATTTTGAAACTTGGTGTGAAGCATCTGGGAATGGAGCTCTACAAAGCTTATATAAATCATGACCCTGGGATGACCTTGACCTATTTTACGGCAAGGTCAACTTAGGTCTCCCATGCATTGGAATGGGGAAAAATAGGAAAATGTAATTAAATGGCAGAAAACTTGCTAGAAATGAGCAAATGGACAGAAGATTTATGTTTAAGAAAATATTTTGGGCCCAGGGAGTTGTCTGCCCCTGCCCCGGGGCTATATACATGTATATGACCATAATATTGAAACATCTTCTTCTCTGAAACTGCTATGCCAATCAAAGCCAAACCTTTTGTGGAGCATTCTTAGGAAGAGGGAATGAAAGTCTATATAAATGGTCAAGGTCACATGACCAAGATGGCCGCCATGGCTATAAATAGCAAAAACGTTTAAAAATCTTCTTCAGAACCAGAAGGCCTTTGATTTTGAAACTTGGTATGAAGCATGTGGGAATGGAGCTTTACAAAGTTTATATAAATCATGACCCTGGGATGACCTTGACTTATTTTACGGCAAGGTCAACTTAGGTCGCCCATGCATTTGAATGGGAAAAAATAGGAAAATGTCATGTAATGGCAGAAAACTTGCTAGGAATGAGCAAATGGACAGAAGATTTATGCTTATGAAAATACTTAAGGCCCAGGGGTTGTCTGCCCCTGCCCTGGAGCTATATACATGTAGATGACCATAATATTCAAACAGCTTTTTCTCAGAAACTGCTTAACCAATCAAAGCCAAACTTTATGTGGAGCATCGTTAGGAAGAGGAAATGAAAATTTATATAAATGGTCAAGGTTACATGACCAAGATGGCCGCCATGGCTATAAATAGCAAATATTTTTAAAAATCTTCTTCTTCAGAACCAGAAGGCCTATGATTTTGAAACTTGGCATGAAACATTAAGGAATGGAGGTCTACAAAATTTGTATAAATCATGACACTGGGATGACCTTGACCTATTTCACGGCAAGGTCAACTTAGATCACCCATGCATTTGAATGGAGAAAATTGTTAAAATGTCATTTGAATGACAAAACTTGCAGTTAATTGGCAAATGGACTGAATTTTTATGATTTGAAAAAGTTCTGACCGTGCCCTAGGGTTATATACATGCATTGTACCATTCTAGTCTAACAAGTTTATTGGTACATGTATATATCTCAGGTCTCAGGTGAGCGTTTACAGGACCATTGGTCCTCTGGTTACATTATTGTTTATGGGAGGGGGCTAAAGGAAAAACAAGAATAACTTAAATAAGCTGAATAACTTCATTGGACTGTCTCATACGTGTTACTTGGATGATACTATTTTCAGTAACAAGAGCATCAGATTTTTTTTTTTCATTCTAGGCAATAATTTAATTAAATTCCTGTACCAAACAGAATCACTCGTGAGGTGATACCATATTCTTTAGGATTCCATAAAAGACTTACAAGACTCTTGAATTTTATGCTGGAAATCAGAAGGATTGTTCTCATCAGGAAAACATGTCAGTGAAATAAATATCCCCTTAAACCCCACTTATATAGCAAAACTGGGGTATACAGGGGTTTACCTATTTTTCAGTTATTTTTGATCCAAAACATAGATTGTGGATACTCATTAGAACCACATCAGCGAGGTGGTTCTAACATGTACCCACAATCAATGTTTTGAGGAAAAATAAGAAAAATATCAGAATTTTTCAAGTGAAAATTTTCATTTTTTTAAAGCTTAAAAAATTTCTATTTTGCATGGGCAAGTTTTGGTTATGTCTGTTTTCAGGCTTTCTCAATATCTACAGTAGTTTCAATAAGCGGAAGTGGGGTAAGCGCTGGTGTAAGGTGCTTGAAAACAACTTCGAATGTTACCGCAACCAGTCGAGCACCGTGTGTGAGCTAGACTTCCTGTTGCGGGGATGTGTTCTCAGGCGAGCCATTGACGAGACAAAAAGTGAGCTCGGATTAATGTTGATGGAGAATAACAGAGAAAAGATAACCGTGGAGGTAGGTGTTTGTTTCTTAGGTCACTATGCTAATGTGTTAATTTACTTTAACAACATCATGAAAACATGACCATGTAATGCATACCCTATAATTTTATCCCACATTTATATTTCTGAATTTACAATAATATTATCTGTTAAAATTATGAATTTTGTCATTTTGTGTCCATCTAAAACTCATTTTCTACACCACAACTCTATATAACACTATTGTTTGGGTCCAAGCCAATTTCCAAGTTAGCTATCCTATCCAGAGGTTGAGGTATCATATAAGCCTGTGCATGAGAAAACCAACAATTTGGGGTTCCGACCAGGCCTGACACAAACTAGCCTGCGCAGCCACAGAAGCAGGCTAAAAGCTTGAAATTTCGGATTTAAGAAGAAAAGGGAATATACTGTGTAGTGAAAATGACACTGATCAGCTGTGCAATTACTGCACAGCTGATCTGCATCTTTGTTTTCGCATATGCTTATTGTTGGTTTTCTCATCCAGGGGCTCATATATCATATTATCATTTACAGCCTATGTCATGGAGTGAGCTAGGATCTTGGTTACGGATCCTGATGAAAGAAACATCGACACCTAAACCACCTGAAGGACTAGAGGGCTATATGGAAGAAGCCAATGAATATCACGATATCATGGATGATACAAAAGATTTAGAAACAAGTTCTATAGTTGATCAGAAGGTAGGGATACAGTCTAGACACGTTATATAAAGATGCAAAACAAATTTAACAAAATTAACAACATAAGCTCTGAAAATAAGTGATCTCATTATCTGAGCTCAGTTTTCTTGGACAAGCCATTGAGGCATTTTACCATCTCTTAAGACTTAAGTTTTTTAAAATTGTTTTCCTCAAAACTAAGAGCACAATTTCTAAAAAAAATATTTCATTAGGTCATGAAAAAGAAAACGGGGAAAACAAGGCTTCACATTTTGAAAAAAAGGTCAAATATACACATCTTATTCACATAGCTTGGAAATTTACACTAATTTTCGCATATTTTACAGCTTTCAGGAGGTCGTAATTCATATAGTTCCAAAATGGCTGTTGATAGTAAGAATACAAAAAATAGTTCCTCTTGGAACAGCAACAGAGACAGTGGAAATTGTTCTGGCGAGTCGATAGACAGTAGATCTGATGGTTTGGATAAATCTGGATTGCATCCAGAATTCTCGGACTCGAGTTTACCCAGAGTGAGTGCTCATAAAACTGGAGATATTTATACACAAGTGAGAAAAAGTAGTTCTGCAAGCATCTTTGAAAATCAAAAAGAGACTGAGGGTAAAAGCCGGGCCTCTCGTTCAAAATCAGAGGGTAAAGATAATACGCATTCCAATAAAGTGCCTAGAGCGGATGACAGCAGCAGCATTGGTTTTGATGCTGCTGAGGATAATCTGTTTATTCTTGAACATGAAAGAAGTATGGTAGATGAAGTGATGTCAAAATTTACTTCGCAAATAAGTGGTTGTTTTGATGAAATGGATGTCGAGCAAGATCATGAATATGAAGAATTTGAAAATGTTGTCAAACCTGCGAATACTTTTTCACAGTCTTTCATAGAAAGGGAACATATTTATGTAGACATAGATTCTTGTAGAAAGGAAAACACATTTATTGAAAACAGGAGACTTTCCAGAGATCTCACAGAGATTGACGTGATTAGTCCAATTAAAGAAACAATCAAACTTGATTCTTCTGATATTTCCAAGCACCAGAATTTCTTGTGTTCAAGTTTTGTTGATGATGAGCAAGGTGACAATTCGGTTTCAAAAGGTACTAAAATCCAAGATGTAACAAAAACCAATCAAAAACAATCTGAAAAGTCCATTCCCACTCATACAGAAAATGGTAGTATGGCTGACAATTCAGATCACAAAAGTGCAATTGATGAAAAGTTTGACAATATTTCTTATGAAATACCAAGTTCTATGAGAAATTCTCATAAGAATACCAAAGCAGAAAATTCAAGTAGAACAAGATCGGAGCTTTGTGTTGAAGATCTAGCACATGTTTTAAGTAACCTATCACTAGAAGATAAGGATCATGAAAATACAGAAAACAAGGGACCAGTTGGACAATTCAGTGACAAGGCAAAAATTTCATATTTGACTGAAAAAGAAAAAGGAATCATGGATAAAGCCGAAAAGGATAAGATTGATAATATGAATGAAGATCAAGACAAGATTGACAATTTAATTGTAGAAGCAAGCTGTGATAATAATGATAAAGTTGTGCCTTTGGAACCAGAGTTGCCTAATATGTTGGACGATGATGCGAGGACGAGGCGGTCGGTTGTGATGCGAGAGATAGCTGAAGCTGGGGGAGATATTGACAGGACGTTGAAGGAACTGAGAACGAAACTAGTGCAGCTGAAGAAAGACAGGTTGGTATTCGGCCCTAAGGTTTAAAAAATCATGCTCAACTCTGCTGAGACTGAAATTGGAAATGCTCATAAGTACTGAAGTAACTCTAATTTAATTTAAATTCCATGTTTTAATCACCAAAGCCAGTCATTTATTCTGCTTTTTAATGTTAAAAGTCAAAACTGTTGGCATTTTATCATTTATGAGCTGAATAAATTTCATGCTCTGCTGAGTTGAGCAAAAGAAAAAATATATAACCTCAAAACTTGTGTGACAAGAGTGACTGATGTGTGAATGGCATATGAATGGTAATCAGCCAAGAAGAAATTTTAGTAGTTGGTCATTTTCAAGTCTGCTGAATGGTTTGACTGATCATTGCATACATTATCTTTACATTACACTGCTGTCTTTGCCTATATAACACAAAGTTGGGGTGTTACAGGGACTTGGCAAAAGTCAATGTCTAGGTCTTCCTGTCGTGCCAAGGGCAAATGGGCGGTGGTTGCAAATGTCACAGTGAAAAATTATCACTCTAGGGACAGGTTAATCAGTGTCTGCTTGGTATCACTTATTGCTTATTCCTAGTGGTCAGAAAAATTAAGAAATCATATTATTATCCTGTATGCGAATGAGGCAGCTGAATTTCTTAGTTGGCAGATTGATGCATCATCACCGATCAGCCCTGGGGTCAGTTGTTCAAAACTTTGTTAGCTTAACGTCATTGTTAAGACCTCAACTCATTTAGTAAATGCCGTTATTTTTTGTTGATAAAATTTAAGAATTCTTTGCATTGCAGGATTCTCACATTTTATCAACAAAAAATATCACATTTTATCACAAAAAAAATAACAGTGTATATGTAATATGTTTGAAATTTTAACGAGTCGTTAACTATCGATGTCATTAATTTTGAACAACTGGGCCCAGGTGGTAAAATGGAGTGTGGTGTTTGAAAGAATGATCGATTTTGGCAACAACCAATGGCAAGTTTATTGCCTCTGAGTAGGGATGTTGCCCAGTCAATCAGGCCACCAAACTCTGCACTTCATTTCATCACCTGAGGTGTGATGTTGCATCAAGAAATTTGTGAGAAATTTGGTTGATTTTGGGTGATTTTGAAATTTCAGGATCAGTATACATGACAGAATGCTGATTTCGTCTAACAACTCGCAAGTCCACAAGTATCTAGAGGACGAGTATAATCGTCTAAACAGAGAAGTTGAGAAAGTTAACGGGGAAATAGCTTGTCTGGAGGAATTGGAGAGGGAATCTACAGATAGAGAGAATAGAATGGTGAAAAAGACAAAGGAGATCTGTGAAGAGGAAGAGGAGATGGAAGAGATTGACGTTTGAAAGTTGCGAGGATCTGGCAAGGATAATTTTGTGTATGAAGTTTTTTTTATAGCTAACCTAAGCCATTTTTCAAGGACTGAATCTCAGGTGAGCATTCCAAGGATTATTGGTCCGCTGGTTATTCAAGTTGGTGCATTTACGTTGACTGTTAACAACCATGGTTGTGTCAGGATGGTCAGTTATCCTAGCTACATTGTTCAGGGGCAGGCCTCCCAAATGCATATTACCAGTGCTTAGGGCACATTTCTTTCACCACTAACTGACAAAGTGACAAATGCTCAGTGAATGCTGGTACATATGGAATTCCATGACCAAACCTCGATGAGAAAAAAAAAAAAAAATGCTGGACTTCAGAATCAATCACGCTTCATTACAAATCAGATGTGACTGAGCTATTGCTCCCCGTCCAGTGGAGAGTAATAATAATAATGATGACATTATTTAAAGAGGAGGCTCAGTTGGACAAGTCCAATCTTCCCTGAGATTCTCTATAAAGAGTGACTTGTATGTGAATGGCATACGGTAATCAGCCAAGAAAGTTACAAGCTGCATTGCTAGATGTAAACATGTCTTCCAAGTTTCCAAGGAGATCGTAGACAAACCAGCCAAAATGAAAACACATGAGCTGCAACGCGAGAAAACCGGTCTTCAGGGTTTCCGACCAGGTCTGACACAAACCGGCCTGTGCAGCCACAGAAAATGGCTAGAAGCTTGAAATTTTGGTTTTAGGAAGAAGAGAAATTGTACTAACCAAGTAGCGAAAACAAAGGCGCTGGTCAGCTTCGCAGTTACTGCGAAGCTGATCTGCGCCTTTGTTTTCGCATAGGCGAAAATCCGGTTTTCTCATGACGTGGCTCACATACAAGCTGTGTACCATGAGGTGCTGGTATGTGCCTTTGAATTGTTTTTGCATAATGTATAGTGATAAAATGAGCCACCACATGGGAAAACCAACAATCTGCCTAGGCGAAAACAAAGCCGCAGATCAGCTTCGCAGTAACTGCGAAGCTGATCAGCACCTTTGTTTTCACTACTCGGATAGTACAGTTCCTCTACTACTTTAATCTGAAATTTCAAGATTCTAGCTCTTTTCTATGACTGTACGGATCGGTTTGTGTCGGACCTGGTCGGAAACCACATTGTTGGTTTTCGCACGTGGCAGCTCAAATGTTTCCTATAATGGCACTCATTTGTTATTGCAATATCTTATAATCTACTGAATATCTTATAACCAGTGTTGTTTTACTGAACATGTTTTATTAGTTTATATCTGCTGGACAGAATAACATTGTCTTTTTTAACACATGTGTATACTTTGCTAAAAGCAATATTATCTCAGTGTATTGAAACAGGCCTTGAAATGCAATAGTAATATCAAGATATACAAATACCATTCATCAATTTTTTACCATATTTTAACTTGTAATTATATTAACATAATAATTTAACTCATTTACGCCTCGCGTCCCTTTTATGGGACATAGGCAAACAGAATAGCCCCAGATGTGACGCCGCAGAATGCTGCGTCCCATACGCCGCAGAATGCGGCGTCCCATCTGGGGCTATTCTGTTTGCTTGGAGGAATTTCATCGAAAAATGAGATAAAAATTAAAAATCACTCCTAAGAGCCCTAAAAATGAAAGTGGACTTACCCAATTGATAATAATGGGAAAATCCATTCGTCAAATATGGGTTAACTTGTAATTATAAACATATTAATTTAATTGATATTCAGGAATAATGATCATATTCATTGAAGAGCATTCAAATGAAAAATACATAAATATCACGAACGGATTCTTTCCAGATTTTCTGGCTGCATCATAAAGCCCAGTCTTCAGGGTTTCCAACCAGTTTGACACAAACCAGGATTCATACGTACATGATCCATAGAAGAAAGCAATAAGTGTGAGATTGCAATATAGAAAGACGGATCAGGAAAGCCTGTCCATGGAACCCCCACTACTTACACCCAACTTTCATGCAGCGAAATTGGGGTGTAGAGAAATATTCTTTTTTTCTTTTTGATCCATAGACTGTAGGTAGTCTTTAGAGACACCTCAAGGTGGCAGTTCTAACAAGTACCCATAATCAATTGTTGTGGAGCGGACTGGCGCAGGGGTAGAGTGTCAGACTCCGGTCCCAGAGGTCCTGGGTTCGATCCTCAGCCGGGTCGCCGTTCGTCGTGGCCTTGAGCAAGTCACAAGTCCACAGCTCCTGGGGTTAGGGTCAGAAATTGATCGACTCCACATACAGTAAAAAAAAAAAAAAAAAAAAAAAAACAACTACACTAAATAGGTAGGTTTACTATACCCCAGTTTTACTATGTAAAAGTGGGTTTAAGGGGCTATACATTTCATGATTAAGTCTTAGATGTTGACAATAAGCGTTAAATTTCTATTGAGAGAGGTAGATGGTATTTTTTCGTAGCCAAAGCCTAGGTGCTTATCAGGTGAGTGGTTACCGCTCCGAGTGTTCTTTTTTAAGCCGCCTCATGGGAAAACCAACAATGTGGTCTTTGAACAGGTCCGACACAAACCGAGCTGCACAAGCACAGAAGAATGCTATATGCTTGAAATTTTGGATATAAGTAGAAGAGGGATCGCACTATCTGTTTAGCGAAAACAAAGGCGCTGATCAGCTTCGCGGTAACCGCGAAGCTGATCTGCGTCTTTGTTTTCGCCTATGCAGATTGTTGGTTTTCCCATGAGGCGGCTCATTTGCTGTTATCAAACTTTTGGTCCATAAACATAGTCTTAGCTCATGTGCTTTTAAAGTATATGCCAAACACTTAAAATATTTTTGTGTGTAATATGAACAGTGTTTTAGTTATATATGTATCTTTATTTTACAAATCTTTTTATAGTAATATATTCAATTTTATTTATGCTAATGCAATATTTATGTTTTAACAGAATTGTACTGCTTTGCACTTTTCTTGAACATGAGATTACACATAGTTTTCTCGACTTTTTTTTTATTCAGTTTTACATCCTTTTCAAGATTATTTCAGCTCATACGAGATGGGTCAATCAGTAGGTAGGTCAACAACTGAAGAACCTTGAGAAAACACACCAGGCACACTCATAGATTTTGGCTGGTCTCATATGAGTCACTTTGTGAGAAAACTGGAATTTTGCCTATGGGAAAACAAAGGTGCAGATCAGCTTCGCAGTAACATCGCTACAAGGATAGTACAATTTCTCTTCTTCTGAAATCCGAAAGTTCAAGTTTCTGGCCTGCTTCTGTAACTGTACAGGTCAGTTTCTGTCAGACCTGGTCGGAAATCCCGAATACCGGTTTTCTCGTCGTAGCTCATATGTTCCCTGTGTGAGGCTCAAACCCACACTGGACACAGCAGTGAGATGATTATAAACTGTATGAAATCAGTGCTCATAACCATGGGAGTTGGCAAAGTTCTCTTGAATGACAACATATATGAGCCGTCGCATGAGAAAACCAACAATCTGCCTATGCGAAAACAAAGACGCAGATCAGCTGTGCAGTAATTGCACAGTTGATCAGTGTCTTTGTTTTCGCTACACAGATAGTACAATCCCTCTTCTCAAATCCGAAAGTTTGAGCTTCCAGTCAGTTTGTGTCGGACCTGGTCGGAAACTCAGATTGTTGGTTTTCACATGCAGCGGCTCATATTGAGTTGTATATACAATTAGGAAGTATGAGGAACCACACATTGTAACGCAATGCAGTTCCCAACTCTTTCATTTTTGACTTTACTGACCAGGGGTTAGTAACTCAAAGGCATCATAAGTTCCCCAACTTACAACAAACTTACAGTGGTTATTTACACCCTTGCTATTCCAGGGACTCAAAAGTATCGTAACTTGTTGAAATCAATGGTGCCACTTTATAAGACGACGCTAAGATGGGCTTGAGTTGACCGTTAAGTTACAATGCTGTTGTCACCATAACTGTTATTCACCATAATCCATACAAGATACTTAAGTTGGTCGTAAGGTGATCTTAAGGCTTAAGATGGCTTGAGTTACCAACCCAAGCTCTTAATTGTGTTAAAATACATAAGCAGAAGTGGTTTTGCACATTTTGATTTTAATTTTAATGTTTGATTTTACTATCAGCTAAAGTAAAAATAATAGTTTTCCAATTTTGTCATTAAGCTTAACTAACACATATCTATGAATAATGCAAGTCTAGATATGAGGGGTATTTGATGCATTTCTTAAAAAAACTATTAAATACCTTCATGTATTTTGTGTTTGCTTGGACAGTATAATGGCCTTGGTGAGGCGACTCTAATGAGAACCCACTACGTAGATCTAACAAAAATATTTGAGCTGCATCATGAGAAAACGAACATTTTGCATATGCGAAAACAAGAGACGCAGATCAGCTTCACGGTAACCGCGAGGCTGATCAGCACCATTTTGGCTACATGAATAGTACAATCCTACTTTTTCCTCAAACCAAAATTTCAAGCCTCTAGCCTGCTTCTGTGCTTGTACAGCTTGGTTTGTCGGACCTGGTAGAAAACCACATTAAAAAAATGTCACGGCTCATTTTAACATCAAATACTCTTATTTAGTCTTGTGCAGTGAATACTCACTCTGTTGTTTCTACATTATTCTATGATCTGTTGCAATACTGATATTAACAAAGGTTAAAATATACTAATTTGTTGATCATTAAAGTTTTGTTTTCTTTAAATTCTGAGACATCTTGGAGCAGCCTTGGAATCATATGAGCAGCGACGCTAGAAAAACAGTCTTCGGGGTTTCCGACCAGGTCTGACACAAACCAGTTTGTACAGTCACAGAAAAAGGCTAGAAGCTTGAAGTTTCGGATTTTAAGAAGAGGAATTGTACTATCCGAGTAGAGAAAACAAAGGCGCTGATCAGCTGTGCAGTAACTGCACAGCTGATCTGTGCCTTTGTTTTCGCATAGGCAAAAATCTGGTTTTCTTATGACGCTGCTCATACTATCCTTGAGGCAAAAACAAAGGTGCTGATCTAAGGCTGTTTTTTTCATTTGTGAAATTCTGTTTTTTCTAGTTAGTTTGAACCTGTCACAGGGTAGTTATTCACTCCCCATAGCATGATACTGGTTAACTCGTATAAGCCTGGTGTCCTTTTTACGACACAGTCAAACAGTATAGCCCTAGATTGGCCGCCGCAGAATGCAGCTTCCCACCTGAGGCTATTCTGTTTGCTTAGAGCATTTTTATATACAGTCGGACAAAAGTTAAGCATCACTTGAATATTTTCCGAAATAATCAGTAAAACATTCAATACAGAAATATTTTCTTTTAATATTTATAATATTTGTTATATTGGCAATAAATTAAAGCAAACGCGGATGAGGTTGTTCTTAATGTAAATGTGTAGGCGTTGTTTAAGCAGACACACCCCCACGTTGCCCAAAATCGTTGTTTCCTAGTCCATATGACGCTACTAAAAGGCTTTAACTTTGACCTTGAAATGTTTAGTGCTACGGAGTTCTTTGTTTCTCTGTTCTTAACGGGTGTCATAGAACCAATCTTGATGGAATGACAGGCTGTCAACTTTGGACAATTCTTGCAATTTGCATTAATCCAAGATGGCCGCCAGAAAAATGCGTATTTTTTAAACTGCCAAACAGCGTAAAATGATAATGCCATTTTGTTATAATTTCAAAACCATAATCAGTCTGAAAATTTCAGATGAATATCTCTAAAACATCAAGAGTTATGCGCGTTTAAAGAATGGCATGTTACATAGTGAAAACGTCGTGGTAATAAACAAGGAAATAAGTTTGCCTGAATCAGCATGTTACTGCCATTAAACCTTTGGTTGAAGAAAACTTTTTGGGACATTTTTACAACATGATACTACTTTCTTTCCATGCCTATAGAAAACCATTTGCGATCATATAGGGGGCATTAATACAACTTTTAATGGCAACCCCCCAAAATAGGTGTAGGTGTATTTAGTACACCATATAACTTGGGCGACATGGTAAAAAGCCATTCGGAAAGACCTAAACAGTCAGGGATAGACGTAAGTCAAAGACCTTTAGTAATTTATTGTGGTTTTAAAGTTATTTTTAATAAAAACTACATTTAGAAAAATGTTAGGGTGATGCTTAACTTATGTCTGACTGTATATAAAAAAAACTGACAAAAATTCAGTCACTCCAGAATTGTCCCCAAAACAGAAAGTGGACTCACCTTAATGATAATGGGCAAGTCCATTCGTCACATGGGATAATACCCGGGAAGTGGCAATGCCCAGATCAATTCTTATATCATGGGTGTGTTAGACAAACGCAATGCACTCACCCTCCTAATGCCTGTGGTCTCGGGAGTTTCCTTACCTAGCATGTTACAAGCCAACAGAGTTGTTGCTTTACATCGGTCTAAGGTCATGCTTAAATGGTCAGTTATCCTAACAACACTGTTCTTGGGCAGGCCTCCCAGTAAAGACAAGCTGCCAGTACTTCATGGCCATATTATTCACTACTGGCAAATGCTCTTGGAAGAATGGCTTATTTTCTCCCTCACTTCGTTCGTCCGCAAATAAATAAAGTCTTTTCTCTATCGGTCTTAATATAAGGCCTTGCCTTGCAAAACTAATCACAATTCAAGAACCCTTCTGCAGAGTAATAAAGAACATAACACAATATTTTGAAATGCCGCTGTTGCTTCATTTTTCGACTCAATAACAACCACACTCAATTTCAGCAGTTTTAAACTGTCTACATATATGTTTATTATTCAACAAAAACGCATCCTGTTTCCATCCCATTTCACAGCTACAGTTTCGGATTATAGCCAGCCATCTCTGTAACACATCTCTAATCTCTCAACAGCCTGAAACTTAGAATACTTTATTAAACACATTTTAAAAAAGCAAAACTGAATACATATATAAATTAAAACAATGTTTTCTGAGGAAAACTATGTCCCCCCAACCGTTTAGTAATTGAAGTGTAGTTACCTTGTGATATGAAGTTTTTCTAGGGAAGACACCATGTAAGGTGTGATAGTTTAAACTTGTTTTGGACCCTGTCTAAAATTGGGTCACAATCACCAAATTCTTATAAACTCTGAACCTCCTCACAACAATGCTTCTGAGCAAGTTTGGTCAAAATCCATCAATTAGTTTACAAGATATCGTATCGGAAAAACTAATTTCAACAGTTTTTATGGACCCGTGACCTTGGAAATTAGGTCAAGGTCATCAAAATCTAATCAACTTTGAGCCTCCTCCAAACAATGCTTCTGTGCAAGTTTGGTCAAAATCCATCAACTGGTTTACAAGATATTGCAGTGAAAAGACTAATTTCAACATTTTTTTATGGACTCGTGACCTTGAAAATTAGGTCAAGGTCACCGAAATCTAATCAACTCTGAGCCTTCTCGCAACAATGCTTCTGTGCAAGTTTGGTCAAAATCCATCAATTGGTTTACAAGTTATCGAGTTGGAAAGATTAATTTCAACATTTTTTATGGACTCGTGACCTTGAAAATTAGGTCAAGATCACCAAAATCTAATCAACTCTGAGCCTCCTCCCAACAATGCTTCTGTGCAAGTTTGGTCAAAATCCGTCAATTGATTTACATGATACTGCGTTGGAAAGACTAATTTCAACATTTTTTATGGACTTGTGACCTTGAAAATTAGGTCAAGGTCACCAAAATCTAGCCGACTCTGCGCCTTCTCGCAACAATGCTTCTGTACAAGTTTGGTCAAAATCCATCCATTCGTTTACAAGTTATCGCGTTGGAAAGACTAATTTTAACATTTTTTATGGACTTGTGACCTTGATTATTAGGTCAAGGTCACCAAAATATAATCAACTCTGAGCCTCCTCCCAACAATGCTTCTGTGCAAGTTTGGTCAAAATCCATTGATTGGTTTACAAGATACTGCATTGGAAAGACTAATTTCAACATTTTTTATGGACTCGTGACCTTGAAAATTAGATCAAGGTCACCAAAATCTAATCAACTCTGAGCCTTCTTGCAACAATGCTTCTGTGCAAGTTTGGTCAAAATCCATCTATTGGTTTACAAGTTATCGCGTTGGAAAGACTAATTTCAACATTTTTTATGGACTCGTGACCTTGAAAATTCGGTCAAGGTCACCAAAATCTAATCAACTCTGAGCCTCCTCCCAACAATGCTTCTGTGCAAGTTTGGTCAAAATCCATCAATAGGTTTACAAGATATTGCATTGGAAAGACTAATTTCAACAGTTTTTATGGACTCGTGACCTTGAAAATTAGGTCAAGGTCACCGAAATCTAATCAACTCTGAGCCTCCTCCCAACAATGCCCTTGTGCAAGTTTAGTCAAAATCCATTCATTTGTTCAGAAGATATCGCGTCGGAAAACCTAATTTGATCAGTTTTCATAGGCTGGTGACCTTGAAAATTAGGTCAAGGTCACCAAAATCTAATCAACTCTGAGCCTCCTCCCAACAATGCTCTTGTGCAAGTTTGCTCAAAATCCATTCATTTGTTCAGAAGATATCGCGTCAGAAAACCTAATTTGATCAGTTTTCATGGGCTGGTGACCTTGAAAATGAGGTCAAGGTCACCAAAATCTAATCAACTCTTTCCCCCCTCCCAACCATGTATCTATGCAAGTTTGGTCAAAATCCATCCACTGGTTCAAAAGATATCGCGTAAGAAAGAAGCTACGCGGACGCGGACGCCGACGCGGACGCTGACGCCGACGCCGACGGGAACCGCACCAAAAACAATATGTCCCCCACCTTCGGTTGGGGGGACATAATCAAACTTACTATTTTTTAAAAACAAAGTTCGACTTAAAACGAAGTTACAATTACTGTAAAATCCCAAACTTGAACTGACATTTGTCAAACAAATGTACGACAAGATTCTAAAATACCCATAAAGCCCGTAATTTCGTGGTTTGCGTTAAAGAGTAAGAATATAGGAACCAGAAATCAATGCAATTAAATTTGAAGTCCCAACGTAGACACTGGGTCGGGGAAAAATACATAATACATAACAAAACATTTTTTCCCGGCAACAAATTCGAGGAGCAGAATGACTTGTTCTCTCTCGTCAAAGTAACAAGTAGGCTAAGTTTCAACCAAAAGTATGGAAAACGGGCACGAAAAAGGACAGCCACAATAAACAGTCATATCATGAACATAAAACCACTTTCCCTGGGACATCGCTTAACATTTTCACTGGAGACAACGCCAAATACCATTTTACTATAATTTCTTTAAGCAAACGTGCATGTAATTGTTTTGTTCATTTAGCCGATCTTATTTGCAACGTGATTGTTTTGTTCATTTATCCGATCTTGTTTGCAAAATATCTACAAATGTAATCTAACATTAAGTGTAATTGTGTCAATCCAGCTATTATGACCAAACATATTTGAACTTTTTTACTCTAAAATTATATGGGAAAATTTGACGAACAAACGAAACGGTACCAAACTTGCGAAGCAACGAGCGTCGATGATTTTTCAAATCTATAAATCCTTATATATACAGGCTACTGAGAAATGCTCACTCACAATTGCACTATTTTTAAGAAATCCTCGAGATAATACATGAACTCAAATACCAACCATATTCAGCTGAAAGACGACCGACCGAAAAGAAGTGCATTGTTTGGTTTGAACACTATGTCCCTTGGAGACAGGTGTGAACACTATGTCCCTTGGAGACAGGTGTGAAGACTAGGTCCCTTGGAGACAGGTGTGAAGACTAGGTCCCTTGGAGACAGGTGTGAAGACTAGGTCCCTTGGAGACAGGTGTGAGGACTAGGTCCCTTGGAGACAGGTGTGAAGACTAGGTCCCTTGGAGACAGGTGTGAACACTAGGTCCCTTGGAGATAGGTGTGAACACTGTCCCTTGGAGACAGGTGTGAAGACTAGGTCCCTTGGAGACAGGTGTGAAGACTAGGTCCCTTGGAGACAGGTGTGAAGACTAGGTCCCTTGGAGCCAGGTGTGAAGACTAGGTCCCTTGGAGACAGGTGTGAAGACTGTCCCTTGGAGACAGGTGTGAAGACTAGGTCCCTTGGAGACAGGTGTGAAGACTAGGTCCCTTGGAGACAGGTGTGCAGACTAGGTCCCTTGGAGACAGGTGTGCAGACTAGGTCCCTTGGAGGCAGGTGTGAAGACTAGGTCCCTTGGAGACAGGTGTGAAGACTAGGTCCCTTGGAGACAGGTGTGAAGACTAAGTCCCTTGGAGACAGGTGTGAAGACTAGGTCCTTTGGAGACAGGTGTGAAGACTAGTGCCTTTGAGACAGGTGTGCCTTGGACTTAACACTACAAGGTAGACTCCTGCCTGGTCACAGAAAGACTGTCCTGGAAAATCATCATGGGTCTCATCAGGACTAGAAAAGCCTCCTGGGATTTAACTCACAGACCCTGGTCCCGAGGTTATAAAACTTTTTAGTGCTCAGTTCAGCTGCGCATAAAATTTTAACTGCTCAGAACTTACTAAATGTTATGAACCACTGCAGAAGCTGAGGGTGAGGTTAGGATCCTGTAAAACCGGTTTAAGCCGGCCAGTAACTTTGTTACTGATCTTTCCAAGTTGATACTTCTGTGGTGGTTCTTTTTGTTTTATGTCTTGGTGTTTAAATTTTTTTTGTGCTGTTGGCGCCTTATGTATGTTTTCATATTTTTAATTAAGGTAACTGAGTGGCCACCTATTGGGAAAATAGCTGCTCATTCGGCTTACGATATGTTTCATGGTATATGTGTCTGATTGTTGGTTTGGTTTTTTCCCACCTCGGTTTTTGGAGTGGGAATCTCTTTCTGATTGCGCCTTTTCCTGATCTTTGCCTACTTGTACCTTTTCATAAATACAGAAGTAGCCTAAATAAATTGAAATTTCAGGTTTAGATTGTCAAAGCCTGTAATTTATCATGCTCATAAATGTTAAAATGCCAACAATTGTTGGCATTTTAACATTTATCAGCAGGATAAATTTTAGTCTCAGCTGTGCTGAGCATGAATATAGTTTTATAACCTCAGGGGCCAGGTTTACATGGTGAGTAGCTTAATCACTACACAATGGAGGCTTCTTTCTAGTAACAAGCTATGGCCGTATCCAAGATTGCCTACTGTTTGCAGGGTTTCTAGATATATAATACTGAAATATATGTAGCTCTACCAATCACTTTCAGGTTTAGCAAAGAAAAACAACATCTGATTTGATTACACACTTTACTTTTTGAATAAATATATTTCATTGCCATTTTCTTGATAATTTCTTACATGAACAGATACAATAGACTTTAGTTTCAAATGCTATGTCTCCAATAAAGATGGAATTTTGTTGAAGGGTTCTTACAGGCAAAAAGTTCTGACCAGCCACTTACATTGTTTGGATTTTCTTCAAAACTAAAAATAGTGCGAAAATTTTGTTAACACCTCTAATTTGACAGACCCTCGACCTTGTGCAGTGAAAACGTTTTCTCCTAGCATGCAGGGTGCCCAACTGAATATTTCTACCCCATTTTTAAAATTTGCAAATTTCATTATTTTGTGAGATTTTTTTTCCAATTTTTTTCCTTTCAAACCTTTTCAAGATATATACCTGGACCTCTTTATAACATGGTTCGTTACAACACAGTTTTGGATATAACACTGATCATTGTTGGACCCCAATTAGACTATTTTTGCTATGTGTCCATACATTTTACTTTTGTTATAACACAGATCGGATAGCTAAAACGGAAATTGGCTTGGACCCAAACAAGTGTTATAAAGAGGTTGTGGTGTAATGTCATATTGAACATGTTCGTGCAAAACATTTGATTTCCTGGCATTATATTCATCATTGGTGAACAAAATGTGAAAAATTACCCCACCACATACATGTACTGCAATTTCACATTTTTTATTGATGGTACCGGTACTTGTGTTTGGCATGACCTCTCCAGTGCATGTTTCTGTATTATGCTAAGCGGTTAAGTATATTTTGGTGTATTAAATGAGCTGCCTCATGGGAAAACCAACAATTTGCATAGGCGAAAACAAAGACGCAGATCAGCTTCGCGGTAACCGCGAAGCTGATCAGCGCCTTTGTTTTCGCTACACGGATAGTACAATTCCTCTACTTTCTAAATCCAAAATTTCTAGTCTCTAGCCATCTTCTGTGCTTGTACAGCCTGGTTTGTGTCTGACCTGTTCAAAAACCACATTGTTGGTTTTCCCACGAGGCGGCTCATTAATGAAGCAAAAAATTTATATTGCATTCTTGTCTCCGAAGAAAATTGATAAAAACCTTGGTTAGGGCCGGTTAGAACTTTTGACTAATAAAGATTCAAACTTAAAATGATGCTTATGACAGAAAAAATGTATTTCATTACAGGCTTCAACAAACTTAAAACATGTGTACATATAAATTAAAATAAAGAGATCAATTTGAACACACAATGGTGATGGAAATTTTTTGAAATCTCAATTCAGGAAAAAAAAATACAGATTATAAATGTATATTCAAAACTTGGTTGCGTGTGAATATGAGCTGCATCTCGAGAAAACCGGTCTTCAGGACTTTCGACAAGGTCTGACACAAACCGGCCTATACATGCCCAGAAGAAAGCTAGAATCTTGAAATTTTGGGTATAAATAGAAGAGGCATTGTACTATCCATGTAGCAAAAACAAAGACGCTAATCAGCTGTGCAGTTATGCACCAGTCATTTGTAACCACTGCCCCCCCACCTACGGGGATAGCCGGGGAATGGCCGGGCTAATGAGCGGGGTAATTACCTGTTGAGTGCCCCGGCAGGGCCGTGTAAGTGCTGGGATAGTGATTTGCCGCCAAAATAGCGGGGCAATAGCCGTGGAATGGGCCAGAGAAATAGCAGTGTTTTACGCGTGTTTTACCGGAGCGATGGTCGTCTTTTAGCAGAGCAGTAACGACGAAATCTCCCGAGGACATTTCAAAGATGGTGGCTTCGAAGCAAAACAAAAGTGAGAAAATTCTATCAATATTTTTAACAAAAATACCCATTCCCGCAGCTGCTTCTGTGTTCTCCATAACTCCAATATGGGAGTATTTTTACGCGTGTTTTGCGTTTCGCACACCTAAAATTCACTGCCGTGGATTCTCGCGCATTACGCCATGTTTGTTTCTGGCGACGCGTCCAAAATTTTCCATAAATTCGGTGAGAAAATTAGCTACTGCTGAGAGATCAAGGCATCATAGCCGCTAGACATTGTTCAAAGGTCAAGCTAGTGACCGACACGTGCCACTGACATGGGGAAGCAGTAGGCGTGAACTAATTGTGCCCTCAGCCAATCAGAGCGCAGTAAGCTGACGATCAAGTTTTTGTTGATGGAGATTGACAGGTCAATTTTCACGGATCACAAATTTGTGTTAGTTCATAGGAATGATAGGAAAACATGATGTAGTTAAAATATATTGTTATCGATAAGACACTGCAGTGAAATAAGTCTACGCAAATATGCTCGTCGTAATTTTGGTAGGAAAATTCGCTACAGAGATGGAACAATTAACACAATAGAGATATCGTTTTCTTGTGCGATTTTCCGTTTTTTGCACGTTTCCTCTACTACATTGTATTTGCATAAAAATTCTCTGAATGAGAGAATGAATCACAATGTCAATTGTTTTTAAGAACTTCTGAATGAGAAATCGGCAGAAAAGAGAAAAAACACACCTTTCTACGGCTACGAAAACTAATGACATTACATCGGTCCCTTTAAAGCACAAGCATTTTTCTTTGTAATGAATATTCAGCAGTCTCCTGGCATCGGTATTGGTCTTAATTGCCTTCATGTGTGATAAAAACCTTAATTTATAAATTTTGGCTGCTTCTACTTCAGTATTCTCTAACAATTTTGTTACGTCTGAAAAAAACAAGTATTGGCTTTTGTAAAAACAACAACAAAAAAAAAAAAAAAAAAAAAAAAATGGACATGAGCAAATTTTCAGTGGAATCCTAGTTGAAAAAAAAAGTTTTTGAAATATATTATTAAGGGTAAAACTCCAAGTTTTCATGGTCAAACTCCAAGTTTTCATTTCTGACTCCAACTTTTTTCCAGTGAAGTATTCTTAGAATCTTGTTCTCAAAATCCTAGTGAGAGCTTATTCCCTCCTTGAATCGATGTACACTCAGTGGTCATAAATGAGTTCCTAAAGTGAAAAAATGCAAGTTCTTAAGTGAATTTGGGGGATAGAAACATGAATTTTAATTATATTGCAAAACAATTCTTGTCTTGTTATGTTATAAAGTAAAATTTCTAAAAGAAAATAATGTTTTGTTGATCATAACTTTGATCTTAAATTCTTGGCTGGTTGCTAGGCAATTTAAAAACGTGACTGAAAAATGGGTACCCGTTCAACTAAACTTGTTGCCATGGTAACATACATGTTAACACCTGGTTGATTTACCACTGAAAGTAAGGACTATGTATTTACCTTTGCATAAATATATGTTTGGACAAGTTTGAACACGTCAAAAAGAAACTGCAGCCTTTTAAATTTTTGTCAAGCAAAAAAGACAAAATTAATATGGGAGTCAATGGGAGTGAAGGTGTTCTCAGAATTTCTGCGGCATATAACTAGTGCCATTTTAAACTTCATTATTTTAAGACCTTTAGGTCACTTATAGATTAGCGCCTAATATCTTACCTTTCATCTCACCCCACTGTTACCATGGCAACCACAAACAGCAGACTGATGCTCAATTTTATGTGTTGTTGTAAAATTGCTTAGCAACAAACTCCATTTGCATCAAGAATAATATAAATATTTTAAGATTGCTTGGAAATGTTTTCCCTACATGATGGTATGTAATATGATAGAGTTCAAGTAATATAAATTATATTATGTTGACAAAAAATGACTTAAGATCTTGCATTTTTTTCACTTTGGGAACTCACTTATGGCCTCTGAGTGTAATTAATCAAGCGCTGCAGACAGTTTACATGTATTAAGACTTCAGCTGAATTTTAACAAAATGATGTACTGCACAAAGATCTGTTGCAGGGCATTGTATTTACATAAAAGTGGTAAATGTTTTTTTGTTAATGAAATATTTGACATCTACAATCAAATTTTTTTACCTGTCCCCGGGGGTGGGGGAAAAAGAGCAGTGTTTTTACCTCCCATATGTCCCCATAGTGCGGGGGTTATAGTAGGGCTTTATTTTGTAAAAAGTTGCTGTCCCCGCCCATCCCCGTAGGTGGGGAGGCAGTGGTTACAAATGACTGGTGCATTACTGCGGCTCATATCATGGACAAATCTTTTGTACAGCTCGTTGCAATCAACAAATTTAAAAGCTTCAGAATCTCTAATTTTACTAAAACATCAAATTGATACGAAACAATAGACCATTGTGTGGAACATCTTGCCTAGTATTGCTATACATGTACAGAGCCAGTCTTTAATGTTTAAAAAAACCCAGCCCCCTCTCTTAACCCTTATAAACCAGACCCCACTTCTCCCCCATCCCGTCTAGGTTTGAAAATAAGCAAACGATGCAGACACAGATCAGACTTCACATTATGCAATGCAGCATCTAATCTAGGTCTCCACTAGTTGCAAAACCTCACTCCACTACGTTCCGTTGCGTACCTTGATGGTTCTATTTGATCAAACAATTTCCAATTGAATAAACAGGATTACACATGGTTGACGTGGTGAGTGCATCTGATCTCGACCTAGTTGACATAACGGAGTGCCTTGACGTCACGGCGCGCACTTTGTCTCGTGAGCATGCAGAGCTTCTTTTTGATTGGCTTAGCGTTGCTCTCCAAAAGTGGGAGCAAATAAGCTAGATGAATGAGTAAATCTCACAGAAATTATGGATTTAAAGCAGGAAATCAGAGACTTTTCTTATGGAACATCACCTGGAGAGAAAATTTAATATCTCTGTGAACAGTATGCAAAGTGAAGGTGAGCGGGATTTAGTTTTTCACAGTGAATTTCGGGTTTCAAAATTTGATGTGTAAAGTAAAACTATTTTTGACCGGTTAGTATACGTTTGGCACTGAGGCTATATGACACATTCGGAATGCTTTTGTGTAAACATGCATGGAGATTGTAAATAACAGCTGAAGGTCTGAGTCTAGGTCTCCACTGTCTGCTATTGGGCTTTTCTATCAAAATTGGAGAAAAGCATTCAGCTTCATGAAATACCCATAAAATAGAAAACAGAATCATCCCAATTGATAAGGATGGAGAAGTCAGAAGACTGGATAAGAGACATATTTGATGACAATTATTGGATAACATTTTGTTTATTTCTGCATAGAAACCTGTGTTGTGGGTACTCATCAGAATCGCCTCATCGAGGCGCTTCTAATGGGCACCTTAAGCATAGGCTTTAATGAAGAATCAACAACAAATGAGCCATGTCATGAGAAAACCAACATTCTGCATATGCGAAAACAAGGGCGCAGATCAGCTTCGCAGTAACTGTGAAGCTGATCAGCGCCTTTGTTTTCGCTACTTTCTAAATCTAAAAATTCAAGCCTCTAGCTATCTTCTATGCTTGTACAGCTCGGTTTGTGTCGGACCTGTTCAAAAATCACATTGTTGGTTTTCTCATGACGCCGCTCAAATTATCTTTCAATCATCATCAAACGCTCCCCATATCGCGTCTTCTGGAGGAGTCCACTTTGTTTATTCGGGTTAAACTGGCGGATTGTTAAGTGTGAGAGGGGACTGTAGGGAGTTTAAACGTCGCTTGTTTCCCTTCCTCTGGGGCAGGTTCCGAGGGGTGAGGGGCTCCGAGTCAGACCCTTCACTGTTGTTCTCCTTTTCTTCTGACTGGCCTGAAATGAGAAAAAGAATTTTTTTCTTTAATTTTATTTTCTTTAATTATTAACTCGTATAAGCCTGGTGTCCTTTTTGTGGGACATAGGCAAACAGTATAGCCCCAGATGTGACACCACAGAACGCGGCGTCCCAACGCCGCAGAACGCGGCGTCCCATCTAGGGCTATTCTGTTTGCTTAGAGAAAATTCATCAAAACAAAAAATTAGATAAAAATTTAAAATCACACCTAAAGCCCCTAACAATGAAAGTGGACTCACCAAAATGATAATGATGGGAGACTCAATTCTTTAAATATGGGTTAAATTTTACATCCCTTTTAAAATTATTTCAGCTCAAATGAGACTGGCCAATCAGTAGGTCGTGCGAAAACAGGAAAGTGTCCTGACAGAAAACACCATGACCATTCAGACATGCAGGTTCTGTTCTTAACTGGCCAGTCAACATCAATTGTCATGTTGGGATGTCACCTATATTTCTATGGCTTAAATATTTTTATGTGGCATTCCAAATATACTCCAACATATCAGCGTACAAGAAAAAGACAAAGGAATCTGAATTAGGCTTATATTTACCAATGAGCCTCATCATGAGATCAGCACCTTTGTTTTCCCTACACGGATAGTACACTTCCTGTACTTTCTAAATCCAAAATTTCAAGCTTGTAGACATCTTCTGTGACGGTACAGAGCAGTTTGTGCTGTACCTGTTCCAAAACAACATTGTTGGTTTTCTCATGATGTCACTTTTCCTGGCCATGCTCTGAACTTCTAGGAGGGTTCAAGAGGTCTCATTGTACAGAAATCTGTGTTACTGATTTCCGAATAGGCCAGACATTAAACTGGCTTGTATTTTGTTTTTATTGATTTAGTGTTTTACTTTTATTTCTTGTTTCATGTAATCCTACCAAAGATCATGCAAAACTGACCACAAAAAAGTAGCCCAGGGGCAACGGTCACTCACCTGAGAGTCAACAAGTACAGTCTCTGGACAAAGTAATTGGGGTTTTTACCATATATGGGTATGGTGGCCATCTTGGTCATGTGACCTTGAAACCCTACTTACATCAGCAGAAGAGCTCTTGTCTGGATTGTGTATCCTCTTTTCTGCCATTTTGATTCACATGAAAAAATCATCTAACAAGGTCAGGGTCCTATAATGACCCCAGGGGCAAGATTGCCAGGATTTATGTAGGGCTCCACATGACAATGTTGTATATCGAATATACAAGCTTTGTGTCATGCTGTTGCAGAGATTTTTTCATATATTTCCATTATAAGTCTATGGTAGATAATGACATGCCTGGGGTGTGGCCTGTATGGACCCCAGGGGCACGGTTGGCAGCATTTATAAAGGAGAGGATTATACATTGGTCCACACAACATATGAAAGCTCTGGGCCATATGGTTTCGGAGAAGACGATTTTTTCATGTTTTTCCCATGATGCCCCCCGTGGCCCGTATGGACCCCAGGGGCACAGTTGGCAGGATTTATAAAGAGGACCACTATACAATTGCTACACACAAAATATGAAAGCTTTGGGCCTTGTGGTTTTGGAGAAGAAGATTTTTAAAAATTTTTCCCATGACGCCCCCCGGGCAGGGCCCGTATGGACCCCAGGGGCACGGTTGGCAGGATTTATAAAGAGGAACACTATACATTGCTACAAACAAAATATGAAAGCTCTGGGCCTTGTGGTTTCGGTGAAGAAGATTTTTTGATGTTTTTCCCATGACGCCCCGGGGCGGGGCCCGTATGGACCCCAGGGGCACAGTTGGCAGGATTTATAAAGAGGAACACTATACATTGCTACAAACAAAATATGAAAGCTCTGGGCCTTGTGGTTTCGGAGAAGAAGATTTTTTTTATGTTTTTCCCATGACGCCCCGGGGCGGGGCCCGTATGGACCCCAGGGGCACGGTTGGCAGGATTTATAAAGAGGACCACTATACATTGCTACTGACAAAATATGAAAGCTCTGGGCCTTGTGATTTCGGAGAAGAAGATTTTTTTTATGTTTTTCCCATTGTAAGTCTATGGGAGCTAATGACCCCCGGGGCGGGGCCATTTTTGACCCCAGGAGCATGATTGGCAGGATTTATAAAGAGGACCACTACACATCCCTACATACAAAATATGAAAGCTTTGGGCCTTGTGGTTTTGGAGGAGAAGATTTTTTTATGTTTTTCCTAATGACCCCCCAGGGCAGGGCCCGTATGGACCCCAGGGGCACAGAAGGCAGGATTTATAAAGAGGACCATTATACAATTGCTACACACAAAATATGAAAGCTCTGGGCCTTATGGTTTCGGAGAAGATTCTTTAAAGTTTTTCCCATGACGCCCCAGGGGCGGGGCCCGTATGGACCCCAGGGGCACGGTTGGCAGGATTTATAAAGAGGAACACTATATATTGCTACAAACAAAATATGAAAGCTCTGGGCCTTGTGGTTTCGGAGAAGAAGATTTTTTTATGTTTTACCCATGACCCCCCTAGGGCGGGGCCTGTATGAACCCCAGGGGCACGGTTGGCAGGATTTATAAAGAGGACCACTATACATTGCTACTGACAAAATATGAAAGCTCTGGGCCTTGTGGTTTCGGAGAAGAAGATTTTTTTTATGTTTTTCGCATTGTAAGTCTATGGGAGCTAATGACCTGCGGGGCGGGGCCATTTTTGACCCCAGGGGCATGATTGGCAGGATTTATATAGAGGACCACTAAACATTGCTGCACACAAAATATGAAAGCTCTGGGCCTTGTGATTTTGGAGAAGAAGATTTTTTATGTTTTTCCCATGACACCCCCGGGGCGGGGCCCGTATGGACCCCAGGGGCACGGTAGGCAGGATTTATAAAGAGGACCATTATACATTGCTACACACAAAATATGAAAGCTCTGGGCCTTGTGGTTTCGGAGAAGATTTTTTTATGTTTTTCCCATTGTAAGTCAATGGGAGCTAATGACCCCCGGGGCGGGGCCTGTATGGACCCCAGGGGCATGATTGGCAGGATTTATATAGAGGACCATTAAACATTGCTACACACAAAATATGAAAGCTCTGGGCCTTGTGGTTTCGGAGAAAAGATTTTTTTATATTTTCATCATGACGCCCCCGGGACGGGGCCCGTGTGGACCACGGGCACGGTTGGCAGGATTTATAAAAAGGAACACTATATATTGCTACAAACAAAATATGAAAGCTCTGGGACTTGTGGTTTCTGAGAAGAAGATTTTTTTATGTTTTACCCATGACCCCCCCCCCCCCACCCCACCCCCAAGGCGGGGCCCTTGTGGACCCCAGGGGCATGGTTGGCAGGATTTATAAAGAGGACCACTTTACATTGCTACTGACAAAATATGAAGCTCTGGGCCTTGTGGTTTCGGAGAAGATTTTTTTATGTTTTTCCCATTGTAAGTCTATGGGACCTAATGACCCACGGGGCGGGGCCATTTTTGACCCCAGGGGCATGATTGGCAGGACTTATATAGAGGACCACTAAATATTGCTACACACAAAATACGAAAGCTCTGGGCCTTGTGGTTTCAGAGAAGAAGATTTTTTTATATTTTCATCATGACGCCCCCGGGGCGGGGCCCTTATGGACCCCAGGGGCACGTATGGCAGGATTTATGAAGAGGACCACTAGACATTGCTACACACAAAATATGAAAGCTCTTGGCCTTGTGGTTTCAGAGAAGAAGATTTTTATTTATATGTTTTTCCCATTGTAAGTCTATGGAAGCTATCCGTTGCCATGGAAACCAGAGTTCTGATCAGACCTGGCCCAAAACCTAATACAACCTTTCCCCATCCTCAATGATGCTTTAGATAAAATTTGGTCACGATTGGCCTTGTTGTCTTAGAGATATTGAAGTTTGAAAATGTGGACGGACGCACGGACGGACGCCGGCTCGACTACTATACTATAAGCTCACCTTGTGAGCCTTCGGCTCAGGTGAGCTAAAAATGCAAAAACGCATGCAAAAAATAAATTTTGAATATCATTAAACTTCCTCATTTTTCCCTATGAAAGCCATTCTGACAAAAATAAAGCAAAATTAGATAAAATGACATATCACACATCTAAGAGTATCATCATGGACAAATATCTATTTAGAAGCTGTATAAAATTTCAATTACAATTTTCTCTTTCAAAGTGTCCAAAGCTACTAAATTTTCATTGACATTACAAAAACTTGCCCATGCAATACAGATTTTTTCACCTGTAAAAATTATCATTTTTAATATTTTTGCTCAAAACATAGATCATGGGTGCACATTAGAACTGCCTCATCGAGGCAGTTCTAACATGTACCCACGATCTATGTTTTGGAATTTTGACTCCGTTCTTTTACCAACCCTTTCAAAATGTGAACGGATGCACGCACAGATGGACGCCGGCTCAAATAAGTATATCCCTGCATACCCCAGTTTTTCTATATAAAAGTGGGGTTTAAGGGGGTATTCACTGCATGGACATGTTTTCTTGATGACTTGCATCAATAACAGTTTCAGAATAAAACTTGACATTGATATTCTCTGTGACTTCTTAACTGGTCAAAATATATATGAGCATCGACGCGAGAAAACCGGTCTTCCAGGTTTCCGACAAGGTCTGACACAAACTGACCTGTACAGTCACAGAAGCAGGCTAGAAGCTTGAAATTTCGGATATAAGAAGAAGAGGAAATATACTATCTGTGTAGCGAAAACAAAGGCGCTGATCAGCTTCGCGGTCACCGCGAAGCTGATCTGCGCCTTTGTTTTCGCATAGGCAAAAATCCAGTTTTCTCACGATGCGGCTCATATAATATGAGCTGTGTCATGAGAAAACCGGATTCTCCCCTATGTGAAAACAAAGGCTCAGATCAGCTGTGCAGTAACTGCGAAGCTGATCAGCGCCTTTGTTTTCGCTTCACTGATAGTACAATTCCACTACTACCTTAATCCAAAATTCCAGGTTTCTAGCCATCTTCTCTGACTGTACAGGCCGGTTTGTGTTAAACCTGGTCGGAAAGCCCTGAAGACCAGTTTTCTCATGACGGGGCTAATAATATGGATGTTTATGAAAACCTTTTTCTTTGATTTTTTTTTAATCACAAAAGCAAGGCGATTTCATTCTACAGAGCCCCCACAACATAGGTTTTATGAAGAATAAGCAAAACTATCTTTCAATTATCAGTGAATACTTCTCAATATCTAATCTAGTCTTCTGTCAATATAATATTAGTGAACAAACCACAGGCCCAATGGCCATGAAGCTCACCTGAGTTTACAGCTATCATGAAATACCCCCGACCAGAACAAAACACAATTGAGCCGGCTTGTGGGAAAACCAACAATGTGGTTTCTGAACAGGTCTGACACAAATCAGGCTGCACAGTCACAGAAGCAGGCTAGAAGCTTGAAATTTCGGATTTAAGATGAAGAGGAAGTATACCATCCTTGTAGTGAAAACAAAGGCGCTGATCAGCTTCTCGGTTACCACGAAGCTGATCTGCGTCTTTGTTTTCGCATATGCAGATTGTTGGTTTTCTCATGAGGCGGCTCAATTATTTGTCGCTCACACCTGTATAATGTAGGTGCTACATATATTATATGAAAATTTACTATATGGCTTCAGAGAAAAAGTTGTTTGAAAATGTTGATGGCCGACGCCAGGTACCTGCCCATCCTATGAGCTCACCGCTGAGCCTTTGGCTCAGGTGAGCTAATGATGTTAGTTGTGAAACAAGCAAACTTATATTAGTGCAGTTAGCTCAGAAAAACAGATAAGGTTTAAATTCCATCCCGGCTGGCTAGGATTTTCATAAGTGATACATAAGATGAGCCGCGTCATGAGAAAACCAACAATGTGCTTTCTATACAGGTCTGACAAAAACGGCCTGCACAGTCACAGAAGGCTAAAAGCTTGAAATTTTGGATTAAGAAAGTAGAGGAATTGTACTATCTGTGTAGCGAAAACAAAGGCGCTGATCAGCTTCGCAGTTACTGCGAAGCTGTTCTGTGTCTTTGTTTTCGCATATGCAGATTGCTGGTTTTCCCACTTAGCGGCTCAGATATGAATACTGTAACTCACTTATTTTTGCAGCTAATCAACTTTTTGATTTTGTCTCAAAGACTATACAGGTCAAACCTCTCTATTACACTATCTTTAGACCGTGTTATACAAGTTAAGTGAAACTGTGTTATAATGAGTTACTCACTACAGACATATAGTAAAATTATCAATTTGGGAACCATGACATGGCCGTGTTATATTGAAAACCACCCTATAATATAATGTTATTAATGAAGTTATTTCGTATTGGACCAGTTACAGGTCCGAGGTGACCAAGGCCCAATACAAAATAACTTGATTAATGAGATTTTTATTAATTAACTGTCATATTGGTCCATATCATCCACTAGCACCTCAAGCATACCTTTGCCATTCTTAGCGCGCATGTCTGACATTCTTTTCAAAGATGCTTATTTGATTTTTGTTTGTTTGTTCACTATTTTACTCGATCGGCTGAATTGCTGCCATTGTTTTTGTCTCAATTCATCAACATGGCACGTGACCTTGCGTGTCATATTTTGACCAATTAGATGCAGGGATTTCCATATACATAGCAGGTCAATCCATTTAGATACAAGGTCAACCGTATTAGTGTGAGGTCAGCTGTATTAGGTCGAGGTGAAATCCAGTATAGACTATACGCAAAAAGAAGCGTACTATATACTAATAAGTTAATTAACAATGAGTCGTTATAATGAGGTTCAAGTGGATTTTGTGGCGATTAATTTTCGCACACTGAGAGCTTGCTTTTACCAGCAAAAATAGGAAAATAATCATACATGTGATACATCTGAGAAGCCAAATAGGGAGATTTACTTCTTGAAATAGGGAGAATGATTAAACAAAGAAGGAAATTCTTGATTTTAAATAGGGAGATCAGAACTTTGAAATAGGGAGATGTATAAGTTATATAGGGAAATTTTGAAATTCCAAATAGGGAGATTTGCTCAAAAATAGGGAGATCCCTCCGAAATAGGGAAATATCACATGTATGAAAATAATGTGCACCCCAGTTTTCCTAATAAAAGTGTGGTGTAAAGTGATTAAAATTACACTGACATGTTATCCTGATGCACCTTGTCTGTTTTTCTGTTATGTGAGGTGACTATAGAAAAGCTACTCACCGGGAGTTAGCATCAAACTAGAGGCAGTAAACATATTAAAGTGCAGTAGTGCCAAGAAGAAACAATATTGAAGAAGAGTTAGACTATAATTGGTTTAGGATAACAGCAGGGATCTAAATAACACAATTCCATATATGAACCCAACATAAGCAAAAAAAATATATATTGCACCCTTCTGTAAGCTAACACCCCATCTGAGATTTTCTGGGTCCGCACATGGTATCTCTTTCCAGTGTCATAATTAAAAGGTCCTTATTGAAAATTTTATCATTTGAGCCGCCGCACCAGATAACAAACAATATGCATATGCAAAAACAAAAACACAGATCAACTTTGCAGTAACTGCACATCTGATCAGCATCTTTCTTTTCGCTATTCGGATTGTACAACGCCTCTTCTACTTAAATCCAAAACTTCAAGCCTCTAGCCCCCTTCTGTGACTGTACAGGCCAATTTGTGTCTGACCTTCTCAGAAACCCAGATTGTTGTTTTTCTCATGCAGAGGCTCTTTTTTTTTCATATTTTTGTGTGAAATGGGTAATGTTATAAACATCCAGAAAGAAAGACATCTAGACGTAACAATGTTTTTTTTGTTGCACTTTTTTTAATATAGTTAAACAACTTCAAAAAATTTAACATCCCTGTCTATGTGAATGGTCAGTTCCGAAGAAATTCAAACCAAATTTACCTTTTTTCTTTTTGGAACCTTTATCCATTTCAAATTTTGATGCTTTATCAACTTCAAACAATTCAATATCGCTGTCTTCGTCTGAGCTAAACGACACAACAGGTTTTTTCTTTGTTCCCCGAGCCCTCTGAGTACGGGGAGCTGGCGTCTTGCTACTGTCGATAACATCATCTTCGTCACTGCTCTCTGCTGTTTTCCGCCTAGTTCGACCTTTACCGCCTGCTTTTCTTGCTGCAAATATTTCAATTAAAATCATCAACCGCCATAATCTTTGCTTCTGTGGCTTTATATCCCAGTCAACAGATATGACATGTCAGGATAATGCCTCAATTTTATGGGACTTCTACCCGCAAAGTAACAATAACAAAATTGACATATATTATTTGACACAAATGTATATTCTCTAAAGCAGTTATTGATTTTAACAGTAAAATATCGAGTCAATATTTGTCACCCAAGGTGTGCCTTAACTTTAAGGAAGCATTGTAATTCCGGGCCCAGTACTGTTGACTTAATGTGTTGTTAAATAAACAAAACATGGAACTGCATTTTATAACACAAACCTGCAGGTGTTTTGCCTGTTTTTCTGGGTGTTTTACCCTTAGGTTTGATGGGCGATGACCCTGCTCTCTCTGCTAAATCATCTTCATTCAGGCCCTTCTTGTGACAGCTCTCAATTCTCTGCTCTAACTCGTCAATCAACGTCTGAAATTGACAGAGTATTAATGTAAATGAAAACTAAACCTTTGCAGACTTTGTGTTAATGTTTAAGCATTCCAAGGCAGTTCTCACTGTGACAGTGAGTCAATTTCATGTTTTTTACTATTCTGTCGACCTCTCTGCTGTACTCGTTACTTTTGTATCTGGTTGATGCTTACAGAATGGCTACCTTGTTGGGAAAGAACTAGTCATCTTGCACTTCATGCATTTTGTAACATTTTTGTGATGCTTTGTGCTGTACTTTTTTTTTTGATCTGATGTTTGAGGTTGGATTTTTAATTTAATTGTACAATCTATGTGCCTTCTATTCTTACTAAACATGCCAGTCAACATTTGAGCCTTCTCATGAGAAAACCAACGTGGTTTTCGAATAGATCTGACACAAACTGAGCTGTACAAGCACAGAAGATGGTTATAGACTGGAAATTTTGTTTTAGAAAGTAGAGGAATTGTGCTATCCATGTAGCGAAAACAAAGGCGCTGATCAGCTTCGCAAGTACTGCGAAGTTGTTTTCGCATATGCAGATTTTTGGTTTTCTGGTGTGGCGGCTCATTTACTCAGTCTATGTCAGTGACAAGAGCCAGTATTTCAGGAGTGTTAACCAGTACTAAGGGAAGTTACCGCAGCTAAAAGGACGCTGTGTTGTTGGAAATCAATAAAAATCTTATTTAAAATTGATTTGGATTTTACATGAACTTGACTCCATATGCCATAGTAAGGGGACAGTAAAGGAGCAAATAGTAACTGCACAGCCAATCAGCGCCTTTGTTTTCACTTCATAGACAGTATGATGTCTCTTCAATTTTAAATCTAACTATTCTAACTTATTTGTGTGGCTCTACAGCCTGGTTTGTGTGGGACCCACAAACCCACGCCAAATGTTTTTCTTGCATCACAACTCATTTATCAGTACCTTTGCCTCCGGTTTGGCAAAACTTCTCGACTTGTTCACTATTGTACAGAAACAACTGTAAACTTCATCCTCCGCAAGTTTATCCGCAAAACACATGAAGTTCTCGTGAAGTTTCGCTATCGACTTCTCGCTGTACGACAACATTGAGAGGCAGTAGGACAGGTCACGCCACTGGCGGTCCACCCTCGTTGCTCGGTAACGGTGACAAAGTTTCTCGACCAGACTCTCGCAGTGTTTGTCCTTCTGGATAAATGCAAACAGGTATCTGGAACAGAATTAGAGAATCGTACACGAGTGGTCGTTTCATATTCATTAAACAAGCCTTTGGCGAGTTTATAATAAATTCCATATGAAATGACCACAAGTGTACAATTATTTTATCAAATTTTTGACTTTAAAAACAGGATTTAATCACACTTAAAAGTGGATACATTTTCAATGAAAGTTTGCTTTGTTGTTATAGACATTGTCAATGATTTTATGTATTCCCGGGAAAGTGTTAATACGTGTGGTCATAACACTTTTAATTATGTGACATTATCCACTGGAAAATCCAGTGACATCACATGATTAAGTCATTTTTGAAATTAAGTGTTTACAAATAGTAAATGTACAAACGCTCCAGACAAAAAAGATTATGCTGGATCATGTCCTCAGTGTCTAGTACATGTAATGAACAGCTCAAGTTACGACCAGTTACCTCTGAGTTAGGTACTCAACTTGAAATAGAATTGTTGACATTTTAACATTTATGAGCAGGATAAATTTTATGCTCAGCTGAGTTGAGCATGAAAAAAAGTTTTAAAATCTCAATAGTCAGCTTACTTCATGATAGTCCTAAAGTGATCTTCATCAACTCCTACATCTGGATCTGACAGTCGACTGATAATGTCTGGCATAATGTTGTAGATGGCATTTCCCTGAAAAAATGGCGGGGCGATTCTAATAAGTACACAAAACATTTTTCCTTTATCTAGAATAACAAAAATTAACTTTCAATTATCATTCAATACTCCTCTTATCTAGTCTCGTGACAGGCAACAAATAAGAGGACAATTGAAATCCTACATATTTCAAAACTAAAATGTGTCATAACTGCTTTGAGCTTTACCTATTATGACAGATAAATCAAAACTGATAGATCCAGCAATTCAATACCCCCAACAAACACACACTAAAATTATCTTTTTGGACAGCTCATGGAAGAACAGTTTTGCCAGACTACTTCCATCATGATCCACGATACATGTCACCATTTCACTTCTTTGACCTTTAACCTTCACCATGTGACGAGATGGATACAGGAAAAGGTATTATATGCGTGACAAAGCCAAAATATAAAGAAATATAGTAAATGTCCACAAAAAATTACCTTTCTGGACAGCTCATGACAGACAATCTTTGCCCGACTACTAATTCTTTCATCATGATCCACAATGCATGTTGCCATTTCATTGATGTGAGCTTTGACCCTTACATGTGATGTTATGAGTTTGGTTTATATAGGCAAAATAAACCGAAATATAGTAAATGTCCAAAAAAAATTACCTTTCTGGACAGCTCATGGAAGAACAGTTTCGCCAGACTACTAATTCTTTCATCATGATCCACGATACAGGTTGCCATTTCACTAATCTGACCTTTGACCTTTACCATGTCGTTAAGGATGAGATGGGTCAAAACCTGTATAGTGTTGTTACGGACTTGTGGAGATTCATCTCTCAATCTGAAAGGGAACATATTGTAGGAATTTGAAGAAACATTTCAAAACCACAGTCCAGTAAGCATTGCATTTTAATACATCTTTTAAATGAAAACTCCAGGGGGAATAGATGAGCCACAGCATGAGGAAACCATAACTTTCAGTTTCCAACCAGGTTTGACACAAACTGGCTCGTTCAGCCACAGAAGCAGGCTAGAAGCTTCAAATTTCAGATTTATATGAAGAAGAGGTATTGTACTATCTGTGTAGTGAAAACAAAGACGCTGATCAGCTGTGCAGTTACTGTGCCATTGTTTTCACCAATGCATATTGTTTGTTTTCTAATGTGACGACTCAGATGATAAACTCTACTAATATTTTAGCACTGATGTCATTGATATACATGTGATCACACCGCTTTTAAGTGGCAGGTTTTCGAAAATGCAATTCTAGTATCGTGCATGAGACCAAATGCTTCACATCTTACTGGTACATGTGTAAATCTAGTAGGTACCCTTCTACTTATATTAACAAAACAATACAACCTGATGTAAGCCGGCAAGGTCAGTGTTGATAAGAAATACTGTAAATTCAGAAAATTTTGTGTGACTTTTATTTCGCCAATTTTCTATTTCCCATTTTTATTTGTAAGGTTTTGAATGCACAAACGAGTGTTCTTGTAGTCTTTATGGCTTATTTTCTTTATTAGCCAGAATCTTGAAGGCATCATTTGCAAATATTCAAGAAAATAAATTACTTGTGAACATTTCCAAACTTACAGTAGATCAGCTTAAGCAGTGATTTGTCAAGAAATAAATCCTTGTTTGGAAGTTAGATGTAAAGAAGATCAAATCAGGAGCACCTAACCCAGTTACTGACCTTGCATACAGGTGAGGCGTCCAAGGCTCGATGAGATTCGGAAACCTGAAACTAAGATCCCCCAGCGCTATGATAGTGTTTGCTCGGATTGTTTGACTCGTCGATTTCTCAAGTATCGTGAACAACAGTTGTAGATGTTTGTCACAGAACTCCGAGCTAACCATCATGAACTTGGCAATGGCGAGGGAGGCGGAGGTTTGCAGGTCAACGTCCGGATATTTGTTGTGGTCCGTGCATACTGCTACTAGCAGAGGTCCGAAGGCTGATAGCAGTGTGTTACCTGAAAGGGATAGACTTTGCATAAATGAGCCACGTCATGAGAAAACCAGCAATGTGGTTTCCGAACAGGACCGACACATATCGAGCTGTAAAAACACAGAAGATTGCTAGAGGCTGGAAATTTTGAATTTAGAAGGTAAAGGAATTGTACTATCCGTGTAACGAAAACAAAGGTGCTGATCAGCTTCGCAATTACTGCGAAGCTGATCTGCATCTTTATTTTCGCATATGCAAAATACTGGTTTTCTCATGACGCTGCTCAAATACTATTTTTCTTGGTTAGCAATCTCAGAAAGCTACTGAGAAATAAATGGGTACTGCAGGAAAAGGTATTATAACAAACCAGGTACAACACAGAACTTATTTTGTTTGTTTGATCCCAATCAACAGCTATGGTCATGTCAGGACAATGCCTCCTTTTTATGGGACATCACACAACACTAAAATGTCCTATAAAGTATTATCATTGATATAAATAAACCTCTATTGCTTGGCAGTAAAATGACAAATGAAACATACCAGACACTACTTCACATTCACAAATCTTGAGAATGTATTCAGAATCAGCGTCCTCAGCCGCAGCACCAGCTAACCCCATCTCTTCTTCAATAGATGTACTATCCTGTAAGCATAGGAGGGACAATTTCTTGCACAAGAGATAGAAAAAAATCATTATTTCACCCAGGATAAGAAATTCTTTTCTTGCACACCAGATAGAGAAATCCTACGTTTTACCCTATCTGAATTTTTTTTATCTCACCCTTGTTATCTCACCCTGCGTTCAAGTGTTCTTTTTCTAACATTGGTTGTATCGTACGTCACGTAATTTCGTCACTTAGTGCATACGTCACAATGACATCAAAACGTTTTAATTCAAAATGGCGGATGCCGCAATTGTAGTGTTTTTCTAGGTAAATAGTATGAAAATCAAGCTTCGCAGCATTAAGGTGTGCAAGAAAAAGAATCCATCATGCGTGTAAGGTATGGATAGACAAATCTGTCCCTCGGGTCACAGTTTGGCATCACTTTGCGAGCCTAAGATTCTTAGTAATTAAAGGAGTAATTGTAATCTGCTGCTTTGAAATCTCAACATTAAATTTTGCTGAGAATTTTATACACAAAAGAAAATTTTTTTAGGTTCAAATAGTACATATATAAAACTATTTATTTTTTTCACTCGTTAATTTGCATATTGTTTCATGTAAAAACAAAATGGCTGCCTGAACAGCATTTGAAGCCTATTGAGAGTCAAAATGGTTTAAGAGATGGGTGAGAAAAATAATCAATGATAGAGTTGAGACCTCAACAAGGAAATCTCAGGCTCATTTTCAGAGCCTTGAATAATCAGAAAACTTGCCTGAGATTTCCTTGTTGAGGCCTCAACCCCATCATAGATTCTTTTAGTCTACCACATCATCATGATAGGTTCTCATACTATTTTGTTCTATTTATCGCAAAGCGCGCTGAATTTTCAAAGTTGTCTCAAAAAAGCTGAATAGAACTTCTTCCTAATAAGCGTACACAAAAATGGAAAACAACACATTCTGAGCATTTACAACATAGTTGTTTTTTTTATGCACAACTATTAAACAAAAATTATCTTTTCATTATCATCACACACTCCTCATATCTAGTCCTCTGTACACGTACCTTTGTTGATTGATTAGGCCTTTTGCTGGCCGGTGTCTTTTCATATGATTTCTGCTCCTGGATTGCCCTACGTCTTTTCATTTCTCCGAAAACTTCTACGTCTAGATGGACGAGCTGACGTAGCGCCACGTGACCCACGAGGGACAACAGACGCGCAAGGACGCCAGAGGCGTAGGATACTTTGGAGCTGTCCTCATTTTCTGAGCCTGAAAAGATATTCATTTTTTTTTTTATTTTTTAAATGTAAAAACGTTTTTGAAATAAACTTTTTTTATTTTCTTTGTTAATTTTTCATTATTATTATTTTTTTTTTTATTCATTCATCTTTTTGTTTGCTTAGTTGTTATATTTGACCTTGTGCACATTGAAGAGGCTGTACAGTAAGGTCTGAAAATTGGTCTCTGGGGTTTCATACAAGGTTGGACAAAAACAGCCTGCTACAGGAGAAGGTTAACAGCTGAAAATTGGTTTTAAGAAGAAGAGATGATACTGGCTGTGTAGCACAAACAAAGGCGCTGTTTTCTCATGACAAAGCTACTACAAACCATTAGTCTGTTCTTCGTCCATTTGTTCTGTCTCTCCATTCTCTTTTTCTTTCTCTACATCTTTATCCATCCCATTTTCTTCAGGCTCTCCATTGTTTTCTTTCTCTCCCTCTCCCCCATTTTTCTGACACGACTCCAGGGTTAGCTTCTTGATAAGTTCTCCACAGATTTTGTCTGGGCTTTCGGCTAGTTTGTAGATAACGTTGATTCCTTGTTCCATCAATGGGATCCAGTAGCGATTCTCTAGATCTGTACAACCTGGTAAAAGAATGATTTTGTATTAAAATTCATAATAAATAAGTTCGGGAGATTTTGTTTGGTGTGCAAGAAACAATGATTTTGTCCTTAATTCAAAAGTTCTCTTTTCAGCTCATCAGAGGTCGTTACAAATGATACATCAGGAAAACATGTTCAAAAAATAAATACCCCCTTAAACCCCACTTTATATACTAAAACTGGGGTGTTAAGGGGTAAGTTGTTTTCTTATTTTTACTCCAAAACAAAGATCGTGGGTGCTCTTAGGAACCGCCTCGGCAATTCGGCGAGGAGGTTCTGACACGTACCCACAATCAATGTTTTGAGCAAAAATGATAAAAATAACAAATTTTTTTCCACTAAAAATGTTCTATTTTTACAACTTTGGAAAAGTCTGCATGTTTTCATGGGAGTATTTTCGTAATGACAATGGGCAAACTTCCAATCAAACAAGTTGACCTCAATACATAAGCCAAGATATGCTATAAATTCTGCTAACACAGACATCAACTGCGTTTATACTTAGGGATTTATGAAACTGAAAATACTTGAACCGCCGCATCAGAATAACAGAATCAGCACATCCGAAAACAAAGATGCAGATCAGCTAAGCAGTATCTGCACAGCTGATCACTGTCTTTGTTTTTGCTACACAGAACAATCCCTTTTCTTCTTAAATCTGAAATCTCAAGCTTGTAGCCTGCTTCTGTGACTGTACACGCTGGTTTGTGTCGGACCTGGTCGGATACCCAAATTACAGGTTTTCTTATGCAAAGGCTCTCTTACCCTTCACAAGTATTCTTATAATGCTGGTAAACATGTCATGGTCCTCTGGTAATCTGTAGGGATCATTTCCTACGGCACCCTTTTTCTGTAATAGAATTAAGAAATGATTTTACTTAACTGTGAATTATCAAGATTAACGCGGATGTTGGTGGGCAGATTGTGAGGTATTATTTCACAACAGCACATATCCAACAACATTTACACATTAGTTAAAAATAATTCGCTGAATTCTTTTTTTAATCATAACATGAGCAATCAAAAAAACTTATTTTGCAATGGACTCATTCTTGGCAGACATTATAAATGAGCTGCAACGCGAGAACCCCGGGTTTTTGCCTATGTAAAAACAAGGATGCAGATCAGCTGTGCAGCACAGCTGATCAGCACCTTTGTTTTCGCTACTCGGATAGTACACCCCTTCTTCCTAAATCCAAAATTTCAAGCTTCTAATCATCTTCTGTGACTGCACAGGCTGGTTTGTGTTGGATCTGGTCGAAAACACCGAAGACCAGGTTTCTCGCTTCGTGGCTCAAATGATTATGTGCCATGTAATAAAGACTATCTCTCCTTTGAGCGTTTTTTTTTTTTTTACAGTGAATAATCACTAATCACACATTGATGTTTCCCTTGAATGAGAAAAACAATAATGTTGTGTTTGACTTTGATATCATATGAGCCGCCTCATGGGAAAACCAACAATCTGCATAGGCGAAAACAAAGACGCAGTTCAGCTTCGCGGTAACCGCGAAGCTGATCAGCGCCTTTGTTTTCACTACTCGGATAGTACAATTCCTCTTCTACTTAAATCCGAAATTTCAAGCTACTAGCTCTTTTCTGTGCTTGTACAGGCCGGTTTGTGTCACACCTGTTAGGAAACCAAATTGTTGGTTTTTCCACGAGACGGCTCATATCTTATACCTCATGCAAGAGCTTGTTATTGCAATATACAGACTTAACACTACATTAGAGGTCAACCTCATTATAACACCTTCACACTCCAGTTTTACTATATAAAAGTGGGGTATATGGGGTTATACATGAGCCACGGTGTGAGAAAACCAGTCTTCGGGGTTTCCGACCAGATATAACACAAATCGGCCTGTACAGTCTCAGGAGACAGCTAGAAGCTTGAAATTTTGGAGAAAAGGGATTGTACTATCCAAGTAGCGAAAACAAAGGCGCTGATCACAGTTACTGCGAAGCTGATCTGCGTCTTTGTTTTCGCATAGGCAAAAATCCGGTTTTCTCATGACACGGCTCACATGATACAGACATGTTATCATGACGATGTGACTACTCACCGTTTTTGCCACACCCAGTTTCAGCAGGGCCAGACATGTATCTCTAGCCAGCAGGAAGTCTGTGTCAGCGCGAGGTCCTAGACCTTCTTTCACGAGGACATCAATGTTGGACTTAACCACATTCATATCGGCTCTGAAAAGAAAAATGTAATTTACTAAAAGAAGTACAGCTCAACCTCTTTATAACACTATTGTTGGGGTCCAAGCCAACTTCCGTGTGAACTATCCAATTCGTGTTATAACGAGAGTAAAATGTATAGACATATAGCAAATATAGGCCATAGATGTACAGGAATATAGCAAAAATAGTCTAAAATGAGCAATTGGGGTCCAGTAGTGATCAGTGTTATATCCAAAACCGTGTTGTAACTGAGCGTGTTATAAAGAGGTTCAGGTGTACACATATATGTCCTCTTTGAAGGACATTGGCAAATAGCATAGCCCAAGATGTGACAATAGGGCATCCCCAAGGAATTTCATGGAAAGATGAAGCAAAATTATTTGGAACAAACAAATGAGCCGCCGCATGGGACAACAAACAATCTGCATAGGCGAAAACAAAAGCACAGATCAGCTTCGCAGTAACTGCGAAGCTGATCAGCGCCTTTGTTTTCGCTACATGGATAAGTACAATTCCTTTACTTTCTAAATCCAAAATTTCCAGGCTCTAACCATCTGCTGTGACTGTACAGCCCGGTTTGTGTCGGACCTGGTCGAAACCCAAATTGTTGGTTTTCTCACGCATAGGCTCAAATATTTAAAACACTCTTAATGTCTAAATGAAAAGCTATGGTATTATTACTTCTACTTTTGAGGGAATTCAATCAGACACTGGTCTCACAACAATTACGGAAAAAGAAAATTTGCAAAATAAAAATCACACAAAAATACAAACTTAAGCCCCGTTTACACATTCACGATTTTTGGCTACGGTGCCGCTACGATTCGCCACGATTTGTAAAATCGTCGTGTACCGTGGTGATTCGTAGTAGAACCGTGGTGAATCGTGGCGAATCTTGATGAATCGTGATAATTCAGGAAACTCCACGGTAGCGCTACGGAAGTTTTAAACTGTTTAAAGCATTCGTGGCGTACTGTGGCGAATCGTGGTGGTTATTGGGCGTGGCCTAATTCGTAGCGGAAACGTGTTTATTCGTACTGACACCGTAGCTATATTCACGTCTCTTTGTGAGAGATCGTAGCCAATTGTGGAACTCCGTAGCGAAACCGTGGAATCTTTGACACCATGAACGCTCACGATTCACCACGTACTGTGTACGGTTGTCCTACGAATCATCCACGGTTTCGCTACGGAGCTCCACGATTGGCCACGACGGCTACCGCCGTGAATCGTACTAGTACCGTATGGAACCGTACAAGCACCATGAGCATTCGTTGTCCCACCGTGGTTAATCCTCATTGACCATAGCGTTGCCGTCATGAATCGTCATTGGTTCGTAGCGATACCTTACAGACACCGTACTAATATGGTGGACATTCCTACTGGAATCGTAGTGACACAAAATATTTCCAGTTTTCGCCACAATTCATCCCGATCCATCCCGATTTTTCTGACCATGAGAAATCGGGGTGAACCATGGTGAATCGTAGAGAAAATCGTGAATGTGTAAACGGGGCTTTAGTATTACAGAAACAAGTCTATCACTTTTACTCTGCAGACATTGAATTGAGCTGTATGGCTGCTCTCTATGCTTGTTCAGTTATCACTCAACTATACTATATAAATACAACATTGCTGAGAGGGTGATAGTAAGAATTTTCACCCTGAGGAAATGATTATTGACCGAGGTGAAGCCGAGGTCGATAATCATTTCCTCAGGGTGAATTCTTACTATCACCCTCTCAGCAGAGTTGTATTTATTTTATCATACTGAAATTGATGAAAATTGAAAAAGAATGTTATTCGATTTGAATGGGCAATACCAATTTGGTGCGATGTTGCGTAACATTATTTTACATTTACGTAATGCCATCACAACAATCGATCGCCATTCTAATATTTTCAGTTACCAAAATATTTGTGTATGTTTTTTTTTACTTCATTTTATCAAAATACTATTAAAATTATGTGTTTTGAAGGTACCCTCATTGAGATAAAACGTTTTAGAAAAACGAACTGAACATGCGTATTTTATGCGCATGTGATAGTCGAAATTATTGTAGGGTGATAGTAAGAATTTTCACCCTGCAGCCTATGGGACATGGGAAATTTATATGAGGTATGATGAAATAAATGAGTATTTATTTTAGGATAAATGTGGTTTATTTGATAGTTTGACATTTCAATTACAGGGCTCAATATAACTATTTGTCAGTCGCTATGTGCAGCAGTTCAGTTTATGATTTCAGGGCTTTAAAGCTGGATTAATTTTCATGAAACTGTTAAAAGTTTTAAAACTGGAACAATTAAATCTCACATGACTTACATTTAATGTGTGAGGATTATATATGTGGCATTACTTACAAATAACTTTTGATTCTGTTATATTTATGAACTACTATGGATTAAAGAACAACAAAGAGAAAGCCATATCGGGCTAAACTTGACCAGCTAGAGAACTACACTTAAATAGCACTGTGCCAAGAACAGAAATGAAACAAAACTATGATTATTTGGCAACAAAGATTTCATGATAACTGGACTTCAAATTTAGAAGAAATGGCCACTGTGTATGACAGCCAGAAAACATGAACCTTGTGCCATGGCAGTCATATACAGTTGCTTCTTACTTTGCGGGAGACCATACTGATTACATGGTCAATTAATAATTGACCTTATTTAGGCTAATGATGGTCTGTCTTTCCAAACAAGTATGATATATTTTATATGGGTAACCTGTCAATTTCGGGAAGCAATTAATAAAATAGCACTTTGCAACTTATATTAGTTCAATATCATATAAGCTATAAATTTTATAGTAGTCTTGTGGTCTCCTGCAAGTTTCTTTCAGATTGAGTATGCAGTTTGGAGTACCATTAAATTACGATGTGTCTATGTTAGACAAGAAAGTTTGCTATTGTTTCTGTATTGGAGAGGGTTCCAACCTATTCGGCCTAAAAATCAAAATTTCAAGTCTTTGTCCAACGTAGAATCCTGCTGAACTTTTCGTATGGGAATATATAAAGATATAGACTGTGTCCTGATTTGCTGAGAAAGCACAGAGCTTTTATATGAAAGGAATGGTTAAAGATATGACGAACTTTAAGACTCGTGGATCATGATTCATGTTATGGATAGAAACTGATTATTGCTTTAACAACTGTGCTCATGTGCTGAACAATCACCAAATGTGCTGAACAACCGCTATCTTCGGCCAAAGATAGCTATGAACAGTGATCAGCATTTTATACTTTGGAATTTTAGTAGGAGTCAGCAATCATGAATAATCGGACTAGACTACAGAACTACCAGCTTCCAACTTGTTCATTTACTTTACAATATCACATCGACAGCAGATGATAAATGTGCCTCGAAAAAGTATTTTGTGAACCTGTGTCCATTGGTTTGGTTTTGATTCATTTCAAACATAACCAGCTGTGTATGGTTACATGTGCGGCTAGGATAGTGGGACAGTCTCCAGATTTCTTTCATATAAAATCCGTGGACAGTCTACGCCGTATGCTAAGCAATCATTCAGGACAAGTGAGTTCACGTGTTTTCACAGCTGAAGTTTGTCATTGTTCTGCTGACACATCAAAATAAAACAAGACAAGACAGTGATACTTGTGCTAAATGGATTCAGAAGACTGATTATAAAGCAAGGAGCATAAGACCCACTACTCATTTATGCATTGGTAATTTGACATTGGGGAAACTCAAATACACACAGGGGTCCAATTGACAAAAGGACTATGGGTTTTACCATAGGGGTTCAGGTCCATCACAGTTTTGCAAGTTTGTCATATCCAACCTACTGAAGTACTTGACTAATGTAGCAAACATTCATATACAGAATACACTTACTGACTCACTGTTTTGGATTTTAAGTCATGAAGTGCTTTGATTCTAAACTTTCATTTTCACTGTTAAATGACATCTACATAGAATTGGATTTGATGCAGCCAAGGTCCAAGGTTACTATTTCACATCGGGTGAGCTGTTCCCCTTATAAACTTCAGCAGTTAAACCGCATTAGAGAGCCATTTACTGGTAGCTGTTGTTACAAACGAACGTGTGATTATAGCTTCCGGATGATCGTGGTAGACTTTTGTCGCAGATTTGCCGTTATAAGTAAACATGGCACGCCTGTTCCTATTAGCCAAATACATTCATTTCATTCACATGTAGCGGTGGGTCTGTGGCGTGGGTCTGCTCTGGTCGTCCGGAAGCTGTACAAAGTGCAGTAATACCAGCTGTACTTTAAGCACAATTTAGCTATGACTCACTGCTATTTCAAATCTATCTACCAATTGGCACATTGTAGTCGGCAATACTGGTGTATGCAGGGGCAGTCTTGTCAGTCTCTCCAATCCTCTGCGTAGAGTGACTGGACTGTGTTTGTGTTATACGAGTGTTGTTTCAGTGCTTGTGCTATGATATGGGATACATGGGGTTGTCTTTCATGTTGATACCTGTGTTTTTATTTGCCCAGATGAATTTATTTCTCTAGTTTACAGTCTGACATTTACTATTGATTCATGATGGCATTTGAATTAAACCAAACCTAGATTGAGGTTGACAGACAAGTACAGCAAAGTTCTGATGGAATGTTTAAACTGAAATTATTTTACAGACAGGAATCTGGGCTAGTTCACCCAGTGTTATTTACATTTTGATGACAGAACCAAAATAAAAATGCAGCTTCAGCATTACTGGGGTTTCAGATTACCTCTTTTGATATGAATTAGTGTAGAACATTGTGGTTGAATACAAAGATAATGGTGATCAATTGAGTCTGAATGTCAGGTCAACCTATGTACATGTATTTGACAGATACTGTCACTCTAGTGGTGATGACACTTAATTATTATTTAAATATCAGCAGCTGGTTCTTACATGTATAAGATTCTCATTTTTTCTGCACCTTTTACGATGTTATTTTCACAGTCTGTGCAAGTGTTTTATATTATGTATATTCAGATTTTTATTACAATTATTGTTTTCATTATTCCGATCTATGCCTTTGGATCACTGATTGCTCTGTCATAGCGTATCTGTATTAAGCTGGCTTAGTATCCTGCCTGGTTGTCGTATCAAACTTCTCAACCTCTTAATAGCACTATTGCTGGGATCCAAACCAATTTCCGTGTTTGCTATCCAATCTGTATATAATAACGAGAGTAAAAAATTATAGACATAAAGAAAATTAGGCCAATTGCATTCCAACCATCCAAGGCCTTGTTGTAATGAACTGTGTTCTTGAGAGGTCCAGGTGTACTAGAATGTGACAGACTAATCTAGCATTGAGTTATTCCTTTAATTAAAAGGTTCTGTTGACACTTTATCCGATATCAATTATGTAAATACATGTATAGTTTTTATCTTTTCATTCTTTAAGAATGACATTGTCTATGTTTCTTTGACATACTATCTCTGCTAAGTATGAAATTAATTTCACGTTGTGCTTATGCTTATATTTACATTCATTACATGCATTCATTGTCTAAAAAATTTTGCAAACAGTGACAATGGGTTTAGTAAAAGATGCTCACTGTGCTGGCTGACCTCAAGTGATAAAGTTTCGTACGTAATAGACAAGGGGTGCCTACTTGCATTAGATATGTTTCCAGTGCCATGTGAAGCATGTGTGCACATCTTGTTTACCATAATAAAATCGCACTGCTGAAAACATACACATCTAAAGCAGCCAGATCAACAAATACCAAGCTAAAAGGTCAATGGTTAACCGGCATGGTCAAAGCAATTGCACTTTACTTAATTGCTTAAGATGGCTTTCCAATGTTACATGCAGGACGTGAGCATGTCTTTTAACCATAACAGAATCAGATTTGAAAACATAACAATCTGATGCAGTCCCATTTCAAATGCATATCAATGTCAGAGGTAAACTGGCGGGGTTAAAGACTTCAGACTATATCAAGGTGGCATTAATATTTTCATTTGAAAAATGTTTATAGAGTTTATGGTTTTTATGTCAGTGAAAGCACTGGTTGCCTTGCAGTGACATTATAATTTAAAATTCAACCTGATTGGTGTTGACAGTCGAATTTAATGCTTGTATTGTTTATCAAATTATTTTTTTTTTTTTTGTTTTTTTGTTAATGTGCTTTAAAGCAGAGTTCTTTTCATAATCCAAAAGAAAATAATGAATATAATTTATCTTACAAACCACTATTGAATTTTTGACAATTGCAAGTTCATCTTAGAATCATTGAAGATTGGTTTTAACATTTTCCTTGCTCCACCATTACATACTTTTGGGAACAATCAGCTGTGAATTAAAAATTATTCGCACATGATTGCAAATAATTTGGTTCATTTCCAACAGAAATTGTTTTACAGACATGGTTCTGTAGTCCTTCACTCATGAGATTTTTGACTGTTTAATGAATGTTTATACCAATCTTTGATCTTTACAGGGTTTTCATGTAACCTATTTTGCAATAAATCATTCTTTATTATACTTTCAATTTGTTGCCTTGTTAAACATGAAACTGATAACGGTTGGTTATAAACAACTTCTCACTCTACCTTACATACCTATTCCTTGGGGACCAATCAGCTGTGAACCAAACAATTGTTTCCCAACTGATTGCTTTTGGGGATATAGCTACATTTCTACCTGAAATTTAGCTATTTACATTCCCCAAGTCTTTGGTATGTACTCAATCCCTGCCCTACCTGCTTGGCCTCCATACTTATATAGCACTGCATTGACAGCCTGATCTACTTTACACTACTCAGCTACACGCTTTCCAACACACAATACTGCCACCTGCGGCACCATCACACAACTACGACCGCCACCAGCGGCGGTACCTACAATTGCCACCAGCGGCAAACCACATAACACTGTGTTTCGCACACACTACTGCAGTCTGTCAAGGTATGTGCTCATGTAAGATTAGCAAGCTACATGTTTACTGGATGGCAGTTTCGGCGGGGACTGCAAAACTTAGGTTTATACATACTAGCTTGATTTTGCAGGTGATGGCCGGTTCACTCCAAACTGGAAGCTGCTACGCCTTGCGCCGTCAGCAGTTTCCGACTCGGAGGTCAAACTCAAGCTAGTATTCTTTGGTTCACACTGAGCTGGTTCTTATATGCCAAAGATATATATTTCAGTTGGTATGTAATAAATAGAGTGAATATAAACCATCTGCTTTTTTGAGTTATCCCAAGAAATATAGATCAAATAAATTGTTTCATAGTGTCTGATAATGTATTTTTTCAGATATATTTTGCAACTGTTTAAATGTTGGTGGCACAATTGAGCATATAGTTTGTCAAAAAATGTGCAGCAAAAATCTGGAAAATCGACTGACCAATAAAAGACGTTCTCGTCAAAAAGAGTTTTGAATGGGGATTTTCTGTACAAAAATCTCACGAAAGGGATAGGCAGCCATCCATTCACACATTTGAGGCTTATTTTCACTTTAAATGACAAAATTGAGTAGAAGCAATTTGATGTTGTAAATATATTCTTTGATGCATGCCTGAAGCCATAGGGGTGGATGCCATGTCTAGATTTGCTTATTAAGGTCAGAAACTAGGTCAAAGTTCAATGAGTTAAAAAATGGAGAAAACTTACCCCAGCTGAAAATACAAGTAAAACCAAGACCAAAGAAAGTGGTTTGAATGCTATAATTGGTATATTAACTGTTAGATAGTACATTAAGGGTATGTATGTGTCAGATAATCAAGCATGTTTGTCTGAACCGATGTACATGAGGTCAAAAGGTCAGTAAGTGCAATTTAGATAATTTTCAGAGAAATATGCCAATGTTTTATTAGAACGGTAAAAAATCTTGGAATAAAAGTATTTGATGGTTGAATTGCTTTCATGTATTGAAAGAAACACATTAGAGACATCATTGAATGGATATTTGAGTCTCAAGACATGTATTTGCAAATTGCATATTCCATTTACGTATTTACACGTTAATAAAAAATGAATTTCTTCAATATAGTTCGGCATGAGACCTAGATGACCGTGTCATATCATCTACAGATCGATACATTTCCACAGACATAACTACATATCAGTATCCTGATATAAAATCCTTGAGCAATTCAAGATAGCCACTCATATTTAAGATGGCCGCCAAAATTCATGATGGGCAACAAAAAGAGGTTTTGATTGAAATTCTTACATATGGGTGTAAGGATGTTAAGGATCACATTTAGAGTAAATAATATATAAAGCTTAGATATTTCACCAATATGCATCAAGATAACATAAAAAATATCAAAATTGCTGCCAAAATTTAAGATGGCTATCGAAAAGCAGGTAGAGTATTCCAGTAAGCTGTTGATGGTTGTCTACATTTGGATAGGTGAATTTATGTTTAATTTTAGAATAAAATATAATTGTTAGATCCTTTGGAAGCAGTAAAAACATTCAAAGAGAGAAGGTGGGCCATATTGTACAATTTCGGGTAATGAACCTTCGTCAGTGACCCTTTACAAAACTGGCAGCGAAAGCCAGACATTCATGATTGCTGCAATTTCTAGAATTTACACAAGTATAGTCTAAATCAAAGACTAATATTCCAAAAGAGGCCAAATATTCAAACTTCCGTTAAGAAGGTGATTCTAGAATTTTACATCCATTATTAAATGACCAATATCAATTTGAATTTAAGCATTGTCTATAAACACAATGCTGGATTTATATGACTGTTTCCTTCATTTTTATGCCTGAATGTTTCAAAGGTATTGATATATTATGCAGGCAGACATATGGTAGAGTAGGATGAAATGGGGTAGGCTAGGACTAGGCAAGGTATGGATGGCATGTTGTAAGGTAGTCACATGGTGTGGCATTTCAAAACTGTTGTGTAGAGACTAGAATAGAGGTCGGTATAGCGAAATTTGATTGTGGAATAGTAGGGAGGGCAAATGGTGATGAGAAAATGGTGTAGGTTCGTTCCGTTCGGTTTGGTCATGGCTTGATGTTCCAGTCAACATTTTTTTCAGCCACATTGTGATAAAGCCAGACTTTTTGATTATTTACTAGGACTATGAGGAGCTAAAAGTGTCTTGCTTAAGGACACTACATTGAGAAGATATGCTTTAAGTCCAGGACCTGTTGCTCTACTACTGGGCTACCACACTCCCCCTATACTAAGATAGGGTAGGGTATGGAAGGGTGGGTTTGGATAGTGTACATAATATGTTAAAAATGTTACTGGTTAATCACATTTTGCTAAGACTGAGGATCAAACCATGTCCTCTTGTGTGCTAAACCAACACTCTACAATACCACAAGGAAGTATTAGTTTGATTATACGTAAAATGTTTACATACTAAATTCCGCTTCTATTTTAGATTTGCCCACAAAGCAATGCGCTCCTATCCATCTACCAGCCTGGTGTGGTATTGTCAATTTGACGTTTCACCAGTTAACGTTTCTGATTCTGATCAGATGGGAAATTTTATGTTGGACACCAAATATATATATGTAAGGTGGAAAATGTTAATCCCTTTTACTTTAGCATACATTTAGAGAAAGGTGGGGGTACAACAGAGTTGTGGTGGGGAGGTTGAATATATGATTTCTATCATCTGGTACCTGTGTACAAAACTGGTGGGTTAGAAATGGGTTGTTGCCTGTGGGTCACCTCCACAATTGTGTTTCTGACTTTTATCTTTTCTATTTTTCCGCGGTATGGCCCATCCCTTTTCTCATTAATACTCTCACTGCTCTAATAGGATCTGACTTTTATTTTTATTTGCAAGAAAACTGAAAAAAAAATGTGGCCATAAACGGAATCAGCATAGTTGTAATGCAAAACTGACAATACAATAATGTATTACAAATGCGCAAATGACAACAGCCTAGTCAATAGCACTCAAGATTGCACCATTCGTCTTCCCTTTCAATTGAAAACAAAAAAAACAGCGACAGAAAAAAACTCCAGAAGTTCAGGACTGTATTGTGTAACACTGCTTGGATGTACCCCTGATACTGGTATCCATATGTACCGCTGATATCTGGTATCCATAAGTACTTATGGAGATGCTTTTCTACCAATATCATCTTGTAGCAGCATCGAGTGGCTGTAGATGTGGACAGGCATTGTTATCATGGTGTTTTCACCTTAACACATTTCTGTTTTTGACTTGCAGATTTCTGTGTATTAAAAAGGTTTGCAGGACTGATCTATTTGATTTGTGGCTAAGCATTCCAGATATGGTCATGTTGGGAAGTTGCATCCTTTTATGGCACATATGTCAACACGGCCGTTCTCTCTTACTATTGAGAACTATCTTTATTTCCTGATTATTAGATTGTTCATGTGTGTTGGTGAAGTCTTAAATTGCTAACACCCTATTTCAGCTCTAACCCATTGGTTGGTTACAAGTAGAGCAAGTCAATATTGAAGAAATTGGTGATGACCCATTTACTCTGGCTGTGTGCTATGTGCGCTTTCTTTCAGCTTTACAAACTCTTTTTCTTCATGATTGGCTGCTCCTTTACGCCTGACATAATGATGTCATGACATCCAAAATGTGCTCCACAGTACAACCATCTAAGTAAAAGACTAAGGCTTAATATGCATGGATGGTTTGACTTGACATGAAAAGCACTTTCTTAGAAAGACTCAGACCCTCTGAGCAGTTAACCAGTAATCAGATGATCAGTCAGTAGTTATAAGCTTTGCCTGTATGCACAAGCAATTCTCTTATTTCTTATAGCCCAAATGGGCTGGAGCCCATATTCCCACGCGGCCACCCTTTGCAGAGCTGTCAATCAATGCAGTACCACTGTTAGCTTAGACAGCTTCTTCATTGTTGATGTTGTTAGGTTGTGTGTAATTCCTGTACTGAAGTAGAGTATTCTTCTTGGGGCCTCACAAAATGTTCTGATAGAATGGGGCCTCACAAAATGTTCTGATAGAATGATATTGATTTTAACAGAGTCATCGCAAGGAAATTGATATTGGTATTTTGGCCATTTTTACCATTTTCACTCTAATTCTGGCTTAAAATAACAAATTCATGATTACAATATTTCTTCTACTATCGGAGGCCGGGGGTGCACATTAATCTTGGCAGAATTTTCTCTACTTCGACTTAAACGTTGACCAGAAGATTAAACAACAAACAAGACCGAACAAAACCAAACAGGAGACGATGGACACACTGATCGATAAACAAAAACTCATTTACAAGTTTTGCCCTTCCTATGCACTTAATGACCTTTAAATCTTGGCCTTGGATGAGATAAAATATCACATTGCAATACTTTTCTCCATTTATGAGCATCTTTTAGTGTGTTTACATCATTTGATAGCTTTTATAATATTAGAAATTCAGCACTGATTTTACAAACATATTCTTGAGAAATGTGCACTTATATGACCTTTAACCTCACAAAGGTACACACTCAGTGCTCTTTTCAGTTATAATGTAAGTGTCACATGTATTTATAAGTGATTACTGGGTAGTTTCAGCAAACTTTAAGAGAAAATATCTGCAACTTATTACACTGAATGATGTTTTTGTACATTTTATTGCTATTTTGCACCGAGTTGACCTTTGACCTAATTCCAAGACTCAGGGTCATTTACAGACTTGGCATCCACCCCTATCTGTTATAGAATCTATCTAGGAACATATTTAGCATGGATGCCAGCTTCTACCCCATTTTGCCATTTGAAGATTTTTTTCATGGATTGGATAGCTGACTAGGAGGTAAATATTTTCCTGCAAACATTTTATATTTTTAGTATATTATTTTAGTTGCTCAAAATTATTTTAAAATGAAACAAATGACTTACCTGTGGCAAAAATCTTATTTCACAATCAAGAAAAAAAATTAAATAATGAACCATTTTCATGATCATCGCTTACCTCCCTTGTCAATGAAACATCCCTATTCAAAATTAAACTTGGCCATAAAAACTTTATTTGTGGACCGATTTTCAAAATTTTTGCAGGCCCCATTAGGACAAACTATGATCAAGATTTTGACATAAAAATTATTTTCCTATCATCTTCCACACACATGCAAAACCCCTGCAAAAACCATTATCAGAGGCAAGGTTTTGAACTATAGTCTGTTATTCCTACCCTGCGGCCATTGAAATAAGCTGAACAGCTGCTCTCGATGCTTCTTCAGTTATCACTCAACTATACAATAAATTGTTTGTTTCATAGTGTCTGATAATGTTTTTTGCAGATATATTTTGCAACTGTTTAAATGTAGATGGCACAATTGAGCATATAGTTTGTCACAAAATGTGCAGCAAAAAATTGGAAAATTGACTGATCAATGAAGAAAGTTCAAGTCAAAAACATTTTTGAATAGGGATTTTCTGTACAAAAATCTCACGAAAGGGAGGTAAATATTTTCCTGCAAACATTTTATATTTTTAGTATTTTATTTTGGTTGCTCAAAATCATTTTGAAATGACACAAATGACTTACCTGTGGTGAAATCTTCATATTCAAGTAAAAATGATAAAATGATCCAATTTCACAATCACTGATTAACTCCCTTGCCAATGCAAAATCCCTATTCAAAATTAATTTTAGCTATTAAAACTTTATCTGCTGACCAATTTTCTAAATTTTTGCAGGCCCCATTAGGACAAACTATGATCAAGATTTTGACATAAAAAATATTTTCCTATCATCTTCCACACACATGCAAAACCCTGCAAAAACCATCAACAGAGGCAAGGTTTTGAACTATAGTCTATTATTCTTACCCTGCGGCCATTGAAATAAGCTGAACAGCTGCTCTCGATTCTTCTTCAGTTGTTCCCTGTATCTTCATGGTAAATCTTTCATACAACAGTGTTAGTATGCTTTGGCCGATATCCCCTGATTTTACAAGCTCGATGACCTAAAGTGAATATAAGAACCCATACCATTCTAGAATCTGAAACTCTTTCATCTTTGTTTATTAAACATAATCAAGTATAAATTATTTAAGGTATTGCCGGTTAAGTTAAATAACTCATTCTAAGTTAGTTTTAAAACCAGTTCAAATAACACGGATTGTGGTTTCTCTTTAGAACTCATTCAGGTGGAGGCAGTTCTAATAAACACCCAATATCTCTGTTTTTTGAGCAAAAATAAGAAAAATAATGTAAACCCCAGTTTTAATATATTAAGATGGGGTCTAAAGGGGTTATATATTTCAGAGACATAATAAGAGCTATCGCAGGATAGCGTAGCTTGCCTGACTTGTGCTTTGCCATTCAATCTATTAGTCTATAACCCATGACCTTGACCTCAAGGTCACCCATGTGGGTCGTGATGGTACAGCCTAAAACATCAGATTAATATCTACCAACACACAAGGTATCAACTTGATCCATCAACATATTCAAGAGATATAGACTTTAATATAAAAACTTTAACCAAAAACTTAAACATTTGAGCAATGCCGATGCCGGGGTGATTGCAATAGCTCTTCCTGTACTTTCATACAGGCAAGCTAAAAGGGAAATCAGCACGTCTTACCAAGCCTTCAAGGGAGGTTAGATCACACAGGGTCGCTCCTATAGTCAGGGCTGACAAGTTCTGTACAATAGCCAGTGCTTTAGACCTGTAACAGGAGAAAAATGGAAAAAAGTTATTGCTATAAGTTCGGAAATATTTACCAGAACTTAATATTCACAAATTCAGAAGCAACCTAGACATCCCATGTAAACGAAAAGTGAAATTCAGTGGAGTCCACCCTAGACACACTCCGGATGCAATTTTCATTAAGTCAAGTTTAGCAAGACTATCTGTTGGATCTATAAATTTATAGATTTTATATAAAATTCCATTACAATTTCATAGTAAATCTATAGATCAAAATTTTTCTTCTACATTTTTACGTTCTACAAAGCATACCACTGATTTCCGTCCTGGGAATTCAGGTACAAACTGTTGTTGGCGACAACAGTTAACCATTTTTCAGTCATGTTGGGATGCACTACACCAAATGTGGCTAATATTTATGTTGTTAACTCATATAAGCCTGGCATCATAGGCAAACAGTATAGCCGCAGAACACGGCGTCCAATCTGTGGCTATTCTGTTTGCTTTAAATTTCATCGAAAAATGAGAGAAAAAAAATAAAATCACACCTAAAGCCCCTAAAAACGAAAGTGGACTCGCCCAAATGATAATGATGGGAAAGTCCATCCGTCGAATATGAGTTAAAGTTATACCTCTGATTACCACCCTGAGGATTCAGGTACAGCCTCTTATAGGCCGCGACAACTGCGTCCTTGACCCCCGACTCCTTGGACCAGATCAGGGGCAACATGCGACGGATCCCGATCATCGTCGACGCGAGCCCGAACTCGAATCCCGTGACAAAGAACTCTATAGCCTCCATAAAGTCTGTCAGATTCATAACATCTGTCAGACTGCCTGATCTATGTTATTTATTAATGTTGTTTAAGTTATACCTCTGATTTCCACCTTGAGGATTCAGGTACAGCCTCTTGTAGGCCGCGACAACTGCGTCCTTGACTCCCGACTCCTTGGACCAGATCAAGGGCAACATGCGACGGATCCCGATCATCGTCGATGCGAGCCCGAACTCGAATCCCGTGACAAAGAACTCTATAGCCTCCATGACGTCTGTCAGATTCTTGGAGCCGAGTAGTTGAGATATGACTGGAACAGCCTTCTGTAGGGTGGTCGCGAATGCCAGGGACTCCTGAAATTCCAATATATTTGAGCTGTCGCATGAGAAAACCAACAATCTGGGTTTCGACCATGTATGACACAAACTAGGCTGTACAGCCACAGGAAATAGTTAGAAGCTTGGAATTTCAGATTTAAGAAGAAGAGGAATTGTTCTATCCCTATAGCGAAAACAAAGGCGCTGATCAGCTGTGCAGTTACTGCACAGCTGATCTGCGCCTTTGTTCTGGCCTATGCATATCGTTGGTTTTCTTATGCAACGGCTCATTTAAATTGTTTGTTTTTGTTTAATTTGAAGTTTTAACATCACATTCAAAAATTATTCAAACACGTCCTGTTGGAGTCGCTGCTTCCTGGGTATTACATGTAACAAGTGCTATGGGGAGTTCATGCTTCTTGGACACAAACTGGCGCTCATGGGATTCAAACCGAGGACCTCCTGATTCTAGGTCTGACGCTCTATCACTAGGCCACTCCCCATTTTATTTCTTGTGATCAATATAAATTTTGTAGAATTTTTTTTTCTAGGCCCGTTCAGGCCTCAAATTGCCAAGGCCCTTTCAGGCCTCAAATTGCCAAGGCCAATGCAGGCCTCAAATTGCCAAGACCCATTAAGGACTCTTGACGAGGTATATTCAGGCCTAAAATTGACCAGGAAAATGGCCTCAAGTTGACTAGGCCCATACAGTCCTCAAAAATCATACATATTCAGGCCTCATAATGACTAGGCCCATTCATGCCTTAATCAGACAGTCAATCAGACAGTTTTCTTACACACACCTTCAGTTTAAATTGTCGTTTTAATATGATTCACTTATCTTAGCATATTTCAAGGATTATATTACATATTAAATATTTAACTCATCATTGCACTCTGTTTTATAAATATTTTTCATCATGTTTTCACTTCAGATCAATTTATTAATTCAAAAAGCTTTTAAAAGCTATTTTTGAAGTATAACGTTTAAAGCATATATAAGGATCTTTCTATCAGTTTCAGTTTAACTCACAACAAATATTTTTACTTTTTATCTGAATATCTTAAGTGTCAGAGATTTTACTCATATCCTGTTATAGACTTATTTTAAACGTGTGTATATATTGTACAAATTGTTAATAATTTTGTTTTATTGTTCTGTTTTAAGTTGCAGAGGACCATATGTTAGATAAGTAATTTCATTTGCTTAATATACTGAAAGGAACTAGAAACTTAAGTTTTTTAATCATTATACTTTGGGTTGGAACCATGTAAGAATCTATTTGAACCCTCCAATAATTCTTTTACTGACCGTCTGAAGGCGATTCTCCTGTGACTAATCTTTTTATTGCAGGAAGGAAATTACCAGAGTTCAAAAATCGATTTTACGGAGCCCAACCACCAAACTATGGGAAGTTTGAAACTTAAGTTTCTAGTTCCTCTCAGTATATGTCATCCTCTTGAAATAAAGAATTTATTATTATTATTATTATTATTAAAATATGCATTACATGATCATCAATTTCTCCCATGCAAGTGCAAAACCCATTTTCAAAATTCAATCTGACCATTAAAACTTTATCTGCAGACTGATCTCCAAAATTTGGACAAACTAAGATCAATATTTTTGCAAAATTCATTATCAATGATTAGGTTTTACACTTTAGTTTAAAGCAATGCATTACCTTAAGATACTGTACAAGGATTTGTTGCTTTGTGAGTTCATTCACAACACTGTTATCTTTCTGTTGTTCACTGTTCACACCTTCTGTCGCTGTTATCAAATGTCCTGAATGTTTCTTTTCTGCAAGAAAACAATACCATAAGAGCCAGGTAATGAGAAAACCAGATCAGCTTCGCAGTAACTGGTACAGTTTCAGAAAAAGGCTAAAAGCTTGAAGTTTTGGATTTGAGAAGAAGAGGCCTTGTACTATCTGTGAAACAAAAACAAAGGCGCTGAGGGCTTTTCCAGGAAAATTTACCTGGGAGACACGGAACTGAACCAAATTTTTTTCATCGTGGTGGTCGGTGTTCAGACAGTTTCAGTTTCCTTGGTCGTCGGGGTCGTTGATATTTCAATTTCCTGGGTGGTAGGGTTAATTCCGAGATGGATTTATTTCTGGTGGGTCAGTTAAGCCACAAATAAACTCATTTTCACGTTAAATCGCAGGTTTTTATTCCCGAAAACGACTTCATTTGTATTTTGTATTAAAGGTAAACAATGTGGAGTGTTTGTTTGTTTGGTTGTTCCGCACCGAACGGCGTTACGGTTTACCGATTTTTTTGGAATCCCAGTCGTTTCTCCCCGGGTCGTTTCCCCCTTGTTTTAGGGGTGGGTCGTTTCGCCCTTAGAAGGTAAGTCGCTGGATGGATGGATGGTGGATGGATGGCTGGATGGGTGGCTTGCAAACGCATGATTCAATTAATTAGCCAATAATTGATTGTGCACTTCAAAGACCACAGCTTGTTTTGATAATTAATTATACTCACACCTGTTAATTAAAGTGGAAGCCTTTCTAAGACACAGTGCCAATCAAGAACAAAAAAAGGAAAAACAAAAAAAAGTTGCTTTATTGGTCTCTGAGTCTCAGAACCATTTTATCACCCCTGATTTTAAATGACTGCAAACGTTGCTCAGTTGGTTGATTTAGTCCTTTGGGAAATAGATCACATGCTTAACTTTTGATAACTTTCTGTCAAATAGTGACAATAACGTAATTTTGAAAACAATATTTTTCTATCTTGGTATCAAAAAGCATGCATTCCGTTTTTACAAATACGACATGGATCTAGGTTAAAACAGAGGCAACAGAGCAGCTACACCGGGGAATGAAATGTCACTTTATTCACTGTTAAGTGTTCACTTTATTCACTATTAAGTGTGTATCTGTTATCACCAGAAGTCCTCGAGTTTGCCGAAATCCCAGTATTTGTGTCTGGAGAATATGATGTTGGTCAGGATGGCAGATAGGGGTGCTTGTGCCTTCGCCATTCGCAAATGTTCTATGGTCATAGTATGGTTCAGGCATTTGCAGACCAGCATCCTCTTGGTATTTTGATGAAACAGACAAGGGTTCTTCCAGGACAATTGAGGACCAATCCCATTTTCCTGGAAACCATTGTCTTAGTTTATTTGAATACTGCAACCCCATAAACGGATACAAAGGTGAACCGTGTTTATGTGTTTATACTGTTGCTAACAGGATTTTGTAACAACTAATTTCTATCCATGGAATCCATGTCGTTTCGCCGTTATCGCCGAGATCGGAAAATGTTTGCTTCAAAATCGTTGAAATTTATTGAATAAAGTATTGAGTATAGAACATCTCCCTGTTGTACGGTCCTTCCGAGATGAGAAATTTGATGGTCAGTTTCCATTATAGCATGGAAAACACCAATACATAAAACAATAAGAACCACCACAGAAGTATCGCCTTGGAACGATCAGTAATATAAAATTACTGGTGGGCTTAAACTAGTTTTACAGAGCTCTAACCTCACCCTCAGCTTCTGCAGTGTTTCACAACATTAAGTCTACAGCCTACAAAACACTCCTGAGACCACAGCTGGAATACGCCACCATTGTGTGGACACCTCATACAGCAACCTCCATCAATAAGTTAGAATCCGTGCAGCGTAGAGCTACTAGGTGGGCTACCCGAGTGTCACTGCTATGCTCAAAGACCTTCAATGGCGTCCATTGGCTCAAAGACGCATTGATAGTCGTCTCATAATGCTATACAAGGTCACTTATGACCTTGTTGCCATACCAGTAAGTGATTATCTTGTCCCACATATCAGAAGAGACTCCAGACATAACCATCCTTTGGCATACAGCTTGATTACCACTTCAAAAACTACTACAAATTTTCCTTTTTTCCACGAACTGTCACACATTGGAATGCCCTACCTCGCCAAACAGTCATGTTACCCACCGTGGCACAGTTCAGTGATGCTTTCCCCCTAATCTCAAGCATCTGTTTTTATCTTTTAACTAGAAAAAGTGCCTTGAGAGGCACGTATACCCCCGGCTGATAGCCACCAAGCCCCCTTCCCTACCCCCTACCTAAGCAACCCGGCACATGCTCACCCCTGACATTGAACCTCACATCACCAACGAAAAACAGTACCCTTATCAAGTACATTTTAGAAACCACCAAGCCCCCTTCCCTACCCCCTACCTAAACAACCCGGCACATGCTCACCCCTGACATTGAACCTCACATCACCAACGAAAGACAGCACCCTCATCAAGTACATTTTAGAAATAAGCAGTGTAAAGTACTTTACATACAAACATGGGGAAGTGTAGTTTTAGAATGACATATCTATTTTAGAGCGGTATACAGAGCTGACGTGTATACCCAATCTAGGACATAAGCGCGGACATTGTGGGTCAGGTCCTCAGTCCTAGATTGAAATGAAATTAGAATGTCATTCTTAAAAAAAAAAAAAAAAAATAAAAAAAATTAAGATGTCCTAGATTTTGACCTCTAGCCCCACCCCCAGCATGTACCCTAGTGTCTAATGTCATCAGAAACAAGGCAAACCTTATAGAGTACCTATGGGGCAAGTATGAATGATTTCTTAACATGATAGTAAAAACCAGAGGACCAATGGTCCTGTAAACGCTCACCTGAGATCTGCTGCATATACCAATAAACATGTATGAATATTATGGTATTTAATTCCAGTGCAGGGGCTGATGAAGCCCTTGGGCCATTTTCTTTTTTCTGAATCTTCAATATTCTGTCCATTTGCCAATTTCCTGCTGGCTTTTCCCTTCAAATGACATTTTAACAGTTTTCCCAATTCAAATGCATAGGCAACCCATGTTGACCTTGCCATAAACTTGGTCAAGGTCATCACAGGGTAATGATTTATATATACATTAAAGTACTTTAGCCATCGATGCCTCACGCCAAGTTTCCTTGAAATCAGTCTATTGGTTTCAGAGAAGAAGATTTTTGATGGATTTTTACCATATATGGTCATGGCGGCCATCTTTGTCATGTGACCTAGATTATTTATATATACATTGATTCCCCCATTCTATAGATGCTTCACATAAAATTTGGCTTTGATTGGCCAAGCGGTTTCAGAGGAGAAGACGTTTGAATATTATGGAAATATACGTATATTGCCACGGGGTGGGGGCACATGAGCCCCTGGGGTCCAATTTTTTTCAGAATCATTAATATTCAGTCCTACTTCCCATTTCCTGCAAGACTTTCACTTTAAATTACATTTTAAAAGTTTTCCCCATTCAAATGCATTGGTGACCTATGTTGACCTTGCCGTAAAATAGGTCGAGGTCATCACAGGGTCATGATTTATATACACATTGTAGTGCTTGAGCCATCAATGCTTCATGCCAAGTTTTGTTGAAATCGGTCCACCGGTTCTGGAGAAGAAGATTTTTGAAGGGTTTTTACCATATATGGGCATGGCGGCCATCTTGGTCATGTGACCTGGATTATTTATATATACATTGGTTCCCCCTTCCCATAGATGCTTCATGTAAAATTTGGCTTTGATTGGCCAAGCAGTTTCAGAGAAGAAGATGTTTGAATATTATGATAATATACATGTATATTGCCCCGGGGTGGGGGCGGATGAGCCCCTGGTGCCCAATTTTTTTCAGAATCATTAATATTCAGTCCTACTGCTCATTTTCTGCAAGATTTTTCCTTTAAATGACAATTTAACAATTTTTCCCATTCAAATGCAAAGGCGACCTATGTTGACCTTGCCGTAAAATAGGTCAAGGTCACCGCAAGGTCATGATTTATATATACATTGTAGTACTTGAGTCATCGATGCTTCATGCCAAGTTTGGTTGAAATCGGTCCAGTGGTTCCGGAGAAGAAGATTTTTGAAGGGTTTTTACCATATATGGGCATGGCGGCCATCTTGGTCATGTGACCTGGATTATTTATATATACATTGGTTCCCCCTTCCCATAGATGCTTCATGTAAAATTTGGCTTTGATTGGCCAAGCTGTTTCAGGTACCTATGGTCTAAGTATGAATGCGTTCTGGCAAGACTTAGTGGATGTCAAGAAAACAGACTTACAGAAAGTTTATCATGGTATATATCATATAAAAATGTGTCCTAGATTTTGACCTCTAGCCCCACCCCTGGGGACGGTAACCAGGATTTAATGACATTGAATATGAAAGCAACCCTAAAGGGTATCTATGAACTATATAAGAATACATTCCTATGATTGTTTGTTAAGATATGAACTTAAGAGAAGAAACATTTACATTGTAAACAGCACATTTTAAAGGTGACCTAGATTTTGACCTCCAGCCCCACCCCCGGGCATGGACCCTGGGGTCCGAACTCATGGAAACAAAGCAAACCCTATAGGGTACCTATGGTCCAAATATGAATAGTTTCTGACCATTGGTTCATGAGATATACACCTCTAGAGAAACTTTAACCAAAACTTTGACATAAATTCTAGGAACGTTCCGGAATTACGAACGAAGAAACGAACTAACGAACGGAAAAGCGAAAACTATATACCCGTCGGCATAAATGCCGGGGGTATAACTATACTGTACTAACACCTCTACTCGCACTGTATAAACTCTTTTCTTTTACTTCAACTAACCCCCTTTAGTACTTGGTATACTGTAGTCACTCAGTGGCGGATTTAGAGGGGTTCAAGGGGTTCGCTCGAACCCCCCTCTTGACCCAAATTATTTCATGTTCATGGGGAATTTCAATTTCACCTCTACTCGCACTGTATAAACTCTTTTCTTTTACTTCAACTAACCCCCTTCAGTACTTGGTATACTGTAGTCACTCAGTGGCGAATTTAGAGGGGTTCAAGGGGTTCGCTCGAACCCCCCTCTTGACCCAAATTATTTCATGTTCATGGGGAATTTCAATGGATTTTGTGTGAAATTAGGCAAATGAACCCCCTTTTCTACATTTGAACCCCATCTTGAGAAATCCTGCATCCGCCTCTGTCACTTCTGAAAGTTCGGAGGTTAAGAAGTACTGGCAGCTAGACAGAACATGAGCCGTTTTATTTTTGGGCCGTTTTGACCATCTTCCGGCCGAAACGACTCTGATTTCCTCTGATCGCAAAATCAAGTTCAACATTGTACTTCCGTTTCCGCTGATAAAAACGTGATGGAGAAATTTTCCGTCGAACAAGTATTAAAAATTTCTGGGTGGGGGGGTTAAATTTAAAAATTTCTGGGTGGGGGGGGGGGGGGTTTATTGGAATTTCAATTTTAGTGGTGGTACCCATAAAAAAATTAAAGTTAGATGGGTGGTCCCCCTAAAAAAAAGTTCAGTTCTGCCCCCCCCCCCCATGTAATTTTTCCTGGAATAGCCCTGAGATGATTAGCTGTGCAGTTACTGTCCATATTATACTGAGCCAAACTTATAACGCAACACGGTTATGGCATGTTTTTCGCATTTTAATGTAATGCATGGCGGTCTAGTACACATATGATGGTCAGCAATCGCCATTGAATAAATTTGGTGCAAAAAGTTTGGTTTTCAGAGCATGGGTCACTGAGCTCGAATCTGATTGGTCAAAACGTTTATTTGGGTGGCATGCGTCTCCTGGGAGGTTCTGGAAGGCAGTTTTAACACAAATTGCTTTTTTGTGGATCGTCCAGTGAAGCTGGATGCGGTAATTGCAAAATGCTGTCCATTTGTACCCAAAATTTTAAATCAAAGTTTGCATCATTGAAAACTGATAGTTTAATACCATGCATTCCATTGAACGCAATAGAAAATGGAATTGTTAAAAGAATTCCAACGGCGAATGTTTTTAATGAAACCTTCGTGGAAACATGTTCATTCCGTCATTCAGCATTGTTAGAGAACACAATAGCATCCAATTGTTGGGTCAGAGCCGTCTGTAACTAATGTTAAAATGTGAGTAAACTTGAATGGTTTGGGGGCAAATGAGTCTTCAACTCTGCTCAAAATTGAGCAAAATTGATCTTTTAACGGTAAAATTATTCATTGTCTAAAATGGAGCAGGGGTAATCCTGAAAACCGACATTAATTTCTAGGGTACGAATACACGTCACATGACGCGTTCTGGAAAATCACAATGCATCTCATTTTTTGCCAAGACCCTACCTCTGAAAAACGATTAATTTCTTGAGATGCATAACACAGAATGTTATAACCGAGATGTTGTGAAATGAGTCGATCGTCCGGCAATCTAATTCAGTAGAGACAAAGTTTATTTGATTACGTTCCGAAGTATAATATGAAAAATAAACCAATGTTGCGTTATAAATTTTGCTCAGTATATTTCCTGCATTCATCCTTTCTTATCATGGTGCTCTTGCATGTCTGCCATTGCTTCAAATGCGCAGATTTTCGTCGGTGAAAGCTCAATTCATTTTTAAAATGATTTCAGCGGTCTTCAAAAAGTTAAAATACTTTCAAGGTCACATTTTCAGGATTTTTAAAGCCACCCTTCATTTTCAAGTATTTTTCAAGACTGTGTGAGCCCTGGAGTAGGAATAACTTCGTAGTATTACTTTATATCCCAGTCAACATCAATGGTCATGAAAGGATAGTGGGAAAGGAACTAAACCCTAACTTACCCATGAACAAGCTTTTGGGAAGGGACATAACCCTAACTTACTTTGGGAAGGGACATAACTCTAACTTACCCATGAACAAGTTTTTGGGAAGGGACATAACATTAACTTACCCACGAACAAGCTTTTGGAAAGGGACATCACCCTTACTTACCCATGAACAAGTTTTTGGGAAGGGACATAACCATTACTTACCCATAAACAAGTTTTTTGGGAAGGGGCATAACCATTACTTACCCATGAACAAGTTTTTTGAAGGTACATAAACTTAACTTACCCATGAACAAGTTTTTGGGAAGGTACATAAACTTAACTTACCCATGAACAAGTTTTTGGGAAGGGACTTAACCCTAACTTACCCATGAACAAATTTTTGGAAAGGGGCATGACCCTAACTTACCCATGAACAAGTTTTTGGAAAGGAACATAACCCTTACTTAACCCATGAACAAGTTTTTGGGAAGGGACATAACCCTAACTTACCCATGAACAAGTTTTTCAGGCAACCCAGCAAATCTAGTGATCCTGCGTCCCCTTTTCCATCATCGTTATCATTATCATCATCGGTTTCCATCTGTTGTTGTTGCTGTTTGTTGGCCGACAGGTCAGGAAATATTTCTCTGGCCGCGTTCATCAGGATTATACTGTCCTTAAGCTGCCCGGCTGTCAACTGGGTATAGATCTTGTCTATAATGCTGAAAAAAATTGAGCCTTCGCATTAGATAACCAACAATTTTGGTTTCAGACGAGGTTGGACACAAACCTGCCTGTACAGTCATAAAAGGTTAAATTTTAATGTAGCTAATAGGATATTGTGAAAAATTGGTGTGAAATACCAATATGCTAGTCAAACAGTGTGCACTTATGCTTAAGTTTTTCAAAAACAACCAGGGCATGCACTTATTGGAGCATGTGTACTTATTAGAATGAATACACTATATAGAGTTTGACAAAATCACTTGAGCAGGTTTAGAACATCTAAGCAGTTAACCAGTAATCAGGTGGTCAACGATTAGGTAACAAGCTTTGCCTGGAGGCAAAAGCAGCTCTTCTATTTCTCACAGGCCCGAAAAGGTGAACAAGACGTAAAATTGAACTAGAATTGTCAGAGAATCTGACTATAGCCCCGCTTCTCAGCTTTTTATGCAGGGTGAAAAAAACAATGACAGGTAACTATCACAGGCTATCACAAGCTAGATCTCATCAATATTGATGCTCATACAAAATTTGGTCTGATTATGTCTATTCGTTCTCTTTCAAAATATTTCGAAAAATGACGGGTAATAATCCAAAGCTAGATCTTGTCAATGATGATGTGCATACAAAATTTAGACGGATTCTGTCAATTCGTTCTGAAGATATTGAGCGGAAACAAAATTCTGAAGTCAATCAAGGGCTGTTAACTCCGTCAAAATTTTGCAAAAAATGATGGGTAATAATCCCAAGCTAGATCTTGTCAATGATGATGTGCATACAAAATTTGGACGGATTCTGTCAATTCATTCTCCAGATATTGAGCGGAAATGAAATTCTGATGTCCATCAAGGGCTGTAACTCCATTAAAATTTTGTGAAAAATGACGGGTAACAATCCCAAGCCAGATCTTGTCAATGTTGATGTGCATACAAAATTTGGTTGGATTCTGTCAATTCGTTCTCAAGATATTGAGCGGAAACGAAATTCTGACGTTAATTAACTCCATCAAAATTTTGGGAAAAATGATGGGCAACAATCCCAAGCTAGATCTTGTCAATGTTGATGTGCATACAAAATTTGGTCGGATTCTGTCAATGCGTTCTCAAGATATTGAGCGGAAACGAAATTCTGACGTCAATCAAGGGCCGTAACTCCATCAAAATTTTGCGAAAAATGACGGGTAACAATCCCAAGCTAGATCTTGTCAATGATGATGTGCATACAAAATTTGGTCCGATTCTGTCAATTTGTTCTCAAGATATTGAGCGGAAACGAAATTCTGACGTCAATCAAGGGCCATAACTCCGTCAAAAGTTTGCGAAAAATGACGGGCAACAATACCAAGCTAGATCTTGTCAATGTTGATGTGCATACAAAATTTGGTCGGATTCTGTCAATGCATTCTCAAGATATTGAGCGGAAACGAAATTCTGACGTCAATCAAGGGCCGTAACTCCATCAAAATTTTGCGAAAAATGACGGGCAACAATCCCAAGCTAGATCTTGTCAATGTTGATGTGCATACAAAATTTGGTCGGATTCTGTCAATTTGTTCTCAAGATATTGAGCGGAAACGAAATTCTGACGTCAATCAAGGGCTGTAACTCCGTCAAAATTTTGCAAAAAATAACAGGTAACAATCCCAAGCTAGATCATGTCAATGTTGATGTGCATACAAAATTTGGTCGGATTCTGTCAATGCGTTCTCAAGATATTGAGCGGAAACGAAATTCTGACGTTAATCAAGGGCCATAACTCCGTCAAAATTTTGCGAAAAATGGCGGGCAACAATCCCAAGCTAGATCTTGTCAATGTTGATGTGTATACAAAATTTAGTCAGATTCTGTCAATTTGTTCTTAAGATATTGAGCGGAAACGAAATTCTGACGTCAATCAAGGGCCGTAACTCCATCAAAATTTTGGGAAAAATGACGGGCAACAATACCAAGCTAGATCTTGTCAATGTTGATGTGCATACAAAATTTGGTCTATTTCTGTCAATTCCTTCTCAAGATATTGAGCGGAAACGAAATTCTGACGTCAATCAAGGGCCGTAACTCCATCAAAATTTTGGGAAAAATGACGGGCAACAATCCCAAGCTAGATCTTGTCAATGTTGATGTGCATACAAAATTTGGTCAAATTCTGTCAACTTGTTCTTAAGATATTGAGCGGAAACGAAATGTTCACGGAATGACGGAACCACGGAATCACGGAAGGACAGGGTGAATCCAGTATAGCCCCACTTTTCCAAAGCGGGGCTATAATAAAACACACACACACACACACATCGGCGGTTTTTGATCTGGTTTGGATGCAAATGAGACGCGTCATGAGAGAACCGGATCTTTGCCTATGCGAAAACAAAAGCGCAGATCAGCAGCTGTAACTGCACAGCTGATCAGCGCCTTTGTTTCCGCTACACAGATAGTACAATTTCTCTCTTACCCCCCCAAATCCCTACCCATCAATAGTCTCATCATCCCCAATAAGGTTTTCAGGAGACTGCCTGTTTTCAATGTCTTCTTCCACCTCTTGGATGACTGGTTTCAAATGTTTTTCCATCTCTTTCCATTCTTCTTCAGTTTTTTCCTGAAAACTTTCTGCAAACAGAGAACCAGTCTATGTATCTTTTGTTTGCGAGTTACTGTATTTTTTTAATGTTTACTGAGTATATCAATATTACCTGACTTTTAGCTGTGAAAATGTTTGTTTTGTGGTTTTATGTCCTGTTCAATACCTTTCAGTCATGTCAATACAAAGCTACAGGTTATACTATCTTGTTCATTTAAATCAATCACACAAAATTGACCCCAGTGAAGTTTTGACTTTAATAGTAACTCTCTATCCACAGTCCAATACGCTTATCATGACTACTGTCTAAACAACCTTAATCCTTATCTTTAGTATCACTTCAGGAGGCTATGCACACAAATTGTTTTGTATAGATATAACACGAGTGATCATTTCATATGAAATTTATTAAATGAGCCTTTGGCAAGTTGAATAAATTTCATACGAAATGACCACGAGTCTAAGATTTGTTTATCAAATGACTTATAAGACAAGATTTTATCGCCTTGAAAGTGAACATATGTTCAATGAAAATTTACATTAATGTTACCGTCAGACGTCATCAATTATGTTGAGTATTCCTGCAAAAAAGCTAATACATATGTGATAATAACCTTTTTATTACATGACGTTTTCCACTAACAACGATATCATACGATAAAATGAATTTACTCAAATTTTTACTCAATATCTTACCATTTTGACTTTGGCTCTCATCATCCGGCATCATTTCCTTCAGTTTTTCGGCTTCTTTCATGTAGTTTAATTCTAGCTCTGCAGCTGATAACTATAAAATATTGCAAAAGAATGGATCAGGTGATACACGTTAAGGCTGGTCCAACACCAAACAGAAAATATGACTGTATGCACACAATTAAGATCAACAACTTGCATAACGATATTGATCGTTTGCTGTTTCAGGATGGTGACCTTGGGCATTTTTATTTCATCTGTTTAATTCATTATTTCAAATACATCAATATTTCAGAATAAAATGTTACATCTGCAAATGATTTTCATTTCATCAACATATTTTCCCATAGGTCAACAAAGGAAACCAGGGGCTGAGGTTATAAAATATTTTTCATCCTCAACTCAGCTGAGACTAAAATTTATCCTGCTCATAAATGTTAAAATGCCAACAATTGTTGGCATTTTAACATTTATCAGCAGGATAAATTAATAGTTTTAGAGTTTTGAACCTGAATTTTCTACAATTTTTGACTATTTCAGCATTTATCGGCAGTTGAAATTTTTATGCTCAGCTGAGCGTGAAAAAAGTTTTATAACCTCAGAGCCAGACGTCACACCTCCCTGCCCCTTAAGCAAGCATATGCTATAGTTTGCACGAACCATCATAGGCAAATCATTGGCAAACAATTGCTTTGTTGGACACACCATGTGCATTGTAGCCACAAATGAGCATAAAATTTCAGACCTATACAGGGGTCAACCTAGCCAAGAATTTTAGGGAGAAGTTTCTTCTCTCTTTGAGAGAAGTTTGGACCCGAATTTCAGGTTTTCCTATATAATCTATACATTTTCACTTCTCCCTGAGCTTAAAATAGGGAGAAGTTTGTTCATTTAGGGGGACTATTTGTCCCTAGTCGCCCTGTAAGTTATTCCCTGCCTATATATAGAGGGGATTGTACAAATTATGTACAGAAGTCAATGGGTAGATTTAACTGAGTTACAGATATTTATCCAAGGGGTAGAGCTAAAGATCTTAAATAAAAACTATGAAACTATGAAGAAAAATATTGAATACAACTTTGGTACAGATAGAAATGCTGTCTTTACCTTAGAAGCAAAAGGATTATTCTTGAGCAGGGCTGTGATGAGCTGTATTGCGTATTTTCTAACTTGACTGGACTTGTCTTGTAGTCGACCAATCACCAGGCTGAGCAGGTTCTCTTGGTGCGGCAATGGTAGACATTTCTCGTTCACGATGTGCAGCCAGATCTGTAGAACTTTGCTCCGAACGAAGGCATGGATGTCATGGATATGATCCTGGAGTAACATGAAATAAATTTCCCGTGTTTAATATCAAGTTTTGCCAGATACACTTGGATCTCTTTTTAACATGGTTCATTACAACACAGTTTTGGATATAACACTGATCACTGTTGGACCCCAATTGGATTAATTTGCTATTTGTCTATACATTTTACTCTCATTATAACATGGACTGGATGGCTAACATGGAAATTGGCTTTGACTCCAGCAATAGTTTTATAAAGAGGTTGAGGTATATTGCCTGGTTGTGGGAAGAAGAATTTAAAACGACCACAAATGGGCATGGCAGTCATGTGACATGTTGGTCATGTGACCAACATCAAGCACTTGAAGCATACCTTGAGGGCCCTTGCCTGACGTGAGCTATACACAATGTCTTCATTTTTACAAATCCATATCAACAGTAAATGCGCCGCGACTTGCAAAAACCGGTCTTCAGGGTTTCCGACCCAGTCTGACACAAACTGGCCTGTACATTCTCAGAAAATGGCTGGAACCCTGAATCTTCGGATTTACGAAGAAGAAGAATTGTACTATCCGTGTAGCGAAAACAAAGGCGCTGATCAGCTGTGCAGTTTTGTTTTCGCACATTCAAAAATCCAGTTTTCTCATGATGCGGCTCAACTGATGTAAAATCAATCACAATGTATTCATGAAGTTGGATTTCAACTATACCGCAGAATATAATGTTGCAAATACTTCTCTCCCTCTCTCTCTTCTGTTTTAAACAATGTGCTTGATATGGATATTGATCCACAAAGATGTCTTTCATAAAAGCTACATGTACATGCTTACTGTAAGATCCTGTTCTTAAATTTATTAATTTCAGTATCATAGCTCAGCATTAATTCGTTTTAATACAACATTTATAAACTATGTTTTTATTTGAGCGAGAAAAACAACAACCTGAGTTTACGACACCAGGATGTAGGACCACAGAAGCAGGCTAGAAGCTTGAGATTTTGGATTTAAGAAGGCGGAATGCACTATCTGTGTAGCGAAAACAAAGGCGAAAACCAGATTCTCGGTTTCTGCAAAGCTGGTCTGCACCTTTGTTTTCGCATATGCAGATTGTTAGTTTTCAGATGCTGCGGCTCTTTTTACCTCTAATTTGTCTAGGAACTGGTCTCTTGTTTCTTTCATCTTATCATCCAGATCATCTTTACTGAGAACTTTCACCAATATCTCACCCATGGCACCGAGAACACCGTTTCTCATGGAATACGACTGAAAACAAAATAAGTCATGGACTTCTAATCTTTAAACTATTCCCTAAATTATCTACTTATTTCATGAAAACCAGTAGTATCCAATTTCAAGTTATCTTTACTGAGAACTTTCACCAATATCTCACCCATGGCACCGAGAACACCGTTTCTCATGGAATACGACTGAAAACAAAATAAGTCATGGACTTCTAATCTTTAAACAATTCCCTAAATTATCTACTTATTTCATGAAAACCAGTAGTATCCAATTTCAAGTTATCTTTACTGAGAACTTTCACTAATATCTCACCCATCGCACCGAGAACACCGTTTCTCATGGAATACGACTGAAAACAAAATAAGTCATGGACTTCTAATCTTTAAACTATTCCCTAAATTATCTACTTATTTCATGAAAACCAGTAGTATCCAATGTCAAGTTATCTTTACTGAGAACTTTCACCAATATCTCACCCATCGCACCGAGAACACCGTTTCTCATGGAATACGACTGAAAACAAAATAAGTCATGGACTTCTAATCTTTAAACTATTCCCTAAATTATCTACTTATTTCATGAAAACCAGTAGTATCCAATTTCAAGTTATCTTTACTGAGAACTTTCACCAATATCTCACCCATGGCACCGAGAACACCGTTTCTCATGGAATACGACTGGAAACAAAATAAGTCATGGACTTCTAATCTTTAAACTATTCCCTAAATTATCTACTTATTTCATGAAAACCAGTAGTATCCAATTTCAAGTTATCTTTACTGAGAACTTTCACCAATATCTCACCCATCGCACCGAGAACACCATTTCTCATGGAATACGACTGGAAACAAAATAAGTCATGGACTTCTAATCTTTAAACTATTCCCTAAATTATCTACTTATTTCATGAAAACCAGTAGTATCCAATTTCAAGTTATCTTTACTGAGAACTTTCACCAATATCTCACCCATAGCACCAAGAACACCATTTCTCATGGAATACGACTGAAAACAAAATAAGTCATGGACTTCTAATCTTTAAACTATTCCCTAAATTATCTACTTATTTCATGAAAACCAGTAGTATCCAATTTCAAGTTATCTTTACTGAGAACTTTCACCAATATCTCACCCATCGCACCGAGAACACCGTTTCTCATGGAATACGACTGAAAACAAAATAAGTCATGGACTTCTAATCTTTAAACTATTCCCTAAATTATCTACTTATTTCATGAAAACCAGTAGTATCCAATTTCAAGTTATCTTTACTGAGAACTTTCACCAATATCTCACCCATCGCACCGAGAACACCATTTCTCATGGAATACGACTGAAAACAAAATAAGTCATGGACTTCTAATCTTTAAACTATTCCCTAAATTATCTACTTATTTCATGAAAACCAGTAGTATCCAATTTCAAGTTATCTTTACTGAGAACTTTCACCAATATCTCACCCATAGCACCAAGTACACCATTTCTCATGGAATACGACTGAAAACAAAATAAGTCATGGACTTCTAATCTTTAAACAATTCCCTAAATTATCTACTTATTTCATGAAAACCAGTAGTATCCAATTTCAAGTTATCTTTATTGTGAACTTTCACCAATATCTCACCCATAGCACCAAGAACACCATTTCTCATGGAATACGACTGAAAACAAAATAAGTCATGGACTTCTAATCTTTAAACTATTCCCTAAATTATCTACTTATTTCATGAAAACCAGTAGTATCCAATTTCAAGTTATCTTTACTGAGAACTTTCACCAATATCTCACCCATTGATTCGAGAACATCATTTGAGCCACCTCGTGAGAAAACCAACAATCTGCATATGCGAAAACAAAGACGCAGATCAGCTTCGCGGTAACCGCGAAGCTGATCAGCGCCTTTGTTTTCGCTACTCGGATAGTACAATTCCTCTACTTTCTAAATACGAAATTTCAAGCTTCTAGCTCTTTTCTGTGACTGTACAGCCCGGTTTGTGTCGGACCTGTTCGGAAACCACATTGTTGGTTTTCCCACGAGTTGGCTCATTTCTCATGGAATGGCTGGAAACAATAGAAGTCATAACTTTCACATGCATACCAACAATTTTACATTCAATTATTTACAGGAAAGATTGTCGTTACTAAGAATTTTCACCAATATCTCACCCACTGCACCGAGAACAACATTTCTCATGGAATAAGACTACTAGTGAAAAGCAAGGCGAGTGTAGTTTGTATTAATTTGAGCTGCTTCATGAGAAAACCAACAATGTGGTTTCCAAACAGGTTTGACACAAACGAAGCTGTACAAGCACAGAAGATAGCTAGAGGCTGGAAATTTTGAATTTAGAAAGCAGAGGAATTGTACTACCCATGTATCCAAAACAAAGGCGCTGATCAGCTTCGCGTTTATTGGGAAGCTAATCTGCGCCTTTGTTTTTCTCATATGCAAAATGTCTCTAGACGCTGCTCTTTCGTTTCCTTGTTTGTTTAATTTGTGTAATTATCCCAGTGAACAGCTATGGTCATGTCAGGGCGTTGTCTCTATTTTATGGCACTTTTACCCAACATTAGGATGTAAAGACATCCAAAATGTGCATGTATTGAAGATTTGACTTGAAACCACTCTTTCTGGGCAGACAGACCTTCTGAGCAGTTAACCAGTAATCAGATGGCCAGTCAGTAGTTTTAAGCTTTTCCTGGAGAAACAAGCAGCCCAACTATTTCTACTAGGTCCGAGTCGTTAAACATCCCATTTAAAATGTTTTCAGTCCAGTCAGGACACAGTGGCCACTGTTACTTGGGTAATAACCAGTACAGCTTGGGTAATAACCAGTACAGCTTGGGTAATAACCAGTACAACTTTGGTAATAACCAGTACAGCTTGGGTAATAACCAGTATAACTTGGGTAATAACCAGTACAGCTTGGGTAATAACCAGTATAACTTGAGTAATAACCAGTACAGCATGGGTGATAACCAGTATAACTTGGGTAATAACCATTACAATGGGGAGTTTCTTTCCCTATGCTATGGATCCAGAGTCCGACACACTATCTCCCTGAATAATCGTTCTGCATCCGTTTCTCACTGACTGGTTTTAAATGATTTAACCTTTAAGCCTGATTGATACAGACTATCCCATCATTACTTTATAGGAAAATTCACATGCTCAATTAAATCTGATACATGAAAGAAAGAAAAAACAACAACACAAAAATGTTTACATTACCTCTCCATCAAGATGGCACAAAACTAGGCTGATATTGGGTAGCACCGCGGCAGGGTTGTTTTCTGTCATTTCTACTAAGAACTGGGTGTAAGCTCTGGTACCAGAGGTATCTCGCGATAAATCAGCCGAGTCCATTCTGCCTATCTCTCTGGATTCAAAGAATAATAAAGTAAACAACATGAAATTTCATAATTGTACAGTATCTTTAAGCCTGTTTGGAATATTGAAACTTTTACTCAAGAGGACACCAAAATTAGAATTTTCAATACAAGTACCACACACCTGTGCAATTTGATATATAAAGAATAAAATCTTGGATTTTAAGTTGCCAGATGAAAGTTAAGGCAAGTACTTAGTTAATTCAACAGAGGATAAAATATAAAATATTGGCTAAATAAAGCAATGACAAAATGATTTTTTTTTGTATATCAAATAAGAAAACAGTGGCAAAAGTGAAAGAAAATCAAAAGCAACGAATCTCTTGACTTCATTAATTCAGCCACGATACTTTTATGTCCATATTCAGCCATACGGACATTGACCACTTGGGCTAAAGGATGAACCGGGTGTTCGATACACTGTTAAACCAGCATACTTTAAATATCAGAACTGTTACTCAAGTAAAATAAATGAATCTCTTTACCTCATTAATTCCGCCACGATACTTTTATGCCCGTATTCCGCCACACAGACATTTACAACTCCGGCCAGTGGGCTAACCAAGTGTTCAAAATGTTGAAGTAACTGGATGATCTTCAAGCTGGCTCCTGAAAAGAACATGTAACATCAGGATAACATGTCCGTGTAATGAATACCCCCTTAAACACCACATTTACATAGGAAAATTGGTGTACACAGGGGTATACAATTTTTCATATCTTTGCTCTAAAACAGAGATTCTGGGTACTCATTAGAACCGCCTCAGCGAGGCGGTTCTAATGAGTACCCATTATCTATGTTTTATAAACTCATTTTGAGCCTTCGTCTGCTCTAAAGTGTAGCCACAATCAATGTTTTGAGCAAAATTATCAAAATATCAAAATTCTTCCAATGAAATTTTCAATTTTTACAGCTGAAAAAATCTGAGGATATTTTAAGGACATGTTTTCGTAATGCACTATTTTAATCATTTTATCATGCACATTGTATTAATTAATCTACTAAAAGGTAACACATTTTAAGTTATCCCAATGCACCTTATAGAAACTAAAATTTACAGCCAGGGGCTTCAAATGGTTGAGAAATTTAGAGGGATTCTACTTTGTAGTGGAATTAATATTAGGCCAGTCAATCAGGTAGCCTCTTCTTTGACCCTGGCCTTTCCAGTTTCCAGCATTTATCTACCATCAGGAAAACATGTCCGTGTAATGTATACCCCCTTGAACCCCACTTTTACATAGCAAAACTGGGGTATGCAGGGGTATACCTACATTTCATATTTTTGCTACAAAACATAGCTTGTGGGTACTCGTTAAAACCTCGGCAGGGCGGTTCTAACGTGTACCTACAATCTATGTTTTGAGCAAAAATAAGAAACATATCTTTTTTTTCTGCTGAAAACTTTCAATTTTAAGAACTTAAACTAGAGGACCATTGGTCCTGTAGCTCACCTGAGAGATTATCACATTGTAAGCTCATGAGATTTAAATTAAATGAGAATCGACCAATGAAAGTCTATGCATGGACACTATTGACCCCCGGGGCATGGCCAAATTTGACCCAGGGACATGACTAGCACAATTTATAATGGGGACTACTGTAAAACAGTCGTGTAAAACCGACTATTTTATTTATTGAGTAGTTAGAATTCTTATTTCTTTTTCTTTCATGCTTTTTGGAATACAGAATTGTACACGAGCTCTGCACATATGCAGAATCATTTAAGCTTTCTTTCAAACAGTTCAAAGGCAATTAAGGACTATACAGTATTACTATTTCAGGTGATGTGCCGTTGCTTCGTGATTTGACAATTACTTTTAAAGCTTCTCTTTGAGACGATTAGCTACATCGCATAATCATTACCAAGAGACCATATGTGCAATTGTTGTCTCAAATGGTCAGATCAAACACTTTAGATCACATGTAAAAGTAATCAAGACAATCATTAGTATCTAACTATGCTTTCAAATGTCATATCAGTATCTTATTAAAACACCCTTACCGAGATCAAATAACTTTAATATCATCCACAGTACTGCAATCTGTTTAGACAGATGCTAAGTAGCCATTGGTATCGTTCTTGATCACAAGCAATAATTGTTAATGCAAACGCCAGTCTTTTTATCAAAGGGTTTACCGTTATATGATTGTTCTATCAGATTTCTCTGTTTCTGTAATTATCTGATATGTGTGTATATAAGAAGATGGAGATTTAGATTTAGACTTAGATTTCGTTTTGGTCTCAGACTGACTAAACATGTTAGAATTGGCAGTACGTTTGGCACATGCAATTTATTAAACTTAGAAACTAAAAATGTGTTGACTGTTTATAACAATCCACAAGGTGTTACATATAGTTTTCCTTTTTGGTGCCGCGACCAGGATCAAATTAAACAAAAATTATAAACTTTTGGTTTAATACGAACGGGTTTAAATGGATAAAAAATAAAAATCAACGCGAAGACTTGAAACTGTCAAAATCAAAACAATCAACATAAAGGACATTGTGACTAGGAAGAGTGGAGCTGGCTTATTCAACCAGGTGAGTCAAAGTTTGATTAGATTCGATCTGTAAGAATGGCTGAACAAGAAGCACAGGCTGAATTGATTCATTTATTTCGGAATGTTGCACATGAAATTTCTGGGGTGCATACAACAATAGGGGCACAAGGTGTAGCAAAAATTATTCCATCATATGACGGTGATCCTAAGCAATGCAAGGAATGGCTGAAAAGCATAGAAAAATATGCAGTTCTTACTCAAATGGGGGAAGATCAAAGAAAACTTGTTGCATATCAAGCTAGTAAGGGGGCGGTCAGTGATTTTGTAAAACGGTATCTGCAAGATAATCCCGGAAATACGTGGCCACAACTTCAGGAAGAAATAATTCTAAGATTTTCAGAAGTAACTGACCCACAACACGCGTTAATGCTGCTAAGGAAGGTGCGTCAAAAAGAAGGGGAGTCAGTCCAAGTTTATGCAGAAAGAATAATGTCTTTAGCTGAAGATGCATTTGGGGGGCAAGGAATGTTAAATCGACCGATTCAAGATCAGCTGGTTGGATTTTTCACTGATGGTCTCTATCAAGACTATATGAAGATGAAAGTAATGCGTGATAACCCACGTACATTTCAAGGGGCAGTTGACATAGCACTTACCGAGCAAAACTTAAGAAAAAGGTTTAGCCTAAGATCAGGGAAAAACCAAGTTAATCACGAAACTTCCTCTGGCCATGAACCAATGGAAGTAGACCATTTACGGTCAGCCAAACGTTGCTTTCACTGCAACAGGAAAGGGCACATAGCCAAAGATTGTAGGGCAAAAGCCAAGGTCAACGTAGTTCAAGCAGAAAGACCTAGGCACAATCCAAACATAGTCTGTTGGGGTTGCAACCAGCGTGGGCACATCTTAAGGGATTGTGGTCAAAAAGAAAATGGATATAGGGGAGGAAGGTATAAGGCAAATCCGAGAGGGGCTTCGGGAAACGTGACGGCTCCTTCCATGTAGAGGCCGATGGAAGGGGTAAAAACATATCAACATACAAAATTTGTCTTGCTGGTAATCCTAACTCTTGCTTAATTAAAATTGAAAAACAAAAATTCAGGGCCTTAGTAGATTCAGGGGCAGACATATCGTTGATGCGTCGTGACGTGTATGACTCTCTTAAGAAGAAACCAAAATTGATTAGACAAACTGCAAATGTCCAGTCTGTCAATGGAGGTCCACTTGATATTGATGGCTATATCTATGTTAAATTTGTCATTGGAACAACAGCTGTAACCCAGCAGTTTTATGTATCAAGAAACATGAACAGGAAGGTTATACTTGGGAATGACTGGTTAACTGAAAATGGGGTCAGAGTATATCATGACCTAGGCTGCATTCGATTCAATGGTACTTATGTTCCACTACAGATTGACATACATGTCACCTCCATTCTTAGGGCTAAAAACAAAATTGTTATGAAACCTCAGACAACAATCATTTGTCCATGTAAAGCTAGATCTACCCCAGACTTACCTGAACAAAATATCTACCAAATTATTCCAACTGACAGCGGATTTTTGAGTCAAGAGCCTGGTGTAATGGTTTCAAATTCTGTAGCAAGGTTAAGTAAGAATAGGAATATACCTGTTATGATAGTTAATAGTACAAACAAAATCTACAAAATCAAGAAAGGGTGTGTAATAGCACAGCTTGAAAAAATTGAAGATGAAACAATGATAACAGTCAGTGAGGTTGTTAAGCAAGGGAAAGAAAATGAATTAGAAACCTTCGATGAAATTGATGCGCCTGACAAATATGCAAACCAAATTAAAGATCTACTAAGAAAGAATGCTGATTTATTTGCAACCAAAGATTCAGATCTAAGCCACACTGATACCACAAGAATGAAAATAAACACTGGGGACCACTCGCCAATCAAATTAAGGCCATATAGAACACCATTAAATAACAGAAAAGTAATTGATGAAGCTATAGATGAAATGCTTGACGCAAAAGTAATAGAACCATCAAACTCACCATGGAGCTTCCCAGTCGTCATTGTTGACAAAAAAGATGGCTCCAAACGCTTCTGTGTTGATTTTCGCAAACTCAACGCAATCACAAAACCCATTTCTTATCCACTTCCTTTGATTGATGATATTTTGGCCCAACTGGGACAAGCAAAGTTTTTCACATCTCTTGATCTAAAAAGTGGATACTGGCAAGTTCTGATGGATGAAAATGACAAGGAAAAGACGGCATTTGCATGCCACCGAGGTCTGTTTCAATTTAATGTCATGCCATTTGGATTGACTGCAGCTCCAGCCATATTTCAAGAACTAATGGCAAAAGTATTACAAGGCTTAGACCGTTTCACAACTGCTTACTTGGATGACATATTGATCTATTCAGCAACTTTTGAAGACCACCTCAAACATATTCAAGCTGTGTTTGACCGTCTTCGAGATCATTGTCTGAAATTAAAACTGAAGAAATGTAGTTTTATGAAATCTGAAACCAACTATTTGGGTTTTGTTATCAGTGAGAATGGTGTTACCCCTGATTCCAGGAAGGTCGAGGTTATAAGATCTTTGCCTCCTCCGACTAGTGTGAAAGAAGTTCGCAGCTTTATTGGTATGTGTAGCTACTACAGAAGGTTCATTCCACAGTTTTCTTCCATTGCTGAACCAATCATTGCTTTGACAAGAAAATATGCCAAGTTTCGATGGGACTCTCATTGTCAAAAAGCCTTCCAATTTTTGAAAGACCAGCTGTCGACCATCCCTATGTTGGCATATCCTGATACATCTAAACCCTATGTCCTGTATACTGATGCAAGTAATGAATGCATTGGGGCGTGTCTCACACAGCCATGTGAAGAAAATGAAAGTGAGATACGTGGTTTGAGGAATGAAAAACCTATATTTTATCTATCTCATAGGTTAAGCAAGTCCCAAGTCAAATGGTCCACCATTGAAAAAGAGGCATATGCGATTCACTTTGCTCTTCAGAAGCTTGATCACTACCTCCACAATTCTGAGTTTGTTATTCGTACAGACCACAAGCCTCTTAAATACCTACTTGAGTCCCCAATGCAGAATAAGAAAATTCAATTATGGGCTTTGGGTATTTCGGGATATAACTGTAAAATAGAATACATTGAAGGCTCCTCTAACTCCTGTGCTGACCTCTTGTCAAGAGTATCAGAAACTGGGGCAATGAAGGTTGAAGAGACTCCAAATGAACCTGATGTTAGTGACCATGCCTATGAAATCAATGCGTTGAATTCAAACCATTTTACACCTACGGACTATGCAATTAGCAAGGTTCCAGAGAGTAAGCCAGTAGAAAAGCAGACTCTCATGCCAGATCTAAATATGGTTCAAGAACAAGCCAAGGATGAAGCTATAGTTGAGATCATTACCTCCCTTCAGAAAGACAATGCTCCTCCGTCAATTGCAAAGAGACACATTATTGTAGATGATGTGCTCTACTACATCTCAAACATTGACGATGACCCTTCCCTGCGTCTGTATATACCAGGACAGCTGAGGGAGAATGTGGTTGTGCAGTATCATGACCAGAATGGCCATATGGGCATCGATAAAACTTTCGAAGCCATTAAACAGAAATATTATTGGCCAAACCTGTACAAGGAATTGTATGACTATGTAAGCAAATGTATTACATGCCAGGCACGTAGCATGCGAAAGATTAAGCCACCAGTACAAGAGACCGGCATTCCACCATATCCGTTTGCTAGGATAGGCCTAGATTTATCTGGTCCTTACCCTACATCTTTAGCTGGCAACAAGTACATTGTAGCTTTCATAGACCTCTATAGTGGTTATCCAGAAGCTTTTCCTGTTCCAGATAAAAGTGCTGACAATATTGTTCATCTTCTCATTGAGGAGATATTTAGCAGACATGGGGCTGTGTTAGAGATAGTCACAGATAATGGAACTGAAAACGTGAACAGAAAAATGCGTGAGACCCTTCAAGAACTGAATATAAACCATGTAACAACATCATATTATCATCCCCAAGGTAATGCCAAGGTCGAAAGATTCCACAGGACTTTGCATGATGTTTTATCAAAGAAACTGAAAGACGATGTTAAAACCTGGGACATTTACCTCAATCAAACTTTAGCGGCTATAAGGTTCCATATCAATGAATCCACAAACTTCTCACCCTTCTATCTGTTATACAACAGAGACGTTGTTTTGCCTTTAGATAACATCCTTAAACCACGTAGAAAATATTTGGGTGAAGATGTTCACAAGATAGCCTTAGAACAGCAGCATAAAGCTTTTACTTTGGTTCACAAATATCTCAAAAGATCGAAAAAACGGCAGGCCAAATATGCAAACAAAAATGCAAAACCAGTAGACTATAAGGTAGGCGATCCTGTCTATTTCAAAAACTTCACGCCCGGGAAGCTTTACAATCGTTGGTACCCCTATTATCGTATAATCAAACAAACAACACCAGTCAATTTTGTGGTAAAGAACCAGTTAGATGGGTCCACCGAAAAGGTGCATGCCGAACAAATTAGGCTTGCAAACATAGATGAATGGCCGGCACCCCAAATTGAGACAGAAAAACCAAGACGTAAGGCAGCATTTGTTGTTCCTCCCAGTGACAGTTCCTCAGAATCCAGTGACGAATCCTCAAACCAGGAAACACCTCATGAAAGGATAGCCAAGCACTATCGCAAAGAGCGGTCTGAGTCTGATTATGAGGATGACATTCCTCTCATGGAGCTTTCAAAACGTCTTAAAGGACAAAAGTCGCCAATGACTTATGGCAATAATATGTTACCCTCAGATGAGGAAAACTGCCACTCAGACTCAATCTACAGTGACCATGAGGAGGGTGCGACTGATAATCAATTACCCCAGGAAAAGCCTGAGGAAATGATGATTGATGAAGTCAAAACCTCTCCTATTGATAACTTCATTTTGAAAACTAGGAGCCAGAAGCATACTGATAAGTCTACGAAAGTCATAAACTTACTGACTGCTGTTGTTGATATGCTGTAAGGCTTCATACTTAGGTGCTATTTTTCATGTACATACCTTTCAAAGATGAAAGGGGATACTTGACAAATCAATGGCTAAAAAATAAGGTATTCCTTCTGAAGATTCCTGATAAGTGTCCCATCCATAAAAGTGGCCCATCCGTAACGGTAACCATTGAAAACAAAACACAAAACAAAAAAAAATATATATATATATATAGATGTGGTTTATACACTAGGGCGTATTATATAGCAGCGCGTGTTATACATAAAGACACATTTTAAAATAGCCTGTTAAGCCAATTTCTTTTGTTATCTCTCACCAAATCAAGCATAATAAATTATTGTTAATTTCAGAAACCAAAATCTTATGTCGTTCTGAATCTATACCTCTTATATTACAGGAGTCATGAAACTGTTGGTGATAATCACGCTACTCGTTGGCTTTACTAGGTCCTTAATTGTTAAAGATAATGTAGTATTTTACAAAACCAATGATGTTTCGACTACGCGCGCAAAATGGCTCGTAACTTTTGTCCTTGACCTATACCCCTATAGTCAGTTCACAGAATTATATAAGGAAGACATTAAGAATGCTGCAGTTTTTGCTGAAAACTGCCGCTGCATATTATCATAGAAATGGAGAAAAGGGATACGAAACGGTTTTGTCAAGTTTATTCAAGGAAGTACAGCATTTAAATGAGACTCAGCTAAGCATCCAAAACAGTCTTTTAGACTATAGGAGTCTTCAAAAGCGCAATAAACGCTCTTTAATCCCGCTGGTCGGAAAATTACTTTCATTTGCCTTTGGTACCTTGGATCAAACTGATTTGGACTCCATCCGCAGTGCTATCTCTACTTTGAGCAATAATCAGCAGAATGTGATGCACCTCGTTGAGCAAAATTTATCTATTCTAAATATTTCGCGTATTCAAATTGCAGAAAACAGACAAGCCATTATGGACTTAGTTAAGAACTTACATCAGCTCGACAGCAAAATAAACAAAGCTGTCGAAATGTTAAACAAGGAAATATTCGGGGTCAAATACTTTCTTGAAATGTATCTCAAGCTCGACATGTTTGTTGAAGAGTTGAAAACAATGATGCAGCGTGCCATGTTTCATTTGGAAACCTTACGAATGCACCTTAACCTTTTAAGCTTAAATCATTTGTCACCGACGACTGTCAGTCCAAGCAACCTTAGGGCAATGTTAAGTGATATAAAATCACATCTGCCGATAACTCTTACTTTTCCTAGGGATCATATGCAAGACATTTGGTCGTACTATAAAGATTTGTCATGTAACGCCATCATTGACGGAAATAAGATAATAATAGTTCTATCCGTACCACTTTTGGAGGTGAATAGCTTAATGGAAGTTTATGAAATAATTAATATTCCGTTACCTGTTTCACCTGATATCCAAATTGCAAATGCTACCAAAGATCTCACTGCAATGTATTCCTTGGAGACCCGCGGTCTAATGATAGATAAAACACGAACTAAATATGCATTACTTTCATCCGAAGAACTAGCTGTATGTGGAAATCCCGCCAGGAATTACTGCACTCCAAGAAGTCCCATCTTTCCAATCAATTTATCCAACCTATGCACGGTAAATCTTTTCCTTGGCAATCAAAATAAAATTAAGAAATATTGCAAGACAATCGTATCTATAAACACGCGTCTTCCTAGCGCATTATACCTGTTCGACGGTCAGTGGGCAATCGCATCTCGTACTGATTTAAGTTTTGCAATTGTGTGTCATGATTCAAAACGAATGATGCAAACGATAACAGCAAAGGCACCTTTAGACGTGTTGCGCCTGAAACAAACATGCACCGCTTCTAATGACTACATGATGCTTTCTCAATATTTTGGTGGGAAGGGCAGCTACAATGTTGTTAATAAGGAACAACAATTCTTGCAGCTATCGAATATATCGAAATCTAAAATTTGGGAACCTATGATGCTTAAACTGCCGAATCTCACTAGCCTTAAATTACCCGAAAGTCTCAGAAAACTTAAGCAAATACCTTTGGGCCAGTTCGTTCAGAGCATAACGCCACTTCCAAAAGTAGAAATTAAAACCACAGGGTGGCCTTTATGGGCTGGAATTGTCTTGGGACTTGGGGTTTGTTTGGTCGCTGGGACAACAGTTCTGGTCTTAATTAAATACAGGAAATTCTTAAGGTATCCTAGTTGTTTAGCCATTCGAGCTGGTCGTGATCTGGGTCAAATTGAGGCTCAAAATGGTAGAAGAAGGTCGGTTTCCGTTCAGAGTAGTCCAACTTCGATCATCGGAGGGCACCATACCCCCAAACCGACGGATGTTCCCTGTGACGAAGACGGAGAGAGCAACCTGTATCCCAAACTCGGGATTATATTGAAGAAATAAACTATATAGACTACAGTATATCAGTGACACTGCTGTCCAGACCAGGTGAAAAATGGTGAAATATGTACACAATCTAATCAGCGAGTTACAGACTTAATTAGTTTCTCACCCGTTCACTGTCTGTTGGATAAAGAAAACAATCTGTTAACCCTTATGTAAACAACATTACCTTTGAAAGAAATCGTGAGGCTTGCTAATCACCACCCTGGACGCTGTCATCAAACGGCTATTCGGCATTAATTAACTTTCAAGTGGTTCAAAGAAACTGTTGGTGTGCAAACAAAATATTCCAAGATGTTTAAAATAAAAACAATTACAGGATGAAACCCACATACTCCAGTGCCAGACTTTCATTCATGGTCATTTTCTGATGACGATATACATGTAACACCTGTGTTCAGATATGTAAAAGAAAATTTCATTCACGGTCAACTTCTGCTAAAAACGGTTTATGTAACATTGTGCCAAACATTCGGATATTAAAACAAACAAAAATGTAACATTTGTGCCAAACGTTCGGATATTATAACCAAGCAAAACAAACAATAAAACAAACGGAATTATACGACATAAAGATAATAAAAACCAACATGGACACGTTTCTAATTTACCACGAAGTCATCATGAGCCTCACTACCCATTTACATCAGCGACGGCAACTGGATATCGAAGCCGTCGCAATGGACATTGCCACACACCTGGACGCCTTGGGCGCGTTGGTGCGACAGAGTTATTCTCCAGACGCTGCCGTCGAGAAAGAGGATGCAACAACACAATATTGCACGTCCGACTGCCATGACAACGGACAAAAAACTGCAACGACGCAGTACGAATACGAGGATTTCCGGGACAACATACCCATGTGCGTCGTCATGCCATTTGGTTGCGAGGAGCATATAGAATTAACGAGAAACTCGAACTCGCCAGTGCCTGGACCAAGCGGCATTCAAAACAATAATCTAACAGCCAGTACGGAACCAACTAGGAACTCAAGCTCGCCAGTGCCTGGGCCGAGCGGCTTACGAACTGACAATCAGTCAACAGTCAGACAAGGTGAACAGCATTTCAGTGATAGTGACAGTTTACCCACACCGCTTAGCTATGACTCGTCGGACATGGCTGGACATTGGAGTGATACTGATATTTATATTAGTGACAGTGACTAATATTTCTTCAGAATACTGTTTAAGCTAAAGTACTTTAAATGGAATAATGTAAATAATTTACAATTTTAAGGCCTTTGTGTATATAAGTATTGTGCATGGAATATTACATGTTTTAGAACGTACGTATTGATTATGATTCATTTGATTTATTGCCATAACGTACAGCCAAAATCGTTCTTGTATCTGTGCATGTGTACAAGATTGTTCTCGTATATATGCTTGTCAGTTTTTAATATGCACATTTATGTTATTTGTATAATAGTTCAATGAACAATGCATTATGTCATGGTCATTGTATTTTCACTCAGTTTATCTACTCAATTTAGGATGTTAAGGTCTGCAACAGTTGTAAGATTTTGTTTTCTCGTAATGTTTCCGCCACACAATCAATGCTGCCAATTAAAATAAGATTTTAAAGTTATCTCTTGTAACAGTATGGAATTACATATAGCTGTTTTAATTCTTTTGAAAACGTCTTGATATTTTGAAACACGGATTTGCGTAACTATGAAATAAATTTGAACCTAAAAATGCAATTATTTTGACCATTTACTGTACAAGAATTCTTAAAACGTCGGAAGGAATGTAAAACAGTCGTGTAAAACCGACTATTTTATTTATTGAGTAGTTAGAATTCTTATTTCTTTTTCTTTCATGCTTTTTGGAATACAGAATTGTACACGAGCTCTGCACATATGCAGAATCATTTAAGCTTTCTTTCAAACAGTTCAAAGGCAATTAAGGACTATACAGTATTACTATTTCAGGTGATGTGCCGTTGCTTCGTGATTTGACAATTACTTTTAAAGCTTCTCTTTGAGACGATTAGCTACATCGCATAATCATTACCAAGAGACCATATGTGCAATTGTTGTCTCAAATGGTCAGATCAAACACTTTAGATCACATGTAAAAGTAATCAAGACAATCATTAGTATCTAACTATGCTTTCAAATGTCATATCAGTATCTTATTAAAACACCCTTACCGAGATCAAATAACTTTAATATCATCCACAGTACTGCAATCTGTTTAGACAGATGCTAAGTAGCCATTGGTATCGTTCTTGATCACAAGCAATAATTGTTAATGCAAACGCCAGTCTTTTTATCAAAGGGTTTACCGTTATATGATTGTTCTATCAGATTTCTCTGTTTCTGTAATTATCTGATATGTGTGTATATAAGAAGATGGAGATTTAGATTTAGACTTAGATTTCGTTTTGGTCTCAGACTGACTAAACATGTTAGAATTGGCAGTACGTTTGGCACATGCAATTTATTAAACTTAGAAACTAAAAATGTGTTGACTGTTTATAACAATCCACAAGGTGTTACACTACCAAACATTGCTACATACAAAATATAGAAGCTCTGGGCCTTTTGGTTTCAGAGAAGAAGATTTTTTTAGTTTTTCCCATTGTAAGTCTATGGAGACTATCTACCCCCGGGGCGTGGCCAAATTTGACCCCAGGGGCATGGCTGGCACAATTTATGTAGAGGACCATTAGCCATTGCCACATACAAAATATCAAAGCTGTGTGCCCTGTGGTTTCAGAGAAGAAGATTTTTGATTTTTTTTCCGACACCAAGTCTATTGAGACTATCAACCTCCGGGGCCTGGCCAAATTTGACCCCAGGGGCATGAATGGCACAACTTATGTAGAGGACCATTAGCCATTGCTACATACCAAATATCAAAGCTGTTGGCCTAGTGGTTTCACAGAAGAAGATTTTTTTAGTTTTTCCTATTGTAGGTCTGTGGAGACTATCGACCCCCGGGCGTGGCCAAATTTGACCCCGGGGACATGATTGGCACAATTTATGTAGAGGACCATTAGCCATTGCCACATACAAAATATCAAAGCTGTGGGCCCTGTGGTTTCAGAGAAGATGTTTTAATTTTTTCCCATAGTAAGTCTATGGAGACTATCAACCCCCGGGGCATGGCCAAATTAGACCCCAGGGCCATGATTGGCATAATTTATAATGGGGACTACCAAACATTGCTACATACAAAATATTGTAGCTCTGGGCCTTGTGGTTTCAGAGAAGAAATTTTTTTTAGTTTTTCCAATTGTAAGTCTATGGAAACTATCCACCCCCGGGGCGTGGCCAAATTTGACCCCAGGGGCATGGCTGGCACAATTTATGTAGAGGACCATTAGCCATTGCCACATACCAAATATCAAAGCTGTGGGCCCTGTGGTTTCAGAGAAGAAGATTTTTGAATTTTTTCCCATAGTAAGTCTATGGAGACTATCGACCCCCGGGGCATGGCCAAACTTGACCCCAGGGGCATGAATGGCACAATTTATGTAGAGGACCATTAGCCATTGCTACATACCAAATATCAAAGCTGTGGGCCTAGTGGTTTCAGAGAAGAAGATTTTTTTAGTTTTTCCCATTGTAAGTCTATGGGACCTATCTGTTGCCATGGAAACCACAATTTTGATACAATCTGCTCCAAAACCTAATGCCATCAATCACCCAACCCAATTATGGTTCACATTAAATTTGATCAAGATCGGCCTACTAGCTTCAGAAATATTCTTCTTTGAAATTGTGGACGGACGACGGACGGACGACAACGGACGACGGATACCTGCCTATCCTACCAGAGGACCAATGGTCCTGTAAACGCTCACCTGAGATCAGCTGCATATACCAATAAACATGTTTGAATATTATGGTATTTAACTCCAGTGCAGGGGCAGATAAGCCCTTGGGCCATTTTCTTTTTTCAGAATCTTCAATATTCTGTCCATTTGCCAATTTCCTGTTGGCTTTTTCCTTCAAATGACATTTTAACAGTTTTCCCAATTCAGATGCACAGGCAACCCATGTTGACCTTGCCATAAAGGTCATCACAGGGTCATGATTTATATATACATTGGAGTACTTTAGCCATCAATGCCTCACGCCAAGTTTCCTTGAAATCAGTCTATTGGTTTCAGAGAAGATGATTTTTGATGGGTTTTTACCATATATGGGCATGGCGGCCATCTTGGTCATGTGACCTAGATTATTTATATACACATTGATTCCCCCATTCTATAGATGCTTCACTTAAAATTTGGCTTTGTTTGGCCAAGCGGTTTCAGAGGAGAAGACGTTTGAATGTTATGGAAATATACATGTATATTGCCCCGGGGTGGGGGCACATGAGCCCCTGAGGTCCAATTTTTTTCAGAATCATTAATATCCAGTCCTACTGCCCATTTCCTGCAAGACTTTCACTTTAAATGACATTTTAAAAGTTTTCCCCATTCAAATGCATTGGTGACCTATGTTGACCTTCCCGTAAAATAGGTCAAGGTCATCACAGGGTCATGATTTATATACACATTGTAGTGCTTGAGCCATCGATGCTTCATGCCAAGTTTCGTTGAAATCGGTCAACCAGTTCTGGAGAAGAAGATTTTTGAACGGTTTTTACCATATATGGGCATGGCGGCCATCTTGGTCATGTGACCTGGATTTTTTATATACATATTTGTTACCCCTTCCTATTGATGCTTCACATAAAATTTCGCTTTGATTGGCCAAGCGGTTTCAGAGGAGAAGATGTTTGAATATTATGGAGATATACATGTATATTGCCCCGGGGTGGGGGCGGATGAGCCCCTGGTGCCCAATTTTTTTCAGAATCATTAATATTCAGTCCTACTGCTCATTTTCTGCAAGATTTTTCCTTTAAATGACAATCTAACAATTTTTCCCATTCAAATGCATTCGCGACCTATGTTGACCTTGCCGTAAAATAGGTCAAGGTCATCATAGGGTCATGATTTATATACACATTGTAGTGCTTGAGCCATTAATACTTCATGCCAAGTTTGGTTGAAATCGGTCCAGTGGTTCCGGAGAAGAAGATTTTTGAAGGGTTTTTACCATATATGGGCATGGCGGCCATCTTGGTCATGTGACCTGGATTATTTATATACACATTGGTTCCCCCTTCCCATAGATGCTTCATGTAAAATTTGGCTTTGATTGGCCAAGCGGTTTCAGAGGAGAAGATCTTTGAAAATGGTGGACGACGGACGGACGACGGACGGACGGACGGATGGACGCCGGAGCATGGGTATACTATAAGCTCACCTTGTGAGCCTGACGGCTCAGGTGAGCTAATAAGCTCACCTGAAAGCCTTCAGCTCAGGTGAGCTAAAAATCTCTGTTTATTGCATTGGCAAGTTTTTGTAATGAATATTTTTACATAGAAAAGTGTGTTTTTTTCCACCATAATCCGAAGCATGTGGCATTTAATATGGACTGTTACGTTGACCATAAAAAGTATACCAATCCCTTGATTTTCTTCTTCATCTTGATTCCAAGTACATGACATAAGGTGTCTGACCCGTGTCTCTAGTCTCTTTATTTACAATTAACCCCACATGAGAATCTGGGTTTCCAACCAGGTCTGACACAAATCGGCCTGAGTATGTACAGAAGATGGCTAGAAGCTTGAAATTTCCAATTCAAGAAGAAGAGGGACTGTACTATCTGTGTAGCAAAATCAAAGGCTTTGATCAGCTTTGCAGTAACTGCAAAGCTGATCTGCACCTTTGGTTTCGCATATGCAGATTGTTTGTTTTCTCATGCGGCAGCATAAATCTGAAATTCTCTTACCAAGTCCATGGTTATATTTCTTCACCATAATTCCTAGTATATGACACAGGGCGTCTTTTGTTTCTTTATTCACAACATGGTTGATCTCAGGGTTTTCTGCCATTTTATAACAACAGTTCGTCACCAGGCTGTCAGAAAATATTCAACACATTTGAGCCTGTGCATGAGAAAACCAACAATTTGGATTCCAACCAGGTCTGACACAAACCAGTTTGTACAGTCACAGAAGCATGAATTTTTGGACTTAAGAAGAAAAAGAATTGTACTGACCATATAGCGAAAACAAAGGCGCTGATCAGCTTCGCGGTAACCGCGAAGCTGATCTGCGGCTTTGTTTTCGCCTATGCACATTGTTGGTTTTCTCATGTGGTGGCTCATTTTAGTACACTCAGGTCAACCTCATTATAACACTATTGATAGGGTCCATGGAAACAGACCGTGTTATAAGTGAAACCCTGTTATAATGAGGATATTTACTATAAACATACAGCAAATAATCCTTTTGGGAACCATGGCAGTGCCCTGTTATATTGGAAACCGCACTATAGCGAGGGATGTTTTAATGAGGTTGAACTGTAATAATTGCACAAAGTCAAACAAAAGAGAAACGGAAAAGTTTGTTTTCATTGAGGTTTAACAACCCAATCAACAGGGCTGGGGCTGATTACATTGCAATGTTATCGATTAATCAACAGTTTTTCAGTCATGTAGCACCTGCTTCCTTTGGTGTTAATCAGCACAATGAGAAGTTAGCATGCCTTACTCATGGGCATGACTCAGCGCCTATGGTGTTCAAACTTAAAACCTCTTGATTCGTTGTCTGACACTGCAAGCACTAGAAAACCGAGCCGTGACGTGGAGAAAACAGGGCTTCAGGTTTCTGACCAGGTCCGACTCAAAACCAGCCTGTGCAGTCATAGAAGATGGCTAGAGGCTGGAAATTTTGGATTTAGAAAGGGGAACTGTACTATGAGGGTTCCCACAGGCAAGGCCAAGTAAAATCCAAGGACTTTTCAAGGACAGCAACTCGACATACACATTCGGCCTGTTTCTTCATTATGGCGCTCTCGCCGATTTTTTTGGTATTCAAACATGCCAAACTTCTTCTTAAATGCTCACATTTGATATTGAAACCGAATCTACTGTCTGGAATAAGTGAAATTCAAGTGCTTTTCAAGGCCAATGGCTAATTTTCAGGCACGTTTCAAGGCAAATTTGGTTTTCAAGTACTTTTCAAGACAGCCCTTCATTTTCAAGTACTTTTCAAGCCTGTGGGAACCCTGAAGTCTGTCCGTCTAGCAAAAACAAAGACGCCGATCAGCTTCGCAGTTACTGCGAAGCTGATCTGCACCTTTGTTAAAGTCCGGTTTTCTCATGACGCGGCTCAACTGTGCTTCTATATGATTACAATAAAGGATTTATTATGTATTAAACAACTTTTAAAATAATAATTTCTAGTGACCACAAAATACTGCAGCAATAAAAATGAGGCTCATAATTAGTGTTTCAACCCAAGTTATCATATGAGCCGCCTCATGGGAAAACCAACAATCTGCATAGGCGAAAACAAAGACGCAGATCAGCTTCGCGGTAACCGCGAAGCTGATCAGCGTCTTTGTTTTCGCTACTCGGATAGTACAATTCCTCTTCTACTTAAATCCGAAATTTCAAGCTTCTAGCTCTTTTCTGTGCTTGTACAGGTCGGTTTGTGTCGGACCTGTTCGGAAACCACATTGTTGGTTTTATGATAATGAGCCGCAACGCAAGAAAACCTGACTAAAGGGTTTCCAACCAGGTCTGACACAAACTGGCCTGGGTGGCCACAGAAAATGGCTAGAAGCATAAAATTTCGGATTTCAAAAAACAGAGTGATTGTACTATCAGAGTAGCGGCGAAACCAATTAATATGAAATCGCTTTCATATCTGTAAAAATCATGATGCAGCTCGTATGAAACAATTCTGAGAATCAACCTTAAGTTTTTTTGTTTTTGTTTTTTGCTTCAGTTTAACATCCCTTTCAAGATTATTTCAGCTCATAGGAAACAGGCCAATCAGCAGGTGGGACGAAAACGGGAGAACCCCAAGAAAAACCACCTGGCACACCCGCAAGCAGAACTTGGCTTGTCTCACATGTGGCCAGTGCGGGGCTTGAACCCACACCAGACACAGCGGTGACATGATAGAGTGGTTAAGAAATAGCGCTCTTAACCGCTCGCCACGGGGGCCGCCCATTAAGTTTCAGGTTAAGTTCTACTCCAGAGCTCACCTCACAAACTCGTCTTCAGCAATGGGTGGGTCCCACAGTCTCTGTATGTTTAAACTGACCAGGTTCAGCAATGTTTTCATCCCGGACTCACGCTCCCGAGGCCAGTCTAATGACATACTGCTGGCTTTCTTCTTGCCTTTACCCTTGCCCTGGAATCATCAAGAAAACATATCCGTGTGATGTATACCCCCTTAAACCCCCCTTTTATACAAAAAACTGGGGTTTACAGGGGTATACTTATTTTTATTTTTGCTCCAAAACATAGATTATGGGTACTTGTTAGAACCGCCTCGCGAACCGAAAGTACAAATGTACACCCTGCAAAAGAATCTTAAAGGCTTAGGTGGGCTATAATAGGGAAAATTAGGTAGCTTATTTCAGTATCTCACCAGGTCTGTAAGATACCATACTTTATATTATGAGCAGGATAAACTTTACGCTCAGCTGTGTTAAGCATGAAGTTCTTTTTACGAGCAACATCTCTCGCAACCAATCTCAAGTACCTTTGTGATGACTTGACTAGTGCTCGGCTTCGTCTCGTCCGACTCCAACATCTCCATGTATTGACAGAGTAGGTAGCAGGTCATCTTGACCAGGTTCAGGTTATGTTTCCTGGTGGGAGGGTCAATTTCTTCTTCTAGAACCTTGGCAAGGTCATTGGACAGGGCTATACCAACTGAAAATGGTGCATTTCACATCCGTTATCAAGTGACAACAAACCTTAAATGAGAACAATCGAGATGAAATCAATCTTGAATGAAAATACCTGAGAACAACTTTTCACTGTTAATTTCTTTGGGCTATTTCAGTTTTTATGAGCACTTTAAATTACATGCTCAGCTGAGCTGTGCATGCAAAATGTTTATAACCTCTGGACCAGGTGACTCAGGATAAAGTTGTATAGGGCACTTGTTCCTTATAGAACAAGCATGCTTTTATATTGACATGGTGGTGTGTCTCACTCTGCATATGATGTTAGAGGACTTGTCCACTTCCCGACAGAGAATTTTTTTTCTTTGCTCTGTCTATTTGTTTGAAGTGATTACTTTAGAAAACCAACAATGTGTATATGCGAAAACAAATGCACAGATTAACTGTGCAGTAATTTTGTGCCTTTGTTTGTACACGATACATAGTATAATGCCTCTTCTAAATTATGAATTTGAAATTTCAAGTTTCAAACTATTTTCTGTGGTTATACAGCCTGGTTTGTGTCAGACCTGGTCGGAAATCCAGATTAATGGCTTTCTCATGTAAAGGATCAAGTCATACTTTTCACTATGTGTGTCCAAGCATCTTCTTTAATTTCTGTTTCTACATCTTTCTGTAAGCTGAAAATAAAATTTGTTTGTTTGATTTGACACTGTAACGTTGAAATTTTCCCATGACTTTTATTTTGTGAATTTTTTATTTTCAAATTATTAAAAAGTTCTTGAATTTGCGAGTAAAGAAATGTACAGTCAGCAATGCCTGTAGTAATTTTTTATTAGCAAGGCAACTGGCAACAAAGTTGCTAATATAAGTGAAAATTAAGTTATCACGAACATTTCTGAACTTACAGTACTTAACCCATATTTGACAAATGGATTCTCCCATCGTTATCAATTGTGTGAGTCCACTTTAATAAATAGGGGCTTCAGGTGTGATTTTAAAATTTTATCTCATTTTTCTATGAAATTTCTCTGTGCAAAAAGAATAGCCCCAGATGGGGCGCCGCATTTTGCGGCATCACATCTGGGGCTATGCTGTTTGCCTATGTCCCACAAAAGGGACGCGCAGGCTTAAATGAGTTAATGTTTCAGCTAACAATTTTTCAGTCATGTGGGGACTGAACCAATGCTTCATAGGCAGTTTGTTTGTGTTGAGAGTTAACATCCCAGTCAACAACTTTGAAGCACTGTTGTGGGACAGAGCCAACTTTTTTTCTTTTTTTTTTTTTGGGGGGGGGGGGGGGTGGGGGGGGAGTTCAGTACAGACAGTACAATACCTCTTCTTAAATCTGAAATTTCAAAGTTATAGCCTTCTCTTTAAACTGCACATGCACAGGCCAGTTTGTGTCAGATTTGGTAAAATAAAAGGAAGACTTTTTTTCTCTATTTTTACTCACCAAAGTACACTGAAGAAAACATCAAAGCTGTCTATTACACACTGTGCACCTTTACTGCGGAACTGAACTCGAACATCTAGGAAGAAAATCAAAAATATTTCTTAATTTCAATAAATCTTATCATCAGGAAAACATGTCCGTGTAATGTCTACCCCCTTGAACCCCACTTTTATATAGCAAAACTGGGGTATGCAGGGGTATACCTATTTTTCTTATTTTTGCTCCAAAATATAGATTGTGGGTACTCGTTAGAACCGCCTCCGCGAGGCGGTTCTAACGAGTACCCACAATCTATGTTTTGAGCAAAAATAAGAAAAATATAAAAAAAATTTCTACTGAAAATTTTCATTTTTTTACAACTTTAAAAATATCTGTATATTGCATGGGCTTGTTTTCGTAATGTGTGCTCATTCAAGATTATATGAGCCGCTTCGTGGGAAAAGCAACAATCTGCATATGCGAAAACAAAGACGCAGATCAGCTTCGCGGTAACCGCGAAGCTGATCAGCGCCTTTGTTTTCGCTACTCGGATAGTACACTTCCTCTTCTTCTTAAATCCGAAATTTCAAGCTTCTAGCTCTTTTCTGCGCTTGTACAGGCCGGTTTGTGTCGGACCTGTTCCGAAAACACATTGTTGGTTTTCCCACGAGGTGGCTTATATGATCATATCTAAACAAGCAGTAGGTGGAACAAAAACAAGAGTCCCTCTAGAACAACAACCTGACACATCGGCAAGCCAAATCTGACTGAAAAGGGCTTGAACCCACAGCATGTGACAGCAGTGAGAATCATAATTAACCCTTATTTGACGAATGGATTTTCCCCCCATTATCATTTGGATGAGTCCACTTTCATGTTTAGGGGCATCAGGAGTGATTTTTAAATTTTGTTCAATTTTTCGATGAAATTCCTGTAAGCAAACAGAATAGCCCCAGATGGGACGCCGCAGAACGCGGCGTCACATCTGGGGCTATACTGTTTGCCAATGTCCCACAAAAGGGACGCCAGGCTTAAATGAGTTAAGACAGCTAATTATCCAGAGGAACAGATAAGCAGTGTATCTGTATATTTCACCCATATCTCAAACCCAATTATTTTCAAAACATTGCGTATCAAGTATGCTTGACATTTTCCTCATATCCAATTGTGAATTTCTGCAAGTGTACCGGTTGTTTACAATCGAAACAGTGCGTGTATAAAGATGTCCTCGGTGGTAAAACCCAATACTAAGTTCATTACATTATGCCTTCCTGTACTGGATCACCCCATTATCGTATATTTGAATGTGTATTAAGTGCTAAAGGCGCTGATCAGCTGTGCAGTTACTGCACAGCTGATCTGCACGCTGTGCAGTTACTGCACAGCTGATCTGCACCTTTGTTTTTACATAGGCAAAAATCTGGTTTTCTAATGACACGGCTTACCTTGTAGAGCGCCAGCAATTTCTCTGTGAGACAACACTTCATCTACAACATACTGACTAACTCCTGTTCTGTTCAGTAGGTCATCACGGGACACAGGAATAGAGAATTCAAAACTCATTTTGGATCTGAAAAGATGAAACTAGAGTAACAGGATATAATTTGAGCCGCGATGCGAGAAAGCCAATCTTTGGGGTTTCCGGCCTGTCCAGCTACAAAACATGGTTAGAAGCTTAACGTTTAGGATTTATGAAGAGGCACTGTACTATCTGTGTAGCAAAAACAAAGGTGCCAATCAGCTGTGCAGTTACTGTACTTTTTTTTTGCATTGGCAAAAATCTGGTTTTCTCATGAAGAGGCTCATTTCACACACATTTAAAGCTTTTCTTGAGGACACTGCAAATCAACTTACCACACAACTACCATTCCGCAAACAAAGATAGATAATGTTATCATAAACGACCATGCATTTTGTGACACCATGGTGTAACGTCATTCGATGCACGTGCTATGTCGCATCCAACTGATTGGTGTGGTTTTACCTGCTTAAGGGGTCGTCACACCTATGCAAATTTCTATACACAGACTTGCGAAAATGGAAAAATTGTTATCTTTTGTGTTTTCTTGACAGAAGTTTTGAAAATGTGTTATATAACAAATACTGTAATTAATCCTTTAACGAAGGGTAAACTAAGGATTGCGAATGTTTATGAATCATAGATTTAATAAGCAAAATTCGTTGGACTGTGCAAGTAATATTTGTTTAATCCACTTGAGATAGGATGCGCTAATGAGTGGTTAAGAGCGCAGATATACGAACTTCAGCGATTTGTTGCGTTTACGATCGTTATTTCCGCATCCGGTCGTGCAAACGATTTGATCAATTTTTGTTTCAATGGTTAACAAATGTTGAAGTCCTAACTATGCCAAGGAGGGGGCGGGCAATGATTGAGAGACTGAGTTTTATTCCTTATTTTTGAGCATCCAAAACACTAACAACTTTTTCCTTCTTTGTCTTTGCTCCTCTGAAAAGCTGGAATCCCACCAAAATCTATTTTTAGATCTGTATTTTCCAATAAATCAGCATCACTGAGCATGCTCAGATAAATAAGGAGGGGTTATTACATGAATATTTATAAGCAAATTCAAATCTGACAGTTAGAAATTCACAAAATTTTGTCATTAAACAATCAAATTTTATTTTCTTTCTGTTGTTAACATATTTTTTTAAGTATTTTCTGTCTGCAAATGTGAAACTGAAATAAAAAATGGGATAGGGGAGACAACGCAAAAAGAACTAACTACGGTGGCCAGTTGTATCTATTTAATTTCAGAGTCGACCGGTTTCGGTCTTCACGACCTTTATCAAGACTGCTAAATATTAGATTAATGTTCACTGAAGTACCCTTTTAGTGGTCGAAGTGTCACGTGGTATTGTATTAAAAATAGATCATTTAATTGTGACGTCTACATGTTGCTAACGTTATTACGTTTAATAGTTTATGAACGGAAATTAGATCTTAAAATGTCATTGTTTCATTACAATACAACCAAATAAAATGTTAATCACATGTTTTGTTCCTTGAAATGTCCTGTAATCGTCCATAGACTCCGATAGGAATGTCACTGTTGACTAGATTCTCATCCATGCATACCGTTGAGGTCGATGAACTGGGCGTAGGCTCGGGGGATGAAAGTTCTAGGTCTTCTAAAAGTTCCTCTTTTGAAGGTTTTGGATTCCTGTTGGACCCGATGATTTTTAGTGCTGCCGCTATCGTTAGCTGGCGGAAACCTGGTTTGAATAAGATGGGTAAAGTTGGCGTGGTCTTAATGCGAAACTTCACTCTTCCTTCGAACGGTGGAGTCCACGGTTGAGGAGGTTTTATCTCCGGTGTGAATTCTTTCTGTTTCTTCGTAACTGTACTGAATCTGGTCTCTGGTATGCCGTGGGCATTGATTGAATGTCGTTTTAGGCTCGACTTGTGTAGGAAATGTTTTTCGCAAATTGTGCAGATAAATTCCGTCTTGTATTTTCCATGGATAGAGGTGTTGTGTCGTTTAAAGTTGGTAAGGTTTTTCACCAGTATGCCGCATCTGTCGCATAGGTGCATTTCTTCTCGGCTCGGAAATTGTCCGGTTTTAGATTTGTTCATTGTATAAGGTTAAGTCCCTCTGGTTCTCTGGTTTTTAGAGTGTTAATCCAGGCCTCTTCTGTGCGCAAACGAAGGTTGATGTCTGACGTTGTCTGGGTGATTACTGTGACGCGCAAGTTATTTGACGCGTGGTTAAGTGCCGTGAAATGGCGCGATACTGGTTTCAATTGGTTGTTCGCTCTTATGTCTGCTAGGTGCCCTCTAATGCGTTCATTGACTGTGTTTCCTGTTTGTCCTACATATTGTATGTTGCATGCTTTGCACGTGAGAAGGTAAATGGCATTTTTTGTTTTGCAGTCGTAGTGGCCATGAATTTTGTAAGTTTTGTTGGTTGTTGAGGACGAGTATTGTGATGTTTTGGCCATATATGGACAGATAATACATGGATTGTTGCAAGGTCCCGAGCCCTTTGGCGTACTGGGAAGACTGAGATCTGATTTGACTAGATTTTGCTTGATGCTCATAGCTCTCCGAAATACTACAGCAAGTTTATATGCTCGCATGTGTTTTAGGTCAGACGCTGTGTCTGTGATCTTCATGTATTTGCGTAGGATGTTCGTGATTGGGGGATTTCTTTGATTGTAAGTCACTGTGAATGGTATTAAAGTGTTTGTTTCTTGCTTCTCTCCAGTTGGTTTGAGTAAGGTCTGTCTATCCTGCGCCGCCGCTTTTGAAATAGCTTGTTTCACAAGGGATCGGGGATACCCTCTGACATGTAGATTGTTGGCGAGTGTTGAGGTTGCTTCCCGGTATGAATCGATCGTGCTGCATATCCTTCTGATTCTTAACGCTTGGCTGTACGGTATAGCTTTCTTTTGGTGGTCTGGATGGAACGAGCTGAAATGTAGGTACATATGTGCGTCTGTGGGTTTGGTATATAGGCTTGTGCTGATCTTACCTTTTTTGTCTAAGTGTACCTTGAAATAAAAAATGATTCAAAATAAAAAAAAAATTATTTACTTTCCAAATATGGTCATCTATGTAAACAAAAAGTAGGGTCCAAAAACATGCCATGACTCTCGCAGCAAATGTGTGACTCAAAATAATTTTGATATATTATGAAAATATAAACATCATTCTTTCCAGGAAAAGTCTGACCTGGCTCAGGAAAATTCATTTAAAGGCTATATTTCAGTGTCCAAAAACATGTACACAGGAAGTGGTACTGAATTTCCTATTTATAGGTATTCTTTGACGCTTCAAAATCATATTTTTTATTAATCTATATTTATAAATGCACTATCTTAGTTCTCCTGCACTTATCATTGCAAGGAATCAAAAAGTAATTAAAAAAAGAAAATATTTAAATTACCAAAACAAATATGGCTGCTAATTATGCAAGAGCAAAAGGAGCATAGAAAGTTGTTAGTGCAAAATTCAGTTCATTAACGAAGTATATAGGGGCGGAATCCGCGGATCCAGGATTTCTGGATCCATCAAGATGAGGTCCGTTTTGAAAATTTTACCGGAGTTTTCATAAAATTGAAATTCAAATAAGTTGGTCGAAGAGGAGCGGGGGGGGGGGGGGGGGGGGGGGGGGGGGGAATAAACGGAATAGAGATCAAATGTGAAGACTCAGTAAATCTCCTAGGTGTCACTTTTGACTATATGCTCAATTTTGACCTACATATTTCAAAAATTTGTAAGAAAGCTGCCAGACAAATTAATGTTTTACTACGTCTCAGTAAATTTTTATCTACAGAAACTAAGGTCTTAATTTATAAATCTTTTATAAGATCCAATTTTAATTATTGCCCTTTGGTGTGGCACTTTTGTTCTAAAACTAGTTCCAAGAAAATGGAAAAACTACAATATAGGGCTCTACGTCTAGTTTTTAATGACTTTGTTAGTTCTTATGAGTCATTACTTGATAGAGTCAATATGCCTACTTTACACATCAGTAGAATCAGATTAATTGCTAACGAAACTTTTAAAATACTAAATAATATGTCTCCTGTGTACCTTCAGGACCTTGTGTCTTACAAAAACTCTACATACTCTTTCAGGTATGACAACCTTGTAGAAGTACCTAGAGTACGTACCACTAAGTATGGTAAATCCACATTTCGTTTTGAAGCCGCTGGAGTGTGGAACAGCCTCCCGAATGAAATACCGTAAGAAAGGTTGAAAATTTCAGGGAATTTAGGAGGCTGGTCGACACTTGGAGTGGCTCTGCATGTAAATGCTCAATGTGCAAATAGCACTTTTAGTTGTTTAGTTTTATTCCGAACTCTTTATTTCAGTTTGTATTATTTCCCCCATTTTAGTTACATTATGCTTTTATTTCAGTTTTGCTTTAGTTAAACCCTTATTTTCAGTTCTCTTATTTAAAGCACAGAGTGCTGCTCTTATGTTTTTTGCATGCTGTTTTCAGATTTTTATCTTTTCTTTAATCTGTGATGTATGTTTGATGCAATCTATTTTACTAGTCCTACTCTTTTAATTTTGCTATCTCTACCATTGTCTGCATATACTCTTTCTCAACTTTCGCTTTCGCTGGGGGCTCAGATGATCCCCAGAGCACCCTCTTTTAAAATTCTATTTATGGGAAAGGGATGTCAGACAGTGGCTGGGTGGGCTATTCCTGTGATGCTAACTTCCAGTACATTTGCCTTCATCTTCTGAAGACTATGTCCTGGTGTTAGTTGACCTTATTTTAGTCATATTTCAGGTAACTATTTATATTCTTCATTTTTTTTTCTCATTTAATTTCTGTATATATAGTCTCGAAGGAAGATCACCGGAGATGAATGTAGGTCACGTGATTGCCAATTCGCGGACGATACGAGATATGGGTGAGAGTTCATTTGATTCCGCCATTTGCATACGAACAGTTAAGCTAAAATCTTGTTGAATTTTATCACATGGAGTCGGATTATTTTTAGCGTAAAAAATTATTATTTTTAAAAGAAATAAAAGGAAAAGTGTTTATTATATAGATGATTTGCTTTTATAGGTACATTCAATGCATTATCTAGTGTAACTTTTGGTCTATGATGATGGGCATCTTCGCGGTGCATAGGACTGTTTTTCCAAAATGGCGGAAAGGTCGGATTTCATGCCCCAAATTGTGCACCGAACTTCGGCTAAACGAGGCGTCTTAAGTTTTTGATACTTTCAAATATTTGAAGCTTGTATGTTGTAGAAGTTTGGAAACTATTTGATTAATCGGCATACCGCGCAAGTTGCCTGTAATAATGATATAAAAATAGGCAAAATGGCGGAAATTCGCCTTTTTTGGTTATTTTTGCATAGCCAAATTGTGTCGGGTAAAGCATTCGAAACATGACACATGCGCTTAATTTCACACTTTTATCATAAAGTACAGATATTTTTCCACATAAGAAAGTATGTTTCAAACGAGAAAGTCGAAAATTACATGCTGTCCCAGTGCCACAAATATCGTGATTTTTGGGGATTTTCAGTACTTGTTTACTTCATGATATGGAAATGATAAGAGATACATCTTTATTCAATTTTCACACCTTTTCTGATTAACAGCTCATTTGGTGTCAAAATGGGTACTTGTTATTGACTAATTATCAACGTTTGCCACTGCAGTTAAGTGACAATAAACAAGGGATTAAAGCAATCAACAACTGTGGAAGTCTTGATCATAAATTTTGCCAAATTCATTTCTGCAGAACAGAAACAAAAAGTCTTGTAACTTCCTAAGTTTTTGTCCGATTTTGACAACTTTTAAAAAAAAAAAAAAAAAAAAATGCACAGAATGTAGATTCAGAAAAAGGACATGGCGCTATAGAAAAAGGGCATGGTGCGGCGCCATAGTGAAAGTGGCTAATGGAAATACTACAATGTTTCATCGTCCCAATCAAGAAAATCATCTTTTCCGTACGACATTATGACACAAAATGAAATGCGTACGCGACTACTTGTACTTTTGTACATTTGTTTTATTTTGGCCTTTCTGTTTCATCATAATTAAAGGGAGTTTTCTTGGATTAACGGACTATTTAAAGTTATTATATGAATTAATTTGTGACATTTAAATGATCGTTGTTGCGGCGATGTTAATTCTCAATTAAGACCAATTAGAACTTCAAAGAGTTACGCACTAATGGAAAAACACTCAATCAAAACATGAATGATGTACCTTGTGTCGCATTTTGTCTGCTTAATCTTTATAATAATAATTATTATAATGTTTGCCAAGAGAAGAAATGAAACCCATACATGTTTGAAGTAATCAAACTGAATTAATGTAAAAGTAAATTGCGGTATAAACGCGAGCATTAGCGCAGCGGTTTCTTACCACTCGCCACCCACATTTTTAAGCAACCCTCTCGTGTTTGGTATCAAATTGTAGCAAAAAAACGACTGCGATGATCTGTGATGCAATTCGTATGTTTATTTCAATTTTCCATAATCGTCTGACGATGTAAAAACGAAGGAAAATGTTGCAATAAACAGGCTTATCTTTTTTTTTTTCTTATAGCGGCCGATTATTATCTGAATCATTGCTTCATTTACCTGGATTTTGACTCGACAACGCACAGGTAATTTTTCCGATAATGGTATTGTAGTTGCGTCTCCGGTACATATTGCTTCGAGATATAGTGCATGCTGTGATATTAATCTCCCTATTAGCTGTGATTTATGTTACTTTCATGTTTACATGTACAGTTTTTCCTCTGTTTGTCGACAAAATAGCCTATGGCTAATGTTATCAAGTTGTAAATTGAAAGTCGACTTTAAATAAAGTTTCTTGTATCTTGTATCTTGTATCTAACATATGATACATATCTAATGTACGAATCTGTGATCTACACGAATTCACAATCGTTCTTCTCCAAAACTAAATCCATTATTACCGATCTCTGTTTCATTAATAAGAAAAAACATTCTGTCTTAAACTTTTCCCTTGATGTATTTTTGAATTTTACCAAGTGACAGATTGAAGCAATAACTGTAACATCAAAGAAAATAGTTTTGTTTACAACTTTTCTTCCTGGTTCGAACAAAGCGCCAATCAACGGGTATAACAACTTACCGAAGCGAACGAGTGTGTCTAAAAATGCAATGAAGTTTCCTTTTTAAAGGAAACTCTTGTCCAGGCCGGTCCATATTGCATGCGTTCGGGATTCTCCAATTGGTTGATAACATTTTTAGTTTTTTACCATTTGCACCAATTTAATAACCAATGATACTATAATCTATTCTGTATTTTTCTATCTATCTTCTGATACTGAGTCGATCAATTTCTGATCATCACCTCAGGTGTGGGGTGGGTGGCTAAATTAGAATTTAGTCAAGGGAAAATAAAACATTTGGGGTGGACCATTAAAACTATTTACAAGATATAGATGAGAGGCATACTAAAACGCATGCCTCTGGGCTAATGATTTAAATAGAAGCCTTAAATTCCTCAATGGTCTTAGATAGGACCACTGAAGAAGAGAGACTATTCCAAACCGGAATAGTTCTGGGGAAAAAGGAATTTTTCAGGGCATCACTATAGGCAAATGGTCTTGTGTATTGTGATTCATGTGATGCCCGAGTATGCCTTAGATTGGGTGCCGGGGTCAGGTATTTGTCTTTATCAAGAGACACTGTACCGGAGTGTATCTTGTAGAAGAAGGTTAAGGAGGACCGCTCCCTGCGAGACTCCAGGGATGGCCACTCAAGTTCGTCTAGCATTTCACCGACGCTACTGGTGTTCCTCCATCGCCTGCAGGTCCACCGGGCAGCAGTCCTCTGCACCTTCTCCACCATCTCAATCTGAGTTTCATGATAGGGATGCCAAATAGGAGCTGCATACTCAAGTTGAGGCCGAACCAATGTTTTGTATGCAACTTCCTTAGTATGCCTAGGTGCCAGTGCCAAATTGCGCCGAAGAAAACCCAAAGTCTTAGTTGCCTTGCATGTAATTTCAGAAATGTGTTGACCCCAATCAAGATCATCTGTGATAGTTAAACCGAGGTATTTAGCGGACTGAACCTGTTCTAATGTTTGCTGATGCAGTGTATAATTGAAATCTATATGCCTGCTTGGATGTAGCCGCGTCACCCTCATTGAATGACATTTGCTAACATTGAATTTCATTTGCCAATCCATTTCCCATTTGGCCAAGCTATTCAGGTCATCTTGTAAAATTTGACAATCCAATGGTGACTTGACATTTCTGTATAAAACACAATCATCAGCAAATAGCCGAACAGATGACCTGATGTTGTCAGGAAGATCATTAATGAAAATAAGAAATAGGACCGGTCCTAAGACCGATCCTTGTGGGACACCAGAAAGAACCGGGACTGGATCTGAGGCACGGCCATCTAATACCACTTTTTGAGAGCGCTCAGAGAGCCACGAGTCGATCCACTTATGTGTAGATCCTCTAATCCCGTAGAAGTCAAGTTTGTATAATAACCTTTTATGGGGGACCTTGTCAAAGGCCTTAGCGAAATCCATGACAATCACATCCGTCTGCCTGTGGCCACGACCCACTGCTCGGTCCAGATTACTAACCAAATCATGATAAAACTGAACTAACTGGGTTTCGCAAGACCTTTGACTTCGGAACCCGTGCTGACAGTCAGCAAGAATGTTTTCAAGAGCCAAGTGTTTGTTTATGTTGCTGACTATTATATGCTCTAGAGTTTTGCAACAGATACAAGTAAGCGACACCGGTCGATAATTAGCTGCATCGTATTTCTCACCTTTCTTAAATACCGGGGCTACATTTGCCTGTCGCCAATCGTCTGGTACAGCACCCTGAGCAAGCGACTCATTGAAGATATAGGTCAGTACAGGAGCAATTTCAGAACTACATTCCTTCAACACCCTAGCACTCAGGCCATCTGGCCCAGGCGCCTTATGTATATTCAAATTATTCAACAGTTTAATGACCCCATTGGGGTCAACTGTAATTTCACCCATAGCGGTGAAAGGACTTGTGCCTTTGGAGGGGATTTCATCATCTGATTCGCGAGTGAAGGCTGACTGAAACTGCCTATTACAAATATTAGCCTTATCCAAAGTGTCAGTCTTCAAGATACCATTTTCTCTAAGAGTATTGATCCCAGACGCGTCTTTCTTAAGGGACTTGACAAATGACCAAAACTTTTTTGCCTTTTCATTTTTTCGGGGACAATCGGGATCAGGGTTATCATTTTCAAAGGAGAAGATATTGGTAATATGCTTCCAATATGCATCTCTAATGCTCTTTTGAACATGTGCTCTGAACCGTTTGTAATGGTTCTTAATGTCAGGGCTGCTTGACTTGCGAGCACGAAAGTAAAGTTTATCACGTTTCCTTATCAAGCGTTTGATCGAGCTATCGATCCATGGTAAGCTATATTTTGTCTTGGTCATTTTTGATGGAATAAACCTTTCAATAGCCGAGAGAACCTCCGACTTAAAACTGACCCACATGTCATTGACTGACACCTGACTATGGTCAGTTGAAAGGAACGAATCCCTATAGCGCGCTAGATGGTCATGGAGACCGTCCATATCCGCTCGTTTATATAGGAAAATCTTACGCGGGGCCTGCTGAATCCGTTTAGCCTTTATGTCATATTCAATATAGACAATGTCATGATCTGCTTTGCCGATCGGGGGCATCCCTTTAACACGGTTAATTGGGGATGGCGAGTTAGTGAAGAGTAAATCAAGGGTCTTGTCTTCTCGGGTGTGTATATTTACCATTTGGGAGAGGCAGTGATCCTGTATTATGTCCACAAGTTTAGTCTGAACTGGCCTCTTTTTGACCCCCTCGGGTACCTGCATTGTGCTCCACTCAATATCACCACAATTGAAGTCACCGCCTACAAGAACATGGGCATTTTTATTTGACATAATCCGAGAAAGTGAAGTATTAAAATCCTCAAGATATTTCAGTTCAAGCTCCTGAGTTGGGAACCTAGGGGGACGATAGAATGATCCAAGGTACAAAGTCCTACATCCAATAATGTTCAACTTACACCAAATTATTTCGCACTTGGTGTCCAATTCCGGAGCTTCAGTACAGAGAAGATCACGCCTAAAAGCAATGAAGACACCACCATGCGCATCACTAGCTCTGTCTTTCCGGATAGCATCAAAGGAATCTGGAAAAATCTCTGAGTTTTTAATGTCTGGGGTTAACCATGACTCATTCCCCAATATGATGTCAGGTTTAGCCGATTCTATGACAGTGTGAATTTCAGCCTTTTTATTTTTAATTGACTGACAATTCATGATCAAAATTCTCAAGGGATGGTTCAGGACCGCCCTTTTGGTCCTGGGTTTTGCTTCTTTTGTTTGCACAATAGGCGAAGAAGCTGCATTGGGGGGGCCAATATTGTCTGGTATCGGACTGTCAGGCTCGGACAGGGACGAAAGGGACTCAAATCTGTTGGATATCTCAAGAGAAGCTGTAGTGTCAAACAACGAAGTGGAAAAGTTTGGCATTCCACAACGTATGCATTCCCATGCTATACTTTTGCTAAGTGATTTATTGTAAATCCCATACATAGTTGAAGTCATGCCTTGACAGTCTATATGGTACCAGATGTTGCATGAGTCGCAACAAATCCCGCGGTCATCCCATCCAACACTGACATCACACAGTCCACACGGGAGGTGAGAGTTGTCAATAAGGGATTCTGGACCAGGATTTGTTTCGGTGTCCCAGGAGTTACTTATCAGAAGAGTAAAAATGTATAAATGAATGAGCTTACCAGAGCGGTGATCTTTAAACCTGAGACTAGCCCTTAGAATAGAAACACTGCAAAAGTGTGGTACGTGAGCCATAAGTTGTTGGTCAGTTGCTGTTCCGTGTATGCTGGAGTAAACTGGAAACAAGTTTCTGGTTTCTGGAATAGAAATAGCTTGTTTCTGTTTCTGGGCATACCTAAATTCTACTTATATGCCCATATTAGGCACATATAAGACCTATTTGGAGGTTTGGGGTTCTGTACCACACCCACCCCCGAAAAAATATTTTGTTATATACATGTAATTAGTGTGTTTCAGATTGTTTGGATGTGCTAGAATGTGGTTTGGGTGGCTTTGAAGTGGTTTGGGGTGGTTTTGAGTGACTCCATGGTTAGCACCGATTGTGCATTCACTCTGTATTTTTGGTGTGCGCTTAATGATATTGAAAAATGAGTTGAAGCGTTTCGTTTCCGATACGAATATCTCCAGCTCTGAAAGGATTCCATTCCTCCAGTCTGTATGTTCATCACCATGTTTCATGTCCAGGATTAGATTCATAACTAGATGTGCAAGATCACAACTTTTAATCAACATTTTCATACAATTCACGCAGTGAGTCTAACAAGTAATGTTTTGCATATTCTATCTATCTATCTTCGAATACTGCCTACGCCCTCGCGAGCATTTTTGGCAGGTACTGTGCGTGAAAAGAACGAAGCTAAAAGTATGATAGTGAATAAAATAAAATTGAGATCCTTTAAGAGCAGTGAGCATCTTAATGAGAAAAAAGATGGGCCATACCGCGCTTTCGGGTACTTAAGCCTCTTCAGTGACCCTTTAGATGCCAAAGTGAAATACTGTAATTTTGCAATTTTCAACAGGATAGTCAATCAAAAGACTAGTATTATCCAAACAGAGCCAAATATATCAACCGTTGGTTAGAAAATGAATCAAAACCGATAATGAATTTCTGATTTCTCAGAATACCCTCGCTGATCTCAAAGGACCAAAAGGAAAAGTCAAGATGTGTCTGTGTCAAGATGATAGTTAAAAACTAGATCGATGATGAAGGAGAGATAAAAACTACTGTCTAGGATTGATCAGCACATCACATTTTCGACAGTACATAAAATTGATAAGTGGATGACCTTGTCAAAAGCCTTAGAAAAGTCAAGCAGGATAAAATCTGTTTGCTTTCTTTGGCTTGCCTTGCGAGCAAGGTCCTCAATGAGTGAAACTACCTGGGTCTCACAGGGACGTTTCTCCCTGAAACCGTGTTGTAGGTCGTACATCAGTCCGTTGGTGTCTAGGTGTTTAACTACATTTGATGCAATAATGTGTTCCATTACCTTTCACGAGATACATGTAAGGGAGAGCGGCTGATAATTGGCAGCAGCTGATTTTTCACCCCTTTTGCGGAATATGGGGCGAGACATTGGCTGAGTTCCATATAAGTGGCACAGCACTTCTCCACACTGACATTTGTTACTTCGGTGATGTTGCTCTTACATTTAAACTGAATATCCGGTTCTTAAATAATTGAGCCGCGACGCGAGAAAACCGGTCTTCGGTGTTTCCGACCAGGTCCGGCACAGCCTGACCTATACATCCACAAAAGAAAGCTAGAATCTTGAAATTTTGGGTAGAGGAATAATTGTACTATCCGTGTAGCGAAAACAAAGGTACTGATCAGCTGTGCATTTGTGCGTCTTTGTTTTCGCATAGGCAATATACAGGTTTTTTCATAATGCGGCCCAATTGTGAAACAATCGATTCTCATTTTCTGGTATGGCAAACTTGTGTTTAAACTTGTGTTTAAACTTGTAACCCACTTTTGATCTGAAAAGATGCCTGCATGCTTTTGCCTTCTTCCACGCGTCTTGTCACTTCTTCTTTTAGCTTCTTCTGCTGTCCCTTCGCTAGATTATCTGCCAACACAATATCAGCCTGAGAATGGCTGGGTGTCCGGAATATTTCTGCTTCAACTCCAGACTGTTCTAGGTTCTTAATTGGAAAGGTCCTCAGACCTTTCCACTGTATTCAGGTTAAATGCAGTAAATTTTGAGCTGGTTCTTTTTATTTTACATCTAAATTGACCATAGTTGACGTCGAAAAAATGATCGATACAAGAAACCAGTCCAATTCACTGTACAGAATCCAATACGAAGCAATACATATCCTGTCAGCAATGGAGATAAGACAGTTCGCCAAAAAGCCGCACCACCGACCCGTTTAAGTGTATACAAATTCGGAGTGATTCCGTCAGCATTTAAGGTTTTTGTCTTTAACTTGAGTACCTTCTATCCAATTTTGTTCAAACTGGTACCACACCATAACCATCAGACAATGCATGTTTGGTAGAAAAATAGCGAATGAAGGCTCAATATTGCAAGATTTATGCCACTTTGTAATTCTTCATGTAAGATGTTTGCCATTGTACATGTACAAGCAGTGCATACTTTGTGAAAACTCCTCCTTGAGTCTTGAAACTCTGCCTAGAGTTTTCAGTATATCCTTTCAATACTTTGCAGTTTTCTTTCAGACATATCGACAATGTGCATAAAGATTTTTCTTAGAGATTTTTTTTAGAATTTTACAGCGTTTTGAAATTAGCTAATTTTCATTGGCTTTACTCTTATTGAACAATGGTATATAGTGCCTACTTTGTGAAATCAACTCCTCCTAGTTTATAGTATGTCCTTTAAATACTTGGCAGTTATATCTTTTATACCTATTGAAGATGTGCATGAAGATTTTTCCTGGTGAAAAAATATTTTAACAATTTTACAGCGTTTTGAACTTTGTCAATTTTCGTTCACAATTGTTGAACTATGGCATATCGTACCTACTTTGTGAAATCAATTCCTCCTAGACTTTTTAATGTATCCATTTAATACTTTGAAGTTAGCTTTCAGCCATTTTGCAGATATGCATGAAGATTTTTCTTGATGAAAAAAAAATATTTTGAACAATTTTACAGTAGCCGATTTTCGTTCACTTTACATAGTGAATAATGGGATACAGTGCCTACCTTGTGAAATAAACTCATCCTAGAAGTTTTCCTTTTAATACTTTGCAGTGATCTTTCAGACATATTGAAGTTGTGCATGAAGATTTTTCTTGAAGAAAAATCATTGTTAAAAATATATGGATAAACTGCAGCTTTATGCAGAAGTTTGATGCCGTTAAAATACTTTGTAACTAGCAAACAGTGTTATCACCTTGCGGGAGTATACTGTAAGCATTGCATGCAACCAATTCCTTGTTTCCTCTACAATCTCTCTAATATATTTTACAAGTGAACCACCTCTATCAACTCGCAGCAGGCCTTTCTATTGGATTCTTTTTAAAGAAGCCAGCTTGTAATTAGTTGTCTTCACCTCTCGAATTGTAGCTTTATATGACTTTGGTTCCCATCCTAGAGATGGATACTTTTGCTGAATCATTCCTATTAAAGAGGTAAAAGTAAGCAAGGATCAGGAAATGGCGCAATCAGAAAGAAAATCCCACTCCAAAAACCAAGGTGAGAAAAGACTAATTTGACAATCAAGACTAACACAAAGTGAACATATAGTAAGACGATTGAGCAGCTATTTATCAATAGGTGGAAACTCGTTAACACAGACGTGACTAAATATATTAAGACGTACATAGGATGCAGACATCACTAAATTCAACACCAAAACATAAATCAATAAGAACCACAACAGAAATATCACACTGGAATGGGCAGTAATATGAAATTACTTCGGGGGGGGGGGGGGGGGGGGGGGCTTTAATATATTTTACAGGTACCTAACCTCACAATGGTCATCACCGACAGACGAGGACTCACAGACCAGCAGCTGGAGTTCCTGAGAAGTCGAACAACATCACTGAAAATCTGGAGCAAAATAATAATAATAATGATAATAATAATAATAATAATAATAATAATAATAACAACAACAGTAACAACAAGCTAAACATCGGTGGGCCAAGCAACACACACCGGCCCCAACCAACTAAAATGAACATTCACAGAGTCTGACGTCCCATCCAAAGGCGTGCAATTAAAAATCAACCATGATTAAATTAAAAATTAAGCATACATACTATATATATCGCATCGCATCGCATTTATATCCTATACTTTCGTAACGTATAATGTGTGTGTGTGTGTGTGTGTGTGTGTGTGTGTGTGTGTGTGTGTGAGAGAGAGAGAGAGAGAGAGAGAGAAAGAGAGAGAGAGAGAGTACGAGTTATAGGGAAATTAATTACCCTTGTACATATAATTGTAAGATATGTAGGTCTTCCCGAACATTCTGTATATAATGTTACGGGGAGAATAAATGGGCCACTTGAAATGGGTGGCTGAAAAATGTTTTGTTGGCTACACTTTTAACAACATATTGGTCCTGGGCACTTTTGTATCGGGAATCAAACCTTGTTTAGCACAGGTATAAGTTAACTGCAAAGAAACTCGGGGGTTACTGCGAATAATAATGTAAAGTTTATTCCTTTGTTTTAGATTCTTGTTGTTTGTTGCTAATGAGACACTCACGTTGTTGTTGTATCTTTCAGGCACAAACAAGTTTGGCTTGTAGCGGCACCCTGTTGTATTTCACATGTATTTCACATGTAGGTGTTTACTCTGTCGGATCTGGTAAGATTGTTTTCACATTATGAAATCTTGCCCATGCAATACACAGAGACTTTTTGAGCTTTAAAAATTGTGTGAAAAATAAAAGTCAGCGCGGAATTTTGCGGCGAATTCCGCCGCGAAATTCCGGATTTCGCAGCGAAATTTCGCGGCGAAACACGGCGAAAAAGTATACTCCTGTCTTTACGCCTAAACATCAATTAACCGGGGTTTCGCGGTGTTTCGCGGCGAAAAAGATGACAGTCACAATTTTTTTGTTTTGTTTGAATTTAATTTTAATTTGGATGTTTTTATATCATTTTGAAGTGGTATCAATAATTTGTTTTCGTTTCAATTTTGTGTAATTATCGTTTTAGTCCCGACAATCACAAAAAAAAATATTGTTTAAGTTTCATTTTAATTTGTATGCATTTATTTCTTTTCAGGTCGTATGAATCTTTGTTTTCCTTTTCAATTTTGTATGATAATCGTTTACGTTACGTGTTTTATTCTTGTCTTTACTGCTTTGAATTCGAAGTTTCTGAGACCCTAATTATCGGCTATGTGTTTATTTTCATGCTTCTTTTTCAGATTAATCAGACTTACTCGATAATATTACATCCTATCATCTAGCTAAACAGAACAAAAGCTTATAGCGGCGTAAGCAATTTTCATGGGATGATTGCCCACAATTTGTCTGTTTGTATTGAGGCTGAACGTCCCAGTCACCAATTTTTCAGTCATGTCTTGACGGAGCAACCGTTTCCTGGGTATTAAGTAGTACTGTGGGTAGTTAATGTGCCTTACTCAATGACACAACACGGTGTCACCAGTGCGGATCGAACTCATGACCTCTCGATTCGGAGTCTGATGCAACTATGCCACCGCGATCCCAACCCACAGATCTATACAAGTCTTTGGATTCAACATGATGAACCAATTGGATTCAACTCTTCTTTAGACAATTAATCGCCTGTGGTAATGACACTGCTAAAAGCATCAGTGCATTTTCGATTATGTCAAGTGGACGCCGTTTCGTTGAAATCAATTTAGTCGAAACGACATTTGGTCGAATACGACCTCCACCGGGTCGATACGATATTCGGTAGAATACGAGCAGTACAGGAACGTACATGTACAAAACTGTGTCGGAATTGTCAAGAATTGACGCGGTTCTTTTGCGAACCGTTTTGAGTTAGACAGCGTGTTGTGTGCCTTCTAAAATCCACATGTACGGATGGCTTGGAACACGTACATGCATGTCGAATGTCATAAGGCACAATACACTAGAAAAAAGGAGGATACTGTGTTTAAAACAAAGTATTGTAGTTCATACTTGTACACTAATTTTGTGTAAGAAATGGGTCATATGAAGTTTTTAGTTTATTTCGGAACACATATATACAGTAAGAAGGTCCACGAGTACGCACCGTGGCAATATGAGTTAATGCCGCATAAATCGATGGTGAATAGATTAATTAGAACAGAGCGCAGAAGCCTAGTGGTGGATTGTATTAATTGCCCGGAAACAAAATGTCCTGTGTTCGATTCCTATATTCGATGGGTTTCGTACTTGAGCAAAACCGGTTAACATGTATTACCCTGAAAGTGTTGTCGCCATTGGACTCAAACATTGTTGACTGTTAAACTGAACTCAGGATGATCTTCGCTAGTTGTACTTCTTTCTACAAGGCAAGTTCAATGTATAAATCGATATGATTGCGATTAGTCTTGTGCTGGCATTCATAGAGGGTGATCAGAATGGTAACCAGCAAGCCCAAATGTCAATATGTGTCTTTTTGTTTTGTCGTTTTTACATGGTTGATCTCAAATTAAGTTACCGTAGTTCACACCTTAAACGCTATAAAGTGAAGAAATTGAGGAAAGTTTTAGAAAAGAAAGCAAAGAATCTAACTGTCAATTGAGCAATACCCTTTAGACAATGTTTGTGCTACAAAACAAGGCACAAAGTTAGATGGCCCCTGCCCATAGGGACCTAAAGTAACATATGTGCTGTTTGTGCCTCCAGACAAAGCTTATACGCTATTGACTGATCATCTGATTACTGGGTTCACCGCTCAGGTCTGTGCCTGCCTAGGAAAAATGGTTTCAAGTCAAACCATCCGTACATATAAGCAGTATTTGATTTTCAAGTCAAACCATCCGTACATATAAGCAGTATTTGCTGTCAGGTCAGTTTAACTGCTACTGTAACATGTAATCAGTACTACCTGTTGTCATGCGGTGCAGATGGGGCTCGTTAGCCTTGGAAGGCAACTCATCTAGGAGTTAAGCTAGTTCTCTACACAAAAATCTAGCTGGGCAGGGGGAACTCATTAATCTTGGTTGACAGTCCTCCTACAGGTCTCTAAACAAAACCTAAGGAAGGGTAGATGGCTGTGGCCAGCAATTCATCTAGGAGAAGGAAACTCCAAAATCAAACCTGTGTGCCTGGATATGCCTAGTCCAGATATGCAAAGACTGTTTCGGTAGATGGAGCGGAAGAAATCACCTGATTCAACGGTTCAGAAAGCGATACAGCAACATGTTGTGGAACATGCAGAGCGTGACAAGGCATTAAAGATGTTACGGTCATCCACTGCATCCAAACCCAACTCCAGACGTCTTGACCTGTGTCTTGCCTCTGGGCGCAGCTGGGCGAGGACTAGAGAGTGAGGTTGACGTTGCGCACCTCTTCCTCACTATAATCCAATTTCATAGCGCATGTCATCTTATTTCTCAACACACAAGCACTTGCATACACAACAATTTCATCACACTTGCACCCACATACCTACAAAGTCCTGTGGCGATGGGCGAGTGGCGAAGCAGCAGGTGTAGGACACACTGGGAGCTGTAGTTGCAGACCTGCACACAGGCGGCTCAGTTCTAATGGTCGCTTTCTGTGAGGAGAAGCAGTAAGCAGAATTCGGCAGTCGGCTGAGCGACTGAGCAGACCTATTTAGGACCGCACTGCTCACCCCCGTAGCATGGGGAAGGGGCTAGAAAAGGTGCCCTAAACAATTGCCTGCTTCAAACCCCCTGGCTGGTTAACCGCGATCAGCGGGGATCCCCTTAAGCGGTCAAAATACAAAGAAAAAAGCTAGAGTAATTCCCTTACGGATTGGCGCATGGAATGTGCGTACTTTAATGGACAATGCTGGGTCAGATAGACCACAGCGTAGAACGGCCCTTGTGGGCAGAGAAATTGGGAGGTATGATATACAGATAGCTGCATTGAGTGAGACTCGGTTCGCAGATGTTGGGGAGATCAAAGAAGTTGGTGCTGGATACACCTTCTTCTGGAGTGGACGCAAAAGTGAAGAGAGGCGTGAAGCAGGAGTTGGCTTTGCCATCAAAACAGAACTTGTTGGTAAGCTGTCAGGATTGCCAAAAGGCATTAATGACCGTCTAATGACATTGAGACTTCCTCTGTCAGGCAATAAACATGCAACTATTGTCAGTGCTTATGCACCCACAATGACCAATCCAGATGAGGTCAAGGACAAGTTCTGTGATGACCTAGACAATGTTATTTCTGCAACACCCCGCACAGACAAGCTTATCATTCTTGGCGACTTTAATGCCAGAGTGGGTACAGACCACCAGACCTGGGAAGGAGTTATAGGTCCAGAAGGGGTTGGAAAGTGCAACAGCAATGGTCTCTTGCTTCTCAGGAAGTGTGCTGAACATGACCTTCTAATCACCAACACAGTCTTCCGTCTACCTAATAGGAACAAAACATCCTGGATGCATCCCCGTTCCAAACACTGGCATCTCATAGACTATGTCATAGTGCGGAGAACACAGGCAGGATGTTAAAGTGACAAAGACTATGTGTGGTGCAGACTGCTGGACAGATCATAGACTGGTTGTCAGCAAACTCAACCTAAGAATACAGCCTGCGAGGCGACCTCAAGGCAAGAAAGCTCCTAAGAGACTGGATGTCTCAAAGCTGAATAAAGACAGCATGAGACAAGATTTCTTAACAGACATTTGCAACCAACTGGATGCAATGAATCTCAGTTCAGAGGACCCCGAAGAAAACTGGACAGTTTTCCATAAAACAGTTCTTTCTTCAGCTGCAAGCACCTTAGGCCATCCATCTCGCAAACATCAAGACTGGTTTGATGAGAATGATGACGAAATTCAGAGGCTTCTTGAAGAAAAGCACCGATTGCACAAGGCACATCAAGATGATACTAGCTCAGTATCAAAGAAAGCAGCCTACAGCAACATTTGTAAGACAGTCCAGACCAAGCTTAGGGACATGCAAGATTCCTGGCTGAGGAAGAAAACAGAAGAAATTCAGTCTTTTGCGGATAGAAAGGACATGAAGAAATTTCATGATGCACTGAAAACCATTTATGGTCCAAAGAGTTCTGGAGCCACCACATTGCTCAGTGCAGATGGAATCACTCTTCTCACAGATAAAGAAAAAAAAAAAAAGGTAGAAGTAGGCAAAGATCAGGAAAAGGTGCAATCAGAAAAAGATTCCCACTCCAAAAACCGAGGTGGGAAAAAACCAAACTAACAATCAGGTACTTATACCATGAAACAATCGTAAGCCGAATGGGCAGCTATTTCCCAATAGGTGGCCACTCAGTTACCTTAACTTAACTAAAAATATGAAAACATACATAAGGCGCCAACAGCACGAAAAATTTTTTAAAACACCAAGACATAAAACAAAAAGAACCACCACAGAAGTATCGACTTGGAACGATCAGTAACACAAAGTTACTGGCGGGCTTAAAGCTATCTTGGAAAGGTGGGCAGAACACTTCAATAGTGTGCTTAATCGACCATCAAGCATCAATGAGGATGCAATCGACAGACTTCCACAGATAGAGTGCAATGTTCTGTTAGATGAATTTCCTACCGTTACGGAAACAAGAAAAGCAGTTCAACAACTATCATCTGGCAAAGCCCCAGGTGCAGATGTAATTCCTGCCGAAGTTTACAAGGCTGGGGGGCTACCCATGGCAGAGAAACTGACAGAGTTGTTTCACTGTACGTGGAGAAAGGAGGCTATCCCACAAGAATTTAAGGATGCATCCATAATCCACCTATACAAGCGGAAAGGAAATCCTCAAGTCTGTGACAATCACAGAGACATCTCCCTCCTATCAATTGCTGGAAAGATACTTGCAAAAATTCTGTTGAATCGTCTGAATGTTCATCTTGATCAGACGGGACTTATCCCAGAAAGTCAATGTGGATTCAGAAAAGACAGAGGGGCAATAGACATGATATTCACAGCAAGACAGCTTCAGGAGAAATGCCAAGAACAGAATGTAGATCTATACATGACGTTTGTTGACCTCACCAAAGCTTTTGACACTGTTAGTCGTGATGGACTCTGGAAAATCATGGCCAAGTTTGGCTGTCCACCCAGATTCATAGCAATGGTGCGGCAGTTTCATGATGGCATGCAGGCACGTGTGCAAAATGATGGAGAGTTCTCTGAACCATTTGAAGTAACAAATGGGGTCAAACAAGGCTGTGTTCTGGCACCAACACTGTTCAGCATGAGGTTTTCTGCCATGCTTATGGATGCTTTTCAGGACAGTGACACTGGTTTTCCAATCAGGTACCGTTTTGATGGCAACATATTCAACCTCAGAAGGTTGCAAGCCAAAACTAAGGTCCAGACTGATGTGCTAGATGAGCTCCTCTATGCAGATGATATGGATAAGAATGCCAGCACAGAGGCAAAAATGCAAAGAGCCATGGATCAAGTCTCACAGTCATGTGATAACTATGATCTCACAATCAGCACAAAAAAGACAGAGGTTGTACACCAACCAGCGCCCGGAAAGCCATATAATGAACCAACCATCACTGTGAATGGGCAAAAACTGAAAGTTGTTGACAAGTTCACCTACCTGGGAAGCACTCTCTCCAGAGCAGTGCATATTGATGATGAGATCACTGCCAGAATTGCAAAGGCTAGTGTGGCATTCGGACGACTCCGTGCAAATGTCTGGGAGCGAAATAGAATCAAGCTTGACACCAAGCTAAAAGTCTACAAGGCTGTGGTACTGCCAACCCTCTTGTATGCATGTGAGACCTGGACAGTATACCAACGCCATGCAAAGAGACTTAACCATTTCCACTTAAGCTGTTTGAGAAAGTTTTTAAAAATCAAGTGGCAGGACAAGATTCCAGACACAGAGGTCCTGACGAAAGCAGGGATGCAAAGCATGCATACAGTCTTAAAGCTAGCACAGCTAAGATGGACTGGCCATGTTATAAGAATGCCTGATGCGCGACTTCCAAAGAAAGTTTTCTATGGAGAACTACAGGAGGGAAAGCGCTCTCAAGGTGGCCAGAAGAAACGCTACAAAGACACCCTCAAAGCCTTTCTGAAGGATTTCGAAATACCAATGGGGTCCTGGGAACAGACTGCACAGGAGCGATCAAAGTGGCGAGGTCTCATCAACAAAGGAGCAGCTCTTTATGAAAAGAAGAGAATCTGTGAAGCTGAAAGAAAGCGAAGAGAGCGCAAAGCCAAAACAAATGTGCCACCATCAGACTCTATGACATTGACTTGCTCTACTTGCAACCGACAGTTTAGAGCCAGAATTGGCCTAGTCAGCCATCAAAGAACTCACCAACACACATCAGCACTATTCAAGAAATAATGATGGTCTTTCTCATTAGTGAGAGACGAACTATCATTGGCTTAGATGGATGGTTATATTTCAAACGCCCAGCGTCCCAACATGGCCATTGCTGTTGATTGGGACGTAAAGCTTCTATTCAAACAAACAAACAAACAAACAAAGTTAGATTCAACGAGCTGGCTCATTACGCTATAAATATTTTCGTTTCCGTGATTTCGCTATCGTACCATGTAATACCAATGGAAAAGTCGCACAATGCACGTTTTTCATTTCAATGCATGCATAATTGTACATACTATTAATGTGCACGTTAATCACGATCTATACTAGGAACAGATGAATCATAGTGTGGTCATTACTGAAATTAAAAATAAATAATTTTATGTTGACATTAACAGGCATTTCGCCGTGTTTCGCGGCGAAATAGGAAATTTAAACTCACCTGTTGTAAACGTTAAAAAACGAATTTCGCCGCGAAACACGGCGAAATTTCACCGCGAAAATCGGATTTTCGCGGCGAAAAAATTAACCGATTAAACGTTTGAATTTTCCTTTGGCCGGTGAAATTTCGCGGTGGTTTCGCCGAGAAAAATCACAAGTGATCAGCGCGAACTGTGCAAAAATGGGTTTTTAGCCATAACACCACTGTATGTTTAGGAGCAAAAATAAGAAGAATAGGTATACCCCTACATACCCCAATTTTGCTATATAAAAAGGGGTTTAAAAGACCCATACCGAATAGTCGCATTTGACGATTCTCTTGTCGTTAATATATCAACAACATGTTTCTTATTAGGCTAGAAAGTCATATTTTCTAATGTTTTACATTTTGAACACCTTTTGTCGAAAACAAAAATGCGCTTTACGCGGTGTTGGAGAAGGGCCGAAAAATCAAAGGGGAAAAACTCTAGCGAGACCAAACCGGAAGTGACGTTTAGTCGTACAAAATATCAGCCATTTAAATGGAAGACACACAAAGTAAATGCTTGCACACACATTTATCATAAATTTTACACCACGCAACGCCGACGTTTTAGTTTTTCTTGTTCTTTGATAATTATCAACATTATCGGAAACATTTATAAACAAAACATAAAAGGAAAATAAATTATGGTACATTACTTGCATGTGAAAATAGCATTTTGCATAAAGTCCCGCATTTGAACCAGTTTTTATCACTGACAACTTCTCGTAGTTCATAATCTTTCTTTTGTTACGGCCGCTAAAACAACAAATTTGAATACCCGCCACTTTTATTACCTTACCTTACGCGGTGTGTATGTCGGTGATCTATGATGTTTTTATGTGACACACGCCGACACACGCCGCTAGATTGCGGCATATATCACTCGGCGGCACGTGGCAGATACTCAAAGACATTCCAATCTCATTGAGTAAACGAGTCTACCGACATTGACTTTTGTTCTAGATATCCTAATGCTTGAATTAAGAATAGACTACTATTATTTATTTAATCAAATGTACACGCATTTATTATGATATGATTTTTAAGTAAGCGACATGAGAAGAATTGCATAAACCAAGGTGGAATTCCTATGATTTTATGTGACGAATGTATAAGTTGAAATGGTAGTAACCATTCACGACGCATATGCGCATGAGGCGTTCAAGCGCAGGCACCACGTAATTCATTCATCTCGCCCTTCCTGACCTTTATTAAAAAGGTAGAGACGATAACCGGCTAGCAGCTAAGAATTGTAAGGAATCGTACGATTGTCTAATTATAAGTTTATTGATAAGACTGCGTATGCAAAATATGTATTTTCTTTTCTAACGTGATTCTGCCTTCTTAATTTGCACATCGGTGCCAAAGAAATGATTCCCAAATTAATATTAAGACAATCGTAGAGCAATCTTAAGCGCAGTAGGACCGGGACTTTACGCGGCTGCATTAAAATATTAACACACACACACACACACACACATACCCGGAGAGAGAGAGAGAGAGAGAGAGAGAGAGAGAGAGAGATGTGGTTCGGAAAACACGGCATACGACTTAATGAACAAGTATATCGTAATGTTTTCTTATGAAAACATGAGCGCTCATATACCCATATTTGCGGTTTTGCTTCTTGATCAAAACATTGTTGTCGATACGTGTAATTGTTAACTGAACTTCTGTACATATAATGATGATTGTTTTAACAACTACATGTACCTTTATTATTGTGCGTAACCCCCAAAATAATGTACGGATTAAATCACGTCCCTCGGGGCGTGTGTTTTATTGGTTAACCGTGTTGATTGCACATGATTTGTATTTGTTGATTAACATTAATATTTGCAAATGTGTCCTTAAAGAATGAATGTACTTGAACATCTTTTTATTCGCCCGAATGGAAAATAATGTAAGTGATTTGTACACTAGAGAGAGAGAGAGAGAGAGAGAGAGAGAGAGAGTTTATTTTCGTCACATTGGCAAATGCATGTATAGTCGTCACATTGGCAAATGCATGTATTTTTCATTACTTTGATACTCGGATCTGAAATAACTGCCATTGGATTCAAACTTTGGTAAAGTGCTAAAGGCCTCATGTGTGTGAATGTAGAAAGTGTGTTATTTTTTGTCTAGTAGTAGTAGTAGTAGTAGTAGTAGTAGTAAAAAGTGGCAGTTTTTCGTCATGCCGGGCTGAACGGACTTAATCCAAGATTCCACCACAAGGACGAAGGTTAAGTGCTCCTGGGCTGCAAATCGTGGCGGTGACAGCAAAATGCAAATCGCGCTGTTCGCCTGTTCCCAACGTATACTGATAATGCAAGTCAAACCGGTAAAATGGAAGGAGCACTTCTTTTTGGAATTTTGAACGCCATGGTCGAAAAGTGAGCGGAAAAGTAGATAGGAAATCGTTGATTTCGCTATCTTGCTCGAGAGCAAATGTAGGTCAAATGATATATCCAATCATGTTGCTCTCTATTAGGGCCGCGTTTAATGGCTATGCTAGATCGGTGAAATGACCTAGTTTGGAACTGCACATGATTAAACAGCTACGGACGCTGCAATCCATGTGGACAGGTGGTATCGGGCGTGCGCTTGCGGCTGAGCGATGAGTTTCTGTGAGGAGGAGCAGGAGTGGTATCTGTGATGCAAGCCGGAGAAACCTTAAGCGGGCTGGACGTTTTACCAGTAGAGACGGGGTGCATTGTCCTACTAGTGGCTGATGATAGGATGTTCTTATATAATATAGGGGCTGAACATCCGTATCATCTTTATTTTGAATTTTGATACCCGCGGCCTAAAGAGTTCGAAATATGTCATGGTACAGAGTGGAGTTACCAAAGTAGTTTTATGAAGCTGCTGTACCATATATATGTTTTTGGTTTGTGAAAGGGTATTTTTGGTTGTGGATTGGGTGGGTCGCGACATTCCTTAGGGTAGTTCCAATCAGGGGGCATTGTGAGTTATCGTAATCCAATCTAAGTCGTAGTTCGTAACCAATCGTGTGTAAAAAAAAAAAAAAAAAAAAAGTTACTAATGTCATTTTTATATATTGACATTGACCTTGGTTTGGGTGGGCCTATCTGAAAAGCAAAGAGCTGAAAACATATTAAGACAGAATTATACAATATATCTACCCCATAACCATTGGTCGGAGATAGCAAGGGTCCCAGTTTAGTAACAGCCACTCCTGTGCATGCTTTAACCAGACGGAATTACTATCCCCGGCCGTTGGCATGGGAAGAAAGTACAAGATTAAGGTGATTACATGGTACATGGTATGTGTGGGCCGATATATACATAGTCAGATGGAGAGAGTAAGGTTGAAAGGATGAAGTAAAGTGCTGTGCCCTTAATCAGTTAATATCTTCTCCTTCTTCTTACATCCAGGTGACGTGATATTTTTGAATTTTGTTAGTTTTTTTGTGGGTATAATGTATTTAGGAAAAAAAAGGTGATAAGGTTTCTGATATATACACTCACATGGTTTACATAGGTAACAAAACATCTCCCATACGTTCTCTATCATACATATCTATATACATGTACTCACATACAAGCATACTATCGTACAGCATACTATCGTATTTTTTGTCTAGATTTTTAAAACAGCATATAATATCATTTCGTAATAAAACAAAACTACATAATTTATGGTCAAAATGAACATAATCATGACACGAATGGTCTTGTTATTACGTTATCCAATGGTCAGACTTTATCGGACTTGTACGAGATGACGTCACAGATACTAAGCCACGCCCACACAGGTAAGACAGCGGAAAAACCAGGAAACAACCGATAATTTGGTTCCGTACTGCAATATTTTAAAAGTCATTTATTTATATATTCGCATATGAAATTTTGTACATGGATCGATATATTAGTATGGTTTATTTTGATTTTTAATCGAAATAGTACGTGGAATATCGTCTTTAAGGGGGTATTCTTTGCACGGACATGTTTTCCTGATGGATAAGAATGTTTTCAAACTGAAAGGGTTGTTCCAAAGTTTGTGGTTGTCGATGTTAGCTGTTTTCATCAGGAAAACATGTCCGTGCAATGAATACCCCCTTAAACCCCATTTTATATAGTAAAACTGGGGTATGCAGGGGTATATCTATTTTTCTTATTTTTGCTCCAAAACATAGATTGTGGGTACTCGTTAGAACCGCCTCGGTGTACCCACAATCTATGTTTTGAGCAAAAATAAGAAAAATATCCAATTTTTTTCTGATGAATTTTTAATTTTCACAGGTGAAAAAAGATCTCATTGCATGGGCAAGTTTTCGTAATGAAAAACCAACAAGTTTGGTTTTCGACATGTTTACCCGTTGAATTCTCGGAGCGGCAGTTGCGAAAAATACTATACTTTTGTATGCTTCTCGTTTATTTCCCTCAGTTTATAGAAACTGGACAATCATGAGTCATATACAGCCTATAATACCTGATATAGTGGTTTTTGAGTGATTTTAGTCCTATAGGGTAACGTACGATATATCATTTGCACGTTTAGAAATTTTAGCATTCTTATACACCCTTCAAACACCGGATATTTGTGGTTTAAACGCAAACTGAACCTATGTGACTATATCCTTTTTAATAGACAGAGAATATGAGCTACTCTCTTTGCATTCGCTGCAGAGTAAATTTTGCATCTAAATCCACTGGCAAGATTCTATTTTACTTTCTACATATACAATTGTACTGACAAAACAGCTTTTCAGTACGTCGTGCATACACCGTAACTGCCCATTAATGCAACTAATCTAAGGGTCAGAAATTAAATTTTGCAGATTTTGTGAATGTCAAACAATTAATTTTATTTTATGATGTATAATGAACTTTCAATGGGTATCCTAACCAATTAACCGCGAAACGTTTTAAATCAATCGACAATTAACTGGTCAGTGAACATGACAATACACTACCCCCCCCCCCCCCCCCCCCCAACTTGGCTATTTTACACATTGTGGGTGGGGTAGTAAAATTAAGAAATTGTCATTTTATCACAACATAATGGCCGTAGATGTCATCTTTATATTGAATAAGTGTATCTTGGGTCTGTATAGCTTCCATGCAATATGACAGGAAGCGCTAAATCAAATTCCGGATGTCCGCAAGAGGAATCATGCCGCGATCGTCTAGCAACTCAAGTTCCAGACTTTCCCGCGTCACACATTGAAAATTAGAGGCCACGATCCTTCTCTGTAGACAATCCCGCACGTGCTCAATCGGGTTCATGTCAGGAGGACGCGCTAGCCAGTCCATATGCTGATTTTATTCGCGCCCAAGCCACCCTCTTACCCCTCTAGCCATTCGTAATTGATCGTTATCGACCATCAAAATAGACTCAGGGCCCAATGCGCCAGCAAATGGATGAGCAATGATACCCAAAGTTCCAAATCAATATTGCATACCAGTCAGCGACCCGTTCTCGATACTGTACAACTCCAAAGAACCCAACATTACATACCCATCCCACACAAGCAGGTTTGCTCTGCCAAACAAATCGTGTTGCAACAACACAAAGTCCATTAAGACGCTCAATTGTCTCACACCACTCACGTTACCTTCCGTCACTGACGTCTAGGCTGATTTTCGACACCTCCAACCAAAGAAGAAGTCTCAAAGTTCTGATGTCAATATGCAAAGTCCAGTTGGAGTCATCTGGAGTGTTTGGCCACTGTGAGGGTACAAGGGGCCTTCTTGCATTAATTTTAAGATTTAGGAGACAATTTTCTATCGTCTGATCACAAACATGATTCCCGTAAGCATCATTGACTCGAGTTTCAGCATTTTTGTGGTGTCAAACATGGGTCGGATGGCCAACTTGACAATAAAATGGTCATTTAGAACCGTATTATGGACGGACGATCAGGCTCTTTTGGCCTCAAATTGGTTGAGCTGTTGTGGGACCGTCTTTAGAGAATCATACCTGCCCGTAATGTTCGATCTGAAACGCGAGAAAGTCTGGAAATTGAAATGGTACATGTAAGAGTGTGTTACGGGCAGCCGGAAGTTAATTTTTTATTTCTATTAATCTAAAATAAAACAATAAAAGATGCCTCCAGGATTTGTCTTAGATGTTTATCAATTACAAATGACACATGTTTAGACTGTGTCTGTTGTGTAGATGAAGTATCGCGAAACATAATCATTTGTTTAAGAGATACTTATAAACAATTAAGGTATGAATACAAAGTGCTGTGAAGCGTTTGAAGTCCCTTGACAGGGTATTCAATCAGTACAAACGTGTATGTATTTCAAAATATGTTTCCTAATTGCAATATCAGCAGTACTGTATTTCATGTAAATCATAATTATATATCAAAATCAAAGTCATCGTGCTTATCATAAAATTTTGATGAAACAAATCCAACGGTTAGCAATAGAAGGATGTAACTTTAAAACGGGGGTTCGGTATCTGTGGTGTTGGCTTAATTCAACTGTAGTTCAGTTGGATTGGCCATACCTTCAAAATATGGGTTGCCACTTTCAGTAGGCCTCGAGGTACCTGGAGGTGAAATTAAAAGCCTCGATCGCATCAGGTTGATTGTCATGGTTAAGAGAATCCATGAAAAGTTACAAGTAGGCAAAGATCAGGAAAAGGTGCAATCAGAAAAAGATTCCCACTCCAAAAACCGAGGTGGGAAAAAAACCAAACCAACAATCAGGTACTGATACCAAGAAAACATTTCATAAGCCGAATGAGCAGCTATTTTCCCAATAGGTGGCCACTCAGTTACCTTAACTTAACTAAAAATATGAAAACACACATAAGGCGCCAACATCACAAAAATTTCAAACACCAAGACATAAAACAAAAATGAAGTCTCTTTCGTAGCAGTATAACATCACGGAAACATCCTTTCACAAAATTTTCTATAATTCAGCTGATTTTGATTGTATTTTTTTTTTTTTTTTTACTATTTTTGCATTAATTTCTCTTGTTATCCACAAAAACATGTATTTTGAGTATCTGTTTTGATCACACTCATCGATTCGATGATAACAGATACCCACAACATATGATTTTATGGATTGCTATTAAAAATCGATAACCTGATTTCCCCCATTTTTACTATATGTAAGGTGCAAATCTAGTGTAGCTTTCATACGGAGATGTTTCCATGATGAAACTAATCAGGCGCGAACATTCCCATAGTGAACCCGGCCCACTATTAATGCTCACAATTAAAGATGCTCATGGAAGGTCATGTGACTAGAAAGTTTTTTATTTCGTGTTCAAAACATTGATTGTGGGTACACGTCTGAAGCGACTCGGCGAGGCAGTTCAAAAGGGTATCCACAATCTGTTCAAAAATAAGAAAAAATGTTCAGCCCTGTATACCCAAATTTTGATATCATAATAGTGGGGTGTTAAAAGGACATGTTTGCTTGATTGGATTGAGCATATGAATAGTGCTAGAGGTTTGATATTCAATATCCTCTACAAGATGCAGGACATGCTTTCTCAATAAAGCGGTGCAATTGGCATTTTCAAACATAAAAATTTCAACATTGCTCAATACCAATGAAAATAACATTTTCCTCAAGGAAAATACATTAATTTCTAATATCCAAAGTATTTTCAACATGAACACATTAATATTCTTTCAAAAATGACTTGAATTTTCCCCAAGATGTAAGGTTCGTTGTAAGGTTCGTTATGGATACAACATCGTTCTAGAATGCCAGTTCCCTATATCTTTAATCGTACGATAGTTTATTGCCCTTAGCCACACTGTACATGAAATTTCCAGTCGCAAGTGCATGTTTATTTCAAGGTTTGTGCGTAGAAAACAAAAGATTTTTTGTTGTAAAGTTCGTTACCTTTCCGTAACGAACCTTACTGAAAGATCTTCCACGGTTTATATACCATATAGTCTTCTGCATAGACATATGTTGAGTGTAGAGAGAGGGAGAGAAAGATCATACTAGTTCTAAAAACACAGATTTGCATGATCTCAGAATAATTTGACTCCCACATACTCGATGACAAAGCATGCTAGAAATGCTTAGCTTGCAGGTACAAATTATCGTTCTTTTAGAACCATAAAATCGAACAAGAACAAGTCCTTGTAGGGTCCTACCAAACGAATGTGTATTAATTTAACAAACCATAATAATGAATACAAATTTTATTCATAGTAACTATAGTTACACGATTTAAAAATGCTTGGTAAGGTTCGTTACATCTGGTAACGAACCTTACTTTAACTTTTTATGCCATCCTATGACTACCTCCTCTGTCATTTATAGTAAATCAAACTTCGTTTGAAATGCATTTTATTTGAAGATAACATAAAATGAAAGCATCAGATCAGGGCGTTACAAAACTTTATTTTGAATGTTACGTTGTCTGTACACAACGTAAATCCCGGGGTTTCGCCAAAATCATACCAAATCATCCGCAAAATGATGGCTGCGATAGCGTGTAGTATCTCTGGTGTCATTTCCCTCCGAAATATGAAGAAAAAATTGGCGCGAAAGTGTGTGATATCAATTAAAGAGCTAATTGACAATATTAGGTAACGAACCTTACAAAACGAACCTTACAATTTTTCTCTTAATGCTTATTTTCTGGACCTTAAACCATGCACATATACGTTCTAGTACCAAACCAATGCGAGAGGGATAACATGGAATAATTTGACGGCTTTTGTCTTTAGTATTACTAACAGTTTCGTAAATATTGCGGTAACGAACCTTACTTTCTTACATCTACGCACAAGAGGGGAACTGAATTCACTCCTTTGCATCAACACTATAAGCCCCATTCCAGTTTACATGTTTTTAATGTCATAATACCGATACGATCTTAATATGTAAGTAAAGATTTCTGGTATTGGCTGGTCCGGAACTGGGTAGATGCACTGCTTAAGTCAGATAATAGAAATTACAGAAAATACTGCCACAGATGCAAAACTAGAAATCGTGCAAATAGAAAGTGATAAACTGCAAAGTATTTTATGTGCTTGTTGAGGCCTACATACATGTTGATAATAAAAATACATAGTCTGTGTGTTAGAGGACCACAGCAGCACGAAAAATGCATTTTAAAGCTGCATATTGCAGTGGCGACAATAACGAACCTTACCATATCGCACAGTAAGTGAGTTGTAAAACACAAATAAGATAGTAGAAAAGAAGTACGCACATCGAATTTTTATCGACACTGACCCTGCTTGTATTGCATAAATAAATTAAGATGTTGAGCATCATATAAAACTATTTATAATATGACGACACGTTAAAAAGCAAATTGCACCGCTTTATTGAGAATGCATGAGGAGTATATAAGGTGAACAATAAGGGTGGAGCAAGGTAGGGATGTAACGTATAGGAGGTTTAGACTTACTTTTCAATCACTACGTGTCAAAACTACGATTTCTATACGTTTTCTAATATAAAAGGGTTCCTCTTCTAAAATATAAATCATATTCTTAGAACTGCAACTTTCATGGGCTCGTGCTTCAGGGCAGATTTTCAGATGCGGTAATAAGTAGAAAGAAGGAAAGAAAGAAACAATCAAAGAAAGGGAAGCAATTTTAGGCTCTGTATATCATGGTACGGGGAGAATAAATGGGCCACTTGAAATGGGTGGCTGAAAACTATTTTGTTTGCTACACTTTTAATTAGCATTCTCCCTAAGAATCATGCAGATGGTGATAAGTGACTAGTCACAGAAATCGTTCATTTCACCTTCATTTAATCAGACTTGTTGAAAAACTTCGACAAAATAAAGCATTCCTTTTTTCTGACAACGGTTGCCATGGAAACCAAAAATCAAAATTTCATGGAGATTGGCAGAAAATCGTTCAATGAAAAAGTGCAAATTGACACTTTTTGAGGTGGTATTTGAGATATGTTCATTGTTTAGAATGTCTTTATTAGTACTTATATCAATAGCATGTCATGATTTTTATTCGAAATTGTATTAAAAATTGAAAAATAAAATTTGCATTTTGTTGCCTAGCAACGTAAGTACTACCACATAAATCAAATTTTCAAATTTCCAATTTTGGACATTTTCAAACCAAATTATCTCCTAACAGCATGAGTGTATACCAGCTATATATATAGCGCATTAACAACCAACTCTTGTTGTTGAAATGCAAAGAATAAAATAACACAAAATGTTTCTATTTTTTGTAACCATGGCAACCAAAAAATGGGACCTTCAGTAATTTTTCAAGAAATGACATTTTAAAAACCAAATTATCTCCTAACAGAACAAGTGTTTATGAATTATACATATAGTTCCTTAATAACCAACACTTGTTTGTCAAATGCAAAGAATAAAATAACTCAGAATGTTTCTATTTTTTGTAACCATGGCAACCAAACAATGGAACCGTCTGCAATTTTACAAAAAAAAAAAAATACATTTTTAAACCAAATTATCTCTGAATAGCACAAGTACATATGAAATATGTATAGAGTGCCTTAATAATCAACACTTGATTTTTGAAATGCAAAGAATAAAATAACTCAGAACATTTCTTATTTTTGTTACCATGGCAACCAACCAATGGCACCTTCAACAATTTGACAAAAAATGACATTTTCAAACCAAAATATGTCCTACCAACAAACAAATACATGAACAGTGTATATGTTGTCTTAATTCAGAACTTCTGCTTTTTTTAAACAAACAAACATTAAATAACTCAAAATATTTCTGACTTGTGTAACCATAGCAACCAAATCAAGCATGGCAACCAAACAATGGAACCGTCAGCAATTTTGAAAAAAGACGCTTTCAAACCAAATTATCTCCTTACAGCACAAGTGTATATGAATTATGCATATTGTGCCTTAATAACCAACACTTGGTTTTGAAATGCAAAGAATAAAATAACTTAAAATGTTTCTATTTTTGTATCCATGACAACCAAACAATGGAACCGTCTGCAATTTTACAAAAATGACATTTTCAAACCAAATTATCTCCTAACAGCAGAAGTTTGTATGAATTATGCATGTGGTGCCTTAATAACCAACACTTGTTATTGAAATGCAAAGAATAAAATAACTTTGAATGGTTATAATTTGTGTTACCATGGCAACCTACCAATGAAACCTTTAAAAATTTGACAAAAATGACATTTTCAAACCAAACTATGTACTACCAACAAACAAACATATGAACAGTGTATATGTTGTCTTAATTTAGAACTTTTGTTGTTGTTTTTTTTAAACAAACAAACATTATATAACTTAAAAAATTTCTGACTTGTGTAACCATGCCAACCAAATCATGCATGACAACCAAACAATGGAACCGTCAGCAATTTTGAAAAAAAAAAAAAAAAGAAAAAAAAATGACATTTCCAAACCAAATTATCTCCTTATAGCACAAGTATGTATGAATTATGCATATAGTGCCTTAATAACCAACACATTTTTAAATGCAAAGAATAAAATAACTCAAAATGTTTCTAATTTTTGTATCCATGGCAACCAAACAATGCAATTTTGCAAGAAATGACAGTTTCAAACCAAATTATCTCCTAACAGAACAAGTGGATATCAATTATGCATAAAGTGCCTTAATAACCATCACTTCTTTTTTGAAATGCACGGAATAAAATAACTCAAAATGTTTCTAATTTTTGTAACCATGGCAACCAATCAATGGATTCGTCAGCAATTTTACAAAAAATGACATTTTCAAACCAAATTATCTCTTAACAGCACAAGTGTATATGAATTATGCATAAAGTGCCTTGATTATCAACACTTTGTTTTTGAAATGCAAAGAATAAAATCACTCAGAATGATTCTAAATTTTGTAACCATGGCAACCAAACAATTGAACCCTAAACAATTTGACAAAAAAGTGACATTTTCAAACCAAAATATTTCCTAACAACAAACAAATATATGAACAGTGTATATATGTTGTCTTAATTAAGAACTTTTTTTTTTTTTTTAAAAATTTTTTTTTTTTTTTTTTTAAAAAAAAAACAAACATAAAATAACTCGAAAAATTTCTGACTTGTGTAACCATGACAACCAAATCAAGCAGCCATCTGCGATTTCTGACTTTTGTAACCATGACAACCAAATCAAGCAGCCATCTGCGATTTTGCAAAAAGGGACATATTAAAACGAAAATATCTTTTTTTTTTTTACAAACACAAGTGTACAATGTATATGAACAATGCAATGTATATACTGCCTAAATTGCTGCAATTTGGTAATTTAATGCCTAAAACAATGTAACTGAAATTGTTTCTTTCTAACTTTTGTAACCATGGCAACCAAACCAAGAAACCCTTAGCGATTTTGCAAAAAAAACAACAAACAACAAAACAACAAAAACAAAACAAAACAAAAACACATATAATCGGATCATATATTTGTTTGTTGTTAGGACATATTTTGGTTTGTAAATGTCATCTTTGTCAAATTGTTGAGGGTTCCATTTTTTGGGTGCCATGGTAACAAAAATATAACAATTCTGAGTTATTTTGTTATTGGCATTAAAAAAACAAGTATTGTTAAGGCAATACATGCATAATTCATATACAATTGTGCTGTTAGGAGATAATTTGGTTTGAAAATGTCATTTTTGTAAAATTGTGACGGTTCCATTGTTTGGTTGCCATGGTTACAAAAATTAAAAATATTGTGAGTTATTTTATTCTTTGCATTTCAAAAACAAGTGTTGGTTATTAAGGCACTATATGCACTATATGAAATAATTTTGCTCGAAAATGTCATTTGTTTCTAAAAATCACTGAAATTTTCATAGTTTAGTTAGCATGGTTACAAAAGTAGAAACATTTTGAGTTATTTCATTTTGTGCTTTTGAAAATCAAAAGGTTTGTCATCGTTGCAACACAGACATTGTTCTTATAAACCTTTGTTGTAAGGAGATATTTTTGGTTTAAAATGTCATTTTTTAGCAAAATTGCTAAGGGTTCCGTGGTTCGGTTGCCATGGTTACAAAAATTAGAAAGAAACAATTTTCGCTTATTTTGCTTTTGGCATTAAATTACCAAATGACAGCAATTTAGGCAATATATACATTGTTCATATACTCTTTTGTTTGTAAAAAGATCTTTTCGTTTCATTTTTGCAAAACCGCAGATGGCTGCTTGATTTGGTTGTCATGGTTACAAAAGTCAGATATATTTTGCGTTATTTTATGTTTGTTAAAAAAAGTTCTTAATTAAGACAACTGTGAACATATACACTGTTCATATATTTGTTCGTTGTTAGGAAATATTTTGGTTTGAAAATGTCACATTTTTGTAAAATTGTTGAGGGTTCCATTGTTTGGTTGCCATGGTAACAAAATTATAACCATTCAAAGTTATTTTATTATTTGCATTTCAATAAGAAGTGTTGGTTATTAAGGCACTATATGCACAATTCATACAAACTTATGCTGTTAAGAGATAAATTGGTTGGAAAATGTCAGTTTTTGTAAAATTGCAGATTGTTCCATTGTTTGGTTGCCATGGATACAAAAAAAGAAACATTTTGAGTTATCTTATTCTTTGCATTTCAAAACCAAGTGTTGATTATTAAGGCACAATATGCATAATTCATACACTCTTGTGCTGTTAGGAGATAATGTGGTTTGAAAATGTCTTTTTTTTTCAAAATTGCAGACGGTTCCATTGTTTGGTTGCCATGCTTGATTTGGTTGCCATGGTTACAAAAGTCAGAAATACTTTCAGTTATGGAATATTTGTTTGTTTGTTTAAAAATAAAACAACAAAAGTTCTGAATTAAGACAACATATACTCTGTTCATATATTTGTTTATTGGTAGGAAATACTTTGGTTTGAAAATGTCATTTTTGACAAATTGTTGAAGGTACCATTGTTTGGTTGCCATGGTAACAAAAATTAGAAGCATTCTGAGTTATTTTATTCTTTGCATTTCAAAAACAAGTGTTGATGATGAAGGCACTATATGCATAATTCATATATACTTGTGCTGTTTAGAGATAATTTGGTCTGAAAATGTCATTATTTGTAAAATTGTTGACGGTTCCATTGTTTGGTTGCCATGGTTACAAAACATAGACACATTCTGAGTTATTTTATTCTTTGCATTTGAAAGACATGTGTTGGTCATTAAGGTACTATATGCATAATTCATATACACATGTGCTGTTAGGAGATAATTTGGTTTGAAAATGTCATTTTTGCAAAATTGCTGATGGTTCCATTGTTTGGTTGCCATGGTTACAAAAAATAGAAACATTTTGAGTTATTTTATTCATTACATTTCAACAATAAGTGTTGGTTGTTAAGGCGCTATATGTATAACTGGTATACACTCATGCTGTTAGGAGATAATTTGGTTTGAAAATGTCTAAAATTGGAAGTTTGAAAATTTGATTTATGTGGTGGTACTTACGTTGCTAGGCAACGAATTGCAAATTTCATTTTTCAATTTTTAATACAATTTCATATAAAAGTCATGACGTGCTATTGATATAAGTACTAATATAGACATTCTAAACAATGAACATATCTCAAATACCACCTCAAAAAGTGTCAATTTGCACTTTTTCCTTTAACGATTTTCTGTCAATCTCCGTGAAATTTTGATTTTTGGTTTCCATGGCAACCGCTGTCAGAAAAAAGAAATGCTTTGTTTTGTGAAAGTTTTTCAACAAGTCTGATTAAATGATGGTGAATTAAACGATTTCTGTGACTAGTCACTTATCACCATTTCTATAGGACCTGCATGATTCTTAGGGAGAATGCTAATTAACATGTTTGTCACTGTGGGTACTTTCGTATCCGTAATCAAACACTAAAGGGCTTGCAGCGGCACCCATTTTGTTTAGCACAGGTATAAGTTGACTGCCAAGAATCTCGGGGGCTACTGCGAATAATAATGTAAAAAGGTACAAGTAGAAAAACGGTACAAGTGTAAAAAGGTAAAGTTTGATTCCAAGTTTTAGATTTTTGTTGTTTGTTTGCCGGTGAGGCACCCACGTTGATTTTGTATCTTTTAGGCATAAACAAGTTTGGCTTGTAGCGGCACACTGTTGTATTTCATATTTAGGTGTTTACTCTGTCGGATATTCTAAGAATGTATTCAAACTGAAAGGTTTTTTTTTTACAAAGTTTGTGGTTAATGAAGTTACCTTTTTTTCAGCTAAGAACTAACAAGTCTGGTTTTCGACATGTTTACCCGTTGAATTTTCGGAGCGGCAGTTGCGAAAAATACTATTTATTTCCCTCAGTTTATATAACTGGACCAACATGAGTCAACTTGCATAATACTTGATATAGTGGTTTTTGAGTGGTTTTAGTCCTATAGAGTAACGATAATATTATCTCATTTGAACATTTGAAAAATTGAACACATTTTGCACCCTTCAAACACTCCAGGTGTGCGTGGTTTAAACGCAAATTGAACCTATGTGAGTATGTTCTGTTTAATAGATAGAGAATATGAGCTACTCCCTATACATACACTGCTTTTATATTTTGTTATAAACAATTAAGATATAAATACAAATGCTGTGAAACTTTTGGAGTCTTTGATAGAGTATTCAGTCAGTATACGCGTGTATCCCAGCAGGCACATGGCGTGTATTTCATGTTAATCATAATTATATATCAAAATCAAAGCCATCGTGCTTATAATAAATTTTTGATAAGACAAATCCATTAGCAATAGAAAGATGTAACTTTAAAATGTATGGGGTGCCGTTTTACTATTTATTCCCTATTTTTGGATATCCATAATTTATTTAAGGATATTTATAATTCATTTATGGATATCCTTAATTCATTTATGGATATCCTAAAATAATTAAGGATATCCATTGATATTTTTGGATATCCTTAAATGAATTATAGATATCAATAAATGAATTATGGATATCCATAAATGAATTATGGATATCCTAAAATAAATTGTTTGGATATCCAAAAATCGAATTATGGATATCCTTAAATCAACTTATTTAAGGATATCCTTAAATGTATTTTAGGATATCCAACAATAATCTTGAATTTTGGATGTCCATAATTCGAATTTTGGATATCCATAATTCTATTTTAGGATATCATTAGTTGATCTGATTTAAGGATATCCATAAATCGATATTAGGATATCCATAATTCATTTTTAAAAATATTCCTTAGGCACTTTCATCATTTTTTGTGATTTAAGGATATCTTTGAATGAATTATGGATATCCTAAAATACAGTCCTATTTTATGATATCCATAATTCATTTATGGATATCCATACATCGAATTATGGATATCTAATATTAGCCCGATTTAGGATATCCTTAAATCGAATTATGGATATCTAAAATAGGATTGTATTTTAGGATATCCATAATTTGATTTTAGGATATCCTAAAATCAATTTATGGATATCCAATATTCAGCCGAATTAAGGATACCCATAAATCGATTTTAGGATATCCAAAAATGAATTATGGATATCCAAAAATGAATTATGGATATCCAAAAATGAATTATGGATATCCATAAATAGAGAATAAATAATAAAACGGCACCCCATAAAAATTGGGGTTCGGTATCTGTGGTGTTGGCTTTATACTACTGTAGCTCAGGTGGATTGGCCATACCTTGGCCATAGTTGCCAGTTTACAGTGGGCCATCTAGGTACCTGGAAGTGGAATTAAAAGCCTCGCTTACATCGGTTTGATTGCCATGGTTAAGAGAATTCATGAAGTCTCTTTTGTAGCAGTATAAAATTAAATCAGTTGCAAGAGGGACGCGATTTGTCCCCATCGGAATCACAACAATTTGTCTGTATAACATGGTTCCAAATCTAATACGAGAATAAATATTATCCATGAGATAATAAGGTGTCGCATACATTCTGACATGACCAAATTTTAAGCTGCCTTTGGTCAGGGGTTGTGAAAAACCTTTTCTACCATAACTGACGACATAAAGTGAACCATATTTTTAATGCCCTTTTGAAGGTCCATTCAATCAAATGCAGTATTTTTTCTTTAATCAGATTTGTAAAAATGTGGTATACGGAGTCCATTTGTTTTCAGGGACATGGGAAGCAACATGGAGCAAGAATCTGTAGAAAACATTTAAGGGAGCTGGAGGAAAAGTCCATTACCTACCTACCTACCTAACGGTTATGTTACGTTTATCAACAAACGTTTCTAGCGTAAGGTTTACCGTGTGTGTTTGCGGGTAAGGTAGTGTGCCTTTATTTCATATTAATATATTTGTCTTATAGGTTAGATATTACAAATAGTTTTATTCATTTATATGTGCTTTCTGGTATTTCGGTTGCTTTTCGGTATTTTGGCGCTTTTCGGTATTGCCTGCTATGACGCATCACTATCCTGTTCAGTGGGGGTGGACAGGGGGGTATCTAATCCCCGCTTCTCTCCCCCTCTCTTCCCGCTTCCCTCCCCCTCTCTCCCCGCTTCCCTCCCCCTCTCACCTTGCTTCCCTCCCCCTCTCTCCCCACTTCCCTCCCCCTCTCTCCCCGCTTCCCTCCCCCTCTCTCCCCGCTTCCCTCCCCCTCTCTCCCCACTTCCCACCCCCTCTCCCCCGCTTCCCGCCCCCTCTCTCCCCGTACCCCCGCCCCCCCTGTCCACCCCCCTGTTCAGGATAAAAAGCAATCACGTGACGCTGACCTGATTACTTTCAAGAAAATAACAAGCAAACAAAACGCAAGTTTCAAAGTAAACACTTGCGTTTTATATCAATAATGTTACTTTGGTAAACCAAAAATATCGGCGACATTATAATCATTTATGCTCTTGAAACACGATCGACCAAAAATGCCACGTGGTGACCACATGGCGAGGACATCAGACGATTTCCAGTACCGTGGAATGTTTGCACCAATCATGACTGTGACTAGAAAGGTCATGACTGTGACTAGAAAGTTTCTTCGTGTTCATTGTGAGTGTTGATTGTGAGTACACGTTCAGTTAGAAGCGACTCGGCGAGGCGGTTCAAAAGGATACCCACATTCTATGTTTTAGATAAAAATGTACGTATATCCCTGTGCATCCCCAGTTTTACTATATAGAAAATTGGGGTGTTGATGGGACTTTGCGTGTGAACAGCTAGAGGGTTGATATCCAATATCCTTTACAGGTTGTAGGAAATGTGAGGAGCCGCTACAGTATAGTATTCTAGACCCTTTGAGAAGTCATTGTGAGCAGAGGGGGGCAGCAGAGACTATATGACACGTGTATTTAAGGCGAACAATTCGAGAGCAGCAAGGTAGGGATGTAAAGTAGAAGGTTTATGATTACTTTTCAATCGCTATAAGTCAAAACTACGATTTCTATATACTTTTTCTGATATCAAGGCAGAGTTCCTCTTCTCAAATATAAATGAGACAGTGCATGAGAAAACCAACAATCTGCATATGCGAAACCAAAGGCGCAGATACTGCACAGCTGATCCGCGCTTTTGTTTTCGATACATGGTTAATACAATTCTTCTTTTTTCTAAATCCAAAATTTCCGGCACTTAGCAATCTTCTGTGACTGTACAGACCGGTTTTTGTCAGACTTGGTCGGAAACCCAAATTGTTGGTTTTCTCATGCGAAGGCTCAAATCATACACTTAGAACTGCAACTTTCATGGGCTCGTGCTTCAGGGCTGATTTTCAGATGGGGTAACAAGTAACAAGAAGGAAAGAAAAAAAACAAAGGAAAAAGAATTTAAGGCTCTGCAAAGTACACATTTGCTCAGAAATTTAGTAATAGCAATATACACAATTAAAGGTTATCTCCATTTTGTCGTCATCTGCCAATGTGTGGATAATAGACTGCAAACGATGCATTTTGTAACTTTTTATTAAAAATAATAAGTATTTTTTAAAAACATACATGTATACAAACATACACCATACACTATCAATACGATTTGCACAGTAGTAATGGTAATTTTGCACGACGCATTTTTTCCTCATTTTGCAAATGTTTGGATGCATTGAAAATAAATAACTTATTTCATCTTATATAATTGAGCCTTCCCATGGGAAAACCAACAATCTGCATAGGCGAAAACAAAGACGCAGATCAGCTTCGCGGTAACCGCGAAGCTGATCAGCGCCTTTGTTTTCGCTACTCGGATAGTACAGTTCCTCTTCTACTTAAATCCGAAATTTCAAGCTTCTAGCTCTTTTCTGTGCTTGTACAGGCCGGTTTGTGTCAGACCTGTTCAGAAACCTGTTTGGGTGCATTGAAAATATTTTTTTTCATCTTATACGTACATATAGAGATTTCAGTTGCCTTTCTTATACTTTCCTTTCATATGGGTAACGATCTGTATCCTAGATTGTCCGGCATACATTTGTTTTCGTTGTTCCATCTTAATTGCAACTCTATCGCGTGCCAATTCAGTTCTAGTTTTTCTGCGAGGAGCACACTTAGCCCTTACAATGTCAAACAATCGTGATACTGTTGATTTGCCACTGTCTGGCACCTCATCTTCGATAAGTTGAGTCGCTTTAAATGATTCTGATTCGTTTGTAGAATATTTCTTCCTATAATAGTCCGCACGTTGTTTCCTCTTCTCTCGTTTCTCATGACGCCTGTGTCGTAAAGCAATGTTCATTCGCAAACTTCTAAAACGGTTTCTGATTTTATCCAAGAAAGACACTTCATTGTTTTCTACATCGGAATGGTCAGAGTCGGCGATCTCGTCCTCTGCTGGAACTACCATTATAGAGTCATTATCCCTTTTACCGTGAGCCACGGCATTCAGATTGCTGTTCGCTCTACTTCTTCTAAGACTGGGTGTCTTTTCGCCTCTGTCAAATTTCCAGATATAACCACCGGCTGTATGGCGACGGGCTGAATCGCATGTTTTTGATTTCCTTCTCCGAGGACTGAGAGCCTTGTCATTTTCCATTTCCCAAATATCTACTTCGGGCATGCAGCGGCGCGTTGTTTCACATGTTTTCGCTTTCCGTCTTACAATAATGTCTTTTGCTTTATCTATTTCTTGCCATTCCTTGATTGATTCGGCGATGGGTGCTGAAGAGCGGCTGTGTCGTAGAACGTCCAACGTATCACTATTGGCCGTCACAGTTCCGTCATTGAAAAGATTCTGTAGGCGAGGATTTTCTGATATTGATGACCTAACGGATGCTACTATACTGTTGAATCCATCTACCACAGTACTAGCTATGCTGCTTCTTTCATTATTCATTTCAGACGTTTCTGTATAATTAGTGTCAATTGTATATGCTAAATCATTCCCGTTCGTACCTTGGTTTTGCCGTTCAGAGGAAATAAACTTTCCAAACCATTCGCCTACAAAATTCATTTTGAAAAAGAACGTTTGCTTCCGCCAAAGTCTTTGTATGCGTTAGTAATATTTTTCTTAGTTTCCGCGACAATTTCTGTTATCAGTCAACTCACAATTGCTATACGCGGCGACGTCTTGCCCTTATATGCTTGGAAGTAGGTGCTAATTAAAGTTAGCCAGTCCATATTACGAAACCAACTACCCATCCTGAGCGTCTACTCAGCACAAAAAATGTTTGAAAACTTTGCTTTCGTTAGCAAATTTACGTTTTTTCTTTGCGTTCACATGGAAACTAAGAAATTACAATTTTGTTCTATACGTAAAATTGTAAGAATAATAGCCATTTCGCTTTTTCATTGTAGATATTGCTCCTGCATAACCACAGGCTCTTACAAGGCCATTTTTGTGTCACATTGAAAGTCTTTTGTCTGGCTGCACGGGATGAATTGATCAAATAATCTGGATCGAAGCAAGCATGGGTCACATATGTCCAACCTGGTCGAGAGGTTATAAAACTTTTTTCATGCTCAACTCAGCTGAGCATAAAACCTAAGCGGCTCATCATGATAAAATAGCTCAAATAAATTGAAATTTCAGGTTTAGATCTATCTATCTTCATATACTGAGTCGATCAATTTCTGATCATCATCTCAGGTGTTGGGTGGGTGCTAAATTTTGAATTTAGCAAGATGGGGAGAACATTTGGGATGGGCCATTAAAACTATTTACAAGAAGCTAAACAGAGGCATACTAAAACGTATACCTCTGAACCCCTGATCTAAATGAGAGCCTTAAATTCTTCAGCAGTCTTTGATGAGACCACTGAAGAGGGAAGACTATTCCATAAAGGGATAGTCCTCGGGAAGAAAGAATTCTTCAGAGCATCATTATAGGCCATATATCTTGTGTATTGTGAATCATGAGATGCCCTGGTACTTCTTAAGTTGGGCGCTGGGGTCAGATATCTATCTTTATCAAGAGACACTGTACCGGAGTGAATCTTGTAAAAGAAAGTTAAGGAGGACTTCAGCCTGCGGTCCTCCAGGGATGGCCACTCAAGTTCGTCCAACATATCGTCAACACTACTCTTGTTATGCCATCGCCTGCAGGTCCACCTGGCTGCTGTCTTCTGCACTTTCTCCAACTTTTTTGTCTCAGTTTCATTATAAGGATGCCAAATAGGATCTGCATACTCAAGCTGAGGACGAACCAATATTTTGTATGCAACCTCCTTTGTATGCCAAGGTGCAAGAGCCAAATTGCGCCGAAGAAAACGCAATGTCTTAGTTGCTTTACAAGAAATTTCAGAAATATGTTGACCCCATTCTAAGTCGTCAGTGATAGTGAGTCCAAGGTATTTGGCGGATCGAACCTGTGACATTTGGCAACGTTGAATTTAATTTGCCAATCGGTCTCCCATTGTGCAAGGCTATTCAGGTCTTCTTGTAGAATCTGGCAATCAGTGAGTGAATTAATGTTCCTATACAAAACACAATCGTCTGCAAAGAGACGAACAGATGACCTGATATTGTCCGGAAGGTCGTTAATAAATATCAAGAAAAGGACCGGCCACAAGACCGATCCTTGCGGGACCCCTGATAAGACCTGGACTGGATCACCAAAGCCTACAATTTATCCTGCTTATAAATTTAAAATGCCAACAACTGTTGGCATTTTAACATTTATGAGCAGGATAAATTTCAGTCTCAGTTGTGCTGAGCATGAAAAAAGTTTTATAACCTCGGGGCCAGATTCCTGGACAATGCCACTCAAGAGGGAGTTGGGTCGGGTTGGGGATTGTCACAGGCTTACGAGCACGTACAGACCAGTTGCCAGAGTACTTGCGTGTTTCGCAATCTTAGAGAATGCTGAAATTCAGTTCCGGTGTAGCATTTTGCTTTTTCTTCCCCTTTAATACACGGCCATATACCTGCCATTTTTACTTTCTGTTAAGGTTATTTTAGAGTTCCGAATATTTTACGATATTCATTCAATAACATATAAATATTACAAAAATTCCACCATGTACCAATGGTGCCATTGGTAGCAGAAAGCGTTGAGGGTTCAGTTCGGGTTGCCATTAGTACTGTGTTAATGTCAAATTGAAATTTAATAAAATTTTTGTTTCAAATGTAAAGGAGAGGGAACGAATTCTGTTCTGCGTTGATGGAGTTGAGGCAGTTTCCGTCGCTTTCTAGTGACGACGCCTGACGGGTTTAGGTGCCCCGCTCGAGGACGTCGGTTCATTAAAGAGACGGAGAAGGTCACAACACCGTCAACGAGAACTAATATTTGTTCAAACACATCATTAATCTAATTAAGTTTCCAGCATAACATTATCTGATAATAATTTTGGCTAATTATTCAATGTATGCATATAAATCGCGTGAACGACTCTTTACATAATTAATTAATTAGTTTTGAATACCTTAAAATAGCACTGAATTAAACATCAATATATGTCCAAAATAACCCATCAATAGCCCTGAATTAAACCTGATGTCCAAAATAACCCATTTAATGGCCCACGCCGAACAACCCCCACTCTTATTTTGGCCATTCAACCCACATAAGAAATAACTAACCGAAAAATCGTCAGTGGGAATAGAGTGGGAATCCTTTCATGATTGCGCCTTTTCCTGATCTTTGCCTACTTGTACATTTTCAGATATTTTATTTTGACACCCCAATACATTTAATATACATTACCGCCAGCTAGCCCCATAAGAATTTAATATCTCGAGTTAGTTTTGAACAACTGTCCACAAATATGTATACATCTTTATGCTATAATTTTGTACCATAGCTACATAATTAGTTCCACGATTGTACCAATATGTATGTGCCAATTACCGCAATAAGTATTTCATGCTACCTACTAAAATTTAGTTTGCACCAATATATATATCGTATGTACTGAACAAGAAAGGCAACAGAAAGTCGCATTATTACAATATGTACAGAATTATTCACGTGAAAACATAAATTCAAAATTGATCACTTGTACTTAGTGTAAATAAATTCATTGTATATATATATATTCTTCAAAATGATGTGTAAAAAAACATGGGGTCGGTGAAGGGGAGGAGGAGCCGACAAAATACAAAAAAAAAAAAAAAAAAAAAAAAAAAAACCAATGGTACCATTGGTAGATTTGCAGAGTTTTACCATTTTACCATTTTGGGAGAACGCTGCCATCGTAAACATTGTAAACACACTCTCCAAGGTATAATTATATATAGATCACGGACGAACGTCACATATTTACCGTTATACAAAATAGAATGAACAAGTTGGCTTCTTGAAGAAGCCAAGTTTTGGGCTAGTCTGGTGTATGTCAAGTAATTGACACTAGTTTTATGTTGAGGAAATTTGGCTTAATTTGGTGGTTGTATGTCGCTGCCAAAGGGGCTGTATATATATTTACATAATAATCAAACATCTTTGAAACTACATGGTCAATGAAAGTTATTCCGTACGGTTTTCCTTGCAAAGGAAAAATTAACTTGGAGTGGTTTGCGGTGGTTTGGGGTGGTTTGCGGCAATTCGATGAATTCTGGAGAAGAATATTCTTAAAACGTTTTGCTAATTAGAGCTACGACGGCAACCATAGCCATGTGAGCTGGAAAAAAAAAGGCCTCTACACCCCAGTAAAAGTTAAGGCAGGATTTTTACACCAAAACAAACAGCGTTGTGCATTTTAGACACACATCGTGGCACGAAAACTACGCAAATAGATCCGTTTCAAACTGAGCACTATACTGATGCCCAAAACAAGAAAATGAATGAATGTATTTGACCAATAGGAACAGGTGTGTCATTCATATTTATATCTGTGACGAAAGTCTACTACGATCGTAACATGGTACATGTTGATCTTTTGCCTGAATAAAAATTGTTCTAAAAAAAAAAAAAAAAAAAAAAAAAAAAAAAAAAAAGAAAAAGAAATGCCATCCAAAACTTTACCAGAAAGTCGGATTTGATTGAGCATGCCTTCAATCGAGGTATCTGGAAGTCGAAATAAAGCCTCGCTTACATCAGCTTGATTGCCATGGTTAAGAAAATCCATGCAGTCTCTTTCGTAACAGTATAAGACAGATCAGCTTCATGTGGGCGCAATTTGTACCCATCAGAATCTGTATAACTTGGTTCCATATCTAATATAAATATTATCCAGGAGATATGATAAGGCGTCGCATACATTCTGACATGACCAAAGTGTATACCGTCTTTGGCCAGAGGAAGTGAGTTCGACTTTCTGTTATTACAGGCCAAAGAAAGTGAACCATAGTTTAATGCTCTTTTGAATGTCCACTCAATCAAATCGAAACGTTTTCTTTATTAAGATTATGTGACAATGTGGTATATAGAAAATCAAAGACAAGCTCGTCGCACGGAACCATATAAACTTAAATTTACTGAGCATCTCTCCAGATTTTTAATTGACCCAAACCAATTTTTATTTGAAGTTTCATACAACGTCTCACAGTATCTTATGACATTGGATTTGATAGCAGTAAGACAGGAAGTTAATAATTTAGAAATTTCAGTAGTAGTACGAAAAGAACTAGTATTTACAATGATAAATCTAGCTTTATACGGTCTTTTGTGAAGCTTAGGTAACCCAAACATCTGGAAATATGCACGGAATCATTTTTGTCCAAACATAGTCAAGTCATTGCACACAATGTCCAACAAGGCTTAAGCATAAAAAGGCATACATAAGATAACAAGCTCATGTATGGCTCAGGCGTACATGGCTCAGCCATGGCTCAGCACATTCACAGAAGCAGGCTAGAAGCTTGAAATTTCGGATTTAAGAAGAAGAGGAATTGTACTATCCATGTAGCGAAAACAAAGGCGCTGATCAGCTTCGGGGTTACCGCGAAGCTGATCTGCGTCTTTGTTTTCGCCTATACGGATTGTTGGTTTTCCCATGTAGCGGCCCAAGTATTTATAGCTCAAGGGTTGTTGGTGCTTTAATCACTGTCCAGATACATTGTTCTGAATATCATTTTGATGGAACATTGCTGCAAACAGTTTCTAGATATGTGACTCATCCTGATTTCTAGTATATTTCCAGAAAAAATATACCGGTATACAAGGTTTGTAATGGTGATAACTGAATGGTCATGTCTTTAGTTACATGTAGATGACATAAACATACGAGGGGCGATCAGATAATTCGTGCACTAAGGCCATATTTTTATGGTGATAGCATAATGATTTTTATGATACGTGTATGATAATTGGATACAATTCTGGTCTTTGTGAAAAGCTTCAATGACATATACAAAACTTTGTACAAAATTACTGTCCCTTCACCGTCTCTACCTGTAAATCTTTGGAACACTCCAGAAAAGTCATATTTTAGCCATGCATAATGCTCTTAAGACTATAAATTTCTTTAGATAGGCGGTGTCAAAATAATCTAAAAGAATCTATAGATAGACTGATGTAAACTTAAAATGATTGGTAACCATTCAATTTAATTTCAACTTCTATATATTGTGCAGTACCGTTTTGTTAAAATGCATCCTCAGCGTCACAAATTCTTGAAAATACTATCGCCTCGATTTTAACGAAAATTCAATCGCAAATCAGCATGTCAATTTTATGTTATGGAGCCTTTAAAGAAATAAAAATAAATACAAAGCAGCTAATTTGAACTATACCGGCTCATTTTTAGGCGTGAATAAAAATAGCTGTGTTTCCACTAACTCGACCGACTCTGAATTTTTGCGCCGACCCTGCAGTTTTGTTTCCATTAAAATAAAATAAAAATATTTTCATGTCGACCGACCCTCAACATCATCAGTTTAAGAGGAAAGAAGACAATGATTATTTTAAGAGGAAAGACGACAATGATTTAAAAACCAATATTACTGTAACAATAATATTTTAACCGACTTTCGCTTCCTAATTTTGTTTAACATCATCGCATGTCTATTTCTAGTATTTATAATTGATTTTAGCGCGTTTTTGCTTTTTTATACACATTTTTAACAAAGAAAAAAATACATGAAAAAAAAAATAAAACAATGTATCCGACCTACCGACCCCACCTCGTCTTTGGCATGTTAATGGAAACACGGCTATTTTTATTTTACGCCTTATCAGCATTAGATGTCTGAGGAGGTATAGTGTATTTAGGATGGACCCCCTACTAGGGACTGGCAATTTGGAGTGAAATAACACAATATGGCCGAATGACTGGACAAAGAAATAGCCATCCGATAAGGGGAAATGCTTCAGGTTTAAATGTTTTAAACAATATAAACTGATATTCACAATAAGTCTGGCGTTGGTTGTCCTCAAAGCTATTTTTCTTGTTACTTTTGAGGAGTTTTGGCATGTTCTGAGATGTCGAGGATATGTATATTCAAGGGCTGATAAACCATAGAATAATCCCAGCGGGCACATGACGTCAAAATGACGTCATATCAACGTCGATGCGACGCCATATGACGTCGCATCGACGTCGATCTGACGTCATTCTGACGTCATGTGCCTGCTGGGTTAAGACTTGGACACAACATGCTAAACGTTTGCATCACAGCTAGACACTATTTGGTTAATAAATGACAAAAGGCTAACATATTACGAAAACTTGCCCATGCAATATACAGAGATTTTTTTAAGCTGTAAAAATTGAAAATTTCAATGGAAAATTTTAAATATTTTTCTTATTTTTGCTCAAAACATAAACGCCTCGGTTCTAACGAGTACCCACAATCTATGTTTTGGTACAAAAATAAGAAAAATAGGTATACCCCAGCGTACCCCAGTTTTGCTATATAAAAGTGGGGTTCAAGGGGATATACATCACACGGACATGTTTTCATGATGATATTATCTCCTTCATTTAAAAGTTATGGCAGTAGTGCACGAACTTTTTGATCACCCCACGTACTACATGTACATATGGCAATTATCATTTCTGAAATTTCCTCTAATCAAATGTGGTCGGTGTTAATGAAAGTAGGCTTCTTGATATATAGATTTAATATGTCAAACGTTATTTTATGGGTTTTTCATAAACAAATGTGGTTGTGCTAATAAGATTCAACTTCTTGACTTGAGGTGAATATACTGAAAACAATTTACGTAAGTGTAGCCATGGCTTCTTACAGGATTCAATAGTAACGGGGAGCATAGTTCAGCAATCAATTTGAGGAAAAGCATATCCAGTTGTTCTTGTCATAGCAGTATGCTTGAGATGATCTAAATAAGAGCCTTGAATTCTTCAGCAGTCTTTGATGAGAACACTGAAGAGGGACTATTCCATAAAGGAATAGTCCTAGGAAAATAAAAGAATTCTTCAGAGCATCACTATTGGCCATGTATCTTCATAAGATGCCCTGGTACTTCTTAAGTTGGGTGCTGGGGTCAGATAGATATCTTTATCAAGAGGCATTGTACCGGAGTGAATCTTGTAAAAGAAAGTTAAGGTGGACTACCATGCGGTTCTCCATGGATGGCCACTCCAGTTCGCCTAACATATCGTTGACGCTGCTCAGGCTGCTGTCTTCTGCACTTTTTCCACCTTCTCTGTCTCAGTGACATTATAGGGATGCCAAACAGGAGATGCATACTCGAGCTGAGGACGAACCAATGTTTTGTATGCAACTTTCTAAAGTATTCCGAGGTGCAAGAGCCAAGAAAACCCAATGTCTTAGTTGCTTTACAAGAAATTTCAGAAACATGTTGGCCCCATTCCAAGTTGCCAATTGTGAGTAGATCCTCTAACCACGTAATAGTGCAGTTTGTAAAGTAGCCTCTTATGTGGTACCTTGTCAAAGGCCTTAGCGAAATCCATGATGATCACATCTGCTTGTCTGTGATCCCGGTTTAACAAGTCAGGCTATCGGTTTTTGGAGTGGGAATCTTTTTCTGATTGCGCCTTTTCCTGATCTTTGCCTACTTGTACCTTTTTAGAGCTCGATCTAGGTTACTAACCATGTCATGAATGAACTGAACCAGCAGGGTCTCGCAAAACCTCTGACTACGAAAACCATGCTGACAGTCAGCAATAATGTTTTCAAGGGAACGATGCATATTTATGTTGCTGACTATATGCTCTAAGGTTTTGCAGCAGATGCAAGTTAGCGACATCGGTCTGTAATTAGCTGCATCATATTTCTCACCTTTCTTATACACAGGGTTCACGTTTGCCTGTCGCCAATCATCTGGTACAGTTCCCTGAGCAAGCGACTCATTGTGGATAAAGGCCAAGATGGGAGCACTTTCAGAACTACATCCTTTTAATACCCTAGCACTCAGGCCATCTGGCCCAGGTGCCTTGTGAACCTTAAGCCCACTCAGCAGTTTGAGGACCCCTTTAGGGTCACCCATGGGGGTAAATGGGTCTGTGCCTTTGGAGGGAATTTCAGAGGCAGTCTCGCACGTGAATGCGAACTGAAATTGTTTATTGCAGATGTTTGCCTTATCAACAGTGTCCGTTTTTAAAATTCCGTTTTCTCTTCGTGAAGTGATCCCTGACGCGTCTGTTTTGAGGGACATAGCAAATGACCAAAACCTTTTACATTTTTCTTTTTTTTCTTAGTAATTGGGCAGTCGGGATCATTGCCATCAGTTTCAAAGAAGAAGATATTGGCAATATGTTAAACAGCTCGTTCTATACCAGTTTCATTGATATTTTTCGGTGAAAGCTAAATATCCGAATTTCTCTCCTTAAATCATATAAATTAAATAGTATTGCATTTTTAAGATTCTGCATAGGATGTGGCCAGAAATCCAATTCAATAATTCCATAGCCAGCAAAGGCTGGATTGCTCAAGAACGCAAGCTAAACGTAGTTGCACAGAAAAGATCTGACACGCCAAGGAAATCATGGGGTGAAGTATTGTTAGACGAGAGAAAAAAGCTAGGAATGGATACTGCTGATCCTCAGAATCGCTCAGAGTGGAGAGGTCGTCTATGAAGAAGACTTCAAGGTCAAACAAGTCTAACCATCAGTAGAGGACAACGGACTATAAAACGGATATGATGATGATCCCCACACAGAAGAAAACATTAAGAAAATTGACATGATCCAAAGAAGAGCAGCTAGGTGGGTAACTGGCAATTTCTCCTCATATGATAGTGTTTCCAATATGTTGTGTGAGCTTGGTTGGAGATCACTGGCAGACGGACGGATTGATTCTCGCGTGATAATGCTTTATAAGATAATAACTACCATCATACTTTGAAAGACCCACGATATACACTCGTCACATGTACCCTCTTGCTTTCAGACAGATACACACAAGCGTAAAGTAATATCAGAACTCTTTCTATCCTGCGTCGATTGTTCTCTGGAACAGACTTCCTTCTGAAGTTGTCCTACTGGATGATCTTGACTCCTTTAGGAGAGGAGTCAGTAAGATCACTCACTCACTACCATAGTATAGAAAGAGTATCTGAATCTGAATAGTTTACTGGTGACACGCCAAATGTCATTATTTCACCAGGGGGTTCGGATGGGGGAGAATTTAGTCCCTAGAACGCACGAGTGAAGCGAACTTGAACCGACACAATCATCTGACATTTCAGCGGTGGAAAACAGTCAGGGAGGTCTTTTCAGTCCCTGGTGGTCTGGGGGAAAGAAACTACATTTATAGGCCGCTATACTAGCAGATGGTAGCTGAAATACACAATATCTCTGAGACAATATCTACGAGTTAACTTAGGTTTTTTTGTTTTCTTGTTACTCCCATCAATCAATTTCTGATTATTCTTGGGAGGTGCACATTGTACACTCCGGTGTGTTTGCAGGATGAGCCTACATGCATGAGGATGTAGGTACGAGTTGACTTGTTACCCCTTCATTGGGTGTGCTCCAAATGGCAGAATTCATAACAAGAATGCACGGATTGCACGGATATCGTTACAATAGTCATCGGTGTTAAATTAAACTATCTCCCCTCATTTTTATCTGGGTAAACAAAAAATAAGCATAAGTCTTTAATTTTAAGAGAAAACAAGAAAAGGTAACGAAATTAAAATGACAAATTAATGATAGAGTTGTTGTTTTTATGCAGAAATTAATTAGCACTTATCATGGAAAAATGGAACTTTGAGGGAACCTATGTGGTTTCGTCGTATATAGAGAAGGAAATGTGGAAACCTTAGTCCTAAATCATATTTCAATATCTTAACTTCATATCCTATATTAAGATACATCAGCCTGGGCCAAAAAGTTCAGCTGTTTTGATGTTTAAAAAGTTGAGGTCGATGCGTGTTTTGCGTCGTCGTTTTTACAATGTTTGTCCTTTCTGCGCAATCGCACTAAGGGTAAAACATGAAGCCTGTTCGTTTGCTTAAGGTCGCTTTGGAGAAGTTGAAGAAGGTCGTTTCGGTCCAGACAATTAACACTACCGGTGAATACCCCTTATTCCGTTATTGTTTCCACATTTCTAGCCCAGGCATTATAACACTAGAAAAAGAATGGTATCCACATTTTCGTCTCTATATAGGAAGGTTTCAGAAGGTTGTCCACATATGATTTTTCTACTCTGTATACAACATTACCACATAATCTAATTAAAGAAAAACTTCTGGATTTGATAGAGTGGACCTTCAAAAGGGCATTAAAAAACTATGGTTCACTTTATTTGGCATGTAATGACAGAAAGGCTTTTTTCACTTCCTCTGACCAAAGTCGGTATACCCTTTGGTCATGTCAGAATGTGTGCGACGCCTTATCCTATCTCCTTGATAATATTTATATTAGATTTGGGACCAAGTTATACAGACAAATTGTTGGAATTCCGATGGGTACAAATTGCGCACCTCTCGTAGCTGATTTATTTTTATACTGCTACGAAAGAGATTTCATGGATTCTCTTAACCATGATAATCAAGCTGATGTTATCGAGGCTTTTAATTCCACATCTAGGTACCTCGATGACCTTTTGAACATTGACAACCCTTATTTTGAAGGTATGGTCAATCAAATTTATCCACCTGAACTTCAGTTGAACAAAGCTAATATCTCAGATACTGAAGCCCCCTTTTTAGATCTACATCTTTCTGTTGCAAATGGATTTGTTTCTTCTAAAATTTATGATAAGCGCGATGACTTTGATTTTGATATAGTAAATTTTCCTTTTTTGGATGGTGACGTTCCTCGTCGTGCTTCTTATGGTGTATACATTTCGCAACTTATTAGGTTTGCTAGAGTCTGCAATCATGTTACAGACTTCAACGCTCGAAATAAATGTTTAACGGCAAAACTTCTCCAACAGGGCTATCGGTATCATAAACTTCGAAAAACCTTTTCTAAATTTTATCGTAGACACTATGAATTGATTTCCAAATATAATGTTGGGTTAAAGACACTTTTAAGTGAGGGCCTTTCGGAACCTGAATTTTATGGTGACTTGGTTTACAAATTAAAGAAACTTAAAGGAATAAATGATTTTTCTCTTCAGTTCGGAAAAATCATATCACGTTACAGACGTATAGGTTATAACTTGAATGTTATGCGACAGTCTGCATGCTTAGTTTTTAACCCAATCATGGTTGATAACTATGCTGCCTTCTTTAATTGCACGCCGGTGGGTCGGGCGTCAGACTCTATGATGGCCCCGACTTAAAGCTATTCATTTTAGTTGGTTGGGGCCGGAGCTTCTTGTCTGTTGCTTGGCCCACCGGGGTCCAACTGGTGTTTTTCTTTTGCTCCGGAGTTAGTAGGTTATTCGGCGCCCAGGGATCTCCATCGTCGGGCAGCTTACTCAATCTGTGAGTCCTGGTTTTTGATTCATCAGGATGTTTATCATGATTTATTTGTTTGTTCTTGATGATTCATTGACTAGTTAGAGATTCACCACGAGGACCGAAGAACTAACTAAATGTTGTGAACCACTGCAGAAGCTGAGGGTGAGGTTAGGTACCTGTAAAACCGGTTTAAGCCCGCCAGTAACTTTGTGTTACTGATCGTTCCAAGTCGATACTTCTGTAGTGGTTCTTTTTGTTTTATGTCTTGGTGTTTAAAATTTTTTGTGCTGTTGGCGCCTTATGTATGTTTTCATATTTTTAGTTAAGTTAAGGTAACTGAGTGGCCACCTATTGGGAAAATAGCTGCTCATTCGGCTTACGATATGTTTCATGGTATAAGTACCTGATTGTTAGTTTGGTTTTTTCCCACCTCGGTTTTTGGAGTGGGAATCTTTTTCTGATTGCGCCTTTTCCTGATCTTTGCCTACTTGTACCTTTTTCCACATTTTTTAGATATACGACAATTCATTGGAAAGCCCAGAAATGTGGATACTTTACTATATAGGGAGGTTTCCACATTTTTTAGATATACGACAATTCATGGAAAAGCCCAGAAATGTGGATACTTTACTATATAGGCAGGTTTCCACATTTTTTTCATGGGAAACCCTCACATTGTCGTATATCTAAAGAATGTGGAAACCTCCCTATATAGTAAAGTATCCACATTTCTGGGCTTTTCCATGAATTGTCGTATATCTAAAATGTGGAAACCTCCCTATATAGTAAAGTATCCACATTTCTGGGCTTTCCAATGAATTGTCGTATATCTAAAAAATGTGGAAACCTCCCTATATAGAGACGAAAATGTGGATACCATTCTTTTTATAGTGTTATTATGCCTGGGCTAGAAATGTGGAAACAATAACGGAATAAGGGGTATTCACCGGTGGTGCTAATTGTCTGGACCGAAACGACCTTCTTTAACTTCCCCAAAGAGACAACTTTTTGACATTCACGGAATAAGGACAATCCTTGATCAGTTGTACTTGATCGAAACGACACGATTTCAAATGACCAGATCATCCTTAATGAAGCAACCAGACGAGGTTCATGTTTTACCCGAGAAAAGCCCGGAAACAGTTCTACAAAATGGCTGCTAAAGATCGCTTTACGGAGACATGCTGAATAAAAAAGGCCGACAGGAGGTTAATTTTGACTGCTTTTCCGATCTAAATATCTCTATACCAAGTTGAGATATTGATATATCATTTGTGACTAAGGTATCCACATTTTCTTCTTTATATACGAGGAAATCAAGGGTTCCCCTATAATTCCATTGATCCCTTATCATTACGCATTTTCTTACGATTCTTACGACGTTAACATCTAATTAGGCTCTGCAACCTCTGTTGATGTGTTTGGATGTCTTTGCCAGTGTCTTGTCCTTTCGCCGGGAATATAGCACCAGGGGTTGAACTTATGGGGATGCCCATGCCAACACTTATTAAGTCTACTCTTAAAACTATTGAGAGTGGGTGCCATAACAGTATGTTCTGGGAGCTCATTCCACTGCTCTACAACTCTGTTGCTAAAGTAATTTCCTCTGATATTCAGTCTAAACCTTTTCTTGTAGATTTTGAAAGAGTGACCTCGTGTTCCTGTATACTGCGACATTGTGAACAGTTTCTCTTTGTTTACCATATCAATATCATTCATGATTTTATAAACCTGAACCATATCAGCCCTTTCCCTTTTGTATTCTAATGATGGCAAGCCTAGAATTTTCAATCTTTCTGGGTATGTTTTACCTCTCAAGCATGATAACATTCGAGTTGCTCTTCGTTGAACATTTTCAATTGCAATCATATCCTTTTTGTGTTGTGGTGACCACACAGTGGAGGCATACTCCAGGTGTGGTCTCACCAATGATTTGAAAAGATTTAGAAACATATCTTTATCCATAAATGTGAATGTTTTAAAAATTAGTCCCAGGTTTCTATTGGCAATTGAGATCTTACTACCAATGTGTTCTCCAAATGATAAAGCACTGTCAATGATTACACCTAAGTCTTTCTCTGATTCAACCGTTTCTAACCTGACTTCTCCATCTGGTGACTGCATTGTGTAAATTTGTCCCATAGAATTTTTCCCTACATGAAGGTGATGGCATTTCAGAAGGTTAAAAAACATTTCCCAGATATCGGCCCATGTTACAGCCTTGTTTAAGCATGATTGCAGAATTTCAACGTGTTCTATTCTTGATACTCTCCAATAAATCTTTGAATCATCAGCAAAAAGTCGTATGCAGCACTGTATGACATCTGGAAGGTCATTTATGTAAATGACAAAGAGAATGGGTCCCAAGACACTGCCTTGAGGCACTCCAGATGTGACTGGCTTAGTACTGGATGATTGTCCATCCACGACGACTTGCTGGGTTCTGTTTGCCAAAAATTCTTTGATCCATTTGTATACTTTTCCACGAATTCCGTATCCCCATAACTTTTTCATTAATCTTCTATGTTGTAATTTATCGAAGGCCTTGGAAAAATCTAAGTAAATAATGTCAACGTCATCACCTTGATCTAGTGCCTCTGTTAGGTTGTCAAGAAATTCTAATAATTGGGTTACACAAGATTTACCAGATACGAAACCATGTTGAAAGGGACTAAAAAAATCATTTCTTGTCATATGTTCAACTATGTGGTCTCTTATAATTCTCTCCATAAGTTTGCATGGAACCGATGTTAAACTGATGGGGCGGTAGTTTTGTGGTTTTGTTCTAGGTCCCTTTTTGTAAATTGCAGTCACGTTTGCTTGCTTCCAAATACTGGGTAAAACAGATTCTTGTAATGACTTTTTAAAGATCATAGTTAATGGTGTTATTATTGATTTTTTACACTCTTTCACTAGTTTTGGATGAATATTGTCTGGACCTTGTGATTTTGAAGGTTTTAGACGATCTATTGTTTTTTCAACTAATGTTTCTGTTATTTCAATATGACTTAAAACTTCATCAAAATCTCTATCAATAAATTCAGGGAGAGCTCCTGGATCTTCTGTTTCAAAAACACTTGCAAAATAACTGTTCAGCACCTCTGCTTTAACTAGACTATCGTTGGTCAGGGTACCATTTTCTGTTTCTAACTGCCCTAGTTTCCCCTTGGTTTTCTGTTTAGATCTTACATAACTCCAAAACAATTTCGAATCAGTTTTTATCTTGGTGGTCAGGTCTTTTTCATACTCATATTTAGATCTTCGCATTTCAGCTTTTACAATGTTTCTAGATTCTTTATAAATTTCATAATTTTGATTTGTTTTACAGTGGAGATACTTTTCCCATTTGGTATGCTTTTTTCGGATAGCTTCATGGCATCTTTGGGTTATATATGGAGACTTCTTAGCCGACCCAGAGGAAACCTTACTCACTGGTATGTGGGATTCTATTAAATTGGATAATTTCTCTGTAAGTTTTTCCCATGAGGCAGATAAGTCACATCCATTGAATTCTTGGAGCCAATTCAAACGGGCAAGTTCTCCAGACAAGCTGGTATAATTTCCTTTGAAAAAATTTAATTTTGTAACCAATGTTTGTGTAATTTCAGTATAACAGTTAAATATAAACTCAAGTTGAAGATGGTCACTTTTACCAAGCCCTGACATGTGGTTTATGGATTCAATCATGTTTTCCTCGTTAGTGAATACTAAGTCTAGTAATGATGGTTCAAACCCAGATCTGTACCTGGTATAGTTCTTGACATGTTGATATAAAAAACAATCCCTGACACACTCCAGGAACTGGGATGCAATATGTACTTCAGTAGATCTTGAATTATTTATGTTCCAGTCAATTTCTTTCAGGTTAAAATCACCCATTATCAACAAGTGGCTGGGGTTTAAGTCCTTGACATTTAAAAACATTTCTAAGAGTTTCTGATTGTTATCTGAATTGCTACTGGGACTCCTATATACACACCCTATCATAAGGTTATCAGAACCAGTCAATTTTATATTGCACCATATACATTCTTGGAAATCATTGTTAAGTTTTGTAAGTGTTACAGGAATTTCAGATTTGACATATAATGCACATCCACGTCCAGTTGTTAGATCTGAAGTAAACATAGAATAACCTTCGATTTCATAGTGCGAACTATCTATATCGAAATTCGTGTTTTTCGGCAAAATTTCAGTTATTGCTATTATGTCTGGAGATTTGTCTTCAATGTAACATTTACGTTCAGTTTGTTTTGTAACAGTGAAACAATCAGCATTTGTATATAAAATTTTCAACTGATTAAAACTCTTGTTAAAAACCTTAAAATTTCCACCATTTATTTTGTTATGGGTGGCACTATTTACATCATTAAAACTTGCTTGTTCAGAGCCCCAGATAAGGGTCGTATTTGCGTATTTTACGACACAGAAATCAACAGATACGCCTCTGGTTGAAATTTTATGAGTACCATTTACGCACGCATTTTCTTATATACGCAACATGTCAAAATGTGTAGCGTAATAGTGGTCGTAGGCTATCGCCATTTTGATTCAACCTAAACAAAAACAGACGCTTGCAAGCTTCGAAGAAAAAGTATTTGAAGACTTCTTTCAAGCTTTCTTTTCACCGTGATGTCGGAACTCCTCCAATCTTGATTTTGATTGGACGAGGGGTTTGTACTTGATTTCGCGTAGTGCTTAAAAATTCTTGGTCCGAGACAATTCGTTCCATTGCGACAAAACAATTATTCTCGGTACTCTCGAGCGTTAATTTACCATCGATGCAAAAGCGCATGTTTGTCGATGATAGACTTTTGAATGCTCAATATTATTGTGTTTATCGACGCTTGGCTTATGAATATTTGGTGAGCACTTCGAAACCCAAATTGTTTTTCATTTGTCCTTACAATAGCTTTTTGAACGGTCCCTGTAAGCCCGACATAATTAAACTGATGTAAATATTAATGAAACTGAATGTTTCATTACCGAAATAGACTGATCCCGGTGCACCACTCATTTACTAGAATTGACCGGACTCCGGTCCACTGCACACGAGACGATTTAGGACGAGACGACATTGTACATTCACAACGGCTTATCACAACGGCTTATCGCAAAAAAATAAAACAAGCGCCCCTGTAAAATCGAAAGTAAAGTCACGTTTCGGTTCATCGAATGGCTCAACAACCGATAACAAAATATATTACATCCAGATCTGTCACAAGATCGGAACCAGAGGAAATATGTGCGAAAATTGTAAATGACATTGTCTCGGCCGTAACGTCTCGTGGGCATCATCATGGTGGGGACACAGTCAAAAAGGAAACGGTCGCCAAATGGCAGGGAATGTACCCATGGCTCATTGTGGACAGAGATCAGAATGACAATCTTAGACTTAAATGCGGTTTATGTGCCAAGTTTAATACAAAGTCTGTATGGGCGTCGGATGGTTCCCCAAATATCCAAAAGTCAACAATTGACAAACACAACAGTTCACCTGATCATGAGAAAGCGCAAAGAATGTCTGTGCAGGAAGAGACATTTGAATCTGTGTATGAATCCAGTATGTCGAAAGACGATAACATAGAACCCCCAGATCAAGATAAAATGCTAATCAGAACAATATATACATTAATGAAAAGCGACATTCCCCTTGAAAAAGTCAATACCTTCCTTGAATTGCAACGGTTAAATGGTTTGCCAATTGAATACAAAAACCTAAGTTGGACAAGTATATCGGACATTCGAGACTGCATAGCAAAGGTATTCAGTAACTCATTAATTGATAAAATTAACAAATCAGAATATTATGCTCTCTTAATTGATGAAACAACGGATGTGACCATATCTAAAAGACTATCAATTTGTGTCAGATATTGGGATGGTACACCTGAAACTTCATTCCTTGGCAATATTGAATTACCTGATGGACGTGCACACACAATTACAGAGACATTAAATGAATTTCTGAAAAAGTCTTCAATAAATCCTGAAAAGTGCATAAGTTTGGCCACAGATGGCGCTAGTGTTATGATGGGGCATAAAAGTGGTGTGGGTGTTCAACTTAAAAGCAAATATGCACCATTTGTCATTCAAACTCACTGTGTTGCACACAGACTCAATTTGGCCATAACAGATAGCATAAAAGAAATTGAGCCACTGAAAAAGTTCCAAGAAAAGTTCTCAAATTTGTATAACTACATGTCAGGCTCAGCAAACAGAGTGTATAGGTTAAAGCAAATGCAGGCTCTTCTCGATGAACCTGAATTAACCATAAAGGAACCATATTCTATCAGGTGGTTAGGCCTCAGAAACGCTGTTGAGGCTGTGTATGAATCCTATGGGGCTTTACTTGCGGCTCTATGTGAAATGGCTAGTAGCAATTCAACTGCCAAAGGACTTTATAAATATTTCTCATCATACAAAACCGCTCTACTGTTAGGTTTCATGATTGATGTACATTCAGAACTGGCAATTCTCAGTTGTCAACTCCAAGGCAAAAACATTGTATTTAATGCTGTGGCTCCTATGATAGACAGTGTTGTAGGGAAACTAGAATTTATGAAAACCCATGATGCCTTAGGTCTACAAGACATGAAAAAAAGCATAACCACTGAGGATGGAAAAGCTTTCTACAAAGGAGATGAGCTACATGGTTATAGCAGTGCTGTTGATACACAGTTTACAAACATGAAAAATGAGTACTTGAATAACATGGTGAAAAACATAAAGAAGAGAATCCGCAAACATGACAATGAAATCCTGAAATGTCTCAGTGACATTTTTCAGCCTCATGTGGCTTTGAATAATGAAGATATAGGCCATGCACTTGAAGTTCTTGGTGAGCATTATGGATCTGAAAAAACAGTAAGCATTGTCCATGGGGACATGATCTCGGGATACACAGAGACTGAAAAAGCCGTAGAGCCACTAATCACCAAACAAGATTTAAATGATGAATGGCAAATCTTCTTTGGAATGCTCACAGGGTCATACAGGGGATATTCACTGAATAACCTGTGTCAGGCTGTGATAATCAGTCATCATACTGTTCTTCCAAACTTGGCGAAGTTGGCCAAAATTGCTACCTGCATTGAGGTGACCAGTGTTGAATGTGAAAAGTCATTCAGCACCCAAAACAGAATAAAGACAAAGTTCAGGTAAGTCTTTCCTTGATGAAAATTAAGGGGTACAGCCCTTTGGATGAGACTTTGAACCCAGACTAGGTCCAATATGTATCTGTATTACCATAGCTGTTGAATGGACATTAAACCCTGACCCTGACTCAACAATAGCCTCTGTTATGCTACTTTTTTATTCCTGTGTAAAATGGGCTGAATGGCAGCCTCAGCTTAATATAACAAATATACAGAACAGTGTACAGTGCAAAACCTGATTGCTTATAATTCACACCAATACCAATATTTATTTCACAATTTATTGGTTTCAATTTCTCCTGCCTGTCAGAAAAATTATTTATCTGATTTCAGATCATCCTTAAAAGATGATGCTCTACAGTCACTGATGATAACCAGCATGCTAGGACCAGACTGCAAGACATTTAATCCAAAACTGGCTACTAAGCTCTGGCTGAAAGTGAAGGCGAGAAGGAAGAAGCGACTGATGCAAGGCTATGCCCCCAGAAAACGCCACAAGAAGCAGAAAACTTGTTGAAGTATGTATATCATATTTCTAAAAATTATTTTTATACAATCTGTAATCATTATAGCTAAGTTGAGGCTGTGGTTACAAGTTAGTTTAAATAAATAAAAAGAAACATATTTGCTCTTTTGTTAATCAGCAAAACCAGGAACTGACAATTTGAAACAGAAACTGCATCTAGTAAGTCCTGTACAGTTCTATATTGCTTTGCCATGGCAGATAATAATTTCATTGTTGAAAGGGTTGGATCTTTCTGACCAGAAAATACATTTTAATGCAGATCTTTGTTTTATTTCCAGGGTGAAATTCTGGCTGGTATTCTGATCCAAGTCCTGTGTTTGTGGTGTTTCCCCAAAGTCTGATGACAGTTCCTAATGAATATTCACATGACAGTCCCAAATGAATATTTACATTTCCCCCACCAAACTGATAACAGACATTCCCTAATAAATATTCACAAAGTTTTTAAATCAGATTGAGAACTTAAAATGGATTGTTCTTCATGGAGAGACAATGAACAGAACTGAAACAAAACCTTAGAAGTGTTAAAAGGGGTACATGATAAGTACAGTTGAAGGTCCAAGTTACTGTAAGCTTAAGCAGTAATGCCAGTTGGACACTGGCAGAGCAACTCAATTATCAAAATCTATGCCTCAAGGTTATAACACTTTTTCCATGCTCAGCTCAGCTGAGACTAAAATTTATCCTGCTCATAAATGTATATTGTTAACAGGATAAATTACTGGCTTTGATGGAATTTCTAATGAAATGGGCTACTTCAATAATTATTAGCAGTTAAAATTTCAGTCTCATGATCTGAGTTGAGCATGAAAATAGTTGTATAACTTTGTTACTAGGGCTTTTTTCACAATTAAATATGTATTTGTTCTCATGTTTGTTACGTGTTCATAGTTCATTTGGTCAAGTTATAAGCAATGGCTAGGAATAACTACAATCAAAATTTTGTCCTAACTCTTGAAAACTTGTAGTATGCCTGTTTCTGTCAACACCTTTAACACCGATACTATTAAAGGTGTTGACAGAAACAGGCATACTACAACTATCACTGTATAAATCTTAAGACCAGCGGCAGGAAAGTAAACGTGATTATGCCACAAAAGTTGAAAATACTCCTCTGACAAAAAATTCATGATTGAAAATAGACCTTCTTACACATAACAAATTCATTTTACTCCTCTGGACAAAATTTCAGGAGTAAAATACTCCTCGGGGAAAAAAATTATCTGGGGCTCTGATTGTTATAAAGTCTCATCCCCCACAGATGGTATTAGGCCAATACTGTCATTGGCCAGTCCATGTTGGGAATCTAACCCCCCTATAACTGTTTCATCCATAGCTATTGTTGTGTTATTGTATGCATCCAGTGACCTACTTGTATTTGAATATGTGGATACATTAAGATGTGGCATGTCCCTGATCGGGCTAATTTCGTGAGAGGTATTCATTGCTAATGGTGACTGGTCACGACTAATTTCGCCCCCTTGACTTGATTGCCTTAATGGCGATGTTTCTCTGTTTTGTTGATCAGTCTGGTTACGTTGGTTTCCTTGTCTGCGTTTTTTCCTCTCCTGCCTCTGTATCGGGGTTAAATCCTTACTTAAAATGACTCTTTTTAGATACTCTGGCGCCTTTTCGGCAATATACTTGGCATTTTCAAGGAGTTTTTTCTTATGCACCTTAGATTCTAGGACAATTTTCAAGGGTCTGGTTTTATTTGGAGCCTTTTTCCCCAGACGGAACCAAGTAATCATACTTGGGGTTTCAAGACCTAAGCATGCACATAGTTGTGCAAAATCTTCAGCATCAGCTGCCTTATTGTCCTGGCCTGTGGGTAGATTATGTTCACGCAAGTTAAACAGTGTAATGTTAGTCTCTCTTCTACGCCTATCTTCCAACTCACTATTTCTTGCATCGACCAGCTTGTTTATATCCTCTTTAACACTGTTACATATTTCAACCTTCATGTCTGAGACAGTTTTATTGGTTAATATATTACTAGTTTCCAGTTTCTTCATTCTACTTTCCAGCTTTGTCATTCTTACATCATTTTTGCTCAAAGATTCTTTCAGATATTTTGTAATGTTGTCTAGGGAAGGAAAGGTAGCCCTACAGCTTTTGCAGGACCACAGGAAGTCCTCCATTTCTCCCTTGGTGAGATGGACAAATAATTCATGGCTTATGCCGGCACATTTTAGACAATAGTCCAGTTTACACCCCTGGCACATTATCTTCTCTGATATTAAGGAATCACACTTTTGGCAACTGGTTTCAGGGTCACTAGAGTCCTGTCTGGCTCTTTTTTTCATTGCACTATCATTTGAATCAAGATAAGATGCCATGATTGGTGAATTCTATAATGAATTTTATTGTTCAGTATATCTGACAGATTCTATGATTGATCAATATATACATTAGAGTCAATATCTCTATTTAGGCTGTACCATTTTGACAATATTTAGTTATTTTATACTCATTCACAATCAAAGTCAAAGGCAAACTGGGATGAGGCAAATTCCACTTCACACAGATCCCAGCTAAAGTCAGAATTTAACTACTAAATATTCTAGTACAGTTTTTCTGGGATTTTGGCTTCTTTAGGAAGCAGGTGAAGAATGCCATCTGCATTTTTTGCACAGAAGTCACACGTGCCTAAAAATACAAAAAGCTCAATATTACCATACCGCCTTTTATAATTGTTTACCTGACTTTTTAGCCAGTCAATGCCTTCTAACGCAGTACGGCCTCCTTTCTTTTTCCAAACAATACCTCTTTCAATTTTGTTACTTTCTCTCCTTTTAGCCTCATTTGCTAAATATTTCCCTTTGCTGTCTGCAAAAATAATTGGCACTGAACGCCTTCTTGGAAGGTCCTTATCTAAATCAGAAGTGCCCAACAAATACTCGTCAATTTTCGATTCATTCATGGGCAACGTAGCGGATATGCAAAAAATCTTTCAAAGAAATTTACCAGTTTTGATCCGCAAACATCAAAGTAATTTCAACGAATAACCGAACAAATTTACAAGAAATCAATAAACTAGAATCTAAATGTCTTGATTCTTAAAAATTTGTCACTCGATGACAACTTGCTTTCCGTATTTTTCAATTTTTTTGGGCACCCACTCATTAAATTTTACACGGCAGCCATGTTTATTTTCCATGAAAGGGCATCCCCTAAAAATGACAATTTCACCACAAAATGGAAGTTTTTCCACAATTCCTTCGTAGAAACAAATATCTAGCACAAAATGCGTCTAATTATCAACAAAAAACCCTGTCACCACAACTGGAACTTAATCTAAAAATTTATTTCTTCTTCGAAATCGGAGCAATTAAAATCAGCGTCCATCAACTAGACTGGTTCCCGGCTCTTCTCCCTATAAAATGGAGAAGAGGCAAAAATCTTAAATGTCATATATTTTCGTGGCCTGATTTTACAGTAGTCCCATCCTGCCCATTAAATGAGACTTCACAATTCAATTATTATCATTCACATTTTTAGCTCACCTGAGCCGAAGGCTCACAGGTGAGCTTATAGTATACCCATGCTCCGTCGTCCGTCCGTCGTCCGTCCGTCGTTCACAATTTCAAAGATCTTCTCCTCTGAAACCACTGGGCCAATCAAAGCCAAACTTCATGTGGAGCATCCTTAGGAAGGGGGAACGAAAGTTTATATAAATGGTCCAGGTGACATGACCAAGATGGCCGCCATGGCTATAAATAGCAAAAACCTTTAAAAATCTTCTTCTCCAGAACCAGTGGGCCGATTTCCACGAATCTTGGTATGTAGCATTGGGGACGCTGGCCCATTATAGTTTATATAAATCATGACCCTAGGATGACCTTGACCTATTTTACAGCAAGGTCAACTTAGGTCGCCAATGCATTTGAATGGGAAAAAAATGGTAAAATGCTATTTAATGGGTAAAACTTACTGGGAATATGCAAATTGGACAGAAGATTAATGTTAATGGAAAATTTTAGCCCCTGGGGGTTGTCTGCCCCTGCCCGGGGCTATATACATGTATATGACCATAATATTCAAACAGCTTCTTCTCTGAAACCGCTAGGCCAATCAAAGCCAAACTTCATGTGGAGCATCCTTGGGAAGGGGGAATGAAAGTTTATATAAATAGTCAAGGTCACATGACCAACATGGTCGCCATGGCTATTATATAAATAGCAAAAACGTTAAAAAATCTTCTTCTTCAGAACCAGAAAGCCTATGATTTTGAAACTTGGTGTGAAGCATCTGGGAATGGAGCTCTACAAAGTTTATATATATCATGACCCTGGGATGACCTTGACCTATTTTACGGCAAGGTCAACTTAGGTCTCCCATGCATTGGAATTGGAAAAAATAGGAAAATATAATTAAATGGCAGAAAACTTGCTAGAAATGAACAAATGGACAGAAGATTTATGTTTAAGAAAATATTTTGGGCCCAGGGGGTTGTCTGCCCCTGCCCCGGGGCTATATACATGAGTATGACCATAATATTGAAACATCTTCTTCTCTGAAACCGCTAAGCCAATCAAAGCCAAACTTTATGTGGAGCATCCTTAGGAAGAGGGAATGAAAGTTTGTATAAATGGTCAAGGTCACATGACCAAGATGGCCGACATGGCTATAAATACACTGAAACAAAGTTATAAAGAGGCCACTTTTCAAACTCATTTTTTGTTTCTAAGCCAAGTTCAAAATTGCACAATTTTTTGCCAAAAGACGTGTCTTTCAGTAAGTAAAGTTCCAAAGTGTTAAGAAATAATTTTCTTTTACTAAAGGCGTTTTTGGAGTAAAAATGCAAAAATCAATGTTTTTAAATAAAAAATTGGATACAGCACACCATTTATTGAAATTAGGAACGGGTGTCATCAAAGGGGTCGTTACGGCTCGGAAAAACATCAAACATTCGAATTTTCTCTACTGGTAGAATTTTTATGCATTTTTAAAAATCGCCAATTTTGAGATTTTTTGAAAAATTCATAAATGTGCCTCTTAAACATGTTGACCCCTGTTAAATTCACTTGATGAGGCCTGGAAATGAGAGATATAATTCGACTGAACTGTTTTTGACCATTTTCGAGGACCAACATGTCAAGGCTGTCGCACACTTCCGGTTTCAATGCCAATTTTTAACGAACAAAATAACAAAATTTGTGGACGATTTTTTTAATTTTCAAAGTTTATCAGAGTCTAGTATTTGACCTTAATAATCGCTGAAAATTTCAATGCCGTGCTGCTGATAATAACGCAACTGGAGAAGAACAAAGTTGGTATGCAAATTGCATACAAAAGCTGAATTCCTGTTATTCAGGTTGTTGTCTTCTTGCATGTGCAAAACAGAAACGAAGATTCTTATTGCAGCAACACTTTTGACTTAATTTTATCTTGCATCATGGCAGTCAGTAGCACTTTCAAATAAATTAAAATGTAAAAACACAACGTCATAATATGACATTTAATTTGATGTTAATAAAGTGTGACTTTTTGAAATAGGGTACCTTTACACATGCTTCGTCTGTGTGAGAAGTATCACGCATTTTGGAATGCAGAAACTCACAGAGCCACTGTTAGACATTGGTTTATTCATATGATCATGAATTTTAATTGATCGTATTTTACTTTCTGAACTAGAAGACAAAATATGAGGTGGCCTCTTATAACTTTTTTTCAGTGTAGCAAAAACTTTTAAAAATCTTCTTCTTCAGAACCAGAAGGCCTATGATTTTGAAACTTGGTATGAAGCATCTAGGAATGGAGCTCTACAAAGTTTATATAAATCATGACCCTGGGATGACCTTGACCTATTTTACGGCAAGGTCAACTTAGGTTGCTCATGCATTTGAATGGAAAAAAGTCATGTAATGGCAGAAAACTTGCAAGGAATGAGCAAATGGACAGAAGATTTATGCTTATGAAAATATTTTAGGCCCAGGGGTTGTCTGCCCCTGCCCCGGAGCTATATACATGTAGACGACCATGATATTCAAACAGCTTTTCTCAGAAACTGCTTAGCCAATCAAAGCCAAACTTTATGTGGAGCATCCTAAGGAAGAGGAAATGAAAGTTTATAAATGGTCAAGGTCACATGACCAAGATGGCCACCATGGCTATAAATAGCAATTTTTTTTAAAAATCTTCTTCTTCAGAACCAGAAGGCCTATGATTTTGAAACTTGGCATGAAGCATTAAGGAATGGAGGTCTACAAAATTTGTATAAATCATGACACTGGGATGACCTTGACCTATTTCACGGCAAGGTCAACTTAGATCGCCCATGCATTTGAATGGAGAAAATTGTTAAAATGTCAATTGAAGGACAAAACTTGCAGTTAATTGGCAAATGGACTGAATTTTTATGATTTGAAAAAAGACATTGACTCCAGGAGTTATTCTGACCCTGCCCTAGGGTTATATACATGCATTGTACCATTCAAGTGTAACAAGTTTATTGGTACATGTATATATCTCAGGTCTCAGGTGAGCGTTTACAGGACCATTGGTCCTCTGGTTATTTTATGTTTTCATTGGTCATTTTCTGTTTATATTTATGTTTATGTTATCTGGCTGAATTATACTGACAATATCCGATGAAAAAAAAAAAATTGGAGTAATTTTAGGGTCCGTAGAAATACCAAAACGCACCGAAACACCGGAACGCACATGTAAATACCGGAACGCACTGTAAATATTGGGGTATGAGGCACAAAAGTATGTATGGTGTGCTTTTATTGAGTTGTTTTAAGTGTAATGATTTGGTAATCCAAGATATTTATGGATATTTAAGAATAAAAATCAACTATTTATTGTGCGTTCCTGTGAATTGCAAGTGCGATTGCGTTCCGAATGGGTGATCATCTAAAGGTGTTAAGGTGTTATTTTAACATGTTAAATCAATTATCCATAATATTTATCAGTAATCACGTACTTTATTGTCTTTTTCAGGTTGTCTTTACAGTTTGAAATAGAAGACCTGTCAAATAGTTCATGTTTAAAATTGAAAATTTCATCGTAAATCTTTGATATTTATAACATTTTTGCTCAAAACATAGATGACATAGATTGTGGGTACAATCTATGTTTATTCTTCAAACGATTATAAAAAATGAATTGAAGAAACCGAAGCCGGATTGGTTTCCTTTCATCTCTGTTGTCTTGGCCGCTAAAATTTAATCATTAAAAATGTATACACATTGAGAAGCAGGCGATACATCTGTTATACTATTTTAACTGTTCACAAAGCTTTTCAGCATGTATTTTAAACATACGTAATTCAAACGTACCTACACTCAAAGTAGTCATTCAACTAAGAAATAAAGGGTTTTAGGGTAGCGCTTTGAATTTAAAGGGCGAAATTTCATTTTTTAAAAAAAGTGATAAAATCGGCATCACTGAGACTTATTGTCTAATAAATAGTTATTATATAAATAGAGGATATTCAAAGGTATCTGGCTTTTATTTCATTAGAAAAATGATGATAATAAGCAAGTCGTGTGTCTGTCTATTGGAGAGGAAATAAACATTAAACACTAGTTTAGCAGTAGATATAAGCTAGACGCGTGCATGTCTATTGGGGAAGTAAACAATAATGGACTTTATTTTGGGAGCCGAGATAATACTTGAATTCCAGTTTTCTGCATTAAATATTATTTCATCTTATCAAATTTTATTTTCTTCATTGATGTCTTGTTGATTGGCCAAACAAATAGGTGTAATAGGAATTATTGGTTAATTTGAAGTGAGTCATCTCAAACTAAATTGAATAATTAGTATATTCCCTCTTCATCCTAAATCAGAAATTTCAAGAGGTTGCTGCATGTATATCAACTAAAAGGCTGATATTTTCTTCACAGAGCACAATATTATAATCTGACGAACAAACATGTAAATACCGTACGCACATGTATATAAATATAAAGCTATGAACGTAAATAAAAATGTAAAGCTATGCACCTTGGCGGGTCGGGGGGGGGGGGGAGTCTTGCTTTCAAGAAATGACACTTGTGATAATTCACGCCTAATCCAATTAACGGTAGCGGTACCGATACAGGTAGCAAACATCCAATCAACACCTCTGATAAAAGTAAAAACTGCTTAAACTGGCGCGTGTCGTTAATGAACTTCTTTATTGATCTTCTTTAATTTTGTTTTCTGCAGACAAAGAAAATAAACTTGTGGCTAACCATTTTTATCCAAGATTGAAGCTAATATTAAATATGGTCCAATGTTGATTTTCTTTTCTTAAAATATGTGATGTGATGCATATAATGACCATGTCAGCTGTTCTTGCACAGGGGTAATCAAGTTCCATGATATCCCTTGTCCTAGAGATTACGATGATGACCTGGTGCACTTGTCCAACCAAAATTGTGGCATTCAGAAATACTATTCCCGGATCAGGCTGGTGTTCTGCAGTGCTTGTTCTTGAACAGAAATTATTTTACAAACGGTCCTTTTCAGGGCCATCAATTTTGTCAGAAAGAAAACACCTTAAGAATGTCCCCTGATATGTCCTTATTCCCTTACCCCGTTCCCTAAACAAACACATAGTCCCAGCTTATCAAAGTCTATACAATAAAAACTAGCCGATATATAGGCTACAACAAACATAGCATAAGAAAAAAACAATATTTACAGTGCGTTCCGGTAATTACATGTGCGTTCTGGTGTTTCGGTGCGTTCCGGTTTTTCTATGGACTGGTAATTTTACATTTGAGTCTTTATCACAATCTTTAGGGAGTTTCAGGGATGACCGGGAATATTCAAAGAGTCAGATTTTTTAAAGTCAAATATTTTTCATTGTCTGATTTTCACAGCATGCATTCTAGGTCCAAAACCATCCAACACCGTTCAGTTGGTATTTACTCCCCATATTAGCCTAATGTAATGAAATCAAATGTATTGTTGGCATTTGACCGCAGTCTTTTCGAAAAGCGATGGTCTCTCGGTCAAAACCTGCAAAATTTCATTGGAAGATTTTTAACAAATAAAAATATTTGATTATGGGGACTAATTGCCTTTTGGTATTTCCGTTTGACTTTGTGTATATTTATGCGACGTCATCAGCAGCGAAATAAACGTTTTAACATATAATTAATCTTATACACGAATTTAGGTATATCGATTGCCACAGAACATCTTTAAAAATAAAAATGAACAATATGTATACCCGCTTTAGGACTTAATTATGCAGAAACAAACCAAATAAGATTCTACAGCTTGCAACGTCATTGAGAAATCAAAACAAAACAACGTTAAAAACTACGCGTAACATGCACACACTAAAAGCCGACGTTGCGCAAGCAGTGTGCTCATAAATAATAGTACTGTTTACCCTTAAAAAAGACCAACTATTTATCCCTTGTGTAATTGGCAGAAACCAGTGTTGAGTCATATTTCAAACCTCATTGGAGGTTACAAACCTTGATTGAGGTATACTACTTCAATCCTGACTTGTACTGGACCTGCCAACGTTACCATTGGTAATGTCATGTGGCCATCATTTGTACAAATTATGAATGGTACCAATAATACCAACATTGGTATCAAATGAGGCCTAAATGATTAATACGTGTATGTGTGGTTCCGGTTTCCCTACCTACCCTAAATTTTTTCACCCTACCCTAAACATTATGATGGTCTTTGGTGAGAAAAACAACTAAAATAGCCACTATTTCCAATTTTGAGGACGTTTTCTGTGTTAAATGTTTTGACTATATTAAATAATACTTCCTACCTACCTACCCTAATTCTTGGGGGCATGAATCAGGAACCACACATATATTTCATTTAGGCCTGATGCAGACAAAATACTGCATGGTCAAATCTACCAACGCTGGAAAAGTTAGCCTTTCTTCTCAATTTTAGGCGCCATGGGCCTGTCATTTATTTCATTTTCGTCCATTCAAGGTCTACATGGAAGAATTGCCTCCACCTAGAAACCAGCAGTCTAGATTTGATTTGACCGGAGAGAGCGCCATTACCGCCAGCAATACATCAGAGGCCAGTCCGTCTGCATCCAGATCAACCCTGGACACTCACAGATTACCAGACACTCAACAGTACAGAGTGGACAGAGAAATTGACATGTTTTCTCGTCAAAATCTGACACAAGAATTCCATACGAATAACAGTGAAAGTGCATGTAAAAGCTGTCACAGTTGTGGACAGACATTAAGAATACACAGTACTAGACACAGTACACCCGTCAAGACAAGTGGAAGACCTGGGGATTTCATGCAAAACTCGGAACAGATTGGGTCAGCCTTGAGGGATATGGATGCTGAGCCTTTCAATATGAACAAATTAAAGACAGCAACTGAATACTGTCAGAATGATGGTTCTCAATGGGTTTACTCGACTACAACAGGTGAAAATAAGGTAAATTCTCGGGGGATTTTTAAGATATTTGAGCCGCCGCTTTAGAAAACCAACAATTTGCATATGCGAAAACAAAGGCGCAGACCAACTTAACAATAACCGCGAAGCTGATCAGCGCCTTTGTTTTCGCTACACAGATAGTACAATCTTTCTTCTACTTATATCCAAAATTTCAAGCTTCTAGCCATCTTCTGTGATTGTACAGACTTGTCTGTGTCAAACCTGGTCGGAAACGCAAATTGTTGGTTTTCTCATGTGATGGCTCATTTCACACTTTTGGTAATATCAAAAGGTAATAATAGCATATTTGAGCCGCATCGTGAGAAAACCGGATTTTTGCCTAGGCGAAAACAAAGGCACAGATCAGCTTCGCGGTAACCGCGAAGCTGATCAGCGCCTTTGTTTTCGCTACACGGATAGTACAATTTCTCTTCTTCTTAAATCCGAACTTTCAAGCTTCTAGCCTGCTTCTGTGACTGTACAGGTTGGTTCATGTCGGACCTGGTCGGAAACCCCGAAGACCGGTTTTCTCGCGTCGCGGCTCATTTAGTTTTCATTGAGTTGATCAGACTCAGATCAGACAGATCTAGCACTAACAGTATTTTCATTACGAAAACATGCCCATGCAATATACAGAGATTTGTAAAGTTGTAAAAAATAAAAAAAATTCAGTCAAAATATTTTGATATTTTTCTTATTTTTGCTCAAAACATAGATTGTGGGTACAGCGAGGCAGTTCTAACGAGTACCCACAATCTATAATTTGGAGCAAAAATAAGAAAAATTGGTATACCCCTGCATACCCCAGTTTTACTATCTAAAAAAGGGGTATAAGGGGGTATACATTACATGGACATGTTATCCTGATATAAAGTTACACTAATGCATTTTATCAACATAATGATTCTCTTTTACAGAATCAATCCCTGCCTCCTGTCAAGGAGAAGAGAGAAAAGAAAGAAAGGAAAACAATCACATCAAAAACATTTGCTCACGGTCTAATGGACATGTCTCTGATGACGTCAAATGCCTCTCAACTTCGCTCGGTTATGTCCAATCCCGCACATGAGTTTTATTGGCTTCTAATATACTTGCTCATTCTTTCTGTGATTTTGCAAATATGTTCGGGTATGGTGATGATTGTGTCGGACTTCTTCAAGTCGCAGGTCAAGGAAAAGGACAGACAAAATCAGCGGAAAAGAAAAACACTGAACTTTGTAGCATTAGCTATTATGATGTTGATAACGTCACTGAATGTGATAATCACAGCTTTTAATACTCCAAACCGTACTGTGTATCAAACAATTGCTGCGTCTACAGTGCAACAGCAGCCGATGTTTTCATCATCAGATTATCAGTTACATTCAAACCATACAGAGCTTTGATGGTGACATAATTATACTCATTAGGAAAACATGTCCGTGTAATATATACCCCCTTATACCCCACTTTTATATAGCAAAACTGGGGTATGCAGTGGTATACCTACTTTTCTTATTTTTGCTCCAAAACATACATTGTGGGTACTCGTTACAACCGCCTCGGCGAGGCGGTTCTAACATGTACGCACAATGTATGGCTTGATCGAAAATATCAAAAAACCAATAAATTTTCCAATGAAATGTTCAACTTTTTGCTACTGAAAAAATTCTCTGTATATTGCATGGGCAAGTTTTCGTAATGTTTTAAAAAGGTTAAAACACAATGGCTCAGTGGTAGAGCATCTTACTCTGGGTTTAATCCTACTGTGTTTCCACTGTGTTAGTGGTTAGAGGTTGTTACTTGTATTCTTGAGCAAGGTTAAACCTTCAAAGTAGCGGTTGATACAAAGGGGTACTGGTTAATACGAAGGAGTACTGGTTAATACGAAGGAAGCCTTGGCTCCATCTTGACATGAGTCAAATTGTTGTCTGGGGTGTTCTATACTATACCCTTTGTAACAAATTGAAAATTGATTAAATTGGAAAGTAAGAATAGAGGGACCAGGAGGAATGAAAAACAAGATGGTCTAGGTTGTGATTTATATATTTTTTTATTTTTATAGAAAAATAATAAAAAAGTTAAATGCAAGAAAAATCTTTTTTTGATTTGGACGGACAAGATTTTGTAACAAGCATTACCAGAATGCAATGAAAAATGAGTGAAAATGATATGCTCAAGGTCCTGGGCCTTCTTTCATCAAATTTCTTCAAAAAATTTATAACACAAGCAATATTAATGTAACACTTCTGGGGCAATGATTTGCACACTTTTATCCGGAGACAACCAACATGACTGAGAACAACTAACACAGATGAAATCAATAAACAATAATGTTTGTAACTACACTTCAACCTCATTATAACGTGCCTCATTATTATGCGGTTTTCATTATAACACGGCTATGTCATGGCTCCCAAATCAATTATTTTGCAACATGTCTATAGTAAGCAGCCTCATTATAACACGGTTTCACTTATAACACAATCTCTGCCTCATTATAACACGGTTTCACTTATAACACAATCTCCTTTTATGGACCCAAAGATAGCGTTATAATGAGGTTGTACTGTACCTGTTTTATGGAAAGTTGTTCCCAGACAGGTTTTTCTTATACACATATGAGCCGCCTCGTGGGAAAACCAACAATGTGGTTTCCGAACAGGTCCTACACAAACTGGCCTGTACAAGCACAGAAGAGAGCTAGAAGCTTGAAATTTCGGATTTAAGTACAAGAGGAAATGTACTATCCATGTAGCGAAAACAAAGGCGCTGATCAGCTTCGCGGTTACCGCGAAGCTGATCTGCGCCTTTGTTTTCACCTATGCAGATTGTTGGTTTTCTCACCAGGCGGCTCATACATGTATATACACATTGGTTCCCTTGTCTTAAAAATGCTTCCTAAAAATTTGGCTTTGATTGGCCAAGCGGTTTCAGAGAAGAAGAAGATCATTGAAAATGGGACCGCACGGACGCATCCTATGGTCTATATTTATTTCATTTGCATAAGTTGTTTTGAGTCATGTTGGATGTCTCTGGATAACTGGTGTGGTATGAGCTGCAACACGAGAAAACCAGTCTTTGGGTTTCCGACCAGGGCCGACACAAATCAACCTGTACAGTCAAAGAAGAAGGCTAGAAGCTTGAAATTTTGTATTTAAGAAGAAGAGATATCTGTGTAGGGAAAACAAAGATACTGAGCAGCTGTGCAGTTACCGCACAGCTGATCTGCGCCTTTGTTTTCACATAGGCAAAACTCTGGTTTTCTCATGAAGCGGCTCATCTGTCCTAATATAAAATGAAATGTCAAAAGGGGACCCAGGTTTATAAACTCAACAACATGAGACACATTGTTAGAAAACCTCTTTGTGGCTTCAGTCCAACAAACTACTGTACAACTCTCGAAGCCTTTTTAAAAGGTTGTAACACATTATATGGCAACAATTTACATGAAATGAAGACGTCTTAGTTAACGGAAAAAAATGACAATGCAGTCATCATCTTGATAACAGGGATAGGGTGCTTATTTGAGATAATGGTATTAAGGCAGTTGTCATTGATTCTCGAGCGTGATTTTGTTTTTATTCAGTTTTATGTCCATTTTAAGATTATTTCAGCTCATATGAGATGGGCCAATCAGTAGGTGGGGCGAAAATGAAAGAACCCCGAGAAAACCACCTGGCACACCCGCAACCAGAACTTGGCACGTCTCATGTGCCTGTGTGGAGCTCGAACCCACATCAGACACGGGTGAGATGATCAAATGGTTGAGCTAGGTAATCAAACGTGAAGTAAGCGGAGAGCAGTACACATCAGAAAATATAATGCTTAGCCATTCCAACTGAAGACATGCATCCAAAGAATAAGGTAAAACTATTTAACACCCATCATCAGATAACACCTTACATGTTTCATTGGATAACAATTAAAAATGACATTCACAAAGTACATAAATTTACATAACAAAAAAATTGTACATCACGAAAACATGTCCGTGTAATGTACCAGTATACCCCCTTGAACCCCACTTTTATATAGCAAAACTTGGGTATGCAGGGGTTTACATAATTTTGCTCTAAAACATAGAGTGTGGGTACTAGTCAGAACCGCCTCGGCGAGGCGGTTTTAATGTGTACCCACAATCTATGTTTTGAGCAAAAATGAGAAAAAAATATCGAATTTTACAACTTTAGAAATCACTGTATATTGCATGGGCAAGTTTTCGTAATGTATTAAGTATAAATGAATTAGTGGCGATATATCTACAAAGCTATGAAAAGTCTTTCCAGAAGACATTAATGTGAATTGTATATGAACCGAATCTAGAGAAAAACACAGTCTTCGGGAGTTCCGACTTGGACTGACAAGCCAGTCTTTATAGTCACAGAAGAAGGCTAGAAGCTTCCGCCTCATGGGAAAACCAACAATCTGCATAGGCGAAACCAAAGACGCAGATCAGCTTCGCGGTAACCGCGAAGCTGATCAGCGCCTTTGTTTTCGCTACCTGGATAGTATAATTCCTCTTCTACTTAAAGACGAAATTTCAAGCTTCTAGCTCTTTTCTGTGCTTGTACAGGCCGGTTTGTATCGGACCTGTTCGAAAACCACAGAAAGAGAAGAGACAGAGTTGTTGTGTAGCAAAAACAAAAGACACTGATGGACTGTAAAGCTCATCTGAGTCTTTGTTCATGCCCGGATCCAGAGGGGGGGGGGGGGGGACCGGGGGTCCGGACCCCCCCCCCCTGGAATTTAAAAATTTTTACCTAAAAAAAGGTAATTTCCGGATTTTTTGGGGGTTGGACCCCCCTCGTCTGTGACCAAAAATTACCATTTTCGTTGGACCCCCTCTCATGAAAATTTCTGGATCTGCGCATGTTGTTTTTTTGCATAGGCAAAATGCCCATTTTCTAATGATGCAGCTCATATACACTATGTTCTACAAGTAACAAAATCAAATTTTGATGAAAGTTACATTATATACATGCGCGGATCCAGAGGGGGGGACCGGGGGTCCGGACCCCCCCTGGAATTTGAAAATTTTACCTTAAAAAAGGTTATTTCGGGATTTTTTGGGGGTTGGACCCCCCTCGTCTGTGACCAAAAATTACCATTTTCGTTGGACCCCCACTCATGAAAATTTCTGGATCTGCGCATGTTGTTTTTTTGCATAGGCAAAATGCCCATTTTCTCATGATGCAGCTCATATACACTATGTTCTACAAGTAACAAAATCAAATTTTGATGAAAGTTACATTATATACAACTTCAGTGTTCAAAAATAAATACATACATGGTTTTTGGTGATAATTTGGACAGTACAAACTTGATGATTTTTTGTTACATTTATGTTTTATCGTTAACTGCTTTAAAGTAATGTGTCGAATGAAACATCCATGTTTGGATCACATAGAAAATTCTTTAAAAAAAAACCAAACAAGTAGCCCAAGGGCAACCATCGCTCACCTGAGTCAGGAAGTACAGTCACTGAACAAAAGTAAAATAGTTAGGGTTTTTACATTATATGGGCATAATGAAAATGGGACCGCACGGACGCATCCTATGGTCTATATTTATTTCATTTGCATAAGTTGTTTTGAGTCATGTTGGATGTCTCTGGATAACTGGTGTGGTATGAGCTGCAACACGAGAAAACCAGTCTTTGGGTTTCCGACCAGGGCCGACACAAATCAACCTGTACAGTCAAAGAAGAAGGCTAGAAGCTTGAAATTTTGTATTTAAGAAGAAGAGATATCTGTGTAGGGAAAACAAAGATACTGAGCAGCTGTGCAGTTACCGCACAGCTGATCTGCGCCTTTGTTTTCACATAGGCAAAACTCTGGTTTTCTCATGAAGCGGCTCATCTGTCCTAATATAAAATGAAATGTCAAAAGGGGACCCAGGTTTATAAACTCAACAACATGAGACACATTGTTAGAAAACCTCTTTGTGGCTTCAGTCCAACAAACTACTGTACAACTCTCGAAGCCTTTTTAAAAGGTTGTAACACATTATATGGCAACAATTTACATGAAATGAAGACGTCTTAGTTAACGGAAAAAAATGACAATGCAGTCATCATCTTGATAACAGGGATAGGGTGCTTATTTGAGATAATGGTATTAAGGCAGTTGTCATTGATTCTCGAGCGTGATTTTGTTTTTATTCAGTTTTATGTCCATTTTAAGATTATTTCAGCTCATATGAGATGGGCCAATCAGTAGGTGGGGCGAAAATGAAAGAACCCCGAGAAAACCACCTGGCACACCCGCAACCAGAACTTGGCACGTCTCATGTGCCTGTGTGGAGCTCGAACCCACATCAGACACGGGTGAGATGATCAAATGGTTGAGCTAGGTAATCAAACGTGAAGTAAGCGGAGAGCAGTACACATCAGAAAATATAATGCTTAGCCATTCCAACTGAAGACATGCATCCAAAGAATAAGGTAAAACTATTTAACACCCATCATCAGATAACACCTTACATGTTTCATTGGATAACAATTAAAAATGACATTCACAAAGTACATAAATTTACATAACAAAAAAATTGTACATCACGAAAACATGTCCGTGTAATGTACCAGTATACCCCCTTGAACCCCACTTTTATATAGCAAAACTTGGGTATGCAGGGGTTTACATAATTTTGCTCTAAAACATAGAGTGTGGGTACTAGTCAGAACCGCCTCGGCGAGGCGGTTTTAATGTGTACCCACAATCTATGTTTTGAGCAAAAATGAGAAAAAAATATCGAATTTTACAACTTTAGAAATCACTGTATATTGCATGGGCAAGTTTTCGTAATGTATTAAGTATAAATGAATTAGTGGCGATATATCTACAAAGCTATGAAAAGTCTTTCCAGAAGACATTAATGTGAATTGTATATGAACCGAATCTAGAGAAAAACACAGTCTTCGGGAGTTCCGACTTGGACTGACAAGCCAGTCTTTATAGTCACAGAAGAAGGCTAGAAGCTTCCGCCTCATGGGAAAACCAACAATCTGCATAGGCGAAACCAAAGACGCAGATCAGCTTCGCGGTAACCGCGAAGCTGATCAGCGCCTTTGTTTTCGCTACCTGGATAGTATAATTCCTCTTCTACTTAAAGACGAAATTTCAAGCTTCTAGCTCTTTTCTGTGCTTGTACAGGCCGGTTTGTATCGGACCTGTTCGAAAACCACAGAAAGAGAAGAGACAGAGTTGTTGTGTAGCAAAAACAAAAGACACTGATGGACTGTAAAGCTCATCTGAGTCTTTGTTCATGCCCGGATCCAGAGGGGGGGGGGGGACCGGGGGTCCGGACCCCCCCCCCTGGAATTTAAAAATTTTTACCTAAAAAAAGGTAATTTCCGGATTTTTTGGGGGTTGGACCCCCCTCGTCTGTGACCAAAAATTACCATTTTCGTTGGACCCCCTCTCATGAAAATTTCTGGATCTGCGCATGTTGTTTTTTTGCATAGGCAAAATGCCCATTTTCTAATGATGCAGCTCATATACACTATGTTCTACAAGTAACAAAATCAAATTTTGATGAAAGTTACATTATATACATGCGCGGATCCAGAGGGGGGGACCGGGGGTCCGGACCCCCCCTGGAATTTGAAAATTTTACCTTAAAAAAGGTTATTTCGGGATTTTTTGGGGGTTGGACCCCCCTCGTCTGTGACCAAAAATTACCATTTTCGTTGGACCCCCTCTCATGAAAATTTCTGGATCTGCGCATGTTGTTTTTTTGCATAGGCAAAATGCCCATTTTCTCATGATGCAGCTCATATACACTATGTTCTACAAGTAACAAAATCAAATTTTGATGAAAGTTACATTATATACAACTTCAGTGTTCAAAAATAAATACATACATGGTTTTTGGTGATAATTTGGACAGTACAAACTTGATGATTTTTTGTTACATTTATGTTTTATCGTTAACTGCTTTAAAGTAATGTGTCGAATGAAACATCCATGTTTGGATCACATAGAAAATTCTTTAAAAAAAAACCAAACAAGTAGCCCAAGGGCAACCATCGCTCACCTGAGTCAGGAAGTACAGTCACTGAACAAAAGTAAAATAGTTAGGGTTTTTACATTATATGGGCATAATGTGGCCATCTTGGTCATGTGATTTTTATATACATATTGGTTCCACCTTCCTATAGATGCTTCAAATAAAATTTGGTTTGGATTGGCCAAGCAGTTGCAGAGGAGAAGATGTTTGAATATTATGATAAATTACATGACTTGAATATTGCCTCGGGGTGGGGGCAGAAGAGCCCCTGGTGTTAATTTTGTTCAGAATCATTAATATTCAGTCCTACTGCCCATTTCCTGCAAGATTTTTCCATTTAAATGACATTTTAACAGTTTTCCCCATAACAATGCATAGGCAACCTATGTTGACCTTACCGTAAAATAGGTCGGGTCATCACAGGGTCACGATTTATATATACATTGTAGTACTTGAGTCTTGAGTCACTGATGTTTCATGTCAAGATTCGTCAAAATCTGTCCACTGTTTCTGGAGAAGATTTTTAAAGGGTTTTTACCATGTATGGCGGCCATCTTGGTCATGTGACCTGGATTACTTATATACACATTGGTTCCCCTTTCCTATAGATGCTTCAAATAAAATCATGTGTATTGCCCCAGGTGGGGGCATATGAGCCCCAGGGGTCCATTTTTTTTTCAGAATCATTATCATTTAATTCTACTACCCATTTCCTGCAAGATTTTCCCTTTAGATGACATTTTAACAGTTTTTCCCATTGAAATGCATACAGGACCTAAGTTGACCTTGCTGTAAAATAGGACAAGGTCATCACAGGGTCATGATTTATTTATACATTGAAGTTCTTGAGTTATCGCTGCTTCATGCCCGGTTTCAATGAAATTGGTCCACCGGGTTTGGAGAAGATTTTTGAAGGGTGTTTACCATATATGTGCATGGCGGCCATCTGGTTCATGTGACCTGGATTATTTATATACATATTGGTTCCCCCTTCCTATAGATGCTTCATACAAAATTTGGCTTTGATGGGCCAAGCGGTTTCAAAGAAGATCTTTAAAATTGTGAACACACGGATGGACACACGCACGGACGCCGGCTCGAGTGCCGTCCTATAAGCTCCCCATAAGCCTTCAGCTCAGGTGAGCTACAACAAAAATGGACACCATAGTGGTTTAGTCACTCCCCTTGAAAACCAGAGGTCACAAGCTTGAATCTGCACTTCTCTAGTATTTCAGAGGTCCAATGTCCATATGAGAATGACCTTAGAGTTGAGTGGGATGTAGAGCATTACCATCAATACACTTAAAGAAATGCATAGACAAGAAATCACAGATAATTTTAACAAAAAATCACTAGCAATATAAAATGTTTAACAAAAAATTAAGTAATCTCAAACAAATAAATCCTTTTGATCTGCCAGCAGATATTTCACTTTCATTGATTCAGTATATACAAGTCACCCCAGAAGATATTGAAGGGTCAGCAATGAGCATATTTGAAAATAGACAATCTTACATAAGTATACATTGTTGTTATGGACGTCATCAATAATCTTATGTGTTTGGGCAAAAGTGTTAATACATGTGTTAACACTTTTTATGACATGACATTAACCACTGGAAAACAGCGACATCATAATATGATAAAACACATTATTAGAACATGGGCTTATTTCCAAATTTTAGTAACAAGTAACAGTTACAAAAGATTCATGATTTTCGATTATTATAATTCAGAAATTAGATTTACACATCATGACATGATTTTTTTCTGTTATTACAGTCATAAGAAAACCGTCATGTTTGCCTATGGGAAAACAAAGGCGCAGATCAGCTGTGCGGTAACTGCACAGCTGATCAGTGCCTTTGGTTTCACCATAGAAAGTACTATGATTCCTTAATCCAAAATTTTAAGCTACTAGCCATCTTCTGTGACTGTACAGGCCGGTTTGTGTCAGACCTGGTCTTAAACCCAAATACCATTTTTCACTCGCCAAGTCTCAGATGATGGAACATGTTTTCTTGTTGTAGATTATATTTTCTCCTTCAAAATCATCATCACTCGGTAGTTTCCTGATTCCGTCGAGGATGCGTAGGTTAGGAATGTACCTGAATACTCTGAAAAAATTAAAATTTCTTAATATCACACATGTATGGGGCTAAAATCATTAGAATTTGAACCGACGCATGAGAAAATCAACAATTTGGGATTTCTGGCTGGGTCCGACACAAACCGACCTGTACCGTCACAGAAGCAGGCTAGAAGCTTGAAAGTTTAGATTTAAGAAGAAGAGGAATTGTACTTTCTGTGTAGCAAAAACAAAGGCGCTGATGAGCTGTGCAGTACTGCACAGCTCATCTGCGTCTTTGTTTTCGCCTATGCATGTTTTTGGTTTTCTCATGCGTGTGCTCATTTGTATTATTCAGCCCTATCATATGAATATAAACAAGCAGGAATAAGATTTCAGACAATCAAATGGTCCAGGCCCCGAGGTTATAATTTTTTTTCAAGCTCAGCTCAGCTGAACTGCTCATAAATGTTAAAATAGTCAAAAATTGTGGAAAATTTAAGTCCAAAACTCAAAAAATGGTAATTTATCCTGCTCATAAATGTTAAAATACCAACAGTTGTTGGCATTTTAACATTTATGAGCAGGATAAATTTTAGTCTCAGCTGAGTTGAGCATGAAAATAGTTTTATAACCTCGGGCCCAGATTGCATGCCAGGTTCTATTATTGTAAAATGTTTTCTAGACTCAGTTCAGCTTTGCATGAAAGTATGAGATTTATCCTGCTAATACATAAGCAAAATTGCCTAAAAGAATGAAACTATGGTCAACTCCATAAATTGTTGGTACTTAAACATTTATCAGAATAATTTTTCATCAGGAAAACATGTCCATGAAATGAATACCCCCTCATTCCCCACTTTTATATAATAAAACTGGGGTATATGGGGATAGACATATTCTTCATATTATTGATCCAAAACATAGACTGTGGGAACTTGTTAGCAATGTATACTAATAATCAATTTGTGCAAAATTTTTAAAAAATATCACTTTTTTTTGTATGAATATTTTTTGCAGCTATTAAAATCTGTGTATTGAATGTGTGAGTTTTTGTAATGATAAATTTGAGCCGCATCGTGAGAAAACCGGATTTTTGCCTATGCAAAAACAAAGGCGCAGATCAGCTTCGCAGTTACTGCGAAGCTGATCAGCACCTTTGTTTTCGCTACACGGATAGTACAATTTCTCTTCTTCTTAAAACCGAAGTTTCAATCCTCTAGACTTTTTCTGAAACTGTACAGGCCGGTTTGTGTCAGACCTGGTCCAAAACCCCAAAGATCGGTTTTCTCGCGTCGCTGCTCATTTTATTCTCAGATGACTGAGTGCAATAGCTCAATCTACAGAATGTGACTTGATCTTTAAAACTGACTTCCGAAAAGTGATTTATTATTCAACAAATAAAATATAAAGGTTTTCTTAAATAAATCATTCTCAGATAAATTATTAGCTACATGTTATAAATTATTAGCTACATGCAATATGTAGCTATACATTCCAGTGTTTTTATATGGGACTTTCTCTGCATTTTGGGTCTTGTGGAGGTACGATGTTGATGTCACAAAACGTGAAAGAAAGCTGACGTCACTCTGTGTGCAATGTTAATTGGATTTTTGCACACTCAGACACTAGTTATAATACAATGTTTAAGGACAAAGGTTGAAAATTATAAACTTACTAATTCTGTAATATTTAGTCACCATTTACTTCAAGGGACAACAATGCCACTATATCTCGGTGTTACAAACATGTTGTATAAGTCCAATTAATTTCTTTATCAATTAAAAACCTACTGTAAGATACAAAATTATTGAGGATGGTGAGTGGTTTCCAAATTTGTCTCATTTAGTTAGCGCAATTTATTTCAAGTTTTGGAAATATATTATAAACATAACCAGAGGACCATTGGTCCTGAGAACGCTCACCTGAAGCCTGATCTTGGAGTATGAAGTCATCATGAAATGACCTTGACCTTGAATACTCACACACCTTTATTGACTTCACAAGCTTCACAAGTTGTCTGCATCTGCAAAGTTTCAGGTCTCAGGCTGCAATAGTTACCAAACCCAGTGATTTCTGAGAAAACCATAATTTTAATTTTGATATTTAAATGACCTTGGGTCAATGTCAACAAATGACCTTGGCCTTCATTAATTACTTACCTTCATTGACTCCATTAGTTGTCTGCATCTAGCAACTTTCAGGTCTCAGGCTGCAACAGTTTCCAAAATATCCATTGTTTTCGCCTTTTCCCATGTAAAAGCCTATGTTTCCAAAATTGACCTTGCCATAAAATAGGTCAAGGTCATCCTAGGGTCATCATTTCAACAAACTATGATGGGCTGGAGTCCCAAATGCTACATACCAAGTTTTGCGTAAATCGGCCAGCCGGTTCTGGAGAAGATTTTTGAGTGGTTTTTACCATAGTTGGGCATGTCAGCCATCTTGGTCATGTGACCCAAAATTTGCGATCACAATTTCGTTCCCCCTACCCATGGACGCTCCACATAAAATTTCACTTTGATTGGCCAAGCAGTTTCAGAGAAGAAGATCTTTGAAAAGTGTGTATGGACGACAGACTGGCCAAGGTCAAGAGATGACCTTGACCTAAATAAATCACATACCTTCATCTACTCCATTAGTTGTTTGCATCTACCACTTTTCAGGCATCAGGCTGCAATAGTTTTCAAAAAATCCATAGTTTTCACTTTTTCCCATGTTAAAGCCTATGTTTCCAAAATTGACCTTGCCGTAAATTAGGTCAAGGTCATCCTAGGGTCATCATTTTATCAAACTATGATGGGCTGGAGTCTCAAATGCTACATACCAAGTTTCGTGAAAATCGGCCTGCCGGTTCTGGAGAAGAAGATTTTTGAGTGGTTTTTACCATATATGGGCATGGCGGCCATCTTGGTCATGTGACCTGGATTTCGCGATCAAACTTTCGTCTCCCCTACCCATGAATGCTCCACATAAAATTTCACTTTGATTGGCCCAGCAGTTTCAGAGAAGAAGATCTTTGAAAAGTGTGAATGGACGACAGACTGGTCAAGGTCAAGAGATGACCTTGACCTAAATTAATCACATACCTTCATCTTTTCAGGCCTCAGGCTGCAATAGTTTTCAAAAAATCCTTTGTTTTCACTTTTTCCCATGTAAAAGCCTATGTTTCCAAAATTGACCTTGCCGTAAAATAGGTCAAGGTCAACCAAGGGTCATCATTTTATCAAACTATGATGGGCTGAAGTCCCCGATGCTACATACCAAGTTTCGTGGAAATCGGCCCACCGGTTCTGGAGAAGAAGATTTTTGAAGGGTTTTTACCATATATGGGCGTGGCGGCCATCTTGGTCATGTGACCTGGATTTCGCGATCAAACTTTAAATGCCACTACCCAAGGAGGCTCCACATAAAATTTCAACTTGATCGGCCAAGCGGTTTCAGAGAAGAAGATCTTTGAAATTGTGGACAACGGACGGACGCCGGAGCATGGGTATACTATAAGCTCACCTGTGAGCCTTCGGCTCAGGTGAGCTAAAAATTGTAAAATGTTAAAAACTGAATTTCCGTCTTTCACTCCAAAAGACCCAACATGCCAGTTACTGTCACATTTACGAAAGATTGAATAGCTAACACAGAAATTGGCTTATCCTCTAACTGTCGAGTTATAAAGTGGTTGTTATGTACATACATTTGTCTGTAGTTGATCATGAATGAGACGGGGTTGCCTTTCAGGGTTAGTTCTTGTATAGGTGTAGACGCCAATCTGTCCATGTACGAGAATGTGTTCACATTGTTGTTGGTCAGGGTAAGGCATCTGATCCTGGGTGTCGTTGGTAATTGCTGCAAGAAATAAATGAGTTCTTTAACCCATTATTGATGAGTGGATTTTCCCATCATTATCATTTGGGTTAGTCCACTTTTATTTTTAGCAAATTCAAGAGTAATTTTTGGATTCTATTCAATTTTTCTGATGAAAATTCTCTAAGCAAACAGAATAGGTATTAAATGTGACTTTTGAAATTATAACAGTTTTGGAATAGCCAAAACATCAAATTGTCACTGGCTGTTATTGACATCGCTCCACCCATACGCATGGCCTAGATCATGCTAGTTGTCAATGTTTTTCATTAGGAAAGGAAGAAGATTAAGAATTCTGTTTCATCTAAATAAAGAATATATACTTACCCAGAATGATGTGAGATAGTTTTGATTCAGATTCAGAGATTCACACCTAGAAAAGTAAACATAATTCAAACAATTTTGGTTATGCAATATCCCAGGGGGGGTACTCTCATTTTTTGTGGATACATAGGCGAGGCCCCAGCTTCTACCCCCAAACCCAAAAAATTACTGAGATTTGCTGACCACCCCAAAAAAATACCAGTCCTATCAGGCATACCCAAAAAAATACTTGAACTTTTAGCTTACCCCAAAAAATTACGTATTCATCTTTTTTATGCCTATTGATGAAATTTTATCACACCCATATGATCTAAGCTGTTGGTGGGACGTTAAATCCCAAATCAACCAACCAACAGAACACGTCACAATACAGTTAGTATATATGTAGGAACTAGGAAGTAAATACCAAGTTGGATAAAATTTAAAGATTTTATTTATTCTCAAAGTGTAAGTCTTATGATGGTTTTGATTCCATTTGATTTGCAATCCAAACAACATCATCATGATCAAGCTTCCAAAATTTCACCGAGACCAGTCATAAGGCATATGGTCGCAAACAAAATTGAATCTTAAGGGCTTGTAAGACATAAGTGTAAGCCACTCTTATCTTTATAGAAATAAAGAGATTTCCCAAGAAATGTGCAAAACCCAAAAAATTACTTAGAATTATAGATGACCCCAAAAAAATAATTCAGAAAAGGCATGACCCCAAAAAAATATCCATAAAAAGTTCACTACCCTAAAAAATAACTAGTTTTTCTGAAAACCCAAAAAAATACGGAAATTCAAAATTTTGACCCCAAAAAAGTCAGCCTCGCCTATGTATACAGAAATTTTCAGAGTACCCCCCCTGGGTGCAATATACAGTGAAATTATTAAAAGCTATAAAACTGACAAATTTTAGTACAAAAAATAACATTTTTCTTATCTTTGCTTAAAACATGTATGTTGGGTACACATTGCCTCACCAAGAAAAGAGGTTTTGTCAAACCATTCATACATGAGATTTAAGTTTGGTTGTACTCTGGAGGTTTTAAAATTACAAAGCACATTTTGAATTATGTCATATGAAATCCCAATTTTGGGTAGAAATCCCATAAAATGGAAGCAATGTCCAGATATGACCATGGCTGTTGACTTAGATATAAAGCAACACATCAAACAAACAAACCTGATTCACACCTTTACGCTGAAAACCTAACTCACACCTTTATATTGACAGAAAGAATCTTACAGTGGAAATGTATGCCGTCTCAGGTCCGTAAGTTTGTTGCTGACAAGATTAATTGTGATGGCCGAGTACAGAGTTCCCAGAATTCTGTGGAAGTTCCACCTCTGGTAGTTGTGGGCAAGCTCCTGGAAACTCAGATTAATGGCCTGAAATTAAAATGTTTTACAATTATTTTATATGAGCAGGGGACAGACAAGTATTATGTGATGTAAGCAGCCTCATGAGAAAATCTTATTTCTGCATACAGAAAGTATAACAACAACTTCCAGATACTGGCTGCAAGCAAGGCTATCAGTATACACCCCCCCACAATATATATATATATATATATATATATATATATATATATATATATATATATATATATATATATATATATATATATATATATATATATATATATCTGAAGCAGGCCAGCTGGCCAATATCTGCAAGGAAACATTAAAAGGTATAGGATGAGTTGATTTCACAAAGAATGCACTTTAAGCACTGTGGCAGACATTATGTATTATACACTTAAAAAGTTCCATAACTTTTGCAAAACTGACTCTCTGGACCCTAAATTCATACCACATGTGTTGTCTGATGGTGCAAATGTGGTGAAAATTTGAACAAAATCAGAAAAAAGCTTCTTACGTTATTCAGCAAATGTCCAAAAGTTGATGGAATGACGCAATAACGGACATGCTATTATACAACAGACAACAGTATACCCCGCTAAAACTGTTTTGTGGGGTATAAAGATGCCATCAGCTGCTCTATAACATTGCAGCTATTTAACAATTTTGTTTTCACTGCAATGAAAAGGAAGTTTTTTTCTATTTTTGCTCTAAAACATAGATTGTGGATACTCCAAGGCAGCTCAAACATGTATGGGTCCACAATCTATGTTTTGAGATAAAACTTAATATCAAATTTTTTCCACAAAAATCATCAGTTTTTACAGCTGAAAAGATACTGTGTTTAGCATGGGCACGTTTTCGTAATGCCATGACATTGTTTTAATTTTGTTGTTCAGAACTTGGCATGCATAAATATCCCCTTTAAAATAATGGATCCATGTCGAAAAACTAAAAAAATATTTGAGCCGCTGCACAAGAAAACCAACAATCTGCATATGCGAAAACAAAGGTGCAGATCAGCTTCGCAGTAACTGCGAAGCTGATCAGCGCCTTTGTTTTCGCCACACGGATAGTACAATTCCTCTTCTACTTATATCCAAAGTTTCAAGCTTCTAGCATTCTTCTGTGATTGTTCATAACCACATTGTTGGTTTTCTCATGACAAGGCTCCTTTATCAAACCTTGGCCTCCTCCCACTTCTCCAACTCATTCATGTGATTCTGTCTAGCTATTCCCTGGAGTGAGTGGTGTATTGGTACTCCTTCTTCCTCCAGTATGTAGAAATCTTTCTCTTTCTCAGGAGGGCCTGTAACATCAGGAAAACATGTCAGTGAAATGTATACCCCCCCCCCCATATCCCACCTACCTGTATATAGTAAAACTGGGGTGAACAGCCTAGTACAGGGGCATACATTTTTTCTTATTTTTGACCCAAAATATACAGTGTTACTTGTGGATACACTTCGCAATCTATGTTTTGAGCAAAAATATTTAAATTGCTAACTTTTTTCCAATAAAATTTTCAAGTTTTACAGCTGAAAAAATCTCTGCGTAATTGCATGGGCGAGTTTTCTTAATGAAGAGCTTGGGTATCAGTGAAAAAACCTTTCTTCAGGAATTTTGATCAAGTAAGATATAAAATGGACAGGTTAGCCACTGAAGATGTTTAGACACTTGGATTTTTGATTTGGAATTTGGATGTGTACTACTGAGCCGTGACATGAGAAAACAGTTCTTGGGGGTTTCCAACCAGGTATGACACAATGTGTTGACAAAACAGGTTTCACCAACCCGTTACCATGCAGCTTATCTGTGCCTTCGATTCACATGTTTATGCAACATATGATACTAAATTTCACATGAAGTGTCTCTTTTTTTTTGGCTGAGTTTTAAACATAAACATGTAATGAGTAGCGTTTAAAATAATTTTACACTAGAAGGGTGTTTGAAAACTAATAGTTAACAAGTTGGCTTCTTTAAAAAGAAACCAATGAAAAGGTCAGCAGCTGTTTGTTATAAGAGATTCCCTTTGCTCTAGATTTCAGTGTTGTTGATTCTCTGGTTCGTCATTAATTTCGATTCTCATACATTTCAGTTTCGTTTCCTATACATGAATGTCGTTTCTTGTAATGAACATTGACCAGTGTGCATATCTGTTGCTCAAGGCAATGACCAAAATTTTTGATGTTATGGAATGAAAGCCAGTACTAAAGGGAACACGATTAAAATCAATATGTCGATTTGTAGAAAACCAATTTGCAGTGAAGTCAATTTGTGACAGAGTTCTGAATTTTGACCCGCAGCCACACTACCAGAAATAGACCTATAGTGCGATGTGATGGACTTAAAGTCAGCCGTATAGAGTTTCTATAGTTTCTGTACCCCTCGTCATGGTATATACGATGTAAACCTAGATGCGCTATGATAAGCAGTCACCACGATCGAGACTGCTTGCTAGATATTTACTGTTATTTGACGGGGAGTGTCAACATTTGATAAATTAAATTGATTGCCGTGAACTGTCTAGTCACTATAGACGGGTTCACTAGCTTTTAGTAAGCGCTTTATGTGATAAAACGCGTAATTGAGGGAGAGCAGTCGATCATGGGTACAATTTTCTTCATATTCAAAGTAAACACTGTGGAAAAGGTCCTGAGGGACCTTTTCCAATAAATATGTTTCCAGCAAACAAACATTATAATATGAGCCGCATCCTGAGAAAACTGGCGTTTTGCATATTATGCAAACACAAGACGCAGATCAGCTAGGCAGTAACTGCAAAGCTGATAGGCACCTATGTTTCCTTCACATGGATAGTATGATTCCTCTACTTTCTAAATCTAAAATTTCCAGTCTCTAGCCATCTTCTATGCTTGTGTCAGACCTGTTTGGAAACCACATTGCTGGTTTCTCAGAACGTGGCTCATTATTACATGTAATATATAGAGATTATCATATGACAATTTTCATATCGTACCTCATATCAATGCGAGAGTCTCGGGATTCGAGGGTTGATACGTGGGTACGATATGTAAATTATCATATCGTAATCTTTTTATAATATATTTTAATTCATGACCATTTTTTCCCTTTCTTTGTTTTATTTATTTATTTTATTTTATTTTATTTTATTTATTTATTTTGACATACCGCCAAAGCGTGCAGTAGAGCGGATATTATTTCCACATTAGCACAAATCGAAAATTCGTCTCAACATGACAAAATGCTGTTGCCTGTGACATAAAACCACAATCCAAACAAATCTAAAATGCCTGCGTTACACTACCAAATGAACTCAATACAATAGGAGCCGAGTGCTCCGAATATAATTTTATTAGCCAATCATTTGGTGATACGGCTTTTTCTCCCTAGGGATGATATGGGTCACGTGGGTATGTGAGCATTTGGTGATATGGCTTTAAAGTTTTTCTCCCAAGGGAGTGATATGGGTTTTATCTATTTTTGAACGGATACGGCTTTCGAGATACTGTGCCGCGATACGTGAATGTAATTCTTGTCTGTATCGCATATGCAAAAAGAACATATTTTGTAGTAAATATATAATAAATTAATTTAATTTCATAAACAGTATGACATACCTCTTCTAACCCTAGGTGCATGTAGCTCTGTTCCATGTAGTTCTGTTTGTCTCAAGTCATGCCACACAGAGTACTTGAATTTATGAGATGGGAGCTGCTGATTGGAAAAAATATATCAAAAAGAATTAGAGCCATCCATTGATATGAGCCGCCTCATGGGAAAACCAACAATATGGTTTCCGAACAGGTTCGACACAAACCAAGCTGTACAAGCACAGAAGCTGGCTAGAAGCTTGAAATTTTGGATTTAGAAAGTAGAGTAATTGTACTATCCATGTAGCGAAAACAAAGGCGCTGATCAGCTTCGCGGTTACCGCGAAGCTGATCTGCGTCTTTGTTTTCGCATATGCAGATTGTTGGTTTTCTCATAATGCGGCTCATATGTGCCTGTATATTATTGTACAGGCTTTGTTCATTCATTTTTAACCAATCACGATTAAAAATAAATCGGAAATAAATGCTACATGTACTTGAAAGCTTATCCAACAAACTCAAGCTCTTAAGCTTCCTAGAACTTCCTGCAGTTCCTTAAAGGGGGATTCTGCAAAAAATATCAAATGATACCAATATTTGTTTTATCAAATGATACCAATTAATATTTGTTTTAACTGAAAATTGACATTTTATCTATCTTGAAATATTGACAGCATACTCTGAACATTAGGAAAACATGTCCATGCAATGAATATCCCCTTATACCCCACTTTTATATAGTAAAACTGGGGTATAAGGGGGTATACCTATTTTTCTTATTTTTGCTCCAAAACATAGATTGTGGGTACTCGTTAGAACCGCCTCACCGAGGCGGTTCTAACGTGTACCCACAATCTATGTTTTGAGCAAAAATAAGAAAACTATCACAAATTTTCTACTGAAAATTTTCAGTTTTAACAACTTTAAAAATCTCTGTATATTGCATGGGCATGTTTTCATAATGAAGATAATTCAATTACCTGTGGCAGATAGGTCAGGCCATTTTGATTGATATTGCTGTGTGGGACCTTTCCCACTGTTATGGTTGTCCCAGTTGTGTCCGTGGCAACTGTCTGTCCAGTTGCAGCTGTAGAGCCTGTCTCATGGCTGTCAGCAATACTACAAAGATATATTATATGACTACAAAACTTGTCCTTATTCTGATTTATTTCCGGTGTTGAATCAGTATATGAAGATATAGGTTAGAATGCTTAATCATTTGATCAACTCACTCCTGTGTCTGGTGTGGGTTTGAGCCCCACACAGGGCAAATGTGAGACAAGTCAAGTTCTCCTTGCAGATGTGCTATGTTTTTATTCATGGTTCTCCAGTTTTCTCACGGCATCTACTAATTGGCTTGTCTCATATGAGCTGAAATAATCTTGAAAGGGATGTAAAATGGAATCAAGAAAAAATGAGGATATTATGTAGAGGTCTCCTCTTTCAAGAGGGAACTTTGACACCCTTGTCCACAGGGGTAAATATGGTCAAATGACACTTCCTTTGCTGCTGTCTGAGTATTGTATATAATTCTTCTTCTACTTGGTACTGCCAACAGTCAATTGCTAAATAAAACTGGGAGGCGCTGTCGGAAAACAGCTAGAAATTATGAAAAATGAGTTCTGGGAAAGAATGAGTTCGTGTGGTATTTAGCACGTGAATAAGGTACAAGGAAATGGAGATTACAGGTTTCAGTGAGATGGTGGTGATCTACAGTAACAAGTTGCAGTTGATTGATTTTGTAAAGCATTGTGAGGGAATTTTGGATTCTTCTGTATGTCCTAGAGTCTAGGTTACACTACTGGTGAAGCTGTAGTCATTCACAACATTGATGCGCATAATAATCAGCTATGTGGGTGTCGCAGTATCTATAGATAGGTAGATCACAGGCAAAAATTGATTAAGTTGCTGTCGACTCCTAGCTGTAAAATGTATGATGTCAGCCGAATCGAAATCTGACGGATGACAGGCATATCGGACAATGACACAACTGTGGTGCCATTTTTATTAATTATTAACCCTTGAGTTTGGGAGGATCAACAAAATTATGTATTGGTCGTGAAAAAGAACAATGTTTGTGCACAGGACATTGACGTTTAATTTGTTTTGTTTTTGTTTTCTTGTTACTCCCATCAATCAATTTCTGATTATTCTTGGGAGGTGTACATTGTACACTCCGGCGTGTAATGTCTACAATCAAAATAAAAGGTCCAAAGTGCCATAGAAGCCCCATTGCTGTATCGCTCAGCGATTCAGAAAAAGGGTTTTTAGGGACTTTTGCTTGTGGACATTAAACGCCAATGCCCTGTGGTTTGTAGTTCACATTATTGAATTGATAATTTCAGAAATAAAACTACAAACCTTTCTGACATCAGTGATTTTCCAGAGTAAGAACAGAATAGGCGATAAATTTGCTTTAATTGAAAAATTTAATTGGATTTCGGGCACCTGCCAAGCAGCGATTGCATAAAACGTCATCAATAATTGCTAAAACGTCATCGGTTTCCGCTAGCAACGTGACGCTAAAGCACCTCGTGACAGGGAAGGCGAATATTTTAAGCGCCTGAACGATACTCTGAGAAGTCATTTCCGGGTGAAAACGAAAGTAGGAAATTCCTAGTACCTTGGTATTTTTGTGAAAAATCGGTTTTCTTCACAAAAAAAGAACGACGACAGTTTTAGGTACTGTCAATTAGATCATCATGAAAAAGTTATGATCAACATAATCTGAGGAATGTCTATGGATAATTTATGCTCAGCAAATGAGTCCATTTCCCCGCAGTATTCAACAGATACAGATACAGATTCTATAAATCATTTAATGATTTTTTGACTCGTATTATTACGGTTTATCATATTCTGAGTCGATCAATTTCTGATCATAATCTCAGGTTAAGACAAAGACTGAGTCGGTCAATTTTGGCCATTACCCCAGGGGAACACGACAACTTACCGACAAGACACTGACACGTTTTTTTAGACAGTTCACTGACTGAATTTTGACTTTGAGACAATTCACAAAGACAATTCACCAAAACTTTTGTTCAAAGTTACATTGCCATAAATAATTGGTAATGGTTCATTAATGATAATTACTTAATCACACGTTAAATAGATAAATTATCACAAATTTGATTAATATGAAGGAACTGAGGCAACCTGGCCATAATTTAAAGTGTCACTAAATTATGTGAAATGTTACTGAAATGATAAACTAAGTCATAAGGCCAGTCAATAAGGACAGGCTTTGCATTGTGTGACTAGACTTTGAGTAAATGATCATGGAAGTTGTGTTTTATTTTGCTCTGCGGCAGGATTTTGGTTCTCATGAGGTTCTAAATGATCATTGCTTATCTTTATTAAAATCATTTAAATCTATCTGTGTATCGTTTTCAAATTGTCTTTCAAAACTTAAATAATCTGATGATGGATTGTCAATGTCTTTATATTGTCTTAGAAATTTTAAAGCTGTCTGTGAATTCTTTAAATTTTCTTGCAAATCTAAATCTTATGATGAATTGTCATAAAATAGTCTTTAAAAAATCTTAAATATGTCGGTGAACTGTCTTAAAATTGTCTATTATTTAGAGTAGGGAAGATTGTGGACCAGTGATTTTAGAGTAGGGAAGAATGTGTACCAGTGATTTTAGAGTAGGCTCGGATCCAAAATAACCCGGATAAGGCACTAAAGTGAGTGTCAATTCATGTTGTTTCTGCTTGATTTTAAGTATCACAAAACACATTAGGTTGGTCTATAATGAGTTTAAGTGACAACTAAGGCTCTAATAAGAGGTTTTTATCACGTTTGATCAAAATTTTTAAGTTACATTGAATGCAAATGGAGTTTTTCCCTTCATTTTTACCAAAATCTGGTCATTTTCTGTCAAAAAAAGCTGAAAACAGTGAAATTTGATACCTAGTTTTTTTGATGATTTGTGCAGAACATGTTGGATTCTCCAGAGATAAAATGATACTGTCGTAAAGTTAATCTATTAGGCTATTGCTTTATGAAAAAATATCATGGATATTTGCTCAAATAATTAAATTATCAGCTTTTGAACTTTATCAATTACAGCTTTGACAATCTAGCCGAGACCACATATTTCCAATAAATACCATAAATATACCGTAGTTACCTATCCGGGATTTATTGGATCCGAGAGAGTAGGGAAGATTATGTACAAGTGATTAGTTACCATGCCTCCTATCACGATGGGAGGGTGGAGAACCTAGCTTGGTTTTGACTTTTCCATAGACCCAGCAATGCATGGGGAAATGGTGTTTTGTTCTATTAAGGCAAAGAAGCTAATGTAACTAAATAGTAGACTGCTGGTTTTACCAACTGGTTTTCCCTGCAGTGCGGGGGTCCCTTGCATGTTATAGCAAAATAAATATTTTTGGAGCCAAGACATGATTTTGATATCATAGTAGTCTGAAATCCACATTGTAATGAGGCATTATGATATATGAAGTTCAAGTTGAACAGTCTAAACTGTGAACAGTCTAAACAGAGCTTCGTTTGATGCTGCTCTTGTTTTACAGAATGATAGAATTCTAAAATGGCTGAGAAGTCAAAAAGATCAAAAAAGAAATCAGAGGATTATGATAGTGATTCCACAGATGAAGAAGTCGGTAGATATGTGAAGAAGGAAGTTGATAAAGCTATGAAACAGGTTTGAAGTTGGCACACTATGCAAACAAGTCCATGCAGTACATTACGAAAACACTCCCATATAGTATACAGATTTTTCTTATGTTGTAAAAATTGAAAATGTTCAATCATGTCAATAGATTTTTTTTTTTTTTTTTTTTTTTTTTATATATTTTTCTTATTTTGGCTCAAAACATAGATTGCGGGTGCAAACCCCATTTTCATTATATGAAAGTGTGGTTTAAGGGGGTATACATTTCACAGATATGTTTTCCTGATGATACAGAGATTTTTTTGGCTGTAAAAATGAAATATTCATTTGAATTCAGATATTTTTCTTATTTTTGCTCAAAACATAGATCATGGGTACATGCTCAAATGGCCCAGCCAAGGCGATTCTAACGAGTACTCACAAACTACAGTATTTTTTGGGGCCCAGGCTGCTCTTACATGTACCCATGATCTAGGTTTTGAGCAAAGTTAACAAAAAATGTATACCACTATACACACAAGTTTTACTTTTACAACATTAACCCATATTTGACGAATGGATTTTCCAATCATTATCATTAGGGTGAGTCCACTTTCATTTTTAAGGGTGTCAGGAGTGATTTTTAAATTTTATTCGATTTTTCGATAAAAATTCTCTAAGCAAACAGAATAGCCCCAGATGGGACGCCGCGTTCTGCGGCGTCACATCTGGGGCTATACTGTTTGCCTATGTCCCATAAAAGGGACACCGTTAAAGTGGGGTATATGATGGTATAGATGGCACTAATATTTTATCCTGATGGGAAGAAGCTTCTTTGAACCATATGTCACTCGTGAGCGACACATCGAAACTTTCACTATACTTAATTGTACATCTGCAACCTAGCATCAGGAAAATATATCCATGAAAAGTTTACCCCCTTAAACCCCACTTTTATAAAGAAGAACTGGGGTTTGCAGGGGTATACCTAATTTTGTTATTTTTGATCCAAAACATACATTGTGGGTACTCGTTAGAACCGCCTCGGCGAGGCGGTATTAACGTGTACCCACAATGTATGTTTTGAGCAAAAGTATTAAAAATATCAAAATTTTTCTTGTGAAATTTTCAATTTTTACAGCTGGAAAAATTCTCTGTATATTGCATGAGCGTGTTTTCGTAATTGAAATTTTATTTATTTTGTTAATTTCATTACTTTATGCATAATATCAATATATGCAAGCTTTCTCACTGTTTGATAATAGCATTATTTTAAATCGTAACCAGGCCCTGAGGTTATAAAACTTTTTGCATGCTCAGCTCAGCAGAGACAACTTTGTCCTGCTCATAATTGTTAATATGATAACAATGGTTTGCATTTTAGCATTTATTAGCAGGATAAATTACAGGCTTTGGTGATCTAAGCATGAAATATTATTTTATTTTGACTGTTGCTTCATTTATGAGCAGTTTAAATTTTTATGCTCAGCTGAGTTAAACATGAAAAAAGTTTTTTAACCGCGGCACCTGGACATTGTCTTACGCTATGTAATTCTGCTCGCTTGTTTTGAGAACAAAGAACACTGTATACATTTAAAATCAGTATTTTTGTTTCAATATGCTCCACTATGGTCAATATCGGGTAGATGGAAAGTGACAATTAGATTGAAGATCATTGAAATGTCTTTTACATAATCTAACTTGAATTGTTAGTCTGAAGTAAGACTTTATCCAAAATTTACTGTTTACTGAAATCCTCAACATGTCCTTTTCTCTATCAGGTGAATAAAGCAATGAAGCAAGCAAAACTGGCTAGAAAAGAGGGTAAGAAGGCTAGGGAGGCGGCGAGGCAGTACCGAGGAGCAGATCTTGACGATGATGATGACATAGAGGAGGATGCGGAGGCGACGGGGTATGGGGATGAGAGGGACAGAGGTTACAGGTTTGTATTGTAGTGTTGCCAGTGGTAATATTACAGGGTTATTGCAATGATATAGGAGAATATAGTCACAAGTTGGGATATCGATGGATTCAAGCTGGCGAGAGTACATTGATATCACAAAGAAGGACATTATTCACCAATATCATTGCAGTAACTACATGTATATAGCTACAAATATTTTAGTGATTTTGTGCAATTTATAATGTTAAAAATAACTTTTTATGGTGTAACTTTCAGATTTTGCACTTTTGATTGGTATATTTTCCCCGCAACATCATCAATGCTTGACGTCATCCAAACTAACTTCATGTAACAGCAACAGAGTAATAGAGTAAGGGTTCACTATTGAGGAAGCATTCATGATATCGAGTGATATCTGCACACTTGTTACTCTACCTTTATCCTTCAGTTTTAATGATTTAATATTTGAGCCGCCTAATGAGAAAACCAACAATCTGCATATGCAACAACAAAGGCGCAGATCAGCTTTGCAGTAACTGCAATAGATAGAACAATTCCTCTACTTTCTGAATCCAAAATTTCAAGTCTCTTCTGTACAGCTCAGTTTGTGTTGGACCTGTTTGGAAACCACATTGTTGGTTTTCTCACAAGGTGGCTCATTTATAGCTATATGATTATTGATAATAAAGTTTTTCTTTGGGCGTGCAAGGTAATTACATGTACTAAGATGCAAATGTAGCTAATGTTTATCTGTTGTGATGTCTGACTTTATTTTTTGTAGGTGTTGTGTAAATTTATTCCCCCGCTATATATAAATAAATTTTAACTTTAACTTTGCAGAGATGAGAAGGGAAAGGGGAGGGAAAAAAAGGGCAAGAAAGGGGACAAAGGAGGTTACAAGAGCAAGGAGGAGGCGGAATATTCCTGGTCACAGAGTAAAACTGGGAAAGGTAGGAAATACACTGTCACTCGATTAGTGATGCCAGTAAGGTGTAAATTCAAGCATCAAATTTCTGCCTGGTTACTTTATTCCTTCCGGTCAGCAACAAAGGCTGACGGCGTAAGTTGCTGAGTACTTGACTGTGACGTCACATAAAAGTATGCCAAAATTTCAGCACATAATTTGCCCAGCCAATAGGATCGTTTGAGAATATTATACCTAATTTGTTGTACCAATCTACAGCAGGCTAGCCAGTACAGGAAACACATCAAGAGTCATAAAAGGTGTCTTTTTGCTTAACTTTACTGAGTATGAAAACCATTTTGCTCATAAAAGGTAAAATTTTAAGGTCTTTTTCAGCAAAAGTTTGATAACATTTTTACATCAATGAGCAGATGATATCATCCGTTATAATGTGCAGCTAATTTCATGCTGGGGAGGGCGGTGGCCTGGTGGTAGAGCATCAGACTCTGAATCGATAGGTCCTGGGTTCAATCCCCAAACAGGACGTCTTGTTGTGTCTTCGAGCAAGACACATTAACTCCCCAGAATACTTGTTAATACCCAGGAAATAGTGGCTCCATCCTGACATGACAGAAAAATTGTTGACTGGGACGTTTAACCTAAATAAAAACTAACAAATTTTATGCACTTTTGTCTGAAGCCTGAAAAAATGTACACTAATTTTTAATTGAGATGTGAGTTTATGGTAGAAGGCTATGCATAGTACAATCATCATGTATGTAGCAATATGATTTTGAGCATCTGCAGGACTTATTAACTTATTTAAGCCTGGCATCCCTTTTATGGGACTTAAGCAAACAGAATAGCCCAAGATGTGACGCCGCGGCGTCCCATCTAGGGCATTTCTGTTTGCTTACAGAATTTTCATTGAAAAATTGAATAAAATTTAATAATCACTCCTGATGCCCCTAATAATGAAAGTGGACTGACCCAAATGATATTGATGGGAAAATCCATTTGTCAAATATGGGTTAATGATAGAGGGCTTGTTTGCTGTAATGGCACTCTACTAACTTTTGCTAATAGTCACAAATTCCTTGCCGTTTTCTCATGACGAGGCTCATATTTTACAGCAGGCAGTACATACATACAGAACAATATGGTATACCATAAGGGCACCATGATCAACATTCAGAACGCTCAGAATGTCCAAGTGGGTCATAACAACCTGATGGTGGTCACAGATGAGAGAGCCCAGCGCACGAGGCGTACATCCCCGCCCCGGGATACAGGGGAAGAGGACAGACAGAGGGAAGAAGAGGAGAGAAGACAGAGAGAGGTAGAGGCAAGATTTAGAGATGTTTTTGGTAAGTAGTGCAGATTAGATGAAATTTTGTTTTTGTTTGTTTGATTTGTTGCTTTACGGCCCAGTCAACAGCTATCATCATGCTGGAATGTTGCCTTTCAACATTGGGATATGACGTCGCTGTTTTCCAGTGGATAACGTCAGGTCATAAAAATCATATGACCACACGTGTATTAACACTTTTGCGGGAATACGTAACGTCACTGACGACGTCGGTAACGACAATGTAAATTTTTATTGAAAATATGTCCAATTCGAAGGCGATAAAATCCTTTTTTAAAAGTCAACTGTCATATGATAAAACGAATCTTACACTCGTGACCATTTCATATGAAATTAATTAAACTCGCCGAAGGCTCGTTTAATAAATTTCATATGAAATGACCACTCGTGTAAGATCCTCTATATACAAACTGTTCTAAAAATATAACTACCCAAGTAAACAGCTAATGCTTGTGCATATATGTATATATGTATGGATGGTTTGACTTTAATGCTTTTTATGGGCAGGCTCAGACCTTCTAAGCAGTGAACCAGTAATCAGGTGGTTGTAGCTACAAGAAAACCAATCATTTTATCACATCCCTAATGGGTGGAGCCCAATAAAATGTTAAAGATAATTTTGGTAACATGATGTAATCTTCTATAATCCAAACAGCCTGGTTTGTGTAGAACCTGGTTAGAAACCACAGACAAGTTTTCTCATAAGGGCATGATCCAGCCTAGTTTAAACACTGTAGACACTGTGTAATGCAAGCTTGTCTGGCTACAACTGTTCATATTTATGCACCAGTCATTTGTAACCACAGGGAAGGGTGGGGATAGCCAGGCTAAAGTGTGGGGCAATTACTTTTCAATTGTACCCGCAGTACAGGGGAAATGACGGGGTTTTGACTTTAGGATTCTTTTCTATTGCGAAGTGCAGGGCAAAGAGCGAAGTTTTGACCTCCAGTTTGCCCCCTGGGGGTGGGGCTCATAGCAGGGCACTGAAAGCTGAAAGTCATAATCCCCGCCCTTCCCCGTAGGTGGGTGAGAAGTGGTTACAAATGACTGGTGCATTATATGCTCCAATGTTTAATCATCCTGATATCATACACTTCATATTACAGAGTCCCCAAGGCTAGCCACCATGGAAGATTTTGAGAGAGCATGTACACATATTACTAATTGGAGACGCTTCTGTAAGTTTTACCGCACCATTTTATCTTTTCAGAAATGTGCACCTGAACTGTAAAATGTGCAATTTCTTTTTAATAATTGTGAATTATTTGTCTTGCAAGTTTTAAGTAGATTATTATTGACTTTATCATACATAAAATTAGCATTGCCATATCAAAAACTAAAACTTTGGCACATGAAAAAACCCCACAAAAAACATAAAACAACAACATACAGTTCAACCTCATTATATTATAACACACCAAACTATAATGCGGTTTTCAATATAACGCAGTCGTGTTATGGCTCCGGAAATGATTATTTTACTGTATGTCTATATAAGTACACATAATCTCATTATAATATGGTTCACTATAACATGGGACCCTATAGATAGCATTATAATAAGGTTAACCTGTAGATTAAGATCAGTCTGTTTTGCTTCCATGCTGCTTGATAAAAATCTGCAAAAATTACAATCCTGTGGCTAGCTTATATTATGGTGACTGCAGACTGTTTGTGTCTAATATGGTCAGATACACTGTGATAGGTTTTGTGTTAGGGAAGTATTGTGTGTTAGGGAAGTATTGTGTCTTAGGGAAGTATTGTGTCTTATGGAAGTACCGGTATTGTGTCTTAGGAGAAGTATTGTGTCTTAGGGAAGTATTGTGTCTTAGGAAAGTATTGTGTCTTAGGGAAGTACCAGTATTGTGTCTTAGGGAAGTATTGTGTCTTAGGGAAGTATTGTGTCTTACGGCCCAGTCAACAGCGATGGTCATGCTGGGATGTTGCCTGTCAATATTGGGATATCATGAAATACAAGTCTTAGGGAAGTATTGTGTCTTAGAGAAGTATTGTGTCTTAGGGAAGTATTGTGCCATAATGGTAGAGTACAGGTCCCGAGGTTATAAAAAACTTTTTTCATGCTCAACTCAGCTGAGACTAAAATTTATTTGGCTCATAAATGTTAAAATGCCAACAATTGTTGGCATTTTAACATTTATTAGCAGGATAAATTACAGGCCTTGGTGATCAAAACCTAAAATATAAAATTTATTTGGACTATTTCGTCATTTGTGAACAGTTTAAATTTTACGCTCAGCTGAATTGAGCATGAAAAAAGTATTATAACCTCAAGACCAGGACTCCAGAGCAAGAGGTCTGGGGTTCGATACCAGGTACCTCCTCTGTGTAGTGTCCTTGAGCAACACACTTTAAACTTCCCAAAATACAGGGCCCTGTTACATAAACTTAAGCTTGAGAGGATATATATAAGCTATTACAGCTTCCTTTCCAATCCAGATTCTCAATATACTATGCTTGTAACATATATATGAATTAATGGACAAATAAATATTGTTTAAACCAAACTTAAGCTGTCATTACACCTTAAGCTGCCATTAAATTCAAGAATTCTATTAGTTAAGATGGCATTAATTTTGATCTGCATTAAACAATTTTAAAGTACTGCTGGAGCTGCATAAGCTAATGACAGCTTTAAGTAGCAGCTTATTATGATTTACATCTAGACATTTGTGCAACAGGAGTAAAGCTGTCATTAGGTGAACTGGGACTTAAACCTCACATAGTTAACAGAGTTTTATGCAACAGGGCCCTGGTTAATACCCAGGGAGTGGTGACTCCTTCCTGACTTGACTGAAGTTGTTAAAATTTAAAATTTTCAGTATTTTTAGCTCACCTGAGCCGAAGGCTCACAAGGTGAGCTTATAGGATGGCCATGATCCGGCGTCCGTCCGTCCGGCGTCCGTCCATCGTCCACAATTTCAAAGATCTTCTTCTCTGAAACCGCTTGGCCGATCTAGTTGAAATTTTATGTGGAGCCTCCTTGGGTAGTGGCATTTCAAGTTTGATTGCAAAATCCAGGTCACATGACCAAGATGGCCGCCATGCCCATATATGGTACATGTAAAAACCCTTCAAAAATCTTCTTCTCCAGAACCGGTGGGCTGATTTCCACGAAACTGGGTATGTAGCATCGGGGACTTCAGCCCATCATAGTTTGATAAAATGATGACCCTTGGATGACCTTGACCTATTTTACGGCAAGGTCAAATTTGGAAACATAGGCGTTTACATGGGAAAAAGTGAAAACTATGGATTTTTTGAAAACTATTGCAGCCTGAGGCCTGAAAAGTGGTACATGCAAACAACTAATGGAGTAGATGAAGGTGTCGTCGGTCTCGTTACAAAATGCCGTACCTGCATTTTGACAACTTTTCAGGAGAAGCAAAAAACTGTTTTTATCAAAATTCCGAAACTTAGAAATTTTCTCAAAATGCCGAAAAGACAATTCAAAATACCGAAACTGCAAAACAAATCAACTTAAAATCACTTCATTACATGTCTAAAGCAATTTTACTTACCTCAATTTTATGTTTCTGTAAACATTTAAATTTGACATTACTTTTCCTTCAACATATTTATTCCGTCCAAATGCAGATTCAGCTTTTTGGACAATGCAGTTTCAGCATTTTGAATCACCACTCGCAGTTCGGCATTTTATCACATGGCATTTTCCCCACTTTCTGATTGGCTAGAAGACCAGGTATCAGCGCTGTGGGACGCGGGAGTCTGTAATAAGGCCAAAAAGCCGAAAAAGATTTTTTCACAAAAGTGCAGGTTCGGCATTTTGTAACGAGGCCGACGATGTGATTAATTTAGGTCAAGGTCATCTCTTGACCTTGGCCAGTCTGTCGTCCATACACACTTTTCAAAGATCTTCTTCTCTGAAACTGATGGGCCAATCAAAGTGAAATTTTATGTGGAGCATCCATGGGTAGGGGAGACGAAAGTTTGATAGCGAAATCCAGGTCACATGACCAAGATGGCCGCCACGCCCATATATGGTAAAAACTACTCAAAAATTTTCTTCTCCAGAACCGGCAGGCCGATTTTCATGAAACTTGGTATGTAGCATTTGGGACTCCAGCCCATCATAGTTTGATAAAAGGATGACCCTAAGATGACCTTGACCTAATTTACGGCAAGGTCAATTTTGGAAACATAGGCTTTTACATGGGAAAAAGTGAAAACTATGGATTTTTTGAAAACTATTGCAGCCTGATGCTTGAAAAGTGGTAGATGCAAACAACTAATGGAGTAGATGAAGGTATGTGATTAATTTAGGTCAAGGTCATCTCTTGACCTTGGCCAGTCTGTCGTCCATACACACTTTTCAAAGATCTTCTTCTCTGAAACTGCTGGGCCAATCAAAGTGAAATTTTATGTGGAGCATCCATGGGTAGGGGAGACGAAAGTTTGATGGTGAAATCTAGGTCACATCACCAAGATGGCCGCCACGCCCATATATGGTAAAAACCACTCAAAACTTTTCTTCGCCAGAACCGGCAGGCCAATTTTCGCGAAACTTGGTATGTAGCATTTGGGACTCCAGCTCATCATAGTTTGATCAAATGATGACCATAGGATGACCTTGACCTATTTTACGGCAAGGTCAATTTTGGAAACATAGGCTTTTACATGGGAAAAGGCGAAAACAATGGATATTTTGGAAACTGTTGCAGTCTGAGACCTGAAAGTTTCTAGATGCAGACAACCAATGGAGTCAATGAAGGTTAGTAATTAATGAAGGCCAAGGTCATTTCTTGACCTTGACCCAAGGTCATTTAAATATCAAAATTAAAATTATGGTTTTCTCAGAAATCACTGGGTTTGGAAACTATTGCAGCCTGAGACCTGAAACTTTGCAGATGCAGACAACTTATGAATTCAATAAAGGTGTTCGAGTATTCAAGGTCAAGGTCATTTCATGATGACTTTATACTCCAGGATCAGGCTTCAGGTGAGCGTTCTCAGGACCAATGGTCCTCTGGTTCTTATTTTTGCTCAAAACATAGATTGTGGGTACACGTTAGAACCTCCTCAACAAGGCGGTTTTAATGGAGGCAGTTCTAACGAGTATCCACAGTCTATGTTTTGGAGCAAAAATAGGTGTACCCCTGCATACCCCAGTTTTGCCATGTTAAAGTGGGGTATGTGGGGGAATATATATTTCCTGATGACTGAGACATTAACCCATAACCAAAGTTACCAAACCAAACCAAACCAAGTTTTCCTCTTTCATAATGAGACTCAATCTTCTGTACTTATTTCAGTGAGGAATCTCGACCTATCCGACGCAGAAATTGACCATCTTCACCAAGACCATCATCACGAAGGTGTAAGGGAGGTAATGATTCAAGGGACACGAGTCTGGCAGCAAAAATCAGCAAGGGGAGCAACTCTTGGTGCCTTTGCAAACATTTTGAAGAAAGTGAAACAATTTGATGCAATTGAAGCTTTAAAGGTGGATTACAAGATGAGACAAACAGCTGTGTGAAAACACATGAAAATCTGCCCATTCATACAGAGAATTTTTAGAGAATAAAAAATTGAAACTGTTCATTGGAAAAACTTAAGAAATTGAGACCTTCTTCTTTTTATCATGCACCCAACTTCGAAGAAGTTGATGGGGCATATTGTTTTGGGTCTGTCTAAGCCTGCATGCAGTGCGTGCGTGCATGCTTGAATTACGCTTAGCACTCTTTCAGGAACCGTTAGAGCTAGGATCTTGAAATATGGTACGTGGTTTGTATATGAAAATTAAGAGGACCCATATTTTTTCTTTTGGGTAAATTCAAGGGGCTAGGGGCCCATTTTGTGATAGTTATTTTCCTTTTTAATTCTTGATAAAGTGAATAGATAGTGGGTACCTTGTGTGCGCAACAACTCTTACAGTTTAATACCAATACTTTTGAAACTTTAAAGATGTTGTGACCATGCTTTGAAAATATGCATGTGGTTGGAATATACTCCTGAGATAAATTTTGTAACTTTTTTGGAAATTTGAACCTAGTCATTTTTCGGACATTTTCACAATGAAAGTGGGGTACCTTGTGCGCGCAACTCTTCCTACAGTTTCATGCCAGTTCTTTTAAAACTTTGCAGGTCTTTTGGTCATGCTTTGAAGATATGCATGTGGTTTCAATATAAACCTTAGTTTTTTTACAATTTGAACTTACATAGTCATTTTTCGGGCATTTTCACTGAGTCTCATGCCCCTCGAACCCACTCTAGACACAGCAGTAAGATGAGCTAATGGTTAAGCGCAGTAATAAAACCAGTGCTCTCAACCATTCGGCCACGAAGGCGCCCTTAAACATGTTGGGGGCATAGTGTTTCATAAACACATTTTTTAGTATAGTAAAACAGGAACTTGCAAGAGAAAAAAAAAACAACTGATAAATATTCAGGATATGCATTTGAAGCATTATTTTTACTGATTATTTTTCAAATATTGTGCTAATGAAGACTCTTGTTGAATCTACCTTAAATTTTGAATAGCAAATGGTTTCCTCAAGTTTAGCCTTAAGTGTCTTGTTCAAGCAAGCAGGTGTAAATTGGAACACCTGATCCTGAAGCTATAAAACTTTTTTCATGCTCAGCTCAGCTGAGACTAAATTTTATCCTGCTCATAAATATTAAAATGCCAACAATTGTTGGCATTTTAACATTTATCAGCAGGATAAATTACAGGCTTTGGTGATCTTGACCCAAAATTTCAATTTATTTGGGCTATTTCAGTATTTATGAGCAGTTCAAATTTTATGCTCAGCTGAGCTGAGCATGAAAACAGTTTTATAACCTTGAGACCAGACCTCTTAACCAAGTTGACTGAGCCACCATACTTCTAATAATTTGATTATTTGTTAAGTAAGGGTTGTTCCACAATCCACATAAAGATAATACATTGTTAAATAACTTATGAACCTTCCAGAAAAAAAACAAAAAACAAAACAATTTGGGTTTCCGACCAGGTCCAATGAAAACCAGCCTGTATACAGTCTCAGAAGCAGGTTAGAAACCTGAATTTAAGAAGAGGGATTGTATTATCTGTGTGGCAAAAACAAAGGCGCTGACCAGCTTCGCAGTAACGTCTGCTTCTTTGTTTTCGCATATGCAAATTGTTGGTTTTCTGATGTGGCGGCTAATCTCGTGTCTAAAATTTAGAGTTTCGACATCATCTGACACAAACAGGCTGTGCAGTCACAGAACTAGAAGCTTGAAATTTTGGCACTGCTGATTTGTGGCTTTGTTTTTTGCATATACAAAAAACTAGTTTTTTCATGATGTGGCTCATTATGTCGTTTTAGTTTATGACTACTTGAGTTCAATGGGTGAATGGAAGGTTGTAATGTTTGCATTTTGTTTTTATTACTAAACAATTGAGCCGCCTCGTGGAAAAACCAACAATGTGGTTTCCGAACAGGTCTAACACGAACTGGCCTGTACAGCTACAGAAGCAGGCTGGAAGCTTGAAATTTTGGAGTTAAGTAGAGGAGGAATTGTACTATCCGAGTAGCGAAAACAAAGGCGCTGATCAGCTTCGCAGTTACTGCGAAGCTGGTTAGCGCCTTTGTTTTCGCCAATGCAGATTGTTGGTTTTGCCATGTGGTGGCTCAATTGTTGCTAAGAAGTTAAAGTATATATTTGTTACTATAATGCTTATTTGTCCATGAAAACATTGTTGAAACTCATGTCAAATGTATTGCAAACTGACAAAATGTTTGTTCATATTATCATTCATTATTCAGTCTGGCATTATCATTAAGTGAATTATGTAATATAGATAATTGAGCCTTCGTACAAGAAAACCAACAATTTGCATATGCGAAAACAAAGACGCAGATCAGCTCTGCAGTAACTGCACAGCTGATCAGTGCCTTTGTTATCGCCACACGGATAGTGCTATTCCTCTCCTACTTATATCCAAAGTTTCAAGCTTCTAGCTTTATGCTGTGACTGTACAGCCTGGTTTGTGTCGGACCTGGTTGGAAACCCAAATTGTTGGTTTTCTCATGCACTGGCTCAATTATTATTGTAATACAACATTATCTATTTCCCTATTTAACCTAATGAAACGTCACTATGTGTAAATTAGCAATAATTTACTGTAAACGTGATTCTGCATGAAAGGTGGCGTTTTGTGACTTCGCACATAAAACATTTACATTTATGTTCGCCGAGAATGAGTCCACTGGAAAACATTTTAAAATGTATTTCTTTATTAGTCGTGTTAGAATCAAAATAATTTTACCTTACTGTGAATTAACGCCAGATTTAACGATGTCGTTAATTTTGAACTGGCCCCAGATTGCCTGACTATTGCTGGTTTGCTTTTTTGTTGTTCAGACATGTTTTTCCATGACATAGGTTTTTTGTCTTATGTATGGTTTCATGAATGAATTGCATAATACAGGTCAGCCTCATTATAACATGCATCACCATAATGCATTTTTCAATATAACAAGAACATGTCATGGCTCCCTGATTATTTTTATGTCTATAGTATGTAACCTCATTATAACATGTTTTCACTTTTTAACACAGTCTGTGTCTACGGACCCCAAAGATAGAATAAGATTGACCTGATTTCAGTGTAAGTTTCACTATTCATTTGTCTTTCATTCATTTTTATATGCAAGTCTTTCATTAAAAAATGTTACAGTTCAACCACATTATAACATGCCTTACTATAGTGCATTTTTCATTATAATATGGCTACGTCATGGCTTCAAAAATTAATTATTTTCATATAATTACATGTATGTCTTTAATATGTGAATAACCTCATTCTAAGATGGTTGCACATATAACAAGATCTTTTACCATAGACCCTGAACATAGCATTATAATGAAGCTCAACTGTATATATTTAAGCCTTGTCTTATGAAAAACCTGTCTAAGACCCTTCTTGATTGACAAAAAAATGTTGGTCTTTCAACATTTAAGAACAGGAATAATTTTTCGCTCATTTGAAAAAGAAAATGAAAACCAGAGGACCAATGGTCCTGTAAACGCTCACTTGAGACCCGAGATATATACCAATAAACTTGTTTGACTAGAATGGTAATATACATGTATATAACCCCAGCGCAGGGTCAGAGCAACCTCTGGAGTCAATTTCTTTTTTAAATCATAAAGATTCAGTCCATTTGCCAATTTACTGCAAGTTTTGCCCTTCAAATGACATTGTAACAATTTTCCCCATTCAAATGCGTGGGCAACCTAAGTTGACCTTGCCGTAAAAAAGGTCAAGGTCATCCCAGGGTCATGATTTATACAAACTTTGTAGAGCTTCATTGCCTGATGCTTCATGCCAAGTTTTAAAATCATAGGCCTTCTGGTTCTGGAGAAGATTTTTAAAGGGTTTTGCTATTTATAGCCATTGCGGCCATCTTGGTCATGTGACCTTGACCATTTATATAAACTTTCATTCACTCTTCCTAAGAATGCTCCACATAAAGTTTGGCTTTGATTGGCCAAGCGGTTTCAGAGAAGAAGCTGTTTGAATATTATGTCATCTACATGTATATAGCCCCGGGGCAGGGGCAGACAACCCTCTGGGCCCAAAATATTTTCATAAACATAAATTTTCTGTCCATTTGCTCATTCTTAGCAAGGTTTTTGCCATTAAATGACATTTTCCTATTTGTATAGCCCGGCTTTGAAAAAGTGGGGCTATACTGGATTCACCATGTCCTTCCGTCGTTCCGTCCTTCCGTTATTCCGTTATTCCGTCAAAATTTCATTTCCACTCAATATCTTGAGAACCAGTTTACAGAATCTGACCAAATTTTGTATGTACATTAACATTGACAAGATCTAGCTTGGGATTGTAGACCGTCATTTTTCGCAAAATTTTGACAGAGTTACTGCCCTTGATTGACGTCAGAATTTCGTTTTAAGCTCAATATCTTGAGAACGAATAGACAGAATCCGACCAAATTTTGTATGCACATCATCATTGACAAGATCTAGCTTGGGATTGTTACCCGTCATTTTTCGCAAAATTTTGACGGAGTTACGGCCCTTGATTGACGTCAGAATTTCATTTCCGCTCAATATCTTGAGAACCAATTGACAGAATCCGACCAAATTTTGTGTGCACATCAACATTGACAAGATCTAGCTTGGGATTGTTACCCGTCATTTTTCGCAAAATTTTGACGGAGTTACGGCCCTTGATTGACGTAAGAATTTCGTTTCCGCTCAATATATTGAGAACGAAGTGACAGAATCCAACCAAATTTTGTGTGCACATCAACATTGACAAGATCTAGCTTGGGATTGTTACCCGTCATTTTTCGCAAAATTTTGACGGAGTTACGGCCCTTAATTGACGTCAGAATTTCGTTTCCGCTCAATATCTTGAGAACGAATTGACAGAATCCGACCAAATTTTGTATGCACGTCGTCATTGACAAGATCTAGCTTGGGATTGTTACCGGTCATTTTTCGCAAAATTTTGACGGAGTTACGGCCCTTGATTGACGTCAGAATTTTGTTTCCGCTCAATATCTTGAGAACGAATAGACAGAATCTGACCAAATTTTGTATGCACATCAACATTGACAAGATCTAGCTTGGGATTGTTGCCCATCATTTTTCGCAAAATTTTGACAGAGTAACGGCCCTTGATTGACGTCAGAACTTCGTTTCCGCTCAATATCTTGAGAACGAATTGACAGAATCCGACCAAATTTTGTATGCACGTCATCATTGACAAGATCTAGCTCGGGATTGTTACCGGTCATTTTTCGCAAAATTTTGACGGAGTTATGGCCCTTGATTGACGTCAGAATTTCGTTTCTGCTCAATATCTTGAGAACCAATTGACAGAATCCGACCAAATTTTTTATGCACGTCATCATTGACAAGATCTAGCTTGGGATTGTTACCCATCATTTTTTCGCAAAATTTTGATGGAGTTACGGCCCTTGATTGACTTCAGAATTTCGTTTCCGCTCAATATCTTAAGAACAAATTGACAGAATCCGTCCAAATTTTGTATGCACATCATCATTGACAAGATCTAGCTTGGGATCGTTACCCGTCATTTTTCGCAAAATTTTGACGGAGTTATGGCCCTTTATTGAGGTCAGAATTTCGTTTCCGCTCAATATCTACAAATCAGACCAAATTTTGTATGCGCATCAATATTGACGAGATCTAGCTTGTGATAGTTACCTGTCATTGTTTTTTTTCACTGTGCAAAAAAGCTGAGAAGCGGGGCTATAGTCAGATTCTCTGACAATTCTAGTTCCCATTCAAATGCATGGGCGGCCTAAGTTGACCCTGCTGTAAAAAAGGTCAAGGTCATCCCAGGGTCATGATTTATACAAACTTTGTAGAGCTCCGTTGCCTGATGCTTCATGCCAAGTTTCAAAATCATAGACCTTCTGGTTCTTGAGAAGAATATTTTTAAAGGTTTTTTCTATTTATAGCCATGGCGGCCATTTTGGTCACGTGACCTTGACCATTTATATAAACTTTCTTTCCCCCTTCCCAAGGATGCTACATATGAAGTTTAGCTTTGATTGGCCAAGCGGTTTCAGGGGAGAAGTTGTTTCATTATTATGGAAATATACATGTATATAGCCCCGGGGCAGGGGCAGACAACCCCCCAGGGGCTAAAACTTTCCATTAACATTAAGCTTCTGTCCATTTGCCTATTCCCAGTAAATTTTACCCATTAAATAGCATTTTACCATTTTTTCCAATTCAAATGCATTGGCGACCTAAGTTGACCTTGCCGTAAAATAGGTCAAGGTCATTCTAGGGTCATGATTTATATAAACTATGATGGGCCCGCATCCCCAATGCTACATACCAAGTTTTGTGGAAATTGGCCATCTGGTTCTGGAGAAGAAGATTTTTAAAGGTTTTTGCTATTTATAGCCATGGCGGCCATCTTGGTCATGTGACCTGAATCATTTATATAAACTTTCGTTCCCCCTTCCTAAGGATGCTCCACATGAAGTTTGGCTTTGATTGGCCAAGCGGTTTCAGAGGAGAAGATCTTTGAAATTGTGGACGACGGACGGACGACGACGTACGGACGCCGGAGCATGGGTTTACTATAAGCTCACCTGTGAGCCTTCGGCTCAGGTGAGCTAAAAACTTCTCCTTTAAGTCTGGTTAAGAAATTCCTGAACAGAAGATAGGTTTTCTTATGCAGCGATGGTTTGACATGTGCCATGCATTCTATTAATAAATTAACCGTGTCATGAGATAACCAACAGTACGGTTTTCAACCAGGTCTGACACAAACCGAGGCTGGAAATTTTGGACTTAGAAAGTAGAGGGATTGTACTATCCGTGTAGCGAAAACAAAGGCAATGATCAGGTAAACACGAAGGTGCTCTGAAGCTGATCAGCGTCTTTGTTTTTGCATATACATAATGTTGGTTTTCTCATGATGCGGCTCAAATTCTGAAATGTTTCATTTGTTGCAATCCCAGTCAACCTTCTTTCAACCATGAAATTACATTGCTTCATTGGGCTGTGAGAAATAGTGGGCTTCTCACGCCTAAAGTCAGTGCTTATAACTGACTGACCACTTTATTTACTTGTTAATGGGGTGTTGGGGGTACAAGTTTTGTGTGCGCCAAAGCCTGGTCCTGATTTGGCAACCAAATGAAACTCAATTGACTGTTAATATGTTGAAATGGCTTCTTTTCACTGTATGGCATATTTTGATTTTGTCCTCAGACGCGTCAAAAGATCGACGAGTCTACTTAGTAGCATGTGAAAGGTAAATCAGTATGAAATGCCACAAGTCTACCGTTACACTTCGGTCGCATGCACAGTAAGTATTTGTAATGTTACAATCTGAATATCCTTTCACATACTCCTAAATAGACATGTCAATCTTTTGATGCACCTGAGGTCAAAATCGAGCTATAGCTAGAGGCAAATTGAAATGTTTACAGAAAGACTTTCATAACTGGATTTCCCTTTGAATTCTGTGTTTTCTTGAAATAGCATCAGAAAGGTGATTTATACATGTAGTACTTTGTGATTATCAATCAGTCTTTGCTTCATGCATTTTTTGCTCGCCTATACAAAAGTACAGGAAGAGCTATTGCAGTCACCCCGGCGTCGGCGTTGCTCAAAATGTTAAAGTTTTTGGTTAAAGTTTTTATGAGTCTATATGTCTTGAACATGATGGATCAAGTTGATACTTTGCATGTTGGTAGATATTGGTGTGAAGTTTTATGCTGTACCATCATAACCCACCCCGGTGACTTTGAGGTCAAGGTCACAGACATAGAAATTTTGTGTTAGAGTTTTTGGTTAAAGTTTTTATAAGTCTATATCTCTTGAAGTTGTTGATGGATCAAGTTAATACTTTGCATGTTGGTAGATATTGGTCTGAAGTTTTATGCTGTACCAAAATGACCCACCTGGGTGACCTTTAGGTCAAGGTCACGAACTTAGAAATTTTGTGTTAAAGTTTTTGGTTCAAGGTTTTATAAGTCTATATATATAGATATCCCTTGAACATGTTGAAGGATCAAGTTGATACTTTGTATGCTAGTAGATACAATTGGTCTGGAGTTTTATGCTGTATCATCACGACCCACCTCGGTGACCTTGACCTCTCGGTGACGTTGAGGTCAAGGTCAGGGACTTAAAAATTTTGTGTTAAAGATTTTGGTTAATTTTTTTTATATCTCTGTATCTCTTTGATATGTAGATGGATCAAGTTGATACTTTGCATGTTGGTATATGTTGGTCTGAAGTTTTATGCTATACCATCAAGACCCACCTGAGTGACATTGAGGTCAATGTCTTTGGTCATAGACTTTTTTAATAGATTTAGTGGCAAAGCACAAGTCAGGCGAGCTATGCTGTCCTGCGACAGCTCTTATTACGTCCTGGTCCATGTTCAACAGTACAATGGGGAGTTATCCTAACTATACTCTTCCTGAACAAGTCTACCTATGGCAGATTACCACTATTTGGTACACATTTCCTTCCCAATTACCTGACAAAAGCTCTTCTTAAATTAGCACAAGATAAAGAATAGCTGAACAATTATTAAAATGACCAAATTTTAGTGAAAAAAAAGCCAAACATGGGAATTGATTTCAGGTGCTCTTCATTCCGAGGTGAACATGGTACCTCTTGAGCTACCATGCCACATAGACGGGCGGATCCAGGATTTCTCAAGAGGGAATTCAAATAAAGAAATGGGGGGTTCGTTTGCCTAATTTCATACAAAATTTCTTGAAATTCCCCATGAAAACAAAATAATTTGACTTTAGAGGGTGGGGGGGGGGGGGGGGGGGTTCAAGTGAACCCCTCTAAATCCGCCACTGCATAGATTTGAAACTTGCTTCAAGTACAGCAAATAACCAACTGCCTTATATTTATTCCATTTTTCAATGAAATTCCTCTAAGCAAACAGAATAGCTCCAGATGGGATGCCGCGTTCTGCTATACTGTTTGCCTATGTCCCACAAAAAGGACGCCAGGCTTATATGAGTTAAAGTAACTATTTAAACATTTAGATGTAATGTGCTATCATAACATCACAACAGTGATGTTGTATCCAAGCTGATCTGACATTTCAGCGGCATGTTCCTGATAGGCCAACCAAATTGAGCCATGTCATGAGAAAATAGGATTTTTGCCTATGCGAAAACCAAGGCCTAGATCAGCTTCGCAGTAATTGCGAAGTTGATCAGCGCCTTTATTTTACCTACACAGATAGTACAATTCCTCTTCTTCTAAAACCCGGAATTTCAATGTTCTAGTCTGCTTCTGTGACTGCAGACCGATTTGTGTGGGACCTGGTCGGAAACTCCTAAGACCAGTTTTCTTGCGTCACAGATAAATTACTAAGTAGTTACAGTTTGCCACTAGTTTTTAATATGTCAGCTTGCTACAGTATTTTTTAATTGCTCACGATAAAACAGTCACAATGTCCGCAGTGAGTCTTAACAGGGAGCAATAGATATAATGATCTCTAATAAAGGAACAATCATGTTGCATCTAATTGACTGGGCCCAGTTGTTTAAAGCTTTGTTAGCTTATAGTCATCGTTAAGACCTCAACTTGTTAAGTAAATTTTGAACAACTGGGCCCAGGACATTCCATCATATTCCCACAGGGTTAATCCAGCTATGGTGTACATAAATGTCAGCTTGCCGCAGAAATATTATTTACTGCTGATGATAGTTCTGTGACATTGTCCGCAATGAGACTTAGCTTTAACCCATATTTGACGAATGGATTTTCCCATCATTATCATTTGATTGAGTTTACTTTCATTCTTAGGGGCTTTAGGAGTGACTTTTAAATTTTATTCAATTTTTCGATGAAAATTCTCTAAGCAAACAGAATAGCCCCAGATGGGACGCCGCATTCTGCGGCATCCCATCTGGATCTATTATGTTTGCCTATGTCCCATAAAAGGGACGCCAGGCTTAGATGAGTTAAGTGATTGCTTATAAAAGAACTGTCACACTTTAAGCAATCACGATGCATCTAACTGACCATGCAATCGTGTTTCCACTGGTGACTTCATGTATCATGTATATGTCAGCTTGCAGCCGTAGATTTATTAATTGCTAATAATAGAACTGTCACATTGTCCGCACTAAGCCTCAGCAAAGCCTCATTCGCCAGTCTGGCACATGCTGTCTCGTACCTCACTTCATGGGGGGTTTTGGTCTCAGTTCCTTGTATAGACTGATCCTGGAGAAAGAATAGAAGGGTCATAAGATGTATTATAATAACAGGTAGGGATAGATAAATATGTCCATAAGCTAATTTTAGAATCGTGAGGCTCCTCTAAGTGACAGAAGACTAGATAAGCCGTGACGCGAGAAAACTGGGCTTTGGGGTTTCCGACTAGGTCCGACATAAACTGGCCTGTGCAGGCTAGAGGCTGGAAATTTTGGATTTAGAAAGTAGGGGAACTGTACTATCTGTGTAGCGAAAACAAAGGCGCTGATCAGCTTCGCAGTTACTGCAAAGCTGATCTGCGCCTTTGTTTTTGCCTAGGCAAAAATCCCGTTTTCTCATGACATGGCTCAGATAAGAGTACAAGTATTTGTTAGTTCTTCATAATCAGAGAACCAATGGTCCTGTAAACACTCACCAGAGATCTATTATATTCTCAAATCTATGTCCTTATACATAACACTGAGTCAATCTTGGGCAGAGAACTTACAATAACCTTCTATCCATTTGCCCATTTCTGTTTTGTTTCCCCATGATATGGCATTTTATCATTTTCCCCCCATTCAAATACATAGATGACCTAAGTTTACCTTGCCTTAAAATAGATAAAGGTCATCCCAAGGTCATTATTTTTAAAAGTTTTGTAGAGCTCCATTCGTTGATGTGTCATACCAAGTTTCAAATTCATAGGCCTTCAGGCTTTTAAGAAAATTTTTAAATTATTTTGCTATTTATAGCCCTGGCAGCCATCATGGAAATGTGACCTGGATCATTCATATAAACACTCTCCCTTTGCAAGAAGGCTACAAATGAAATTTAATTTTGATTGGCCAACTGGCTTCCGATGACCATATACGCTCGTATATATATATAGATTTTACACCGTGACAGGGGCAGGCAACCCCTTGGAGCCAAATTATTTTCAAACCATGAATATTGTGTCCATTTTCTTATTCCCAACAAGTTTTCCACCATTTGATGTGATTTTACCAATTTTCCCCATCCAAATGCATGGGGGATCAAAGATGACTTTGCTGTAAAATAGGTCTAGGTCATCCCAGGGTCATGATTTATATAACTTTTGAGAGCTTGAGATGCTACATACCAAGTTCCTAGGCCTTTCGGTTCTGGAGAAGAAGACTTTTAAAGGTTTTTGCTATTTATAGACCTGGTGGCCATCTTGGCCATGTGACCTGGACCAAGTATATAAACTTTTGTTCCCCCTCCAAAGGCTGCTCCACATGAAGTTTGGCTTTGATTGGCCTAGCTGTTTCAGAGGAGATTTTGAAGATTGTGGACAACAACCGTGACTGACGACGTAGCATGGGAATCCTATAAAGCTAACCTTGTGAGCCTGATGGCTCAGGTGAATGAAGAACAAATGTTGTGGGTGCTTATAAGAATTGCCTTGGCAGGAAGGTAAACTAATGAGCAACCACTACATATGTTATGATGACAACTAAGCAAAATTATCCAGTAGTTATCATCAATAAGAGCTGTCGCAGGACAGCGTGCTCGACTGCTTTTGACCTTTGTCAAACATAAGGCCAAACCCGACCAGTAACCCAAAGCATTATGCTCATACATCTTTTTGCCTTGATGCAATAAGGCAAAATCACTGAACCATGAAAGTTAAATATAACTACCTAAGATTTAAAGGTCTCACTCATATTGTGAAAGAAGTGTGTTCATATACCAACTGAGTGCCAAGACACAAGGCAAAATCACTGAACCCTGAAAAAAGGTCACACTGACCTATAAGTATTGCAGGGTCAAAGGTCTAGTGATACTTACTCATAATGTGAAAGAAAAATGATCATATACCCATTCAGTGTTGAGATATAAAGCAAAATCACTGAACCATGAAATTAGGTCATAGTGACCTATAAGTATGTTTGGGTTAAAGGTGTGGTCATACTCATTCATAATCAGAAAGAAGTATGAAAAAATACCAACTGAGTGTTGAGATATAAGGCAAAATCACTGAACCATGAAATTAGGTCACAGTGACCCAGGAATACTTTACGGTCAAAGGTCTTGTCATACTCATACATATCGTGAAAGAAGTATGTTCATATACCAATTGAGTGCCGAGATATAAAGGAAAATCACTGAACCGTGAAATTAGGTCATATTGACCTAGACTACTTTAAGGTCAAAGGTCTTGTCATACGCAAACATAGTGTGAAAGAAGTTTGTTCATAAACCACTTGAGTGCCGAGATATAAGGCAAAGTCACTGAACCGTGAAATTAGGTCACAGTGACCTATAAGTATATTGGGGTCAAAGGTCTGGTCATACTCACTCATAATCTCAAAAAAGTATGAAAATATACTAATTGAGTGTCAAGATATAAGGCAAAATCACTGAACCGTGGAATTAGGTCACAGTGACCTAGGACTACTTCAGGGTCAAAGGTCTTGTCATATGCAAACATACTTTGAAAGACGTTTGTTCATAAACCATTTGAGTACCGAGATATAAGGCAAAAATCACTGAACCGTGAAATTAGGTCACAGTGACCTGTAAGTATATTGGGGTCAAAGGTCTGGTCATACTCACTCATAATCTGAAAAAAGTATGAAAATATACTAATCGAGGGTCAAGATATAAAGCAAAATCACTGAACCGTGAAATTAGGTCACAGTGACCTAGGACTACTTAAGGGTCAAAGGTCTTGTCATACGCAAACATACTTTGAAAGAAGTTTGTTCATAAACCATTTGAGTACCGAGATATAAGGCAAAATCACTGAACCGTGAAATTAGGTCACAGTGACCTATAAGTATATTGGGGTCAAAGGTCTGGTCATACTCACTCATAATCTGAAAAAAGTATGAAAATATACTAATTGAGTGTCAAGATATAAGGCAAAATCACTGAACCGTGAAATTAGGTCACAGTGACCTATAAGTATATTGGGGTCAAAGGCCTGGTCGTACTAACTCATAATCTGAGAGAAGTAAGAAAATATACTAATTGAGTGTCAAGATATAAGGCAAAATCACTGAACCATGGAAAGTAGGTCAACCGACCCTTACCGTCATGACACACAAGTCAGTGTCACAAAGTCAAAAGATGAATGACCAACCATCCTCCTAAGTTGTTTCTATTAAGAAATAAAAAGAAGAAAAAAATCGGGGAGTTCTAGATTTTGACCTCTAGCCCCCGCCCCCCTGACTCCGACCCAGAAGTCCGATGTCATGGAACCTAAAGTGTATGAAGTATGAATGCTTTATGATAAGTTGTTGTCAAGATATGCCTCCTTGTAAAAGTTACACAGCAGTACATCTATTTTTTAGTGTTCAAGTTTTTAACCTCCAGCCCCACCCCACAGGCATGGACCCAGGGGCCCGATGCCATGGAATGAAACTCAACCCTACAGGGTACCTATGGTCCGAGTATGAAAGCCCTCTGATAAAAAGTTTTCAAGATATAGACTTCTAGAATACTATATCACAGAAAAGCCATTATTATTAATGGTGTTCTAGATTTTAACCTCTAGCCCCACCCCCTGGCATGGACCCAGGGATCTGATGCCATGGAATGAAAGCCGACCCTACAGGGTGTCAATGGCCCAAGTATCAATGCTTTCTGATGAGTGGTTGTCAAGATATGGACTTCTAGAAAACTTTAACATAAGAATTGCCATTTTTGAAGGTGTTCTAGATTTTAACCTCCAGCCCCACCCCCTGGCCTGGACCCAGGGGCCCGATGCCATGGAATGAAAGCTAACCCTACAGGGTATCTATGGTCCAAGTATTAATGCTTTCTGATGAGTGGTTGTCAAGATATGGACTTCTAGAAAACTTTAACGCAAGTGTGACGCGCACGCGCACGGGAACGTGGACGACCGGGGAGACTGCAATAGCTCTTTGCACTTCGTGCAGTCAAGCTAAAAACTATACTATTCAAGTTTTAAGAGTGATGTAAAATTTGACGTAAGGACTTATTTTGTGTATCAGTGCCTTATACTATCATTATTTTTTTTCCCTTCTTTTGAGTTATTTCTGATCAAATTTGTAACAGAAATATGCTGCATAGCCATCTGTCATGTATGAGCCACGTCATGAGAAACCTTGATTTTTGCATATGCGAAAACAAAGCTGCAGATCAGCTGTGCAGTAACTGCACAGCTGATCAGCGCCCTTGTTTGCGCTACACACGTAGTACAATTCCTCTTCTTTTAATCCAAAATCTCAACTAGCCAACTTCTGTGGCTGCACAGACCGGTTTGTGTCGGACCTGGTCGTAAACCCCGAAAACCTGTTTTCTCTTGTCGTGGCTCATATGAAATCTATCTGAACTGGTTATTTTATTTTTGTCTCAACATAAAATATTCTGAGTGTGCACCTTACCTCTAAAATTTGGTTGACAAATTTAATACTTTCTTGTGGTTCAAAACATTTCCATAACCCATCACATGCCACAATAACAAACCTGAAACACAGACATTGGCATGTTAAAGGTTAAAAGAGCTTTACAATCATATTGGCAGCGTTATGAGGTAACTGTTTTTTTCTCTTTTGCCTATGAGACAACAAAGACTCAGATCAGATGTGCATTTAATAAGCAGCTGATCAGTGAGTTTGTTATTGCTTCATGGATAGTGCAACCCCTCTTCTACTTCAATCCAATTTTTTCAGCTTTTAGCCATCTTCTGTGACAATATACAGTTCGGTTTGTATCAGACATGGATACAAAATACTGAGAATAGTTTGAATTGAGCCGCGACACAAGAAAATCGGTCTTTGGGGTTTCAGACCAGGTCTGACACAAACAGGCCTGTGCAGCTACAGAAGGCGGCTAGAATCCTGAAATTTCGGATTTAGGAAGAAGAGGAATTGTACAAACAGAGGCACTGATCAGCTGTGCAGTAATTGCACCTTTGTTTTGACATAGGCGAAAATCTGGTTTTCTCATGAAGAGGCTCAATTAGTAACTCTTCTCTGACTCTGTTTTGCTACTTTCAATGCTTCATACGCTTGGTATAGTTAGATGTGATGTAAAATTGTCAAAATAGGAGAGGAGTTGTCCCTTAAATATGGAAATACTTCATATGGAATATAAAAATAAAACTTGAGATCCTTTAAGAGCAGTGAGCATATTAATGAGAAAAAGGACGGGCCATACAGCAGTTTCGGCTACTTAAACCTCTTCAGTAGTCCTTTAGATTAGGCAAAATGGAACCAAAGAGAAATGCTGTAATTTTTCCAATTTTCAACAGGACAGTCAATATATTTGACTGGCCTTTAGAATCGCCTTTGGAAATATTTGGCTGGCCTTTAGAATCACCTTTGGAAATATTTGGCTGGCCTTTAGAATCACCTTTGGAAATATTTGGCTGGCCTTTAGAATCGCCTTTGGAAATATTTGGCTGGCCTTTAGAATCGCCTTTGGAAATATTTGGCTGGCCTTTAGAATCACCTTTGGAAATATTTGGCTGGCCCTTACAATCACCTTTGGAAATATTTGGCTGGCCTCTAGAATCGCCTTTGGAAATATTTGGCTGGCGTTTATGAAATATTTGGCTGGCCTTTAGAATCCCCTTTGGAAATATTTGGCTGGCCTTTAGAATCGCCTTTGGAAATATTTGGCTGGCGCTTAGAATCGCCTTTGGAAATATTTGGCTGGCCTTTAGAATCGCCTTTGGAAATATTTGACTGGCCTTTAGAACCACCTTTGGAAATATTTGACTGGCCTTAAGAATCGCCTTTGGATTTGGCTGGCCTTTAGAATCGCCATTTTGGAAATATTTGGCTGGCCTTTAGAATCTCAGAGCAAGGATATATGAGCCGCATCTTGAGACTTTTGCCTATGCCAAAGCAAAGGCGCAGATAGTACAATTTCTCTTCTTCTTAAATCCAAAATTTCAAGCTTCTAGCCTGCTTCTGTGACTGTACAGGCTGGTTTGTGTCAGACCTGGTCGGAACCCAAATTGTTGGTTTTCTCACGCACAGGCGCATATCCAAGATTATATTAATCTACTAGTTTGCATTGCACTCCCTTACATGGTGATTAACATAATTTTCATACCTATCTGTGTCTTGTATCTGACACTTTCTGACTTCAGGTACACAGGTTACTCTCAGTTTCTTATACTGACCATCCCCTATTGACCTTGATACTTCAAGGACACCCATGACACGCCCATCTCTATAAACAGATACAATCAGAAGATAGAGCAAGTGTAATAAAGGACCTCAGAAAGATTAACAAATTCACAATACACAGATTTATTGTTGAGTTCCGGTTTAACATGTGACCAAGAGAGATTATGGTCATAGAGCTGGAACCCCCTTACATCAAGAAAACATGCCGTGTAATGAATGCCCCCTTACACCCCACTTTTATATTTGGGGTTTGCAGGGGTATACCTATTTTCCTTATTTTTGCTCCAAAACATACATTGTGGGTACTCGTAAGAACCACCTCGGCGAGGCGGTTCTAATGTGTACCCACAATATATGATTTGACCAAAAATACAAAAAAAATCATTTTTTTTTTCCAATGAAATATTCAATTTTTGCTTCGAGAAAAAATCTCTGTATATTGCATGATAGAGATGGAACCCCATTTAAAGTCTTATCTGAAAGACTGGGCAAGTCCAATCTTAACCACAACCCCTGGTTTACAAGGTGACTGAGCACTGAGGTCTGTAATACTTTGAAGGCATGAAATAAAGTGAATCTGTATCAACAGGTTTTTAAAAATCACAGTATGCAGAGAAGTATAGATTGTTAATTAAGCAGATCATAGCCATAGCCTATAACAAGATTAAAATGTCAATATTGTGCTACTTTTGAGTTACCTTGTCGAAACAGGCTGAAAACACATATAATAATTTGAAGTATTTGAACAAAATTGGTATGACTGTGTGACAGTAAAACTTTAACATAGTGCAACAAAAACTCCCAAGAATTTTAATTGCAATGTGAAAGGGTCATTTAAAGAATTTAGTGAACAATATAGTGTATCAAAAAAGGAAAACTTTAAGTTGGTGTCAGTCTAAAAATGATAACAGCTTTATAAAAAGGAGTCCCAGTCATACTTAACATGACCGCCTGCTTTCTGTATCCGCATTCTTTCCTCGTAGAGTGAAGGATTGTGGGCCGTACTGAGAGGGATTGCCACACACGATTTCTGGTCTTCCTTGTATCTGCATAACACAGCCTGAAGGTGGGAATAAGACACGCACTGCATATAAACACATCAGCCGCGACACGAGCAAACCGGCCTTGGCGGTTTGCGACAAGGTACGACACAAACCAGCCTGTACAGACACGGAAGTAGACTAGAAGCTTGAAATTTTGGATTAATGTTGAGGAGGAATTGTACTATCTGTATAGCGAAAACAAAGGCGCTGATCAGCTGTGCAGTTACTGCAGTAACGCGGCTCAATTATAATATTCAACAAATCCAAACAGAAGTTGATCAATTTAATTCCAATCCCAATCAACAAAATTTCAGTCATGTCAGGATGGAGCCAACGGCTTGTCTATTTAACCATACAGACTTGTCTATGAGTCAACATTAGCAAGAAAAGTTTAAATGAGCCTTTGCATGAGAAAACCAACTATTTGGGTTTCCGACCAGGTCCGACATAAACAGACCTGTACAGTCACAGAAGCAGCATAGAAGCTTGAAATTTTGGGTTAAAGAAGGAGAGATATTGTACTACCTGTGTAGCGAAAACAAAGGCATTGATCAGCTGTGCAGTTACTGCACCAACCAACTTATTTTTTGGTGGTGGAGGTGGGTGGGTGGATGGGTTGGGGCATATATTAGTGAAAACTAAGTTCTTGCCAATATTATTGCACATACGAAAAGTCGCTAGAGATTATATGAGCTGTGTCATGAGAAAACCAGATTTTTGCCTGGGCGAAAACAAAGGCGCAGATCAGCTTCGCAGTAACTGCGAAGCTGATCAGCACCTTTGTTTTTTGCCACACGGATAGTACAACTCTTCTTTCTAAATCCGAAATTTCAGGCTCTAGCCTGCTTCTGTGACTGTACAGATTAGTTTGTGTCGGGCCTTGTCGGAAACCCTGAAGACCCGTTTTCTCGCGTCGATGCTCATATTTCAATAGATTCTCACCTGGCTGTCCCCTATGTTGGCTATAAACATGATGTCATTCAGTATCAGTAGTAGAATGGCTGTAGTTCCGTCTTTCCACGGAGGTTTACTGTGAAAATAATGACAAATGGAATTACTGCTTTTGGACAATACTATACAATTGTTGGCCTTGAGTGAGGGTGACATGACGATTTGTTCACCAGAGGCAGGTGATATTACCTGTCGAGGGTGAACAAATCGTCATGTCACCCTCACTCAAGGGCAACAGTTGTTTTATTATACTGAACCCTTTTTGAAACAAATTAGCGATATACCACAGGACAAACACAAGTGATTACAAGTGCAACAGCGCATTTAGGCGAAAAGTGACGTCTAATGGTAATATGATCATGCGAAATGACAGAATAGCACCATCCACGTGCGCTGTAAGCAAACGCATGTGATTACAAGTGCAGCTGCACGATTTTAGGCAGATATGACGTCAGAGGGTAATATGACCATGCGACATGACAGAATAGCACCCTCCGCGTGACCTGCTTTGGACCAATCAAAATTCACACTCAGCCAATGGATATTAGTGAGGTATAATAATGTACATTGACTGATGCTTGTTTTCTTAACAATGTTCACAGTTCAGTATCAATAAATATTTAATATTAAACACTATTTCTTCTAGAAATATTTCACTATTGTTTCATATTTTCTTTCTCTCTCCCCAGTCCCATGGTGTCTGAGTAGGGTCACTTAGTCTTACATGTGATGTGTCCTGTATTGTGTATATTTTGACTGACATGAGACAGGAGACATCATGAGAAGACCAGATATTTGCATTTGCGAAAACAAAGGCACAGATCAGCTGTGCAGTAACTGCACAGCTGATCAACGTCTTTCTGTTTTCGCTACACGGATAGTAAAATTCCTCTTCTTCCAAAATCCCAAATTTCAAGCTTCTAGGCTAAGCCTTCATCTATACCTGCAGAGGCTGTTTTGTGTCAGACCTGGTCGGAAACCGTTATTCTCACCAAGCGGCTAATTTGGTCAATTGCTGTGATCTTATTGGAAGCAGTGAAGTCAGGATCTGCACTGTGACTTACAATTTAGTGGCTTCTTTCAAGAATTCTTCGTCAGTTTTCTTGAATGTATCTATAAATGTCTTTTTCAACTCCTTTGTTACATTGTCGACATCACCTGTGAGTAAGAGCCGTGTCATGAGAAAACCAACATTTTGCATATGCAAAAACAAAGGCGCAGATCAGATTCGCAGTTACTGCGAAGCTGATCAGCACCTTTGTTTTCGCTACATGGATAGTACAATCCCTCTTCTAAAATCAGAAATTCGAGGTTTTAACTATTTTCTGTGAGTGTACAGCCTGGTATGTGTTTGACCTGTTCGGAAACCACTTTGTTGTTTTTCTCATTATGCGGCTCAAGTATTTTCAATTTCGAATCTCTGAATCTGTTATAAAAATATATGAGGGGCAGTTGGAAAATATGTAGCATGGTGCATTATTTCAGATGCTTTTGCTTTGCACTAACATTATACATGTATATTGTTGATGTTTAACACAAACAGTATTAAAAGTGCTATGGCCTAGTTAATAATATAGGCATTTAGAAGAAGTCTTTTTTACAAAAAAGACAGCATACTTTTAACCAGTCTAAATAACCGTCTTATGCTAGGAATGCTTTTACAGTTGTTTTGTTTGAATTGATGCTTAACATCCCAGTCAACATCTAAGGTTGTGTTGCAATGTTGCCTCCATTTTATGGGACTTTTACCCAAAATTAGGATGTCATGATATCCAAAAGGTGCTTCAATATAACTCCAAGCCACAAAGGCTTATATGTGTGGATGGTTTGGCCCCCAAAATTATTTATCTCCTAATACAGTGTAGCACTTTATAATGAGGTTAAACTTTACTATTAGTCTGTATCTATTTAAAATTTAAATGAAAAATAAGCATCTCCACCCCAGTAATCAACTTTTCCTTCTATCTGGCCAAAAACCTCTTTTTTAAAAAGTAGGTCTTGCAAGAATTATTACCCTTAGGAAATTTATCTTGGAGAAATTTATGCAAGTTCTCTGATGCAAACCTAGAGGCCTTTAGTCCACCATGGCCATCAAACACTCCATACACAGAGAGGTGGTAGCTGAAAGATTAAAAATACATGTACATGTAGAGGCCTTTAGTCTACCATGGCCATCAAACACTCCATACACAGAGAGGTGGTAGCTGAAAGATTAAGAATACATGTAGAGGCCTTTAGTCCACCATGGCCATCAAACACTCCATACACAGAGAGGCGGTAGCTGAAAGATTAAAAATACATGTACAGGCCTTTAGTCCACCATGGCCATCAAACACTCCATACACAGAGAGGCGGTAGCTGAAAGATTAAGAATACATGTAGAGGCCTTTAGTCCACCATGGCCATCAAACACTCCATACACAGAGAGACGGTAGCTGAAAGATTAAGAATACATGTAGAGGCCTTTAGTCCACCATGGCCATCAAACACTCCATACACAGACAGGTGGTAGCTGAAAGATTAAGAATAGATGTAGAGGCCTTTAGTCCACCATGGCCATCAAACACTCCATACACAGACAGGTGGTAGCTGAAAGATTAAGAATAGATGTAGAGGCCTTTAGTCCACCATGGCCATCAAACACACCATACACAGACACGCGGTAGCTGAAAGATTAAGAATACATGTAGAGGCCTTTAGTCCACCATGGCCATCAAACACTCCATACACAGACAGGTGGTAGCTGAAAGATTAAGAATAGATGTAGAGGCCTTTAGTCCACCATGGCCATCAAACACTCCATACACAGAGAGACGGTAGCTGAAAGATTAAGAATACATGTAGAGGCCTTTAGTCCACCATGGCCATCAAACACTCCATACACAGACAGGTGGTAGCTGAAAGATTAAGAATAGATGTAGAGGCCTTTAGTCCACCATGGCCATCAAACACTCCATACACAGAGAGGCGGTAGCTGAAAGATTAAAAATACATGTACAGGCCTTTAGTCCACCATGGCCATCAAACACTCCATACACAGAGAGGCGGTAGCTGAAAGATTAAAAATACATGTACAGACCTTTAGTCCACCAAACACTCCATACACAGAGAGGCGGTAGCTGAAAGATTAAAAATACATGTACAGACCTTTAGTCCACCATGGCCATCAAACACTCCATACACAGAGAGGCGGTAGCTGAAAGATTAAAAATACATGTACAGGCCTTTAGTCCACCAAACACTCCATACACAGAGAGGCGGTAGCTGAAAGATTAAGAATACATGAACATGGAGAGGCCTTTAGTCCACCAAAGTCCATCAAACACTCCATACATAGACAGGGGGTAGCTGAAAGATTAAGAATACATGTAGAGGTATTAAGTCCACCATGGCCATCAAACACTCCATACACCGACTGTAGCTGAAAGATTTAGAATAGATTTGTGGTTTAACATCCAAATCAACAATCCGGACAGCAATACTGCTTCCTGGGTATTAAGCAGTACTAATGTAAGTTTATGTGTCTTGCTTAACTCATTTAAGCCTGGCATCCCTTTTCTGGGACATAGGCAAACAGAATAACCCCGATGTGATGCCGCAGAATGCAGTGTCCCATCTGGGGCTATTCTGTTTGCTTAACAAAAATTCATCGAAAAATGGGATAAAATTAAAAATCAGTCCTAACACCCCTAAAAATGAAAGTGGGCTCATCCAATTGATCATGATGGGAGAAACCATTCGTCAAATATGGGTTAAGGATACCACCCAGCACCAGTGCAGCTCAAACTCTGATTTCGAAGTCAGATGCACAACCACAAGCCAACCTCTCCTGAAAGATTTTAAAAGAGAATTCTTTAACCCATACATGACAAATCGACTTGCCCATCATTATTATTTGGGTGAGTCCATCCTCATTTATAGGAAATTCAGGTGAGACTTAAAAGTTTTAGTCACGCCTTTGATAAAATTTCTCTAAGCAAACAGGATAGCCCCAGACGGGATGCCGCGTTCTGCGGCGTCACATCTGGGGCTATACTGTTTGCCTACATCCCACAAAAAGGACGCCAGGATTATACAAGACTTGAAACTAAAAAAAAGATGTCACTTTTTAATTAAAACAGCAACAATAACTCATACCAATCATAAAATCTGATATTCACAACATTTGTTTCTCTTAACTTGAACATTTTGGCTTCACATGTAGTGTTTAAAACTATATAGTAAATCCCTTGAAAATCCCTAGCAAAATAGCAATTTCTTTATTAATTGAGCTGCCGTCATAACCTCAAAGCCTGCTCTTTCCATTATGTTTGTTTGTGTTGAAGCTTAACGTCTAAGTCAACAATTTTTCAGTCATGTCGGGACGGAGCTTCCTTGTTTTAACCAGTACTGTAGGGAGTTAGTGCGTCTTGCTCAAGACACAACACGGTGAGCAATGTGGGGATCAAACCCAGGACCTCTCAATTCGGAGTCCGACGCTCTACCACTAAGCCACCGCGCTCCCATTTTTTGAAAACAAAGCTTCTTTGACAGTATAGTTCAGTTTGTGATGGGAGATTCCCAAGACAGGTTTTCCCGTGGACGGTGATGCAGCTTGTACATATCATAGCAGCATTCAAACCTTAGTTCTACATTCATTACGAACAGAATATTTTTAAGTTGTAAAATTTCAAAATTTTCAGAAGAAAATTTTTGATATTTTTCTTATTTTTTGCTCAAAACATAGATTGTAGGTACATGCTAGAACCGCCTCGCCGAGGCTGTTTTAACGAGTATCCACAATCTATGTTTTGGAGCAAAAATAAGAAAAATAGGTATAAACCTGCATGCCCTAGTTGCATTATATAAAAGTGGGGTTCAAGGGGGTATACATTACACGGACATGTTTTCATGATTGAAGGATAAAGGTCTACAGCAAAACTTCCTTGGATCACCTCATGAATAAGACAACTACAAATACGACTTATCATATGACGTCCCCGATTTCCAGTGGATAAAGTCATATAGTAGAAATGTTATGAGCATGTGTATTAACACTTTTGCCAGAATATGTAACGTCATTGACGATGTCTGTAACAACGATGTAAATTTTCATTGAAAATATGTCCACTTTGAAGGCAATAAACTCCTATTTTAAAAGTCATTATGATAAAACGATTCTTACACTCATGGTCATTCATATGAAAATTAAACTCGCCAAAGGCTTGTTTAATAAATTTCATATGAAATGTCCACTCGTGTAAGATCCTAAATATTGGCTGTAAGTGTGGTTCACACTTTGGGACTTTTTTTAAATTTGTGTATAAGTCTTTTTCTTTTACATGTATGTAGGGAGGGACTTACATTGAAGGGTGAAGATCAGCAAATTCTTTGGAATAATCTTCCAGAATAAGATGGGCATCCTGCATCTCATCTCTCTCCCCCTTACGCTCTGACAGGTAACTGCTGATCGTGTAGGCAGCTGCAAAATTAAATGAGTCGCGCCATTAGAAACCAACAATTTGGTATTGGAACAGGTCTGACACTAAACAAGCTGCACAAGCACAGAAGATGGCTAGAGGCTGGGAAGTTTGGATTTTGAAAGCAGAGGAATTGTACAATCCATGTAGCGAAAAGAAAGGCGTGATCAGAGTCACAGTTACTGCGAAGCTGATCTGCGCCTTTATTTTCTCATATGCAAAATGTCGGTTCTCTCATGTGGTGGCTCAAATGTACACAGATTATCCATAGACAACGAATGCAACTGGGAACAACCAATGCAGACAAAAGTAACATCAAGTGACAATACGAATAGGGACTATATACCTGTTTGGGAACAACTTACAATGGATCATCATCAGAATGATGAGTCATTCACATCTTATATTGAATTCATGTACATCGGTTGTTCCAAGTGGCACTGTTACCTCTCAATAAACGGTGTGAAATTAAATTTGTCAGTGAAAACAGGTACACATGTACTATAAGCAACATTATAGGCTTACTGGTTTATTGCTTTAATTCTACAGTCAACAGCTATGGTCATATTGGCATTGTCAGTTAACCTAACCTCTGGCATGATCTTGCACAAATCTCAGGCAATTTATCAGTACTCTGTGCACATTTTACAACTCTTACTGACCAAGGTTCTTCTTGATTTTTTTTTAAAGATTTTAGCATAATACCAGAGGACCAATGGTCCTGTAAACGCTCACCTGAGACCTGAGATATATACATGTACCAATAAACTTGTTAGACTAGAATGGTACAATGCATGTGTATAACCCTAGGGCAGGGTCAGAATAACTCCTGGAGTCAATGTCTTTTTCAAATCATAAAAATTCAGTCCATTTGCCAATTAACTGCAAGTTTTGTCCTTCAAATGACATTTTAACAATTTTCTCCATTCAAATGCATGGGCGATCTAAGTTGACCTTGCCGTGAAATAGGTCAAGGTCATCCCAGTGTCATGATTTATACAAATTTTGTAGACCTCTGTTCCTTAATGCTTCATGCCAAGTTTCAAAATCATAGGCCTTCTGGTTCTGAAGAAAAAGATTTTTTAAAAAAAAATTGCTATTTATAGCCATGGCAACCATCTTGGTCATGTGACCTTGACCATTTATATAAACTTTCATTTCCTCTTCCTAAGAATGCTCCATATAAAGTTTGGCTTTGATTGGCTAAGCTGTTTCTGAGAAAAAGTTCTTTGAATATTATGGTCATCTACATGTATATAGCTCCGGGGCAGGGGCAGACAACCCCTGGGTCTAAAATATTTTCATAAGCATGAATCTTCTGTCCATTTGCTCATTCCTAGCAAGTTTTCTGCCATTACATGACATTTTCCTATTTTTTCCCATTCAAATGCATGGGCGACCTAAGTTGACCTTGCCATAAAATAGGTCAAGGTCATCCCAGGGTCAAGATTTATATAAACTTTGTAGAGCTCCATTCCCAGATGCTTCATACCAAGTTTCAAAATCATAGGCCTTCTGGTTCTGAAGAAGAAGATTTTTAAATGTTTTTGCTATTTATAGCCATGGCGGCCATCTTGGTCATGTGACCTTGACCATTTATATAAACTTTCATTCCCTCTTCCTAAGGATGCTCCACATGAAGTTTGGCTTTGATTGGCCTAGCGGTTTCAGAGAAGAAGATGTTTCAATATTATGGTCATATACATGTATATAGCCCCGGGGCAGGGGCAGACAACCCCCCAGGGGCTAAAATTTTCCATTAACATTAATCTTCTGTCCATTTGCCTATTCCCAGTAAGTTTTACTCATTAAATAGCATTTTACCATTTTTTCCCATTCAAATGCATTGGCGACCTAAGTTGACCTTGCCGTAAAATAGGTCAAGGTCATCCTAGGGTCATGATTTATATAAACTATGATGAGCTCGCGTCCCCAATGCTACTTACCAAGTTTCGTGGAAATCAGCCCACTGGTTCTGGAGAAGAAGATTTTTAAAGGTTTTTGCTATTTATAGCCATGGCGGCCATCTTGGTCATGTGACCTGGACCATTTATATAAACTTTCGTTCCCCCTTCCTAAGGATGCTCCACATGAAGTTTGGCTTTGATTGGCCAAGCGGTTTCAGAGGAGAAGATCTTTGAAATTGTGGACGGACGATGGACGACAACGGACACCGGAGCATGGCCATCCTATTAGCTCACCTTGTGAGTCTTCGGCTCAGGTGAGCTAATAAAAAGATGCCTTAAAATACCTGTCTTTTGACGCTTTACACCATCGTTTTCACTGGCACTGCCAAGTTTTCTTTTGGTCCCAAACTCACTATCAGATGTCTGTGATTTCAAAGGCTTTTCAGAAGTTTCCTGCACTGCGTAAACATCGTCATACAGTGAAGATGCTCCAGTAGCTCCAGCTGATTGTTGGGATGGTTTTATTGATGGGTCTGACTTTGATGGGATGTCGTCGTACAGTGACAACCCTGATGGTGTCGTCATCATCGATGGACCTTTACTTGCTGGAATATTGTTCGATCTAGAAGAAGACAATGGCTGTCCTGCTGTGCCTGTTTTTGTAGCTGCGGAGATGAGAAAAATGGGCCTGTATGTGAGACAACCAACAATTTGGCAAAGGATTCTCAAATTTTTTCAACAAAAAATAACAAAGGATTCTCACATGTTTTCAACAAAAAATAACAGTGTATTTGTAATATTCGTGTTTCAAAATTTAACGAATCGTTAACTAACGAGATTTTGAACAAGTGAGCCCAGATATCCAGAAGCAACAAACACACGAGAGAACAAAAACCAATACAGATGAAATCAATGAGCTTTGTCATAAATAGGGAGTAAATCTCTGTCTGGAAACAACTTGCCACAGATCAGATCCGTGGAAAGTTGTTCTCACATAGGTATTAGTATCCCACATCGGATCCTTATATTTAGTTGTTGGTTGTTCTCAGTCATGCTGTTTGTCCCTGGATAACCGGTGTGCTTACATGAAGAGAAAATTATCTGTTGCTCAATTTAACTTTGAAGGCAAGTGAGCAGCTTTGGGTCAAAGCTGCTCACTTGCCTTCAAAGTTAAATTGAAAATTGAGCCTGGTTATAATGCTGACCTTCTAGGGATGCTGCACTAAACAGTTTAACTTTGTAGTATTTATTGAATCAATGTTTCAAAGACCATACACTTCCTAATGAGGCTAATGTTTTATAAATTTTTCAATATTGTAAAAGTCAAATGCAAGAACTAAAACTTACAAGGTTCAGGCAAATCATCAAATAAATCCATAGCTTCCAGTCTTCTTTCTCCACTTTTCAACTATCAAAATCTGCAATATACAAGTACACCTCAACCTCTTTATAACACTATTGTTGGGGTCCAAGCCAATTTCCGTGTTAACTATCCAATCCGTGTTATAACGAGAGTAAGATGTATAGACATATAGCAAATATAGTCCAATTGGGGTCCAACAGTGATCCATGTTATATCCAAAACCGTGTTGTAATGAAGCGTGTTGTAAAGAGGTCCAGGTGTACATGATAGTGTTAAAAACTTACTTTCAAGAGACAGTAGACGCATCCAGTGCTTTTGTTTTGATTTTTCATGTGCATGCACAGCGACTTAGGTATTGACACAGATTTTCTTGATTTACTTAGACTGTATCCCCTAGGCCAACCTTAGAAATATTTTCATTACATGTATGAAGCCACACCCATGCAATATACAGAGATTTTTAAAGCTGCAAAATTGAAAAAAAAATCAATGCATTTTTTTTGGATATTTTTCTTATTTTTGCTCAAAAGAGAGATTGTGGGTACATGTTACAAATGCCTCAGCAAGGCAATTCTAATGAGTACCCACAATCTATACATGTTACAAACGCCTCGGCAAGGCAATTCTAACGAGTACCCACAATCTATGTTTTGATGCAAAAATAATAAAAATAGGTATACCCCTGTATACTCCAGTTTTACAACATAGATGTGGGGTTTAAGGGGGTATACATGTCATGGGTTTCCATGACGACACTGGCTATCCGCACGACGGTCGTGCTGATAACACCGCTTATCGGCACGACCGTCGTGCGGATAAGCGGCGTTATCTTCACGACAGGGAAATCGATATCCAAATGTTAAAAATGTCCAGAAATGGATACATTTTAAGTTGATAAATATATTACACTGGCTTCAAAACTGAAACAGAATATTACACATGCAGGAATTTTTTACTTTTTAATTAACAAAATTGTAATTTTGCTGAAATTGGCTTACCTGTGAATTTACCTGTAAAAATCAGTCATGCATATGCGTAAATGAGAAAGAAATTATGTCAATTATCATAACCTAAATATTAAAAAAAATGTGGTAAGGTAATCCAAAAGAATAAACAGCCTTTGATTTTAACAATGAAGTGTGGAAACATTTCAGTTACACAATTAAATAATTGCAATGATTATATTTTTTCTCCGTCTGCTGTGATTCAGTTTGCATCAGCTGGATAAATCAAATCAAACTAATTTTCTTAGTCATAATTAACAAAAATGTTAATTTCGAATGTATTTCTATATAGCTAAAACCATAATTTATTTATTTAATGACAAATTAATAGTTTAATGCATTCGTAAGCTTGTAAGAAAATCTTATACTCCCGTCGTGCCGATAGCCAATACCTGTAGCATTGGCTATCCGCACGACGGTCGGGCCGATAACGCCGCTTATCGGCACGACCGTCGTGCGGATAGCGCCGCTTATCGGCACGACCGTCGTGCGGATAGCCTCAGCCATGTTTTCCTGATGTGTTTGCCCCTTACCTAATCCCGTTTCCCATGCATGGGTTAGTCGGTCGATGGTCGGAGAATTGTTGTTGCTTTAATATCTCCGATTCCATATCCTCTTTGTTGTAAATGAGCCGGTGCATAAGAAAACCGACAATTTGGGTTTCCGACCAGGTCTGATATAAACATTGAAGAATATTGTTTTAAATCTCAAAAATTAACCCTTCTACTTTTGAAATTGGAGGACTTTGCAAAACATTCTCAAAAAGACTTTGTTGAAAACTGTTTCATTTGAAAGCTGCACAGATTGCAAGCAATTTTGGCTTGGAATGATGTTACAATTTTTGAACAGCTATTTGAATTTCTCAATTTAAGTAATTTCATGTATATTTTCAAACCTCAATGGAGGTTAAAAACCTCAACTGAAGTATACTACCTCAATCCCGAATTGTACCGGACCTGCTGCAAAATGTTTTGATATTTTAAAGCTGATTCTGCATGAGCCAGTTAGGCTGAAATGACTGTGGCGAAAAATGGGTACAAGACTGTCATGAGCGAGGCCGAAACACATCGTGGCGAAACCTTGATTTAAATATTCAACGATATTTACAACTTCGCGGTTATTGATACAACTATATTGTCGATATTCACTATTCACTCTTACCGTCAATGCAAACTGAAGAAATAAAATGAACAGAGACCTAACATGTGACGGAAAAGTATAGGCTGAGAATCGGCTTGAAAAACATGAAGAAGTAGATACAATTTGTGATTCTATTAGTATGGATATCGTGCGATTCAATTCGTGTTTTCCATAATTTCCGCCTTTGAGCGACAAGGTCACCGGCTGCGGTAGACCGATCAGAATTGAAGTATTTTAAGAGAAAAATTCTAAAACCCGTGCAGGGATTGAACCAGGATCTCTGGCGTGACAAGCGACCACTCTTAACATGTCGCTAAAGAGCTAGCCCAACAGCGAGGCTGTTGAAAGTAGCCTTATTTCACAATATTCCTCTCCACTTTATCTTTGAGATCTTGGCGGTCGAAGTATAATACCTTTAGCACGTATGCTCAGTCTTCGACATGTAGAAAAGTACCATTAATGCATTAAGAGCTACAATAGCCCACAGAATTCCCATGACAGAATGGACTATAAGCCTCACTCCTTCAGTGCATCCGCCACTGCTACCAACATAATGGCTTGCCAGACCTCTTCTGTCCAATTTATCTCGTCTATCTATTTATTGATACTGCGTCACCATCATTACTGAGTATTATGCACAGGGATGCGTGCGAGAGAATAAAAGTAAAAAAAATTAAAGTGAGACTTAAAAGAAGGACAGTGAAGAATGAAAAAAAAAAAAAAAAAAAAAAAAAAAAAAATGATGATAGAGTTAGATTTGTTAATAAAGATGAGAGGTTAAAAGCAGGCTAAAACAATTTTTCTCTCTATGGCATTGAATCTTGATCTTGCTCACCTCCCTCTTGAAAGAGTCAAGATCAAGTATTTCTGAAGGGTAGCCGGTTCCATAAAACAATCGTCACTGGATAGAACGAACATCTGTAGTAATCACTACTGATTCTGTAATGCAACACGACCATACATGGTACTGTATTTTATAAAACATCGCGAGCCGCGAGTCGTAACGACGATATTCAAGGGAGCGCCAACCTACTCCTGTGCCACAAAAGAAAACTAGGAATGAACCATGACTAATCTATTTTTGGGGAAGGAATATCCAGTTCTAACCTAAGTTTAGATTATACTCTGTATCATAACCTAAAACACTCTCTCTTGTCAGAGTAGGTGTTGACAGATAAATTACAGATCTTAAACTTCAGAAAATTTTTCTGATAATGAAACAGAAAAACTACATAATTAGAAGGTTATACAAATTGAATAGTTGCATTTTATGTTTGTACAAGCGGTTTCATCAGAACAATTATAGTCTGGCGTTCGTTGCCGGTTTAAAAAGGGCTACTGACGAGGGTTCATTACCCGAAATTGCGCAATATAGTCCATACTATCTCCCTTTGAATGTTTTTACTGCTTCCAAAGGATCAAACCTTTATATTTTATTTCTCCACGGGTTTTCAAACAACCTAAAGCAAACTGAATGAAGAGTATACAAGTTGGCTTCTTTAAAAAGAAACCAATGAAAAGGCCAGCAGCCGTTAGTTATAAGAGATATTCCCTTTTGCTCTAAATGTTGTTGATTCTCTGGTTCGTCATTAATTTCGATTCTCATACATTTCAGTTTCGTTTCCTATACATGAATGTCGTTTCTTGTAATGAAGCTTGACCAGTGTGTGTATCTGTTGCTCAAGGCAATGACATTTTTTGATGTTATGGAATCAAAGCCGATACTAAAGGGAGCACGATTACAATCAATATGTCGATTTGTAGAAAACCATTTTGCAGTGCAGTCTTCTGAATTTTGACCTGCAGCCACACTACCAGAAACTGACCCATAGTGCGATGTGATGGACTAAAAGTTTCTGTAGTTTCTGTACCCCTCGTCAGGGTATATACGATGTAATCCTAGATGCGCTATGCTAAGCAGTCATCACGATCGAGATTGCTTGCTAGATATTTACCGCTATTTGACGGGGAGTGTCAACAATTGATAAATTAAATTGATTGTGGTGAACTGTCTAGTCCCTACAGACGGGTTCACTAGTTTTTAGTAAGCGCTTTATGTGACAAAACGCGTAATTGAGGGAGAGCAGTCGATCATGGGTACAATTTTCTTCATATTCAAAGTAGGTCCTTAGTGACCTTTTCCAATAAAGAGGCAGTATAAAAAACAACAAGTCCTTCTGTAAGTGCGAACCTGAGGTATGGCACATTTGCAAAGAATGAATATATTTCTAGGATATTCTTCTTTTTGTCGATTCCAGAAGTGAAGTTGTAATGTAGTAAAATGTGGAAAAGGAGAAATGTGGATTCTCTTGAAACTTTACAGATGTTGTGACCATGCTTTGAAGATATGCATGTGGTTTAGATATAATCCTCAAATTAATTTTTGTCACTTTTTTGCAATTTGAACTTAGCCATTTTTCGGGCATTTTCACAATGAAAGTGAATGGGCAGTGGGTACCTTGTGTGCGCAACTCCTTCAGTTTTATGCCAATTCATTTAAAACTTTACATGTGTTATGGGCATGGTCTGAAAATATGCATGTGGTTTGGATATAATCCTTGGATTATTTTTTATCATTTTTTTTTTCACAATTTGAACTTAGTCATTTTTTCGGGCATTTTAGTGAATGGATAGAGGGTACCTTGTGTGCGCAACTCCTCCTACAATTTAATACCGATGCTTTTGAAACTTTGCAGACATTGTGACCATGGTTTGAAGATATGCATGTGGTTGGGATATACTCCTCAGATTAATTTTTGTCACTTTTTTACAATTTTTTTGGACATTTTTACATCTTGAAAGTGACTTAGCAGATGGGGGCATAGTATTTCATAAACACATTTTCTAGTTATTATTTACTTAACTTAGGCTGTTATATTCAAAAGCAATGCTTTAGTTGAATTTGACACCCCATCGACCAATGTGTAAGCCTAGTTTTTAACTCAATCATGTTTGATAACTTAACTGTCTTCTTTTAGCTGGGCATCAAACTCTATGATGGTCCCTTTGTGGTGGTTCTTATTATACCCCCAGCATTTATGACGATGGGTACCGGTATATAGTTTTCGCTTGCCCGTTCATACATGTATGTTGAATTAATGTCAAAGTTTCGGTTATCTAGTGGTGTATATCTCATGAACCAACCATCAGAAATCATTCATATTTGGACCATAGATACCCTATAAGGTTAGCTTTGTTTACATGAGTTCGTATCCCTGTGTCCAGGCCGAATCCTGGATTCTGTCCCCAGAGGCGGGACTATAGTTCAAAATCTAGGACCTTTATAATATGATAGATACTAAGAGTCTATATTTGACATCCACAAAGTCTTTTCAGAAAGCATTCATACTTAAACCATAGGCCCCCTGCAATGTTCAGAGACTATAGGTTCCATTTTTATTTTATTTTTTTTTTTGGGGGGGGGGGGGGGTGGGGGTGGGGCGTATGGCTAGAGGTCAATATCTAGAACTTCTAAGTTCTTTAAAAATTGTATTTTCTGTACTTTTTCTTTTCAACCATATTTAGAAATAGATCATACCTGGACCATAGGTACCGGTACTCTGTAAAGATGACATTGAACTCTAGGGTCCATGCCTGAGGTGGGGCTAGATGCAGTTGCTATGGTTACAGTGTTACAGTTAAACGATAAATATATGAATATTAAGTATATTTTGGGCTAAAACAAGGGCAGATAACTCCAAATATTGAAAATAAATATGTTTTAAAACACATTACTCTCCAAAGCATCAGTCATTATTACAGTATCTTCCAGATGAATGATACAAGGTATCAGCCAGGACGCTGCAAAAGGGAGCGTAAAAACACAACTATTTCATAGCCAAGTGTTAAAAGATTACAAATACAGTGTTATCTCTTAAATATATATAACATGATTTTTCGGCTTTTTCCATTTTTTGCTAGTATAAATGTCAGAATGTCCGAAGGTACATTTTGTCGCGTTGAGGTTCAATTTGTTTTTTCCCACTTCAGTTTTTGGAGCGGGAATTTCTTTCTGATTGTGCAATTTCCTGATCACTGCCTACTTTTTCCTTAATTTTAGTTTGTTGGTCTAGAAATTTGAAAAGTGTTTCGTCGAAGTTAAAACAATTTTAACATGCCATATTTTTTTTAAATACAGTTTTACGTCCCTTTCAGATTATTTCAGCTCATACAGTAGGTGGGACGAAAACGGGAGAACCGCAAGCAGAACATGGCACGTCTCACATGTGGCCAGAGCGGGGCTCGAACTCACACCAGTCACAGCGGTGAGATGCCCGGGGGGGGGGGGGGGGGGGTACTCTGAAATTTTTTGTATACATAGGCGAGGCTGACTTTTTGGGGGTCAAAATTTTGAATTTCCATATTTTTGGGGGTTTTCAGAAAAACTAGTTATTTTTTAGGGTAGTGAGCTTTTTATGAATATTTTTTTGGGGTCATGCCTTTTCAGAATTATTTTTTTTGGGGTCATGTATCAGTAATTCGAAGTAATTTTTTGGGTTTTGCACATTTCTTGGGAAATCTTTTTATTTCTATAAAGATAAGAATTTTAGAGTGAAGCAATAGTGTTGTGAGAATATAATTTGTGTTTAATTGCAAAAACAAGTTCTGGTTTGTTTCATTTATTGTTCTTTTATGTCCTATTAAACATGTCATGTATTAGCTGTTGACATGGGTGTGACGCAATAATTAAGTAAAACAAAAAATAATTCAGTTTTGCAATTCAATGTCAGTGTACGCTGAGTGGCTTACAGGCCTTAATAGGCAAGAACGCTGAGTGGCTTACAGGCCTTAATAGGCAAGACGCTAGATTCTGTATATACCGTATTTAACGAAATCGCACAACACCCTCCACATACTTTGTTTGCAGTATGCAATTGGTCCATTGGTCATCATAGATGAGTTCTAGGCACGTTGTCGCCCCGGCAAGTGGTGCACAATATTTCTGTACATAAGTTACATGTTCAAAAAATATATGTACCAACAAAATAGCGAAACCTACTATGCTCCACCCACTTTAATCATGCAACAACACTAATTATATCACTTACTAGAACAATTTAACGGACATGCTTTATGATCTTTAAAAGTTGAAATGAGACATTATACGGTGTTACAAACGTTACTTCTACATCTATGGCGTGAAAATAGGGGTTTGGGTTCAAAAACGTTTTTGTTTTTGACATTTCTTTCTTCATATTCCAAAAACGATAGGTCCTTTCTTACTGACCAATAGTTCAACTTGGCTACTGCACAAAATCATATATTTATATTAAATATTTAATTTATTTTATTTAAATAATTTAACATTTCCTAAGGGTACCGCCGTATGCTGTAACATTTGAAAAGTAGGCGTTTCAACAAAAATATCAAAATGAATCACTGTTATATGTTGGTGTAAATTATTTAGTTCTATTTTACACACCCTATGATAAATACATGTTTAGTGTGCTAAAATACACAGCCTATGACTTGCAAGTATGCTCATGGTAACGTATGTAACACCTTAATGTTCAAACATGGGTAGATTTCATTTTGGTGATTATAAATGTATATATAGTGAGCCACTTCATGCAAAAAACCAGATTCTTCCTATATGAAAACAAAGATGCAGTTACTGCACAGCTGATCAGCACACTTGTTTACCCTACATAGATAATTCAAACTTCTTAAATCCGAAATTTCAAGCGTCTAAATTCTGTGACTGTGTAGAAGGAATATTGTCGAAGAGGGGTTTTCGCGCGCTGCGGCTCACGTGAAAGTGGTCTCACATAATTATCTGCAACGGTTTTCGCATAGAACACAGTAAGGTGTTTGGAATATGATAACCCACTGGTGACTTGTCAGTATGCTCATGGTAACGTATGTAACACCTTTTTCATATAGGGCACTGTAAGGTATAAATTATGAGTTGGCGACCCATCGTTAAAGCGTCCGCTCCTGGTTGCGAGTTTGTGTTGTTCGACCTCTTCGGTGCCATGTTGTGTCCTTGAACAAGATCCACGATACACAATGACAGTCGCATCCAACTAGATGCGGATATTCTCCTCAAACTCCTGGACCCATTTAGTTTATACTATATGTGGTATTCCTTACAGCTTGTGTGCGCCTTTCGAAACTATTGATTTGACGTAGTGTTTGATATATACCTGTAGAGTAAATCCATCACATCGGATGAACGAGAAAGAAGGACATTATCTAGCCCTGCGACACCAGTTCCCCGGGAGTGGCAAAATCCAATGTAAAGCAGTAATAACACAAAATGTGAATTTCTTGAGGGCCCTCGGTGTGAAATCCGAGCATAGAACAGGATGTGCAAACAACGTGTATGCGTTTTTACAGATAACGAAAATGCTTTCTTGCCAGGGATGACGTAACTGCACTTTAGACGATGAAGACACAGATATGCAAATTTTCATAACAACCACGATGCTTCTGACGGTACAATCATCTGAATCAGATGTCTTGGTTTTATGCTGTCGTCTATTCTAGCCAAATGATTACAATACATTATGGTTCCACGCTGGAAATCCTGAAAAAGCACGATACTAGCTGTCGGTCGTTTTGAGCAAGCCTTGATGGCCTGGTGAGACTCTCGACCATTCCATATCTTCAAGAAGATAGAGGTTATGACTACACAATAAGGCAGTTTAGGTGAGACTCCACACAATGACATTGGTAAAAAGAAAGCTTGGAATGTTGCTGAGAAAAGCGATCAATCACAAACTACCTTGTTCAAACAGACGATAACACTCCCCACAGCACATAAGAAGGTAAACGAAAAACCATTTGCCGATTCTGTTCATCTGCTGGGCAATCTGGTTCAAGTGTAAATAGTGTCCGTCACTTGTTCTGTTGCCATTAGCGCTACACAAATGAAAATGTAACACCAAAGCATGATCGTTTGATGACACATCTATAACGTGAAAACTTCAAAAACATGTTTTCAGCCTTAGCAGAAACGCTCAACCGTATCAGCCTAAGCAGAATCCCTCAGAATGTTGGTTGGGTGGGAATATGGGCCCCGCTCATCGGTTCCTTAAGAAATAGATGGGCTTCTTTTGCCTCCAGGCATAGCTTATACGCTACTTCCTGACCATCTTATTACTGGTTAACCGCTCAGGTCCGAGCCTGACCATGAAAAGTGTGTTGAAATCAAACCATCTATACGTATAAGCCGTAGTGGCTTACTTGAGTGGTTATATTTAAAGCATTGTTTGGATGTCATGACATCCGATTTTCGGGCAAAAGTCCCATAAAATGGAGTCAACGTCTCAATATGACAATAGCTGTTTACTAGGCTGTTAAGCATCAACTCAAAAGCAAACAAAACAACCGCATTAGGCAATGTCTGGAACATCAATGGTACTTATATTGAAGCAGTGCTCATGACCAAGGACTGATCAATTTTTGTTCCGTTTAACGTCCATTTCAATATTATTTCACCTCATATGAGACGTTCCAACCGGTAGGTGGGTCGAAAACGGGAGAACCCCGAGAAAAAAACACCTGGTACACGCGCAAGCAGAACTTGGCTTGTCTCACATGTGCCCCGAACCCAGACAAAATGAACTAGCATGCGCAGAGTTGTGCTTTTGTATGGCTATGAGTCATTTCATAATCCGGATATTGGAAAACAATCTTAAGGTGACGATTATTATATCTTAATACTATTTGTTTTCCTTAGGTTTAAACACCTAAAATTTTAAGTGAAAAATGTGTTACATACGTTACCATTAAATCGCCCGTCACCCGCATTGATATTTGCTTACTACTATTGGCAAGCATTGTAAAAGGTAACTTAAGAAATAGTGACCGACGGCGTTGATAATGTCATTTCATTACACTGGATACTAACAATTGTGTAAAACATGCTTTGGGATTTTGTGGCTTGGGTGTGCGCGCTTTAAGTTCACTGACAACCGGATTACACTCGTGAATATTTGCTATATCTTATATGATTTCTAAATTAATGCTAAATCATAATTGCATACCCGTACAACGATGAGCATTTTATCGGCATTTAAATCATTAAAACTGATTTTTGATATTTAATAATTATGTGTTTCATACGTTACCATATTTACCAATCCAAAATACACATTTCTGGCAAAGCAGTGAGCATTCAACATAAAGAAGACATATATGTTATTGATCTGTATATTTTTTCTTCTTTTCTTCAAACTTGTCTGTTCATAGTTGACTTTGAACACTTTATTCTTTCATAATCTGAAGTGAGTTACTGTGGACCAAATGCAATAACTTTCGACTAAGGAATGACACGATGATTAGTTTTTTTCAAGTTTGTAAAAGAAAAGGAATAAGTGTCTTTTAGACCAGTGTATCTAAAATATAAATGTGCAAAGAAAAGTATATTAAAATAGCTTACTGTTCTGTAATTAAACTCTGAACTATCTGTTTTGAAAATGTAACATACGTAACGCCATCATTGCATTAAATATATCTATATATGTGCCCGTAACATTCTTTCATCAGATGATATTGATATATTTAGGTTTGGAATTTAGATTAGAGATTCATAGTGTATTTTACAAACTTAGAGTACATTTCTGGTTTGAATGGGTAACATACGTAACGGCTTCTGGAGGACAAATGCACCATATCACAGGGCGACAACGTGCCTAGAAGCTCTTTATATTGATCAAAGAAGCCACCCATAGTATCAAACCTAGTATGTGGAGGGTGTTGTGCGAAACGAAAAATTTCCCTATCCACCGTCTCCTCTATAAGATTCAATTTTGTTTGCGACCATGCCTTATGACTGGTCTCGGTGAAATTTTGGAAGCTTGATCATGATGATGTTGTTTGGATTGCAAACCAAATGGAATCAAAACCATCATAAGACTTACATTTTGAGAATAAATAAAATCTTTAAATTTTATCCAACTTGGTATTTACTTCCTAGTTCCTACATATACTAACTGTATTGTGACAAGTTCTGTTGGTTGGTTGATTTGGGATTGAACGTCCCACCAACAGCTTAGATCATATGGATGTGATAAAATTTTATCAATAGGCATAAAATAGATTAATAATTTCTTTGGGTAAGCTAAAAGTTCAAGTATTTTTTGGGTATGCCTGATATGACTGGTATTTTTTTGGGGTGGTCAGTAAATCTCAGTAATTTTTTGGGTTTGGGGGTAGAAGCTGGGGCCCTCGCCTATGTATCCACAAAAAATGAGAGTACCCCCCCCCCCCCCGGGGTGAGATGATCGAGTGATTATGAAACAGCGCTCTTAACCGCTCGGCCACGGGGGCCGCCGTTAAACATGCTTTAAATAAACGGAATAATAATAATAATAATAATAATAATAATAATAATAATAATAACATCATCATGCATTTTTGCAAACTTAATTTACTGTGGAGACTGCATACATCAAGTTTTATCTGATTAACCAATTCATGTTTTGTTACAGGGGGTTCAACCCCGGGGGTTCAACATTATACAGTTAGTTGTCATTTTTATGAAGCCATTTCTGAAGTTTTGATATGGTGACCATATTTCATTTTTATGAACAGGCTTATCAAAAACTTCCTAGAAAATAGTGTCAGAAGGTTGAGTGAAGCCTATGGGACTGAAGATCATCCATACTTAAAGTAAATAGCAGTGCACATGTACCACATACAGCCTTATTATATTAAGATCATGTGGAAAAAGTCTCCTCAGCGCGTCTTATCGTATTATCAGCTTAGGGGATTAGTGGTACAGGTAAATCATCTTCGGTTCTTTCCGGTGATTTACGATTTACTTGGCGCCTCTGTCCGTAAAATTACCTGTGTAACTTTAGCCCGAGGGCAACCATAAAATTTGATCATAAATTGTCTTAAAAATTTATGAACTCAAAACTTCGACTATGAAATAATATGAAAATATAAGAAATATAAAATGTGTGGCTTTGATGACGGTAAAAAAACAACAACACGATTTCGAATGAAAGAAAACTCGTGTTTTTCCCATTCAAATGCACATTGTGGGTACCCGTGACAATCGCATCGTCGCGGTTAAACTCATGGACCAGTTTGTACTGTAAGCATTCAGTTGTATTATTTTTATTTAATTATTTATTCATGTATTTATTTATTTATTTATTTATTTATTTATTTATTGCTTCCTCAAAATAAGTGCTATGAGTATATGATAAATGTTACATATTAAATGTAAGCATTACGAAAACACGCCCATGCAATATACAGATTTTTCCCAAATTGTAAAAGTAGAAATTATTTGATATTATTCTTATTATTGCTCAAAACATATATTGTGGGCACCTATTAGAACCACCTCGCAGCCTGATCATTAGCTTAATCTTTATTTCCAATTTTCAAGTATTTATGTATGCGTAGACCGGTTTGCTTTTTGAATCCGTCAAACCTCGCTTGGACAAGTTTTTCAAGTGCACAGGCTGATCGACTCCTTGCATTTTCGCAATATTTATATAACAGGTACACCTTCCATTAAAAATGAGCCGCGTCATGCGAAAACCGGAATTTAATTATGCAAAAACAAAGGCTCAGGTCAGCTGTGTAGCAGTTGCCTAGCTGATCAGCGCCATTGTTTTCGCTACACGGGTAATACAATTCCTTATCTTCCTCAATCCGAATTTTCAAGCTTCTTGCCAAATGGTGTAGTACACAAGCCGGTTTGTGTCAGACCAGATCGGAAACCCCTAGTACCGGTTTTCTCACACCGCGGCTCAAATGTGAAATGGTATAGTTTTATAATCCGAGACTGCATGTCATAAAATCAGGCACGCTTTAAATCATACCCCTAGGTCATAGATAAACTAAAACAACATTGATGCGCCACTGATCGTGATCAAAATCGTGTCGCATTTTTTGTGTAATATTGAATTATAGTACTAATCTTTTTTTTTTTTTTTTTTTTTTTTTTTTTTTATTGTTGTTGTTGTTGTTGTTGTGTTGTTTAAAAAAAAAATGTTGTAACATACAAGCCGGTAAGTGTCAGACCTGGTCGGAAAACCCCTTATACCGGTTTTCTCACGCCGCGGCTAAAATGTGAAATGGTTAAGGTTTTATAATCCGAGACTGCATGTCATAAAATCAGTCACGCTTTAAATCATACCCTTAGGTCATAGATTAACTAAAACAACATTGATGCGCCACTGAACTGTTCAAAATCGTATCGTCAATATCTGCATTTTTGTGTAATATTAATTATAGATCTAGTACTAATCTTTTGAAAATAAAAAAAAAAAAAAATAAAAAAAAAAAAAAATGAATTAAAAAAAAAAAAAAAAAAAAAAATGAATTGATGTATCTTGCGACTTGTGACTGAGACTGAATGAATGAATATGCGATTCCAGAAAACTCAACGGGATGATCTAGACCGTGGCTGAGAGCAGAAATAAAATAAGAAAATGAGAACGAATCAGCGTAAAAAATAGCAGCACAGTAAAATCAAATCTTAATTTCATTGAAAACAGTGTACAGTTTCAGTGTTTTTCTGCAGCTTTAACGAGAGAGAGAGAGAGAGAGAGAGAGAGAGAGAGAGAGAGAGAGAGATTTGAATGAAGACAATTAAGAATTTTTATGTCGGTTTTTGCTTTGTTCAAACTGGGACACGGAGACGCTATTGTTTGGTCATCAGATTGAGTAAAAAGTGTTACTTAGGTGTGAAATGCAAACTTTAATTGGACCAATTGCAATTACGACAATAATGTTGATGTGCATTCTTACAATGCACAATGCGTTTGTTGTTCAGAGGTGTCACATTCTGTGAGGATATGTAATGTTTATAAAATTATACTCAAAAGTTAATCGCGATCATTGTGTAGCATCTTTCATAATTTTTAAATCGATTTTCATTCGAGGTGAGAAAAAAAGACTTTTTATTTTTTTTTTTCTTTTGTGTAAATAAGTAATCTCCATGTTAAAGAAAATAAATAAATAAATAAATAAATAAATAAATAAATAAATAAATAACAAGGAAAAGAAGTATTACACCTTTATGCGAAATAGCAGACGCTTATGCACAGGTATTTCGTAATTCTCCGCCCGGTTTACGGGATTTGCCGATAAAACTATTGATTTACGGAAATTAGAAAAAAAACTCAAAGTAGCTATAAAACACACGCAATTTGTCCACGCCAAACGTCGCTTGATTTTGAAGTTAAGCATGTCTTTAGAAAGATCATTTTCTTCTGATGAATAATCCGAAAGAACAAATTTAGAAAAAAGGTTTTGGAAACGATATATTTGGCATTTAACCAAAGCACCTTTGGTAGATTTTACACTTTTTGTATATCAGATATAAGAAATGATGCGACCAAACAGGACCTTTTTAAATTTTGATTTTGCCCATCCAAAAAATCAAGATAATTTAACGAAACAATATCCATTAAATCAGGAATACATTAAATTACATTATTCCGAAAGAACAAATTTGATATCTGCCGTAATTAAGTTTTAATTAAACATTGAAAGTCAATGTCCTATTCATTTATGTACATTTTTTATCGGCAATAAACTGAATTACAGGTAAGGTATCGGCTCAATATTTCTCCGTATGTGTTGATTGTTTCCCATCTAGTTAGGTCAGTACCTTTCTCTGATTGTGCCGGTTCCTGATCATTACTTCATTTGTATATTCTCTGTAGACTAGTATATGCAGTGTACAAGTTTTATTGAAAATGCAAAATTGATTACTATAACTTATTAGGTTACATCCCCTGTATAATTGGCTTGTAAAATTGGGCTTGATTTATAATTTTGTTAACACATTAGTTTCTGTATGAGAAAACCTTTCTTCATTAGTCAGACCCTGATAACCACAAAGGATGCTGCACAGCTTGAAAGCTACCATTGCTACCATTTGTGCTTGGTTTGTTTGATTGAAAAATATAAAGACTATTTAAAAATATAAGAGTATTATTCTATCATGGCAGGGATAGTAAGAACTCTGATCTGCACCTGTAATTTTTCACCTACATAATACAAAATGCATGTGCATCGGCTCAGCTTTGATAAGGCAGCTTGCCTTTTTAACAAACTGGTAATACAGACTATATTTCTATAAAAAGACGCTTACATCTTCTGAATCATTGAATATAAATAAGCTTGCTGAGTTGAAGCAGAAGATAGCTCTGTGACCTAGGAGTAAACCCAGGTTGCTCAGCATCGCAGTAACACTGTCGTACGAGGAATATTGATTTGAGACCCACCGTGCAGCCCTCCTTTGGACCATTTCTATTGATTCTATGTTTTTATCAGTGTGAAGGCTCCATATGGTGGAAGCATATTCAAGTTCTAGACAAAAATATAGACACCAGACTACTTCTTCAAAAGTAATGTTGTAATCAATACAGTATATCATTTTCATTTAGATGCCGAGCAACATTTGAGGCAACAATGTGCTCCATGACTTTGCACAAAATACAGATCAGCGAAATTGGCATACAGTTTGCGGGATCACACTTATCAACCTTTTTGAAGAGATGGGTCACCCTTGCTTGTGTCCAGTCTTTTGGCAGTTGACCTGTCGCTAGTGATTTCTCAAAGATAGCATTGACCACATGGGTAATCTCATTTCTGAGTTCTTTTAAAACTAAAGGTTTTATGTCGTCCGGGCCGGCGGCTTTATCGGTCTTCAGGTTTAATAATAATTTAAGAATTCCTTTTGAACTGATAGTAATTTCTGGCATTACAGGATATTTACACTTAATGTTTTCAGGGATAATTCGAAAAGATCCTGAATTGTGTCAGTACATAGCTGACCAAGACACAAGGGAGACAACTGTGAAAAAACTGATTGAAATTGTTAATTTAAAATAGTGGCTTTTGCTTTGTTTTCTGTGACCAAAGTGTTTTCTTTTTTATCATAAAGGGTTGAGATTCCCTGTGACTCTTGTCTTGCATTTTTTTTATCAGTGAGTAAAGTTTTTTTTTAATGAAACCAGAGGAATTTTCATCTGCGCTTTGGGTAGCTAATCCTAACAGATCGTTTAGATAATTATCATATGCTACGAGGATTTTGGACTGGATCAAATGTTTTACCTGTTTGAAGTGATGTCTGTTCTTTGTCTTTCTGGAAGTTCTCTGTGTCTGAAACAATTAGTCGCGTTTACGAATTAGTCTTTTAATTTCTTGAGGAATCCAGGCATCTTTACTCCAAACTTTTTTATAGGAATGAATTTTGAAATACCTTGATTTATTGTACTTTTAAAAGAATTCCATAAATCTTCAACTGTTTTTTTTTTTTTTTTTTTTTTTCAAAGTCTGTAATAAAATCAGGGGCAAAATCTGAAAAGTACTTTCTAAAGCCATCCCAGTCAGCTTACGTTCCGAGGTTTCTGACGGCCTATTTGAGGCTTTAGGTTTACGTCTGCGACCATGATCTCATGGTCAGCAGTACCAGGTAAGATCTCAGTTTTCTGGTTTGATGTCAGAAAGATGTCGAGGACATTTTCACATCTAGTAGCTTCAGTGATCATCTGAACCAAACAAAAATCATCTAGCATGGACATAAAATCATCATACATATCTGTGAAACTGAATTCTTGCTTAATGGAGGGCAGATGGTTTGCATCCCAGGAGAACTTTGGATAGTTAAAGCCCCCAAAGGATGCAAACATTGCCTTGTGTCTTTGAAACCAACTCAAGAGAACGCCGCAACTCCCCAGCACTTTCAGCATCACCTTCGGGCCTGTATATAATAAGCTGCAATATAAAGGGCTTTTGCTGAAGCAATGTTTACTTTCACCCAGATAATTTCGCAGTTAGTTTTAAACTGTTTTTGTTCTGAGGCGACAAAGCAGTCTCTAACTAGTATAAAGACGCCTTCTCCTATTGCACCTCTATCTTGCCTAAAAGGGATGCAGCCTAATTACTGAGGGAAAATTTCACTATCTAAGTGGTTTGATGTAAGCCAGGACTCAGTCCAATGACGGTATCGTCACCAATGAAGTATTATAGGATCCTGCGCTGGGATCGACCCAGGATTCCGACGTGACAAGTGACCACTCTAACCATGTCACTAAAGAGCTAGCTCAACAGCGATGCTGTTGGAAGTGTCCTTGTTTCACAACAGAATCCGAATAGGTTTCTACTGAAACGCCAAATTAAAAATACCATACTAGCTACAGTGGGTGGGGGTTAATCCCGAATTCTCACAAGATATCTTAGACACGCAATCATTGGACATTTCAGCAGAGGAGATAAGAGAATCAGGGAGATTATTCCACTCCCTGATACTCTGGGGGTGGGGGACGGGTAGGGGCGGAAATAATTATGTAAATAGGCATTTGTACTTGAATGGGATAGACAATGCATAAGGGTTGTGCTCAACATTGTTTGGTCTTTAGATAATATCGTAACGGGTAAAAAATACCTTTTGCATTGGCCGATGGTTGAAGCACGGATGCATTTACACTAGGCATGCATTCTACCTAATTGCTCTAAGCTGTATTGTGTCGCAAGGCAGTATAAAACCTAACATATCTTCATATTCTCTCTCCAAGTAAGATGGGTTGTTTAATGTCGTAAGCCAAAAATATGCATACTTGGATTAGTATATTTCGATATATATCATCTTTGGTTCCCGCCAAAGAACGAACTTTGGGCCTCTAGCATGTAAGGCCTTCCGTCGGCCGCGTCGCTATCAAAAGGTACAAGTAGGCAAAGATCAGGAAAAGGCGCAATCAGAAAAAGATTCCCACTCCAAAAACCGAGGTGGGAAAAAACCAAACTAACAATCAGGTACTTATACCATGAAACATATCGTAAGCCGAATGAGCAGCTATTTTCCCAATAGGTGGCCACTCAGTTACCTTAACTTAACTAAAAATATGAAAACATACATAAGGCGCCAACAGCACAAAAAATTTTATACACCAAAACATAAAACAAAAAGAACCACCACAGAAGTATCGACTTGGAACGATCAGTAACACAAAGTTACTGGCGGGCTTAAACCGGTTTTACATGGCCATAACCTCACCCTCAGCTTCTGCAGTGGTTCATAACATTTAGTTAGTTATTCGGTCCTCGTGGTGAATCTCTAACTAGTCAATGAATCATCAAGAACAAACAAATAAATCATGATAAACATCCTGATGAATCAAAAACCAGGACTCACAGACTGAGTAAGCTGCCCGACGATGGAGATCCCTGGGCGCCGAATAACCTACTAACTCCGGAGCAAAAGAAAAACACCAGTTGGACCCCGGTGGGCCAAGCAACAGACAAGAAGCTCCGGCCCCAACCAACTAAAATGAATAGCTTTATGTCGGGGCCATCATAGAGTCTGACGCCCGACCCACCGGCGTGCAATTAAAGAAGGCAGCATAGTTATCAACCATGATTGGGTTAAAAACTAAGCATGCAGACTGTCGCATAACATTCAAGTTATAACCTATACGTCTGTAACGTGTTATGATTTTTCTGAACTGAAAAGAAAAATCATTAATTCCTTTAAGTTTCTTAAATTTGTAAACCAAGTCACCATAAAATTCAGGTTCCGAAAGGCCCTCACTTAAAAGCGTCTTTAACCCAACATTATATTTGTAAATCAATTCATAGTGTCTACGATAAAATTTAGAAAATGTTTTTCGAAGTTTATGATACCGATAGCCCTGTTGGAGAAGTTTTGCCGTTAAACATTTATTTCGAGCGTTGAAGTCTGTAACATGATTGCAGACTCTAGCAAACCTAATAAGTTGCGAAATGTATACACCATAAGAAGCACGACGAGGAACGTCACCATCCAAAAAAGGAAAATTTACTATATCAAAATCAAAGTCATCGCGCTTATCATAAATTTTAGAAGAAACAAATCCATTTGTAACAGAAAGATGTAGATCTAAAAAGGGGGCTTCAGTATCTGAGATATTGGCTTTGTTCAACTGAAGTTCAGGTGGATAAATTTGACTGACCATACCTTCAAAATAAGGGTTGTCAATGTTCAAAAGGTCATCGAGGTACCTAGATGTGGAATTAAAAGCCTCGATAACATCAGCTTGATTATCATGGTTAAGAGAATCCATGAAATCTCTTTCGTAGCAGTATAAAAATAAATCAGCTACGAGAGGTGCGCAATTTGTACCCATCGGAATTCCAACAATTTGTCTGTATAACTTGGTCCCAAATTTAATATAAATATTATCAAGGAGATAGGATAAGGCGTCGCATACATTCTGACATGACCAAAGTGTATACCGACTTTGGTCAGAGGAAGTGAAAAAAGCCTTTCTGTCATTACATGCCAAATAAAGTGAACCATAGTTTTTTAATGCCCTTTTGAAGGTCCACTCTATCAAATCCAGAAGTTTTTCTTTAATTAGATCATGTGGTAATGTTGTATACAGAGTAGAAAAATCATATGTGGACAAGCTTGTCGCACGGAACCCTCTACACTTCAATTTACTGAGCACCTCACCAGAATTTTTAATTGACCAAAGCCTGATGACTATCTACCTCTTCATACGGCGTACACCCTCAATTGAGTATTGCGTGCCAGGTTCCCGCGACATGCGCGGTACAGAGACAAGAAAAAGTGAGGCTAAAAACAGCAATGTGGTAAATTTATGGTTTTGAGTGGCACACCTGACAGACAGCTCGTTTGAACTGTGACTGTTAAGATCAGTCAGTGTTGCGACGGATGCAGGAAGCCTATTCCCCTGAATGACGGTAAGAGGATAAAATGACTATTTGATGAGATGTACGGGAAACACGGGAGAATGGTATGACATATGAAGAGAGAGGTATATATAAATGATGGACGACTTCGGTTGGAACTATTCCTATAGTAGATGTGGTCTGGTATCCGACTCCTCCATAACAAACGAGATTGGCCAATCACAGAAGAGTTTTACCAAACTAACCATGGTAGCTACCATACATATGGGCTGGGTTCCTTTGGTAATGGTCATTTCTATCTCCAATACAGAAGAGCTTTACTATAGTACGAATCGAACAACAATGGTAGCTACCATAGTCTTTACCATAGTCCCAATCGAAGTCGGCCGATTTTGTAGAAGAGGACCAGTCGTGAGTCAGTATGCCGCTGTTCAAGTGTACGCCATCCAAGTTTCCCTATCATGTTCGCGACGCTTGAGTTTGGGGAGTGATCCCCAAGGACCCATCGGACTGCCTGTCTCTGAACACTCAATTCTTTTAATGTCATCCTTGAAGGTCGATCTGACAATGACCTTGTATGCAATATCAACACCCAGACATCGGGCACTAGATACCACCACAAGTGTTTCATCGTGTTGTTTGTATTTTTTTTTTTTTTTTTTTTTTTTTTTTTAGGGGGGGGGGGGGGTCGTGTGCTTTTAGTTTATATACGTATGACTCTCATTTTTAAGCCCTGCAGCAACTTAACCCATATTTGACGATTGGATTTTCCCATCATCATCAATTGGGTGAGTCCACTTTCATTTTTAGGGATGTTCGGAGTGGGTTTTAATTTTTATCTCATTTTTCGATGAAATTCCTCCAAGCAAACAGAATAGCCCCAAATGGGACGCCGCGTAAATGAGTTAATAATGCCATTTACTGAGATCTTTAGATCTGGCATGTTTGGGTATTTACTGTTGAGGTCTTCTGGCAGTTGGGAGGTATCATGGCTGTCTGACATAGTTGCTTCAGTTCATGTGAAGGCGGATTGGAAGTGGCTATTTAGTAAGTTGGCCTTCTTCCCATTATCAGTTAATATCTGTCCATTTTCCTTAAGTGGAGTACTACTCTGATTGTCTCGCCGACAGTTCTTGAGGTAGGAGAAAAGCTTTTTTGGTATTTGGGTGGGAATTTTCTGAGGTGTCGGGGTCATCAATAATGCCGAAAAGGCTGTGAAGGTAGTTAATTTGGGAAGTTTTGATCATGCTTTACCCTTTTGAATATAATTTTTGTCAGTCCTCGTCCCTACCAGAATTTTTCTGTAGTTAATTGTCCCGTCGGTTCATAACCCAGGGCAGGGGTTTTCTACCTCTGAGAGTTTTGGTGGGTATATATGAACTAATAACTTGGTCAGTCTTATCCTTAAACTCCTGCCACAATTGCTCAGTGCTTTTACCTTCACAGGGAGATAAGAATTAAGGTCCTGCATGCCCCATGTCATCCCAGTTTGCCTTTGAGTATATATGTAATGTTCTGGGTTTTACTTTTTGTATAGTTGGCCCGAGTTTTACGACCGCGAAAACTGAATTATGGTCTGAGGTGCCCGGCATTACACTGACAGATTCAACAAATGATGGGTTATTTGCCATGAAGAGATCTAATTTATCATTTTCTCTTGTAGGGTCAGATACCATATTTTGAAAATATTATTGAGATTTAGGTGAGGGGTAGGCTGATGAACCTCCGAGGAGTTCTTTGGAAACAGAGACTGATGCTTAGAGCTACATATACAGGGTGTTAAGAAAGTTCGAAAACATCATTCAAAATATCACAAAATGTTTAATAGAGCATTTAGATTTCATAAAACTATGGTATTTTAATCTTGAAAGAGTGTCATACAAGATACAATTGGCAAAACTGAGTTTTCAATGGAACTAATAAGAAAATATTTTACTTGGCAATAAGCGACCCCTCTGCTGAGTGTCATAAAGATGCAAAATGTGGGCTTAACCAGTGATTGTCTGAGAAACTGCTCACATTTCTAATACCAGTGGATTCACGTTGAATGCATTGGTATCAAATATTGTCAGGAATGTTTTTATGCCAACTTGAATCATCATTTCCTATTGCCTCGTAATTGTTCTGGAATTGCTGAGCAAAGTCTTAGGGTACCCCCATTCTTGAAATAGGCCACAAAAAGTAGGAGGTATAGGTAAATATTTTATTAACATTTGAAACTGCGTGGTTAATGCCTTTTCTTTTTCTAATATAATGCTATTATATGTGTTGCGGTATAACCAAAACTCATTTTTGATGACATCCGTTTGATTTTTTTTGAACAAAAGTTGATGACCAATATTTTATACCTTAGCCTGTCCCGCACATCTGTCAGCATGATTTTTGTGATAAAACTTCATTATTTTGAATATAACTTACACATACAATAGTTAATTCTGATTTGCATGGTAATATCTTATGTGGGTGTGATTTATGATGCCAATAGCAGTAACAATGTTAAATTGTCAACAAAGCTCTCAATTGTCCGTCATTTTACCCTATTTTTGCTACTTTTTGGTGTCAAACTTAATGAATGATAAATTTTAACCACATAATATACTAAATGGACATTTATAACAATTCTATTCACTTCATGGACACCTTACACATAATATAAAATATTTTATGCAAGTTATTTGCTTCATATTTTGTTTCTGTTCAGTCTTAATTACCCCTACCCCCTATCAAAACACCCACAGCCTTTCTGCTCATAAATCATGTGTTTTCATCTGATAAAAATTAATATGTCCAGAACTACATGTATCTTAAATATCTTTTATGTTCATGGTGATGTTTAGGACAGTGACTACCACTTGAAGCAATTTATTTTCCCTGATTTATATTGTGGACGGTTTAAATTATGTTTAATATATCACCCCTTTTACACAATATCTCACGTGAAATGCGACAAGCTGTGGTACCCTGGCTTAGAAATTGTAATGTCAACAAGTCAAAACAGTTGTAGAAGTTCTATAATACTGTGCAAACTGATATTAAAATGGGTTTTAAGTGTATAGATTTTTGAGATTGTATGTGGAGTCTTTGTGAAGTAATAAGGAATATTGTAATGCCTTCGAACTTTCTTAGCACCCTGTAAATATACTAGTAACTAAGAATGGTGGTGTTGGCGTACGGCATAGAGGTTTCGCCGAAAAAGCAAACCTTTTCAGATCATTGAGGCCCTGTCGGGGGGAGGTGATCTCAGCTCCCTGCTCCTCGAAAGAAAAATGACCCCAGCTCCCTTGTATTTCTCAAATTCCTGCTCCCTAAAAATTTGTGTTTGCCCTCCAGCACCCTGCAAAGAAATGACACGTCTCCCAAAATCCCTGAAAATAAATGACCCTTCTCCCCAGATACCCCTCAAAACCATTGGTCCCATCAATGACAAACTCACATGAGATTAATCCATGTGTGAAATTTCTGCGTATCACAGTCTTATTATACGAATCCCTGGCGTAAATGCTGGCTGACAAGGGTGTGTAATGTGAGGCGACCCAAGCAACAGCTAAACCCCCATCGGTGGAAAAACATGCTCATCCACCAAGTGTGGTTTACTGGTTTATTTCAAACTCGTTAGTTTGTGAAATTAGTAAGTGCTGCATATCTAAGTGCTGTATATATAGATATGCAGCACTAACTATATATAATTTCACAAACTAACAAGTTTGAAATTTGCATATCTATTTATAGCACACCGTCACATTAATCTCAATCTGGGAAGACTCGTCCCGAGTCCTGGCCTGGGAACACCATGGGTAAGGCAACTCCGGTCCGGCAGTTGTCATTATCGCACCGCTCTCACCAAATGTAACGCGAGTACGTCGAACCAAGCAACATCTCTTCGGTGGAAAAGCATGCTCATCCACCATGGGCGGTTTACTGCGCTCTATATGCAGCGCTAACTAATTTCACAAACTAACGAGTTTGAAATTTGCATATCTATTTATAGCACACCGTTACAAGTGAAAGGACGAAAACATATATAACAAAATGGACATATAATTATGCACTTTATTTATTTATTGATTCATTTTTCCAAACTAGGTAATTTCACTCAAAGCTGTTTTTGATGTTCTCTGCAATGGTTCAGTGTCCTTGTACTGGCGGCCATCTTTCTCACTTGCGTCGTCATGGTGACGTGAGATGTATGCACGTGCTATGTTATGAGAATGCCGTGACATCATGTCAAGATGGGAGGGATAATTCATGGCTGAAATGATAAAATGGAATGTTCTATCAACCACCACTTTGAACGACCAAATGATAAACCATTCAAGCATTTCGATTGGATAATATTACGTTAGCAGGCAGTCGAAATCCAAAGAGATCATGCATGTACCACTCTGGTAAAAGTCTAGAAATGGAACTCAACAGTGACACCACATTACGAATACATGCCCATGTAATATACATGTACAGAGATTTTAAAAGTTCTAAAAAATGAACTTTTTTCATCAGAAAAAATGATATTTTTCTTATTTTTGCTCAAAACATTGATTGTGGGTAGGCGAGGCGGTTCTAATGAGTACCCAAAATCTATGTTTTGGAGCAAAAATAAGAAAATAGGCATACCCCTGCAACCCCAGTTTTTCTATATAAAAGTAGGGTTCACGGGGTATACTTTTCATGGACATGTATTCCTGATGATAACGTTTATGCCAAGATCAGGTTTCCACAGATCGGAAGCAAGTTGCAGTCAGAAAATATTCTATGATCGTCCGGCAGTGCACGGGAATGAAGGGGTTTTGACTATAGGATACTTATCCGAAGGAGATTTTCTATGCGGAAGGGCAGGCAAAGAGAAACAGAAACTTAAGATAAGTCACAGCACATCCGCCTTGGAACAATCAGTAAAACTTCTGCAGGATTAAAAACTGGTCTACTTACCATGGTATGACGTCAGTGACCCTGACCTTGGCATGAAGCTGGACAATGCTGAAAGAGACGGCTGTGGCGCGTGTGGCCATGGAAACGGTAGGCGTGGCATTAGGGGGTACAAGGGGGAGTGTAGACTGGAGAGATGGTGTGGGAGATAACCTGTGGATAGACCGAATTATCATGGTGTTAATGGATCTGTATGATATCACCTCTGATGGCTTAAAAAGAAGATATATATGGAGATCGGTTTACGCATCTATGAATAGGTCAGGCGAAAAGTTAATCAAATCACCTCTGATGGCTTAAAAAGAAGATATATTATGGAGATCGGTTTACGCATCTATGAATAGGTCAGGCGAAAAGTTAATAAAATTGAAGTACATCAGCGTAATTATTTCCCATCGCCATTCACAGTATTTGTTTTGTATTGAGTAAAACAGCAAAACTTGAATTCAACTGAAAGTTTTCGTTAATAGCTTGCTACGGTGTCCATAGTGAGATACAAATCACAACGGTTGTCGGTTACTTACTGGGCGATGTAAATGGCGAGTAAGGGTCCTGACGGTGGCGAATGGCGTCAAACATTCGGACTATGGACTTTTCTTGCTTGCGCCACTTCGCTCGTCGATTTTGAAACCACACCTGTGAAGAAAAGATACATTTTTAACTGCGGTACAAATTCCCGGTTCTCCAACCGTATTTTCATATGGTATTTTTTTTAACTCAATGCTTTGAGAAGGCCTGAGAAGCCCATTAGTGTTCGTTCCGTAGGTTCTTATTCATTTGCTAAACATAGCTCATTGATTGGCTGTCTGATGGACACTACGTCATGAGAAAACCGGATTTTGCCTCTAATGCGAAAACAAAGGCGCAGATCATCTGTGCAGTAATGCACCAGTCATTTGTATCCCCGGCTCCCCCGGGGCCGGGGAATGGCGGGGCTTTTAACTTTTCATTTTTTAAAGCCCGGGTAAAAGCCCGGCACCGCCGGGCAAGATTTGTGGTAAAATCCCTGCTAAAAGCCCCGGCTCCCCAGAGGCTGACAATAATGTGGAACAACAGCTGAGAGTTGTTCTGATGAAACTGAAGCATGAGAGAAGGGCTTTAACCTGTGCATGGGAATGTTAAGGTGCATTTTCAAATTAAATAAATAGCATAAAAATAATTAAATGTTAAAAATACCATTAATATCTAATTTGAATTAATGTGACCGTGTATTGGCGGGAAATCATAACCCCGGCAAATCCCCGGCACTGCCGGGACGCATCATAGGTTAAAGCCTGGCGCTTAAGCCCCGCTATGTCCCCGCTATCCCCGGCCCCGGGGGAGCCGGGGATACAAATGACTGGTGCATAACTGCACAGATGACCAGCGCCTTTGATTTCGCTACTCGGATAGTACAACTCCCCTTCTTCATTTTCAAATTAAATAAATAGCATAAAAATAATTAAATGTTAAAAATACCATTAATATCTAATTTGAATTAATGTGATCGTGTATTGGCGGGAAATCATAACCCCGGCAAATCCCCGGCACTGCCGGGACGCATCATAGGTTAAAGCCTGGCACTTAAGCCCCGCTATGTCCCCGCTATCCCCGGCCCCGGGGGAGCCGGGGATACAAATGACTGGTGCATAACTGCACAGATGACCAGCGCCTTTGATTTCGCTACTCGGATAGTACAACTCCCCTTCTTCATTTTCAAATTAAATAAATAGCATAAAAATAATTAAATGTTAAAAATACCATTAATATCTAATTTGAATTAATGTGACCGTGTATTGGCGGGAAATCATAACCCCGGCAAATCCCCGGCACTGCCGGGACGCATCATAGGTTAAAGCCTGGCACTTAAGCCCCGCTATGTCCCCGCTATCCCCGGCCCCGGGGGAGCCGGGGATACAAATGACTGGTGCATAACTGCACAGATGACCAGCGCCTTTGATTTCGCTACTCGGATAGTACAACTCCCCTTCTTCACAAGTCCGAAATTTCAAGCTTCTAGCCATCTCTGTAGCTACACAGGCTGGTTTGTGTCAGACTCGGTCGTAACCCCGGACCGGTTTTCTTGCGTATTGACTCAGTCAAAGTCCTTTAACATTCCCATGCACGAGTCGAGGAAGCAAACTGATAAAAAAAGTGTGTTTTATTTCGTAAACATTCCGCAAAGACTCGTGCCGCACCGGTTGTTACACCCAGAGGTCGCTGGAGATTGATTGGCTGCCGGACGAACACTACCGCACTTTAACATTCCCATGCACGAGTCGAGGAAGCAAACTGATAAAAAAGTGTGTTTTATTTCGTAAACATTCCGCAAAGACTCGTGCCGCACCGGTTACTGCACCCAGAGGTCGCTGGATGCTTCTTTCTATTGATTGGCTGCCGGACGAACACTAACCGCACTTTAAGATTCCCATGCACGAGTCCAGGAAGAAAACTGATAAAAAGGCGTATTTACTTCATAAACATTCTGTAGGTGTGTGTAACTTCGTAAACATTCCCCAAAGAATCGTGCCGCACCGGTTATCGGTTACCAGGAGGTCGCTGTATACTTGTCGTGAATTACATGTATTACTTTCGGAAGCCTCTTTCCATTTATATGGGTACATTTCGAATCAGAGTCCTGCAATCTACAAGACTTCCCAGCGAGCACATGACGTCAAAATGGCGTCATGCTGACGTCGTGTGCCTACTGGGAAAAACTTAATTATAATATTCAGTGATTTTCATGGTTGTCATTGAGAATTACATAGACTGCTATAACATTCAACTGGCACATGGTAATGTACCAGTCATTTGTATCCCCGGCCCTAGGGGATTGTGTATTGTGTAGATTGATATAGGAATCGCCTTTAAAAATGAGTTTCAACCACTGAGTAGCCGAGCAGGGTAAGAAAAGAAATCAAAACTAATGCGCAGATGACTGACGAATGATAACTGTCGAATGAACAATTCTTGTACTTTTACATTCCCACCGGAGAGAGTCCAGAAAAGATAGGCGTGTGCTGCTCCGTAACATCCCTTGAGCAATCACGCCACACACGTTCTTATTAACAATCTCACGGGCGAGCCAAGAAAACAAAAATAAAACTGATAAACAGATGGATTGTATTCATCTCTAAAAACATTACATGAGCAATCATGCCACACAGGGTATCGCAATCATGTTTATTTTGAGGTACATTCATAGTAGTTCCGGAAGGCGCAGTTCTAAGAATTAATATGGGTGCATGTGGAGTCAGAGTTCTGCCAAGCATTCAACTTATTAACTCATTTAAGCATGGCGTCCTTTTTAGGGACATATGCAAACAGTATAGCCCCAGATGTGAAGCCACAGAAGGCGCAGTTCTCAGAATTGATATGGGTATATCTGGGGCTATTTTGTTTGCTAAGAGGATTTTTTTTTTTTATCAAAACTTGATATAAAAATTTGAAACCACTCCTGATGCTCCTAAAATGAAAATGGACTCGCCCAAATGATAACAATAGGAAAGTCCATTTTGTCACTAATGGGTAAATGTTTTCACTTCACCAGGTATTGTGTAGAATTCTATTAAATATAGTCGAGCCGCCTCGTGGGAAAACCAACAATGTGGTTTCCGAACAGGTCCGACACAAACTGAGCTGTACAGTCACAGAAATGAGCTAGAAGCTTGAAATTTTGGAGTTAAGTAGAGGAGGAATTGTACTATCCGAGTAGCGAAAACAAAGGCGCTGATCAGCTTCGCGGTTACCGCGAAGCTGATCTGCGCCTTTGTTTTCGCCTATGCAGATTGTTGGTTTTCCCATGTGGTGGCTCATATTCTAAAACACAAACGTGCGGTTATAAGGCTGTTAAAAGTAATGGCTTGTTGTCTACGCGCCAGCGCGTAGACTACGATTGACCTACTTACAAGACAACTCATACACCTCTCTACAACTGCAACTGCACGTTCGAGTCTAGTGGCTTGACCATCGTGTTAGTAGGATTCCGGGTCGTTTCGCCAAGGACCGTGTAAACACCCCCAAACACCCATGCAAACCTCCCTTTGGTTGGTAACATTTGTACCAATGGTGCAGTAGGTACCAAAAAATGGGGCAAATTGTTAAATTCGTGGAACTGGTGCATGATTGCATTCTATCTAAGCAACAACGGAATGAAATGAACCGACGGTATTGTGACGCTATATGGTCAGGTATGAAAGCTTTGACCGCGCCCCACCTGCCGTGTAGCCAATTACATTCTATCCAAGCCACAACGGAATGAAATGAACAGACAGTATCGTGACGGTCGATTGTCAGGTATAAATGCTTTCACCGCAGAGCGTTTTATTTCTGTTCAGTCAAATGCACCACGATGAAATGGGAGTACGGTCAAATTCTTTGACATTCTAATCTAGTTTATATATGCGAAGCGTAGACCAAGCTTTTTGTTAAAGCTTATACTTGTAGCAAAATAATGTTCAAATTTAATAATGATGCCACAGCGTTAATTTTATGCAATCAAGTTAGGTAAGGCTGTATAGATTATCCGATTTCCTATTCTTGTCCAGACACAAACTTGGACCAGAACCATTACAAAGACTTTGACCAGAACCATTGTAAAGACTTGGACAACAACCATTTACAAAGACTCGGACCAGAACCATTTTCAAAGACTTGGACCAGAACCATTTATAAAGACTTGGACCAGAACCATTTTCAAAGACTTGGACCAGAACCATTTTCAAAGACTTGGACTAGAACCATTTTCAAACACTTGGACCAGAACCATTTTCAAACACTTGGACCAGAACCATTTACAAAGACTTGGACCAGAACCATTTACAAAGACTTGGACCAGAACCATTTTCAAAGACTTGGACCAGAACCACTTTCAAAGACTTGGACCAGAACCATTTACAAAGACTTGGACCAGAACCATTTACAAAGACTTGGACCAGAACCATTTTCAAAGACTTGGACCAGAACCATTTTCAAAGACTTGGACCAGAAACATTTACAAAGACTTGGACCAGAAGCATTTTCAAAGACTTGGACCAGAAGCATTTTCAAAGACTTGGACCAGAACCATTTTCAAAGACTTGGACCAGAACCATTTACAAAGACTTGGACCAGAACCATTTTCAAAGACTTGGACAAGAACCATTTACAAAGACTTGGACCAGAACCATTTTCAAAGACTTGGACCAGAACCATTTTCAAAGACTTGGACCAGAACCATTATAAAGACTTGGACCAGAACCATTTTCAAAAGACTTGGACCAGAACCATTCTTTTACATTTGGAGGTACTTCAGTCAGAACCATTTACAGACTTTAAGGTTTACAAACACTTTGACCAGACCCTTGTATGGAATCTTCGACAAGTACCATTGACAAAATGTTGGATCACTGGAAATTCCTTGAAAAATATTGATTGCAACAGCCGAGCGTGTTCAGAGAAGAAATCAAAATTACTGTCGGACGGACAATGCCTGTAGTGTAACCTATTAGTGACGAATAGACTTGCTCCTCATTACCAATTGGAAGACATTACGAAAACTTGCCCATGCAGTATAAAGAGATATTTTTTAAAAGCAAAAATGGAATTTTTTATTAGCGCCTTTGAATTTGCTACTCGGATAGTACAACTCCCCTTCTTCACAAGTCCGAAATTTCAAGCTTCTAGCCATCTCTGTAGCTACACAGGCTGGTTTGTGTCAGACTCGGTCGGAAACCCCGGACCGGTTTTCTTGCGTATTGACTCAGTCAAAGTCCTTTAACATTCCCATGCACGAGTCCAGGAAGCAAACTGATAAAAAAAAGTGTGTTTTATTTCGTAAACATTCCGCAAAGACTCGTGCCGCACCGGTTATTAACTGGCCCAGAGTTCGCTGGAGATTGATTGGCTGCCGGACGAACACTACCGCACTTTAACATTCCCATGCACGAGTCGAGGAAGCAAACCGATAAAAAAGTGTGTTTTATTTCGTAAACATTCCGCAAAGACTCGTGCCGCACCGGTTACTGCACCCAGAGGTCGCTGGATGCTTCTTTCTATTGATTGGCTTCCGGACGACCACTAACCGCACTTTAAGATTCCCATGCACGAGTCCAGGAAGAAAACTGATAAAAAGGCGTGTTTACTTCATAAACATTCTATAGGTGTGTGTAACTTCGTAAACATTCCCCAAAGAATCGTGCCGCACCGGTTATCGCACCAGGAGGTCGCTGTATACTTGTCGTGAATTACATGTATTACTTTCGGAAGCCTCTTTCCATTTATATGGGTACATTTCGAATCAGAGTCCTGCAATCACAGGCGCTTGAATTTATGGCCATAAATCATAAAAATAGACACTTAAAATAAGTGTCTTCATAGCAATACCTTAGGTATTGCCAGGTATGCAAGCCACGTTTTACGAGCCATTTCGTAGTGGCATTTCCGGTCTTGTCGAATGATTCGGGCTAAATGTTTCATGGCAACCGTGAACGTTCCGTCCAGAAGCAAGATGGCAGCCGAGAAAGCTTTTTCCATTGTCCGTGATCGCCACAACCTTCTTTTGACTGGACAATGTGGTACAGGCAAATCGTACTTGCTACGGTAAGCAGGGTCAAGATTCTGACATTCATGACATTCGTAAACCAACAACAATTTGACCGCATAAACACGAACAGCTTTAGATCTAGTTTCTTATTTGTGAAATGCTGCGTTTCCATTCCTACCTTACATCTTTCCTTCTGTTCCTCCGGTCCACAAATAAAAATCCTTGTCCAATGTCTTGCAAATTCTCGAAAATAAGAGTTTCTTTGACATTTCTTTCCCAGTTGTGTTTTGAAGCAGGATGCCGGATGGTCATGTGATTTGTTTTCGCACGGTATTGCTATGTAGACACTATTGTTTTAGGGCATATTTTAATGATTTATGGTTATAACTTCAAGCGCCTGTGCTGCAATCTACAAGACTTCCCAGCGAGCACATGACGTCAAAATGGCGTCATGCTGACGTCGTGTGCCTGCTGGGTTAATATTCAGTGATTTTCATGGTTGTCATTTAGAATTACATAGACTGCTATAAACATTCAACTGGCACATGGTAATGTACCAGTCATTTGTATCCCCTGTGTATTGTGTAGATTGATATCGGAAACGCCCATGAGTTTCAACCACTGAGTAGCTGAGCAGGGTAAGAAAAGAAATCAAAACTAATGCGCAGATGATTGACGAATGATAACTGTCGAATGAACAATTCTTGTACTTTAACATTCCCACCGGAGAGAGTCCAGAAAAGATAGGCGTGAACATCCCTTGAGCAATCACGCCACACACGTTCTTATTAAATATCTCACGGGCGAGCCAAGAAAACAAAAATAAAACTGATAAACAGATGGATTGTATTCATCTCTAAAAGCATTACATGAGCAATCATGCCACACAGGGTATCGCAATCATGTTTATTTTGAGGTACATTTATAGTAGTTCCGGAAGGCGCAGTTCTAAGAATTAATATGGGTGCATGTGGAGTCAGAGTTCTGCCAAACATTCAACTTATTAACTCATTTAAGCATGGCGTCCTTTTTAGGGACATAGGCAAACAGTATATAGCCCCAGATGTGATGCCGCAGAAGGCGCAGTTCTCAGAATTAATATGGGTATATCTGGGGCTATTTTGTTTGCTAAGAGGACTTTTTTTTATCAAAACTTGATATAAAAATTTGAAACCACTCCTGGTGCTCCTAAAAATGAAAATGGACTCGCCCAAATGATAACAATAGGAAAGTCCATATTGTCACTAATGGGTAAATGTTTTCACTTCATCAGGTATTGTGTAGAATGCTATTAAAATTGAGCAACCTCGTGGAAAAACCAACAATGTGGTTTTCAAACAGGTCTGACACAAACCAGCCTGTACAGCTACAGAAGCAGGCTAGAAGCTTGAAATTTTGGAGTTAAGTAGAGGAGGAATTGTACTATCCGAGTAGCGAAAACAAAGGCGCTGATCAGCTTCGCGGTTACCGCGAAGCTGATCTGCGTCTTTGTTTTCGCCTAGGTAGATTGTTGGTTTTCCCATGTGGCGGCTCAAATATACTAAAAACACACACGTGCGGTTATAAGGCTGTTAAAAGTAATGGCTTGTAGCAAATGTTCAAATTGAATAATGATGCCACAGCGTTAATCTATACAAAGACTTGGACCAGAACAATTTACACTTTACCTGACTTTGTCCAGAGTGATTTGAATTTACTTCAACCAGAACCATTTACAGAATTTTGGATCTACAGACACTTTGAACAAACTCTTGTGTGGAATTTTCGAGTAGAACCATTGACAAAATGTTGGATCACTGGAAATTCCTTGAAAAATATTGATTGCAACAGCCGAGCGTGTTCAGAGAAGAAATCAAAACTACTGTCGGACGGACAATGCCTGTAGTGACGAATGGACTTGCTCCTCATTACCAATTGGAAGACTGAGTTCATTTTCATTTTAGTGTTATAAGGTGTGTTTTAGATTTGTATTTCATTTTTTCTCTATGCAGACTGAATAGCCCCAGATGGGACGCCGCAAAACTACTGATTACATATGCCTCATAAAAAGAAATCCAGTCTTAAATATGAGTTAACATTATGGAGATCCCATAAAAGCAACTGAAAAACATTCGTAAACATTCCGCAATGAATCGTGCCACACTGATTATCGCATCCTGCGTTGGATGGTCATTGGATAGTTATTGTAAGTTAGTAATTCCGAAAGGCGCAGTTCTAAGAAATAAATTATGGATATGTCGGTTGAGAGTTCTACGTAAACATTCCGCAAAGAATCGTGCAACACTGATTATCGCACACTGGGCATCCCGGTGGTGCGTTGGATGATCATTTGATATTTATCGAGAGTTAGTACTTCCGGAAGGCGCAGTTCTAAGAATAAATATGGATAAATGTCGAGTGAGAGTTATTCGTAAACATTCCGCAAAGAATCGTGCAACACTGATTATCGCACACTGGGCATCCCGGTGGTGCGTTGGATGATCATTTGATATTTATCGAGAGTTAGTACTTCCGGAAGGCGCAGTTCTAAGAATAAATATGGATAAATGTCGAGTGAGAGTTATTCGTAAACATTCCGCAAAGAATCGTGCCACACCGATTATCGCATCCTGGTCATCCTGGTGGTCCGTTGGATGATCATTTGATATTTATCGTGAGTTAGTACTTCCGGAAGGCGCAGTTCTAAGAATAGATATGGACAAAAGTAGATGAATATGGATAAATGTCGAGTGAGAGTTATTCGTAAACATTCCGCAAATAATCGTGCCACACTGATTATCGCATCCCTGATGTAGCAGCGGGGTGTTTATCATGAGGTAGTTCTTTCGGATGCATATTTTCATTAAAATTGGTGCATTTCAAATCAGAGTCCTGCCATATAGTCAACGTTTCTCAGGGCTGACACTGAGTATTGTGTAGATTGATATCGGAACCGCCTTTAAAAGAATGGATTGCAATCACTGAGCGTGGTCAGAGAAGACATCAAAACTAATGCGCAGATGACTGACGATTGATGACTAGAACAAACAGTGCTTGTACTTTATCATTCCCACGGGCGAGCCTAGAAAACGAACTATTATTACTTCGTGAACATTCCTTGAGCAATCAAGCCACACAAGCAAAACACAAAAACTGATAAAAAGGTTTATGTTACTCCGTAAACAACAACAGGAACAACAACTAAAATAAGCATAAACTCACAAAAAGGCTTGTTTTACTCCGCGAACATTCCCTGAACAATCATGCCACACAGGGCATCGCACTCTTGTACTCTTGCGAGGTGTACTCCTAAGCAGTGCTACTCGTAACAGTGTCCATTGTGTGGCTATATGTTCTCACTGTCACGGTTTAGGTCCCTGGATCGCCCCGGTTGTATATACCGGGGTAAACCGGGATGAACCGTGACGAACCGGGATAGAACCGTAGCGCTACCGTATTAAACCGGGGTAAACCGACGAGCCTTGCCGGTTTTATTAAAATGTCAAAACCGGGAGAGATGTCTAAAACCGGGGCGACACCGGGACAAACCGTGATACCACCGGGGTTCGGTCGTAATAAACCGGGATGATCCGGCGTAAACCGTCGGTAACCGGGACGACAACGGGCTATTCCGGCACAAACCGGGGCTTCACTGGGACTCCTCCGGGATGAACCGGGACGCCACCGGGGTAAATCGGCTTTAAAGATTTGGCCTCGGTAAATCCCGGTTTGCCCCGGTGGTGCCCCGATTCACCCCGGTGGCGTCCCGGTTCACCCCGGTTGCTATGATTTTCAATCAATACCGGAAAACACCGCGGGACCATCACTGTGATAACACGATCGGTTTTTGTAGGAATAGTTTCCCGGTTTAACACGGTTTACCGGCTTGTCTTCACCGGGACGAACCGGGGAAGAACCGAGACAGTGAGAAAGTGGCTGTCTATTCTTCACTTCGGCAACAAATCAAAACAACACATTTGATGCAATGTGGCGCACTTTATTGTGAAGTGAACAGTGAACATGAGAAAGTGACAGCACTGACGGATTGTTTGTTACGTAAAATAAATATGCGGTTTAATGCGCTTGAAGGATAAATTTGAAAAACCAAATTAAGTGTGACGAGCTTAAGTATTGGACAATCGCTGGGTCACTTTCAGAGGTCTACTGTGGATGATCTCGACCCCGTACAGAATACCCGCCGCCCAGCAAAAACATACCTCAACCAGCCCTTATTTTTTGCTAGCGTTTCGGTTAAAAAAGCTGTAGATTACGTGCCTTGCAGTATATTCCTAGAGGGAAGGTGGCAATCTAACACCTTAAGATCATCATATCTATACAAATTTTGGTACAAAGCTGTTCACTTCGAGAGAGTGCCCTAGAAACTGAACTTCAAAATCACAGTAAACCGCTTACTCACTGAATCGCCCGTGCATAACCTCAAGTATACTACAGCGAATTAGTCGCGCTCTCGTGTCGCATAGACAATTATTTCGATCTATTCGATGAAACGATCGAAATATTTAATCGATGGGCTTCTTTTGCCACAAGGCATAGTTAAAAACTCACCGGCTGACCATTTGATTACTGCTTTTAAAAGTGCTTAGAAATAAGATGACGTGCGCCATGAAATTGGATTATGGTGAGGAAGAGTTGCGCAGCGTCAACCTTAATCACTCGTCCTCACTCAACTGCGCCCAGAGGCAAGACACAGGTCAAAACGTATTGAGTTGTGTTTGGATGCAGTGGATAACCGTAACATCTTTTGTGCCTTGTTACATCCAACATTTAGATGTCATGACGTCCGAAATTAGCTACAAAATGAAGGCCCAGGGAAAAATGGTTAAGTCAAACTATCCATGCATTTTAACATTTTGTAGCTAATTTCGGACGTCATGACATCTAAATGTTGGGTGACAGTTACTTTTCGTCTCGCAACCCTACTTTTTCTCTTCCTATAATACAGGTGAACTTCTAATCAACACTATCTAATTAAGCCTATTTTAGAATTAACAAATAAATACTTTGGGTATATCCCATAACAGACAAGGAAACAAAAGATTTCTTAATTCAGCCTTTCAATTTTCTAAATGGTCGTGTGGCACTCATTATGTCAATGGTCAACGGAAAGGCACCAAAATATTATCCAATACTTAAAGCATTATATTTCTTTCTTTTCTAATGAAAATTAAAACGGATTAATAACAGGATTGATTGACCAAAAGATTAGGATAATACGATTTTTGATAGGATTAATAACTGTAGATTCCTTACGTTTCCTTTCCAAAGTTTGGTCCAGTATTTTACGAATTATGAAGGACAAATGAAGGGCAAATCAAATCCAAATGTACCGAAAGTCAGAGTTAAACTCTCCGTGTTCGTTCATTTGAATAGCCCCAGGTTCATTTTTCAACCTACAAATAACATGGGACGCGCGCGCGTGCGTGCGTGTGTGCGTGTTTCTTGATTCTCGACCTATCCCTTTTCAGCGACGCTGAAGGGTGTTATGGGTAGTGAGAAAAGAGGGGCCAGGAATCGTTGCAATTAAATTCAAAGCCACTACATTGACAACAGGCGGGAATGAAAAGACATCACAAAACATTTTTCGACAACACACTAGGAGAGCAAGATGTCTAGTCTTGACCAAAACAAAGGCAATGGGCGCAACAGAGAGTCAGACAGATTATGGATCCCTGCAAACAAAGCCATTTGTTCAATGTAAAACAAGTGGCATTATTCTTGATTAAAAATTCCCGATTTTCTCGAATAAATTGACGGATGACTTATTTAATATATATATTGTTACACGTTATATTTTTTCTAACCTCCACTTTTGTACATTTAACTAAGGCGTAAAAAATAGTTGTGTTTCCGCAAACATGCCAAAAAATCAGGGTCGGTAGGTAGGCAACTCTTTTTATTTTCTCTCTATTTTTTATTTGTTGAAAACCTGTAAAAATTGATAATATGCAACTTAATTCATCTCAAAACTAGAAAATGACAGACATTGAAGTTTAAAACATAAAGAAAGTTAAATAAAGTGATTTTATCTGTTATTTTGCTGTTTTGGCTTATTTTAGGTCATATATCCTGAAAATTTCAAGGGTCGGTAGGAATGAAAATCTTTTTATATTCTTTAAAAATGGTGATAAAAACTGCAGGGTCGGCACAAAAAAATCAGGGTCGGTCGGGTTTGCGGAAACACGGATTTTTTTTCGGCCTAATACCTTTGTCATTTTCTCTCCTTTAGTCTGAAGTAGGAATTCTACGCTACCAGAGAGACATACATACGGATGTTACATATAAAGGAGCCTCGACGCGAGAAAACCGGTCTTCGAGGTTTGCAACCAAGTCTGACACAAACTGGCCTGTACAGTGACAGAAGCAAGCTAGAAGCTTGAAATTTTGAATTTAAGAAGAAGTGAAACTGTACTATCCGTGATCATCCGTGTAGCGAAAACAAAGGCGCTGATCAGCTTCGCAGTTACTGCGAAGCTGATCTGCTCCTTTGTTTTCGCATAGTCAAAAATCCGGTTTTCTCACGATGCGGCTCATAAGATATTGTGAAGACAAAAAATTATATACTAAATTTGGGAATATCAGACTAATTTTTACTTATATTTTGGCAAGAAACATAATTCATTTTGAAAATTACAAATGAAGAAAATACAGCATGTCTCAAAAGCGTGACAAACGAAAACAGTTTTAACACAATACCTGTACTCTTGCCTCTGTCAGGTCCACCTTGTCCGCTATCTGCTCCCTCAGAGTACAATCAGGGTAGTGGGTGTGTCTAAACACAGTCTCCAGCTCCCTCAGCTGATCTGACGTAAATGTCGTTCTGTTACGTCGCTGCTTCTTGAACGGCGAGGTATCGTCGTCTATTAAGGATGGGTCTTCATCTATAAATAAATAAATAAATAGATAAATAAATAAATAGATAAATATAAATAAATAAATAGTTAAATAAATAAATTTATGATTAAATACTGTGAAATAAATAAATAAATAAATAAATAAATAAATAAATTTATGATTAAATAAATACTATGAAATAAATAGATGTCTTGCACAAATACATAAATACATAAAACAATGCCTTGTACATCCAAAGATTTTGGCACTTGGCAAATACCAGGCAAAATCTACAGTCCAAGTAGATCTAAATTGTTATATATATATATGTGTGTGTATAAAAAGAATCAGTGGGCTATACTGTTTGCCTATGTCTCATCGGGCTTATATGAGTTAACTGTGGCATTGCAATATCCTGAAATGACATGAAAAATTAACCACATCATGGGTAAAATGGATTTTTAAATTTGCAAAATCAAAGACGCCCGTCAGCTTTGCAGACTGCACAGCTGATCAACTGTTTTCGCTTCAATGATAGTACAGTCCCTCTGCTTCTTAAATCTGTTGCAATTTTCTGCCGTCATGCTTAATTATAACCATTATATTGGTGTATTATATCAGATCTCAGGGCCATTGGTCCTCAGGTTTCATAGTGCAACTGAGTATCTTTGAGAACAAACATTCTTTGTATTTCAGGGGTCCAAATGAATGATTTGGTGCCCATGAAATATTACCCTGGAAGGGCCGCAAGGTAGGTCAAATTAGCACCCGGGGTATCATTTGTGGCTGTACAGGCGGTTTTGTTTCGAACCTGTTCGGAAATCTAGGAGACAGGGCTTCTCGAGACACGGCTAATAATCACTTCGAGATCTAGCTCTAGTCCACCGCGACGTAGTAACAATAATAAAAAATGAGAAAACCAAAAATGTGATTTCCGAACAGGTCCGACACATGGCTATAGGCTTGAATTTTGGATTTAGAAACTAAAGGAATTGTACTATCCGTGTGGCGAAAACGAAGGCGTTGATCAATTTCATAGTCACTGTGAAGCTGATCTGCACCTTTGTTTTCGCTTATGCAAAATGTTGTTTTTCTCCGATGACGTGGCTCAGTTATTATCGAGGTTCGGCAGGGTAGCGAATATTCGAGAAGACGTAAGGATTGTGGTTGATAATCATAACTAGAGAAAATACGAAAACAACTTATTTGTATCGTGAGTTAACATTCCTTGCTTCCGGCAGGGCGTGAGGGAGCAACTGCTGCCTGGTCATTAACCGGTACTACAGGGGTGGGTACAGGGGTGGGTAATAAAGTCAACTCATTTGTATCGTGAGTCAACATCGCATGCTTCGGCGGCAGGGAGTGGGGGAGCAACCGCTGCCGGGGCATTAACCAGTTCTACAGGGGTGGGTACAGGGGTTGGTAAATAAAGTCAACTTATTTGTATCGTGAGTCAACATCTCGGCAGCAACCGCTGCCTGGGCATTAACCGGTACTACAGGGGTTTGTAATATATGTTCAATGATATAACTCGGCGCCGGTGAGGTTCGAATCCAGAACTTCTCATTTAGGACTCATCTGCTAGAACCATAAGGCCACCGTATCCCAGAACTGCATGTAATTAACAGCGACAGAAACACGTGAAAACATATTTGGCGTGAAAATATCAAAGGACATATCAGCTTTAACTCAGACAGTTGCGCTATGCACATGGCCATAGCTGTTGACTATAATGTTAAGCGAACAAACGTACAAACAACAAACAAACAAACATAGGGAAACTGACGCTTTTGTGCTATAGATGCAAAAGTGGGATGATAACTCACAATGGGATCGTTTATAGTTGAACACTGGAAGATACATATACACGTTACGTGTTAGCGTAAATGGTAGATCTAGAGATTTTGTATCATCAGGAAAACATGTCCGTGAAATGATTACCCCCTCAAACCCCACTTTTATATAGCAAAACTGGGGTACGCAGGGGTACACCTATTTTTCTTATTTTTGCTTCAAAACATAGATTGTGGGTACTCGTTAGAACCGCCTCGGCGAGGCGGTTCTAACGTGTACCTACAATCAATGTTTTGAGCCAAAATAAGAAAAATATCAAAATTTTTCAGCTGAAAATTTTCAAATTTTAAAGCTCAAAAAATTTCTGTTTATTGCATAGGCAATTTTTCGTAATATACCTTCTGAATCCTCCGCATGATCATTTACGACATCTATTTCATCGCTGTTCTCTTCATATGAACTGTCATTTCTTTCATATGAACTGTCATTCCTTTCATAGGAGCTGTCATTTCTGTCATTTGGTGTGCTACAGGTTTCATATGAGTTGTCATTTCTTTTGTATGAAGTATCATTCCCTTCAAAGGAACGGCCATTTCTTTCGCAAAAACTTTCATTTCTGTCATTCGAAGTGCTACATTTTACATATGATTTGTCATTTCTTTTATGTAAAGTGTCATTTCTTTCAAAGGAACGGCCATTTCTTTCGGGAAAACTGTCATTTCTATCATTGGGAGTGCCTGATGTTTCATACGAGTTTCTTTTGTATGAAGTATCGTTTCCTTCATAAGAACTGTAATTTCTTTCATAGTAATGATTATTTCTTCCGCTGTCATTTCTTTCGTAGGACCTGTAATTTCTTTCAAATGAGCCGTCATTGATAGCATGTGATAGTTTTAATGAAGTGTCATTTGCTACGTGCAAATTGTTATTTGTCTTGTAGGAACCGGTACCTCTTTCCCAGGGACTGCGTGATCTGTTATAAGAATTATCATTCCTTTCGTCGTAAGAGACTCTTTTTCCATAGGATGTTACACTTGCATCGCTAGTTGCGTCAATATGCCTATTAACATTGATATTACTTTTACCAACATGGTTGTTACTTTCTTCAAAATTATCATTTAGTTCTGTACAACTTTCATTTCCTACATAGGAAGAGGTCCTCCTCTCCTGAAAACAATCTTTTTGTTCACGAACACAATTGTTTGTTTTACATGAATCATCTACTTTTGCCATATCTTATGAGTTTCTGGTTGACCTTTATATAAGAAGTATCGTTAATGTTTCACTGATTTGCATTAAAGTTTATTATCATCAAGTTATTTTTAATAAACTTTCCAGTATTTTCCACATATTTACATAACATATTTTTTATTGTTTATTTTTGTTGTTCGTTTATGTTTCAAAGTTATTTACGGTTGTTTTTCTGTTTTCTCTACTTAGTTTGTGGCAATTCATCCCCTCTTCGAATATTCTATATATTTGTTATTCATCCAGCATTTTGTTTTTAAATCTAAAATCTCCCAGTTTATAAATTACGGTCCACAAATTTCGTAACGACTTCGAGTAAGTTATAGCGACAAACAAGTCTAAATGAGTACTGGATTTTGAAGCAACACGTTTGCCAGACTTCTGATCTTTAACAGACGTTTCAGCGTGAATTCTGATAGTATCAGTATAAGCAGATTTATAAAGTTTTAAAAAGTTTAAGTAGACAATTACAATTAGTTATTTTAATCCGTTAGTTTTATGGTGAAAATCGTTTCGGTCTCAGTAAAACTTTCAATATTCATCTCTTGTGAGCAGGAGTTTCCAGTATTGCAGACTGACAGAATTTTCTGACAGTCAAATATTTCAGCCCCGGATTTAAAAACAAGCATTTCCGCATTTACTATAGCTCATGAGGGATAGTTACCCATATCACTTGGTTGTTCGTAAATTAGACGCACTTGCTGTTTTGTGCGGCACACTTGGTCGCTGCCTGATCTTTCGGTCCGAAGATCGTTTTAATCTGAACAGATCCTTAACAGATCAAATCCTTTACCAGCCCAATTAGTGTTGCTTATCTCTAGAATGACAATAGCTCAATATCTCTAAAATCTTAATATGAGATTTAATGATATAAATTAAGTTTTAAGTAATTCAAATTTTGAAAATTTGAAAGTTATCGCATAAATGTTAGTGGAGCCGTCAGAACGCAGAATTGGGTGAAATTTAGGTGATTATTTTGCATTATTTCTATAAACATGAATGATCTAGGTGCTCAGATGAATTGTTTCAATGAGACAATCCAAATGCGTGAAATGTATACTAGTTTGAGGTACAATGTATGATTAATGTCAATTTAATAAAACTAATGTTGGATTTCAAGTCAATACACGATCTTTTAATCGTATCTTTCGCTTTTTTATTTGAATATCGCATAATAGCCTATAAGGCTGTCCGTTTTGATGCCGGACATGAGCCATTTCACAAAAAAGGTCACATCTCATGTTATGAAGCGGGTAGCAACATACATTAATGACTAAAATGTTCACCCTGAAGTAATAAAGGCAAACCGCCCATAGGGATGCATTTTTTTTTTTTTTTCAAATTGGATTAACAATTACGTTAAATGAATTGGAGTTCTACTTTTCGATTTTTAAAGTTTTTAGACACATTAACTTACCGGAGTAGTAAGCGGTGCTTCTGTCCCGACATGACAGACAATTTTTGTTGACTGAGACGTTGAACCTCAATTCAAACAAACAAATTGCAAAAAAATAGCAATTTCCCAAAAGGCGGCCACTCTGCTGGTTATCTTGATTGAGATACCATTTTACTCAATAAAATAAACATACTCATGACTTAAGCACAATAGCTCATTGTCAACAATACTGTATATATACAAATATAATAAATTTACAAATTACCTACTTATATGTAACACAGAGAAAATAAAGGATAAGAAAACAAGCAAAATTCATAAGACTCTTCTCCTAACAAAAGACTGTGAATGATTCATCACGGTACACAAATCTTTCTTTTCGATTATTGGCTCTTTCAAAAAATGCGTCAGCCTTATCATAAAAAATATGAAGTCAACACCTATTTGAGGTGTTCATGGCGCTTTGACATTTTGATTATTCTATATCTGGTAATAATCAAATGAGGTAGGTATACCGTTGTCTATGATAAATTAGGAAACATCCCTTTATAGTCAATGATTCATCACGGTACACAAACAGTTTTAAAATATCTACTCAAAGTTTAAGCTCTTCCCCAAAAATGACGATAGTCACCGCGATGATAAAGGTGAAGTCGACACCTATTCCAAAAAATCCATTTTAAGGCATCCATGTATGTCACTGTTGACATTTATTTTATTTATGTGATATGATAATCGTTATGGAGGTTGATCTCTAAGTAAACAACATCAAAATATTTCCCAGCAAGGTAGCAACCTGGCAAACAGTGCTTTGACATTTTTCACCTCAGGGTGCATACCCCCGGGGCACATAGATCGGCAAGTGTAGAATCTCTTTAAAATGGGTTGCAGCGGTTGTGATAACAAAGCTTATCAGTGTTTTTGCTTTCGTTGTATCAATGATGTTTGATAAGATCTGCTGACTTTCAAATGCCGAAATACGTTCCATGCATGTATTGATGGTCCAATTTGTGACGCACCTTGTTAGAATACATGATTTGTTAAAATAAGTCTCAAGCGGAGTCACAATGCAAACAATACGTTATGGACCGAACAACGAACTGTATGTTTTGATGCACTGCAGAAGATGAGGGCGAGGCTGGGTCCACAAAACAGATTTAAGCCCACTCCCTGTAATTTATATAACTGACCCTTCCAAGGCGGTACTTTTTATATACATGCACATGTATATCTATATATTGGTGTTGATTTTGCGTTGTTTGCGCCTTGTATGTGCATATTCATATATAGTTAGGTAACTGAGTTCGGGTAACTGAGTGGCCACCTTTAGGGAAATAGCTGCTCATTCGGTTTACGATATGTTCTCTTTGTATCAGTACCTGATAGTCAGCTTGGTTTTCTCCACCAGGGTTTTTGGGGTGGGACTTTGGTTCTGATTGCATCAGTTTCTGACCATTTACTTTTACCCCCGGGTGATGACTTGACTGGAGATATTTTCGTCAAATTGCCATTTTATAAATTACTGATCGTTCCAATGCGATACTTCTGCCGTGGTTCTAATTGTTTTACGTTTTGGTGTTTGATTTTTGTGCTGTTTGCATCTTTTGTACGTTTTCATTTATTAAGTTAAGTTCCGGTAATTGAGTGGCCGCCAGGCCCTGTTGGGAAATGGCTGCTCACTTACGATATGTTCCTCTTGTGTAACCTTACTGTCAATTTAATTTTTCCCACCTCGGTTTTTGGAGTGGGAATTTCTTTCTGATTGCCCTATTTCCTGATGATTGCCTACTTTTACCTTTCTGTTAATAGCCTTCTGAGCAAAGAAGGAGGATAGGCGATGACAAACGTCTGTACTTGTCGATTGGCCCGTGTCGTGAAAACGTGTCTTTGGAGCCGCTGTCAAGATTCGCCTGGAATTATCCCGTTGGTTATAGCTAACTATACTGAAAAAAGACGAATTAGAGCAATGTAATCCAAACACATCAGCAATAAAAGATGAATGCTGATCAGTCGGACCGCATACACAAACTGAACTGTACGTTTTCATGATCTTTACGAAACCTCGGCCATGCATTATACAGAGATTTTTTGACTTTGAAAATGAAAAACTTAAATTGAAATCTTTGAACATTTTCCTTATTTTTTGCTCAAAACATTGATCGTGGGTACACGTTAGAAACGCCTCTCTTAGGTTGTTCTAAGGAGTACCCACACTCTTTGTGTAGGATCAAAAATAAGAAAAAATGTATGCCCCTTAAAACCTCGGTTTTACTACATAGAATTGGAGTTCAAGAGGGTATACTTTTCATGGACATGTTATACTGATGCTTGCGATAAACAATGGCGAAGCCCATATTGTAATAACTCGAAGACTTTGGACAGCTTATGGCCAGACAAACATAAATGACCAAGAACAGACTGCTCCTACATGTGGTGATTTATGGCATTTACAAATGATTTTTTCATTGTCACCTCCCTACACTTTTTTGTCTCCGAAAGGACCCGTTGCAATTAATGACCATTTTAAGGTTGTTAATGACCATTTTAAGGTTGTTCGTAATTTAGGAACTTTACAGGAACCTTTTCAGTATATAACGGGCACAGAAGCCAATTTTCAGACACAACGCTGAAGTCACTTGGACTGCGAGCTGTTCCATTCTGACAAAGATTGAACAGTTTAAAGGAGTCGGATGAATCTTGCACAGAGCTTCAAAATGGGCATTTTGCTTCTTTGCCTGATATTGTGGCCCGCGGCTCAAAGCTTACCGTTTCATGACAATGACGACAACGTCTTCACATTTTCAAGTCTAAAGGTGAGATTTATTTATTTATTTATTTATTTATTTATTTATTTATTTATTTATTTATTAGCATGTCTATACATCTTTATTTACATGTTTAAGGTTGATGTGTTTCTTGAATTCAGATAAGCATCTTCAGATTAAACAATTTACTCACTGGAATATTTACACATTTTGCAATACGTACTTTTAAATGACAGTTTCCCTTAGACGGAACTATTTCTGTAAAATACGTCATGTTTATTTAAAAAATGAGCTACTGAGGTTCGTGCCAATACAATAAGTAAGGGTGCAGAAAAAAAAATAAATATCTTTATAAAAATTAAGGTTAAACTTTTCACAGTTTTAATAACTGCGACTTGGCTTGGTTAAACCTTGGCAGTATGTTTCTATAAGGCTGCACAAATAACGATCGACAAAACAAACACAACAGGTGAAACCGACTGTATTTATTTTTAACTCATTTAAGCCTGGCGTCACTTTTGTGGGACATAGGCAAACAGAATAGCCCCAGAACGCGGCGTCCCATCTGGGGTTATTCTGTTTGCACAGGGAAATTTCATCGAAAAATGAGAGAAAAAATAAAAATCACACCTAACATCCCTAAAAATGAAAGTGGACTCATCTAATTGATAATGATGGGAGAATCCATTCGTTAAATATGGGTTAATAATTATTGTATTCAGAATGACAGAAACGAAGTCGACAACACCCTTGATCTCCCAGCACTCTCCGACGCTGACCTAATTATTGTTCACGACTCTGGCCAAGCTCTACCTGCGACAGACCACAAACAGATGGAAGATCAAGTTTGGATCCAAGCTGCTTCAAAGCTGATCGAAGTTTTGCAAGATACTCGCTCGAAGTTGGACGAGAGTCGCCCTGCTTCGGTCACAGATAAAACGGTTTCTGTAGAGTCCAAAAGTGGAGACGCAGAAGCGCCACAAGCATCTTCAGATCCAGACGATGACACCAAATCGGCTCAAGGTGCGGAGACGCATGACCTGAGCAAGCGCCTGGATGAAGATGACGAAGAGTCTCATGATACCGCAGAGGAAAACGTCTTGTCAAACACGTTCCTACATGAGGTATGTCTTACTGGCTTTTGTGATATATGTATGTTTGTCCTTTATACCATGTTTAAAAGTACAGTGCGAACTAAACACCAAAAAGCAAAAAGCACAAAAAATCAAGAGACTGTGTAGAAGGGTACAAGGGTATATTTGTTTTTCTTATTTTTGCTGTTAAACATAGATTGTGGGTACTCGTGAGAACCGCCTCAATCAACAATCAATGTTTTAAGCTAAAACAAGGGAAACATAAGAAGAATTCAACTGTTTTTTTTTTTTTTTTTTTTTTTTTTTTTTTATTTAATTATTAGGTTCAAGAAATTCTGTATATTGTATAGACATGTTATTGTAATGCACTGTGGTTCATTTTTCCAGAATGTTGTATTCCTACAGTCACAGATATGTACAAATATAGACTGCAAGGGTGGACAACTCAGACTGCCATTTGAGCGTTACATGTCAGTACACAGGGCTATACTACTTGCTGCCGCCAACTTCAAGGAACACAACAAAGATGTTAACGATCGCCTGAACCCTTTCAACGCCGTTTTCGCTTGGAACAACAGAAGGTCTTGTTATGTGATTAAGGAGCTCTTGAAACAGAAAAGTCGACACAACGGTCATTGGGATATCACAGTCATCACAATAGAAGGAAAAGTATGTTTTATTTATTTATTTATTTGTTTATCTATTTATTTATCTATTTATTCATTTCAGGCACACTATTGCTACTTTTACAGAAAAAAATTCTTGACAACATTTCTGCGCATTCACTATAGTACTCACGCAAGCTCAGTTTTCCTCGCGTACAGTCCTTTATCATTTATGATTTCCTTTGTATTTAGAGCAGTTAGCATACTGCTTATATAAACACTAATTCATTTTGAACGATTTGACTGATTTTCAGTGTATTAACTCAGTAATTCTACGACATAAATAAAACCATACACGTTTTGCGCACACCTTTTATATATGTAGCTGTGTTTCCTATAGTATCATATTTACATTTTATCTGCTAAATATTTACGATTCTATATGTCATACTTATATGTACATGTATCATATCTTTACTTTAGACAAGGTATCAAGACAAATGCCTGCCATTCGAAGGAGACTTCACGCTTCAACCTAATGACATGGTGTTTTTATACCATCCATGGATAAATTGAACAAGAACTGTTGGTCTGGCAAGTCAGCCTCTCAATGTAAGACGTTTGCCAAATAAGAAAACATGCTTATACGATGCAATAGATATCAATTTTGCAGCTTTCCATCGCCAGCCTGAGTTTCACTTTCACTGTAAAAATTCTGTTTATAGTTTTCTTACAACCCAATAGAATGAGGTGTAACCACTAACTGTCTGTGCTGCGGATGACATACATTTCGCAGACATGTTAATTTGATGTGATGTTTAGTACAGAAAATAGATAATGTAAAAATGTTTAAACAGGAGCAATAGCAATCCCTTAAATCATGGTTGATTTGATGCAATACAATTGTACGTTTTAGTTAATCTGAGCCGAAGGCCCACGATCAGCTTGTAGATGAGACTCAGCCGGCGTCCGTCCGTGGGTCAACACTTCAAAACACGAATATCTCGGTAACCTAGCAGCCGATCGCATTCAAAATAGAATCATAACTAGGTTTTGAAATACTCACAGTTAGTAACCGAATTCCACTGCAACTGATAGTTCTAGTGTGAGTTTCGATATAGTTCTAATGATGTGAGTGTCAATACTGCCCATATTATACCATCTAAATTTGTTTTGAAAAAAAAAATATTCGTCATGGTTCTGGTCAGATTCTTTTGCTTCTTGCAAGCAGATAGCAAGGCTGATTTCTAAATGCAGTCTGTTACCCCCGCTGCTAAAACTCCTTATTGACTTTAGATTGTGAAAGTACTGTTTGTTTTCATTACTGAATTGAGTTTTAGTGTTTTGCAACGGGGGACCTCTTTTGATTAAACATCGTTTGTCCATCTCATTCCACAAAAAAGATTTTAGATATCACTGATCCACGAACCATTTCCCATTCCCCATCAAAATGGAAATCCTCTAGATCATAGGTTGACGGACATGCTTTGTGTGCGAACAACTCTCTGTTCGGCTGACTCATATTACTGTATTCTCGTGTACTTCAGTCATACGTATCAGACGTTCATACATCTACTTCAGAGCAGGGTGACATCCCCTAAGCTTAGAGCAAAATATTGTATGTTGTTATTGTAACAGAGTAGAATTGCGTAAGTGATATTGTTTATATGTTATGCTATATTTTATGTACATGTACATTTCATTTTACCACATCATGAATTTTATTTTATTACATGTATTCTTTAAATCATCATTATACATGTATATATTCACATATCAGATATTTGTTGTTTTGATTAAAATGAAAATTAAAGATATCTAATTGTGGGTTTAACAAAATTAAAAGGCTTTCACTTTGAATCTGGTGCGTAATAAGCAGAAATCGTTCCCATTGGTCTAAATACATGTTAGAGGCGTGAATATTAGGAAGATAAGATAGGAGCAAGGTTACCTTGCATTAGTTATTCAGATATCCGAGTGTATAATCATGGACCATTTTAGATTGCATTCTGAACAGGAAAAAAAAACTTGTCTGTATAACACTAATTTCATCATTAAGTAATATGCTCATAAAAACTATTTCTTCTAGAAGAACGTAGTCGACGAGACAAACAGTGTGCTACCATTTTTACGAAAATCGGACAAGCGGTTTCGTAGATATGGATTGCTTAGTTTTTACAATGTCGGTCCATGGAGGCCGCCATTTTGTTTTGATAAAAACTGATACTGTCTTGCAGTACTTATCTTAGATTTAACACGAAGAAACTGAGCATGCCCATTCAGTTCAACTAATCGAAAACTTTGTGTCTGCTCTTTTACTAAAGTTTTAATAGAAGTGGCTGATATTTATCGTTTTATGATTGAGACGGAATGAGGTCACTCCCTCACAGCCTCGTTTTAGATTCAAATAACAAAAAAAGAAATCAAACCTTCATAACTTTATTATAACCTGGATATTTTTCATGAAAATTGTTGCAAACTCTACACCTACATGGAGAATTTCGTGTGCAGTATATTCAAAAGTTTGCAATCATTTTCCTTTCAGTCAACAGCCTATACATTTGCATTTTGTCCATCTGGTATCAGGTTATCTTCATTACATAATTATGTTCTCTTTGCTCTGAAATAGCTTTTAGCCTTGGCCTTCTTATTCCTAAAGATATTTTCAAGGATGATTTCTAAATGCAGTCAGTTACCTCCGCTGCTAAAAAGCCTCACTGACTTAATATTGTGAAAGTACTGTTTGTTTTCATTACTGAATTGAGTTTTAGTGTTAATGCAACCGGAAGGGACTCTTTTGATTAAACATCGTTTGTCCATCTCATTCCACAAAAAAGATTTTAAACAATCTCTGTGATCCACAAATCATTTTCAATTCCACATCAAAATGGAAATCCCCTAGGTCATAGAACAACTTTCTGTTCGGAAAACTCATATTTCTTTATACTCAAGTACTTCAGTCATTCGTATCAGCCTTCAATACATCTTCTTAAAACTTGGAGCCAACTATTGCATATTATAGTAGTTATTGTAAGAGAGTGGAATTGTGTAAGAGATATTGTTTTGATGTTAAGATATCTTTTGTTCATATGTTTATGTACCTGTACATTTCATTCTATCACATGTTTAAATTATCATTTCATATGAACATCTTGTTGTTTTAATTTAAATGCATATATATATATAATCCTTTGTTCATATGTTTTATGTATATGAACATTTCATTCTATCACATTTTTAAGTCATCATTTCATATTCATATCTCAGATATTTGTTGTTTTGATTAAAATGTAAATAAAAGATATTTAGTTGTGGGTTTAAAAAAGCTAAAAGGCTTTAAACCTGGTGCATAATAAGCGAAAATTTTATCACATGTTTAAGTCACCATTACGTGTTCTCATGTCAGATACTTGTTGTTTTGATTAAAATGTAAAAAATAATAAAATATATATATATATATTAAGTTGTGGGTTTAAAAAGCTAGAAGGCTTTAAACCGGGTGTACGATAAGCAGAAATCCATCTTATTGGTTTAAATACAACATCAGCTAGCTGTGATAAGAGTAAGTCTACCTACACTTCCGAGTGCATAATCATAAACCAGTTTGAAAAGAAAAAGAGCTTTTCTGTATAACTTCCAGCCTTTCGCCCCTAGCTTCACCTTTAAGGAATACGCCCGTTAAGATTTTTGTTTGCTCCATAAGAAAGTGGTTGATGAGACAAGCAATATGCTACCATTTTTACGAATATCGGCAAAACCGTTTCATAGATATGACCAAGCTTACTTTTTACAATGACAGTACATGGGGGCCTCCATTCGAATTCGCTAAACACGTGATCAAAACTGAAAGACACTGTGTTTACATTATTTGTCTGAGTTGTAACACTAATAAACTGAACATACCCATTTCATTGAACGAACCGAGAACACTGTGTCTACTATCTTCGTGGAAATGGCTGATATTAATCGTTTTATAATCGTTAGGGAATGAGGACACTCCCTCACGGACTCGTTTTGGATTCAAACAACCAAACAATTCAAACCTTATCATAACTTGGTTGGTTTTATTGCAAACTGTGTACAGCTACATGAAAAACTCCATATTGTATTTATTTAAAGGTTTGTAATCATTTTCCTCTAAGTCAACAGTTTATACATTAAATTTTGCATTTTGTCTATATGGTATCTTGTTATCTTCATTGGGCATGTTTTCTTTGTTCTGAAATAGCTTTTAACTTCGGCCTTCCCAGTCCCGTAAAAAGTTTAATATCACTGTGATTCACAAATCGTTTTCAATTTAACATCATAATGGATATCCCATAAATCATAGATTGAGGAGCATGCTTTCTCAGGGAGATTCTTTCTGTGCGGCTTACTCTCGTGTACTTTAGTCATACGTATCAGACTTCCATACATCTATTTAAGAACAGAGTAAGCATTTTGAGCTATATATTGATTATTATAGTATTTTAAATTAGAGTATAATTATCTAAGAAAAGTTTTATGTTTTGGTATCATTTGTTCATGTTTTACGTACATGTACATTTCATTTTATTACATATATTCTTTATCTTTATCTTAAATCTGTGTTAATTTGTATACATTGAATATTAGATGTTGTTGAAATAAATCTGAAAATCATAAAAGTTGCTGTTGTTGACATTATTGTCTCATACGGTTGAATGAATTGACACAGTTGAATTGAATCCCCCATCTAGACATCAGGCGGAAAAGTAAAAGTAGGCAATGAACAGCAAATGGTGCAATCAGAAAGAAATTCACACTCATAAAAACCGTAGTGGGAAAAAAACTAAATTAACAATCAGGGGTTGGTAACTCAAAGTTATCTTAAGCTTAAGATCACCTTACGACCAACTTAAGTATCTCTTTGGGATTATGGTGAATAACTGAAAAAGACCTTAAGTTACGGTGACAACAACCACATCGTAACTGTACGGTCAACTCAAGATCACCTTAGCGTTGTCTTATCGTACGTAGTGGAACCGTTTATTTCAAAAAGTTACGATAGCTTTGTGTAACTGGAATAGCAAGGGCCTAAATTTTAAGATGGTCATCTTAAGACCATGGTAAGTGTGTCGTAAGTAGGGGAACTCACGATGCCTTCGAGTTACTAACCCCAAGTACTTATACTGTAGGCCGAATGGGCAGCTATTTTCCTAATAGGTGGCCACTCAATTACCGAAACATAACCAAAAATATGAACACATATATAAGGTGCTAATTCAACACCAAGACATAAAACAATAAGAACCACCACGGAAAGGTACAAGTAGGCAAAGATCAGGAAAAGGCGCAATCAGAAAAAGATTCCCACTCCAAAAACCGAGGTGGGAAAAAACCAAACTAACAATCAGGTACTTATACCATGAAACATATCGTAAGCCGAATGAGCAGCTATTTTCCCAATAGGTGGCCACTCAGTTACTTTAACTTAACTAAAATACGAAAACATACATAAGGCGCCAACAGCACAAAATTTTTTTTAAACACCAAGACATAAAACAAAAAGAATCACCACAGAAGTATCGACAATATCTGAGCCACACCCACTTGAATTACTTTTGGTTATCTCAGAAGTATCGCCTTGAAACGATCGGTAATATAAAATTACTGGCAGGCTTAAATCGATTTTACATGGCCATAACCTCATCCTCAGCTTCTGTAGTGGTTCACAACATTTAGTTAGTCAAAAACGAAGACTCACAGATTCAGTAAGCTGCCCCACGATGGAGATCCCTAGGCTCCGAATAACTTACTGAAATCCGGAGCAAAAAGAAGTTTAAAAAATGCAACACACTATTCCGCACACTGAAGAAGATATTTAAAAACGCAAAAAGACAATTATTGTTATTTTTGTACCCAGGACATTTAGCATTCCTTGACACATGAAAAGGGTCAATAACCAGACTGTGCTTCTATTTCCACACAAATCCGGCGGTTTAAAAACATTAGCCTCAAGCAGCAATAGAATGCTATTTTATAGCTATAGATGGCGTTGAATTTTTGTGCTACTTGCACCTTATGTATGTTTTCATATTTTAGTTAAGTTTGGGTTACTAAGTGGCCGTCTTTTGGGAAATAGCTGTTCACTCGGCGTTCGATATGTTTTCTTGGTATGAGTACCTGATTGTTAATTTAGTTTTTTCAAACCTCGGTTTTTGGAGTGAGAATTTCTTTCTGATTGTGCCATTTCCTGAGCATTGCCTACATTTACCGTTTTGCACTTTTTGCCATATGACACCTCTGCGAATTGAAGGGACGACTGGGGTATCAAATGCCAAATAAGGTGTCTTATCTCAGTTTTTGCTTAGACACCGACCTGTCAACAATTTTGAGTTCTTCAACTGGTACGTCACTGACAATACTCAATTTTGATTAGATATTGCACCAGGGACAATTTTTGACAGTTCTTATCAACAGATTAAAACTTAAGGCGTTCTTATAATTACCTGGACAATATCTGAGCAACACCAACTTGAATTACTTTTGGTTATCTCAGGTAATAAAACTCTAGCTCGGTGGCAGCAAAGTTGCCCTTTTAATGATGAAAAATAGTTTACCATTCCTCATGTTGTCTGTAGTCACATGTATAACAAGCAACCCAAAGGACAGCTATCGAACTTGTTCAGAATTGCCTGTAGCAATTTTCTAACTCCCAAGATTACCTAATTCTACCGTCACAAGTAGGATTAAGACTCAATCAAAATGTAAACAGTTATGCCGTTAACAATGTTTTCCCATTATAAGTCTATGGAGTTTATGAAGACGCAAAAGGCCAGGTAATTGCAGTCTGAAATCCGATCAGGTCGCAATTCAAACACATCTGAGATATTATAAATTTCCTTGTTACCCGCGAAAATGAAGAAGATATCATCAAAAACGAAGGCGTTATAATGTTAAAACACATAATGTCAATATTTTTCAAACACTCAAAGACAGCTAACTCTGTAGTTCATGAGCAAATCTGGTCGAAATTTGAACTCATCCCAGATATGGTTGTTTTTGTTATTGCCAAGAATAATGGAGATCTGATCAAAAATGTACATTACGAAAACACGCCCATGCAATATACAGAGATTTTAAAATTTGTAAAAAATGATAATTTTTAGTAGAAAAGTTTTGATAGTTTTCTTATTTTTGCTAAAAACAAAGATTGTTGGCACACGTTAGAACCGCCTCGACAATCTATGTTTTAGAGCAAAAATAAGAAAAATAGGTGTACCCCTGTAAACCCCATTTTTACTATATAAAAGTGGGGTTCATGGGGGGTATACTTTTCATGGACATGTTTTCCTGATGGGTTCTAGTGTTAACAGCACTTAATATTTATCTTTCAAAATACAAGGGCAGCTAACTCTGAACCAGTAGTGGGATCTGGTCGAAATTCGAACAAATCCAAGATATTGTGGTTGCCCTTGTTACTGCCAAAAAGGATACAAAATCAGAAAATCTCTGTATATTGTATGGTTGTGTTTTCGTAATGAGATCCATAGAACTATTTGAACATGAAACAATGAAAAAAATGAAAATGTTCCATCCTTGAAAAATCTGTACATATGACACATAACTATTGCTGCAAGAAACACAGGCCGAGATGTTACTGTTATGGAAATTCTAGACACAATTGTATGAAGTATTGCTTTAACTATGACAAACAAAAATGGTAAGGAAGTTCTAGCTGTGGAAAGTCTACTCACCGCTTGACATAGAACTATTGTTACATGAAAACATAGAATAATTACACAACTTGCATCTTTGGAAAACTAGACAAATTAACATAGACATCAGGGTAAAATATCCGTGCAAAAATACCCCCTTATACCCCACTTTATATAGTAAACATGGGGTTAACAGGCGTAAACGATTTTTTTTCAATTCTGATTGAGCCATTTCCTGATCGTTGTCTACTTTTCCTTCTAACTAAAAATAAGAAAACGCTCATAAGGTGCACATCTTTTCCACTGTGTTATAAGAGGGGTAGCAACCCAATCCAAATGTGGTGCGAAAATTTTTGAGCATATTAGGTGCAAAGGCGAGCGATGCAGGGATGAAGCCTTGATGGGAGCGGGGTGCGGGGGCATGCTCCCCCGGGAAAATTTTAAAATCTTGGTACTGTTTGGCGGCATCTGATGCGTCTTTTTTGTATTTTTGGTGTGAAAATAGAACTGTCTGATCCAGAGTTTTTTTCCAGAGCATATTCTTATATTACAAGAGAAAAATCCAGCTTTTTTCACACACTTGTGCAAAAATGAATCTTGGAGATTATTTTCGTGAAGCATTGCTAGGGGGTTTCGGTGAATGCTGTTTGGTGCTGTTTGGTGGCATCTGATCGTATTTTTGGTGAGCAGATAGAACTGTCAAATCCAGAGTACTTCAGAGCATATTCTGATATTACAAGAGAAACTCCCAGCTTTTTCACAGATCACTTGGGGATTATTCTCGTGTGAAGCCTTGATAGGGGCTTAGGTTCACCATTTTCAAGAACCGATTTTCAATGATCGGCGAAGCCTTGGTAGTGGATCCGTGGGCCAAATATTTGAAACCTTAGTACAATTTGGTGATGCCTATGTGTTTCTGTGTATTTTGTGAGCCAGAAGTGCTGTATAATAATGAACATTGCAAAGTATCTCCAAAGCATTACGAAAACATGCCCATGCAATATACAGAGATTTTTAAAGTTGTACAAAATGAAAATTTTCATTAGAAAAATTTTGAAATTTTTCTTATTTTTGCTCAAAACATAGATTGTGGGTACACGTTAGAACCGCCTCGCCGAGGCGGTTCTAACGAGTACCCACAATCTATGTTTTGGAGCAAAAATAAGAAAAATAGGTATACCCCTGCATACCCCAGTTTTGCTATATAAAAGTGGGGTATAAGGGGGTATATATTACACGAACATGTTTTCCTGATGGAGAAAATCCTGTGTTTACGTATGTTAGACATACATTTTGTAAATCAGCTGTTGATGCTCCCGCAAATTTAGAAAAGATTTAGCGCAATTATGGCATCTTGTGATTTTCTTTTATTTTTTTATTATTATTAATTATCATTAAGTTTTAGTAGAATCTGGACAGAACTGATTAGAATGGCATTGTCCTGAAAATATTACAATGCATATTCTGATATAAATGGTAAAACTGTTAGTAAATATGCTGTGACATTCACACTAATAGGTCTAGACTAAGCTGCAGTTCATTTGCGTGAAGGCTTTAGAGCCTAGTGAGACTAATTTCAAACATCGAAGTTGCGGAGAGGATTTTCGTAGATTTTGAGCGCCTTATGGGCATTGACTTTGGATCTGGGTGGCATGTTTCCCAGAGTAATTTGAAACCATAGAACTAATTTACAATTCTGCAGTTATCTTGTGTTTATTTATTTATTTACTTTATTTATTTTTCAAAAATGACATCAAATCAAATATCTCAAATCCCAAAATAAAAACACAAATATCCCAGTATTCTTTCAAAAAACAACATCATATAAGAATCTTACATGAGTGTCAGGTATGGATAGACAAATCTGTCCCGAGGGTCACATTTTGGCATCACGAGGCTCGCCGAGTGATGCCAAATTGTGACCCGAGGGACAGATTTGTCTATCCATACCTGGCACGAATGATGGATTCTTTTTCTTGCTCACCTTAATGCAGCGAAGATTGATTTTTATACTATTTACCTAGAAAAATGATAAAATCGCGGCGTACGCCATTTTGATTTAAAACGTTTTGACGTCATTGTGACGTGTGCGCTTAGCGACGAAATTACGTGACGTCCTATACAACCAGTGTTAAAAAAAGAACATTTGAACGCAGGGTGCGACCGGGGTGAGATAACGAGGGTGAGATAAGAATTTCTCACATGGGGTAAAATGTAGGATTTCTCGATCTGGTGTGCAAGAAAAATATTTCCAAGCAAGGTAGCAACCTGGCCATCTTCAATTCAAACAAAGTTTCGACATTTTTCACCTCAGGGTACATACCCCCGGGGTACATAGATCGACAAGCGTAGAATCTCTCTAAATTGAGTTGAAGCGGTTGTGATATCCGTTGGAAGCTTATCAGTGTTTTTGCTTTCGCCTTTCGCTGCATCAATGATGTTTGATAAGATCTGCTGACTTTCTAATGCCGAAATACCATGCATGTATTGATATGTTTGTCTATTTGGTCCAATTTGTGACGCACCTTGTTAGAAATACATGATTTGTCAATATAAGTCTCAAGCGGAGTCACAATTCAAACAATACCTTAGGGTCACAATTCAAACAATACCTTAGGGATCGAACAACTAACTGTATGCTTTGATGCACTGCAGGTTAGGCCGTAAAACAGGTTTAACCCCACCCCTTGTAATTTTATATAACTGACCCTTCCAAGGCGGGACTTTTGTTGTTGTTCTTTTTGGTTCTGATTGTGTCAGTTTTTGACAATTGTTTACTTTTACCCCCGGGTGATTTCTACTTGACTGGAGATATTATCGTCAAATGGCCATTTTATAAATTACTGATCGTTCCAAGGCGCTATTTCTGCCGTGGTTCTAATTGTTACAAATATGTTTTGGAGTTTGATTTTGGGCTGTTTGCACCTTATGTACTGTACATTTTCATATATTTAGCTAAGTTCGGGTAATTGAGTGGCCACCAGGCCCTGTTGGGAAATAGCTGCTCACTTACGATATGTGCCCTTTGTGTATTTCCCAACTCGGTTTTTGGAGTGGGAATTTCTTTCTCACTGCGCCATTTCCTGATGATTGCCTACTTTTATCTTTCTGTCAATAGCCTTCTGAGCAACAGAAGGGGGATAGGCGATGACGAACGTCTGTACTTGCCAATTGGTCCGTGTCGTGAAAACGTGTCTTCGGGGCCGCTGTCAAGATTCGCCACAAATTATCCCGTTGGTTATAGCTAACTATGCTAAAAAGAGGAATTAGTGCAATGTAATCCAAACACATCAGCGATACACGATGAATGCTGATCAGTCAGACCGCATACGCAAACTGAACGTTATCATATAAATCATAACGAAACCTCGTCCATGCATTATACAGAGATTTTGTGACTTTGAAAATGAAAAACTTTAATTGAAATCTTTTAATATTTCCTTATTTTTTGCTCAAAACCCAGATCTTGGGTACACGTTAGAAACGCCTCGCTTAGGTGGTTCTAAGGAGTACCCACACTCTTTGTGTTAGATCAAAATAAGAAAAAATATTAAATAAGATGTAAATATGTAAATATATATTATGTAATATAAGCAAGACCTGCACTGGAGTCCGAAGGGGTGGAGGTGCGGACAAAAAAAAAAAAAAAAAAAAAAAAAAAAAAAAAAAATTATATATATATATATATATATGCCCCTTAAAACCTCGGTTTTACTACATAGAATTGGAGTTCAAGAGGGTATACTTTTCATGGACATGATGTTATCCTGATATATCAGAAAAGCATGTCCGTGCAATATGTACCCCCTTAAACCCCACTTTTATATAGAAAAACCTGGGTATGCAGGGGTAAACCTATTTTTCTTATTTTTGCTCCAAAACATAGATTGTGGGTACTCGTTAGAACCGCCTCGCCGAGGCGGTTCTAACGTGTACCCATAATCTATGTTTTGAGCAAAAATAAGAAAAATATCAAAATTTTTCTAGTGAAAAATTACATTTTTTCAGCCAATTTTTTTTCTGAATATTGCATGAACAAGTTTTCGTAATGCATGCGATAAACAATAGCGAATCCCATATTGTAATAACTCGAAGACTTTGGACACCTTATGGCCAGACAAACATAAATGACCAAGAACGGACTGCTCCTACATGTGGTGATTTATGGCATTTATAAATGATTGTTTCATTGTCAGCTCCCTACACCTTTTTGTCTCCGAACGGACCCGTTGCAATTAATGACCATTTTAAGGTTGTCCGTAAAGTAGGAACTTTACAGGAACCTTTTCAGTATATAACGGACACAGAAGCCAATTTTCAGACACAACGCTGAAGTCATTTGGACTGCGAGCTGTTCTATTCTGACAAAGATTGAACAGTTTAAAGGCGTCGGAAGAATCTTGCACAAAGAACTTCAAAATGGGCATTTTGCTACTTTGCTTGATAATGTGGCCCGCGGCTCAAAGCTTGCCGTTTCATGACAATGACGACAACGACTTCACATTTTCAAGTCTAAAGGTAAGATTTATTTATTTATTTATTTATTTATTTATTTATTTATTTATTTATTTATTTATTTATTAGCATTGTTATACATCTTTTTTTTTACATGTTAAGTTTGATGCGTTTCTTACATTTAGATAAGCATTTTCAGAGTATTCAATTTAATCACTTAAATATTAACACATTTGGCAAGAATTAAGTGAAAACATTTACAGCCCCCCCCCCCCCTTGAAATTCAAATAAAATGTGTCGTGTTTATCTTAATAAAACTATGAGCTCCTGAGGTTCGTGCCAACACAATAAGTAAGGGTGCAGCAAAAATTAAATATCTATCTAAAATTAAGGTTCAGATTTTCACAGTTTTTGCAACTGCGACTTGGTTTGGTTAAACCTTGGTAATATGTTTCTATACGGCTGCACAAATAACGATGGACAAAGCACAACAGTTGAAACCAACTGTCACCGATTTATTTTAATAATTATTGTTTTCAGAATGGCATAAACGAAGGCGACAACACCTTTGATCTCCCAGCACTCTCCGACGCTGACCTAATTATTATACATGACTCTGACCAAGCTCTACCTGCGACAGACCAGAAACAGATGGAAGATCTTCCAGCACTCTCCGACGCTGACCTAATTATTGTACACGACTCTGGCCAAGCTCTATCTGTGACAGACCAGAAACAGATAGAAGATCAAGTTTGGATCCAAGCTGCTTTAAAGCTGATCGAAGTTTTGCAAGATACTCGCTCCAAGTTGGATGAGAGTCGCCCTGCTTCGGTCTCAGATGAAACGGTTTCTGTGGAGTTCAAAAGTGGAGACGCAGAAGCGTCACAAGCATCTTCAGGTCCAGGCGATGACACCAAATCGGCTCAAGGTGCGGAGACGCATGACCTGAACAAGCGCATGGATGAAGATGACGAAGAGTCTCATGATACCACAGAGGAAAACGTCTTGTCAAACCCGTTCCCAGATGAGGTATGTCTTACTGGCTTTTGTTCAGAGTGAATGTTTGTTATCTGATAAGGCCATCAAAACCATTAGGGTCTTTATACCTGTACTTTAAAAGTACAGAGCGAACTAAATACCAAAAACGCATAAACAATCAACTTGAAGACTGTTTTTTTTTGTCTGTGTTATGTATGACAGTTACTTGTTGAAAGATGTGCATTCAGTACTGGTAAACTTCCCAAGGGAGTATGCCCAGGAAAGTATGATGTTATACATATGATGTTTACTTGCCAGGAAAGTATGATGTTATACATATGATGTTTACTTGTTGTCCTTAGCAATTATTTACTTTTAGTGTCCCAGATATTGGACATAAACAGGTTGTTTACTTCAGAATTTTCTAGAAATTTCAAATTGTTCTTTGACAGAAAAGTCCGGAAAAATCTGGAAGAACCTGGAAAGATGTAGAATCTTCTAGAAAAATCTTTTTTATGTCAAAAGAATATTGTGGAAGGATAATGGCCTCTCTAGAATATTCCAGAAGATTAAATTTTGGTAAACAACTTGTTATTTTTAGTATATGATATCATAGAATTTGCTGGAAGAATCCTGAATGTTCCTCAGTGCTATATAAGGGCTACAAATTTTCATAAGGACAATCTTTGGGTACTGTTACTATTAAGAAGTCAAAATCTATCTTACTGGAATTTAAACTTATTCTTGGATTACTTTGTGATATTCGATTCTGGATTGGGACATAGTGCTATTTTGAAACAAACTTTAATTCTTGGGATCAGAAACTGATACAGACTTGTGTTAAAAAATTCTGAGGGACATTCAGACATTCTTAAGGGAATTAACATCTTGAAAGGTATTGTACATTCATTTTTTGTTTGATTGTATATATGCTTTTGATTGTTTCACATGTAATTACTGGTTAAATCACTTCTAAATAAATTTGTTAAATTTTAAACAAAGCTTGTTACTGGCTAACCAACTTGTTGGTTTCCTTAATCTTCTAGTTACGCCTGGCACGTAACATCTGATTTAGTTTTTCAGTTATTACAGGTTCAGGAAATTTTGTATATTGTATAGATGTTTTCGTAATGCATTGTGGTTCATTTTTCCAGGATGTTGTATTTGTACACTCTGCGATATGTACAAATATAGACTGCAAGGGTGGACAACTCAGACTACCATTTGAGCCTTACATGTCAGTACACAGGGCTATACGCCTTGCTGCCGCCAGCTTCAAGGAACACAACAAAGATGTTGACGATCGCCTGAACCCTTTCAACGCCGTTTTCGCTTGGAACAACAGAAAGTCTTGTTATGTGATTAAGGAGCTCTTGAAACAGAAAAGTCGACGCAACGGTCATTGGGACATCAGTGTCATCACAATAGAAGGACAAGTATGTCTATTTATTTATTTATTTATTTATTTATTTATTTATTTATTTATTTTCAGTCACACTATTCTACTTTTACAGACAAATTTGTTGACAACATTTCTGCACATACATTATATAGTACTCACGCAAGCTCAGTTTTCCTCGCGTACATTCCTTTATCATTTATGATTTCCTTTGTATTTAGAGCAGTTCTTGCAATTATGGCAAGCCAAATGCACACTAATTTGAGAAACCTAGGATATGTCCGTTAAACCTCGTAACGTAGCGCAATCGTAGCGCACTGCTTATATAACCACTAATTCATTTTTAACGATTTGACTGATTTTCAGTGTATTAACTCAGTAATTCTACGACATAAATAAAAGAATACATGTATAAATCGTTCATCGATGAATGGTATTAATAATATTCCTTTTGTTCGTACAAATAGGTAAATAACAGTAAATAAATGCGATCAGTAGAGGCGAACTCTAAAATTTTGGATAGCGCTGCACATTCAAATAAGCAATAATGTTTAAAACTTTGCAGTAAATACGTCATACCTGTAATTCCTTAAACGCGTGTGAGTCGATCTTCTTTGTTTGTAACGGTCTTTAAATCTATGAACGATTTATACACGTTTTACGCACACCTTTTATATTTGTAGTTGTGTTTCCTGTAGTATCTTATTTATAAGTTTGTCTGCCAAAAATTTACGTATTTTCTTCTATATGTCATACTTACATGTATCATCTCTTTGCTTCAGACAAGGTATCAAGACAAATGCCTGCCATTCGAAGGAGACTTCACGCTTCAACCTAATGACATGGTGTTTTTATACCATCTATGGATAAATTGAACAAGAAATGTTGGCCAGTCAATTCAATGTCAATGTAAGACGTTTGCCAAATTCGAAAACATGCTTATGCGATGCAATAGACATCAATTTTGCAGCTGTAAAATCAATTAAAATGTTTTATTGTTTGCTTATCTTTGCTGAAAACATGTTTTAGGACAAAAATAAAACAGATAGGTATTTGGAACAGCTGTACACTAAACGTTTAGGGAGCTGTTGAAACTAAAACGTCGCAGCAACGGCTATTTGTATATAACTGTCTACTCTAAAGACGAACAAGAATGTTTATTTATTTATTTATTTATTTATTTATTTATTTATGTATGTATGTATGTATGTATGTATGTATGTATGTATGTATTAGAGTCGAACACTAACTGTCTATGCGGGGTTGGGGGTTTGTATATATTTCTAAGACATGTTATTTGATGTGATGTTTAGTACAGAAAATGGATAATGCAAAAAAAAGTTTAAATAGAAGCAAAAGCAATGTTCCTTAAATCATGGTAGATTCGATGCAATGTATAGAAAATAGTACTTTTTAGCTCACCTGAACCGAAGGCCCGCGATGAGCCTATAGAAGGGACTGAGCCTGCGTCCGTCTGTGCGTCAACTCTTTGAATACGAATACCTCGTTAACCTAGCAGCCGATCGCATTCAAATTAGAATCATAATCAGGTTTTGAAATTCTTGTAGTTAGGATCCGAATTCCACTGCAACTGATAGTTCTAATGTGAGTTTCAATACTGCCCATATTAAACCATCTAAATTTGTTTTGAAAAAAAAAATATGATTTGTCATGGTTCTAGGCAGATTGTTTTGCTTCTTGCAAGCAGATAGCAAGGCTGATTTCTAAATGCAGTCAGTTACCTCCGCTGCTAAAATCCTCATTGACTTTAGATTCTGAAAGTACTATTTGATTTCTTTACTGAATTGAGTTTTCGTGTTTTGCAACGGGGGGCCTCTTTTGATCCATCTCATTCCACAAAGTTTTTGTAGATTCACTGATCCACGAACCATTTCCCATTGCACATCAAAATGAAAATCCTCTGGATCATAGGTTGACGGACATGCTTTGTATGCGAACAACTCTCTGTTCGGCTCACGCATTCATATTTCTGAATAGTCATGTACACCAGTCATACATATCAGACTTTTATAGATCTACTTCCCCTTTCTCATTAATACGTTCACTGTTATGAAAGTATCTGTTTTATTTTTATTCAGAGCAGAGTGATCATCATTTGAACTTAGAGCAAAATATTGTATGTTATAGTTGTTATTGTAACAGAGTAGAATTGCGTAAGTGATATTGTTTAGATGATATGTTTTGTTAATATTTTTATGTACATGTACATTTCATTTTATCACATGTTTAAATTATCATTATAAATTCACATCTCAGAAATGTGTTGTTTTGATTAAAATGAAAATAAAAGATATTTAATTGTGTTTTTTTAACAAAACATCACGAAAACATGTCCGTGTAATGTATACCCCTTGAACCCCACTTTTATATAGCAAAACTGGGGTATGCAGGGGTATACCTATTTTTCTTATTTTTGCTCCAAAACATAGATTGTGGGTACTCGTTAGAACCGCCTTGCCGAGGCGGTTCTAACGTGTACCCACAATCTATGTTTTGAGCAAAAATAAGAAAAATATCAAAAATTTTTAGCTGAAAATTTTCAATTTTTATTGCTTAACTATTCTGTTTATTGCATGGGTGTGTTTTCGTAATGATTAGAAGGCTTTCACTTTGAACCTGGTGCATAATAAGAATAACTCGTTTCAATTGGTCTAAATACAAGTTAGAGGCGTGAATATTAGCAAGATAATATAGGAGCAAGGTTACCTTGTATCACTTATTCAGATATCCGAGTGCATAATCGTGGACCATTTTAGAATGCATTTTGAACAGGAAAAAAACTTGTCTGTATAACACTCTAATTTCACCATTAAGTAATATGTTCATAAAATTAATTTCTTCTAGAAGAACGTGATTGACAAGGCAAACAATGTGCTACCATTTTTACGAAAATCGGCCGAGCGGTTTCGTAGATATGGCTTGCTTAGTTTTTACTATGTCAGTCCATGGAAGCCGCCATTTGGTTTCGATAAAAACTGAAAGATACTGACTTGCAGTATTTATCTTAGATTTAACACGAAGAAACTGAACATGCCCATTTCGTTGAACCAATCGAAAACATTGTGGCTACTATCTTACTAAAGTTTTCATGGAAGTGGCTAGCCTGGGTTCCAGTCTGATCATTTTTTTTTTCTCTTTTTTATTTTTTTCGTTTCTTGGTCAAAAATGTCAATATCTACGGAAATCAATAAAGGCTACCGATTCCTTTAATGTGTATTTTTATTATGTACAAGTTGTCGGAAAAAGAAGAAAAAGAAACATAAACTTATATTTGGAAAATAATTATATTGACGACTGGACCCAGGCTAGGTTATCGTTTTATGATTGAGACGGAATGGGGTCACTATCTCACAGCCTCGTTTTGGATTCAAATAACACAAAAAAAGAAATCAAATCTTCATAAGTTTATAAGAACTTGGACATTTTTCATGAAGTTTGATGCAAACTTTACAGCCACATGAAGAATTTCATATTGTATACATTTAAAAGCTTGCAATCATTTTCCTTTCAATCAACAGCCTATACATTTGTATTTTGTCTATCTGGTATCAGGTTATCTTCATTACATATGTTCTCTTTGCTCTGAAATAGCTTTTAGCCTTGGCCTTCTTATTCCTAGAGATATTTTCAAGGATGATTTCTAATTGCAGCCAGTTGCCTCCGCTGCTAAAAATCCCCATTGAGTTTAGATTGTGAAAGTACTGTTTGTTTTCATTACTGAATTGAGTTTTCGTGTTTTGCAACGGGGGGCCTCTTTTGATTAAACATCGTTTGTCCATCTCATTCCCCAAAAAAGATTTTAGATATCACTGATCCACGAGCCATTTCCCATTCCACATCAAAATGGAAATCCTCCAGATCATAGGTTGACGGACATGCTTTGTATGCGAACTACTCTCTGTTCGGCTCACTCGCATATATTTCTGTATAGTCATGTACTCCAGTCATACATATCAGACGTTCCTAGATCTACTTCCCCTTTCTCATTAATACGTTACTGTTATGAAAGTATCTGTTTTATTTTTATTCAAAGCAGAGTGATCATCCCATAAACTTAGAGCAAAATATTGTATATTATAGTTGTTATTGTAACAGAGTAGAATTGCGTAAGTGATATTGTTTAGATTTTATGTTTTGTTCATATATTTTATGTACATGTACATTTCATTTTACCACATGTTTAAATCATCATTATACATGTATATTCACATCTCAGATATTTGTTGTTTTGATTAAAATGAAAATAAAAGATATTTAATTGTGAGTTTAACAAACTTTGAAGGCTTTCACTTTGAACCTGGTGCATAATAAGCAGAAACCGTTCCCATTGGTCTAAATACTACTTAGAGACATGAATATTAGCAAGATAAGATAGGAGCAAGGTTACCTTGCATTAGTTATTCAGACATCCGAGTGCATAATCATGGGCCATTTTAGAATGCAACAGGAAAGGAAAATTCTTGTCTGTATAACACTCTAACTTCACCATTAAGTAATATGCTCATAAAAATCATGTGGTCGACGAGACAAACAATGTGCTACCATTTTTACGACAATTGGCCAAGCGGTTTTGTAGATATGGCTTATTTAGTTTTTACAATGTCGGTACATTGAGGCCGCAATTTTGTTTCGAAAAAAAAAACTGAAAGATACTGTATTGCAGTACAGTTTATCTTAGATTAAACACTAAGAAAATGAATATGCCCATTTCGTTGAACAAATCGAAAACATTGTGTCCACTATCTTACTAAAGTTTTCATGGAAGTGGCTGATATTTATCGTTCAATGATTGAGAGAGAGAGTGAGGTCACTACCTCACAGCCTCGTTTTGGATTCAAAAAAAAAAAAAAAAAAAAAAAAAAAAAAAAAAAAAAAAATCAAACCTTCATAACTTGATTTTATAATTTTATTTTATTTTATTTTTTTATTTATTTTTTTTTTTTTTTTTTTTTTTTGCAAACTGTACAGCTACATAAAGAATTTCAGGGCAGTATATTTAAAAGTTTGAAATAATCTTCCTATCTGGTATCAAGTTATCTTCATTACATATGTTCTCTTTCCTCTGAAATAGCTTTTAGCCTTGGCCTTCTTATTCCCAAAAATATTTTCAATATCACTGCGATTCACAAACCATTTTCACTTCCACACCCAAATGGAATGCACCTAGATCATAGGTTGACGGACATACTTTCTATGCGAACTACTTTCCAATTATGAAAACATATCCATGCAATATACAGAGATTTTTTCAGCCGAAAAAATTTGAAAATTTCATGGGATAAATTTTTATAATTTTTAAATGTTTGCTCAAAACATTGATTGTGGGAACACGTTAGAACCACCTTGGCGAGGCGGTTCTAACGATTACCCACAATCTATGTTTTGGAGCAAAAATAAGAAAAATAGGTATTCCCCTGCATACCCCACTTTTGTTATATAAAAGTGGGGTATAAGGGGTTATACATGTCATGGGCATTTTATCCTAATGCGTTCGTTTCACTCATATTTCTGTATTCTCGTGTACTTCAGTCATACGTTTCAGACTTTCATAGATTTACTTCAGAGCAAAGTGAACCTTCCCTTAATTTGGAGCCATATCATCATGAAAACATGTCCGTGCAATAAATACCCCCTTAAATCCCACTTTTATATAGCAAAACTGGGGTATGCAGGGGTATGCCTATTTTTTCTTATTTTTGCCCCAAAACATAGATTGTGGGTACTCGTTAGAACCGCCTCGGCGAGGCGGTTCTAACGTGTACCCACAATCTATGTTTTGAGCAAAAATAAGAAAAATATAAAGAAAAATCTACTGAAAATTTTCATTTTTTACAACTTTAATAATCTCTGTATATCGTATGGGCGTGTTTTCGTAATGTGTTGTATGTTATAGTAGCTATTGTAACAGAGTAGAATGACGTAAGGGACATTGATTTAATGTTAGGATATTTTTATTCATGTTTTATGTATATGTACATGTACATTTCATTCTATCACATGTCATCATTTCATATCTCAGATATTTGCTGTTTTGATTAAAATGTAATATATTTAGTAGTGGGTTTAAAAAGTTAAAAGACTTTAAACCTGGTGCATTATAAGCAGAAATTTTGTCACATTACTTGTTCTCAAGTCGGATACCTGTTGTTTTGATATAAATGTAAAAAAAAAATATTTATTAGTGGGGTTTAAAAAAGGCTAAAAGGCTTTAAACCTGATGCATAATAAGCAGAAATTTTATCACATGTTTAAGTCACCTTTACATGTTCTCAAGTCGGATACTTGTTGTTTTGATTAAAATGTAAAAAAAAAAAAAATATTTATTAGTGGGGTTTAAAAAAGCTAAAAGGCTTTAAACCTGGTGCATAATAAGCAGAAATTTTATCACATGTTTAAGTCACCGTTACATGTTCTCAAGTCAGATACTTGTCGTTTTGATTAAAATGTAAAAAAAGATATTTAGTTGTGGGAATTAAAAAAAACTAGAAGGCTTTGAACCGGGTGCACGATAAGCAGAAATCCTTCTTATTGGTTTAAATATTAATAAGAGGCATGAACATTAGTTATTCAGACTTCCGAGTGCATAAGGCAACGATCAGGAAAAGGCGCTATAAGAAAAAGACTCCCACTCCAAAAACCGAGGTGAGAAAAAACTAAAATAACAATCAGGTATTATACCATGAAAACATATCATACGCCAAATGAGCAGTTATTTTCCCAATAAGTGGCCACTCAGTTGCATAAACTTAACTAAAAATATACATAGGCGCCAACAGCACATAAAAATTTAAACACCAAGACATAAAACAATAAGAACCACCACAGGAACGATCAGTAATATAAAATTACTGACGGGCTTAAATCGATTTTTCATGTACCTAACCTCACCCTCAGATCAGTTTAGAATGCAGTCTGAACAGAAAAAAAGAGCTTGTATGTATAACATCCAGCCTTTCACCCCTAGCTTCACCTTTAAGGAATACGCCCGTTAAGATTTTCGTTTGCTCCGATGAGACAAGCAATATGCTACCAATTTTACGAATATCGGCAAAGCGGTTTTGTAGGTATGACCAATTTTACTTTGTACAATGTCAGTACATGGAGGCGGCCATTCGGTTTCGCAAAACACGTGATCAAAACTGAAAGATACTGTTTAAACTGTATTTGTCTTAGTTGTAACACTAATAAATTTCATTGAACGAATTGAGAACACTGTGTCTACTGTCTTCAATTTTCATCGAAATGGCTTAAATTAATCATTTTATAATTGTCACTTTCTCACGGATCGTTTTGGATTCAAACAACCAAACATTTCAAACCTTCATAACTTATCATAACTTGGATAACTTGGTTGGTTAAACCCGTTTTATTGCAAACTGTACAGCTACATGAAAAACTTCATATTGTATTTATTTAAAGGTTTGTAATCATTTTCCTCTGAGTCAACAGGTTATGCAATAAATTTTGCATTTTGTCTATCTGGCATCTGGTTATCTTCATTGGGTATTCCCGGCCTTCTCAGTCCCTTAAATATTTTAATATTACTGTGATTCACAAATCATTTTCAATTTAACATCATAATGGATATCCCATAAATCATAGATTGAGGAACATGCTTTCTCATGGAGATTCTTTCTGTGCGGCTTACTCATATTTCTGTACTCTCGTGTACTTTAGTCATACGTATCAGACTTCAATACATGTACATGTACTTAAGAGCAGAGTAAGCATCCCTCAAATTTGGAATTATATATTGATTATTACAGTATTTAAAATTATAGTATAATTATTTAAGAAAAGTTTTATGTTTTGGTATCATTTGTTCATGTTTTACGTACACGTACATTTCATTTTATTACATGTATTCTTTTTTTCTGAAATGTGTGTTGTTTTGTATGTAAATTTGAATGTTAAATGTTGTTGAAATAAATATGAAAATCATCAAATGCTGTTGTTGACATTATTGTCTTATACGGTTGGATAAATTGACACAATTAAATTGAATCCCCCAATCCTGAACATCAGGCGGAAAAGTAAAAGTATGCAATGATCAAGAAATGGCGCAATCAGAAAGAAATTCCCACTCCAAAAACCGTAGTGGGGAACAAACTAAATTAACAATCAGGGGTTGGTAACTCAAAGCTGTCTTAAGCTTAAGATCACCTTACGACAAACTTAAGTACATGTATTTTTTTGGGATTATGGTAAATAACTGAAAAAGACCTTAAGTTACGGTGACAACTTAACCACATCGTAACTTTACGGTCAACTCAAGACAACATTAGCGTTGTCTTATCTTACGAAGTGGAACCGTTTATTTCAAAAAGTTACAATAGCTTTGCGTAACAGGAATAGCAAGGGCGTATATTTTAAGATGGTCATCTTAAGACCATCGTAAGTGTGTCGTAAGTAGGGAGACTAACGATGCCTTCGAGTTACTAACCCCAGGTACTTATACTGTAGGCCGAATGGGCAGCTATTTTCCTAATAGGTGGCCACTCAGTTACCTAAACATAATCCAAAAATATGAAAACATACATAAGGTGCTAACAGCACAAATATTCAACACCAAGATATAAAACAATAAGAACCACCACAGAAGTATCGCCTTGGAACGATCGGTAATATAAAACTACTGGCGGGCTTAAATCGATTTTACATGGTCATAACCTCATCCTCAGCTTCTGTAGTGGTTCACAACATTTAGTTAGTCAAAAACGAAGACTCACAGATGCAGTAAGCTGCCCGACGATGGAGCTCCCTGGGCGCCGAATAACTTACTGAAATCCGGAGTAAAAAGAAGTTAAAAAATTGCAACACACTATTCCGCACACTGAAGAGATTTAAAAACGCAAAATTGGAGAAAGAAATTCAGCTGTATCAATTTAATCTAAACAAGAATCTAAAATACACGAGACGCGTTTCAAAAACAAACGATGGTGGTGGATGTTTTAATAACAACAACCAAATTATTGAAGCTTTTTTTATTATTAATATATATGTACACATTTTAAGCAGTCAAAATTACTGTTGTACTTATACTGATATCTCCACAAATATTTCTGAAGCCAACTGGCGCCTATCAATTGCAAAAACACGTTTATCATATCACGTCGCTGTCATAAAAATCGTATGACCACACGTGTATTTTAAAACACTTTTGCGGTAATACGTAACGTCTTTTGTAATTTTTCATTGAAAATATGTCCACTTCGAAGGCGATAAAATCCTATTTTAAAAGTCATATGATAAAACGAATCTTACAATCGTGGTCATTTCATATGAAATTTATTAAACTCGCCGAAGGCTCGTTTAATAAATTTCATATGAAATGACCACTCGTGTAAGATCCTCTATTTATCATATAAAGTCGCTGTTTTCAGTGGATAACGTCATGCAATAAAACTGTTATGACCACACGTGTATTTTAATTTACACTTTTGCGGGAATACATAACGTCTTTGACGACTCCGTAACAACAATGTTAATTTTCATTGGAAATATGTCCACTTTAAAGGCGATAAAATCGTATTTAAGAAGTCATATGATAAAACGAATCTTACACTCGTGGTCATTTCATATGGAATTTATTAAACTCGCCGAAGGCTCGCTTGATAAATTTTATATGAAATGAACACTCGTGTAAGATCCTCCATTTATACAATATACCAGTGTTTGTTATTATTTTATTTTTTTTTATTTTCTTATTTAGCATGTGTTTATACAACGTACTTGCTTAATTAAGCTGTAATATAGTCAGTAAGCGTCTTTTATATCTTAAATTGTCTACAGTGATACTGGGCAATGTCAAATTATAAATGGAATATGAGAACCTCGTCATGAGGGCGAAGCACGAGTTCACCTTCGAAAGGCAGACATTTGTCTTGATATTTTATCTGAAATAAAAGAGATAGATCTTATATGAAATGAAATATAAGTTTTGTCTGACAAATAAAAGAGAAAAAAATCACCAACGAAAAATACACATTTTACAGTTTTTCAATATTATGGAAATATAACATACAATATATTAAAGTTTTGGACTATTAACCGATTGCTATACATGTTATGATCATCACAGACGAAATTGCATAAACTTTTGTCAAAATTTGAATATAATACATTCTTCTTAGATTTGAAAATACTGTTCGAAGTAAAACAAAACAAAACAAAATAATAAATAAATAAATAAATAAATAAATAAATAAATAAATAAATAAATACCTCATGATCTTCAGAGAATACAGCGAGTTCCCAATACTCATGACCGTGGTTTTTCTGCCCCAAAAGTTCAACGATCTCATAGCAGGACATTAAGTTGTTCCAGGACAGTGAGGCATTGAAAGGGTTAAGTTTATCCTCCACGTCTTTGTTGATTTTCTTGAAGTTGCCGGCAGCATAAATCAGGGCTCTGAAGACTGACATGTAGGGTACCAGTGGGACTTCGACGGACACCGTTGCGGCATCTGGTCGACTGAAGAATGCTGAACGTACCGTCACAACGGGCTGGAAAAATGTTTGTTTGATTATTTTCTTTACATCCCAGTCAATATAGCTATGGTCATGTCGGAACGTTCCCTCCATTTTTATGGGACTTCGCCCAAAGATTGGGATGTGATGACACGCAAAATTGTTTTAAAATAAAACCTCCCAAGTAAGTCGAAAACAAGTAGTAAAGACAACGTTGAACCGTCTTACGGTAGGTGCAGAATTTTATGCATTTATTGCATTCTATCCCTCTAACATCATAGTGTCCTTCATACTATTAGAACCATTTGATATTTTATAATTGTTACGCTTATATTTTATATCTGTTTTTCTTAAGAATTTTTGATTATTTCATTTTTTCCTTCTTTTTGTATAGGCGATAGAGAAGCAACTGAGTATGACTTACCGGCGCCTCTATATAAAGCACATGTTCGGATGATGGCAATGTCATGGTGTTCTGGTCTATGGAGCTACGTGCCTGTTTAGTGACGTCATCCGTGCGCTTGTTAAGGACTGACGTCATCACCCCTACAGCGTTTGTAGAACCTGTGTTCGTTACTGTTGGTTGTTGGAGCGCTAGACCTTCTTTATCTTTGAACATGCCAGCAGCCGAGCCACTTGACGCCCTATTAAGTTTTGTGCGGACACGGTAGATGAGGGCACGGTTAATGAGCCCTAAAGCCTTCTGAGTCGGAGGTTGTTCAATGATTCCGTCCTGAAACAAATAAAAACATTCTTTCAGTCTGTCGTTACCTTTTTCGGGGGACGGCAGTTCATTGATATCATGGCAGGGGTGTGAGGTCGGAAGCCTGACTCAACCCCATCATCTGAAGTGTAAGACCAAAAAGCAAACCACAATGTATAATTTGCAATGTGAGACATACTGAGTAGCCTTCAGCTAGGTTTATAGTTTTCGTTGAAAACCTCTACTGGTATAGTATACGTTTAAAATAAATCTTTTAGTATTATAAAAAGCTGATTGTTCCCTTGAAACGTAGAAAATTTGAAATGTTGGCATTTTGTGTATTTTGGGGTTAATCTACTGATCAGAAAGGACTGTTTTACCTAATGTAAAAAAGTCCATGTGCTCATTTATATCTAGGTATTGCCCCCCATATATTCGTTAAGTACATGTTAATTACACCCTCCCTGAAATGTTCTTAGTATTCACTTATAAAATATCACCCCCTTGATTTAGTTACCCCCTGTGCTACATTCACGGACCGAAACGTAAAACTTGTTACACTGATTCTCTAATTTTTATTTGTTGAAAACCAGTAAAAATTGATAATATGCAACTTCATTCAGCTCAAATACTAGAAAATGAGACATTGAAAAAAAAATACAAGTAGGCAAAGATCAGGAAAAGGCGCAATCAGAAAAAGACTACCACTCCAAAAACCAAGGTGGGAAAAAACCAAACTAACAATCAGGTACTGATACCATGAAAACATTTCGTTAGCCGAATGAGCAGCTATTTTCCCAATAGGTGGCCACTCAGTTACATTTAACTTAACTAAAACTGTGCAAACATACATAAGGCGCCAACAGCACAAAAATATTTTAAACACCAAGACATAAAACAAAAAGAACCACCACAGAAGTATCGACTTGGAACGATCAGTAACACAAAGTTACTGGCGGGTTTAAATCGATTTTACACGGCCGTTACCTCACCCTCAGCTTCTGCAGTGGTTCATAACATTTAGTTAGTTCTTCGGTCCTCGTGGTGAATCTCTAACTAGTCAATGAATCATCAAGAACAAACAAATAAATCATGATAAACATCTTGATGAATCAAAAACCAGGACTCACAGATTCAGTAAGCTGCCCAACGATGGAGATCCCTGGGCGCCAAATAACTTACTAACACCGGAGCTAAAGAAAAAACATCAGTTGGACCCCGGTGGGCCAAGCAACAGACAAGAAGCTCCGGCCCCAACCTACTAAAATGAATAGCTTTAAGTCTTGAAGTTTAAAACATAAAGAAAGTTAAATAAAGTGATTTTAAATATTATTTTTGCAGTTTTGACTTATTTTAAGTCATGTGTCCATTTACCTGAAAATTTCAGTTTTATTTTCTTTCAAAATGGCGATAAAAATTGCAGGGTGGCACAAAAAAATCAGAGTCGGTCGGGTTAGCGGAAACACATCTATTTTTTTTTTTTCTGCCTAATGAAGCTTGCGATCAACTGGTCTACTATAATGATCGTCTAACTTATTTATATGGTACAAGCATCAGTTTGAAAAGTCAAAACGCTGATATTTCCAGAAGCAATCTTATGATTAATCACAGAAAATAAATAATAAACTTACCTTTTGAGCTGAAAATGCCAACACATGACGTTCATTTACTGTTCCTTCCGCGATGGGGAGGCATACGGCAACATGGCTCCACAGTAGACAAAACAAGATAATATTCTTTCCAGTCTTCATAACTTCAATCATGATTTATTCAATGACAAATAGAGATAATTCGCAAACGCAAGTGACGGCGATGTGCGCGGAATTGGATTGGAATAATCAGTGTATATCAGGTTTATATATTGTATTAATGGACTCATTCACCTGAATACGTCACTTTAATTAACAAGTCATGATGTTCTATGTCACTTGGAGCCTGTGAGGTAGGCAACCATGTATACACATGGAAATAAGTTAGGGAACACCTGTAATAATGTGACTACCAACTTTGGACTGTATATGTCCTTCTTTGTAAGAATTATGAAGAATGTTTTGACAACTTGACAGAATCTGTAGTATCAAAAGTTGTTTTTTTTTTGTTTTTTTTTGTGAAAATGGTAAGCACCAAACATAAACTGCGGCGGACAGCGGCCATCTTTGATTCAGAAATTTTTCGCTAGATTTACGGAGTGCGCTGATATTCTTTGCAATAACTTCATTCTGTCATGAATTTTATTAAGCATCAAACTGAGAACTTGCCTGTGGATTGGGTATCATTATTTTTTACTTTCTGACCGACTGTCGGCGGTAGATCCATACTTTTCCGGGGGTATGTTTCATAATCACGTTTTGTTCTTTGGCTATACATTTTGCAGGTTGTAAACGTTGGGCCAGATATTCGATATGACCCTATAGGAATTTAAACATGCACGTTCTGGTCATAGCGCCATAGCGGAATTATTCTTTAACGGCTTTATTTGCAAAAATTTCAACAATTTTCCCTCCCATAGAAACCAATGCAAACTGCAGATTTTCTATGATTAGTTGGTTTGAAGATGAAACATGAATTTTTAGATCCGAAGTCGTTTATTCATCGAGGACGATCAGATGCAACATTCTATTCCTGTTTCGCATTCAAAAGTTGAGTGTTGCATAGTGCAGAAGCAAACAGGCAAAGTCGTATTCAGTAAAAGTGGAATTTTTCATATATGGCACATTGTGTTCTCCGTAGCACGAGGACAGAATGTTGTGAATGTCCATAAATTGACCTTTCGCTAGGCCAAGGTATAAAATACATGTGATAAAAATTTCAGTATCGCCAGAAAATAGTAAAATGGATTTTTTTAAAACATTTCCCAAGAGCTAACTTATTTCCATGTGTATATATTCATCGTGTTCGAGATTTCTAATAATAGAGACTGAAGGGAATGTTATTTTCGAGAAAGTGCGAAGCAAATTATATATATAATTTGCTTCGCACTTTCTCGAAAATAACATTCCCTTCAGTCTCTATTTTTTTTATTCCCGTGAAAAGTGAATTAAAGCTTTGTGTGACTCGATTGGACCTGAAGTACCATCATGATAACATGTCCGTGTAATGTACGCATACATGTACCCCTTGAATCCCACTTTAATACAGTAAAGGGAGCGCGATTGCGTAAGTGGTAGAGCGTCGGACTCCGAATCGAGAGGTCCTGGATTCGATCCCGACAAGCGTAATCGTGTTGTTTCCTTGAACAAGACACATAAACTCCCTACAGTATTGGTTAAACCCAGGAAGCGTTGGCTCCGTCCCGACATGACTGAAAAATTGTTGATTGGGACGTTAAGCCTAAAAAAAATACAGTAAAACATGCTCAAACATTGACATCAGAGCGACGGAAATAGCCGAAGATTACCTGTTTCCGTGTATAGGTGTGAAAAGATTTACCAGCGCAAAAATTTACATTGGAACTAAATTGGAAAGAAGCCGGCTTTGGTCTATCTGGTTATTATAGAGAAAACAAAAATCTTATTTGGCGCTTAAACAGAAAAAAATAATAAAAAAAATGAAAAAAATAAATAAATAAATAAATAAACAAACGGATTTACATTTGTCTGTTTCTAATGGTTTTGTTTCATCCAAATTTTATGAAGAAGCATGTTAAAATATTTAGCAAAGCGCGAGTTGTATAACTGCGCAAAGACCATTTAAAGCAACAGAAGTACGAGCTCTTAAGCTTAGCTGTTTGACTGTAATTTTAGAGGTTTACGAGTAGAAATGGTTAAAAAAGCAGAGGAAATGTAGCAAGGGTTTTGGGCGACATGGCTCTAATCATTTAGCTTCTATAATTAACAAGTCATGACGTTCATTTTCACCCAGAGCCCCTGAGGTGTGTAATTTTCCAGCCATATACAGTCTACGTGTCTTTATAATAGAGGGCAAAGTAAATATCATTTTCATGAAAGTGCAAATTAAAAATTTACAGGATAATAACATTTCTATTTCTTTATTGTTTGTTTCGTTCTTTTTGTGGTCCACATGAAAAGTGCGTTCTAACATTGGGCAATTTGAATAGATACATGTATCTACAAGGACAAGTTGAATTGTCAGATCTGTATACTTTTTCCCTGGGCAAGACCAGTACTATAGGAGGTTGTTTTTGGTGGGTTTGTTGTCCCGGGAGCACCCGAAGGCTCAACCGGGAGGTTAAGTTTTGTTGTTGTTGTTTTTAGAAAGCCCGGGATCAAACCTGCGACCCCTGGTTTACCATGGTCAGATCTGCATCCTTCATAAACGTCAAAGACCCCTCATTAAATTTTGTCTATTTTGAAGCTTTTTATTATCTAGTGGGTTTGCTGTCCCGGGGGCACCCGAAGACTCAACCAGGAGGTTGAGTTTTGTTGTTGTTGTTGTTGTTGTTTTTTAAGAAGCCCGGGATCAAACCTGCGACCCCTGATTTACCACGGTCAGATCTGTATATTTCGTAAACATTAAAGACCCCTCATTAAATTTTGTCAAACTTTAAGCTTTTTAGCTCACCTGAGCCGAAGGCTCACAGGTGAGCTTATAGTATACCCATGCTCCGGCGTCCGTCCGTCGTCCGTCCGTCCGTCCGTCCGTCCGTCGTCCACAATTTCAAAGATCTTCTCCTCTGAAACCGCTTGGCCAATCAAAGCCAAACTTCATGTGGAGCATCCTTAGGAAGGGGGAACAAAAGTTTATATAAATGGTCCAGGTCACATGACCAAAATGGCCGCCATGGCTATAAATAGCAAAAACCTTTAAAAATCTTCTTCTCCAGAACCAGTGGGCCGATTTCCACGAAACTTGGTATGTAGCATAGGGGACGTGGGCCCATCATAGTTTATATAAATCATGACCTTGGGATGACCTTGACCTATTTTACGGCAAGGTCAACTTAGGTCGCCAATGCATTTGAATAGGAAAAAATGGTAAATTGCTATTTAATGGGTAAAACTTACTGAGAATAGGCAAATGGACAGAAGATTAATGTTAATGGAAAATTTTAGCCCCTGGGGGGTTGTCTGCCCCTGCCCCGGGGCTATATACATGTATATTTCCATAATAATGAAACATCTTCTCCCCTGAAACCGCTTGGCAAATCAAAGCCAAACTTCATATGGAGCATCCTTGGGAAGCGGGAAAGAAAGTTTATATAAATGGTCAAGGTCACATGACCAAGATGGCGGCCATGGCTATAAATAGAAAAAACCTTTAAAAATCTTCTTCTCCAGAACCAGAAGGCCGATGATTTTGAAACTTGGTGTGAAGCATCAGTGATTGGAGCTCTACAAAGTTTATATAAATCATGACCCTTGGATGACCTTGACCTATTTTACACAAGGTCAACATAGGTTGCTCATGCATTTGAATGGGGAAAAGTGTTAAAATGTCATAAATTTGTAGGGAAAACTTGCAGGAAATGGGCAAATGGACTTAAGATTGATGATTCTGAAAAAATTTGGACCCCAGGGGTCTGTCTGCCCCCACCCCGGGGCAGTAAACATGTATATTACAGTGATATTCAAAGATCTTCTTCTCCGAAAGCACTTGGCCAATCAAAGCCAAACTTTATGAAGAGCATTGTTTGGAAGTGGGAATGAAAGTATATATAAATGGTCAAGGTCACATGACCAAGATGGCAGCCATGGCTAAAAATAGCAAAAACCTTTAAAAATCTTTTTCTCCAGAACAAGAAGGCCTATGATTTTGAAACTTGGCATGAAGCATCAGACAGTGGAGCTCTACAATGTGTATATAAATCCTGACCCTTGGATGACCTTGACCTATTTTACGGCAAGGTCAACTAAGGTCGCCCATGCATTTGAATGGGGAAAATTGTTAAAATGTCATTTGAAGGGCAAAACTTGCAGTAAATTGGCAAATGGACTGCAGTTTTATGTTTTCAAAAAGAAATTGACTCCAGGGGTCGCTCTGCCCAGGCCCTGGGGTTATATATATGTATATTACTATCTAGTCAAACAAGTTTATTGATATATATCTCAGGTCTCAGGTGAGCGTTTACAGGACCATTGGTCCTCTGGTTATTATCTTAAACTGCCCCCACCCATTGGGGCCTATGAGAAATAGATGAGCTGCTTGTGCCTCCAGGCAAAGCTTCTAATCTACTGACCGACCATCTGATTACTGGTTAACCGCTCATGTCTGAGCCTGCCCAGGAAAAGTGGTTTAGTCAAACCATCCATTTTTAGTGTCATGACATCCTAATGTTGGGTATAAGTCCCATAAAATGGAGGCAACCTCCCGACAATACCTTTGCTGTTGACTGGTACGTAAAGCATAAATTTAAACAAACAAACAAATTCTTAAACTGACCTGTAAGAACTTTAACTATCAGCTGATAAGCTGTGGTATATATTCGTTGGCAATAGGTGATATCTCAACAGAGCGCTTGCCTCTGTACTTTTCAGATGTACGTCAATATGTACATCGTATATTTTCCTAAAATACAAGTCACATTTTAGAAACAAATTAAGTAAACCTCGTCAAACCACCCATCATTAATATTCATTTTTATATTGACCATTCAAATAACGGTCAATGACGGTTAGACAACACGTGGGTTAGACAAACAAACCAACGCGTGCTTTTTACAGGTAAATATAGGTGCAAAAACATAATGTTTGTCTAAGGAAATAGGGGTAGGCGTGGCTATACCTGACTACAAACGCGTCTGAACTGAGAATAAAACTACTGATACGGTGATTCATTCTGCCATATTTTAAAAGTCGTTCGATGAAACAAAGAGATATTTTGTCAGCTGTAAAAAATAAAACTTTCATTTGAATTTTTTTTTATATGTTTAACAGTTTTGCTAAAACATAGATTTTGTGTTCAAACGAGTACCCACAATCTATGTTTTAGAACAAAAATAAGAAAAAATATGTATACCCCCTTCACATCCCAGTTTTTGTTTGTTTGTTTGTTTGTATTGAGGCTAAAACGTTCTAGTCAACGATGTTTCCTAGGTTTAAACGGTACTGTTGGGAGTTAATGTGTCTCGCTCAAGGTGACGCCTGTGGGGATCGAACCCAGAACCTCTCGATTCGGAGTCCGACGCTCTACCACTACGCCACCGAGCTCCCTAACCAGTTTGTGTAATTAAGTTGGGGTTCAGTGGGGTATACTCTTCTTGTGCATGTTTTTCTGGTGTAAAGGTATTGTATAACCAGTGTTTACTTCAGATCAATATTTCTCGTTTTCATGTGAAAGGGGACCGCTGGATAAACTCACCAACCATGACATCATGGAAAATTTTTCTAACAATGAACAATCTTGGTAAAATACTGGGGAATACCCGATTTTACAAACAAAATTACAAAGACATGCACTGTCGCAACTTACAAAGCAAAATTATTTACATACACTTGAGACGGATTTGAATTGATGCACAATCAATAATTATTATACTAGCGTGGCTCAATTATTATACTGAATCGTGAATATTATTTATATATTTGTTTTATCAAATACAGAAAGAGAAGTGTCCGAGTTCAATTGTATTTGCATCTAAGAGCACTGTAGAATCTGAGCTGGACTGCATTTGGGGTATATACTTAACCAAATTCCCAACGCACCTAACGTACGCTGCCCTAAAGTCGTCACCATGGCGCATTTCAGCTACTGCCAAGGGCTACATACAAAGGCTGGCTAAGAATGCATTTAAGCAGAGGGAAGCTTAACCATTCATCTAGTGTGTCAAATAAAGAAATATATCGTAATCTACACGCAAATTATGAAAAAAGACCGATTTGGAGCAGAGGGGTATGACTGACGACTTTAGGACCTCCAGGACCTAAAGTCGTCGGTGACTAGGCCCTAAAGTCGTCAGCAGTATTTAGTGGTCTAAAGTGTCTTTTCGCTATAATACATACCGCTTGTGACAATAAAGGCATGTGTGTTTGTGCAAATGAACTTTATGAATCGTTTACTTATCTTGAAAGGCCAACAAAGGTCTGATTGGCCGTGGTTCTTGTCCATGGACGTACTCTGCAGGTCTTAGCATTGATTATTATTTTTGCGTGTAATTGGGTGGTCCGAAGGTGGTGTTGATAGTCGTAGGTGTGCACTTAATGTCTCTGTAGCTATATAGGTATGTTAAGCTGGCCCTACGGTTGTCATAATAGTCTCAGACCCGTAATTTATGTATCTTTAATGACATAAAGTATCTCGGTGCGGAGGTGTTTGGGAGTTATTGGCGGTACCTTTGAAGCGTCTAAAGCCCTCAACAATAATGATAGTGGCCGTTTGACATTTGCCTTAATTCTCATGCACTTTAGAAGTGATGTGCTGTTAAATTAAAGATCCCAAACAGCAGTGTATTGGCTGATTGCGGGCGAAGCTATTGAGGGAGGACTTAAATTCTGCTAAACGGTGCAGGTATCATGTAGGTATGTCTGAGAGCCAAATGAAAGCATGAGTGATGGCAAAGGTGTCTAAAGACTAGTAAAGGCCTGAGCAGTGAAATAATTGAAACACTGGACATACTAAATGTATGCGTGGCAATGAACGTGGTTTTGTGGATCTATTGATTGGTCAAAAATGTTGGTAGTCTGATGACATATAGAAGCGATTGGCGGGTTGTCTTGTTGCGCCCTTTAGATTCACTGAAGATTGTGGTTTCAGTGAAGGTTGTTACATATGCTGGTTGTAGTGGACTTTGCGATGTACCTTAGCTCAGTAAGACACTTCTATAGCCTCTTTTAAAACTCCTGGGGTTAATATGTGTGGTTTGGTGATCCAAATGGTGTCACCTATGTAGAAACAAGTTGACAATGGTGGCTGTATCGCATTACTGAATGGTAAAAAGTGCTCGTAACCCATGGATGTACTGTGGGGTTCTATGGGGGTATCGACCGACCCTAAAGTGTATTGAAAGTCTTAATTTGCTTTATCGGTGGTCCAGTCGAGTCTTAGCATGGAGGGAGACAAATATAAAGGAGGAGAATATGAGAAAGAGAATTGAAAACGGATTTTCATGAGGACCTAAGGTCGTCAGGCATTACCTAAAGTCGTCGTCTCACTTTTCAACCAATTATTTCTGTGTTAACATGTTTTATGGGTGAAAGGGAAGCATTTATTGGTAGATCGGTATCTTCTGGGCATGTCTAAATGTACATGTCATTAAGAGGCAGGCGTAGCTCAAGGGAATTTCCTTTCGCCGGATCGATATGAAAAGCACATTCAGCTCTCGACAGACTTTCAATTTTGTGCAAAATTGGGTACCCCTGTTTCAACGTCTACCACAAGGAAACCTGTTATTTAAGGATTGTAGATTATTATTTATAAAGAAGAGGAGATATTTTCCTTTAAAATCATGCCCCTTCTTAAAATTTTCGATGACAAAGACAGAACTGGTGGAGGTCAAATGAAAAGTGACGACCTTAGGACCATGACGACTATAGGGCAGCGTACGTTAGTAAGATTTTTAAAAATATTTCAGTAACGAATCGACGGAAAATGTTCAAATTTGCTGCATGATAAGAAACATCATTTTGTAACAATGTGGTGAAATTTCATTGCGATCGGTGATTTCTATCGAAATTTATTGAGCTTTTGGTTAGCACACCCATGATTCGAAAAAGTCTGGAAATAAGCTTTTATAACGTATTGAAAACAACGGTAGTTACTTGTACAAGGTAAGTGGAAATCGTACATAACGTTATGAAAATGATTTGGAGAACAATTTTGTTGTGTGACAGTGAGAATTTTATCAATTATTGAAATCCACTGTTTAAGTAAGCTTCCTAAAAGGGCACATAAGCTGAACTTCGAATCTCTCGGTTCAATTCACACTGCTGGGAATCACGTGATACGCAATGTTTATGATATGTGCAAATTGTAAACAAGAAGCCGCCATTTTCCACCGGGTCTAGGTAAGTCTATCGAGTTTTCTTTCAAATGCTGAGGGATAATGATGGATGAATATGCCCAGTCCATGCAGATACATCAGATTTATTTAACTATGTGCGAGCTAATCTTTCAAAGTGTTTTGTTTGTGTGAACACCTCATTCCCATCATCAAAGTTGTTTGTTGCCATGTACACCAAATATTTATTTTGGGCCTTATTCATTCTTCCAGCAACAATGCGTCTTTTCTTAGAGGTAAAATAGGTAAAATAACATTTTTTTCAAAGGACAATTACCTCCATTTTACAGAAATATGCTAAGTGCCACATGAAAAAAGATAATCAACATCATTGACATTGCATCCCTATACACATGCAATGTGGATTGATACCCTCCACACTAAAACAAAAGTCATCATGTTTCTATTCTTTCGTCGATAAATGTATTGATTGCTAATGCACCAGTCCTTTGTAACCATTGCCCCCCCCCCCCTTCACACATACCTACGGTGAAGGGTGGGGGATAGCCGGGCTTAAGTGCAGAGCAATTACTTGTCGAGTGTATCCGCAGTGCACGGGGAATTACGAGTTTTTTTATGCATTAGGATCCTTACTCCAGGGCAATTTTCTATTTCTAAGGTGAGGCTAAAGAGCAAAGTTTTGAACACCGAGTTTGCCCCCTGTGTGTGAGGCTTATAGCAGGGCACTGAAAGCAGAAATGCCACAATCACCGCCCTTCCCCTCAGGTGGATGAGCAGTGGTTACAAATGACTTGTGCATAATTGCAGCTAAAATATGATCAATAAAAAAAAAAAAAAAAAAAAAAATAGCCATTCTCGTTTTTGTTCACTATTGAGAACGAATCTTTGAATGCTTTCCCGGCTTTATTATGTATCAGCAGTCACACATTAGCGTATAACCCAAACGCGCGTCTGGCGTATGAATACTCTCAACATGCTTTAGATTTTGGACGAATAAAAATAATTTGTTCCTTTAACTCGCTTTAGCAGTCACACATTAGCGCCTGACTGAGACGTGTGCCGGACGTACAAAAATCTCAAAGTGTTGAAGTACGTTTGTGTTACTTCCCAGACGCGCTAAACATGTGCTACAGGCGCACAGCAAACGTTCAACGCGCGTCTCACAAACGCTTAGGGCACGCTACGGAAGCAATATCTCATAAAATCTGAAAACACTAGCGTGCATAACACGTGCGCCAAATGCGTTCATAGCGTAATATTTACTTTTTTCTAAAACCTCCTTAGATGAACCATTAGATGTTCATCTGTGTTCATACTTCCATGAACAACATCGTGTCACGCGACGTCACATGACGTCAAACTTGACGTCAAAATACAGTGCTTTTGCCAATCTGATTGGACGTTGTAAACGTCGACGCCGTTCCGCTGTTTGAATACACACTGTGTGTAAATTATCTATTTAAGAGATGAATTTCATTTTTCTGGTGTTAATGGAGCTATGAACCGCAGTGGGTCGCGTGCAAAGTGAATGAACCCCGAAGGGGTTCATGTAAGCTTTGCTAGCGACCCACTGGTGTTCATAGCTCCATGAACTACAGAAAAATTAAACTCATTGCTTATATTTACATTCATTTCTCTCTATCGCTTGTTGAAAAATCACCAAGGCGGTCACATTTACCAGCAAACAGAGAATCTACACACAGTGTGTGTTCAAACAGCGGAACGGCGTCGACGTTTACAACGTCCAATCAGATTGGCGAGATTCATGTTTTTTGACGTCAAGTTTGGATTACGTCACGTCGCGTGACACAATGTTGTTCATGGAAGTATGAACACAGATGAACATCTAATGGTTCATCTAAGGAGGTTTTAGAAAAATGTAAATATTTGCTTGTAAATGTGATCGCCTTGATGATTTTTCAGCAAACGATAGAGTGAAATGAATATAAATATAAGCAATGAGTTTAATCTTTCTGATGTTCATGGAGCTATGAACCGCAGTTAGTCGCTAGCAAAGTTTACATGAACCCCTTCGGGGTTCATTCACTTTGCACGCTAGCCTAGCAAAGTTTACATGAACCACTTCGGGGTTCATTCACTTTGCACGCGACCCACGGCGGTTCATAGCTCCATGAACACCAGAAAAATGAAATTCATTTCTTAATTCAACGCGCCTGTAACGCGCATGGAACTTATTCGAAACGTAAAAGACATTCACACAAGACACGCCCAGCTTCTGGAAAAATTTTAAGCATGATTAAACACAAACGTGCCTAGAGCGCGCACCGACCTTTAGCGACGTATATCAACGTACACCCAGCGTACACCAAGCGTACACCAAAAACGCACATGTAGCGCGTTTCTAATGTGTCTCTGACGTGCTCCTGACGTAGGTTGAATCATTCAAAGTTTACATTTTTGTCAACACGCCCGGCGCGCGTTGGCTTATTCTGCTATTTTAAACAGCAGTCACACACTAGCGTATAATCCAAACGCGCGCCGGGCGTGTCGACAAAAATGTAAAATTAAAAAAACGCCAGGAGCACGTTGGAGACACGTTAGAAGCGCGTTAAACGCGCGTTTTTACGCTTGGTGTACGCTTGTTGCACGTCGATATACGTCGCTGTAAGTCGCTACGCGCTCAAGGCGCGTTTGCCCCCCCCCCCCCCCCCAAAAAAAAAAAAAAATCAAACATGCTTAAAAACTTTCTAGAATTCTAGAAGTTCGGTGTGTCCCGGGTGTGTGTCTTATACGTTTCGAATAAGTTCCATGCGCGTAACATGCAAATTAAGCATGACCTGAAACAGACAAGCTACTTTCAAACTAGATGCACTGCGACAGGTAAAATGCAGGTTTGTCGGACACGCACATTTAACATATCGCAAATTTTACACCCATGTACACCACATTAATTTTGAGAAATGTGACATTAATTTTGCGTATGCCAGTTTCGATAAGTTTTTTGGGTATCATGTATGCTCCAATTTAATACGTTTTTATCGTTGTCGTGTGAAGAATTTGTACGTATTCATCACATCTGTGAAGAACTTTTTTTTAATATATAAAAACGGTACCAAGATTCACGTGTGTATTTTTGACATGTAAAGAATTGGTGCGTTTCTGCAAACTTTCTGTCAAGAACTGTTGAATTAAACTGTGCGTATGTTCATTTTCTGGGGCACATGGCGCTCTTGGCGGTAGAAAAGTCTATGCTTTTACATGTCAAAAGTGAGTATAAAAAGGTAAGGAGAAGTTTTTGATATGTGTAAAAAGCTAACTGATACTTTTTGCATACTTTTTGCATTAATTTAGAAGCGTGTAAACTTGTCTTTGAGAGACTCTAAAAACAGGTTTCAGGCCCCAGCATTTTTTGTATTACTGATTGTTCCAAGGCGATACTTCTGTTGTGGTTCTATTTGTTTTATGTTTTGGAGTCGAATTTTCGTGCTGTTTGAACCTTATGTACGTTTTCATAGTTTTGGTTAAGTTCGGGTTACTGTTTTGCATTTATTGGGAAATAGCTGCTCATTCGGCTTAAAGGGAAACATAATTATTAAACTCCCGCATATGATTTTCATGAAACTTCACATGCTTCAAGATAATTGTATCCTTGGACTAAAATCGAAATAAAAGTGGGATGTCACCGGCCTCGTTTCCATGGTATCAGAACTTTTTTAATGTTTCTCGTGCATTTCAGAAAATCGCGTTCGTAGCGGACATGTGTTTTAATATATGTGTTATTTTTGCATAAACACTTTAAACATACGATCAGTGTTATTTTCTTAAATTTTGATACTATTTGCTTTTAAACTGAGGAGATTACAAGCAAAATTAACTTTCCCGCCATGTTTTCAAACCTGGAAAAACTATGTATTTTTGCGATATCTCCTAAACTACGCATATGATTTTAATTAAATTAAACCAATAGATATGAAACGCTGTAACCATTCAAAAGTTGAAATAAAAAGTGGGGGTCATCGAATTGCGTTGGAAGATTTAGAGAAAACCCGTTCAATATTCCCGCCTTTTTCGTTTTAATGTCAAACGTTGCACTGACGTCGCGTATATTAATGCGACGTCATCAACAGCGAAATAACCGTTTTCACATGTAATTAACCTTATACACGAATTAGTGTATATCAATTGTCGCATAACTAATTTAAAATAAAAATGAACAATATGTTTACCCGCTTTAGGACTTAATCATGCAGAAACAAACAAAATAAGATTCTACAGCTTGCAACGTCATTGGAAAATCAAAACAAAACGACGCTAAAAGCTATGCATACACTAAACCGCCGACATTGCGCAAACAGTGTTCTCATAAACAATAGGAATTTCATTATGATTGCGCCTTTTCCTGATCATTACCCACTTGAATCGTTCTAATTTGATCGCTCTTTATCGGTACAGCTAATAAAAGTTAGCCTAAAACTTTTCATGGCTTATACGGTTTAGCTCCAGTAAGCATTTTTGTTTAAATTAGGGTTAAAACAAGAGCTACCAAGCCTTAAAGGAGAACGTTCAACGACAATACCTTTTAAACTCAAGGTCTGATCTAAGAAACATTTTGGTGCAAAGTTTGTTCAAATCGGTCAAGGATTAAGTGAGATATTGTGATTTGAAGTTTTGGAACGAAGCGAATATTTAATTAGAAAATTGTAAAACCATAAACAATGAATAAATTCTATATTTCAAATTTTTTATGGAGGTATACGTCCAAAATTGATAATAAATCAATAGTACAAACCACTGTAACAAAAATTAACAGAAAAATATTAATAAGGTTTCATTATTATTAATTATGCATATTTAAGTAGAACTTTATGACGGCATTAAGCCTAATGAATATCCAAGATGGCCGCACCTTTTAACAGAAATTAATGTATATTCAAACCAACACAACTTTCTCAATATCCATCTGATTTTAATAAAACTTGTACCAAATTGTTAAGAGAGGCACCTACTTTCATTTAAGATGCATTGTGTTTTAACCTTGCCTTTCCCTTTAAGAGTCCATGTTTGAACAAAATGAGAATAAAAGATGCAAAGAGTGTGTGTCTGGGGTCGTTGAAGTGTACTCAAAAGATTCTAAACATCTAAAGCAAATACCAAAGTGAGGGTAAAAAAATGTGCAATTTTAAAGTGACTTATTATATGACCCCCACCTGGTTGATGGCTAATTTTTGAAGCACAGTTTTTGCCCATTGTTCAAAAGTGTGATCGAATAGCATATCTATGAAATGGAATCCATAAAATTTTGTTAATTCTTATGAGCTTTATGGAAAATTGGTTAATGGCATCATTACGTTTCTAATTTTGTCGGGTATAGTAAAAAAAGAAATGAAGAAAGAAAAAGGTATTCAACATGAAACATTTAAAAGACTATTGTTGGATATGAGTGGTAAAGAGTCACACAGTTTGTATGATCTAGTACTTTCTGAACTAGCGATAACATGGCTATGTCCGTCATTGTATTGGACCTAATCAATTTTAGAGAGCCAAAATTCATCTACTTAAAATTTAATATTAAACTGACAGAAAATAAGAGGAAGGAATCAATTTGGTTTGCTGTGTACATGGTATCTAGCAAAGTAATCTGCTCGTAAAATTGCAGAATTTGGTTTTATCCGTTATGAAAAAAACTTCCCACGTTTTTATAATACCACAGCAGTATGTAATGAATTTCAATGTAATGATTAACATTTAATATTTAAGATATTGAAGGAAATAAAGCTTATGTGTGTAGGGTAACAGCGTATTTTAAGTGAATGTTTGAAGTGTTTGAAACACTGGCCAGGTGAAATGCCACAAACAATGGCTCAAATTCTTCTAAATAGGGTTGTCCATGGAATGCACAAGGTGGCATAAAAATCAACAGGCGTATCTTGAAGTTATTTGGAAAGAAAACAAAACTGATGACGTCATTTGTTTACATTTTGGTGTATATGGAAACATTTGCGGTCACATGATTCCCAGCAGTGATTCATCTAAACAAATTAATATCTAGTGTGTCCCCCATTAGCTCGTACCACTGCTAAACAACGCTGTCGCATGGATAAGATGTGATTTCGTTTTACTTTTTGTGGAATGTTAGCCCACTCAGCAACCAACACTTGCTCTAACTGACAACGGGTTTGAGGATTTGCAGAAATTACAAAACACTTTTATGGGCTATAACTGAGTCTTTGTACGAGTGAACGGACGGACGGACAGGCTGAAAGTGAAAACGAATTTCACTTTATGACAAAATGGTTGCCTTTCAAACTTGAACTCGAGAAATACCAAATGGTTGTGTTTACGAAAGAAAAAGCGGCGAAATTAAGACTTCCTTATTGCATTGACTTTAAACGTACCTGCGTAAAAGACGTAACCCCCTGATTAAACCGATCGCTCTAGCCCTTTGTTCAACAGATAGACGAATTATTTTTATTGTATTCGATCCGATACATAACCAGGCTACCAATACAAGTTTCAGAATGAGAAAAGTTACACACCACAAGGAGCACGTGCAGAAAACATGTTTTTCATGATTTCCTTATTGCGCGATTCCGAGAGAAAAACTGTGTGAAATAACCTAATATGTGTGTGAATGCTTAAGAGACAAGCGTGTGCCAAATTTCAAAGTCAAATCTTTGATGAGAGTGAAGTTATTCAAATTTTAAAAGTAGTGCGTTGGCATTTTTGCCAAGTGTATATACTGAAAGGAATTAGAAACTTAAGTTTTCAACATTAGTTATTGTTTACTTATTTTTAAATTCATTTGAAATATAACCAGTTGGTATATTCTGATTGTGATAGTGTTTAATCTTTGATTCACATTTTAAATTTTAAAAATTACATTCCGTCAAATGTAATAAAGTTACGTCAGTTTGACGTTATCATCCTAATTCGCACATAGGGTCATTATTAGAACTGGTTCCGCTGATGTTAGATAGTGAGCATAAGCGCATGCGATCAAAGTTGTTTGAATATGCTCAAAGTTTGGTTAATTTGAATTTTTATCCTGAAAAACGTGAAGTTTTGATTTTAACAAACATGGAAGTAAATTTCGACGTTTTCTAACGCCTGAAAAAGGTTTTTATTGGTGAATTATTAATATAAAGTTCGTGTTTATGGTAATTCAGAAGAGGCATTTGTCTCATCGACATTGAAATTTTAAATCTAGTTTCGGTGTTGCAACTGTATATCTTTTTATTGAGGGCGTCAAGTCAACGTCAGGAATGGAAGCCCCAAGTTTTGCATACAGATATTTAAATTCATACACTTCATACACCAAGTCCTTAGATTTTATGAATAAACTTAAACTCTGATTTTGAACATCGCATCAAAAAGCTGACCATAGACAGTCCCCTAAGTTAATTTCTTTAAATTTGACGCACCCATATTGTAGCAGATATGCTCTTCTAAACAAATTTTATAACAAGAAACAAAAAAGCAGGAACTTCCTAAAGTCAAGACTTAAGTTTTTATTTCCTTTCAGTATAGAAAAAGATTTAATGAATTTCGATAGTCAACTCCTTCAGATACACGAATCTGTTGGGTGCCACCTTAGCACCCTTGAACAACTCTCAGAATTCATTATGGCGTCCAAGATGGTTGACAATTGTAAAGGACATAACTGTATAAGATCTTTACCATAACAAAGTAAACCTTTTTTTGTCTGAAAGCGTCAAAAAAGCATACCATACCATTATATTGAAATAAAAAATATACAAAATTCTTAAGTTACTGGATATAGGGTAGAAAGAGATGGCATCCAAGATGGCGGTCAAAAGTAAAAGAAAAATAGCATGCACAATGCCGTTTTATTGCTGTTAACTTGGAAGTCAGTGGGAGTGTCAGTGTTCTCAGAATTTCTGCGGCAATTAAAGAAGTGCCATTTTAAACTTCGTTATTTTAAAACTTTCAAGTGGATTTATCAGAAGAGCCTAATATCTTACCCTTCATCTCACAAAATATCAGGTGGTTATGTTCTACACTGTTACCATAGCAACCACAAACAGCAGACTGGTGCTCCATTTTAGGCGGTGTTCTAAAATTGCTTAGCAACCAATTCCTTTTGTATCATAAATTATACAAATACTTAAACGTTGCTTGGAAAATTTTCCCTACATGATGGTATGTAATATGATAATGTTAAAGTAATATGTATCATTTAATATTGTTTTGAAGAAAGAAAAAAAGACTAAATATTGTGCATTTTTCCACTTTAGGGACTCATTTATGGCAAATGAGTGTAAGTCTGAAAGAGTATAGAGGTAGACTCAGACCATCAGCTGTTGTTTACAATCTCCATTCATGTTTACACAAAAGCATTCCGAATGTGTCACACAGCCTCACTGCCAAGCGTGTAATAACCGGTCAAAAATGTTTTACTTTATACATCAAATTTTCAAACACGAAATTCACTGTGAAAAACTAAATCCTGCTCACCCTCACTTCGCTTACTGTTCAAAGAGATATTACACCCATTAAACTCAACATTTTCCCAAACTTTTTCAATACTTCTTTGCTAAGCCCTTGATTGCCTTCCAATATTCTTTCCAAACTATGGAAAGAATCATATAGATGTGTTCCCATATCTTGGGTAAGATCTTCATTGGTGATAGGTTAACAATTGAAGTGTGATAAGTCCTTCACATATTTACAGGGTAGGAAGAATAACTTTCCCAGGTGACTGATTGATTCTTTGTAGAGTTTTTTTTTACAAACTCATTGGAAATTAGGCAAGTAAAGAAAGAAGTTGAAACTAATCACCATATAAAATCTTGGTACATGATTTATTCTAAATGGAAAGTGGCAAAGTCTGTTGAGTCTACAATGGCCAACCCTAATATACTAATCATTTTCCTTTTGTAAACCTATCACATGAAGATCGAAATGAGATAAAGGAAGGCAACTTGCTATGTTCCTAACCAACTTCTTAAAGGATTTAAGGACTTAATAGCTTATTTCATGAAGTTTTGAAGCTTATCTTCCCAATGATCTTCATCACAATACAAAACAATCACGAATCTTTTGTCATGTCAACACCCTTTGAGAAGTCCCTTCAGAAGTTGTTTGCGAAGTTATAAAACCATCTTTGAGATGTTTTTCTATACCTCCAAATCAAATTATAAATTTGAAAAGAATGTTTATAAAATTATTATTTCTAATAACATAAGACAGTTTTGATTTTTTGTTCATGCTCTGGATTTAACTACGGACACGATGATGGATTATATAAGATTAGTAATGGTGATGTTATAGTTTATATAGACAATTGTGGATTTCACTATGGAAGCTAAGAGGAATAAATCCTTGTAATAAATGTTCTTATTGCTTCCAAAGCATCAAACCTTTATATTTTATTTGCAAATATATAAGAATGTTTCTCTAGTTCTTCAGCCACCATATCACCCACAGCTGAATACATGTGAATACTGTTTTAGTGTGTTGAAATCATATCTATGTGATCATGAGGAATACACATTATGTAACTAGAAATTTTCAGAGAACCTCCCTGGGGAAGGGTCTTGCAAAACAAAACCTTTACTGAATATACTTTCCGAAAATTCTTGATCATTTATTTGAGACACTTCATGAGAAAACAAATATTTCACATATGAGAAAACAAAGGCGCAGAACAGGTTCACAGTAACTGTGAAGCTGATCAGAGCCTTTTTTTGTTTTCCCTACATGGATATTACAATTCTTCTATGTCCTAAATTCAAAATTTCCAGTCTCTAGCCATCTTCTGTGCTTGTACAGCTTGGTTTGTGAGAAACCTGGATGAAGACCACATTGTTGTTTTTCTCATGATGCGGCTCATTTGAAATAACTTCACACAGAATCAATCAGTCACCTTTGAAAGTTATTCTTCTTTACCCTGAAAACCTGTGAAGGACTTATCACACTTCAATTGTTAACCTATTACCAATGAAGATCTCACCCAAGATATGGGAACACATCTATATGATTTGTTTCATAGTTTCGAAAGAATATTGGAAGGCAATCAAGAACTTAGAAAAGAAGTATTAACAATGATTGGAGGACATGTTCAGTTTAATGGGTGTAAAGGTTTTCGGAAGATTTCTTTTGTGAAACGCCCAAGACATTTTCAAAATCTCATGTTCCAGGCACTGAAATGACGTTTATTGCAGTCAAAAAATTAGTTTCTATTGTATTTAGGCATGTAATGTTTCGTGTAACTCAAGCAGTGACTTCTTTACAAATTGGACAAAATCTTTGAATTTAATATAGTATCATATAGGAAATAGGAAGCTTTTATATAACCATGTTCTCCCCTTCCCTTGCCCAACCAAAATATTTTTAACACAACTGAAATTTTGTAAATGACATATTATATCCAAATGCCATGTTTGGGCAAGGGGGGGGGGGAGGCTGTCAAATAACCCCAAAACCGATAAATTGGCTCGGGTCCATTGTTTGTAATTTACCAAGGCTATGGGAATATACTGTATATGTATGTTCTACCTGAAGACTGACTGTCCTATTTTAACAGATATACATAAAGTGTACACTTGTAATGCATATAAATGTACTGTGCAAAATATGTATATCAATATTTGATGGTTTATGTTCTACTTGAGATATGCCTCCGTGGGCTTAAAATCAAATGTCACTTCAGCATCACACAAAGACTGGTTCTATCATAATTTGATACATGCAAGACATTATCAGAAGAACTTCCCTAATGTCTACAAAACATATGGAGTCACTGTTCAAAGTAAAAGTTGCTTAATCTATTTTGCATAGTTTATTTAACCCGTATTTGACGAATGGATTTTCCCATCATTATCGATTGGTTCTGCGGCGTCACATATGGGGCTATTTTGTTTGCCTATGTCCCACAAAAGGGACGCCAGGCTTAAATGAGTTAAGGTACAGGTTTTTGCATAAGTGATGGACAGTGCTGTTTACAGTTATAAATCTAAAGAAGATGTTGTACATGTTATTCCTGAATAAATCGTTTCTGCCCAAGATTTTGGGTTGCAATAAGCATATTGTAGCATTTCCTTGATAATCTATTGCAAAAAATATGTTTTCTGACAAAATATATATATTTTTTTAAAATCTGACCCCTCCCCCTTTGGCATAGATTTATGCTGCATATAACATCCAGAGCTTTCCACTATGTTGTTGCATTGATCGAATGTTGAATTTTACAGAGAATGCAACATATTTTCGATACAAATCACACAGCAGCTGCCAAAAACACTCAAACCTTGGGCGGGAAACCTATGAAATCTTCCGAAAACCTTTTGTCTCCAGATGATGTTCCATAAGAAAAGTCTCTGATTTCCTGCTTTAAATCCAATACTTTTGTGAGATTTACACATTCAGCTAGCTCATTTGCTCCCACTTTTGGTCCGCAACGCTAAGCAAATCAGTAAGAAGCTCTCCATGCTCACGCGACAAAGCGCGCGCCTCGACGTCAAGGAACCCCCGTGACGTCAATAAGGTTGAGTTCGGATGCACTCTCCACGTGTTAACCATGTGTAATCCTGTTTTATTCAATCGGCAATTGTTTTGTTCAAATTGAACCATCAAGGTCCGCAACGGAACGTAGTGGAGTGAGGTTTCGCAACTAAGTATAAAGGGTGTTATACATCATAAATGCGTACATATACAAATATTTAAACCAACAGCAAAGATGTTTATTCATGTAAGTTGGAAAAAAAAAATAAGAGTATTATTAATCAGGCAGACGCACTTCTGCCTTGCTGGTAACAGTTCACTAAGAACATAACGCCCATTAAGTCCGACAAAACTCTAAATTATGATTGTGAGAGCTTATGAGACAATTCTGGTTTAGGCTTTACAGGCACAAAGTGAGATCTCGTGCCCATGAAAATAACTCAGGGTGTAAATGTGATCATGTAAAGCCGCTTTACATTCATGACCGTTGACTGGAATGTTGAATGCTTCCCTGTGGCTTTGAGAATGACCTTGTAGTGTCTCGTCAGGCTACCTTGAATCATTAGGACATATTGCTTGTACCTAATAAATGATTATTTTTGATAGATATAACGCATAGCAATCATTAAAAGCAAAAATATGTAATTTGGAAGCCATTTTGGATGCCATCGTGAATATTTTCAAAACTTAGTGATTTTTTTAATTAAATTTACAATTTCTTATAATCTAGATTATGCCTGCATCTCAATAAGTGATTAATTTCAATAGATTTTAAACATAAAACGACAAGAAACTGCATATTTGGAAGCAATCTTTGATGCCATCTTAAATATCTCGAGTTGCCCAAGGGTGATAAGGTGACACTCGCTCTTATATATTTGCTATCAAAATCAGTCACAACATTTTCGATATACTCCAATCCAGGTTGACTAAAAATCCCCAATATCCTACCGGACCAGCAAATACTGTATTTTTCTTCGTTCGAATGACGTTTTTTTTTTTATTCATCCATTCGCATGCATACATTATTACTAATTTCCTGTTAAATCACAATACGTATTTATAATATGATAACATCTTAAACCTATGATTAATTTGAAATCGGTTCACTTCACTCAAGGTTTGGATGGGATGAAGCCCACTAAAATATTTGGGGCGTTATGTAAATAAATAAATAGATAGATAGATAAATAAATAAATAAATAAATAAATAAATAAATAAATAAATAAATAAATAAATAAATAAATAAATAAATAATGAAGCAATGCAAAAAAATAAATTTTTTATTTTAGATGTGGTGCACAGGTATGGTTCAAGGAAAACGAGGGTGTGTAAAATACTGTATATAACGTTTTGGGTGTGATCGATCCGCGTTGAATCATACTAAAATTTCAGGAAAACATGTCCGTGAAATAAACACCCCCTTTAAATCCCACTTTATATAGGAAAACTGAGGTTTGCAGGGGTATACTTATTTTCTTTCTTTCTTTTTTTTTATCCAAAACATAGATTGTGGGTACTCGTTAGAAAAGCCTCGGCGAGGCGGTTCTAACGTGTACCCACGATCAATATTTTGAGCAAAATAATAATATCAAAAAATTTCCATTGAAATTTTCAAATTTTAAGAATTGTAAAAAAAAAAAAAAACATAGGCATGTTTTCGTAATGACCATTTATCTGAACAGTCATATCAAATGAATGTATGTTATGCATGTGCGATCAGCTCTTTCGACGGCTGAGTCACGATCAGGGTTGCTTTTCCGACCAAGGCCATGTTATGCGCGTATAATTCAATAGGATATTATCCAAGAATTAATGTTTTTATTTTACCATAACACTTAGGCAATGCGCTTTCTGGCGATATATAACAATGGGATATTTAATGTAACATTTTGCTATAGCAATTCAAAATCACCATTTTTCACGTGTTATGATGTTGCACTTTTATTTTGGGTGTTTTCTAAGCTGGTTTGCTGTTATGTTCAAAAATATGTAAGGTCCAGTATTCATGTAATATTAAAGGCACATACAATGTATGTCCCATGTAATACACTTTTTACAGAATTCAGTTTGGACAAAAAATAAAAAAAGTGTGGCACAGTAAGTGAAACTGTACTTTTGTTATATTTTTCAATTTTTATTGGTGTCTTTTGTTGGCTGGTCAAAATAAACTACACCCATTATTAGAACATGATCATTTGATATTTAGTCTTTCATTGATGAGACAAAAGAAAGTTTAGAATCAATGGCAGTTGAATTTATCCCCACAGTGAAGAATACTTGTTTCTTTAAAATCCGTCATTTTTATGTAGAGTCCGTAGCCCCTATTTTCAAAAAGGAAGTTCAAAGCCAGTTTCCTATTAACAAGGGTAAAATGGTCTTATTGTTTTTCAGACTGAGAACTAGTGAAACATGTCTGAAGGTTTTGTCAATAAATTGTATAAGACTGCTGATATGGTCAACTGTATTTTTGCATGGCCTGTAGAGTCCGTAGCCCCATGGTAAGAAGCACCTTAGAAATTAAGTGTTAGTTGCAATCGAGGTTTCTTCCAAATTTTCATATGCAACCACACATGTTACATTGTGTAATAGATTAATTGCAACATGGAACACTGACTTATCTAGGCTGCATATGATCTCATTTAAGCAGCCCAAAAAACCGTTTTGAAGCTCTTGTACTGGACTATTCCCATTACCTACTATGGTGAAATTCGAAAATACACGAGAACCAAAAGAATAATCACTGGAATATAAACCTGATAGGTCTTAAGTTATTATAAACCAAGAAAAATGAAAATACAAAGAAGTTGATTTTTTGCCTCAAGTGCAACAAAAATAGCAACCCTGATCGGGACTAAGCCATGAACATAGATGTCACCATCCCAGGTTTGATCAGGTTCTTTGCTGTGTGTCATTTCAGAAAGACGCGATAAAAACGGTTTTCTGGATTTCCGACCAGGTTCAGCAAACACACCCTCGTTAGTTGGGTGGTTGGGGCGTTTTTAACGTGTATTCAAAATCTGTATTAGATAAAAAATAAGAGAAATATTCAAAGTTTTGTTATGATAATTTTCACTTTGCTACAGCTCTGTATATTTCATGTGTAAATTTCCGTAATACATGTGGTGTCTTGTGATGTCTGTCTGGTGTCTGTGGGTACATTATGAAAACTTGCCCATGCAATTTTTTAAGCTGTAAAAAATGAAAATTTCAGTAGAATTTTGTATATTTTTCTTATTTTTGCTCAAAACATAGATTGAGTGTGCATGTTAGAACCCCCTCGCCGAGGCGGTTCTAACGAGTACCCGCAATATATGTTTTGGAGCAAAAATAAGAAAAATCGGTTTACCCCTGCAAACCCCAGTTTTTCTATATAAAAGTGGGGTTGAGGGGGTATACCTTTCATGGACATGTTTTCCTGATGGTGCTTTTATTTACTTTGACTTTGCGCGTCATGTATCAGCGCGCATATCGACTCTCTATAAACTCAAATAAGCCTGTCGTCCTATTTATGGGACATAGGCAAACAGAATAGCCCCAGATTTGACGCCGCAGAACGCGGCGTCACATATGGGATTATTCTGGTTGCTTAGAAGAATTTCATCGAAACATAAAAACCTAAAATCACCCCTGATGCCCCTAAATATGAAAGTGGACTAATCCAGATGATAACAATGGACAATTCCATTCGTCACATATGGGTTATGGACATTTTCATTACGAAAACATGCCCATGCAATATACAGAGATTTTTAAAGTTGTGAAAAATAAAAATTTTCAGTAGAAATCTTTTGATATTTTTCTTATTTTTCTTCATAGATTGTGGGTACACGTTAGAACCGCCTCTGCGAGGCGGTTCTAACGAGTACCCACAATCTATGTTTTGGAGCAAAAATAAGAAAAATAGGTATACCCCTGCAAACCCCAGTTTTGCTATATAAAAGTGGGGTTCAAGGGGGTAAAAATTACACGGACATGTTTTCCTGATGTGGACATTTTTCTGGTGAGGTAAAAGTAAGCAATGCTATGGAACTGGTCCAATGAGAACAAAAGTTCTCATCCTAAAACACCATGAAAACGTTTCCGTGCAATAAATACCCCCCTTACACCCCACTTTTGTTTAGCAAAACTGGGGTATGCAGGGATATACCTATTTTTCTTATTTTTGTTCCAAAACATAGATTGAGGGTACTCGTTAGAATCGCCTCGGCGAGGGGCTTCTAACATGCACGCACACTCAATTTATGTTTTGAGCAAACATGCAGTAACTGCACAGCTGATCAGCACCTTTGTTTTCGCCACACAGATAGTACAATTCCTCTTCTACTTATATTCTCGCCGAGGCGGTTTTAACGTGTACCCACAGTCTATGCCTTTAGCAAAAATAGGACAAATGCCATTTTTTTTTTTTTTTTTTTTTTTTTTTTTTTTTTTTTTTGAAGATCATTATATTACATGGGCGCGTTTTCGTAGTGAATCGGGCAGATTCATGTACAAAGAGAATTCCTAAGCCTATTGAACAGCTATTTCCCTAAAGATGGGCACTCCATTACCTGGACTGAAACTAGTGAAGTGGATACACTGTTTATTGTCGCCTACCAATGACCAGCTTTGTCCCGTTTTATCTGTTACGGAACCTTTGCCACGACATTAGATTCAGAAAGAGACTTTATATGGCGTAACGACATCAAAGAATGAAAAAAAAAAAAAAAAAAAAAAAAAAAAAAAAACACGCTTACGACAGAAGTATACGACAGAAGTATATGTATACCCTATATATAGTACCTGTGAACTTTTCACATAACCTTCCAAGCTGACGGAAAAGTTCAACGTTGGGGGGAACAGTCTATTAATTTCATGGTGTGTCACAATTTAATGGTGTGTTATAGTAGAAATACTTTGACCGAGCCGGTTGACCTCACGCGACAAAGTTTTGTAAAAGGGGCACCTGTTTGTTTTACACATTTTTCCAGTGCCATTAAAGTACAATGTATGTGATCATACATTATTTACCATCGAAGAGTCGCATGATTGAAAACATACTCATTTAAGCAGGCCCATCAACGAATGTTTATATATGTCAGAGGTCAACCGACACTTTCAAAATATTTGCATTATAATATGGTTTAACTGCTGTATTTACTATGTTTTGCTCGAGAGCACAAAACAAGTTTTAGTCGTTTTATGCAAACTATAGAAAAAAGTATGTGCGGCCGGCCTACGATGATAGTAGTTAGTGTAAACAAACGTAAACAAGCGTCAAATCGGTTCACGGTAAAAAAAAATAAGCGTCATATTCAAGACCCTTAACCGTCCGTCCGATCAAACGTACAGCCAGTCCATAAGTAGATTCAGCCTGCTTGCCTGGTACATTAAATTTCTTTGTAGTGCGCCGATCAAAGTTTAAATAATTAAACACCATAAAAAGAAGTTAACAGGTAAATATCCGCTATGACTCATAAAAACACAGGTATATCCCTGTCAATTACGTGACGTAACGCTACTGACGCTTGAGGGGAATAGATGTGTATTGTACTGCGTTACGGGAAAAGCTGGTATTCACATAGGCTAAGATATGTGTAGAGGCAGATCAGCTGCAAAGCGCCTTTATTTTCGCTTAAAAGCTGTGACATTTTTATACTTCGAGCCCCTAGCAATTTTTTCATGGTTGCTGGTCCGTTCTGTGTCGGGTTTTGGGTGGAAATTCCGAAGACAGGCTTTCTCGGGACTCGACTATTGTCTCCGGGTTCTATCCCTGGTTTATTGACTTATTTTGAAATACAGGTGATGGAAAAATTGTGGGGAACCAGTAATTTGGGATGGTATCTTGCCTTTTTACATAAAATAAAACTTCGGGCGATTCGATTAAAATCTTAAATGCTTTTCTGGCCCAGTGAACCACAGTTTAATGACCGACCACTCGTTGACAATTTCGATCGTTTTAGTCTAACGTCATTTTTCCGCATAGCCGACACACACGACGTTCACCGGCTATATACTGTTGACGAATAAATAAATAAATAAATAAATAAATAAATAAATACCATATGAAAGATAAACTATGAAATAATATTTCGAATACAAAGTGATAATATACTAACCAAAAAGATAGAAAAAAAAAAACTTGGGTTTAAAATAAATTAGAAATGACGGACAACAGGCCATACACGTTGTGGAATAAATCAAAAGGAAATTCGCCTCTTGTAAGTAGTTTTGGTATTATACGTAGGCCTTAATACAGAGCGTGAAGAAATATGAGCATGTGCGTTAGAAAACCAGCAATTTGGGTTTCCGACCAGGTCCGACACAAATCGGTCTGTACTGTCACAGAAGAACGCTAGAAGCTTGAAACTTTCTATATAAGTAGCAGAGGAATGGTACTAACCGTGTAGCGAAAACAAAGGCGCTGATCAGCTTCGCGGTTACCGTGAAGCTGGTCTGTGCCTTTGTATTCGCAATTGCTAATTCTTGTTTTTCTGATGCGGCGGCTCATATATATGTATCTTTCTTGATTTTCATTTTAGACATTATTTTTGTTGTCACATAATATGTACTTGAGCCGCCGCATTGCTTGTTTCAGTGACTTTAGGTCGTTTTGTGCCAGACCTTGTCCTAAATCCAGACTGTTTTCACATGCGGAGGCTCCTCTACGAATCGGATACGCTACCGAATGAGCTACCTATCAGTCGTGTATATAATTGTTTTATCATATGATGTCGTTGTTTTCTTAACGTCATGTAATAAAAAGTGTTATAACCACACGTGTATTAACTTTTATATGAAATCCATTAAACTCGCCGAAGGCTCGTTTAATAAATTACATATGCAATGGCCACTCGTGTAATATTAACCATTTCTAGTTTGACGTTACGGTGACAACTGTACGAACGTGGCAATGAAACCAGTATCTAGGGATATGAGTTAATGTACGGGGTCCATTGACCTCCGTTCTTACCTCGAGATATGGAAAGTTACCGAATTAAACACTTACGTACTTTTCTAGTCGAGTACGCGGACCTTGGCTAATTAGGACCTTGGCTAATTCGGACCTGATTCGGACCTCATCTGTGGACAATTCGGACCTTGGCTAATTCGGAACTTGGATTATTATTCGAATTCGACCACTGGTCAATTCGAACCCCGAAAAATTGAGGTTCGAATTGACCGTTGATTCTTTAAATAAGGTCCAAATTAGCCAAGGCCCGAATCGGTTTAAGGTCCGAATTAGGCAATGTCAGAATCTGTTAAGGTTCATACTGACCAAATGTCAAACCGAAATAAAGTCCGAATCAGCCAACGCTTGAATCGATTCAAGAAGGACTTCAAATCATTGAAATAAAAATCATTGTAGTACTCTTACCATTATTTCATGCAGTATTCAAGGTCCAAAATGACCAGTGCAAAGGGTCCGAAATGACCAAATGAAAATGCCTTAATGGAAAAGGTCTGAATTGGCCGAGAGAAAATGTCCGAATTGACCAAGAGTAAAAGTCCGAATTGACCAAAGAGTTTTTTTCTTACGAGTATTGGGATCCGAAGCGACCAATTAAAAAAGGTCCGAATTGACCATTGGTGAAGGTCCGAATTGACGAGGGCCGTATTTGCCAAGGTCCGAATTGACTAGGGTCGAATTAGCCAAAGTCCGAATTGTCGATAATTATCTAGTTATAGTTTTATTCGTGGTATAGAAAAAACTGTCAAAAGCGAACCTCAATGCAACAGTGGTGGGTGCGAAATGATGTCCGTACTTCACTGTAAACCAAGAACTATTTCGGGCACGACCTGCGCAATTTGAAACGTGATATTTTTTTTTAAAAAGTGTTACCGATTTTTTGCAACCTTTAGCATTTTAGTGATAAATAATTAATCATCAGTAAAATAATAATACATGAAATTCAGCAGTTCCTGTGTGTGTTTTCTTGCGCGTCATCATAAAATTACGCAGGTTCTAATAAAGAGTGACTAATTAAACATAGTTACGCAATTAAAATACGTAAGTGTATGTGTTAAATTTTGAATGAACGTACGACGTGGTTAATAAGGTGAAAACATAGCGCCTTCGCTATCACATTACTGATCTAATTAGGGAAAACGTAAATTTCAAGCGCCTTCAAGTTTATGTAAATGTCATGGTGGTCACGTTCCGGGAAACAGCTGCTCGGTCGGCTTACCGTATGTTTGATTTATATCAGTACATTTTTTCACTTTGGTTGGGGGTGGGGATTTGGTTCTGATTGTACTAGTTCCTGTTCATTGCTTTATTTTAACTCTGCGATCTTGCGGCTGTTCTCCGCGACCTTTGACCCGACCCCCATATCCGTGTGGTAGAAATATATACCCGTAGAAACATTATTGTTCATTATTGTTATTATTGGTTAGTTATGATGAAATAAAAATAAGTTTACAACAGAGATGTCAAGAATGACATTATGGTCCGCTAATTGGTTGCGTTATGACCATTATCGCCAAACTAAGAATATTTGAGACTGGTCAGTAGTTTAGTCGAACCAGGATATTTAAATTTTAGTTGTTAACTAGGGCGGTTATGTTTTTAGCACATTTCGCATGCCCCTTATTTTGGGTTACAGTCACATAAAATCATGGACGCAACAAACAAACAAAACTTAACTGTGTGAATTTTAGATTAACAATTGCACTAGTTTTTTTTTTCTCGCTGAAATATATGCGGCCTGATTTAGACCAGACACAAATACCTAAAATTGGTTGACTGGGACGTTAAATCACAAAACAAACAGACAAACAAACAAACAAACAAACAAAAATAGCCTACCTTTGAGCCCGATGGCTTGCCATTGCGCCTGATGAAAATGCAGAATGTCTTATCCGCTGCTGGGTCGACCTCGAACTTCGGAAGATAGTAAGACACACTTATGCCCGAAGTACACGTTAATATCCAGGAAGCGGTGGCTCCGTCCACAAATTTCTGATTCTGTAAAATTGTTGAACACAATATAATGGAGCCGCTGCATAATAAAACAAATAATCCGTACAGGCGAAAACAACGGTGCAGATCAGCTTCTCAGAAACTGCTAAGCTGGTCAGCGACTTTCTAATCCCAAAATTTTCAGCCTCTAATCATCTTCTGTGACTGTACAGCCCGGTTTGTGTCGGACCTGGTCGGAACCGAAATTGTTGGTTTTCTCACGCACAGGCATAAACCATACCTTTCAGCCCGATGACCAGCAAGTCAATGGAACAGTAAACTATGACAAGGATGACGACCAGAGCTCGGAGCAGGAGGACGATCGGGGGGAGTGGGGCAGCAAGTGGGAGTTTATCCTGTCCTGTGTGGGGCTCTCGGTGGGGCTCGGTAATGTTTGGAGATTTCCCTACCTGGCGTATCAGTATGGCGGAGGTATGTAAATTCGCGGTCATTCTTGAGTTTTCAAGTCAGCGCTGTACAGCTACAAGGTCTACTACAGCGCAACAAAGTACAGTAAAATGTCTAGTTCCGCAAACACTTCTCGTCGTCGGGGTATCCTGACATTACTACTGCATATATCAAAAATGGTTTGGCATGGGCATATCAACAAATCTATATCCTTTCACCTGCAGATTAGTTTTTTGAATTCGCGTCTTCCGTTTCGATTCTGGAAGCGTAAATGTAGGGGCACCAGCTGTTGTTAGATCCGCAAACCTGTGTCTAGTTCCGCAAACGCTATTAGGTCAGCGAAATAAACATGTATAGAAGAATTGCAAACTGCCTTTTGTGCATAAAATAGTCAAAGGAAGCTATAATGAGGTGCATTATGTACTTTGTTTCTCAAATAACACATAAAATATAAAAAAAAAAAACTAATGAACCATGTCAAACTATCAACGTTATTAAAACGTTGGAGCAAAATTCCGTATCAGAAAACGAAGTTATCGAAATATAAATTTTCACGAGATCACTTTGATAGCATCGCCTTTTGGGTACAATAGTTACAAAAGTGTGACAGTATTGCCGACTTTGAGTTCTGAACATGCCAGAAACACACATGCTTATCACCATCTTTTCTTATGCTAAATTGTTTTCGTCTAAAGAGCGTATAAGACAATATTATCAGCATGTGCCTGGGCAATATGATGAGTTTGTTGTTACACTACTTGTTGCTGTATGTAAACGACTACCTCTTGACATTAAAGAAGATATGTTTGATATTTCAAACCGAGAGGGACTTACAAAGATGTGCTCAACATTCCACATACGCTATTTACATTGCATGTGACAGAACAACTTACGTTCGCTTGAATCTCAATTTTCAGTCCCTAATTTTGACACTAACAACAGTTCTGATAATTTAGGAGCCTCGTTTTCTGAAAACATATTTTCGTTAATTTGGGGATTAACGTCCCACCAACAGCTAAGGTCATATGGGGACGGGTCCTAAAATGGCCAAATCAAAGTACTCATACCTATTGTGCTATTGTGCACAAGTCATTTTTTTCAAAATCAATTACGTTTATACAAAAATACAAATAAATATTCAGCATTAACTATACACATGCATATAGCCTACAATTATCTACCTAATTGTGTTGTACATTAGAACAGCTCCATTTGACCAAGCTGCTGTTCCTCATTGCCATCAGTCTCCGGGGCTGCGCTTTACCCCCCCCCCCCCCCGCCCCCTCTCCCCCGCCCCTCCTCACCACGTCTCGATACTTATGCCGTTCCATCATTTTTGTAGAAGTCCCATAAACGACATAAACTAGCAGCATTGTCCTAACAGCTGTTGTCTGGGACGTCAATTAGTTGTGTTTGAACCGCATCAACTGATTTTAGCAAGGTGAAAACGAGTTTGCGGAACTAACAACACACCTTGCTTATGTTTGACATGGAATAAATTTTGACAGCGTTTGCATATTTTCTATTTGTTTTCACGAGTGCATACCTGATAAATTTGTCTTTCAGTCTAACCGATTGAATTTCTTGCGACACGCCGTGTGTACCAGTATTACGTCATTGATCGGGCGTCATAAAATATCAGACTCGCTAAAAAAGCGACTTAAAATAGATGTGTAAATTACCTCAACTTCTTTTGTCGTGGATATTTATCAGATATTGCAATATTTTGAAAAAAATGTTTTCGCTAATCGAAAGAGGAGTGAAAATGGATTATAACCCACCATAAACTTTTTTTTTTCTTAAGGTAAGGCATGTTGAAAAGCGACTGAAAGTAGGAATTTGCTAAACTAACAACTTTGCTAAACTAACACTTTAACTGTATATACTTGGCGTATCATGTAAAATCACTGTCACGCCAAATTGGCCTTTTTCAAGAAAGCGCAGTTTTTCTCTGAGCGCTTCTTGGCATACCAGGGCCCAGTTGTTCAAAATTAATGACATCGTTAGTTAACGATTTCAAACATGAATATTACAAATACACTGTTATGTTTGTTAATAAAATGTGAGATGGCAAAGGATTCTCACATTTTATCAACAAAAAATAACAGTGTATTTGCTTATGTGGTCAGCATTTACTTAACGAGTTGTGGTCTTAACGATGACGTTAAGCTTACAAAGTTTTGAACAACTGGCCCCAGTATTGTAGAAAACCAGCCACACCAGAGTAGAGTTTTTTTTTTTTTGTAAGCCCCTATGTCCCTATCAGTTAACGGAGCACGGTAGATCTACAGAAAGTCACCTTTGACACAATATTAATTATGTAGTAGTGATTTATTTCCGTAATATTTTTTCCAGCAAACTTCCTCATCGCCTACCTCATTCTGCAGATATTGATCGGTAAACCGATGTATATGATGGAGCTTATCCTGGGACAGTTCTCCGGACGTGGGCCCACCGCTATCTGGAATATGAACCCAAGCGCAAAAGGTAACCCAGTTGGACAGATACATAATCTTGCCCAAAACAGATCCTGTAAAACCATGCAGTAAATAGAACCATTACATATACTTGACAAATGTCTTAATACAAAGGAAAAATGAAATGAATTTGAAATTGATCCAGTTACCCTTGTTTCCTGTACGAGATACTACGTAGTAGATTGTTTAGTTCCAGATACTACGTAGTAGAATATTTACCGTTCCAGATACTACGTAGTAGATTGTACTACGTAGAAGATTGATTTGGGTAGACAAAAATGTTGCTTTGCAACGCAGAACCGGCACAATCACTTTGGACAGCAACTATACTGACATGGTCAGGAAATGCTAGGGCCTGTCAAAAGAGAAATGAGCCGCCTCATGAGAAAACCAACAATCTGCATATACGAAAACAAAGGCGCAGATCAGCTTCGCAGTAACTGCGAAGCTGATCAGCGCCTTTATTTTCGCTTCACGGATAGTACAATTCCTCTACTTTCTAAATCCAAAATTTCCAGTCTCTAACCATCTTCTGTGCTTGTACAGCCCTGTTTGTGTCGGACCTGTTCGGAAACCACATTGTTTGTTTTCCCACGAGGCGGCTCAAATCATTGTAACACGAACACTGGTATAGATATATGGCATGTAATTGTGGTAGTGCAAAAGCCATCGGCTGTAGTGGTCCTTTGTAATTACCATGGCAATAAACGCTTGTGAAATTACCTGGTTGAGAATTTTATGGAGTGTCTGACCGTTTTATGTCCTTGAAAATGAAACAAAGATTGCATATCTAGGAAGAGTTTGCCAGTTAAATTGTTATCAACCCTCAGTGAACCTTGTCCGGTGTTTTATGGCTAAAATGTTGACAAAATTTGACACAAACATAACCATCACTGACCGTTCGAATGAAAATGGCTTGGTATACGGATGTACACCATAACGTTTGTCAAATGTACATCGCGTTCGACAACAACAAAATATGAAAATCGGTACCATGCTTCTAGGTATCGATATTTCTAGGTATTGACGTAGTATTGTAGGTATCGCTAATATATTTCTAGGTATTGATATTATATTCTTAGGTGTCCTATAAAACATTTATAGGTATCCACATTGTGCATCGATAGTACATGTTAGGTTCCGTATCGATAATATATATTTAGGTATCGACATTGTATTGTATCGGTATAGCTATGGCCGCAGATACTTGGGGTTACTGTTTAGATTTTTCAAAAAGCTAATACTTGTACTTTTTTTAAAAAAAAAACTTATACTTATATTTTTTTTCTTCATTTAGCTTTTCTGCATTAGTCCTGACCTTAAACAATCAGAAAAACATGTCTAGAATACATAAAAAGCATTAGAAATACTGATAAGCAATCACTAATGTAAAGAAAAAACACAAGATAAACAACTCTCGGTTTCCAAATTTTCACCCGTCACTTTGAAATGACAAACTGATTCACTAATCCGTAACTTACAAGAATCTTACATATATCAGCATGTCCGGGAATCATTACGCTTCAAACGGACACAGAAAGCATTTAAATATTCCCATGCATACCCACGAAATCGGCTGTTAAACAACGATTCTCATCGCTACCGCACTGAGGTGGCCGGAAGTAAATAATGGATGTGACTGGATTCCGGGCGTACGTTTTAAAACGGCGAAAACGGGTAACCAGCGATCAAACCGAAAGTAACCTCTGATTGCGTCAGACTTGATTGACCAATGAAAACAAGCGGTCCAGTCACATGGCAATTTGGATTTGATTGCGTCATACCTGATTGACCAATGAAAACAAGCGGGCCAGTCACATGGCAAACGGGATTTCCTTTACTGTAAACAACTGTGGCCACCTCAGTGCGGTAGTGATGAGAACTACTGTTTAACAGACGATTTTGTGGGTATGCAAGGGAATAATTAAATACTTTCTGTGTCCGTTTGAAGCGTAATGATTCCCGGACATGCTGATATATGTAAGATTCTTGTAAGTTACGGATTAGTGAATCAGTTTGTCATTTCAAAGTGACGGGTGAAAATTTGGAAACCGAGAGTTGTTTATCTTGTGTTTTTTCTTTACATTAGTGATTGCTTATCAGTATTTCTAATGCTTTTTATGTATTCTAGACATGTTTTTCTGATTGTTTAAGGTCAGGACTAATGCAGAAAAGCTAAATGAAGAAAAAAAATATAAGTATAAGTTTTTTTTTAAAAAAAAGTACAAGTATTAGCTTTTTGAAAAATCTAAACAGTAACCCCAAGTATCTGTGTTTTTTCTTTACATTAGTGATTGCTTATCAGTATTTCTAATGCTTTTTATGTATTCTAGACATGTTTTTCTGATTGTTTAAGGTCAGGACTAATGCAGAAAAGCTAAATGAAGAAAAAAAATATAAGTATAAGTTTTTTTAAAAAAAAAAGTACAAGTATTAGCTTTTTGAAAAATCTAAACAGTAACCCCAAGTATCTGTGGCTATGGCCCTTATATCCTTGGTGGTTGCTATCTACTGCATTATCGTGATCACGGCCTATTTCTTAGATATAGATATTATGTTTTACGTATCGAAATTATATTTGAGGTATCGATATTATATTTCAAGGTATCGATAGTTTGTTTCAGTTATCGATATTGAATTTTCAGGTATGGGTAGATATGGTTGGTGGTTACTATCTGCTATAACGTGATAATGACCTATAGCACCTGCTATAAATTTAGATGTCGATATCATGTACTAGATATCGATATCATATTTAAGGTATCGATGCTATTTCCAGGTATCGGTATATCTTTGGCCATGCTATCCTTGCTAGTGGCTAACTACAATGATATACTGTACTATCGTGATCATGGCCTATACAATCTACAATAATTATAGATATCGATATTTTAGACGTCGATATTATATTTTAGGTATCGATATTCTATTTCCAGGTATCGGTATATCTATGGCCGTGATATCGTTGGTGGTTACTACCTACTATAAAATTATCATGGCCTATACCATCTACTATAACTTAAGATATCCATATCATAGCTTAGACCTCGATATCGATATTCTAATCCATGTATCGCTATTCTGTTACCAGGTATCGGTATATCTATGGCCCTGATATCGTTGGTGGTTGCTATCTACTATAACGTGATCATGGCCTATACACTATTCTATTTCTTCTCCTCCATGCAGGCAGTTCTTCCCTGGACAACGTGCAAGCCGGTAAGTACTCTTACCCATTTTGACGAATTGACTCGCCCATCAATATCATTTGGACGAGTCCATGTTCATTTTAGGGACATCGGAGTGTTTTATTTAGTTTTTTTTTTTTTTTTTTTTTTTTCGATGAAATTCCTCCAAGCAATCAAAACAGTATCAGATACGCCGCGTTCTACGGCATCATATCCATGGCTTAATTGTTTGCCTATGGTCCACAAAAGGACAGCACGCTTATATAGGTTAAGGATTCATGGGATTGGTGCTGTATCGATGATATTAAAATAACTGAGATAATGTTCGTAAAGTTTGTCATATCCTGATTAATGTTGCATGTAGTTACTTACATGTAATCTACGTATTAATTGTAGATACCACAAACCGCTGATAAATGCCAGTACCACACCAAAAACTGGTGGTGATGTTGTTATTGAATTGGTTGGGTTTCAATGTCATTTGAGCCGCCTCGTGGTTTCCGAACAGGTCCGACAAAAACCGGCCTGTTCAAGCACAGAAAATAGCTAGAAGCTTGAAATTTCGGATTTAAGCAGAAGAGGAATTATACTATCCGAGTAGCGAAAACAAAGGCGCTGATCAGCTTCGCGGTTACCGCGAAGCTGATCTGCGTCTTTGTTTTCGCCTATTCAGATTGTTGCTTTTCCCATGAGGTGGCTCATTTTAGGTTTATTTTTTTTTTTTTCATGATTTTGCAATCTTAGTTTCGAAGTGTTATGATTTTCCTATCTTAGTTGCGAAGTGTTGGCTCTGCGCATCAGAACCTGTGCATTGCTTACACGCACCTTTAACCATTAAAGTGCATTTCCTTGTCGAACTTAAGCCCACACACATCCGATTGGTTGGCTTAAAATTATTATTGTTGGTTTAAAGAGCGCTCCCTATCCAACTTTATACTTGTTATCGTGGTTTGAAAGCGCATCTAAGCCCGTCCAACGACAATAGATTTTGACTGCCATCTCCCTTGAATTGAGCCGCGACGCCAGAAAACCGGTCTTCGGGGTTTACGACCAGGTCTGACACAAACCGAGCTGCACAAGCTCAGAAGATTGCTAGAAGCTTAAAATAAGTTTTTGTTGTGTGTTTTTTTTTTTTTTTTTTTTTTTCTTATGTTTTAAAATGATTTATGAAATGAGCAAAATGTACCGTCAAACCAACATTCTGCATGTGCGAAAACAAAGACTGCACACATTAACAGGGACTCTAGACACGGCTCATTTCTCGGGGAATCTCGGAGGAGTCCATGTTGAGGTTCGAGGGGTTTAAAGCTGATGAAAGACGGGAGTCGTTCGTGGTTTTAGTATTTTATATATTTTCTGTCAGTCAAAACCCATCTCCGGGGACCATAGAAGAGACTGTAAAAACAGTAATCAAGCCCTTAGTGATTATAGAGCATATGACGCTCTTGAGGAAAAGACCGCAAGATCTTTCCCTCACGAAAGCAAATGGACGACTCAACAGCTCAGGCTTTGGGTTCATACCGAGTGCATTAACTGCACAGATGATCAGCGCCACGAATAGTACAATCCTTTGTGCAGTGGATAAGTCACTCGCCTTGTAAACCAGGGGTCGCAGGTTCGAAAACCAATCTCCCCGTTGACCCTTTGGGTGCTCCGTGGACAATAAAATCCACAAAAACAACCTCCTATAGTACTGGTCTCACCCAATACCTCTTCTTCTCAAATCATAAATTCAAAGCTTCTAGCCGGCTTCTTTAACTGTACAGGCCGATTTGTGTCGAACCTGGTCGGAAACCCCATATTGTTAATTTTCCAATGCGAAGGCTCAAACTTTTTTAAAAAGATAGCTGAGCCACCACATGGGAAAACCAACAATCTGCATAGGCGAAAACAAAGGCGCAGATCAGCTTCGCAGTAACTGCGAAGCTGATCAGCGCCTTTGTTTTCGCTACTCGGATAGTACAATTCCTCTTCTACTTGAATCCGAAATTTCGAGCTTCTAGCTCTTTTTTGTGCTTGTACAGGTCGGTTTGTGTTGGAACTGTTCGGAAACCACATTGTCGGTTTTCCCACGAGGCGGCTCAGTTATTATCGCATTGTTACAGGAATGGAAAGAGCAGTACGGTTGTGTAGAACAGACTACGAAAAAGCTGCGAGAATGTTCGGGCGACTTGACCATCGACTCTACACTCAAGCGGTGTCTGTGCACCCAGAATTATACCGTCAACTCATACCTCATAGACAATAACGTCACCTGTACAAACACGTCAAATACCGCCGTAGCTGAAATATATTTCGAGTAAGTATGCGAAACAGTAAGGATTGCATCAACCAAAAACCAAAGATGGCGAAATATCAGAGAAACATAAATAATGTTCGAGGAAATAGGTGAGAGCTATGAAAAAATGTCCCTGCGATACCGGAAAAGTGACAGAGGCTTGGCATTTAATATATATAATTAATGAAGAAAGAATGACGTTAGATCGTATTCTATGCGAAAATAGCGCTCATCTAATGATGATTTTCCAAACTATTATGTTTTTGGTACTGATAAAATCGTGCGTGCGTGTGTGCGTGCGTGCGTGCGTGCGTGCGTGCGTGTATGTGTGTGTGTGTGTGTGTGTGTGTGTGTGTGTGTGTGTGTGTGTGTGTGTGTGTGTGTGTGTGTGTGTGTGTGTGTGTGTGTGTGTGTGTGACCCCCTGACAATTATTTCATGACTTTGCATGCCACAATCAGGTGACTTAACTGCTAATTAATCCATTTTAGGAAGGAAGTAATCCAGAAATCAATCGGCATTGACCCCGAGCACGTAGGGGCTCCTCTCTGGAAGCTGGCCCTTTGTCTTCTATTGTCATGGATTATTGTTGTATGCTGTCTCATCAAGGGAGTGAAATCCTCAGGAAAAGTAAGTTAATTTACCCCCCCCCCCCCTTATCTTAAAGTCTAAAAAGCTACGTTGTAATATATATTATACCACTTCCTTGACCTTTTTATTTTGCATACATTCAACACATACGACTCAACTGTCCATTCTTTTATCAGTTTAACAAGAAGTCTCATCAGGATGGATAATAAACATTAAAAGAATTAAAAACAACAACTTTGGACAGCACATTCTGATGTTGTTTTTTTTTTTTTTTTGGATAATACTGTTAAGTTAATATATATACTGTTCATCATCATCATCATTATCATCATCCACATCATCATCATCATCGTCGTCGTCGTAGTCGTCGTCATCATCATCATCATCATCAACATCATCATCATCATCATTTATTATTATTATTATTATTATTATTATTATTATTATTATTATTATTAATTTCAGGTAGTTTATTTCACTGCCACCTTCCCTTACGTCATATTGCTTATTCTACTAGTTCGAGGGGCCACATTAGACGGGGCTATTGATGGAGTTATATACTTTATAGTGCCAAAGTGGGAGAAATTGCTGGATCTCGAGGTATTAACGAATATGTATGCATACGAGGAGTTCTTTTTTTCGAGTAGTGAGTTTCGAGTAACAAAAGCGAGTTTCGAGTTAGAAAAGTGAGTTTCGAGTCAAAAAAGTGAGTTTCGAGTCAAAAAGTGAGTTTCGAGTTAAAAAAGTGAGTTTCGAGTTTCGAGTTAAAAAAGCGAGTTTCGAGTTAAAAAAGCGAGTTTCGAGTTAAAAAAAAGTGAGTTTCGAGTTAAAAAGGTGAGTTTCGATTTAAAAACGCGAGTTTTGAGTTAAAAAGTGAGTTTCGAGTTAAAAAAGTGAGTTTCGAGTTAAAAAGTGGTTTATTTAAAAAAAAATCCAAAAACTGGTTTAAGTAATATTTATTCTCAAATTTCATTACGTAGCATTGAAAAAAGGTCCACTCCTCGCAACCATACACACGCTCACATCTGGGGCTTTTCTGTTTGCTGAAAGAAAATGTCATTGAAAAATTAAATAAACATAAAAATGAAAACCGATTCCCCTCAAAATGACAGTGGACTTACCCAAATGATAACGATGGGAAAGTCCATTCACCATAAAGTGGTTAATGGATTTCGCTTAATATAAGTAGCCCTTCTGTTTTGAGTAAATAATCGTTAATAAACTATCATCCTTGACCGACATCAATGTACATAATAAAGCCAATTTGAAGTATGAAAGTTTCCAAATATGCGTGAAGATTTGCATTGATTAGTTGCTATCCATCAACTTATAATATCCATAATTGTATTTATAGATACCCATAAATCAAACTGATTTAATGATATGAATAAGTCAAATTATGGATATTCATAAATCGTATTATGGATGTCCATTTAAGTCAAATTTTGGATTTCCAAAATTCAGGCTGATTGTTGGATATCCAAAATTCGATTTATGGATATCATAAATTTCCGTAATTCAGCTTGATTAAATGTTTTTGAATTATGGATATTCTAAAATGATGAATAAATAGTAAAACGGCACCCTATAGAAACTGAATTTTTTAACTCGAAACTCGAAAATTTTAACTCGAAACTCGAAAATTTTAACTCGAAACTCGAAAATAGTTACTCGAAACTCGAAAATTGTGACTCGAAACTCGAAAATTTTAACTCGAAACTCGAAAATGTTGACTCGAAACTCGAAATTTGTAACTCGAAACTCGAAAATAGTAACTCGAAACTCGAAAATTGTGACTCGAAACTCGAAAATTGTAACTCGAAACTCGAAAATTTTGACTCGAAACTCGAAAATTTTAACTCGAAACTCGAAAATTGTAACTCGAAACTCGAAAATTTTGACTCGAAACTCGAAAATTTTAACATGAAAAATAGAAAAATGGCAATAGATGATCTCTTGCAGAGGAGTTTGATGATCTCTTAGCTAACCAATCGAAGAAATACTATTTAATTCGGATGACTTTCGCGGAAAACAATCATCGTGGGTTTATTGATTGACTTACATCCGGTTTTTAGCTCACCTGAGCCGAAGGCTCACAGGTGAGCTTATAGTATACCCATGCTCCGTCGTCCGTCCGTCGTCCGTCGTCCGTCGTCGTCCGTCGTCCGTCGTCCACAATTTCAAAGATCTTCTCCTCTGAAACTGCTTGGCCAATCAAAGCCAAACTTCATGTGGAGCATCCTTAGGAAGGGGGAACGAAAGTTTATATAAATGGTCCAGGTCACATGACCAAGATGGCCACCATGGCTATAAATAGCAAAAACCTTTAAAAATCTTCTTTTCCAGAACCAGTGGGCCGATTTTCACGAAATTTGGTATGTAGCATTGGGGACGCGGGCCCATCATAGTTTATATAAATCATGACCCTAGGATGACCTTGACCTATTTTACGGCAAGGTCAAGTTAGGTCGCCAATGCATTTGAATGGGAAAAAATGGTAAAATGCTATTTAATGGGTAAAACTTACTGGGAATAGGCAAATGGACAGAAGATTAATGTTAATGGAAAATTTTAGCCCCTGGGGGGTTGTCTGCCCCTGCCCCGGGGCTATATACATGTATATTTCCATAATAATGAAACATCTTCTCCCCTGAAACTGCTTGGCCAATCAAAGCCAAACTTCATATGGAGCATCCTTGGGAAGGGGGAAAGAAAGTTTATATAAATGGTCAAGGTCACATGATTAAGATGGCCGCCATGGCTATAAATAGAAAAAAACTTTAAAAATCTTCTTCTCAAGAACCAGAAGGCCTATGATTTTGAAACTTGGCATGAAGCATCAGGCAATGGAGCTCTACAAAGTTTATATAAATCATGACCCTGGGATGACCTTGACCTTTTTTACAGCAAGGTCAACTTAGGCCGCCCATGCATTTGAATGGGAAAAAATAGGAAAATGTCATTTAATGGCGAAAAACTTGCTAAGAATGAGCAAATGGACAGAAGATTTATGTTTATGAAAATATTTTGGGCCCAGAGGGTTGTCTGCCCCTGCCCCGGGGCTATATACATGTGTATGACCATAATATTCAAACATCTTCTTCTCTGAAACCTCATGGTCAATCAAAGCCAAACTTTATGTGGAGCATTCTTAGGAAGAGCAAATGAAAGTTTATATAAATGGTCATGGTCACATGACCAAGATGGCCGCAATGGCTATAAATAGCAAAAACCTTTGTAAATCTTCTTCTCTAGAACCAGAGGGCCCAGGCAATAAAGCTCTACAAAGTTTATATAAATCATGACCCTGGGATGACCTTGACCTTTTTTACGGCAAGGTCAACTTAGGTTGCCCACGCATTTGAATGGGGAAAATTGTTACAATGTCATTTGAAGGGCAAAACTTGCAGTAAATTGGCAAATGAAATGAATCTTTATGATTTAAAAAAGAAATTGACTCCAGAGGTTGCTCTGACCCTGCCCTGGGGTTATATACATGTATATTACCATTCTAGTCAAACAAGTTTATTGGTATATATCTCGGGTCTCAGGTGAGCGTTTACAGGACCATTGGTCCTCTGGTTTGATGTTGGTACGTGACAGATATCATGTTTCTGACATGATTTGAATTCGACCTTGGAGACATAAAACTGATGTAATATTTATGCAAATCGCATGTAACCTTGAAATTTTTATGTGTGTCATTGATGTGCTGACGCAATGTTTAAAAACGCCCTTTTCAGCTGAGCCGAAGTTACAGTATACACATACTAGAGGAAAAAATCCACAATAAGTCGCTTAGTTTTCGATTCTATGCTCCCCGAGAGTAAAATGGTCTTTGATTACACCATTGATTACAGAAAACATTGAAGTTTATCGTATCACTGGAATTAATGTACAATGTACAGTTTTCTGATATTTTGGTGAAAAGTTCATTTTTGAGAATAAAATTGCGAATTTCTGAAATTTCTATTTGCTTCAAAATACTAATGCCCCGTAGATTTTTCCTTATCAAACCCACGCCTAAACTATTGCCAGCACTGTGTTCTTAGTTTTCAATGTGTTTTCATCCAGCCAAAGCTATTCAGTTTTGGGGAAAATCATGGTTTTTATGACAAAAATCACGAATTTTTGAAATTCACCTTAAAAAGTTTTCTGTATGAAAATTACACAATCGCTTTCCAGTAAAATGGTATAGTAATCTTAGACACCATAATTCGGGCTTTTCATTTTATTTGAAATTGCACTTGTATTGAGATCCAATGAAGCTGGGTACCAAAAATAGCTATTGGGTGTATTTTCAGAAATATATGGCATACGAGTGTGTAACTGCTTTTTCTAGGCAGAAATGAGGCATATAAAATGTTTTGAAACTTAAAATGGTTATAAAAAGCAACTATAATAGTTTTATAGGTGTTTGCGAGATTGAAAATGTGTTCTCCAGCGTTCAATTTTGGGGGTAAATGATGATGAGTTTTAGCAGAAAATCGCGAATTATTGAAAACCACCATATAAACGTCTCTGCATTAAAACTATACAATTGCTTTCCAGTAAAATGAAACACTAAGCCAAAGAAGTGTCATTCAAGCTACCTTTTTAGCCCGACTGCACGAATTGCAATGGCGACAGATGTTTTTTAGCAGAAAATTGCGAATTATTGCAAACCACCTTGTAAAGTTCTCTGCATGAAAACTATCAACTGCAAGTAGCTTTCTCTAGCTTTTTGCAAGATTGATAATTTAATGTGTTTTCCAGAATTCAAGTTTAGCTAAAATGATGGGGGAATTGTCGCATTAGGTTTTGGGCAAGAATTCTGGTTTCCATGACAACATATAGCTCCTCTAGATTAACAATGGGAAAACAAAAAAAATCTTCTCCGAAACCACAAGACCCAGAGGTTTAATACTGTGTGTGTAAAAATGTATATTACTCCTCTTTATAAATCCTACCAACCATGCACCTAGGGTTCATACGGGCTCCACCCCAGGGCGTCATTATCTGCTATAAGTAAACTCTGAAACCACAAAACCAAAAGCTTCAATATTTGCATGCAAATCACGCCACTGGGGCCAAAAAGGGCCCCACCCAGGAGTTCGTTGGCTACCTTTGCCTTACAATCGAACAGAAAAAATAAAAAAATCTTCTCTGAAACCACAAGGGCCAGAGCATTTACATTTTATGTGTAGCTATGTATAGTGACCCTCTTTTCAAATCCTGCCAACAGTGCCCCTGGGTTTCGTACTGACCACGCCCCGGCCTGTGGTTATCTGCCATAGGCTTAAAATGGGAAAATCTTCTTCTTTGAAACCACAATACCCAAAGCTTGAATGTTTTGTATGCAGCAATAATATAATTAGGTATACATAAATCCTGCCTTTTATGCCCCTGGGGTGAAAGATGTCCCCTCCCCGGGGTCATTAGTTCCCATAGATTAAGAATAAGAAAAACATAAAAAACGTCTTCTCTGAAAGACCCAGAGCGTTTATTGTGTGTAGCAATGAATAGTAATCCTCGTTATAAATCCTATCAGCTATGCTCCTGAGCCCCATACAGGCCCCGCCCTGTGGGCGTCACTATCTGCCAAATGATTACATTGGGAAATACATGTACGTGTGTGCACTACTTCTTGGACCACCCACGTACATTATAACATCATTTTACTCTCCGGTAGCAAAGAATTGAAAACTGAACGACCTGTCGTGGATTTTTATCATCAATTTGAGATATGGTTTTGATGCATCAACTCCAGTGCGTTTTTGTTTTATTTTTGTCTCTAAATCTAATCTTTAAAATTTCTGAAGTCGTAGAATTTTTGCGATTTTTTAGGCATTGGTAATATGCATACTGACATTATTTCTGAAAATACACACAACTGTTAATTTTGGGTACCCAACTCAAAACAATGATACAGATGCAATTATTTAAAAATGAATAAATAAATAAATAAAAAATGCTGTCACATGACAGCGTGCTCGACTGCTTCTGTCTTTGTCAGACGGTAGGACCAACTCGACTTGTAACCCAAAGCATCATGTTCATATATCTTTTTGCCTTTACTGAACCATTAAATTAGGTCGCAGTGACCTATAAGTACTTTGAGTCGAAGGTCTAGTCATATTCACACATAATGTGAAAAAATATGATCATATACCAAAAATCTGTCGAGATATATAGGTCCCTGTGACCTAATTTCATGGTTCAATAACTTATGAACTATGAAATTATGTCACATGGATCTTTAACTATTTTGGGTCAAAGGTCTGGTCATATTCACTCGTATTGTGAAAGAAGTTAGCTCATATACTAAATAAGTGATGAGATATAATGTAAAATCACTGAACCATGAAATTTGGTCACAGGGACCTATAACTACTGTGGGATGAAAGGTCTGGTCATATTCACTCATATTGTGAAAGAAGTAAGATCATGTAATTAATTAGTGATGAGATATAATGTAAAATCACTGAACCATGAAATTAGGTCACAGGGACTTATAACTTCTGTGGGATGAAAGGTCTGGTCATATTCACTCATATTGTGAAAGAAGATCATGTACTAAATTAGTGATGAGATATAATGTAAAATCACTGAACCATGAAATTAGGTCACAGCGACCTATAACTACTATGGGATGAAAGGTCTGGTCGAAATCACTCATAATGTGAAAGAAATATGTTCATACACTAGGGTCAAAGGTCTGGTCATATTTACTCATAAATTAAAAGGTAAACGACTGACCATCTTTCTAAGTTGTTTTTATCTAGAAATAAAAAGAAAAACAATATTTTATTGTTCTAGATTTCGAACTCTATCCCAAGCCCTGCCGCGGACCCTGTGGTCCGATGTCATGGAGCCTAAAGTGCATGAAGCATGAATGCTTTATGATAAGTTGTTGTCAAGATGTGGTCTCTTTGTAAAAGCTACACACCAATACATCCAATTTTACAGTGTTCTAGCTTTTAACCTCTAGCCCCACCACCAGGGCTAGTGATCCGATGCCATGCCATGAACTGAAATGAACTGAAATGCTACATGGTACCAACATTCCTACTATGAATGCTGCATTATAATTGGTTTTCAATGTATAGACTTCTAGACACCTTTAACACACAAAAGTCAATTTCAGTGGTGTTCTAAATTTGAACCTTTCGCCCCACCCCCAAGCAAGGACTCAGGGCTTTGATGTCATGAAGTAAAAGCCAACACTTCCGCGCACCAACGGTCCATGTATCAATACTTTCTGATACTAGTCCGGTAGAAAAGAGCTGAATTCAGAGGGGACCTGGAATTGAGTTCTTAAGTTTTTTTCTTTACTGAATCTTGTTTAGCAGACCTTGCCCTTGAAGAATCCAAGTGATGCCACTTTGGCATCATTGAGCGTTTTGATATATTCAAGATGGTATCCAAGATGGAAGCCAAAAATAGCAAAAATCAATATTTTGCATCTGAGAGGACTGAGAGGACCTAGATTTAAGTTCTAAAGAGCAGAACTAGCCCTTGAAGAATCCAAGTGATGCCAATTTGGCATCATTGAGCATTTGTGATATATTCAAGATAGTATCCAAAATGGAAGCCAGAAATAGCAAAAATCACTATTTTTACATATATGGGACAAATCTATGATTTGATTTATTAGTTTGCTCTTGAGTAGGATATGGATAAAGAAGTTAATGAAACATAACATTTCATAACAAGTCATAACATTTGTAGCCTTAAGAAACTAAGATGGCATCCATGATGGCGGCCAAGATAAGAAGCACAAAAACACAATTTTACCTGTTCACATTTGAGATGTTGTGCTAATGGAAACATTTTGTGTAAGGCATAGCATTAGGCATAGCATTTTAAGAAATGAAGGCATGTTTTTTTCACCAATCATCTAATTACAATATGCAGGATGGCATCCAAGATGGTAGTCAAAACACCAAAACTGTATTTTATGTATTTTAACGCTTGTATTCCCTGTGCAATACTTCATTTCTTTGGCAACCTACATAATAATATACTTGTCATCCATTTGTGTATCATGTCATTCCAGTCTAATTTTGGCCATAATAGATTCAGTGCTATAGTCCGATTTTGACCCCTGAGCCATGACCTCCAGGACGAGTCCACTGTAATCGGTAAAGCGCGTTGAAAGTTCGTTTTTACGAAAGTAGTTACCTACCTTTGTAACAGAATATCGCTAAAACATTAATTAATCTGTCCTCAAATACATGCAGCCGTAGCGCAGTGGATGTGATACTGGATTGCAAAGACGAAGGTCCCGTGTTCGAATCCCATGATACCAAGTTTCTTTTACGGTCAAAGAAAACCATTCTTTGAAACACACTTTTGCTTTCGATTTTTCTAAATTATTATTTAGTTTAGGATTATATCATTATTGTTTTATTTATTTTATTTCTATATTTTATTCATTTTGCAATATTGTATTCATTTCATTTCGGCAGATACAAATCAGCGAAACTTAGTCGTCCTTTGCAGTGGCTGAATCGCTGGATTCGGTCTCGGGATCGGTCTGTCCTGGGTTGAGGTCCTGGGCAAAGGTCAACTGGCTCCTGAACTTGATCGACGGCAATGTCGATTTGCAAGTATTGCTGTTCAATACCAAGGACGTGACACATGCAGTATTCCCACTCGGCTGCTGTTATAGACTGCGTGCCTTCGCTGATCAGATTTCTGAGGTTTTCAAATCTGAAGTGAAGGTTTCGCATGGCAATAAAATTATCGGGCCTTGTTATGAGTTGTATAATTTACAAATTAAAAATATAATTTGTAAAAAAAAATAATTAAAAAAAAGTGTCGACGCTGGGATTCGAACCCCCAACATTCGGGTTTCTAGGCAGAAGCCTAACAACCACGGCCATAGAGACTTGTATTTAGGAGTGGTAAATATAATACATTATCAAGTAATTACCGTTAAGATGATTTACCTTAAACAAGGAATGGACTAACCCTTAAAAGTACATTTACGGCTCACTGCGTGAAATCGGACTATAATAGCTTAGATGTTTTCGTAAATTTTGCCAAGTAGTAGCTCATATATGAGCGCGGATCAGACAAAAGGGGTCTGGGCAGTAAAGTACATTGTATGCTATTAAAATTTAAAAACCAAGTAAATTGGAAATATTTGGCATGCTCTGATATTTATGCCAAACTGTTTTGATATTGTAAAACAATTTAAGACGCATATAATATCTTATGAAACAAAGATATTAGTATCACTCATATTGCCATGGCAACCATTGCGTCATAAGGAATACCCTCATTCTTAAAAAAAAAGTATGCTCTTTGTTGTGCATTATCAAATTGTGTGCGAATTTGTGCCTATTTCAGTGGTATAAAGGCGTTGAACTTCAAGGAACACATACAAGTTTGAGAATTTCAGTCACAGATTCTTTCCAGTATAATGGGTATAAAGACGTTAACATCATCCATGTTAAAACGCCATCAACATTGTTCATGGCGTCATGCTTAGATTGCAACAGCTACACACCTTTTGATTCTCATATATTCATGGAGATAATCTTTTCAAACTTCCAGAAAAGACTCAGATAAACCTGGCCTTTCACATTATTATTTACATATATTAATTTTGAATTTTTAGGACATACATGTAAGACCCCTCTTGCCAGATCTTGGCCCATAAATATTAAGCTACGCAAAAATCACAAAGGTTTGTAAGACGACACAGTAGCCTATGGTAGAATGCCATACTCTGAATTGAGAGGTTGGTGTTTGAGCCCTGCCACCACAGAGTTGTGCATGGCATGGTAACCTTTCCATGGTACTGGTTATAATAGTACTGGCTCATACCAAAGAAATATAAGCTCCATCTCAGCATGACTGATTGTTTATGTAATGCATTGTTAAACCACAATACAAGCAAACCAAACAAATAGGTATCATAGGTAAATACAATTTTACATAATGTAAAGCACCATTTTGTGTCTTCCAGTCATGAAGAAGAAAAAAGGGAAAACTTGCCATTATAATGATTGTTAAGACCAACATAATGGTATGAAAGATAAATGTTTAAATCGCATGAAAACATTTTTTGTCTTGGCAAGAACGAAGATTGTACAACCAAGTCCTGCTCGGTAGCAACTTAGAGCAAAGGCGTCCTTGAGCACATGGCTTATTCTTGAACTATAAAAGATACTGTGACATCAGTGTCACCCAGAATTGGAAGTAAATAACCATCCTGCAATACCTTGATCACAATGCCAATACCAATGACATAACAATAGCTGATTGTGTCACATCCCGAAGGGCATGCACACTAAATTAAATCAGGCAAGGAGCAATAGCTTTATTATTCCCTATTGTTTCTCTACATCAATCATGGCAGACCTCTCTTTCACTTGTGATAACTTTACCACAACAATGCTTAGTCTGTGTCAGGTAATGAAAACGTAACAGTAAAAATGCGTCTGTGACATCTATAGTGGCTGAAATCCTTTTCTGATTTTTCAAGTGCTGCTAACACCATTTGCTGCATACGGGTGCCCCGTTCTTCATGGAAGCTTTTCATATCACTTCTTTCAATTATAATGCCCTTGCAAACTTCTGAAAGTCATCTCCTCCCTTCTAAACTATCAACTTAGAATTCTGATTGTCTGATACAAACATTTATTTTATACTTTACAGTGAAACCCAATGTATATCAAAACTTGATAAAATTGGTATTTTCATTGATATGAAATTTCACTGATATCAAATCTCACTGATATCAAAAGTCACTAGTGACTGATATCAGCCTATATCGTCACTGTAATGACGTCAGATTTTTTGGATTACTTCTGACGTTTCCATTTACTTGACGTCATTAAATGTGTCTCACTTCAGAAATTCAAATGCCTATAACTCCGTTATTTATGAACGAAAACATAAAGTGTGGGTATTCATTTTCTTAGTTAGAACATAAGGAACAATGTGGTACCAAAATTATTCGTGTTTTCAATTTTGTTTTGTTTTTGCATTTTCACCGCCTACCTTGTGCATTGGAAAATGCCTGTGCATTGTATAAAATAAAAAGAAAATTTGCTTTTTTTTTAGGTGAATACCAAATATATTTCATCTCGTGAGTTGATAACATAATAATTTTCACGAGTGCGTCACTCGTGCTGCGCACTCGTGAAAATTCTGATGTTTTCAACTCACTCGATGAAATATATTTGGTATTCACCTCAAAAAAGCAAATATCCTCTATTTACTTAATAAGTTTAATCAGCTACTGTTGGATTTCTATCCCTGTCTGTACAAGACTTTGTCTGGGCAATAATTGCATGTCTTGTGACATTTTTGTGCTGAATTTTTATCTACCAAATACCAGGCAAACATCATTCACTTTGGGGTTAGTTTGGAAATTGTCCAAATTGTACTTTGACGGATCATTAGTAGACCAGTATATAAAATGAAAGATCGAGTCATCTGTTATAGAACAAATGATTTTGTTTTATTTGACCCACATATAATTTTGTTTGTGATATTTTCTTCGTTTTGTTTGAATATCTCCATGTGTATCTGTAAATATCGAGGTTGTATCGAGATTGTCACTAGTGCAAACTCATTTGCTAACGTGTTTAAGCCTATGTCCAATCACTCAAGTGTTAATTAAAATGGTAGCTATTGCTTCATTCTTACCAACTGTAAGATCATTTATACTGCTGCTTGAGTTTCTACATCTTGAAAGTTTCCTCATTTAAGCTTGCATGCTATTTGCTTTAAAACCATTTCATTGTTTTTGTACCTAGTTTGAGATCTTTATCAACCCTCACTATATTTCCAACCATCGTTCCACCATCATGAAATACACAATATTGACATACAAACTTGCTCTATTATCCTTTATCTTGATAAGGCAAAATGTCAAGAGTAATGACTTTTAAGTGCTTAATGTATTCAATACGGGAAAATGTTAAAACTCAATTCTAGGTCAAATTCGTTTCGCGCAAGAAATCATGGCTGCCTTCTTGAATGTCATCTTGAATGTGATAATCACTGCATCTTGTATAAATCAAAACTTGAAAGTAAAATAAAAACATGAAAAACCTTGGCTTATTTCATCTATACAGTGTTTTATAAGCAAGCTGACAGCCATCTTGTATCCTATCTTGAAAAACTGTGATAGAAAATACATACTTACACAATCTGACACCTATTTATCGTTTGGCACTGAAATAACCACAGTTTTGCCAGATAAAACAATCAGAGACCTGTATTAAAGATTATTTTATATTCTGGCCGCCATCTTAAACGCCATCTTGAAAATACAAAAATGCTCAATGATGCCAAGGTGGCATCATTCAGATTCTTCAAAGGCAATATCTACTGAACGTGATTCAGTAAAGAAAAAAACTTTAGAACTCAATTCCAGGTCAAATTGGTTTTCTGCCGGACTATACGGGGTTGTCAATATTTAGACTTCTAGAAAACTTTAACAGAGAATAGCCAATTTCAAAGGTGTTCTAGATTTATACATGTACCTCTAGCCCCACCCCGGGGCATGGACCCTTAGACCCGATGCCATGGAAAAAGTCTTAACTGTACAGGGTACCTATGATCCAAGTATGAATGCTTTTGGGTCAGTATCTGTCAAGTTATGGACTTCTAAAAACTTGAACGCAAGTGTGACAAGCATGGGTACGGGAAAGCGCATGCGCACGAGAACATGGACGACCGAGATGTCTAGAATAGCTCTATGCACTTCATGCAGTCGTACTGAAAATAAGAAGTCGTTTGGCTCTGTATTTCATTTTTCTGGAAAGCAATTGTATATACAGAAAACGTTATGTGGTGGATTACAAAAAAATGCGATTTTCGGCTAAAATATCATCATTTACACCAAAATTGAACACCGGAAAACACAATGTCAATCTTGTAAACACCTACAAAACTATTTTAGTTGCTTTTTACAACCCCTATAAGTTTCAAAAAAAACCTTTTGACGCCCAATTTCTGCCTAGCAAAGCAGCCACGCACTCGTATGTCATATATTTTTGAAAATACACCCATTGCTAATTTCTGGTACCCAGCTTCATTGGAACTTGATACGAGTGCAATTTCAAATAAAATGAAAAGCCCGAATAATGATGTCTATGATACCTATACCATTTTACTGGAAAGAAATTGTATAATTTTCATACAGAAAACTTTTTAAGGTGAATTTCAAAAAATCACGATTTTTGTCATAAAAACTATGATTTTCCCCAAAACTGAAACTCTTTGGCTGGATGAAAACATACTGAAAACTAAGAACGCAATGTTGCCAATATTTTAGTAATAACTTTGATAAGAAAACACCTACTGGGCATTGGTATTTTGAGGCAATTAGAAATTTCAGAAATTCGCAATTTTATTCTAAAAATGAACTTTTCACCAAAATATCAGAAAACTCTACCCGGTTAGAAAATTAATTCCAATGATACGATAAACTTCAATGTTTTCTGTAATCAATGGTGTAATCAAAGTCTATTTTACTCTCGGGGAGCATAGAACTTTCTGATTTCGCCAAATTTTCCTCAGGTAACATGCTCCGGCGTCCGTCTCAAACACATCAGGCAAACATGTCCATGCAATTTATGCCCCCTTATACCCCACTTTTATTATAATGCAAAACTGGCGTATGCATGGGTACATCAGGAAAACAAGTCCGTGTAAAGTATACCCCCTCAAACCCCACTTTTACGTAGTAAAACTGGGGTATGCAGGGGTATACCTATTTTTCTTATTTTTGCTCCAAAACATAGATTGTGAGTACTCATTAGAACCGCCTCGCCGAGGCGGTTCTAACGTGTACCCACAATCTACGTTTTGAGCAAAAATATCAAGATTTTTCTGAAGAAATTTTCATTTTTTTACAACTGAAAAAAAATCTCTCTATGTATTGCATGGGCAAAGTTTCGTAATGTACCTATTTTTCTTATTTTTGCTCCAAAGCATAGATTGCGGGTACTCGTTAGAACCGACTCAGAGAGGCGGTTCTATAGTGTATCCACATTCTATGTTTTGAGCAAAATTAGAAAAATATGAAATTTATTCAGCTGAAAATTTTCAATTTTTAAAGCCTATTGCATGAACACGTTTTCGTAATGATCTTCTTCTCTAAAACCGCTTGTAGTCCCTTAGATGAAATCAAATATGTGGGCTATTTATGGAGTTCGCTTCACCCCCCGAGGTACCAAGGTTCCTATACATCATTTTAAAGCTTGAAGCATGGTGAACACGATGCACAATGTTGTCAAGCTGTAAACCTGTGCAGGTTCCGTGTAAACACGCAAATGCAGGGAAAGGGGTGCGCGAAAATATAAAGTACGTGAATTCCATAGGTTGAACGAAAATTGTCTTCAAACAATGTTCTTTTGGGTGTATGAACTCAAATTGACCACAAAATGTTATGAAAATGGTTAGATAATACACAAAAACACGTTTGAATCGATTTATTTCAGAAACCATACCAAAATACTTTAATTTGTCTTTGGTGGGTGGGGTAACTTGTGCACAATAGGATTTTTAATTTGTCATTTTTTCTTGTTAACGCATGGAAACAGCCTGTTGGTTCATTAAATCTTATTTCTACACTGACAAACTTCTCTCTCCAGAGTTTATTCACAAGTCTTGTCGATATGCATATATACATCCTTTAATTGAAGATGTAAAGTTTGTCGTTCCGGAATTTATATGTAAGTATTGGCGCTATGTTTGAATTAAATTCGGTATGTAGTTTTTGCTGCTGGATTGAACATTATTTGTAAACGTTTAACTTGATTAATTAATAAAATAATTTATTTATTTATTTATTTATTTATTTATTTATTTATTTATTTATTTATTTATTTATTTATTTGATGTCATCGGTCTGCTAAAATGCATTTAACTGAAACTCTGTCAGTATAGTTATGAAATGCTTCATTGATATGTCATTCTTAACAAAAACAAAAAAGAAATGGCTAAAAATGAGACCACGTTTAGTGGTCTATGATAAGCAACCACAGAGATACGATCATTTTTGGTAGGTATATCCCCATCATCGAGAATCGTGTTGATGGTTGGCTTGGAAATCATGCATTTTTGCATAGTGCAGTTTATGTTTGGGGACAAATCTATTTTGCATTACATGAACAATGAACAGTTTGATAGCCACCGAAAAAAACTGTCCCGGTGTGCAAGGAAGGATTGGGTATTATAGAAGCCTACATGTATGATAAGTGTATTCAATTTACATATTCATGTATTTAGATAAATCATTAGAATAACAGATACATTATTAAAATCATTAATAAACTAATTTCAGGGCCAACCTATCATTGTGACACATTGTTATTACACCAGTAATATCACTTGACAAATTTATTGCTGTTATGGGCCCAAATGGATATATTTTCATTTTCATAATGGTGAAAAATTATTTAAAAATTGAAAATTCAATACAGAAAAACAAAACAAAGGAAAGACTATAGTCATTGAAGGGTTTCGGGTGGATAATAAAACATATACCTAGCACAAGATTTATGGCTGCCAGATTGGTCAGAGGGACCGCCTAAATGCAAACAAATACTTTCCTCAACAACGAAAACATTTGCATGATGCAAAATTGAAAACTTTCCACAGTCACCCGCAATGTGATTCTAAAGAATGGAATGCACCTATAAATTACTCATATCCCAAGCAACAACACGCTCCAGAATACTCTTATTCGTTCAATAGTAATGCAAGGACATAGCAATTTTACATTCAAACGTAATATTTGAAATAATTGAATTTGCAAATTCATAAGAATTTTTAAAGCATAAGAAATCAGAGAAAATATTGCCAAAAATATAGGTTTTACTTACAAAATCACTTGTTCCTGTGCTGTTAATAGACCCGGGGATACTAAAAGTTGATTCAAATGAATACTATGTCTTAAAGCATTGGTGCCTTCAAATCAGACATATGCATATCTAGTTTTCAGTTTCATGAATGTTTATCAAGCTTGAGAAATTTGAGAAGAAAATGGAAAGAATTAACAGTTTCGCTTACAAAGAAACTTATATCTGGGGAAAAAAGATTCTTAAAGGCTTATATCCGGACAAAGAAAGATTCTAAAAGGCTGAAAATGGTTTTGGGTTAATATTATATCACCTTACGCTATTATATACACATCATTTGATTTTAGTATCATGAATATTTATAAAAAAAAATCTAGAAACTGGAGAACAAATGCGGAAGAATGTGGTGTAGCTATAAAACCACGTTTATCTTGGCTAATGATGGCCCTAGAGGGGCGGAATTAGTATTAAAAGGATGCTAGGACAATTCAAAATAACCATGGTATCTGTCAGAATTGTCTCTTTTTTGTTTTATGAATATTTATAAGAACCTTGAATAAATCGCACAAACAATGAAGGGGGTATACTAACAAGATCACTCCGATTTCGACTGCCAATAGCATTAGAGGGCTGAAATGGTGCACAAAGTACTAGGATCATGTATTATTGTCCATTTGTCTGATAAAAGAAACCATGCTAGATAAAGTTTTGTGATCATTGCTTATAATTTCAAAATGTTCGGGTATAAATAGAAAATTTGATATTATCCTTCGTCAGAATAACACGTATCTTGGTTGATATCCTATAAACTGTGTATACATGTATTTTACCCCATGGCAATGAAACATTGTCATAGCAATTATTTAATGCCAAGTTTAGCTCTATGGGTATATTGGTAGTTATGTTATATATGGTTTTATTGGTATATTCACTTCATTTTTTCCGTGATTCGTCTCTTATTTCTAAGATTTGTATAAATAATTGTGAAACAATAAATCAGATTTTATACAGCATTGTACATTGTCCTAGCATTCATTTGATAGCAATTTAAGCTGTCTAGGGTCATGGGTAGCCAAGATACACATGTGGTTTTATAGGTATACCACTTTAATTCTTTCATATTTTTAATTTCTTAAGATTTTATTCATGTATCGAAAAAATCCAATGACATACATGGTGATATTATATTGCCGCAGCAAGCTCTTGATACCATTTTCAGCAATTATCAGCATTTCTTTGACTAGATACACAAGTTATTTTGTAGGTAAAACATTTAAGTAACTCGCTTTTCTACAAGTATTATAAATCTCATTAGTATCTATGAACTGAAAATCTGAGGCTTCTCATACCAGGTTTGAAGGCATTAGTGCATTGTCATAGGATACTTTTGATGACACTTTCAGCATCCTGGGTCTATAAACAGCCCCAGAACAAGTGTTAGTGTAAGTAGTACCCCTATTTTTGGCCAGATGATTCTACATTTCCTTGTTGTTTTTAATATAAATTTTCTTGAATTAACAAATTTAAATGATTTTTTAAAATGTTAGGCATTACTGTAAAATTGCTTTGTCCTTGAAGCAAGTTAAAAACATGTCATTTTGTATGTACCCCTAATTTTCCGCTACTCTTTTCCGATTTCGTATATCAATTCATACAGTATAAGCATACTGTCCCTTTTGGGACATATGCAGATGGTAAAGCCACAAATGTACCACCCCATGTGTGGGGCTTTTCTGTTTGTTAAAAGGAATTTCATTGAAAATGAAAACAAAAATCACTGCTGATGCCCCTGAAATTGTAAATGAGCTCACCCAAATGATATTTGTGGGAAAGTCCATTTCTCAAAACATTGGTGAATATTCATGAATATGCAAATTCATTTATTTAAATACTGGAATTTTTGGTAAAATAAGAACGGTATCGAAAAGTTGTTTGTAGTCAGTGAGCTTGTCAAAACATTCCATTCATGATTGCAATGATTCATGTGTTTATTACATGTACTTTGTTATAGGTATTGAATATACATGCAATTGTGTTCATTTGATTATTATTATTATTATTATTATTATTATTATTATTATCGACTAGAATGCTATTTGTTATTTCATGCATAATGAAAAGCCATATACATGTGTATATGAAGTATAAATGCATAAATTGTTTTAAATATGTTAGCCATTTTAGTATAATTTTCGATTTTCACCCAAAAAACAATATGGTTCAAGAGGTGGTACCCCCTATGTAAACCTTGAAACATAACAACTCATTGTCATATACTTTCGTTAGTGCTATCATACGTCTTCAAATGTTTTAGGGTCATTAAAACCATTAGCAAGAAACATACATGATACAAAGATACACTACGATAAAGTTTTGATATTTGGTAGAAAATTAGATTTTGTCATACCTTGGCCATACAAAATTGTGTTTGCAAACTTCCTGCAGAGATAACCACCCTTCTAATACTTTAAGAGTCATTACACCTATCATTAGACCTAACAGTAACTAACACACATGAAACAGGGAAGCACTATGATCGCGTTTTAATATTTGGTGGAAAAAATAGATTTTGTCATACCCTGGCCACAAAATCATGTTTACAAACTTTCTGCACAGGTTGCCAGACTGACAACATTGTGCATTGAATTCAGCATAAAAATACCTACAATGTGGTAGATAGCAACCTTGGTACCTCTGGGGGTGCAGCGAATTTTATTTTTACCTGTGTCATCTAAGGGACTATTGGCCAATCAAAGCCAAACTTTGTTTGAAGCATCGTTAGGAAGGAGGAATGAAAGTTTGCATAAATGGTCAAGGTCGCATGGCCAAGATGACCCATTATGGCTATAAATAGCAAATTCCTTTAAAAATATTCTAAGGCCTATGATTTTGAAACTTGCATTGAAGCATCAGTGAATTGAGCTCTACAATTTTTTTTATGAATTATGACCCTGTGGTGACCTTGACCTTTCACGGCAAGGTCAACTTAGGATGCCTATGCATTTGAATGGGTAAAAGTGGGAAAATGTCATTTAATGGCAGGAAACTTGCTTGAAATGAGCAAATGGACAGAAGATTTATGCTTATGTAAAAAATATCCCACGGTGGTTGTCTGCCAAGTTTATTGGTATATATCCCAGATCTCAGGTGAGCGTTTACAGGACAATTTGTCCTCTGGTTGGTATAATCCTTGCATTGTTTGTTGTCACCTCCCCATGACCGACTCAAACCCGTTTTAACTTTTTTTAGTTAACGGAACCAATCTGACATTTGCCACGACATCAGAATCAGAATATAGTATATTGGTGAAACGTCAACCTGACAATACCACACCAGGGGGATGGGGCTTGACCGGAGGGGATTAGTCCCGAGCTCTCAGGGTATCAGTTTAGTTTACCCCGCCATTTTGTCCACCAGACCTGTTATCGATTACTTTCAAAGTTAATCACTAACGATTACAATTAATTTCAATCTTACGATTAACGATTACGATTAAAAATATTTTTTTCTGAATTTAATCGATTACAATAACAATTGATTTGCAAATGTAATCGAATAATCAATCGATTAGTTTTGCATTTATAATCTAGCCAGTCTTGAATTAAGCAGTTATGATTTATCTGTATATGGTATTATATTGGCATATAAGAATCATCTAGGTGTATTGGGCACTTTATCTTAAGATTGATTGATCAAAATTACTGCAACACTCTAATCACTTGGCATTTTTTTTATCTAATTTAGAGTTGTTACCCAAATTATAAACACACACACACAGCATCGTGAGATCTAAAATTATGTTTTGACATCACTGAATTTGGTAATATCACTCTCTGTCATGGCCTCTCTACAGATAGGGGGAGATCGATTCCCTTAATCTTTTGTTTATTGTCACCAACTTGTTCCAGGGTGTTTTGACAACACAACCCATATGACACCTGTTTATTAGTTAATCTGTAAAGGTGTGACCAGGTAAGAATAGGTTTGAACTTTTGCAATAGGTTTCAAAGCCTATTTAGAATGAGGTCAATTCTATGTTTATAAGCATGGTCACCGAGGTCAAAGAAGAAGTGTTTGAAGATTTTTCTTTTCAGTTCAGAAAAATCATAACACGTTACAGACGTATAGGTTATAACTTGAATGTTATGCGACAGTCTGCATGCTTAGTTTTTAACCCAATCATGGTTGATAACTATGCTGCCTTCTTTAATTGCACGCCGGTGGGTCGGGCGTCAGACTCTATGATGGCCCCGACTTAAAGCTATTCATTTTAGTTGGTTGGGGCCGGAGCTTCTTGTCTGTTGCTTGGCCCACCGGGGTCCAACTGGTGTTTTTCTTTTGCTCCGGAGTTAGTAGGTTATTCGGCGCCCAGGGATCTCCATCGTTGGGCAGCTTACTCAATCTGTGAGTCCTTGTTTTTGATTCATCAGGATGTTTGTCATGATTTATTTGTTTGTTCTTGATGATTCATTGACTGGTTAGAGATTCACCACTGCAGAAGCTGAGGGTGAGGTTAGGCGCCTGTAAAACCGGTTTAAGCCCGCCAGTAACTTTGTGTTACTGATCGTTCCAAGGCGATACTTCTGTGGTGGTTCTTTTTGTTTTATGTCTTGGTGTTTAAATTTTTTTTTGTGCTGTTGGCGCCTTATGTATGTTTTCAATTAAGTTAAGGTAACTGAGTGGCCACCTATTGGGAAAATAGCTGCTCATTTGGCTTACGATATGTTTCATGGTATAAGTGCCTGATTGTTAGTTTGGTTTTTTTCCCACCTCGGTTTTTGGAGTGGGAATCTCTTTCTGATTGCGCCTTTTCCTGATCTTTGCCTACTTGTACCTCTTTGTAAGAAGGGTCCTGAAATGATTTGAAAAATGTCAGAGAGAATTTCGATAAAAATAAGAGCTGTCGCAGGACAGCGTGCTCGACTGCTTCTGACCTTTGTCAAACATAAGGTCAAACCCGACCAGTAACCCAAAGCATTATGCTCATACATCTTTTTGCCTTGATGCAATAAGGCAAAATCACTGAACTATGAAAGTTAACTATAACTACCTAAGATTTAGAGGTCTCACTCATATTGTTCATATACCAACTGAGTGCCAAGACACAATGCAAAATCACTGAACCGAGAAATAAGGTCACACTGACCTATAAGGTCTAGTGATACTTACTCATAATGTGAAAGAAATATGATCATATACCCATTCAGTGTTGAGATATAAAGCAAAATCACTGAACCATGAAATTAGGTCATAGTGACCTATAAGTATGTTTGGGTTAAAGGTCTGGTCATACTCATTCATAATCAGAAAGAACTATGAAAAAATACCAACTGAGTGTAGAGAAATAAGGCAAAATCACTGAACCATGAAATTAGGTCACAGTGACCCAGGAATACTTTACGGTCAAAGGTCTTGTCATACTCATACATATCGTGCAAGAAGTATGTCCATATAGCAATTGAGTGCCGAGATATAAAGGAAAATCACTGAACTGTGAAATTAGGTCACAGTGACCTAGGACTATTTCAGGGTCAAAGGTCTTGTCATACGCAAACATACTTTAAAAGAAGTTTGTTCATAAACCATTTGAGTACCGAGATATAATGCAAAATCACTGAACCGTGAAATTAGGTCACAGTGACCTATAAGTATATTGGGGTCAAAGGTCTGGTCATACTCACTCATAATCTGAAAGAAGTAAGAAAATATACTAATTGAGTGTCAAGATATAAGGCAAAATCACTGAACCATGGAAGGTAGTTCAAACGACCCTTACCGTCATGACACACAAGTCAGTGTCACAAAGTCAAAAGATGAATGACCAACCATCTTCCTAAGTTGTTTCTATTAAGAAATAAAAAGAAAAAAAATTCGGGGAGTTCTAGATTTTGACCTCTAGCCACGCCCCCCTCACTCCGACCCAGAGGTCCGATGTCATGGAACCTAAAGTGTATGAAGTATGAATGCTTTATGATAAGTTGTTGTCAAGATATGGACTCCTTGTAAAAGTTACACAGCAGTACATCTATTTTTACAGTGTTCTAGTTTTTAACCTCCAGCCCCACCCCCCCCAGGCATGGACCCAGAGATCCGATGCCATGAAATGAAACTCAACCCTACAGGGTACCTATGGTCCGAGTATGAAAGCCCTCTGATAAAAAGTTTTCAAGATATAGACTTCTAGAATACTATATCACAGAAAAGCCATTATTATTAATGGTGTTCTAGATTTTAACCTCTAGCCCCACCCCCTGGCATGGACCCAGGGACCTGATGCCATGGAATGAAAGCCGACCCTACAGGGTGTCAATGGCCCAAGTATCAATGTTTTCTGATGAGTGGTTGTCAAGATATGGACTTCTAGAAAACTTTAACACAAGAATTGCCATTTTTGAAGGTGTTCTAGATTTTAACCTCCAGCCCCACACCCTGGCCTGGACCCAGGGGCCAGATGCCATGGAATGAAAGCTAACCCTACAGGGTATCTATGGTCCAAGTATGAATGCTTTCTGATGAGTGGTTGTCAAGATATGGACTTCTAGAAAACTTTAAGTGTGACGCGCACGGGAACGGGAACGCACACGGGAACGGGAACGTGGACGACCGGGGTGACTGCAATAGCAATAGAGTGCAGTCGAGCTAAAAACCCAAAGAGGACAAGAAAATATATAATAATGTTAAATTGTTGACCAGTATGCATGAATAACTTTATTATGTGCCCATGTCATTGAAACCATAATCTGTTCCATATAACTGACGAATTTATTACATCAATAAAGAAAATGCTTTTTTGACATTTAGAGTTAGAAGCCAAAAATAATGACAAAAAATAATGACAAATGTACACAGTCTGATCTGTTACTGTATCGGAATTCCCATTTGATATATCAACAATTCTTGAAAGTCAAATAATTCCTGTTGTGAACATAATATTAGATATAAATTTATTTTGCTTTTTTCTTTTACTCTTTTTTTTCAGAAAAAGAATTTTCAGCACATCTTGAATTATAATCAGAATTTATTCATAAAATCAATCACGATTACAGGCATTTTTGAAAAAGTATTCGAATAAGATTAATTTCAATCGTAAAATCTACGATTACAGAATAATGTTTGATTGAAAAAAATTTCAATGGAATAAAAGTAATCATGATTAATGATTAAGATTAACCCAGGTCTGTTGTCCACCCTGTCATTGTTGTTACGGACATTGTCAATGACGCTACGGTTTCCTTCAAAAGTGTTAATATACACAAGAACTGAATTGTCTTAAGAGATGATAACCCTCTTGGGTGTGATTTTGAATGAGAGAGTTGCCTAAGGATGGCATGTATTGGATTAGTGAGCTGTAATCATTTGTCTACACTGCTGATAAATAAAAAGTGTGTAAAAAGACTAAAATTTGATTAAAATTTACATTTTTATTTAGTTTTAGCAGCCATCTTGGATTCCATATTTTATATTTCACAATGATATAAATCTCATTTTATATGTGTGCAACGTTTACACAATATGATACAAATATGACATAACTGGACTATATTGGGTCAGAAAACACAAGAATTTGCACTACAGGCGTTTAGTACTGTGTGGTTGAAATAGATGGCAGCCATCTTGAACTAATTTTATTGCCAAAGGGTGACAAGGTGATGTCAGTTGTGTTCATTTGTTGCATATTCATCCTCTACACCACTTATAATGTTCAAAAACATGAAAAAGAATGAAAGTTGGTTGAAAATTCAACTTTATTAAATTTAGGCGGCCATCTTGGATGCCATTTTTGTTTTACACTCACAAAAGACCATTGCGAGTATGACTCTTTCACAAAATGATACATCTGTAACAATTATTGATAAAATATGCTCAGAAAAGTTTGGATTTTGCACTATACAGGTATTGTACTTTGAAGTTTTAACAGATGATAACCCTATTGGACGCCATCTTGAATTATGAGAGTTGCCCAAGGATGACAAAGTGGCATCAAGTGGATTCTTGTTTCTGAAGGTGTTGGCTGTCCTAATCAGTCAAAACATTTTCTATACACCGCAAATCCAGGTCCACCCCCGAATCTGCCAGACTATAATGGATTTTGCTTAATATAAGTACCCCTTCTGTTTTCGTTAAAAATCGTTAACCTTGACCGACATCAATACATAATAAAGCCAATTTGAAGTATGAAAGTTTCCAACGATGCGTGAAGATTTGCTTTGATTAGTTGCTATCCATAACTGTTTAATTATTTAATTCAAGGTGCTTTTAAATGTTTTAGACTCACTCAAATGATTCCTAGGTTTAGATTTTACTGATCCATTTGTAAATATTTGTTTTGTAATGGATTGAATATGTATGTGTTCTATGTATTCTATGAATGTATGATTCTGTATAATGAATGTTTAAATTGTGATAATAGTGTCTCGTAAGCCAATTATGGCTGGGTAGTCTTTAAAGTATTGTATATATATGTGATGTTGATATGTGACACTTTAATAAACTGTTACTTACCTATTAATTCAATTTATATCCATAACTGTATTTATAGATACTCATTAATCAATCTGATTTGATGATATGAATAAGTCAAATTATGGATAATTCATAAATCGTATTCTGGATGTCCATAAGTCCAAAATTGAGGCTGATTGTTGGATATCCAAAAATGGATTTATGGATATCCATAAATTTCCTTAATTCAGCTTGATTATGTGATATTGAATTATGGATATCCTAAATTGTTGAATAAATAGTAAAACGAGCCCATAGAATCTGACTTTTTAACTCGAAACTCGAAAATTTTAACTCGAAAATTGTAACTCGAAAATTTTGACTCGAAAATTTTGACTCGAAAATTTTAACTCGAAAATTGTAACTCGAAACTCGAAAATTTTAACTCGAAACTAGAAAATTTTGACTCGAAACTCGAAAATTTTAACTCGAAACTAGAAAATTTTGACTCGAAACTCGAAAATTATAACTCGAAACTCGAAAATTTTAACTCGAAAAATAGAAAAATGGCGATAGATGATCTCTTGCAGAGGAGTTAGATGATCTCTATGCTAACCAATCGAAGAAATACTCTTTAATTCGAATGACATGTACTTTCGGTTGACAATCATCGAAGATTGGGTTTATTGATTGACTAACATCCGGTTTTTTGATGTTGGTACGTGACATATATCATGTTTCTGACATGATTTGAATTCGACCTTGGGGACATAAAACTGATGTAATATTTATGCAAATCACATGTAACCTTGATATTTTTATGTGTGTCATTGATGTGCTGACGCAATGTTTAAAACGCGCTTTTTACAACCAATTTCTGTGCACCACGACGATTTATATTGCGTTAATCCAAAATATTTTGAACCAAGGTCAGTGAGCGTGTTTTCCGAAAATGATACACTTTTAAAAAGGAAAGGTCATTAGTACAGAGCTGTGTCATGCGAAAAGACGTTGATTTTCCAATAATCGTTTTTGACTGGACAGTTTATCTCATTCAATCACAATGTTCTATAATAAATCTACCCTATAACTGATCTGTATCTAATTGATTGCCTCTTAAGTTTATGATAATGATGTAAATCAAGAAAAAACATTGATAAATACATTGATATAATTTCCTTTTCTCTGGAAATGACCATTTACTGCACTTGTGTTCGGATGTTAAGAACAAACTTCAATCAGAAAGAATTTGTTTGATGTGTATTTTTGACTTCCGCATTAGTACAATTTGATCTCGTGACCTAAAATATTTCATTGACAGGTCTAGTTTTCTCATGTTTGCATCACCGCTTTCGTCGTGCCTTTGTGAAATCGATTGAAGCTCACCTGAGCCGAAGTTACAGTATACCCATGCTCCGGCGTCCGTCCGTCGTCCACAGTTTCAAACATCTTCTCTAAAACCGCTTGGCCAATCAAAGCCAAACTTTATTTGAAGCATCGTTAGGAAGGAGGAATGAAAGTTTGTATGAATGGTCAAGGTCGTATGACCAAGATGACCCATCATGGCTATAAATAGCAAATTCCTGTAAAAATCTTCTAAGGCCTATGATTTTGAAACTTGCCTTGAAGCATCAGTGAATGGAGCTCTACAATTTTTTTTTTTATAAATTATGACCCTGTGGTGACCTTGACCTTTCACGACAAGGTCAACTTAGGATGCCTACGCATTTGAATGGGTAAAACTGGGAAAATGTTATTTAATGGCAGGAAACTTGCTTGAAGTGAGCAAATGGACAGAAGATTTATGTTTATGTAAAACAATTACCCCACGGTGGTTGTCTGCCAAGTTTATTGGTATATATCCCAGATCTCAGGTGAGCATTTACAGGACCATTGGTCCTCTGGTTGGTATAATCCTTGCATTGTTTGTTGTCGCCTTCTCGTGACCGACTGAAATCCGTGACATTTGTCACGACATCAGAATTAGAATAGTTTATTGGCGAAACGTCAACCTGACAATACCACACCAGGAGGATGGGGTTTGACCGGAGGGGATTAGTCCCGAGCTCTCACATGAGAAGTAAATTTAGACACACAATCATCCGAAATTTCAGCAGAGGAGATCAGAGAATCAGGGAGTTCATTCCAATCTTTAATACATTACGTAAACTTGCCCATGCAATATGATATTTTTCAGCAGCAAAAATTGAAAGTTTCATTGGAAAACTTGATATTTTTAGTATTTTTGCTCAAAACATTGATTGTGGGTACACGTTAGCCGAGGCGGTTCTAACGAGTACCCACAATCTATGTTTTGGATCAAAAACTTAAGAAAAATAGGTATACCCCTGCATACCCCAGTTTTGCTATATAAAAGTGGGGTGTAAGGGGGTATATATTGTATGGACATGTTTTCCCGATGAGTCTGGAGGAAAAAGCTATGCAAATAGGCATTTGTACTTGCTGAGGGTATATGAAATGCCAAGGAGTGCTGATTCCTACACAGCCTGTTTTTTGGGGATAAGGTCATCCGTGGGTACGGACTTAGAAATTTTGCGTTTAAGTTTTTGGTTAAAGTTTTTATAAGTCTATATATCTCTTGGTCCTGTTGATGGATAAAGTAGATACTTTGCATGTTGGTAGAATTGGTCCGAAGTTTTATGCAGTACCGTCATGACCAACCCTGGGTGACCTTGAGGTCAAGGTCATGGACTTAGAAATTTTGTGTTAAAGTTTTTGTTTTTTTATTCCGATAGTCCGAGGGCCCAATAGTCCTAGGGCCCGTTAATCCGAGGGCCCGATAGTCCGAGGGTTGTGAAGCCAAATGATTTTCAATTAAATGTATCCCACCCTTTTCATTTTCTGTCTTACAGCTGCAATTTGGTATGTTTTACAACACGTGACCTGGCGTGGCTTCATATAAAGTATTTGATATACGTTGCAAATTTATAATCGTTTGCCTCAGATTTAAGTAACCCCAATCGCAGCAGACTTGTAAATGACCAAAATGACCTAAAATAAAAAACAACACCATGGTATGTCCCACAAACTTGCATACATACTACCCATCTTGAAAAATCATTGTTTATGTTTAAACACGGTACACCGATAGCCAGGACCAGAAGAGCCGTAATATATAAGGCAAAAATGTATACATATATATCTGGCTCTTTGTTGTATTCCTTTAGGGAAACGCCCAAAAATAAACAGAAGTCAATTGCAGTCCTGTATTCAAAATCTTGGAACACAGTAAATCAGAAATGTCTAAATTGGCAGTTGTCTGTTTCTATTTGATACGATCAAAAATGACTACTTGGAGACTCAGCATCACAGAAACATTGTAAGCAATTAATCACTCATATAGGGACACTTAATATGAAACAAAGTTGGAGAATAACAACAATTAAAACTTTCAACAGTTACTAAACCTGCAAGAGCTGTCAAAACTAGCTGCCAACACTTAATTTCTTTCACGATAATATCTGATTCCACCATGTAAAAGCTGTTTTCGTGCACAAAAACAAAAATAAGCTGACTTTTGATAAAAAATAATTTGAGAATGTGATCAAGAACTTCGTCACTGTATGGGAGACATCCTGCATGTCTGGGGTCAGATCGAGGCTGCAATAAAACCAGATCTTACTTTCTTCTTAGGGCCTCAGTTTCCGTATCAGAAGGTTTATGTTTAATATTCTAAAGAATTCTGTTATTTATGAAAATGGACCTATAAAATGGTGACCATTTGACTATTTCAATTTAACAATTAGTCAAGTCAAAGAAGATGTGGCTAAATTCTTACTAAAAAAAACAATATTAATAATAATAATAGCAGCTCTGTCATACATTCACGTATCAGCGGCTCAGCTCTGTCATACATTCATGTATCAGCGGCGCATCGCTCGCGTATCTGTGAGAATTTCGAAAAGCCGAGGTCTGAAGCGTATTTTGTTCGAAGTATATACCACGTACTGTACTTGTGACGTTCCTGCTACTCGCTTTGTTAACTCTAAACTCGCTTTTTAACACGAAACTCATTTTTCTATATATTAACTAGAAACTCTCTCTTTTAACTCGAAACTCACTTTTTTAATTCGAAACTCACTTTTCTAACTCGAAACTCATTTTTCTAACTCGAAACTCACTTTTCGAACTCGAAACTCGCTATTTTAACTCGAAACTCACTTTTTTAACTCGAAACTCGATTTTTTAACTCGAAACTCACTTTTCTAACTCGAAACTTACTTTTTTAACTCGAAACTCGCTTTTTTAACTCGAAACTCGCTTTTTTAACTCGAAACTCACTTTTTTAACTCGAAACTCACTTTTCTTACCAGAAACTCGCTTTTCTTACTCGAAACTCACTCCCTACCAATAGTGACACACTATGCATACGTATCAACACACATGCCACTTATAAACACACACATGCGTATAAAATTTACGTATTAACACACATGCACATGATACTTATTAACACTCATACATACATCTGGACAAGCATACATGCGTATAAACACACATTCGTACGTCTTAACACTTACGTATTAACACGCATGGATACGTATATATTGGACATACATACATACGTACACACATACATAAAACCTAAGCACACATACATACATTTACACATACATACGTATAAACACACACACACACACACACACATTCGTACAAAATCATACTGTGGCGTTGTATTAATGTTGGTTATGCAGGAGACAGTTTATTGCTTGTAAAACTGTTATTTGTAACGCTGTTATCATCTTCCTATTGTAGCTTGAATATTATTGCAAGAAGTCGTAAAGCTTGTCCACAAAACGTAAAATGAACGTTTTCGGGTAGCACTTACTTCGGTAATTTTGCAAAACCATGTTTTTCCAGTTATCTAAATACGTGGTAATCGACTGCAACAGTTGCAAATAATGCGAGTTTTAGATAAAATTGTATAAGAAAGAAGCATAATTTATCATCTCTTCATCAGTTTAACTTCTCTTCTTTATTTAAGGTGTGGGTTGCAGCCGCAGGACAGATGTTTTTCTCTTTAAGTGTTTCCTTTGGCGGTATTATAATGTTTGGTAGCTACAACAAGTTCAAGAATAATGTTTATGGGTATGTTAAAACTTAGTCCATGATAGTCAAACCAGTCTTTTTATGTATTTTTTAAAAAATGACATAATATTATAGTAAACGCAAACACCAAACCGTATACTTATTCAACGTTTCTTACCGGTCTGCATGTATATGATCAACCCAAAATGTGCTATGGTCATGCCAATGTGTTCATGATTAAGAAATGAAATTTTCTTGGAAAATTGACCAAACTTGATATGCCGGTAATTTGAGTTAAAAGAACCCGTCAGTCGCCACCACACAAAGCAAACTTAAGGTATATTTATTATATGAGCCTGTGCGTGAGAAAACCAAAATTTGGGTTTCCGTCCAGGTCCAACACAAACTGGGCTGTACAATAACAGAAGATAGTTAGAGGCTGGAAATTTTGTATTTAGAAAGTAGAGGAATTGTACTAGCCGAGTAGCGAAAACAAAGGTGCTGATCAGCTTCGCAATTACTGCGAAGCTGATCTGCGCCTTTGTTTTCGCCTATGCAGATTGTTGGTTTTCCCATGCGGCGGCTCATTTATTATATGCCTTTAATGTATTTTCTCGTTGATTTTATAGCTGTACGTGATTTTATCTACATTTTTCCATTCGTTTCTTTTACAGGGACGCGTTGCTGATCAGTATCATGGACGTCGTCACTAGTATTATCGCTGGCTTTGTCATCTTTACAACGTTCGGCGGTATGGCGAAGAAAATCGGCGTTGACGTCGAGGACGTCGCTAAAGGCGGGTACGGACTGGCGTTCGTGGCGTACCCAGAGGCTCTGTCGAACCTTCCACCCTCCCAGTTGTGGTCGATACTGTTTTTCTTCATGTTGTTTACCCTTGGGCTTGACAGTGAGGTAAAACACATGAGCCTGTGCGTGAGAAAACCAACAATTTGGGGTTCCGACCAGGTCTGACACAAACCAGGCTGCACAGTCACACAATAAAGCTAGAAGCTTGAAATTTCGGATTTATGAAGAAGAGGAAGTGTACTATCCTTGTAGCGAAAACAAAGGCGCTGATCAGCTTCGCGGTCACCGCGAAGCTGATCTGCGTCTTTGTTTTCGCCTATGCAAATTGTTGGTTTTCTCATGCACAGGCTCACATTTCTTAAAAATGTATCCACTGTGAATATTTATAATAGTCCGACTGTCCTGATCATTTTAGTCTTTGTAAATGGTCGTCAAAATGTTATTCGAAAATCGACAGTGTCGCTTAAATAGATCAGACGTGTTCCATTGAAGTCTAGCAAGTGCTTGTTCCATCAATTTTTGAAACATTGCAGGACTACTCGTTAAGCCCATTGGCATGTATGCATATTCATACAAGTTTGGTGCAGAAAGCGTTCTTCGAAAGAATCAAATGAATTAAGCCTTTGTTTTCTGAATATTTTAGGTATTAAATGTATCGGCGTTTCTTCCAAGCAAATTTTGCACAAAACTAAAGGAAAACGCATATTTAGGAAAAAGTATAGTCCTCATCAGAGGGGGATTCTGTGTTTTCCATGATTTGCTGACAATCCATTTCTATCCACCCTGTTGAGGAATAATACCAACATTACGTAAACATGCCCATGCAATATACAGGGATATTTTAAAGTTGTAAACAATGAAAATTTTCAGTAGAAAAGATTTGACATTTTTCTTATTTTTGCTCAAAACATAGATTGTGGGTACACGTTAGAACCGCCACATCAATTTTCAGTATACTTCTATTGGACAAATTGCTGAATTTCCCATTTTTTGTGACAAGATCTTTGATGCTTCTGCAAAAAGAACAATTCTGACAATGCTATGAAATAAAATTTTCCAAAATAAAAGAACTGATCTTTTTATTAGAGTTTTAAAATGTATCATATTTTCTGGGACACCCTGTAGATTTTTATTAAGAACGTAATAGTCGATTTGCTTCATATTAAATAATTTGATTAGATTAATTTGGTTTGGTTCTAAAAGCACTTTTAGTTTCATAATAATTTCCTGATTGATGAGAAGGCAAGATTGGCTATATTAATTATTACGTCAACCACTGACGTCATTAACACTTTGCCGCGAAAAACTTTCTTGTTTAATTAACAGAGTTTACTGTAACATTGATATTAGACCTCACACGTCTACCAAAGCATCGCGTTGTTTTGAAAAATTTTACGGTTTGTACTTTCCAATTGCGTCCACTATAGTCCTCACGCCAAAACTTATTATTCGTGCCTGGATTGGCTATATTTAGTGTTACGTCAACCGCTGACGTCATTAACACTTTGCCGCGAAAAACTTTCTCGTTTAATTAACAGAGTTTACGATGTAACATTGATATTAGACCGCACACGTCTACCAAAGCATCGCGTTGTTTTGAAAAACACTTGGAGCATTTTACAGTTTGTACTTTCTGATGGCGTCCACTATAGTCATAACGTCAAAGCTTATTATTCGTGTCTGGTTCCGTATTTCTTTCGCAAACAGTACAACGCGGATCAGCTACTCAGTTACCGTGCCTTAGATCAGTTGCTTTGCTTTCATACATGTATATAGTAAACCCCATCTAATTCTGCCAGTAATTTTATATTACTGACCGTTCCAATGCGATGCTTCTGTTGTGCTTCTTATTGTTTTATATTTTGGTGGTGAATAGTTGTGCTGTTTGCACCTTATGTACGTATTCATATATTCAGTTAAGTTCGAGTAACTGAGTGGCCGCCTACTGGGTTATAGCTGCTCACTTGGCTTACGATATATACCCTTAGTATAAGTACCTTATTGTTAATTTAGTTTTCCCGACTTGTTTTTCGGAGTGGGAATTTCTCTCTGATGCGCCATGACCTGATTATTACCTATTGTTACCTTTCCATTCCTTATCACTGTTCAGCTTAGCTTCTTTCGAACGCGATTGCCACACCGCGGATCCTCTAATTTTATGTTGTAGGTTCAGGTGAGCTAGGTTTCTTCGTCAAAGATCACACGTCCTACAGTATTAGTATTGTAACACATCTGGTGTTCTTTGTTGAAATGGCAGATGGTTGTGCAATGAATAAAATTAAAAATTTTCGCAGATCCCCACTTAAATTAAAGGAATATATATTACAAATAGCGTATGATCTTTCAAAAATACTTTTTGACAACATATAAAACAACATATAAACGTTATTTGAGCCGTCTCATGATAAAACCAACAATCTTATATGCAAAACCAAAGGCGCAGATCAGATTCGCAGTAACTGCGATGCTGATCAGCCCTTTGTTTTTTGTTACACGGATAGTACAATCCTACTTATATCCAAAATTTCAATCATCTAGCATTCTCTTATGCTTGTGCAGCTCATTTTGTGTCGGACCCTTTTGGAAACCACAATGTTGGTTTTCTCATAACGCGGCTCATTTGTTGATTACTTATTTCCAGTTCGCTCTTCTCGAGACTACAATGACGTGTATACAAGACGAATACCCAAAACTGCGGAAATATAAGAGCTACATGTGTGTAGGATTCGGTGTCGTCCTTTATCTGCTAGCGTTGCCATGCGTTACACCGGTGAGTATAGTAATGCATTAATGCTAACATAAATACATGTAACCAGGCTTATAGCTCCCGGACGATTGGAGTAGACATACGTCACAGGTTTACCGTTATATACTCATCAAAAGAAGTTTTGCACCAGTTAATATTTTTCTCATTTTAAAATAATGTCTAGTATAGATATTTTTTCAAATAAACTTTTAAAGGGCTGGACTTTCTGAATGACAAATCAATATTTATTCTTCAAAAGATTTAATAAAAATATGCAAAAATGCATGTTTTTGAAAACACCAAAATTTGGGATGCAGCAAAAAGCCCACATCTTTATTTCTGGGCTTCCAAACCCGAACTCGTTTCACATCCTCATTCAGGATACTGAAAGCAATCGTTCAAACCAAAAAAAAAAAAAAAAAAAAAAAAAAAAAAAAAAAAAAAAAATTGATTAATTTTTTTTAACTGAAAATTGGAATTTTCAATTTTTCCTAAAATCGTTTCCGCAACAATTTTTGGTCTTATCACACACATTATCAAACTCTTTCAGACTGTGCAAATTCGAAAAGCTAACTTTAAAATTTGTTAGTTAAAATGTCACTTTATATGAAAAAATCTAAATGGTGCAAAACTTCTTTTGATGAGTATACATATGAATGAACAAAACAATCTATGATGGGGTTGAGGCCGAGACAAGGAAATCTCAGGCAAGTTTTCAGATGAATATTCAAGTCTCATCCGAGGCTCTGCCGAGGATGAGACTCGATTAATCTGAAAACGAGCCTGAGATTTCCTTTTTAAGGCCTCAACACCATCATTGATTATTTTTCTCACCCATCACTTTAAAAAAAAAATAACCCTGAATAGGCTTCATGTGCTGTTTTCTGTTTTGGCAGCCATTTTGTTTTTACATGAAACAATATGCAAATTAACCAGTGAAAAAATATATAAAAAATATAATAATTTTATATATGCACTAACATTCAATCAGCACTTTGTTTTGTGCATAAGATTCTCAGCAAAATTAAATTTTGAGATTTTTATCAACGCAACAGACTACAATTACTCCTGTAAACTTCCTGAAATTAACATCTCCAAGTTTATTTTTGTCACTGACAGTTGACACCTGGCTTATCATTTCCTTATATGGAAGTACACATGAAGATGTACATTTCTATTGGCTAAATACAGAAATGATTGGCATTTTGAGACAGCTAAAATTTACTAGTACTGAGACAGAAGTATCTCGGACAGCCACACAAAGGGATATGCTTGTCTGATGGGTGAGAAATGAATTTCTTATTGCCACACTTTTTGCCTGGGTGATAAAATTGCATCTCACCCAGGTGTTCTCACCCAGGCTAAGTGCGCCAAAACAATTACGCAAAACCTTGAAATAAACCAGATTTGGGGGGTTGTTGTGCAAGAAAAAGAATCTAATATGGTGTTTTTTTCTAGATGGAAGTTTCCAACCCTCGGGATGACCGTGCTGAGCGGAACCTCGGCGGAGCCTCGGTTCCGCTCAGCACGGTCATCCCTTGGGTTGGAAACTTCCATCTAGAACAGAACCCCATATAAGATTCTTATAGTATTTGACCAATAGGAACAGGCGTGTCATCCATATTCTGTGACGAAAATCTACTCCAATCGTTTGGGAGCTATAATCAGGCTACTGAGTCACTACTGACAATCACGTGGTATTGTATACATACAAACCGATAAATGATCGGTGACACACACTGCAATTGAGAACGAAGTTGAGGTTAGGTTTTCGAGTTTTCTCTTACTGCGCTTCTTCTACTGACTACTGATAGATAGGTGCATTCAATGCAGAAATTGAATATTTATTGAAAAAAAGTAACATTAGAAATCCCGGTTATTTCGTTTTCGCAAACACTTCAATGTTATTGTGTTGGAAGCACTATATGTTCATGGGGCGGAAGTGTTTGCGAAAACGAAATAACCTGGATTCCTTATGTTACTTTCATCCAATAAATGTTCCATTTCTGCACTGACTGCACCTATCTATCAGTCAATAGAGTAAATGGTATAGGAGAAAACTCAAATTTTTTTATCTCAACTTCGGGCAGGATTGCATTGTGCGTCACCGATCATTTATCGGTTTGTATGTATACAATACCACGTGTTTCTCAGCTGTGTGAGTAGAAACCAAAATCCGTCTCCACTTGGTCAAATAAATAATAAACCCCGATGAACGTTTGCCTCATGTTTCAATGGGTGTAGTGCCTCTTGTGATCTGGTCAAATATAAACTCTGATGAATGTTTGCCTCACTTTTCACTGGGTGTAGTGCCTCTTGTGATCTGAGGTGCGTGTCTCTTATTTCTCTTTTGTTATTTTTACGTTTACTTAATTAAACGGTGCATCCTGTTCAATAGAAATTTGGTAAAACCAGTCACTGACTATGAGAGCAAATTTTTCTCCATTCGGCATAACGCCCACTCATTTGTAAAACGCATGTTCCTTTAGTGCTGTAGAGTGCATTAAGGTTGCACTACTATAAATATTTACTCATTATGCAAGCACCGCCTCTTTTGGGGAGAGCATTCTCACACCCACTAAACGGTCAATTTGTACACCGTCGGAGTGAATCGTATATATAATTTGACCATTTTCCGGAGTGAAAGTTGACCTGGTAAACAAACCGTAAAAAAGGAGAAAGAGTTAAAGTAACGTAAGTTTATTTTGTTATTTTACTTTTGTTTAAAAATCCGAGAATGTCATATGATGGGTATTTGAATAAAGATCATACACGCACAAAAGCACATCCAAAAGCTTATGCATTTTACCAAAATCATTTTCGGCGTGGAAAATACCTACGTGAAAAATGTTGCATCGAGATGAAATGCAACCTGGCATTCCAATCTAAACAGTCTGGCTAGGTTTTTATATGCCAGGGATGCCAATAATATTGGGAAATAATTATTAATCATGCCGTTTTGGAAATCATGCGTTTGTATAATATGCGGAAGGGCCGTATTTCCAAAGCGTACTAATTGACCAGCGGAGCCCAATTTAACTAATAGAAAAATGTGTTTGAAATGTTTAAGCGTTTTTCATGAAACATATCAAACTCCAGAACTGAAATATAGTTGATTATTAAATATATGTTATAATTCAAATAAAAAAAAAAGAAAAATGACACGAACTTTTAAGAGAAACGTTCATTGTACTTCCCTTTGAGACTCTGCATGTCTTTTTATGTTTATATCTGGAGGTGTCATATTTTATCAGGCAAGAAATTTGGTGAGAAAAAACGAGGGAAAAGATGCTTACCTTGCAGGAATTTATTTTTTTCTTATTTGTGTACCATTTGACAGCTTGGTGTAAAATTTGACAATTGGAAAAATATTATAGCTGTTATGTACCTCCCAGGTTCGGATTGGCAAGTGCAGCTGGTACCACACTATTGGTGGGCAAGAGCCCAATAAATACAATTGCGATAAGGAATATGAGCCGTCTCGTTAGAAAACCTTTTTCAGCGTAGCTGATCAGCATGTCTTTTTTCGATACAAGAAAGTCCAATTACTTCGCTTTCTATACTGTCAGACATGTAGCCCAATTAGTTTTCTTTCTATATTAGAAGTACTCAATACATAGCCATCTTCTGTGAGTGTACAACCTGATCCGGTCAAAATGCCCAAACCGCATTTTTGCTCATTTGATGAGTAACTCTCGGCACCTTGAGATATTTTTAATTAGACGTCAGAACTCTGCAAACTGTGAGTGAACGAGATACTGAGTAACCAGAGTGTAGGTTAGCCTGTGGCTTCTTTCAAATTTCCAGTACACTGATTTCAATGGCAATCCACAGGAAAACAGAGAAATAACATAGATAAAAAATAGTTTACAAATTTCGGTCTTTGCTTTTACTATATTGGAATGTTTTTTTTTTTTGTTTTTTTGTTTTTTTTTTTCGCTTTGCATGCAATATCTGGATTATACTTAATCATTTGCTCACAGTATGAAATAATTGGTTGTCGTGTCGGCCGGTATGTGAAAATAGGGTTTTATGATAAAAATAGACCCCCACAAATGCAAAGAATGCTATTTCTATGGTTCTTCTTTGCGCTACTACAACGTCTACTGGTCGAACGTATAACAATTGTACTTGATTTTAAAAGAAGATATTATATAGATAGATGCATCTGGGAATACAGCTGTATATTTTATTCTATTCAAAATTCTAAAAATCATTTTACCACAATCTGAGGGGGAAACGGCTCTTAAACACTTTACTCCTTTATTTTTAACGATTTGTTAAGTCCCGATGCCATTCGAATTTAAGCAGGAATAATAAATCAGATTCTTTGATGGGATATTTATGCCCCCAACTTTGAAAAGTTGGAAGGGCATATTGCTTTCGGCTTGTCTGTTTGTCTGTATGTGTGTGGGTGCGTCTGTTAACTTTTGAACCATGAATGCTAGGGTTTTGAAATTTCATATGCACATTCCTCATGAAAAAATAGTTGACCCGTATTTTTTTTCATATCCGAGTTATGCCCCTTTTCTGAGTTATGTCCCTTTGAAAACAAAATTTGAAAGGCTTGTGTGCAAGATATCTCAAGAAGTATTTAAGCTAGAGCCTTCATATTTGGTATATTGGTTGGGGCTGAGGAGTAGATTACCTGATTAACTTTGAGAACTTTACCGCAAATTTTGACAAAATTATGGAATTTTGAAAGTTTGCTTATTTTTTTCCACTTTTCAGTGAAATTTGAAACTTTAAACTGAGAATGCTAGGGTTTTGAAATTTCATATACATATTCCCCATGAAAAAAATAGTGGACACATATTTTTGTTCATGCCCAAGCTATGCCCCTTTTCTGAGTTATGTCCCTTTGAAAACAAAATTTGAAAATCTTGTGTGCAAGATATCTCTAAAAGTATTTTAGCTACAGCCATCATATTTAATAAACTGGTTTTTGCTGAAGAGAAGATCACCTGATTAACTTTTGATAACTTCATCTCATATTTTGACAAAATTAGGCAATTTTGATTGATTTTTCCAATTTTCGGTGAAGTTTGAAATTTTTCGAGGGTGAATGCTAGGGTTTTGAAATTTCATTTACAGATTCCTCATGAAACAATAGTTGACCCGTAATTTTTTCATGTCCGAGTTATGCCCCCTTTTTGAGTTATGTCCCTTTGGAAGCAAAATTTGAAAATCTCATGTGCAAGATATCTCAAAAGTATTTTAGCTAGAGCCTTCATATTTGGTATACCGATTGGGGTGGAGAAGAAGATCACCTGATCAACTTTTAAGGACTTTAATTCAAAGTTTGACAGAATTACGGAATTGTGAAATTTTAACTCCATTTTTAAGTGTGCATCTGTTATCACTGTTAGTCCTCAAGTTTGCTATTTGTGCCCAGGTCTACTATGTTTGCATACATGATTTTCATAAAAAAATAATGAAATAAATGAATCACATAAACTGTGCCAGGTTAGAGGCAAGCATACAGTTGGGGGCATAGTGTTTTACAAACACTTATTTCTAGTCAATCTGAAAAACAGGTGATTTGTAGCTTTTTGAATGCATCATTTTGCTTTTTTAAACCTTATACTTGTGACTCTAACCATCATTCAAAAATACACCCATTTATCGACGTTGTTTGCTTTTTGTAGGATGGAAAATGTCAGGAGAAAAGCATTTGAATGCGACACGTGTAAGAAGCAGTACACCCGGTTTAAGCCCGCCAGTAATTTTATATTACTGATCGTTCCAAGGCGATACTTCTGTGGTGGTTCTTAATGTTTTATGTATTGGTGTTTAAAAGTTTTTGTTCTGTTTGCACCTTATGTGTGTTTCATATTTTAGTTAAGTTTGGGTAACTGAGTGGCCACCTATTGGGAAATTAGCTGCTCATTCGGCTTACTATATGTTTTCATGGTATGAGTACCTGATTGCTCTTTTAGTTTTTTTCCCACCTTGGATTTTGGAGTGGAAATCTCTTTCTGATTGCGCCTTTTCCTGATCTTTGCCTACTTGTACCTTTTAATTATTTTAATCTTTTCAACGTTCTTTTTGCGAATTTCCTTGGTGGCTGACGACAGCGGTCTTGATAATCGATCATCTAACCATTGTCGCTCGTTCAAACGTGGCAAAACCAAGTTCTGCTTGTGGGTGTGTCTTTAGGTTTGGCCAAACCTATACCGAATGTTTCATCTCTATATAGTAGAAATAATCTTGAAAGGTACGAACTGAATAAAGAATATCTAATCGTGAAAACACAATTAAATAAAAATTGTTAATTTCGAAGTACTACATACTAAATGCTGTAGTCGTAGTTTGTTCTCGTTACTATAGTGTAACGCAGTCAGTGGTGGCCAATAAAATCAAAACCCCACTTTAAGGCAGTGTAAATGAGAAAGAATGTCGAAGAGTGAGACACGTCAGTTATTGTGGCTGGATTAATATGTGTCAAATTGGACGCTCCACTGTCAAATAGCACACCTATAAAATCTAAGCGTTAAGTTAAAGAATGCTAAAATTTCTCGCGCTTGATACTCATATTTATCGTGCATACACATCTATACTACATTGTAAATATACTGACAACCACTTAATATTAGATACCTGGTTGTACTGACCACCATTCAGTCACTTCCATGAGTTTGCAACAGAAAAAAGCAAGAAAATCTTATGATATCTAGACGTATGAAACTGATAGTATGTAAGAATAGTAGCTTATCATAAACATACACGAAATACAATGTAGCGAAAATACTGATGACCCGAATTTAAACTAGGCCAAATAGCATTGCAAATGTCATAAGTTAAATTGTACACCACTAGTCAATTGGTACGCTCGCAAAAATTTGGACCCATTCTCAAAACTGAGGGCAACCCTTTCAAATTTAATGCCTTGAATTGAAAGAGTATTCATAAATCTTGGTATTTCGTTGCTAAGATGTTTTTGGGACTGTTAAAAAAGCTTTCCTCAGACAATTTTAGCTCGGTCTAGATTTTAAAATTAAAATATTGTATACGCCAAAAATGATAATTACATAATCTTGTGACTTTTTTATGAAGTCTCGGTGTCTTAGAAGCCGCAAATTTATAGTCCATCATATGACATTTTCGGATTTTGTATAAAACTAAAATAGAAGAAGTTATCTTACTTTGATTGCGATAGTCCTGATGTTTCCGTCCTATTTATACCGGTCAACTTGTACTCCGGAACTGGTCAAATTATTTCATAATTGTACGCCTTCGGTGTACAAATTGACCGTTTACCCGGCGTGATTCTGCCACACAATAAAACTTTTCTGGCTGCTGATTATTGTTATTGGTAAAAGTGAAATATTTTTGGGAAAGCTATTCAAAGTATTTAATAAAATAAATAAAATTATTTTCTAACACCATTTTCAACCTCTCCAGTGAGAAAAATATATTGCATATGGCCCACTAAAATCTCAGCTCGGAATTTACTGCGGACCAGCATTGTTTACATTGGATATGACAGTTTGCTCAAAAAAATGCCGCATAACCCCATATTTTTTTGACTGCTACTGGTAAGTAATGTTCTTGTCCGCTGAATGTTACAGTTCATAATAGTGACTTTAGCCCAGACAAACTTTGACAGGTTGGTGAAATGACCTGATTTTGCATTAGTAGCAATGGGAGGATCGAATAACTAACTAAATGTTATGAACCACTGCAGAAGCTGAGGGTGAGGTTATGGCCATGTAAAACCGGTTTAAGCCCGCCAGTAACTTTGTGTTACTGATCGTTCCAAGTCGATACTTCTGTGGTGGTTCTTTTTGTTTTATGTCTTGGTGTATAAAATTTTTTTGTGCTGTTGGCGCCTTATGTGTGTTTTCATATTTTTAGTTAAGGTAACTGAGTGGCCACCTATTGGGAAAAGAGCTGCTCATTCGGCTTACGATATGTTTCATGGTATAAGTACCTGATTGTTAGTTTGGTTTTTTCCCACCTCGGTTTTTGGAGTGGGAATCTTTTTTTGATTGCGCCTTTTCCTGATCTTTGCCTACTTGTACCTTTTTTTATAGTAGTACTACCTTAAAGCTTCGGGCCGTTTTGACAGTCTTCGTCTTAAAATGGTATAACTTAATTAAATAAAAAAATATCAACAAAATGCAGTCATCTGACCTCGAGGTTGTAAAACTTTTTTCATGCTCAGCTCAGCTCATAAATGTTAAAATGCCAACAATTGTTGGCATTTTATCATTTATGAGCAGGATAAATTACTAGATTTTTAGTTTTGAACCTGAATCTCGCAGCAATCTTGACTATTTTAACATCTATGAGCAGTTGAAATTTCATGCTTAGCTGAGCTGAGCTTGAAAATAGTTTTATAACCTTGAGGCCAGGTTTCATGAGCCAAAGTTCATAAAAGGATGCGTCCCAGTTTACCCACCTGACTCTATCGTTATTGTTTTGCAGGCTGGGGATTACATTGTTACATTAATGGACAGTTATGGGGCTGACTTTTCTGTACTATTCGTCGCAGTTTGCGAGTGTATTGCTGTCATGTGGGTCTACGGTAAGTACTTGGGTCATGCATTACGAAAACACCCATGCCGCGATAAACAGGTCCCTTTTACAGCGGAAAGTGAACATTTTCTGTTGAATATTTTTGATATATAGTATGCTCGAAACATAGATTGAGACTCTTGGTGAGTCCATACTAACGAGTACCCATAAACCATCCGTGGATGCAAAAAAAAAAAAAAAAAAAAAAAAAAAAAAAAAAAAAAAAAACGACGACCCTTTATACCCATGTACACCGTGCAAGTGTGGGAATTGTATGTGTAAAAATACAAATCTACAATAAAATATTCAAATTCAGTGATGCATTTGAGCATGTCTTCTTAAAATGCAATGATTCGCTTTTTCATGATTTGAACGCACATGTATGTTATAGCACTACCCATTGAATATAATCGCTAAAAACCATAGCACTAAGTACTATTATTGCATAAATACCCGTGTCACACGATATTAACAACCGTTTATTAATGAAGAGAAAGCCATGCATCAGTATTGCAATTCACGCGCGCACGTGCTGTTAATACATGGCTTTTACTTATGCTCGTTACCGGGCGCCACGCAAAGCATGCGCTAGTAATGAGAAACTGAAGTCCGCCGGGAACGAGCATTAAAACGAAAGTTCTTACGCGTATGAAAATGTGATGAGGCTGTAAAATATAGTGCACAATATTTCTTTCGTTTCTGCACCTTATTTCTTTCGTTTCTGCAGAATTTATACAATAATAGCGATCAAAAATGATTTTGTCATTTATTAACATTCGCTAGTTCCCTCGAGGAGTATTGAAAACCTCGGGCTACGCCCTCGGTATTCAACACTCCCCTCGGGACCTAGCGAATGTTAATGAATGGAAAATCATGTTTGATCCCTATATTGACTTAGGATTGTCAAGTTATGTAAAATGAGGAACTGCCACTCCGATATTTCAACGGGTAAACAAGTTGAAAACCAAACTTGTTGGTTACAACATCAACAACCGCAAACTTTGGAACAGACTTTTCAGTAATGAATACATTCTTACAAGATCCGACAAAGTAAACACATACATGTGAAATACAACACACCAGGAAAACATGTCCGTGAAATGTATACCCCCTCATACCCCATTTTATATAGAAAAAACGGGGGTTTACAGGGGTATACATATTTTTCCTATTTTTGCTCCAAAACAGAGATTGTGGGTACTCGTTAGAACCGCATCGGTGAGGCGGTTCTAACGTGTATCCACAATCTATATTTTGAGCAAAAATGCTACAAATATATATATAAAAAAAAATCAATTTTTAAAGCTAAAAAATATCTGTTTATTGCATGGGCAAGTTTTCGTAATGAGGGTGCAGCTACAAGCCAAACTTGTTTATTCCTAGAATGTTTATTGCATGGGCAAGTTTTCGTAATGAGGGTGCAGCTACAAGCCAAACTTGTTTATTCCTAGAATGCACAAAAACAATGTGGGCGCCTGCGCAGCAAACAAACGACAACAATCTTAAACTTGGGAACAAACTTTTCATTATTAGAGCCGCCTCATGAGAAAACCAACAATCTGCATATGCGAAAACAAAGGCGCAGATCAGCTTCGCAGTAACTGCGAAGCTGATCAGCGCCTTTGTTTTCGCTACACGGATAGTACAATTCCTCTACTTTCTAAATCCAAAATTTCTAGTCTATAGCATTCTTCTGTGCTTGTACAGCCCGGTTTGTGTCAGACCTGTTCGAAAACCACATTGTTGGTTTTCCTACGAGGCGGATCATTATTCACAGCATCCTCCGAGTTTCCTGGCAGTAAGCTTGTACCTGTGCTAAACAAATGGGTGCCGCGGCAAGCCCCACAATGTTTGATACCCAGTACAAGTATTAAAACATGACAAACAATTTATCATATTGGTATACGGGGAGCAAACAAAAACATGATATTGTATAACTTTAAGTTGTATACATGTACCTGAGAAAAGAGCGTGTGGGTGTCGCTTCAAAGGCTCTCCCTGTTTCGTTCACATCAGCCGCGAAAAAATCATTCGATAATGTGGGTGTGGGCAGCAAACAAAATCTTGTACACTGAGCCTTGAAAAAAAGTTTAGCAATAACACATCCAGGTATACCTGTAATGCACCAGTCATTTGTAACCCCCACCACACACACACACACACATTACTTACGGGGAAGGGTGGGGGATAGCCGGGCTAAAGTGCTGGGCAATTACTTTTTGTCCCCACAGTGCAGGGGAAATGATGGGGTTTTGACATAAGGATCCTTACCCCAGGAAAATTTTCTTTTGCAAAGGGCAGGGCAAAGAGGAAAGTTCTGACCTCCAGTTTGTCCCCTGGGGTGGGGCTTATAGCAGGTCACTTAAAGCTGTAAAGTCATAATCCCTGCCCTTCCCCGTAGGTGGGGGAGCAGTGGTTACAAATGACTGATCGTTGCATAGAACGTGTATAAGTCCAACGCCAAGTACAAGTATAGAAATGTTTAGAATACAAGCCGATTCGAGTAAAAAGTATTTAAAGTGTAATGTTTTGCTAGACATTGGTTTGATTTCTTCAAAATCCAAGGCATACATGCAATATACAGAGATTTTTAAAGTTGTAAAAGAAAATGAAAAATTTCGGTAGAAAAGTTTTGATATTTTTCTTATTTTCGCTCAAAAGATAGATTGAGGGTACACGTTAGAGCCGCCTCGGCTAGACGGTTCTTACGAGTACCCACAATCTATGTTTTGGAGCAAAAATAAGAAAAAATAGTGTATACCCCTGCAAACCCCAGTTTCCCAATATAAAAGTGGAGTTTAAGGGGGTACGTTTTGCATGGACATGTTTGCGTTTATAATGCTTCTGCCACAGTCTCTCTGAGGTTTCCTCAGCCGTTAAAAATCGCAATACATGTATATGATAATATACAACCGGCAGGAGCCTTTAAACTTATAGATAAGATAAGATAAGATAAGATAAGATAAGATAAGATAAGATAAGATAAGATAAGATAAGATAAGATAAGATAAGATAGAAAATTTTATTATAGTGACATGTGTATGTAATACAGAAAAATGAAAATAAAGTGTTTAACACCCGGCCGCATTGGGCCTATATGTCGCTTATCATCTAAATATTAAGAAGATGACAAATTATTGTTAATTTTAGTCCAAAATTTAAAAAAGCTTATACTTGTAGTCGGCAGACTTTTCTTCATAATTGCCGGCATGTAACTTCCTCAGAGACGACGTTTTATAAACCGAGATGTAGAATCATCCAGACTAGCAAAAAGAAGGATCATGGTTGAATCATGGTTATTATCATAGATAATAATTTATACTGGGGATAACGCTTTATTGGAGGGACGTAAATAAGTATCAGATCTTGGATTTATGCTACTATATGAGCCACCTCATGGGAAAACCAACAGTCTGCATATGCGAAAACAAAGACGCAGATCAGCTTCGCGGTAACCATGAAGCTGATCTGCGCCTTTGTTTTCGCTACTCGGATAGTACAGTTCCTCTACTACTTAAATCCGAAATTTCAAGCTTCTAGCTCTTTTCTGTGCTTGTACAGGTCGGTTTGTGTCGGACCTGTCCGGAAACCACATTGTTGGTTTTCCCACGAGGCGGCTCATATGTAGATTTTTGGCAGATTATGAGTTTTCCAATTTTATTATACAAAAGCGTGTCGAAGCAATACATTCTGCTATGAAAATAATCAGATGCAAAAACATCCATCAAAATTGCTGACCAAGCATCTTATGAGCCGCAGCATGAGGAAACCAACAATCTGCATATGCGAAACCAAAGGCACAGATCAGCTTCGCAGTATTAACCGCGAAGCTGATCAGTGTCTTTGTTTTCGTTACACGGGTAGTTCTATTAATCTACTTTTTAAATCCAAAATTTCCAGCCTCTAGCCATCTTCTGTGCTTGTACAGCTCGGTTTGTGTCGGACCTGTTCGTAAACCACACTGTTGGTTTTCTCATGACGCGGCTCATATTGAAAACTGGCTGTTTTTTATTTTTTTATTTTTTTCGCGCAGCCCCTCCGCGATTTCAACGTAAAACATGCAAACAACCCAAACCTGTTGATTATTAGCAGATGGAAAATGAGCCTGTGCGTGAGAAAACCAAGAATTTGGGTTTCCGACCAAGTCCGACTCAAACCGGTCTGTACAGTGACAGAAGAAGGTTAGAAGCTTGATATTTCGGATTAAAATAGAAGAGGGGTTGTACTATTCGAGTAGCGAAAACAAAGGCGCTGATCAGCTTCGCAGTTACTGCGAAGCTGCTCTGCGTCTTTGTTTTCGCATATGGGAATTGTCGCTTTTCCCATGCAGCGGCTCAAATATTAATGTGGGTGTATGGGCTTAAAAACAAAAAAAATCGCAATGTTTGAAACTGGCAAGTGGATGTAACTGCAACCCAAGCATTTCTGGTAAATACAAAACAAGGTGGGCGCCTGAGTACAAAACGAACGGCAACAATAGAAAACCTGGGCACAAACATTTGAACCATCGCATGAGAAAATCAACAATTTGGGTAGTACAATTCCTCTTCTTCCTAAATCTGAAATTTGAAGCTTCCAACGATCTTCTATAGCTACACATGACGCTTTGTGCCAGACACGTATGCGGAAACCCCGAAGATCGGGTTTCTCGCGTCGCGGCTCATATTGTATTAAAGTATACAAAGTTTACCTTAGGGAAGCATGTGTGTGTCACTTCGAAGCCATTCCCAGTCAGAATTGCTTAGCTAAGCAGAATTGCCTAGCCTGACATTTGAGCCTATGGGTGAGACAACAAACAATTTGGTTCTTCGACCAGGTCCGACACAATCTGGTCTGTGGAGTCACGGAAGCAGGCTAGAAGCTTGAAATTTCGGATGTAATAAGAAGAGGAATTGTTCTATCCGTGTGACCGAAACAAAGGCGCTGATCAGCTGTGCAGTTACTGCACAGCTGATCTGCGCCTTTGTTTTCGCATGTGCAAATTGTTGGATTTCTAGTGCGGTAGCCCATTTGTAAGCCCTGTATACATGTACACTGAGCCCTTGATCAAAGTTTAGACAATTACGCTTGGAAACCACGACTTTTCGTCGAAAACCAATTGTCGAATGGACGCTTGATAGGATACTACATTTGGTCGTCGAAAGAATTCGTCGAATTGTTTTTGTCGAAATTTCGTCGAATTCGGTCGAAAACTCGTCGAAAAGATGTTGACAAAATGAGATGGTAGCAAAACGAAAGTAGCTACACTATACGTACACATGTATACATGTAAAGTCCCGCGTCTAGCCGTACTGAAGTATAGAAATGTTTGGAACACATGCCAATACGCAAAATGTATAATATTATACATTGTATTATGTATTTTCTGTATAATGATACTGGTTCGAGTTCTGCAAAATCCAAGGCATACTTCTGCAACAGTCTTTCTGAGGTTTTCTTTGCCGCAAAAAAGTTTGATATATGATATATATCCAACCGGCATGAGCCTTTAAACTTATATCTACAGACATGTATGTTAACTTTTGATTAATTTACCTTTCAGGTGTGAGAAACTTTGTTCGGGACGCCAGCTACATGTTGGGGCACCCTCCCGCACCCAAAGTTTTCTGGATAGTATGTTGGGCTGTAATAGCCCCTCTTCTCATTGGAGTAAGTACTATTAACCCATAATATATGAGCCGTCTCGTGGGAAAACCAACAATGTGGTTTCCGAACAGGTCCGACACAAATCGACCTGTACAGTCACAGAAAAGAGCTAGAAGCTTAAAATTTCGGATTTAAGTAGAAGAGGAAATGTACTATCCGAGTTGCGAAAACAAAGGCGCTGATCAGCTTCGCGGTTACCGCGAAGCTGATCTGCGCCTTTGTTTTCGCATATGCAGATTGTTGGTTTTCCCATGAGGTGGCTCAATGATGAATGGACTTGCCCATCATTATCATTTGGGAGAGTCCACTACCCCGTTTTAATGGGCAACAGGAGTGATTTTGGTTTTTAATTTCATTTTTTGACGAAATTCCTCTATGCAGAACGCGGCGTCCCATCTGGGGTTATTCTGTTTACATATTGGTAGCTTGATGCTCCGAGAGCATATAATTATTTATATATTTTGCGTTTAACAACTTTGATTTTTACTGAGAACATAAATCGTGGGCACAATTAGGAGCCTCCTCGTCGAGGCAGTTCTATCTATATTTTGGAACAAAAATAAGAAAATATATCTCCAAGTAAACCACAGTTTATCTATATAAAACTGGAATTTAAGGGGTAACACACACGTAAACCATATTTTATCTTGAAAGAAGGGATTTAAGGGGTAATACTTGTCATGGACATGTTATCCGGATGATACTCGAGAAGCCTCATTTCTTCAAGTTCATAATTGATCACATTGATTTCTATTTTTTAGGCTCTGTTTATCTATCGAATGGTGAAATACAACCCGCCAGAGATCACGAAAGGTGTCCCCTACCCCCAGTTTGCTCAGGGAATCGGCTGGGCATTGACTTCTGTTGTGCTGTGCCCCATACCGATATACTTTATCTACAAATTATTGAGAACGCCAGGCAGTATAATGGAGCGGTTACGGGTTATTACAAAGCCCAATTCGGAGTGGGGACCGAATGATAAACTTGACAAAAAGTCACTACAGTCACCTTACAAGATGACGGAAATGTTTGGTGTTGACAATCCGGGACATATGTAATTTTTCGTGGATTGGTCAGTACGAAAACACGCCCATGACATACGCCAATACAGAGATTTTTTTCAACATTTTAATGGAAAAATGTTGATAATTTCAATATTTTTGCTCAGCTTGATTTTTTTCGGCTTTGAAAATGAAATAATTCAATTGAAAATTTTAATAGTTTTGACAGTAAGTAAGTAAGTAAGTAAGTAAGTAAGTAAGTTCGTCGAGATGAACCCAAGTCTAAATCTTCTATTTCATGGCTGCATGCCCTCTCCAAATGAGTGTTATTATTTGTTGAAGCGAAAATTACATTCGATAAAAGATAAGATTTTCGTTAGATTGGTAAATACAGATCTGGGACCAGTTGTTCAAAACTTCGTTAGCTTCACGTCATCGTTCAGACCTCAAATGCCGACTACATAAGCAAATACACTGTTATTTTTAGTTGATAAAATGTGAGAATTTTTTGCATTCTATCAACAAAAATAACAGTGTATTTGTAATATTGTCATTTGAAATTTTAACGAATCGTTAACTAACAACATCGTTAAGTTTGACCAGCAGTTTCTAGTCCCTGGTTGCAGGTATTTTTAGTTCTTATTCGCATTCATTTTAGTTTTATTCTGATCATATCGTCAGTGGCGCTTTTATATTTTAATATTCGTCTTACTCAAATTTTAAATCTCATTTTATATACCTTTTTGAACATTTTTGATATTTGTTATCAGAATTTACTTTATTTAAGAATAAATAACATGTATATAAACACTATCTCTTTTTCATTTTACGTTGATGTGTGTCCAAAAAATTGTCTGTACAAATATAATTAGTTTTGTGTATGTAAAAATAAAAGAAGTGTTATATTATGTTTGTCTACTGGGTTTAGTTAGTAAAATCGATTGAAGTCCTCCAGTAATTTCTTCACTGACCCCTCCAAGACGGTTAAAGTTGTGATTTATCATCGTTTTCTGATTATTCTGTCAGCCTCTATGTTTAGCAAGATTACTACCTTGTTTTTGAAAAAGAGTTTGTCATCATGCCTTTCATGATTGTTGTAGAAGTGTGATCTTGCCATCCTTTCCTCTCCTGCCAGATGGCTTGGTATTCATTTCAGTTGAGCCTGTGCATGAGAAAACCAGCAATTTGGGGTTCCGACCAGGTCTGACACAAACCGGGCTGTGCAGCCACAGAAGCAGGCTAGAAGCTTGAAATTTCGGATTTAAGAAAAAGAGGGGCTATATTATCTGTGTAGCGAAATCATAGATGCTGATCAGTTGTGCAGTTACTGCACAACTGATCTGCGTCGATGTTTTCGCATACTATGCAGATTGTTGGTTTTCTCATGCAGGGGCTCAATCAGATTGTATCAGTTCCTTGATCTTCTTTTCTCGCTCATTATGAAAACATGCCCATGTTATATACAGATTTTTTGTAAAAATCAAAAAAATTCAGTTGAAAATTAATGATAATTTTCATATTTATGCTCAAAACATAGATTGTGGGTACACGTTAGAGCCGCCCACAATGTTTGGAGCAAAAATAAGAAAAAATAGGTATATCCCTGCCTACCCCAGTTTTGCTATAAAAAAAAGTGGGGTATGGGGGTTACACATAATTACATGGAAATGTTTTCCTGATGTTATGTCCAGTTTTTGCACATTCCAATTAGACTAGTAAACAGTGGTTCTACTTTCCTCAAGAATATAGGTATCTTGTACGTTACCAAAACGTTCAAAGATAGCTATACGGTCGGTAAAGGAATCGCTAAGCTGGCTAACCCGCACTCCGTTGCACTTCGTGACCTCGCTCCACTTCCTGAGGTGTCACGGAACACCGACGGGAACATCATGTGTAGTAAAGGAAGTCTTTTTCACAAATGTATATTCGTTTGTGTATTCCAAACGCCATTAAAATTCGCATATAGAGTAAAATAGGACCAAGTAAAATCATTTGGATTTTATTTGTACAACAAACGAACAAACAATTCATAAGGAAATGAATAAGTTAGCTAGGTCAATACATTTATGGTCCTAGCCCAATTTGTTATCTATTGAAACAGTATTTACATGTACATCGAAAGCTTCAAGCACTCCAGCGACGTTTCAAAAGTAAATCTGTTAAAAATCAAATGTTGAGGGAACACGTTGAGGGAACACGTTGAGAGAACTCTTACCGACTATAGCGATTTTAGATTGTCATTAGCATCAACTCATTATTTGTTTTTGTTTGTTTTATTGTTTAAAGTCCCGGTCAACAATTCAGTGATGCCAGGACGGCGCCACCGTGCTTGGGTGTAACCACTACTGCCCATACACCATCTTTCAGAAACTGTTTTTTTTTTTCTCTCAAAATCTAACTTTTCTGAAACACCTCAAGAAAATTATGACCGTGTCATCTTTTTGCAACCCATAAAATCGGTTCACCGTAATAGAATTATTGTGCCCCAAAATATTTTGAAAAGACCTTTTGCTTGTGTAAGGGAGGTAATTCAAATTGAAAAATCTGTGGAATTATTTTTAGTTTGGCGCTTAGCTATGTATACATACAATTTTGTTTTGGTTTGGTGCATTTTAAATGGAAAATAATTAATAGATTTAATAGGTACTTCTCTTGATGACATTTCACAATGGAAAAAGTCCTTTTCAAAATTATTTCTGGCATAAATCTTTTATCTGTTCCGATTTTCAAAAATTCTATGGCACCTTTTTAAGACTTTTGAAATGCAAAACGGTGACATGGCCATGTTTTTTTTTCTGGCGAAGTTTCAGAAAAGAAAAAAAAATGAAAAAGGCAGTTTATGGAAGATTGTGTATGAACACAGGGCTACAACACTCCAAAAGCCTTAAATGTGTCATGTAGACTTCCACTATAGTCTCCTATAGTCTCACTAGTATCACTAGAGTCTCACTAAGCAAGACGAAATATTATGAAGTTAAAAGCGCATCTTCGGAACAATTTCCAATTAATAATCCTGGAGTCATTTCCACTCCTAGCATCTTTCTTTGAAAGTCGATTTCATTTCCCTTGAATACTTTGAACAATGAACAATGTTTGGATTCTCATGAATATTTCAATAAATCATATTTAGATTTTCATGAACAGCCATGTGAACAATTTGTGATTCTCATGTATATTCAAAAACTATATATAGATTCTCATGAATATTATATAAAACATAATAAGATGCACATGAATATTCCTATGAACCCTTTGTGATTTTAGTTTCCATGAATATTCACATGAGCTATAAACCCTATTTAGAGTTCCGTGGATGCTCCAAAGAAACAATGAACCATACTTAGAATTACAAGTCATAACTGTAGGTTGAACCATATGAATATTCCCATGAACCATCCGAGTCGCTTCGTGAGAAAAACCAGATTTTTTGACTGTGCGAAAACAAGGGCGCAGATCAGCTGTGCAGTAAGTGCACATCTGATCAGCGCATTCGTTTTTCGCTACTCGGATAGTACACTTCTTTTTCCACTTAAATCCAAAGTTTAAAACTTCTAGCCTTTTACCGAGACTTTACAGGCCGGTTGTCAGACCTGGTCGGAGACCCCAATGACCGTTTTTTCTTGCATCTGAAGGGTTCTAGGTACAATTATGAGATTCGTATAAATATATTTCTGTGAACCATATTTAGATCCTCGTGAATCTCCCGTGAACCATATTTAGATCCCCATGAATATTCCCGTGAACCATATTTAGATCCCCATGAATATTCCCGCGAACCATATTTAGATCCCCGTGAACCATATTTAGATCCCCATGAATATTCCCGTGAACCATATTTAGATCCCCATGAATATTCCCGCGAACCATATTTAGATCCCCATGAATATTCCCGTGAACCATATCTAGATCCCCATGAATATTCCCGTGAACCATATTTAGATCCCCATGAATATTCCCGTGAAATCTGACTCTGGCTGTACAACAATGTTGTAAGCGGAGGAATTGTCCACGTACACAGACACGTACTGTTTATTCTGAAAAACAATAATGGACTGGGTGAAACACGGTTTTTGATAGCAATGATTAGACAAAGACATATTACGCAAGAACTTAAAATGGGCTTATTCGGGCCTTTTAAAATGTATTGCACACGCCCGGTAAAGTGCAAATTGACCACCGCCGATGGTCAACGTAAAAAAGTTGATATACATCCGGTGGTCGTTTTGAGCGTTTCCTGTTATCAGTTTTCGCGAGTTTGGTGGATGTGGAAGGTAAGATGTTTTTTTTTTTTTTTTTTATCAAAAACGTATTATAAAAATCAAAGAATGTCAAGCTATCATTTTTTTGCCGTTGAATGTCTAGCCGAAGTGGTAGTTGAAAAAAATAAACCGTTTTACTGCAATCCTTTCCGGCCCGTTTGATCGGTAGTGAAAACGAAAGTAGAATATGGTCAAACACAGGTTAAAATGCCCTGATCGTGCCTTTGCAAGCTTTCTGTAACCAATGGTCGTTGCAGTTAGTTAAATGAACACTAAATTAGCTTTTCAGACATAATTTTAAAATATTTCAAGCTTTCCTTTCAACACTTAGATCGATTTTGTACCGGCGGTCAACTTGAAGTTGCGGTGGTCGTATTGATCAATGGGGATTACAATGTAAATTTTCATCGTGAGAGAAAGCCAGCAAAAATGCAACTTGATGTCGTTTTATGTTAGGGGGCACGGCGACATTAATGAAGATGCATACTAGACACAACCAAATCCAAATCAATGCCGTCGGTGTCCTCATAATTCAATTTCGTTTGTCCATTAGCCATTCAGTCACATAATTTAGCAATATCTGATGTATTTATTACTAATTTTTGGTAACCCCAACAATACAAATACTACCTCATGCAAGATACATTGAATTTATATACATAATTCGCAGTGACTCGAAGAAAAACCACTAGAATAACAATGTGGTCAATTTGCAAACTTTGTGGTCAATTTGACACTAAAAATGAACAATTTTGAAATGATTTACTGTCCAATTTGAAAAGTATTGAAGGACATGCCTGCTGTTTAATGTTGAGCAGGTTCAGTCTTGCAGATTCGACAATTATAGGAGTAACACTAAGCAAAGCGTTCATATTGTTGTTCGTATGAAATCTATCCTGTTTTGCAATATTAATTCTTTGAATATGTAAAGGTGAATAATCACGTGGATTATATCAATTATATCAGAAGTTCTTCGGGAACAACAGTTTGTGAATTGCTGGTGCCAATAGATTCTGTATTAGCTTGTGCATAGCTATGGTCTATCATAATCAAACTTGATTTCTTTGGGGTGCTGGTATATGGACTTAATACTTTTGATTTAGTCCCTGTTTTTCATGTTTTTCTTCTTAGGAAATCCGAACTTTCTTTTCGGTGTATAGATTTTAGGACAAATTGTCTTTTGGGGTGATGAACCAATAGCTCTATAGGGTGATGAACTGTATTTTGGCTTTTTCTTAGATGGCGATTTGAACGGACTCTGGACAACGTCTTGGATTTCCTGTCCACGCCAGAGATATGGGTTTTTGTTCGTCAGGTAACGACGCTTGGTTCGTTTCCCTTTAAATCGACCCATCTGGAAGCGTATAAAGGAAAAATAAGGTCAGTAGGCGCACCTAGAACTGACGAGGCCAGTTATTCTTCAGCATTAATACATGCATTTATTCTACACTTTGCAGTGGACAATCACGTGATCTCGACTCGTTTGAACTAGCGTTTGGGCTTAACCAGCGAGCCAATAGACTAATGGCAAAATCCAGAAACATTATGAATCTATTATTCCAACTGCTCGTGACAATGTGATGAAGAGGTACATGCATGAGTAATTTTACACGCCAATTCATTTAGCATTGACAATTTTATTATGACCAATGTTTCTAAATATTCTGTCTGAAATTGATATAAACCACGTGATTATTCACCATTACATATTCAAAGAATTTATATTGCAAAACAGGAGATAGATTTCATACGAACAACACAATGAACGCTTTGCTTAGCGTTACTCCTATAATTGTCGAATCTGCAAGACTGAGCCTGCTCAACATTAAACAGCAGGCATGTCCTTCAATACTTTTCAAATTGGACAGTAAATCATTTCAAAATTGCAAATTTTTAAGGTCAAATTGACCACAAAGTTTGCAAATTGTTATTCTAGTGGTTTTTCTTCGAGTCAATGCGAATTATGTATATAAATTCAATGCATCTTGCATGAGGTAATATTTGTATTGTTGGGGTTACCAAAAATTAGTAATAAATACATCAGATATTGCTAAACTATGTGACTGAATGGCTAATGGACAATGAATTATGAGGACACCGACGGCATTGATTTGCATTTGGTTGTGTCTAGAATGCAACTCTATTAATGTCGCCATGCCCCATAACAGAAAACGACACCTAGTTGCATTTTTGCTGGCTTTCTCTCACGATGAAAATTTACATTGTATTCCCCATTGATCAATACGATCACCGCAACTTCAAGTTGACCGCCGGTACAAAATCGATCTAAGTGTTGAAAGGAAAGCTTGAAATATTTTAAAATTATGTCTGAAAAGCTAATTTAGTGTTCATTTAACTAACTGCAACGACCATTGGTTACAGGAAGCTTGCAAAGGCACGATCAGGGCATTTTAACCTGTGTTTGACCATATTCTACTTCCGTTTTCACTACCGATCAAACGGGCCGGAAAGGATTGCAGTAAAACGGTTTATTTTTCTCAACTGCCACTTCGGCTAGACATTCAACGGCAAAAAACTGATAGCCTGACATTCTTTGATTTTTATAACACGTTTTTGATAAAAAAAACATCTTACCTTCCACATTCACCAAACTCGCGAAAACTAATGACAGGAAACGCTCAAAACGACCACCGGATGTATATCAACTTTTTTACGTTGACCACCGGCGGTGGTCAATTTGCACTTTACCGGCCGTGTTGCAGTTGACACTTCCAAATTGAAAATGCCGTTATCGGTCGCAGAGCTCTTTCTTTCTTTCTTTCTTTCTTTCTTTGTATACTGCAACACCCCTCGCGCGAGGATTACGTGCAGATGAATTGCGTCTTCAAGCCACGGTGCATAAAGTGTATGGGACCAGAATAAAGTCAGAGGTGATATGGTTAAAAGAATGTGAAAAGATTAAAAGCTGGACAAAAAAACAACAACAGATTTTGTTGAGTTAGAAGTTGGGGTGGTCAAATGACTACACTGCTACACTGAACTACTCCAGTGTAGGCAGTGTCACCACAGAACAAGTCAGTCTATTCCAGTAAATAACGACGTTGATATAGCAATTTACCGAGTTTTCCTCGGTGCCTGTTCATTTCAGGCTCATCTAAATTACCTGGTCAGGCCTAATACGAAAAATATCGGCAAAGAACAAGCGAAATATTATAAATGGTGATGCTGTTTTTGTCTTAATTCTTACCTTTATTTCTAAAATTCCCGAGGTATTTATGGTGAATATTTTACTGTTGCTTTCGAGTCCCGTAACTGTTTCAATGGATCTGTAAAAGACAATTAGACTGATAAAGAATTAATGATAACAGGAAAAGAAAGTTGGCCTTGCATTTTTTCTATCTTTAACTTGAATATGGATGGAACATAGTTCAATGAATGAATGAATGAATGAATGAATGAATGAATGAAGTACGGACCAACGAAACAAATGAATGAATGGAAGTTATAGTTTGAAATTGAAACAGCGGATAACTGAAAACAGAGCAAAAACTAAAGCAATAATATGAAAAAACTAGAAATAAGTGTTTGTAAAACACTATGCCCCCAACTGTGTGCTTGTCTTTAACCTGGCACAGTTTATGTGATTCATTTATTTCATTATTTTTTTATGAAAATCATGTAAGCAAACAGAGTAGACCTGGGCACAAATAGCAAACTTGAGGACTAACAGTGATAACAGATGCACACTTAAAAATGGAGTTAAAATTTCACAATTCCGTAATTCTGTCAAACTTTGAATTAAAGTCCTTAAAAGTTGATCAGGTGATCTTCTTCTCCACCCCAATCGGTAAACCAAATATAAAGGCTCTAGCTAAAATACTTTTTGAGATATCTTGCACATGAGATTTTCAAATTTTGCTTCAAAAGGGACATAACTCAAAAAGGGGGCATAACGCGGACATGAAAAAAAATTACGGGTCAACTATTTTCTCATGAGGAATCTGAAAATGAAATTTCAAAACCCTAGCATTCACCCTCGAAAAATTTCAAACTTCACCGAAAACTGGAAAAATCAATCAAAATTTCAAAATTGCGTAATTTTGTCAAAATATGAGGTGAAGTTCTCAAAAGTTAATCAAGTGATCTACTACTCAGCAAAAATCAGTACACCAAATATGAAGGCTCTAGCTAAAATACTTTTAGAGATATCTTGCACACAAGATTTTCAAATTTTGTTTTCAAAAGGGACATAACTCAGAAAAGGGGCATAACTTGGGCATGAAAAACAAAACGGGTGAGGAATGTGCATATGAAATTTCAAAACCCTAGCATTCATGGTTCAAAAGTTAACAGACGCACCCGCACACAGACAAACAGACAAGCCGAAAGCAATATGCCCTTCCAACTTTTTCAAAGTTGGGGGCATAAAAGCAATATGCCCTTCCAACTTTTTCAAAGTTGGGGGCATAAAAAATCATGTTCTAACTATTTAATGACCAATCTAAATATATGGGACCTGATATCAATGTCAAAGGTTAAAGTTAAAGGTCAAACAACCTGGCAGCATCATCTACTTATGAAATAAATTGAGCAACCCCATGGGAAAACCAACAATCTGCATAGGCGAAAACAAAGGCGCAGATCAGCTTCGCAGTAACTGCGAAGCTGATCAGCGCATTTGTTTTCGCTACACGGATAGTACAATTCCTCTACTTTATAAACCCAAAGTTTCCAGCCTCTAGCGATCTTTTGTGCTTGTACAGCTCGGTTTGTGTCGGGCCTGTTCGAAAACCACATTGTTGGTTTTCCCATTATGAAAGAATACTAACGTGTTTGTTTGACATAAGGAATCTATACAGATCAACAACTTCACATAATCATCTCTCTTGATCTTCCCCTTCGGTTTTCGTTTGGCCCGTGCCCGTAAGTGTAGGTTTGTCGAGAATTGATAGACACCGTCCCTGGGCGCCACAAACCGCCCTTCTTTGGTGTTGAAAACGTCGCCTCTCTGGAATGATCCCGCCCCGAACGGCTGAAAAAAGTAATATCTAGGTTTATGAACGAGAATTTATTACAATATTGTTTTTCCATCACACCGTCGAAAGGATCGTTGACTATATGGCATGTATATGCCTATACTTTAGCGGCATAGAACACTGTTATTAAGCTCCTGACGCTGATCTTTTATACTGAGGACAATAGCTTCAAGGGATATGTATTCAGATATTTACATATTCTGTCATCATTTGGTAGAAATTGAAGTTTCAGTGGGGTTGGGGGTCTAAATTTCATGAATACAAAAAGGTAGAAAAATTGGTTTTTCTTGCATGCTGACGATTGTTATCACTCATATTTGTTTTTTGGAACATTTAGTCAACAGAAACATGCAAGAATCATGTAAAAATGCACCGAAAATGTTCAAAAAATTGCAGTATGAAATATTGTTAGAAAAAAACTTTTAGGATGTCCCTGTATACTGTACAGCATTTCTACCAATTGCCATATATACTCTAAAACTAAAAGTTGCAAAAAGTGTCGAGTTCCATACTGGAATCAGTAAAAACTATTTAATAAGTCAAAACTCTATGTAGCTTGATAAGTATGTTCTTGCAACAATTTTTTTGGCATTTTGACATTTAACAAGTACAAATTGAATTTTTGTGGCCAAATATGTAAGATAAATTCTTCCTAGTTGGTCATGGCCAATGTAGCATAACAGACATATACACCTGCCATACTTACACGGCTACCTATCTCCACAATTCAACAAAGAATCCTCAAAAAAACTCTAGTATCAAATGCACCAAAAGTAGATTAACTGTACTGCATTTTAATACCATATGCCAGCAAAATCCATTTATTGAGCAAAAATCAGGAACTAGTACATTCAGAATGTTTGTACAGCGTGTCTCCAAAATTTTGAAACACAAAATGATGGGGACCATGAATGCCTGTTGTCCAAATGATAAAAGGTGGTTTTGCAGCATTCAGAAGTTAATAACATCTCTAATAGTGCATATCATTATGATTTTGTACTATGTCATTTTCCATTACATCATATATGTTAGATTTGCCTGAATGAGTAGCTATAACTGTTTATGACATTTGGACTCCGGTCTTTTGGCTCTGGAGTATCGTTCCCCCCAAAGAACCAACACGCCACTTTCACATATAGTGCAATACATGGCAACACATACATATGCAAAAGCTTTTGTTGGTTCTGATGGGGGAGCAATACTCTATAAAATCTTTTTCTTGGTTAATATACATTTCATACAAAAATTGATTGTTCTAGCCCAAAATTCAGATCCTTTGGCATGTAACATGGAATACAAATTCTGTTATCCAATAGTGCCTTAGTCAGGGAACTTAATATGTGCTTAAGAAGACAGACGGCCATGGTTATGTTTTTCCGAAAATCATAGGCATGTTTAAATAGAAATTATGGAACGCCAAAGCTGTCTTATGGTAAGGAATAAAAACATTTGATTCTTCATCGTCATTATATCCTGCTCACATTTGATTATATGTTGTATTGGGTGCATTATATTATGAGAAAAGTCCATTATATGTTGGACCAGGTTCTTTATATTATGAAAATTTTCATTATATGATGGGTAAACATCTTTATATTATGGTAGACTTACATTATATGATGAGTAAACATCTTTATATTATGGTAGACTTACATTATATGCTGATACAACCTCATTATATGATGTGACAACTACATTATATTATGGGCTATTGTCTTTATATTCATCAAGTTGATTATATGGTTCGATTACTTCATTATATGCGCAAACTTCATTATATGCGCAAACTTCATTATATGATGTGACAACAACATTATATGATGTGGACGATTTTGCGAGATGAAGACTTACATTGACACCGTTTAGAGAGTTATTGTATACATGCCGGGACTACCGGACATACTTCTGATTCTATCTATCTATCTATCTATCTATCTATCTATCTATCTATCTATCTATCTATCTATCTATCTATCATCATCATGATCGATCATCATCGATCATCATGATCGATCTTCATGATCATCATCATCATGATCAATCATCATCATCATCATCATTATCTATCTAAATCATCATGATCGATCATTATAATGATAATCATGATTATTCATCATCGATAATCAAGATCGATCATGATAATTATGATGATGATCGATCATGATGATAATCGATTATGATGATCGGTCATGATGATAATCGTTAATGATGATCGATCATGATGATCGTTAAAGATGCTTGATCATAATGATAGATCATGATGATGATCGATCGATCATGATGATGATCGATCATGATGATGATGATCGATTATGATGATCGATCATGATGGTCGTGATGATGATCGGTCATGATGATGATCGATCATGATAATCGATCATGATGATGATGATCGATCGTGATGATGACCGATTATGATAATGATCATCGATCATGATGATGATCGATGATGATGATGATCGATGATAATGATCGATCATGATCGATCATGATGATGATCGATCATCATGGTGATGATCGATGATGATGATGATCGATGACGGTCGATGATGATGATGATCGATCATCATCATCATGATCGACGATGATGATCGATGATGATGATCGATGTTGATGATGATCGATCATGATGATGATCGATGTTGATGATGATCGATCATGATGATGATGATCGATCGTCATGGTGATGATCGAGGATGATGATGATCGATCATGATGATAGATCATGATGATGATGATGATGATGATGTTCGATGATGATGATGATGATGATGATGATGATGATGATAATGATGATGATGATGTTGATCGATATTGATGATGATAGATCATAATGACGATGTTGATGATGGTGGTGATGATCGATCGTGGTCATGATGATTATAGATAGATAGATAGATAGATAGATAGATAGATAGATAGATAGATAGATAGATAGATAGATAGATAGATAGATAGACAGACAGACACAGACAGATAGACAGATAGATAGATAGATAGATAGATAGATAGATAGATAGATATAGATAGATATAGATAGATAAATAGAATCAGCAGTATGTCCGGTAGTCCCGGCATGTATACAATCACTCTCTAAACGGTGTCAATGTAATTCTTCTTCTCGCAAAATCGTCCACATCATTGTCTACGCGCTGGCGCGTAGACTAATCTAAGGTTTGAGATTGACCTACTTACAAGACAACTCATACACCTCTCTACAACTGCAACTGCACGTTTGAGTCTAGTGGCTTGACCATCGTGTCAGTAGGATTCCGGGTCGTTTCGCCAAGGACCGTGTTAACACCCCCTCACACCCATGCAAACGTCCCTTTGGTTGGTAACATTTGTACCAATGGTGCAGTAGGTACCAAAAAATGGGGCAAATTGTTAAATTCGTGGAACTGGTGCATGATTGCATTCTATCTAAGCAACAACGGAATGAAATGAACCGACGGTATTGTGACGCAATATGGTCAGGTATGAAAGCTTTGCCGTGTAGCCAAGTGCTCAATTACATTCTATCCAAGCCACAACGGAATGAAATGAACCGACAGTATCGTGACGGTCGATTGTCAGGTATGAATGCTTTCACCGCACAGCGTTTTATTTCTGTTCAGTCAAATGCACCGCGATGAAATGGGAGTACGGACAGATTCTTTGACATTCTAGTTTATATATGCGAAGCGTAGACCAAGCTTTTTGTTAAAGCTTATACTTGTATAATGTAGTTGTCACATCATATAATGAAGTTTGCGAATATAATGAAGTTATCGAACCATATAATCAACTTGATGCATATAAAGACAATAGCCCATAATATAACGTAGTTGTCACATCATATAATGAGGTTGTGTCAGCATATAATGTAAGTCTACCATAATATAAAGGTGTTTACCCATCATATAATGTAAGTCTACCATAATATAAAGATGTTTACTCATCATATAATGAAAATTTTCATAATATAAAGAACCTGGTCCAACATATAATGGACTTTTCTCATTATATAATGCACACTATACAACATATAATCAAATGTGAGCAGGATATAATGACGATGATGAATCAAATGTTTTTATTCCTTACCATCAGACAGCTTTGGCGTTCCATAAGAAATGGTCAACTCTCCTTTGTTCAGTGACAATCAGTTTGAGTGACTAGCTGCTCACACCGCACCTTGTGTTAATACCTTTTTGCTCTATTAGCAACTTTACAAAAAATCAGTTTCTTCGAAAAAGTTTGAGTCAGTCTAACTTCTTACACCGCACCCTCTGATAACTCCTTTTTGTGTTTTATTAGCAACATGACAGTTTTTTCTCTAAAACAATTCTCAGTTCCAGCGAAAACCTTTTAACACTTAAATTTGGGATGACGCTTTCACACTGGTATGTGAACGAATGTTAGTGCGCACGTACATTTTAGACCCCTGTTTCTCGCCGAAAACCCTCTTTCCATTAACTACAGTGTTGAGAGTAAACCTCGACTTATAGGCTGTAAGAAGTTGAATTTTCAACGGGAGGAGTTTGTAATCCTTCAATTTTCGGGAAACAATGCCACCCTTTGCACTTTATTGCATGGACATGTTAACGTATTTGAGCCACATCATGAAAAAAACAACATTCTGCATATGCGAAAACAAACGCACAGACCAGCTTCGCAATATCTGCGAAGCTGATCAGCGCCTTTGTTTTCGTTACACAGATACAATTGCTAGATACTCTTTCTAAGCCTCTAGTCATTTTCTGTGCTTGTACAGCTCAGTGTGTCGGACCTGGTCGGAGACCACATTGCTGGTTTTCTCATGGCGCGGCTCATATCGATGTATTGACAGCTACCCTATACCTGTTGAAAACTTTTAAGCTCCATAAATGTTTTTCTTCTCACCAGTTCTTTCTGACTCAGTCGCATGCTAAACCCAGCTGTTATACGGGGTGCGTGGACTATCTGACTCACCGTCTCCCTAGGGATGGGTGAAGTAAGATTCACTTTCTACAAAAGATATTAAAGATACATTAAGTGCGTTTACGTTTGTCGTAGAAACCCTTACTAGGTTTTTTGCGACAATGTTAAAACAAGGGCCACAGCGCGTATTGCATATTCAATCTGGTCTACATTTACAATTTAATCATTTAAAGAAAAACGCTGATTGTAGCAAAACATGCAATCAGAAACGCCGATTTTCGCTTTGTTTCCTTCTGATGTTGCTCCAATCAAAGTCCTGGGTTTGTTTCTTGTATGAATGATTTCAAGGCTTGGCTAAGCGTAGGCAATAAAGCACTTTTAAGTCAGTGTTGATTTCTAATGCTAAAGCCCTACCCCATGTCGAACATTGACTTTGCTGTAAAATAGGTCAAGGTCATCAAAGGGTCATGATTTATATACACATGCCAAGTTTCGATGAAATCGATCCACCTGTTCATGAGTAGAAGATTCTTGAAGGGTTTTTACCATATATGGGCATGGCAGTCTTGTTGAGCTATTGTTGCGTAGGAACATGTATTTTATCAGTAAAATGAATAAAGTGTCAAGCTCAGGATAGCACCACAGGAATTCAATCAGAGACTCGATCTGGCATTCTAACAACTTAATTGAGCCATATTGCATGAGAAAACCAACAAACTGGGTTTCCGACCAGGTCTGACACAAACTAGCCTGTACAGTCACAGCAACAGGTTAGAAGCTTCAAATTCTGGATTGAGAAAGCAGAGATTGTACTATCCGTGTAGCGAAAAGAAAGGAAAGGCGCTGATCAGCTTCGCAGTAACTGCGAAGCTGATCTGCGCCTTTGTTTTCGCATATGCAGATTGTTGGTTTTCTCATGCGGCGGCTAAATTTTAGTCCTGGTGCATTTTAGTATGTTGCAAAATAATTTTAAGTCCAATTCGCATGCGCAAAAAATACACGCGTGTAAATATACTCCGGTGTGTATTTATACTCCGGTGTGCAAATCAACCTGAGAGTAAATTTAAATTGCGTTCGCATGGGTTTTATCGCCAGGAGTATTTTTGTAGGTAAATTTATCATTTCTGGATTAAAACCTGTTCATTTAAGTTTTCTGTATTTGCAAAACAAGAAGAGGCTGCTTCAAGGTGTTCATGTAGACTTTGGCAGCAGAGGGGAATCATGTAATGGTCAGGCATAACCTTAGCAGCTATACAGTTCCCTTTTTTCATCCTTTCACAAGGAATTACTGTTAAAATGCCCCAAGAATCCTAACCAAGAATGATGAAGAATAGTGTGGCTGTTTGCACTCCATATGATCTAAAATGTTATGAATGGCAATAAACTCTTATTTAGCAACAATGTCCACAGTTTCAGCAACTGTCATATAATCAGTTAGGAACAAAAAATGAGAAAATTTGTTATCTAAAAGCAGAATATTGACTTGGAATAAAAATACACATGAGTAAATTTTACTTTGCGTTCGCATGGGACATAATAGTAAATTTACACGTGTGTATTTGTAAAAATAAAATTTGCATCTGGTCAGACCCTGGAGTAAATTTACCCATATGTAAATATACTCCGGTGTGTATTTGCGTTCGCATGCGCCATTTACTTACCCCGAGTAAAATTTGCACACCGGAGTATATTTACACGTGTGTATTTTTGGCGCATGCGAATTGGACTTTAGTGTATATTTACCATTTCTTCTAATAATTCTCTAGCTAACTTCTCTGCTGCCTCTGAAAAAAGATATATTAATAAATAAATTAATAAAAGACTTGCCGGACGCTCAAGCAAAGAATGCAAAAAAATCTTCTAAACAGTAAGCTCGACATTTTGAATGTGAAGTTGTCTGACCTACCAAAATGAATTAATTTACGTAATTATCAGGGCCCGAGGTTATTAAACATTCTCATGCTCAACTCAGCTGAGCATAAAATTTAAACTGCTCATAAAGTGACAATATAGCCCAAATAAATTGAAATTTCAGGTTTAGATCACCAAAGCCTATAATTTATCCTGCTAATGAATATCAAAATGCCAGGCATTTTAACATTTATGAGCAGGATAAATTTTAGTCTCAGCTGAGCTGAGCATGAATTTTTTTATAACCTCGGGACCAGGTCCGAATTTTCTATTTTTTTTTTTTTTTTTTTTTTTTTTTTTTTTTTTTTTTTTTATCAGATTTTATCTCCGTGTAATGAACACGGTCCGAACTCTCTCAATTATGCGAAAATTAAATGAGCCTTTGCATGAGAAAACCAACAATTTGCGTTTCCGATCAGGTCCGACACAAACCGATCTGTACAAGCACAGACGATTGCTAGAGATTGGAAATTTTGGCTTTAGAAAGTAAAGGAAGCGTACTATCCATGTAGCGAAAATAAAGGCGCTGATCAGTTGTGCAGTTACTGCACAGCTGATCTGCATCTTAGTTTTCGCCTAAGAATTTTGTTGGTTTTCTAGCGCGGCTGCTCAAATTTGTTAAAATTTGAGACTTTTTCGTCATGACATTTATATCACAAAGGTAGGTATCTATAAGCTACTGGAAAGAATCTATAAGCTACTGGTAGGAATCTATAAGCTACTGGTAGGAATCTATAAGCTACTGGTAGGAAACTATAAGCTACTGGTAGGAATCTATAAGCTACTGGAAGGAATCTATAAGCTACTGGTAGGAATCTATGAGCTACTGGAAGGAATCTATAAGCTACTGGAAGGAATCTATAAGCCTACTGGTAGGAATTTATAAGATATTGGTAGGAATCTATAAGCTACTGAAAGGAATCTATAAGCTACTGGAAGGAATCTATAAGCTTCTGGTATGAATATATAAGCTACTGGAAAGAATCTATAAGCTACTGGAAGGAATCTATAAGCTACTGGTAGGAATCTATAAGCTACTGGAAGGAATCTATAAGCTACTGGTAGGAATCTTTAAGTTACTGGAAGGAATCTATAAGCTACTGGAAGGAATCTATAAGCTACTGGTAGGAATATATAAGCTACTGGAAGGAATCTATAAGCTACTGGTAGGAATATATAAGCTACTGGTAGGAATCTATAAGCTACTGGTAGGAATCTATAAGCTACTGGAAGGAATCTATAAGCCACTGGTAGGAATCTATAAACTACTGGTAGGAAACTATAAGCTACTGGAAGGAATATATAAGCTACTGGTAGGAATCTATAAGCTACTGGTAGGAATCTATAAGCTGCTGGAAGGAATCTATAAGCTACTGGTAGGAATTTATTAGCTACTGGAAGGAATCTATAAGCTACTGGTAGGAATCTATAAGCTACTGGTAGGAATCTATAAGCTACTGGTATGAATCTATAAGCTACTGGTAGGAATCTATAAGCTACTGGAAGGAATCTATAAGCTACTGGTAGGAATCTATAAGCTTCTGGAAGGAATCTATAAGCTACTGGTAGGAATCTTTAAGCTACTGGTATGAATCTATAAGCAAAAATAAGAAAAATAGGTATACCCCTACAAACCCCAGTTTTTTCTATATAAAAGGGGTGTTTAAGGGGGTATACATTGCATGGACATGTTATCCTGATATCCAAGTAAAGCATTTAACACCAGTTGAGCATTAGAGCGTTTTGATAGCGTCACTTAATTGGAATCAGGTTTGTTTTCGGCATGGACACATTTTTATTCATTCTTACAAGAAACCAAGTAAAAACGTTGTCACGCCCATGAAATATTCAGATTTTTCTTAACTAAGATGGGCCTTAGAAAAAAAATCAACTTTTTCTCATTATTGCTCAAAACATAGATTGTTGGTGCACGTTAGAACCACCCCGCCTCACCTCAGCTGAGCTGAGCTTGAAAAAAAATTATGACCTCGAGGCCAGACGCAAAGAAATGACAACACAAGACACCACATAAACTACAGTGGGCCCCCGCCCATTGGGGCCCAGGAGAACTTAGATGGGCTGCTTGTGCCTCCAGGCAAAGCTTCTAATCTACTGACCGACCATCTGATTACTTGTTTACCGCTCATGTCTGAGCCTGCCCAGGAAAAGTAGTTTAGTCAAACCATCCATACATACAAGCCGTATTGGCTTAGTTATGAAGCGCATTTTGAGTGTCATGGCATCCTAATGTTGGGTGAAAGTGCCATAAAATGGAGGCAACGTCCCGACATGACCATTGCTGTTGACTGGGACGTAAAACATCAATTTAAACAAACAAACAAAACATAAACTACACGTATGAAGAAAAATATCTAACTCTTTCCCAGTAAGGTAGCCATCAGACTAGTTTTAAAATCAGATGTTCGGAATAGGAACAAATAGTTCTAAGGGAGAATATGTGATCAAACGCATCGTCATTGTCTGGTATGCAATTAGCGTTCTTGTGGTTAACTCATTCAAGCCTGGCGTCCCTTTTATGGGACATAGGCAAACAGGATAGCCCCAGATCGGACGCCGCGTTCTGCGGAGTCCCATCTGGGGCTATTTGCACAGAGAATTTTCATCGAAAAATTGAATACAATTTAAAAACACCCCTAACACCCCTAAAAACAAAGTGGACATGCGCAATTGATAATGATGGGAGAATCCATTCGTCAAATATGGGTTAAGACAAGAACAAAACATTGAAACAGAATCCGTGCTAAAGGGATAATGGGCATTTGTCCAAGAAACAACAAATAGATGCCACTTCTGTAATAATTATCAAATTGCCAAATACACCTTTTAACAATGCTAATTGCTCTCAGAGCCAACTATCTTTAGGGTCGTTAATTTCATTCACAAGTAAAAGAACCACATGCTCCGCCACGGAATGCTATTTGGGTCTGTTTTAGTTGAATGTCGACAGAGGAATTGCGGAACTAACATTAAAATGAGCCTATGCATGAGAAAACCAACAATCTGCATATGCGAAACCAAAGGCGCAGATCAGCTGTGCAGTTACTGCACAGCTGATCAGCACCTTTGTTTTCGCTACACAGATAGTACAACACCTCTTCTTCTTAAATACGAATTTTCAAGCTTCTAGCCCGCTGTTGTGACTGTGCAGGCCGATTCGTGTCAGACCTGGTCGGAAACCCAAATTGTTGGTTTTCTCAAGCACAGGCTCATTTTTTTTGGCGAGAATGCATCATGAGATACTTCGTAGTTATCTCCCTTATTTCTAAATGAAACATGCGTTGTGGGTACTCTCTAGAAACACCTCGTCGAGGCGGTTCAAACAAGTACCCACAATGTTTAGTTTCATTGAGGAATAACAAAAATAATATTCGGTAATCACTAACTACGTTTCCCATGCGTTCTGTTGTATTAATGAGGCGTTTCAATTACCCATGTACTGGCATTGGCGTAATGTTATGAAACCTGACAGTGCTATTGGAACAGCATGTTACATTGTTTATGTAATCAGTTTAGACACTTTCGAATGCAAACATGTCCTTGCAAGCATTTTCACTATCTAAAAAGTGTGTGTATACTCGTTAAAGCCGAACCCGCGTTAAGTGGATATCCCGAAAGAACATGGCGACGCATCACAAAAGGCCTTGACAAGAACGGTTTGCGAAGAAATAGTGAGAGTGAGACACTTTTATCATGCTGAGACTAAAATGATAAATGTTAAAATACTACCAATTATTGGTATAAATTATATTTTAACATTTATGAGCAAGATACATGTAAACAAAGCTGGCCTTGGCTTTGAGTCAGTTACACTCGCTGGACAACGTACAAGTTCCTGGCGGAATCTTGTCCACTACCGAAGATTAACCTAGGCTAGAATCTGCACTGGGCTCGGATTTAAGTACATGATCAAATTCAAAGTGGAGCCTCAGTTAAGAAAGTAAGGGATACACAGACGAAAAAGTGACCTTGTGACAATTCCACATATGGTGTGTGAGCCTGGAAAGGAACAAGTCGGGGGTGCAAACGAGATTTACGCGTACGGACATCCCAAACGGGGCTAGCTGGTCTTAATTTATAGAGTCGTACCTGACGTTTTGGCAACAGAACTCGAATATCTTTCGGCTTTTCTTTTAATACATTGGATGCTTCGTGATCAGATATGCATCGATTTACAATGATATACGGTCAGCATTTTAGAAAAATACTAGAGAAAAATGCTGGAGAGCGTATTGTTGCATTTTCTTAACTTGGAGAGCGAGAGTTTAGTCATAGCTTTCCCTGGCAGAAGTTCATACCACTGACTCCTACACGCGCGCTCGAACCGTTTATTACGTTCGGAAATGAGCCTGTGCATGACAAAACCAACAATTTGGGTTTCCGACCAGGTCCAACACAAACCAGCCTGTACAGTCACAGAAGAAACCCAGAATCTTGAAAATTTGGGAATAAGTAGAGGAGGAAATGTACTATCCGTGTAGCGAAAACAAAGACGCTGATCAGCTTCGCGGTTACCGCGAAGCTGATCTGCGTCTTTGTTTTCGCCCATGCAAATTGTTGGTTTTCTCACGCACAGGCTCAAATATCTTTCATGTTGCTTTCATCACTCTCTTATAGATGTAGTTAACCATTTACATGGTTAAAACAATAATCAAACAATAAGTAACAATTAGCGATTCTTCGAATATTAGTGCAGATACATTAAGATGGAAACATAGTGGTGATTAATGGTTTAGTTAAAGCCGTCGGTTTCGTACAGCTTTATAGTAGCAAGCACAAGCAACAAGCATTGCGTGAAGATTTTTTTTTTTTTTTTTTTTTTTAATTCAGTTTTACGTCCCTTTCAAAATTATTTCAGCTCATATGAGACGGGCCAATCAGTAGGTGAGAACCCCGAGAAAAACCACCTGACACACCCGCAAGCAGAACTTGGCTTGTCTCACATGTGGCCAGAGCGGGGCTCGAACCCACACCAGACACAGCGGTGAGATGATCGAGTGATTAAGGATGTTCGCTGCCAATGAAAAAATATTCAAACTTTTTTTCTAACCACACTTTTTCGATTCCAAAATACAACACAAGACATTTGAAAACAAAATAAATATAGGGTAGTGTGCATTTTTTCAAGCTACAGGCCTCTGAATGAGACCTCTGAGCACAATGTTTTAAATTTAGTAAAATTAATTTAATTTTTTATTCTTTGAAACAAACCTGTCTTGAACAAAAGTACACCTAGAATGCTTTCAAAAGTCATAATATTTACGTAACGAAGACTATTTTGGACCATAAGCATAGAAAAATTTGCAACTTGAAGTTGTTGACAAAATTTTACGACTCCTTTTCCAACCCTACCCCCATACTTGAAAAGTCGGAAAAACTCAATATTTTGAAATGTGCCAAATCCATATTTGTTGATTCAAACTTTTTCTTGTATTTTCACACAACATAGAACTTGGTAATATTGTTCGAATAAAAGAAAGAAATATATAGGGTAGTGTGCATATAAGAGAGAACCAACAACTTGAAAATCGCCATTTTCAGCCTTTTTTCAGTTGTTTTGTTTCTTAAAGCCCATTTCATAAAACCACCTAAAATTTTAAAACCAGCACACCAAATACACAAAGACTTACTTAGGAGACCATGCACACATATACTGCAGCTAAAATAAACATCCAAATAGTGCAATTAATTTGAAGATGAGTAATATTCAACTTTAATCTACCCTACCCCCTAAATTTTCATGACAACTTAAATTTCCTGAAAAGTTGCAGAAAATGGGGTGAAAAAATGAAGTTTCTTAGATTGACAATTTTCATGGCCCATTCAATGCATATCATCAATATGTATCCAAATATAAAATATTAGGAAAATATCTGCAACCGTTTACGAGATATTCAACAAAAGAAAAACCGGAAGTTCCGAAATGTCAAATGTTAGCAGCGAACATCCTTAAGAGACAGCGCTCTTAACCGCTCGGCCACGGGGGCCGCCCTGCGTGAAGAAAGAAAGAAAGAAAGAAAGAAAGAAAGAAAGAAAGAAAGAAAGAAAGTCGTACTACAACGGTCCCATAAAGTAGTAACTATTCAAGTTATGCCTTTCTTTGTCGCAGTCAAAACTATCACCCCGATGTAACTATGGATGATCCGATGAACATTGTCGAGCCGGTTCTAACGTGTACCCAGAATAATGTGTTGATCGGAATCAAAATTAAGAAAATGTATTTAAACCTTAAATTGAACATATTCTTGTTTACAACAACAAAAATCGTTGTTCATTGCATAATGTGAAGACTGTTTCCAGCTTATGACATTACGAAAACATGCCCATGCAAGATACATAATTCTTTTGGGTTGTAAAAAATCTAAATGTTCATTAGAATTTTTTTTATATAGTTTTCTTATTTTTGCTCAAAACATAGATTGTGGGTACACGTTATCGCCGAGGCGGTTCTAACGAGTACCCACAATCTATGTTTAGGAGCAAACATAAGAACCAGAGGACCAATGGTCCTGTAAACGCTCACCTGAGATCTGCTACATATACCAATAAACATGTTTGAACATTATGGTATTTAGCCCCAGTGCAGGGGCAGGTGAAGCCCTTGGGTCATTTGTTTCAGAATAATCAATATTATGTCCATTTGATAATTTCCCTGCAAATGACATGTTAACAGTTTTCCCTATGCAAATGCATTGGCGACCTATGTTGACCTTGCCGTAAAATAGGTCAAGTTCACCACAGGGTCATGATTTATATACACATTGTAGAGTCATCGATATTTCATGTCAAGTTTCATTGAAATCGGTCCACCGGTTCCGGAGAAGAAATTTTTTGAAGGGTTTTTACCATAAATTGGCATGGCGGCCATCTTGGTCATATGACCTGTATTATTTATATACACACTGTTAGCCCATCCTATAAATACTTCACATACAATGTGTCTTTGATTGGCCAATGGGTTTCAGAGGAGAGGATGTTTGAATATTATGGAAATATACATGTATACTGCGCCGGGTGGGGGAATATGAGCTCCTGGGGACCAATTGTTTTCAGAATCATTAATATTCAGTCCTACTGCCCATTTCCTGCAAGCTTTCACTTTAAATGACATTTTAAAAGTTTTCCCCATTCAAATGCATTGGCGACCTATGTTGACCGTGCCGTAAAATAGGTCAAGGTCATAACAGGGTCATGATCTTATATATACATTGTAGTACTTGAGTAATCTAACTTCATGCAAAGTTTCGTTGAAATCGGTTCACCGGTTCTGGAGAAGAAGATTTTTAAAGGTTTTTACCATATAAGGGCGTGGCGGCCATCTTGGTCATGTGACCTGGATTATTTATAAACTCATTGGTTCCCCCTTCCTATAAATGCTTCATATAAAATTTGGCTTTGATTGGCCAAGCAGTTTCAGAGAAGAAGATCTTTGAAATTGTAGACGGACAGACGACGGACGGACGCCGGATTATGGCCATCCTATAAGCTCACCTTGTGAGCCTAACAGCTCAGCTGAGCTAAAATAGTTATCTAAAAATAGACTATAAAAAAGTGGGGTTTAAGGGGGTATACATTTCTTGGACACGTTTTCCTGATGATGAAGCGTATTGAGCCTTTTGCGATTTCAAGATTCCACTTTTAAGGCACATTAAAGCCCCTGTCAGACCAGAAGGCGTTCGCGCGGCGTTTGCGTGGCGTTCTTAAATTTTCTTAATTTTTTCCAGAACGCCACGAGAACTCCAAGAAAAATAATTTTATTTGTGAAAAAAGCAAGCCATGGCGTCCTCACGGCGTCCTCGTCGCGTCCAAGGCGTTCCTAAGGAGTTCTCACTGCGTTCTGCGGAGATCTATGTGGCGTTCCATGGAGCTTGCACGACGTTTTCACTGCGTTTGCGAGGCGCTCTTGGCGTTCGCACCGCGCTTCCACGGCGTTCGCACCGCGCTTCCACGGCGTTCTAGCACTGCTCTGACGGCTTGTAGGCAAAACAGAAACAAAGTCTCATTTGCATATCTTTTTATTCATCTTTTTTCAGTTTTTATCATAAGAACGCCATAGGACGCGGTAGAAGCGCCACGCAAGCGCCAAGAACGCCGTGACAACGCCTTGCAAACGCCATGAACGCCGTGACAACGCCTTGCAAACGCCACGGGAACGCTGTAAGATAAACAACACGCCGTGAAAACGCTATAGACGCGCCATAGACGCGCCGTATAAGCGCGGTGGAAACGCCGTGATAACTTCATGGACGCTGTGGGAACTCCGTGGAAACGCCATGGGCTACCACGGCGTTTTCACTACGATCTCACGGCGCGCCCGCGGAGTTCCCGCCGCGTTGATGAAGTTCTCACTGCGTTGCCACAGCGTCCTCACGGCGTCCCCGCGGCGCTCTTATTAGAACGTCGAATGATGACGTTTGTTTTGAGCATGTCCAAAAGAAACGCCGACCCTTGGCGTTCTAGGATTTCCCACGGCGTTCGATGGAGTTCCCACCGCGTTGCCATGGCGTCCATGGAGTTCTTACGGCGTTCACCTTGGCGTTCTGCATTTTTGTAGAACGCCGCGAGAACGCCACCCTGGTGTGACAGGGATTTTAATTAAAGCTGGTATACATTCAGATTGAGTTCAAACTTACCTTTTATGAGATCTTTAAGGTCTTGTAGAATTTCTTCTTTAGGAATATCTGTACAAGGGGGACCGGGCGGACCTGGGGGACCTTCAGGGCCGGGTGGTCCCCGGGGACCATGCTGAAATAGTTATAATAACGATTATTATTCAAGAAGAAGAAGAAGAAGAAGAAGAAGAAGAAAAAGAAAAGCAAATAATAAGAGGAAAATTTCTTCTTTATGAGTATTTGTACAAGGGGGGGGGGGGGGGCTTTCAGGGCCGGGTGGTACTCGGGGACCATGCTGAAATAAACGAAATATACCATTATAGATGATGATGATGATGATGATGATGATGATGATGATGATGATGATGATGATGATGATGACGATGATGCTGATGATCGTGATAATTATAATAATAATGAAAAATGATGATGATGATGATGATGATGATTGATGATGATGATGATGATGATGATGAGGAGGAGGAGGAGGATGAGGAAGAAGAAGAGGAAGAGGAGGAGGATAATAATAATAGATGATGATGATGATGATGATGATGATGATGATGATGATTGATGATGATGATGATGATGATGATGATGATGATGATGATGATGATGATGATGATGATGATGATGAAAAAATGCTCTTCAACCATTAGATCTACTTACCAACGTTTTATTTCTTTGATTTTTCTTCCGTCTCTTTTTTCTTTTATTTGTTTGTTTATCTGTCGTTCTATCGTCAGAGTATCGTACAAATGTCAACCAGCTGCCTTTGGGGTCGATATGTTTTCTTCTAAACTTCTCGATCTCCTGAAATCAATCAATCAATCAATCAATCAATCAATCAATCAATCAATCAATCAATCAATCAATCAATCAATCAATTTATATGTATATTGATTATCTAACAACCCATCTGTACGCATACTTCTTAACATAAGCTACGCACACTTGTGATCTACGCAGTTAAACAGGTCGACATTCGTGCCTAATTTGAGAGTCGTCATGGGAAACCCGGACTTTAGCCTATGCGAAAACAAAGGCGCAGATCAGCTTGGCAGTAAGTGCGAAGCTGATCAGCGCCTTTGTTTTCGCTACACGGAAATCCCGACGACCGGTTTTCTCACGTCGCGGCTCATTTGAGACAAGACATTATCAATCATAAGTGAAAATACGTACTTACGTGAAACGCAAAGAGCGGTGCCAAACATTCTATGCATGCATATTACTTTGACCCATGAATTAAATGGAAACATCAAAACATGAAAGTATGCATACATCTCATGGAAATAAAGACGTTAAATATTTGTGTCTACCGTGCACCCTCGCTTCCACGGACAATTTTTATTTGACAAAGTAGGTTTGTCGCATGTAAACTTAATTCTGTGGCGAGGTGCCATTGCTAAATATCTGTGATAAAGGGGAGCGAGCTAAGTAATTATTATAAGTAATCTTTGTGTGTAATCTATGTGTGAACGCAAACTCATTGCCAAAGTTTCTGTGACGAATAACCTCTGTCAAAGAAAAAATGACTCTATAGTAAGCATGTTTTGTTATTTATTAACAATTACATACTGGAGATATGATGGTCGGGTGGAAGTATGGGCCTCCGCCCATGGGGGCTTAAAGAATATATGGGCTGCTTGTTCCTCCAGGCAAAGATTATACGCTACTGACTGGCTATCTGATTACTGGTTAACCGATCAGTTGTGAGCCTGCTCCAGAAAAGTGGTTAAAGTCAAACTACCATATAAGAAGTATTAGTGTTTTACTTGGGTGGTTATTTGAAAACTTTTTAGATGCCGTCCAAAGTTTGTAATAAATTCCTATACAATGAAGGCAATGTCCCGATATGACCATAGCCGTTGACTGGAACGTAAAGCACAATTCTAACAAACAAACATGCTGGAGATAAACATTCTAAACGCGCGAATAACCCTCTTTCTTTAGATGAATAACTAAAAGATAACAGTGTAAAATCATTTTATTACGGGAGATATTTTATATCTATTGAATTATGAAACCTGTTGTATATTGTATGCGAAGCAATTGTCCGTAAATCTGGCGATTTGACAGCCCCGTATTTCGCTTTTATCATAAAATCAAAAAGTACTTAGCCTTTTACTATGAATAATGCTACTTTATAACAATCTTATTGTAAAAGCATGTAACAGATCTAAATCTTATGACCCGGAAATGGCATGTCTTAATTAACGACTAATCATCTGAGCCGCCACATGGGAAAACCAACAATCTGCATTGGCGAAAACAAAGGCGCAGATCAGCTTCGCGGTAACCGCGAAGCTATCAGCACCTTTGTTTTCGCTACTCGGATAGTACAATTCCTCTTCTACTTAAATCCGAAATTTCAAGCTTCTAGCTCTTTTCTGTGACTGAACAGCCCGGTTTGTGTCAGACCTGTTCGGAAACCACATTGTTGGTTTTCCCACGAGACGGTTCATTTGATTAAAACAATAGAACTGTCTAATACAACCGATTTCATATCTGGCAATGACATTCTTTACATTGTTAAAACTTTCTGAGGGTAGCCCCTCCCATTTTTATTTGTTTGAAGTAATTTGTCCGTAATTTGTCTTTTTTTTTTTTTTTTTTTTTTTTTACATGCAGCATCGTTTCATTCTTTGGAGTCATTACAACATATTTACCGAAGAAATGAAGAAATCGCCCACAAGCAAAAAAAAAAAAAAAGAAAAAAAAAAAAGAAAAAAGAAAAAAGAAAAAAAAACATGATTAGCGCATATAACGTCGTTATTGACGTTTTGACGCACAACGCAAAGTAACACCAGTATTGTATACATACCTCTGCAAACCCCAGTGTTGCTAGTATGTAAAATTGAGGTTCAAGGGAGTATGCATGCCAGTCACGGACGTGTTTTCCTGATGAAATGTGACCGCATCACAACTTCATTCAAAAGATGAAAAAGAAAACAGGACTTTAGATATGGACACCCAAAATGTAAAGGTTATCATATTCAAAAGAAGAACCATATTGGATATCATCACCTTTTAAAGATTGTTCTTTGAAGAAGCAATATTTAAAGTAGGAAAGAATTATGGAGCTGTAAAGTAGCCCCTCGAAAATGATAAACTATATCAAGTACCGTAATAATGTCGATATTTGTGTAGAAAATGACAAAAATAAATTTGAAAACTAAAGTCCAATTCGCATTCGCCAAAAATACACGCGTGTAAATATACTCCGGTGTGCAAATTTTACTCGGGGTAAGCAAATGGCGTATGCGAACGCAAATACACTCTGGAGTATATTTACATATGGGTAAATTTACTCCTGGGTCTGACTAGATGTAAATTTTATTTTTACAAATACACACGTGTAAATTTACTATTTTGTCCCATGCGAACGCAAAGTAAAAATTTACCCATGAGTATTTTTATTTTAAGTCAATATTCTGCTTTTAGATTATGAATTTTTTTTTTTTTTTTTTTTTTTTTTTTTTTCTTAACTGTTTATATGACAGTTGCTGAAACTGTTGACATTGTTGCTCAATAAGAGTTTATTGCCATTCAACCCATTTTAGATCATTTGGAGTGCAAACAGCCACACTATTTCCTCATCATTCTTGGTGAGATTTGGGGCAAAGGATGATAATAGAGAATTGTATAACTGCTAAGATTAACCATTACAATTGAGCCGCATCGTGAGAAAACCGGATTTTTGCCTAGGCGAAAACAAAGGCGCAGATCAGCTTCGCGGTAACCGCGAAGCTGATCAGCGCCTTTGTTTTCGCTACTCGGATAGTATAATTCTTCTTCTACTCATAGCCAAAATTTCAAGTATCTAGCCTGCTCCTGTGACTGTACAGACCGATTTGTATCGCACCTGGTCGGAAACCCTGAAGACCGGTTTTCTCACGATGCGGCTCAGTCATGATTCTCATACACTACCAAAGTCCTTCAAGAACATCTTGAAGCAGCCTCTTCTTGTTTTGCAAATACAGAAAACTTAGAGGAACAGGTTTTAATCCAGAAGTGATAAATTTACTGTGACAAACAAAAATATTCCTGGTGATAAAACCCATGCGAACGCAGTTTAAATTTACTCTCAGGTTGATTTGCACACCGTAGTATATTTACACACCGGAGTATATTTACACGCGTGTATTTTTTTGCGAATGCGAATTGGACTTAAGTCGGAAACAAACACATTGGCTTACAGGTAGCTTTCATCCGTAATTCCATTTAGGGTCTAGCTTTTTTAACTTAAAAGATAAGTTAGACAAGAAAAAAAAATGATACTTTTATTTTTCAGTATTTTTGCTCAAAAATTGATTGTGGTACACGTTAGAACCGACTCGGCGATGTGGTTCTACTGAGTACCCACAACCTATGTTTTCAATAAAAGATAAGAAAAACTCCATATCCCCAGTTTTACTACATAAAAGTGGGATTTAAAGGGGTGTTCATTTCACGGACACGTTTTCCTGGTGTGTTCGTATCAAACAACTCAGCTTCATGGGTTTAACATATGTAGTTCAATAAAATGAGCCGCCTCATGAGAAAACCAACAATCTACATAGGCGAAAACAAAGGCGCAGATCAGCTTCGCAGTACGTGATCAGCGCCTTTGTTTTCGCTACACGTATATTACATTTCCACCTCTTCTTAATTCCGAAATTTCAATCTTCTAGCCTGCACCTATGAATGTACTGCCTGATTTGTGTCGGACCTGTTCGGAAACCACATTGTTGGTTTTCTCACAAGACGGCTCAAATGTTGACAACATACAAGGAAGAGAAAAAATGCTGTTCTTTAAAAGATAAGTTAGACAAGACCTATACGAAATAGCAAGGATCAATTAATATTGTCTATTGAGCCTCGGCACGAGCAAAACGGATTTTGCCTGTGCGAAAACAAAGGCGCAGATCAGCTGATCAGCGCCTTTGTTTTCGCTACACACATGGTACAATTCTTCTTTTCTACCTTTATCCCAAATTTCAAGCTTGCATATAGCCTTATTCTGTGACAATACAGCCTGGTTTGTGTCGGACGTGATTGGAAACCCAGATTGTTGGTTTTCTCATGCAATGACTCAATTTATCTTTGCTAATCCCTTCAACTTCTTGCAATGTCACGATGAAGTTTATTGTAAGAATTTATTGCATTTCATTTCTTTCAATAACTTTAAAATGGCACATTAAAGGTAAGAAAAGGATGTCACAATTTTTAGCTACTGTGGTTATATTAAGATTTATATTTTATGTAGCACAGAAAGCGCATGTCATAAAGGAATTGGGCAGACCAGTTCTAATTTAACATTTTTTTTTTTTTTTTTTTTTTTTTTTTTTTTTTGACGAATGGATTCGCCCATCATTATCAATTGCATGTGTCCACTTTCATTTTTAGGGGCGTTAGGAATATTTTTTTTTTCGATGAGAACAGCTCCAGATGGGACGCCGCGTTTTTCGGCGTCCCGTCTGGGGCTATACTGTGTACCTATGTTCCATCCATGCTTTAACTTCATTACGAAAACTTGCCCATGCAATAAACAGAGATTTTTGATCTTGAAAAATTGAGAATTTTCAGCTGAAAAATATTGATATTTTTCTTATTTTTGCTCAAAACATAGATTGTGGGTACACGTTAGAACCGCCTCGCCGATAGTATCTGCAACGTGCTAATGCAGTTATTCTTCCACGACTTTTTCGGAATACCACATCAGGAAAACATGTCCGTGTAATGTATACCCCTTAAACCCCACTTTTATATAGTAAAACTGGGGTTTGCAGGGGTATACCTATTTTTCTTATTTTTGTTCCAAAATATAGATTGTGGGTACTCGTTAGAACCGCCTCGGCGAGGCGGTTCTAACGTGTACCCACAATCTATGTTTTAAGCAAAAATAAGAAAAATATCAAAAATTTTCTACTGAAATTTTTCATTTTTTACAACTTTAAAAATCTCTGTATATTGCATGGACAAGTTTTTTAAACTTTGGCTGTTTAAGGTTTTCTTTTTCTCTTGTATCTTTTTAAATCAGCGAACCATTAATCAAGACATCAATTGAGCCTGTGCGTGAGAAAACCAACAATTTGAGTTTCCGACCAGGTCTGACACAAACCGGGCTGTACAGTCACAGTAGCAGGCTAGAAGCTTGAAATATCGGATTTAGAAAGTAGAGTTATTGTACTATCTGTGAAGCGAAAACAAAGGCGCTGATCAGCTTCGCAGTTACTGCGAAGCTGATCTGCGCCTTTGTTTTCGCCTGTGTAGATTGTTGGTTTTCCCATGCAGCGGCTCAATTAATTTAGTAACCTAATCGCGAAGGAGATGGGAGATTTCTAACACTAAAACAGTCAACCATTTATAATACAAAAACTTTCAAAGACTTCGCCCATGGGAACGCAATGTTTTAAGCCTTAACGACCCAATGCCCCCATTTGGTTTGTCTATCGGTCGGGAAATCGCGACGACATAAACAACTACCGACACGCGAGTCCCCGTTTAATCCGCACACAATGAGCGGGCCAACTCGTGAGGTTTTCGGTGCGGTTCAATCTGCAAGCGCGCAGCTAATACATCCAGTGGGACTGCATATTCGATGTGTAGGAATGATTCGTCAACGCTCTGCACGCGCCTATAGTAAAATCTTATGGGACTACGCGCATGCGCAGTGAGGTCTATACTACTTGGTCGTGGGGTAAATGGTATTTCCTCGCGTATTGGCTAAATTTCGGTGTTTAAGAGAAATTTAAGGCAATTCAATTACTATTAAGGTTTCAACAGTGTATTACTTTGAATGTGATACACGACGTTCAAAATGACCTAAAGCATGAAGGCGGTATAAATACGGTATAACATTAAGACAGCTTTAGAAACATCAAGTGGGCTCAGTTTTCAGTGAAAGACTCATGTCTCCAGATCACATCGAGACGATGTTATTGCAACTATTCACGATAACAAAACAAGGAGCCAGGATTCTGGAGTACAGCAAGGAGCAATATTAATACCGTGATTATACGAGCTTAAATACCACCCCCTGAGATTTAAGCGAAATCTCATTTTCAATTTTCGCAATTGTATCCTAAAGTGACTTCACTTAAAGGTCTTTAATTAAAGGTAGACTGAGACGCAAACGAAGGTGATGCGACTGGTCATGTTACCAGCATTAGGCATTGGACAATTTTAATTTGTATGTTCGGGAAAAATATAAGAAACCTGTCTCCTGACAGATGCAATTTGTTCACTGAGAAACATCAAGATCCAAGGATGTAATTTTCTAAATAATGACTGTGAATGTTTTGAGCTACATACACAATACAGTTGAACCTGTCTGTCCGACCACCTACCGGCAACGTGTATAATCACGAAACTATTTTACGATTATAGTAAGGCAATCCAATATCAAAGACATATAGATGTTCAGTGACCGGCGTCCAAATTTGCATTTCCGTCATTCACAGTGCGTTGTAATAACATTATTGCATGCCGATTAATGAAATAATTACGATTAATGCGGGTCAACCTGATTTTCTCAGGCTCTATTACACAGACAGCCTCTTTTTCTCGTTTGTTCGACCTTGGATTTAATTCATCGTCGGCATTTACGACATTGACATTGTTTAAATAGTTTAATAGCGCCGAACTGATCAACTGGGGCTACCCTCACGCAATATTCGCGTTCACGCGGACCTTTAAAAGTAAGAAACAATGTTTCAGATTCTTTTTCATAGTAGTCGATTGATGATATCAATCTCACATTCCGAATGGTGAAGGCAACGGTTCACTCGGGTACAAGATTGGCATTTTAGCCGTCAGACAATGGGTGCATCAGGAAAACATGTCCATGAAAAGAGGCGGTTCTAACGAGTACCCACAATATATGTTTTAGAGCAAAAATAAGAAAAATATTAAAAAAAATCAGCCGAAAATTTTCAATTTATAAAGCTAAAAAAATCTCTTTCTATTGCATGGGTAAGTTTTCGTAATGGTTTTATGGTTTCTGTAAGGATACTTTTACGAAACCGTCACGTTTAAAGGCGGCACCCAACGAATTTATTAAACTGCTGTAGAAAATGAAGCGGTTACCCTAAAACAAATCAACCACGGATCCTTTCAACGGTAACGCATGACACCGGCTGCATCATTCTTTTCCCACGAAGTCTTATTATTTTGGAAACTGCTTTCAACATAGCCTAAATTTGGGGCAGAAAGCTAATATTGCGTTAAACTGTATTTGGAACCGCGTCATGAGGAAACCGGATTTAGCCTATGCGAAAACAAAGCCACAGACCAGCTTTGCAGTAACTGCACAGCTGATCAGCGTCTTTGTTTTCGCTAGACAGGTAGTACAATCCCTCTTCTACTTTTATCCAAAATTTCAATCTTATAGCCTGCTTCTGTGACTTTTGTTGGACCTGGTCGGAGGGTTTCTTGCGTCGCGGCTCATTTTGTCACTATGCCTTGTCAGTCAACAATAAGATGTGAAAATCGCAAATCCTTCTCGAAAATACAAACAACCACTTGACATTTGCCGATAACAGCTTTTGTTAAACCAGTATTTACCTTTGCCGATCATCTATTAACGCTACAGAACGATAATAACTTATAATGAAAAAGTGAAAGTAGATTTGTAGACATATAAACAATGCCTTAATTCTGGCATAATCAGGTGTTTTGGTACCATTGTGTTCAAGAATTCATTATAATGTTCCACAAATACGGGCTGGTCGTAGTGGCGCCTTCCCAAAGCCTTAACATGTTGACAATGAGTTTAGAATTGATAAAGCAAAATACGATGGTTTGTCGATATAGGTATACGTTAATGCATCTATCTTTTATGGAAAAAAGACCCCAAAGTGACTCATGCCAGTGTCCCCAAGTTTTTAATTTGCAGTGTGTTTATTATTAGCGCAAACAATGGGTTACCCAGTAACATTTTACGTTAACCGTTTTTATAGCAACGTATCAAAGCTAGTATAATAATTATCGTAGCTAACAAACCTCTTGTATTAGTGGGATCGAGAACATCAGGAAAACATGTCGGTGAATTGAATACCCCTTTAAACCCCACTTTTATATAGTAAAAACTGGGGTTGGCAGGGATATACCTATTTTTCTTATTTTTGCTCCAAAACATAGATTGTGGGTACTCGTTAGAACCGCCTCGCCGAGGCGGTCCTAACGTTTACCCACAATCTATGTTTTGAGCAAAAATAAGAAAAATATCGAAAATTTTCTATTTTCATTTTTTACAACTTTAAAAATCACTGTATATTGCATGGGCAAGTTTTCGTAATGAGTAGGGGGTCAAAGTGTGCTCTTCATCAAGATAATTGAACTTCCTAAAGGTATTGGTATAAATGTCCAGAAAGCAATGGCTCCATGCCAGCATGACTGAAAACCACAGGGACGCCAAAACCTTATAAATTAGGTATCGTTTCCACGGACAATTTTTCTCTGACAAAGAGCAATGAGAAGTTGAGTTTGATATCGAACTAAGTTCTTTTTTTTTGAATATCCAAAAACGAAAAACAAAAATCAAAATTTAATTAACTTCTTATTGCTTTGACAAAGTAGATTTGTCGAAGAAAAATATGCTCGTGCAAATTCAATTCTGTGGCAAAGTTTCATTGTCAAATATCTGTGACAAAGGTGAGCGAGCTAAGTAATATAAGTAATCTTTGCTGTGTGTGAACGCAAACTCATTGCCAAAGTTTCTGTAACAAATAATCTTCGTCAAAGAAAAATTGTCCGTGAAAACCAGGATTAACTGTATAAAGTAAGTTGTGTTGTTTCTAAGCCAATGATTTCAGACGAGTCGAGAAAACCTTGGTCCCACAGCAAATACCGAAGAATTCGGAGGGCGCCTCATAAAGAAGTTTTGGCAAATAAGCCGCCATATGGGAAAACCAACAATCTGCCTGGGCAAAAACAAAGGCGCAGATCAGCTTCGCAGTAACTGCGAAGCTGATCAGCGCCTTTGTTTTTGCTACTCGTATAGTACAGTTCATCTTCTACTTAAATCCGAAATTTCAAGCCTCTAGCCATCTTCTGTGACTGTGCAGTCCGGTTTGTGTCGGACCTGTTCGGAAACCGCATTGTTGGTTTTCCCACGAGGCGGCTCAAATAATACAAAATACACACTCAAGGTACTAAACATACAAACTATAGTGTTTACATGTACATGTGAAGTGTTCTTCGGTGATATGGCGGGTTTAAGGCTTTATAACTTTGTTAAGAAGTGTGAAAGAAACTTAAATATCACTTTCTATTACGCATACCGTTGTCAATTAGATACAGTTGTTATTCTTTTGGGACAATTTGGATGATGTTATTTAATTTCATAGCACCGTGGTACTTGAATTAACTCATTTAACGGTGTTTAAGCCTGGCGTTCTTTTTGTGGAACATAGGCAAAAAGTATAGCCACAGATGGGACGCCGCGTTCTGATGATGCCCCTAAAATGAAACTGACACTGCCATAGTGCTTTAAATGTATACTTCTGCCATAAATGTATACTTATGCCACGAAATTCTATCAATGACGTCATAAATGAGAATCTAATCAAATCAGGAATTATTGTAGAAAAAATCTAATCTACCAGAATCAAACAAAACCAAATCCTATCGGGACCTATGGTAAAAGTCAAATAAAACTTTTTTTAAAAAAATACTAGTAAATTTTACCCGTCTTGACGTAGCAATAAATTTGACATTTGACCTCGATACTCGATGACCTTTGACCCAATTGGACCCATAAATCTTAATCAGGGATCAACCTGTATACACTCACCAAGTTTCATACAAATTGGACCAAGGACTGCCGAGATACAAAAATTTGACCTTTGACCTCGATGACCTTGACCTTTAAAAATGAACCCCTCGAGCTAATATCCGGGGCCACTTGCCACCAAGTTTGGTGAAGATCGGCCCAAGGACCTGGGAGAAGTAGGGGAACAAACAGAAAAAACATAAATGTGACCTTTGACCTCGATGATCTTGACCTTTCAAAAAATGAACCCCTCAAGCTAACATCCAGGGCCGCCCTCCACCTTCCCTCCAAGTTTGGTGAAGATCGGCCCAAGGACCTTGGAGGAGTAGGGGAACAAACAAACAAACAAACAAACAGACAAACGTTGCTCAAATTATAGTATGACCTCGATGACCTTTGACCCAATTGGATCCATAAAACTTAATCAGGGATCATTCTGTATACACGCACCAAGTTTCATGCAAATCGGACCAAGGACTGCCGAGATACAAAAATTTGACCTTTGACCTCGATGACCTTGACCTTTAAAAAATGAACCCCTCGAGCTAATATCCGGGGCCGCCCTCAACCTTCCCACCAAGTTTGGTGAAGATCGGCCCAAGGACCTAGGAGAAGTAAGGGAACAAACAGAACCCCCCCCCCATAAATTTGACCTTTGACCTCGATACTCGATGACCTTTGACCCCAAATGGACCCATAAATCTTAATCAGGGATCAACCTGTATACACTCACCAAGTTTCATACAAATCGGACCAAGGACTGCCGAGATACAGAAATTTGACCTTTGACCTCGATGACCTTGACCTTTAAAATGAACCCCTCGAGCTAATATCCGGGGCCGCCGTCAACCTTCCCACCAAGTTTGGTGAAGATCGGCCCAAGGACCTGGGAGAAGTAGGGGAACAAACAGAAAAAAAAAACATAAATTTGACCTTTGACCTCGATGACCTTGACCTTTCAAAAAAAAGCTAACATCCAGGGCCGCCCTCCACCTTCCCTCCAAGTTTGGTGAAGATCGGCTCAAGGACCAGGGAGGAGAAGGGGAACAAACAAACAAACAGACAAACGTTGCTCAAATTATAGTATGATGATATATCGGGACGAAGTATGATGAATTAATTTACAAATGCCCTGTTGCTGTGCCCTTGAGTAAGACACATTAACTCCCTACAGTACTGGTTAAACCCAGGAAGCGTTGGCTCCGTCCCGACAAGACTGAAAAATTGTTGACTGGGACGTTAAACTTCAACGAATAGGCCACCGACTAGTAGCACATATAATAATTTATAAGGGATGTAAGTAGTAATGACACTTCCGAAAAACCTTCCAATTATATTGTGACACGTCCGACAGAAATCATAGCACATGAAAAATAAAGATGAAAATGAGCCGTCGCATGAGAAAAACCAACAATTTGAGTTCCCGACCAGGTCGGACACAAACCGAGCTGTAAAAGCACAGAAGATGGTTAGAGGCTGAAATTTTTGGGTTTAGAAAAGAGAGTAATTGTGTTATCCGTGCAGCGAAAACAAATGCGCCGTTCACTTCGAAGTTAAACCCCTGTCACACCAAGGCGGCGTTCTCACGGCGCTCTTACGGCGTTAGAAACCGTTAGAAAAAATGTTTCTAACGCCGAGTTGAGCGCGGTACCAACTACCAACGCCACCAACGCCGTACCAACGCGGTGGCATCGCCAGCGAACGCCGTGGTAATTCTTAGAACGATTTGAGTGTTGGCGTTTCTTTTGGACATGCTCAAAACAAACGCCGTCTATACTGGAAATACTACTAGACCACCGACTAGTACACGGGAACATAGACCTATGGCAAGATAAAACACGCATATTTGTTCACATTTTATGTCAACAACAGGCCAAACACTGCCCCAGAAACGTCACCATGTTCTCCGGTTTTACCATTTTGAAACCGAAAGTAGATTTTAAATTGTGGCAGAAATTTAGTGCTTCGAAAAGTTTTTGATGAAAACTGACACGCAGGTAGAAAACAATATGCTCTTTTTGGTTGTCAAGATGACAAAATTCCAGCTTACTCGCAAATTACTGCTTTTTTCGTTGTTCTGAGGGGCTCGGTAAAGTTAGCAAACTGGCAGAATGAGCAGAATGAAATGGTAAAGTTAGCAAACTGGCAGAATGAGCAGAATGAAATGGTAAAGTTAGCAAACTGGCAGACTGAGCAGAATGAAATGGTTAAGTTAGCAAACTGGCAGAATGAGCAGAATGAAAAAAAGTCTTTGTCGATTTTCCAATTCTGCCCATTATGCTGGCAGAATGAAATGGTAAAGTTAGCAAACTGGCAGAATGAGCAGAATGAAAATGTCTTTGTCGATTTTCTCATTCTGCCCATTCTGCTCATTCTGCTGGCAGAATGAAACGGTAAAGTTAGCAAAATAGCAGAATGAGCAAAACGAAAATGTCTTTGTCGATTTTCCCATTCTGCTGATTCTGCTGGCAGAATGAAACGGTAAAGTTAGCAAAATAGCAGAACGAGCAGAATGAGCAGAATGAAAATGTCTTTGTCGATTTTCCCATTCTGCCCATTCTGCCCATTCTGCTGGCAGAATGAAACGGTAAAGTTAGCAAAATAGCAGAATGAGTAGAATCAGCAGAATGAAAATGTCTTTGTCGATTTTCCCATTCTGCCCATTCTGCTGGCAGAATGAAATGGTAAAGTTAGCAAAACTGCAGAATGAGCAGAATGAAAATGTCTTTGTCGATTTTCCCATTCTGCCCATTCTGCTGGCAGAATGAAACGGTAAAGTTAGCAAAATAGCAGAATGAGCAGAATGAGCAGAATGAAAATGTCTTTGTCGATTTTCCCATTCTGCCCATTCTGCCCATTCTGCTGGCAGAATGAAACGGTAAAGTTAGCAAAATAGCAGAACGAGCAGAATGAGCAGAATGAAAACGTCTTTGTCGATTTTCCCATTCTGCCCATTCTGCTGGCAGAATGAAACGGTAAAGTTAGCAAAATGGCAGAATGAGCAGAATGAGCGGAATGAGAATGTCTTTGTCGATTTTCTCATTCTGCCCATTCTGCTGGCAGAATGAAACGGTAAAGTTAGCAAAATAGCAGAATGAGCAGAATGAGCAGAATGAAAATGTCTTTGTCGATTTTCTCATTCTGCCCATTCTGCCCATTCTGCGGGCAGAATGAAACGGTAAAGTTAGCAAAATAGCAGAATGAGCAGAACGAAAATGTCTTTGTCGATTTTCCCATTCTGCCTAGTCTGCTGGCAGAATGAAACGGTAAAGTTAGCAAAATAGCAGAACGAGCAGAATGAGCAGAATGAAAATGTCTTTGTCGATTTTCCCATTCTGCCCATTCTGCCCATTCTGCTGGCAGAATGAAACGGTAAAGTTAGCAAAATAGCAGAATGAGCAGAATGAAAATGTCTTTGTCGATTTTCCCATTCTGCCCATTCTGCTGGCAGAATGAAATGGTAAAGTTAGCAAAACTGCAGAAAGAGCAGAATGAAAATGTCTTTGTCGATTTTCCCATTCTGCCCATTCTGCCCATTCTGCTGGCAGAATGAAACGGTAAAGTTAGCAAAATAGCAGAATGAGCAGAATGAGCAGAATGAAAATGTCTTTGTCGATTTTCTCATTCTGCCCATTCTGCCCATTCTGCTGGCAGAATGAAACGGTAAAGTTAGTAAAATAGCAGAACGAGCAGAATGAGCAGAATGAAAATGTCTTTGTCGATTTTCCCATTCTGCCCATTCTGCTGGCAGAATGAAACGGTAAAGTTAGCAAAATGGCAGAATGAGCAGAATGAGCAGAATGAGAATGTCTTTGTCGATTTTCTCATTCTGCCCATTCTGCTGGCAGAATGAAACGGTAAAGTTAGCAAAATAGCAGAATGAGCAGAATTAGCAGAATGAAAATGTCTTTGTCGATTTTCCCATTCTGCCCATTCTGCTGGCAGAATGAAACGGTAAAGTTAGTAAAATAGCAGAATGAACAGAATGAGCAGAATGAAAATGTCTTTGTTGATTTTCCCATTCTGCCTAGTCTGCTGGCAGAATGAAACGGTAAAGTTAGCAAAATAGCAGAATGAGCAGAATGAAAATGTCTTTGTCGAGTTTCCCATTCTGCACATTCTGCACATTCTGCCCATTCTGCTGGCAGAATGAAACGGTAAAGTTAGCAAAATAGCAGAATAGGCAGAATGAGAGAACAAAAATGTCTTTGTCGATTTTCCCATGGTAAAGTTAGCAAAATAGCAAAATGAGCAGAATGAGCAGAATGGGAAAATCGACAAAGACATTTTCATTCGGCTCATTCTGCCATTTTGCTAACTTTACCATTTCGTTCTGCCAGCAGAATGGGCAGAATGGGAAAATCGACAAAGACATTTTCATTCTGCTCATTCTGCTTCTTCTGCTATTTTGCTAACTTTACCGTTTCATTCTGCCAGCAGAATGGGCAGAATGGGAAAATCGACAAAGACATTTTCATTCTGCTCATTCTGCTATTTTGCTCACTTTACCATTTCATTCTGCCAGCAGATTGGGCAGAATGGGCAGAATGAGAAAATCGACAAAGACATTTCCATTCTGCTCATTCTGCTCATTCTGCTATTTTGCTAACTTTACCTTTTCATTCTGCCAGCAGAATGGGCAGAATGGGAAAATCGCTAAAGACATTTTCGTTTTGCTCATTCTGCTCATTCTGCCATTTTGCTAACTTCACCATTTCATTCTGCCAGCAGAATGGGCAGAATGGGAAAATCGACAAAGACATTTTCATTCTGCTCATTCTGCTCATTTTTCTAGTTTGCTAACTTTACCGTTTCATTCCGCCAGCAGAATGGGCAGAATGGGAAAATCGACAAAGACATTTTCATTCTGCTCATTCTGCTCATTCTGCTATTTTGCTAACTTTAACGTTTCATTCTGCCAGCAGAATGGGCAGAATGGGAAAATCGACAAAGACATTTTCATTCTGCTTATTCTGCCCATTCTGCTATTTTGCTAACTTTACCATTTCATTCTGACAGCAGAATGGGCAGAATGGGCAGACTGGGAAAATCAACAAAGACATTTTCATTCTGCTCATTCTGCCAGTTTGCTAACTTTACCATTTCATTCTGCCAGCAGAATGGGCAGAATGGGAAAATCGCTAAAGACATTTTCGTTTTGCTCATTCTGCTCATTCTGCTATTTTGCTAACTTTACCATTTCATTCTGCCAGCAGAATGGGCAGAATGGGAAAATCGACAAAGACATTTTCATTCTGCTCATTTTTCTAGTTTGCTAACTTTACCGTTTCATTCTGCCAGCAGAATGGGCAGAATGGGAAAATCGACAAAGACATTTTCATTCTGCTCATTCTGCTCATTCTGCTATTTTGCTAACTTTACCGTTTCATTCTGCCAGCAGAATGGGCAGAAATGGGAAAATCGACAAAGACATTTTCATTCTGCTCATTCTGCTATTTTGCTAACTTTACCGTTTCATTCTGCCAGCAGAATGGGCAGAATGGAAAAATCGACAAAGACATTTACATTCTGCTCATTTTGCTCATTCTGCTAGTTTGCTAACTTTACCGTTTCATTCTGCCAGCAGAATGAGCAGAATGGGAAAATCGACAAAGACATTTTCATTCTGCTCATTCTGCTATTTTGCTAACTTTACCGTTTCATTCAGCCAGCAGAATGGGCAGAATGGGCGGAATGGAAAAATCGACAAAGACATTAACATTCTGCTCATCTAGCTCATTCTGCTAGTTTGCTAACTTTACCGTTTCATTCTGCCAGCAGAATGGGCAGAATGGGAAAATCGACAAAGACATTTTCATTCTGCTCATTCTGCTAGTTTGCTAACTTTACCGTTTCATTCTGCCAGCAGAATGAGCAGAATGGGAAAATCGACAAAGACATTTTCATTCTGCTCATTCTGCTATTTTGCTAACTTTACCGTTTCATTCAGCCAGCAGAATGGGCAGAATGGGCGGAATGGAAAAATCGACAAAGACATTTACATTCTGCTCATCTAGCTCATTCTGCTAGTTTGCTAACTTTACCGTTTCATTCTGCCAGCAGAATGGGCAGAATGAGAAAATCGACAAAGACATTTTCATTCTGCTGATTCTGCTCATTCTGCTATTTTGCTAACTTTACCGTTTCATTCTGCCAGCAGAATGGGCAGAATGGGAAAATCGACAAAGACATTTTCATTCTGCTCATTCTGCTATTTTGCTAACGTTACCGGTTCATTCTGCCAGCAGAATGGGCAGAATGAGAAAATCGACATAGACATTTTCATTCTGCTCATTCTGCTCATTCTGCTCATTCTGCTATTTTGCTAACTTTACTATTTCATTCTGCCAGCAGAATGGGCAGAATGGGAAAATCGACAAAGACATTTTTCATTCTGCTCATTCTGCCAGTTTGCTAACTTTACCATTTCATTCTGCTCATTCTGCCAGTTTGCTAACTTTACCATTTCATTCTGCTCATTCTGCCAGTTTGCTAACTTTACCATTTCGTTCTGCTCATTCTGCCAGTTTGCTAACTTTACCGGCTTTTCTGAGGCCAATGTGACTCGGCAAAAATCTCGCAACTTTAACGCGGCTCTTCAGCGACACCGGGATCAAACCAGGTGTACCGCAATTCTTTTTTAACCGAGTGATAAGTTCGCTGTTTATATTTTCATCGCTAACAGAGTATACACTGAAAAAAAGTTATAAGAGGCCACCTCATATTTTTCTTCTAGTTCAAAAAGTAAAATACGATCAATTAAAATTCATGATCATATGAATAAACCAATGTCTAACAGTGGCTCTGTGAGTTTCTGCATTCCAAAATGCGTGATACTTCTCACACAGACGAAGCATGTGTAAAGGTACCCTATTTCGAAAAGTCACACTTTATAAACATCAAATTAAATGTCATATTATGACGTTTTGTTTTTACATTTTAATTTATTTGAAAGTGCTACTGACTGCCATGATGCAAGATACTATTAAGTTAAAAATGTTGCTGCAATAAGAATCTTCGTTTCTGTTTTGTACATGCAAGAAGACAACAACCTGAATAACAGGAATTCAGCTTTTGTATGCAATTTGCATACCAACTTTGTTCTTCTCCAGTTGCGTTATTATCAGCAGCACGGCATTGAAATTTTCAGTGATTATTTAGATCAAATACTAGACTCTGATAAACTTTGAAAATTGAAAAAATCGTCTACAAATTTTGTTATTTTGTTCGTTAAAAATTGGCATTGAAACCGGAAGTGTGCGGCAGCCTTGACCTGTTGGTCCTCGAAAATGGTCTAAAACAGTTCAGTCGAGTTATATCTCTCATTTCCAGGCCTCATCAAGTGAATTTACGAGGGGTCAACATGTTTAAGAGGCACATTTATGAATTTTCCAAAAAATCTCAAAATTGGCGATTTTTAAAAATGCATAAAAATTCTACCAGTAGAGAAAATTCGAATGTTTGATGTTTTTCCGAGCCGTAACGACCCCTTTGATGACACCCGTTCCTAATTTCAATAAATGGTGTGCTGTATCCAATTTTTTATTTAAAAACATTGTTTTTTGCATCTTTACTCCAAAAACGCCTTTAGTAAAAGAAAATTATTTCTTAACACTTTGGAACTTTACTTACTTGAAAGACACGTCTTTTGGCAAAGAATCGTGCAATTTTGAACATGGCTTAGAAACAAAAAATGAGTTTGAAAAGTGGCCTCTTATAACTTTTTTTCAGTGTAGTAGTTTGACGATAAAGCTTACAGAACGAAAGTAGTTCCCGGGAACGAAAATCCTACGCTATGCCCATCTCCATTCCAGACTGGTATGGACGAGAAATCCATCAACGCGCCAGGAGCTTTGCGGGCGCGCAGTGAGATCGTAGTGCAAACGCCGTGGTAGCCAATGGCGTTTGCACGGAGACGGTAAGGCATCCATGGCGATATCACTACGTTTACAAGGCGCTTATACGGTGCGTCTACGGCGCTATCCGCCGTGACGGCGAGTCATTTATCTTACTATGCTACTGTGGCGTTTGTGATACAAATTGCTGCTGATGCTGCCCGCCCCTTTCCTCCTTTAGCCTATTTCCTCTTTTGCCAGTCATGTTACCTTCTTTGAACAAACGGAGACTTTGTTACAAACGGAGACTTTGTTTCTGTTTTGCCTACAAGCCGTCAGCGCATTGCCAGAACGCCGTTGAAGCGCGGTGCGAACGCCGTGGGAACGTAGTGCATACATCCGAAGAGCGCCGAGCGAGCACAGTGAAAACTGTAGCTAAAACTCCGTAGGAACGTGGTAGAACGTACTAACTGTGAACTCCGTAGCAACGCCTTGGGCGCGAAGAGGACGCGGTGAGGACGCCATGGCTTGCTTTTTTCACAAATAAATTATTCTTCCTTTGAGTTTTCGCGGTGCTCTGGAAAATTTAAGAACGCCATGGAAACGTCTGGCTTTACTGCGAAACTGATCTTCGCCTGTGCAAAATGCAACCGTTCTGTAAAAATACAACTTTCTTGAGCGCCTGAGAGTACGATGTTGTCCCTGATTAATTCATACTCAAGGAATATGACAAAATCAAATTCTTTCCTTTCGTGATAAACGTTGCTTCTGTTTGTTTGTTTGTTTGAATTGATGCTTAACATCCCAGTCAACAGCTAAGGTCATGTGGGGATGTCGCCTCCATTTTATGGGACTTTTACCCCAAATGAGGATGTCATAACATCCAACAAGTGCTTAAAATATAACCATCCAAGTTAGCCAAAAAGGCTTCTATGTATGGATGTTTGGCTTAAACCACTTTTCCTGGGAATGCTCAACCCAGAGCGGTTTACCAGTGAATCAGATGGTCAGCCAGTTGCGTATAAGCTTTGCCTGGAGACACGAGCATTTCTGGCTGCTCGTTACATCCTTACATCCAAATGTTAAATCACGGTATATAAATCAGTTGAAGCCTCCGTTGCTACGTGGTAATGTAATTTAAGCGACTGAACTTGCCGGTCGGTGGTTTAAATCTAGGCTGTTTAGGATGAGACTTTTAAACAGAGGGCCGTATCTGTTTGTGTGACGTTTACCACCAAAATGATATGAGCACTTGTGAGATCTTCATATGACACCACATCCACGAGTGCAAAGGTGCAAGACAACAGCTATGGCCATTTGGGAGACAGGTTTGCAAAACGGGTCTGATGTGTGTTTTTTTAACTCTTTAGAATTCATTCATTCATTCATTCATTTATTTCGGTGACATTCATTCATGTTTATTTATTTATTCAATCATCAACATACCTCTTCGTTGTTGCTCAAGTTTTCAATGGCATCCGGGTCCAACAGATCGTCCCCGGGGGAGTTATTACTTATTAAGTCCGACCTGTGGGTTCGAGTCCGTCGCCTGCCCGACGACATTGTCACTACCACCATAACAAGTACCATACAGCGTACGCACACTTGTGTTAATTCCATGATTCCTTTTTATGACACCGAATGTATCGAGCTATTATGAACACTGCAGAATTTACATTAACAAAAGCCCTATATTAATCACATTTTTGTTATTAAGCTACAATGTTAACTGTCATTTTATTCCTGTTGCAATTTACTGGGATGCATTCACTAATTGCTTAAGTCAGTTGAAATGATGTATCCCTTACAAGAATCATTGTGTTGCTGAAAATGATTTAAAACTCCATAATTAAAATGTCTACCTATCCAATGCATGTAACACAAAATATAATTTCTTCTTTGGAACTATTTGTTTTTTGCATACCGTATACGTCGATTGATCAATTTTTAGTCTACCTATTGAACACTTTATTTTTTGTTTTAAAATGAATCTAACACATTCATTAAATCCAACCCAAAAATTCATTCATTTTTGCCGACTTCTTTAGTATGGTTTAAGAGTTTACTATCACTGATCACGAAAACATGTCCATGTAATGTATACCCCCTTGAACCCCACTTTTATATAGTAAAACTGGGGTATGCAGGGGTATACATATTTTTCTTATTTTTGCTCCAAAACATAGAATGTGGGTACTCGTTAGAACCGCCTCGCTTAGAAGCGAGGCGGTTCTAACGTGTACCCACAATCTATGTTTTGAGCAAAAATAAGAAAAATATCGAAAATTTTCAGCTGAAAGTTTTCAATTTTTAAACCTCAAAAAATCTCCGTTTATCACATGGACAAGTTTTCGTAACTCCTGTTGAAAAATTCTTTAAGAGCTCCACAATATTCAGTAATTAATCGTTCAATTAATGAATAATTTTCCATTAAGTCGCTGAAAATATTTTCAACAAAACGTGCTTTCTCTCCTAAATATCCACAGTAAAATCACGCCGCAATAACGCACGGATAATAGGAAGATTTTAGTCTATTGACTCGTAGCGCCGAATAGGTGAGATATTGTATCATTTTTGACACCGAAGTACTAAAATGCTACCTTTATTTTCAAGTATCGGAGTAATTTCGTACAAGCGAACGGCTTAATAAGCTTTCATCGGAACATTTAAGTCAAAACTGAAGCCTTTTTGTTCAAGTAGCTTTGTGATGTTTGCTAAAACGCTTGGTTTTACAATGTTTCATTGATGTGTTTAGTATTAAGGTATTAAATAAAACGCTGAGATGTTTTTCTAGTTGCATTCTTGTGATTGGGGCTAGGTTCGTGTACACATTGTCCACACGTCCACGTAAACATCTCTATGCACATGTTTCTCAAAACATTTTCATCATAATTTTAATGCACCAGTCATTTGTATCCCCGGCCCCCCATAGCGGTGCTTAAGTGCCGGTGTGCCCCGGCAATGCCGGTGTTTTAACTTCCCGCCAATATAGCGGGAAAAATAGCCAGAGTTTTGCCAATCGTGATTGCTGGCCAGATTTATCCCTGAAGTGTATTCTTTTAAATGTGAAAAAAAAAAAAATAGATTTTGAAGTGGAAATGCTATGGCTTTTATGGATGAATTAAGTTGAGGTTGATCGTTGATAATCCCTTTTAATAATTGCAGACTAGAGACAGATTCCAAGGTATGTGCCATAAGGATGTGGTGATACAAACATTATCATTATTATTTTATTAAGATGTTTTATTGATTAGAAATACTGATGTTGCATGGTCCTGTTAGCTCTGTTGATGGTACCTGCACCTTTTTCACTGGTATGGCATAACCTTCCTGCTTTGCAAAACATTCTCTCACAGAGATTGGTCAGTGTCATGACCTTGGTCTAAATTGACTATGATATAATTTACAGCGAAGTCAACATCCAGTAGTTCCATTCAGTTTTGCTATATATGTGTGAGTAGTAATGGTGGGCAGTCTAGAAGTTTTCAGAAAATTGGTCTAGAGTGCCCACCATTACTACTTGTGTGTCATACCAAATGCATGGGCATGTTTTCAAAATGTGATTTCAGTAATTGCTTCTCAAATGTTTTATATATGTGCTTTAGTTAATTGTTTTTACCTAATCAGAATCAAGCTTTTGTTACTTTATTGTTAATGTTATACTATTTCATTTCATCATTATTTATATGTGATTCATATGCTACTATGTGGTGGCCCATAATTGGAAATAAATTCTATTCTATTCTATTCTATTCTACCAAAGACTTTAAAAATGGTACCAGTGGCTACCTTGCTTGGCGCTCAGCATTGGCTTCTTTTCTCCCAAAACAAAATATAGCATCACTAATATCGCATGTCTAATATGAAAAAGTCTGAATAATAACAAAAAATGTCCGAAAATAATGTCTGTATTCACTAGAGGACCGTATGGAAGACTGGCCGTTGTGCTAAATATGTTATCCTCTACATATATAGAGATTATTATCATTATTATTATGATAATGTCAACCAAATCTAATCAACTGTGATTTGGCTTTGTCAATTATTACGGCAACGCGACTCGTAACCCAAATCATCAGGCTCGTACATCCTTTAACCATAGTGGTAAAAGGCAAAAATCACTAAACCATGAAATTATGTCACAGTGACCTTAAATTAATTTCAGGTCAAAGGCATGTAATACTTAATCCAAATCTGAGAAAATTATAGTGATATACAAATGTATATCAAATAAGAATAAAGATGTAAGGCAAAATCACTGAATCATGAAATTAGGTCACAGTGACCTATCTATTTCGGGGTCAAAGGTCTTTGCATACTCATTCATAATGAGAAAGAAGTTTAATATATCAATTGAGTGTCAGATACACAGCGTGATCACTGAACAATGAAATAAGGTAACAGTGACCTATAACTATTTTGGGGTCAAAGGTCTGGTCATACTTACTCATGCTGTGAAAGAAGTTATGGTTTATATACTAATTGAGTGTCAAAATATAAGGTGAAATCACTGAACCATAAAATTAGGTCACAGTGACCTTTAACCACATTTGATTTTTTGAACCATAAAACTAGGTCAGTGACATGTAACCATTTTAAGGTCAAATGTCTGGTCATACTCACTCATAATGTGAAAGTTCATATTCCCATTGAATGTGAAGATATTAGGCAAAATCACTGAACCATAAAATTTGCTAACAGTGACCTTTAACAACTTTTTGCTCAACTGTCTGGTGATACTCACTAATAATGTGAAATAAGTATGTTCATTATCCCAAGAGTGTGAAGATATAAGACAAAGTCACTAAACCATGAAATGAGGCCGGGCTTATTAGCACTTTTGGTTCAAAGGTCTGGTGATACTCACTAATAATGTTTGTTTGTTTGTATTGAGGCTTAACATCCCAGTCAACAACTTTTCAGTCACTCTGTAATTTTGTCAAAATTTGAGATAAAGTTCACAAAAGTTTATCAGGTGATCTACTCCTAAGACCCAATCAGTATACCAAATTCAAAACCCTAGCATTCAAAAGTTTCCAAAAAAAAGTAACAGACGTACACACGCACAAACAAGCCGAAAGCAATATGCCCTTTCAAAGTTGGGGGCATAATCAAAGGACCATAATGCAGAAAAGTGGCACAACTCTGAAAAAACAAGCAAATTCAGAGAATTTATGTCCCCCGCCTTGATAGTTTAGTTACACATATATAATCTTACAAAAAAAACATATATCCAAACCACATGCACTTTCTCAGTGTAAATGCCTGAAAAACGACTGAAGTTCAAATTTCGAAAAAGTGATAAAAATTAAAGTGAGGATTATATCCAAACCATATGGGTAACTTTAAAGCATAGTCAAGACATCTGTAAAGTTTCAAAAGAACCACCATCCATTCACTTTCATTGTCAAAATGTCCGAAAAAATGACTAAGTTAAAATTGCAAAAAAAGTGTCAAAAATTAACCTGAGGATTATATCCAAATCACATGCATATCTTCAAAGCATGATTAAAACACCTGTAAAGTTACAAAAGAATCAGAATAAAACTGTAGGAGGAGTTGCTTGCACAAGGTACCCACCATCCATTCACTTTCATTGTCAAAATGTCCGAAAAAATGACTAAGTTCAAACTGCGAAAAAAGTGTCAAAAATCAACCTGAAGATTATATCCAAATCACATGCATATCTTCGAAGCATGATTAAAACATCTGTAAAGTTACAAAAGAATCAGAATAAAACTGTAGGAGGAGTTGCTTGCACAAGGTACCCACCGTCCATTCACTTTCATTGTCAAAATGTCCGAAAAAATTTCTAAGTTCAAATTCCGAAAAAAGTGTCAAAAATTAACCTGAGGATTATATCCAAATCACATGCACATCTTCAAAGCATGGCTAAGACATCTGTAAAGTTTCAAATTAATCGAAATAAAATTGTAGGAGGAGTTTGAGGGAGGACAGACGGATGGATGGATGGACGGACAGGTGGATGGACGGAATGATGGAAAGCCAAAAACCATGTCCCTCCGCTTTTCGTCGAAAAGGCAGGGGACAAAAAACAACAACAACAAAAAAAAAAAAAAAAAAAAAAAAAAAAAAAAATGTGTATGAACGCTTTTCTCTCCTTGGGAATATGAATATGAAAGTCTAAAACCCTAGCATTTTCAATTTCCACAGAATGTGTGGCTAATACATGGATAAGCCCAAAGCAATATGTCCTTTCATTTTTTTGAAGTTGCAGACAGAAATATTACATAAAGGGTCATTTTCATGCCCGTCTCATTCTATACTATTGCTAAGAAATAAACTCAACAGTTTTTATAACTTTCAGTTTATTATTTATAGAAAATCTCTGCTTAACATATATAAATTATTAAATAAAAGTGCCATCACATGAGAAAACCAACAATTTGCATAGGCGAAAACAAAGGTGCAGATCAGCTTCACAGTAACTGTGAAGCTGAACAGCGCCTTTGTTATCGCTACATGGATACTACAATTCCTCTTCTTTCTAAATCCAAAATTTCCAGGTTCTAGCCACCTTCTGTGCTTGTACAGGACGGTTTGTGTCTGATCTGGTTGGAAACACAAAGTGTTGGTTTTCTCATGAACAGGCTCAAGTGATTTTAAATCAATGTTTTATCAGATCAATTTACAATGATAAAGCTCACTCCCCTTTCCCCCTAACCACCTTGTTATGCACCAGTCATTTGCATCCCTGGCTCCCCCGGGACCGGGGAATAGCGGGGCTTTTAACTTTTCAATTTGCACTGCCGGGCAAGATTTGTGGTAAAACCCCTGCTGAAAGCCCCGGCTCCCCGGGGGCTGACTATAACGTAGAACAACAGCTGGGAGTTGTTCTAAGACTGATGAAATTGAAACATGTGAGAAGGGCCTCAATTCAAGCATGTGAATGTTTAGGTGTATTTGGAAATTAAATAAGTACCATAAAGCTAATTAAATGTTAAAAATATCATTAAAATCTGATTTGAATTAATGTGACAGTGTATTGGCGGGAATTCATAACCCCGACAAATCCCCGGCACTGCCGGAACACATCAGAGGTTAAAGACTGGCACTTAAGCCCCGCTATGTCCCCGCTATCCCCGGCCCTGTGGGAGCCGGGGATACAAATGACTGGTGCATTAGCACTTCTCTATGTTTAGAAACACTGCAGCCCATGTTCCAAACGATGTTGTAAGGTGGGTAAGCTTGGTGACCAATAGGGTTAGGCAAACTATGAACACCCACAAAAGCTACTTATAGCTGCACTGTATATAGACGTTTCCATCAGGAAAACACGTCCATGAAAAGTATATCCCCTTGAATCCCACTTTTATATGGCAAAACTGGGATATGCAGGGGTATACCTATTTTTATTTTTGCTCCAAAACATAGATTGTGGGTACCCGTTAGAACCGCCTTGGTACCCACAATCTATATTTTGAACCAAAATAAGGATCCTGTGAAAATTTTCAATTTTTTAAACTTTAGAAAAATCTGTATATTACATGGGCAAGTTTTGGTTATGTCTGCGGTGCAGCTCATTTCTCAGCAAACTTTTATCTTTATCTGTTATGGTGTCACACAGTGCAGACTGATCTACATCTTCAATATTTGCACTAAAATCCATACTATAACTTTAGATCATTATCAAATAATTTGTTCAAGTAGCACATATAATAAAACATAGCAATCAAAATGAATTTTGGATAACAAAGAAAGCTAGAGAGATCTTTTAAACCATGAAAAACATGTATCTAGCAATTCTTAGCAGTTTACCATTACACAGAACACAGAATATATACTGAACAAAAGTAAAAACACTACACATATATTCAACATGATTTTTGCCTCTCATTTCATTGCATTAAAACATTTGAGCCGCATCATGAGAAATCCAACAATCTGCATATGCGAAAACAAAGATGCAGATCAGCTTTGCAGTGAAGCTGATCAGCGCCTTTGTTTTCGCTGCAAAGATAGTACAATTTCTCTACTTTCTAAATCCAAAAGTTCAAGCTATTAGCCATCTTCTGTGCCTGTACAGCTCGGTTTGTGTCAGACCTGTTCTGAAACCACATTGTTGGCTTTCTTGTGTGGTGACTCATTTCATATCAAATAGGTATATTATTCTTTGGCTATACCTTACTCTTGTGTCAAAGCCAACAGAGCTGTGCCACTCACATTTTAACCAGTAAACACGGGGTTGATTCAAATGATGCCACCTGTGCTGTCGTGCGAGTCATTAGTATACCATCACATGCAAAAACTTGCTGTCCTCCGAGTATATCAGTAGTCGTATCATGACAGCAAAATCACCAGTATAATATTTACTGTCGTCAACCCTATACTCAGACCACAACATGACATTGGAACCAACCATGGCTGATGCTAACGCTATTTGCTCCTTGTGGTTTGTCATTTTCCTGGCCCGTTACTCATCAAATTGTTTGTAGCATGGCTTTCATGGTTTTTGCCAAAAAGGAAACTATGCACAGTGCAAGTTAATGCCAAAGAATGAAAAGGGTAGTTGTTAATAAGCCCACTATTATGATGTTAAGCTAAAGATCACATTCAAAGTTTAGACTAGCACATGTACAATGAAAATCACAAAACACTGGTTTCATACCTTTGACATAACAAAAATTTCATACCTCATGAAAGAAAAGAAAACAACTTGCTAAAAAGCTATAAAAGTGAACACACTAACAACTATCATGCCAACTAATTGAGCCGCTGCGTGGGACAACCAACAATCTGCATATGCGAAAACAAAGACGCAGATCAGCTTCGTGGTAACCGCGAAGCTGATCAACGCCTTTGTTTTCGCTACTCGGATAATACAATTCCTCTAAATCCAAAATTTCAAGCTTCTAGCCGTCTTCTATGACTATACAGGCTGGTTTGTGTCAGATCTGGTTGGGAACCCAAATAGTTGGTTTTCTCATGCTCAGGCTCAATTATAATGTGTTGTGTTAAATTAACATAATAAAGGATTTTTACATACATGTATACACATGGCAAAATGTTAGGGAATGCCTAAAATAATTGAATGTTATTTTCTGTTTGAGAAATTATCATTTTCCAGTTTTGACAAATGATCATTAGGAACCCCTGTACAGCCATGGTAAGGTCACAAGATACATGGCTACATAATCAAAGCAGCAGATACAGCCAGGCCCTGAGGATATAAAACTTTTTTTTCATGCTCAGCTCAGCTGAGACTAAAATTTACCCTGCTCAAAAATGTTAAAATGCCAACAATTTTTGGCAATTGTTGGCATTTTAACATTTATTAGCAGGATAAATTAGTCTTTGGCATTCTAAACCTTCAATTTTAATATAATTGAGCTATTTTGGTATTCACGAGCAGTTTAAATTTTATGCTCAGCTGAGTTGAGCATGAAAAAGGTTTTGTAACCTCGGAACCTTGTTTGTGGTTTGGTGAGGTTTCAAATCATGGTAGATGCTCACGGAAAAAAAGATGTATACTTCCGACCAATATGTGCTGATTGTACAGTCCTACAATGGTACTAGCTCAGGAATTCACAATACTTATCCTACCACAATGTTTGTGTCTCCTATGCCCATACTTTTGAATGAGCCTGTGCGTGAGAAAACCAACAATTTGGGATTCCGACCACGTCCGACACAAACAGGGATGTACAGTCACAGGAGATGGTTAGAGGCTGGAAATTTTGGATTTAGAAAGTAGAGGAATTGTACTATCTGTCACATATAATCCGTGTAGCGAAAATAAAGGCGCTGATCAGCTTCGCAGTTACTGCGAAGCTGATCTGCGTCTTTGTTTTTGCCTATGCAGATTATTGGTTTTCCCATGCTGCGGCTCAAATCAAAATGAAGTCTGTGAATGTATCCAGCGTATAAGCAATTATATACTGTAATCTTTAATTCCTGGTTAGCATTTTAACTTCACATTGGTCAATATTTCACATGGCGGCCCCCGTGGCGGAGTGGTCATCTCACCGCTGTGGGTTCGCGCCTCGCACAAGGCACAATTCGCCAAGTTCTGCTTCCAGGAGTGTTAGGTGGTTTTTTCCACAGGTACTCCGGTTTTTGCCCAACCTTCCGATTGATTCGTCTTGATATGAGTGAGAAAGCTTGAAAGAGACGTAAAACTGAATAAAAAAAATTAAAATATTTCACATAGGTGAAATAATATTTCGGGTATAGTCAATCATGTTTTGAAATTTGTATCCCAAACAAAAACAGCACTTTAAAAATCAGGTGTTCCCTTACTTTTTATCATGTGTATATATAAACAAGAGCTGAAGCTTTAACAATGTAGCATTATTCATTTAATTTACAATTAGATATTTTGTTGTGAAAAAAAATGCACCAAATCAAGCTTGCATATAAATTCTTAAAGCGCACCAATAATAAGGCCAAAAATAGAAAGATTGTGACTGAAAAACTACCAAGAATTTTAGAATGGAATGTCTAACATGTCTAACTACCCACACTAGTCATGCACCAAAATCTATTGCTGTTGTTAATTTATATAATGATTTTATGAAACTCTTAATAATTATTCTGACAAGAAACTGACTTTGAGAAAGCAATTTTAGTTGCCTCCCTTTGACTGTTTGCTTAAGAAATAGATAAGCTCTAGCATTTGTTGAGTAATAATTCACTATTTGAAGGTCAGTCATGAATACTTAGTGCTAGCCATTTATAATCTTTATACTTATAAAACTTTTTTCTTTCTTAACTCTACTGAGGCTAAAATTCAAACTGCTCATAAATGCTGAAATAACCCAAATTAGTTGGAATTTTAGGCTTAGATCACCAAAGCCAGTAATTTAACAAGCTAAGAAATGTTAAAATGCTAACAGTTGTTGGACTTTAAATATTTATTGTTGGCATTTAAATATTGATGAGCTGGAGAAATTCCATGCTCAGCTGAGTTGAGCAAGAAAAAATCTATAACCTTCAAAGCAGGTCTCAAGATTATAAAACTTCTTTAATGCTCAATTTAGCCCATCATAAAATTTTCAGTTGCTCCTAAATGTTGAAGCAATAAAAAATAGTGTACATTCGAACCCACACAAGACACACTGGTGAATTAATCAAATGATTAAGCCTGCTTTTAACCATTCAGCCAAAAAAATGTGTTTTTTTTTTTGCAGTATTTACATTTTTGCATAATACATGTACTATTAGTCTCTACCTCACTACCTCACACCTATGTTTTAACAAGTAATAATGTATTGAACCCCAATTAACCCTAGTTTAACTTTATAAATGTGCAGGGTGATAGAATTTGTATTACATCTGTGCAATAGCATGAGGTAATTGAGCCGCATCATTACCTGTTGTTTTTTTATATATGCAAAAACAAAGATGCAGATCAGCCGTGCAGTAACTGCATGGCTGATCAGCAACTTTGTTTTTGCTTTACCAACAGTACAATCTCTTTTTTCATAAATCCCAAATCACTTCTGTGACCCTACAGACAGATTAGTGACAATCCTGGTATGAAACTCACTGGGTAGGTTTTCTTATGATGTGGCTCATTTGAGCCATGACGAAATGAGCCACAGCCACGACGCAAGAAAGCAGGTCTCTGGGGAATTTGACTTGGTCTGACACAAACCAGTCTGCACAGTCACAAAAGAAAGCTAGAATCTTGACATTTTGGGTATAAGTATAGAGGGCATTATACTATCTGTGTAGTGAAAACAAAGGTGCTGATCAGCTGCACAGCTGATCTGCGCCTTTGTTTTCGCATCGGCAAAAATCCATTTTTCTCATAACGTGGCTCATTTGATGGTGGTCAAGATGTTTGAGATCGCTGATTCACACTTGGTACGTCGTGGAAGACACGTTGCCGCCGTGACCCGTCCAGTTGGTGTGGATAAACTTCCCGGGCTGATCTAGAAGTTCATACGTGTGGGCACCAAAATAGTCACGCTGGGCCTGAAAATACAAAATATTAGGAAATTAGAAATTTATAGTGCATTAATTACAGATAAAGAAAGAACCTGGTCCCAAGGTTATAAAAATATTTTCATGCTCAACTTAGCTGAGCATGAAATCTAAACTGCTCATAAATGACAAAACAGGCCAAACTAGAAATTGGCTGCAAGCAAGGCTTTCAGTATACCCCCCGCAAAATTATCCGAAGCTGGCCAATAATTCATAAGTCAAACACGCAGAAAATTTGTCAAAGATATCTTCTAAGCATTATAATTCTTCATGTACATCCTCAGTATGCCAGTCACATCTATAAGATATTCAAAGAAAGTATTGAAAGCTTGAGGTTGATTTCACTGTATGCACTATGATCATTATTGTTTATCATGAGAAATGGTAAAAAATTGACTAAGTTAAAGAAAAGCTGAAAATTTGTCAAAAATTATTTTTTCAGCATGAAAATTATCTATGCACATCTAAAATATATCTGGAACAAATCTACAAAGAATTTAAAAGAAACACTGAAAGCCCTAAGAGGAGTGGATTTCACAAAGTATGCACTACCAACCATTATTGTATATAAGAAATAGTCGAGAAATGGCTATGTTGAAAAATGATGTAAATTAGTCAAAATTCACTTTTTCAGTATTATAATTCTTCATGCACATCTTCAATATGTGTGGAACATGTCTGCAAAGTACTGAAAAGAAATACTGAAAGCCCTAGGAGGAGTTGATTTCACAAACTATGCACTACCAACCATTATTGTATTTAAGCAATGGTCAAAAAATGGCTATGTTAAAAATGCTGTAAATTTGTCAAAAATTAATTTTTCAGTATTATACTTCTTCATGCACATCTTCAATATGTGTGGAACATGTCTGCAAAGTATTGAAAAGAAATACTGAAAGCCCTTGGAGGAGTTGATTTCACAAACTATGCACTACCAACCATTATTGTATATAAGCAATGGTCAAAAATGACTATGTTGAAAAATGCTGTAAATTTGTCAAAAATTATTTTTTCATCATTATAATTCTTCATGCACATCTTCAATATGTGTGGAACATGTCTGCAAAGTATTGAAAAGAAATACTGAAAGCCCTAGGAGGAGTTGATTTCACAAAATATGCACTACCAACCATTATTGTATAAGCAATGGTCAAAAAATGGCTATGTTAAAAATTGCTGTAAATTTGTCAAAAATTATTTTTTCATCATTATAATTCTTCATGCACATCTTCAATATGTGTGGAACATGTCTGCAAAGTATTGAAAAGAAATACTGAAAGCCCTAGGAGAAGTTGATTTCACAAACTATGCACTACCAACCATTATTATATATAAGCAATGGTCAAAAAATGGCTATTTTGAAAAATGCTGTAAATTTGTCAAAAATTATTTTTTCATCATTATAATTCTTCATGCACATCTTCAATATGTGTGGAACATGTCTGCAAAGTATTGAAAAGAAATACTGAAAGCCCTAGGAGGAGTTGATTTCACAAACTATGCACTACCAACCATTGTTGAATATGGCAATTATCGAAAATTGGCTAAGTTCAAAATGCTGTAAATTTGTCAAAATTAATTTTTTCAGCATAATACTTCTTCATGCACATCTTCAACATCTCTGGCACATATCTGCAAAGTATCAAAAGAGAATATTGAAAGTTGTAGGAGGAGTTGATTTCACAAAGTATGCACTATTAGCACTATGGCAAACATTCTATGTATAGGTTTAAAAAGTCCCATAACTCTTGCAAAACTGACCCTTTGGCCCCTAAATTCATATCACACATGTGTTGTCTAATGGTGCAGGTGTGTTGAAAATTTGAAGAACATCGGGCAAAAACTACTTAAGTTATTCAGCAAAGATGTCAAAATGTTGACGGAATGACGGAATGACGGAATCACGGACAGGCTGAAAACAGTATACCCCCCTAAAACTTCGTTTTGCGGGGGGTATAATAAATTGAAATCTTAGGTTTAGATCACCAAAGCCTGTAATTTATCCTGCTAATAAATGTTAAAATGCCAACAAATATATCAGCAGGATAAATTTTAGTCTCAGCTGAGCTGAGCATGAAAAAAGTTTTATAAACTCGGGGCCTAATATCAAAACATGACTATGCAATAAAAAAGCCAGTCAAACCATCCATACATATAAGCCTTTTTGGTTTATTTGGATGGTTACATTTGAAACACTTTTTTGAATGTCATGACATCCTAATTTTGAGTAAAAGTCCCATAAAATAGAGGCAATGTACTGACATGACCATAGCTGGGACGTTAAGCATAAATTCAAACACACAATATTTGTGTGTGTGGGGGGGGGGGGGGGGGGGAGGGGTTGCTGTTAAAATGGAAATTTTCAGTTGGAATAATTTTTATAATTTTCTCATCACTGCAGCTTTCATTGGGTTAGCTGGCAATTTCGTGATGCCACTTGTATTAAAGGTGGTTCAAATGAAAAATCACTTAAATGTAGATCATCATATTCATTCTAATCAGCGCAATTGCCCCAATAAGTACACACTTCAGAAAAACCTGTGCATAAGTGAAAGCTGTCACGCTGACCTCCCAGAATTTCACACTACTTTTGCCACCATTATACCTTAGTATGTATATTAACCCATATTTGACGAATGGATTTGCCCATCATTATCATTTGGGCGAGTCCACTTTCATTTTTAGGGGCTTCAGGTAGGCTTTTCAAATTTATTCCATTTTTCGATGAAATTACTCTGTGCAAACAGAATAGCCCCAGATGGGACGCCGCGTTCTGCGGCGTCACATCTGGGGCTCTTCTGTTTGCCTATGTCCCATAAAAGGGACGCCAGGCTTAAATGAGTTAAAGTAAGAATAAAGGGACCAGGAATCCATGCAATATTCATACTCACTTGTAAGAGATTAGCGGGCAACCTTGCAGATCTGTATCCATCAAAGAACGCCAGTGCAGTCGAGAATGCTGGAGTCGGTACACCGTGCATGACGGCCGTCGACACCACACGTCGCCAACCAGCCTGACACTTTTGTATCTCCTTTTTGAAGAACTCGTCTAAGAGGAGGTTACTCAGGTTTGGATCTTTGTCAAATGCATCTTTGATATTGCCTAAGAAAACACTGAAGTAAAGAATACACCAATGAGCTACTTCAAATCAAAAGTAAAATCATTATTTATCTTCAATGTGAAACCATTAATTGAATGAGCACATGAAAATGTACTATTGTCTTTAGCTGAAAGAAAAATAACCTGAATGTAAACATTTATCAGATATCAAGGTTTCGTCTCCCTTGTATTGCTGCAGTTCAACTACACAGCTGATCAGCGCCCTTGATTTTGCTCTATTGGTAGTACAATTCCTCTACTTAAATCCAAAATTTCTTTAGAAATTTCTAGCCTGCTCCTGTGACTGCACAAGCTGGTTTGTGTCTGACCTGGTTGAAACCCAAAATGTTGGTTCTCTCATGTAAATGCCAAAATACCTTCGTATAATACAACCTCCTCTCCACATCAAGGCTATTCCACCAAAATTCAGCTTCCAACCAAATTCTTTAGCTGCCTCTCGCATCAACATAAATCCCTGAGCGTAGGAAACTATCTTAGAGGCATACAGAGCCAGTCGTATATCCTCGACAAAAGATTTTTTGTCACCGCTAAATTTAGGTGCATCTGGTCCTTTAAGTTGGTAGCTTGCACTGACTCTTTCGGACTGAAGGGCGGATAAACATCGGGAAAAGACTGCTTCACCTGTAATGTTAAGTAAGAATAGCATTAGGAAAACTTGCCCAAGCAATATACAGAGATTTTTAAAATTGTAAAAAATGAAAATTTTCAGTAGAAAAAAATTTCTTATTTTTGCTCAAAACATAGATTGTGGGTACACGTTAGAACTGCCTCACCGAGGCAGCTCTAACATGTACCCACAATCTATGTTTTGGAGCAAAAATAAGAAAAATAGATATACCCCTACAAACCCCAGTTTTGCTATATAAAAGTGGGGTTCAAGGGGGTATACATTTCACGGACATGTTTTTGTAATGGGGACCAGCCTTCGATGCAACTAAATTTAAAGTCCCAACATAGACACCAGGCCCCACAGTTATAAAACTTTTTTCATGCTCAGCTCAGCTGAGACTAAAATTTATCCTGCTCATAAATGTTAAAATGCCAACGAATTGTTGGCATTTTAACATTTATTAGCAGATCCGACAATATACAGGGACTTTTCCTGCAGTAAAACACGAAATTTTGAGTTGAATTTTTTCTTATTATTGTTCAAAACATAAATTGGTTTGGTAAGGTCTTGTTTGGCTATGGCTTAACATCCCTGTCAACGTTTTTTCAATCATATTAACCTGTACTATGAAGAGTTTATGTCGGACCTGGTCTGAAACCCAAATTGTTGCTTTTCTCATGCACAGGCTTTAATATATAAAAGTGGGGTTGAAGGGGGTATATATTACACGGCCATGTTTTAATGATGCACACTCACCTATCAATGTGACAGGGACTCCATACTCCAGTGATGAAATGGCGGTCCATTTTCCTGTACCTTTCTATAGGAGAAAAGAATAAAACAAATTAAACAGATTTATTATATAAGCTACTGAAAATCTCGCTTTTCATTGGCCCAAAGCGCCCACGTGACAAGTCTTCAAATTGTCATATTAACTGGCTAGCGCTAGCGTGCTGGCAGGTCTATATTAGTTACTAAATTTAGAGCTGATTGGAAATGACAAAAACCAATCAGCTCTAAATTTAGAAACTAATATAGACCTGCCAGCACGCGCTAGCCAGTTAATATGACAATTTGAAGACTTCAAATATAATAAAACAATTGATGACTATTGAGGCATTGGATATGATGTGATATCGACCCGAGAATACCAATATTGACCTCGGCTTCGCCTCGGTCAATATTTATATTCTCGGGTGGATATCACATCATATCCAATGCCTCTATAGTCATTAATTGTATAATAACATCATTGTAACATTTCCAAGCGTAGATTAGCTGGCTAATGCACCAGTCATTTGTAACCACTGCCCCCACACCCCACCCCTGGTGGAGGGGACGGGATAGCCGTGGAAATGAGCTGGCTTTGACCAAAGTTTTGCCATGGCAGTGCAGGGGAAATACCCTGGGTTTTCAAAAAGGGCCATGAAATGAAAAGATAGCAGGCTGCGGGGGAAAACAGCAGTGGTTTTACCAACGAACAGGCCCCACAGGGTGGGGCTTTTAGCGGGAATTTGCTGAACTAAGTCAAAATCCCCGCTATTCCTCTGGGGTGGGGGGCCATGGTTAAAAATGACTGGTGCATAATGCACACATTGTTATCCTTTATTATCTCACTCCAATTCCGTGACAAAAGTATCGAGGAACGATGGGAACATCCTGTCTATTCAAAGCAGTTGGAAAACAAGTCCATTCAATATATATGTACAGGCTTTTCTTAAAGATATAAAATTGAAAATATTTGTAGGAAATGATTATTTTTCTTGTTTTTGCTCAAAACATAGATTGAGCATACCGGTACACATTACTGACATTAGAACCACATTGCGGCTGTTGTCCATTGGATCTGGTTAAAAATTCTTAACATCTACATTTAAAACAAGGCCTGTACTTACCTGTCCGGCGGTGTCTCTGATTTGTTCCAGGAGATAATTTCCCTTGTCGTCCTTAAACTTCATAATATCTCGCGTGATCTCTATCAGGAATGAATCCAACTCTGTCTTGTTCCAGTCGTCAAACACCTACAGATGATAGGATCACACTGGTTATCCTGAGACAACTAATGTGACCCGAGAACAACAAACGCAGATGAAATCAATATGTGCCTGTATGAAGCAAATGCCTGTCTACGAACAACATGCCCTGATCATAATGATCTGTGTGGCGGGCCCCGTGGCCGAGCGGTTAAGAGCACTGTTTCTTAATCATTCGATCATCTCACCGCTGTGTCTGGTGTGGGTTCGAGCCCTGCTCTGGCCACATGTGAGACAAGCCAAGTTCTGCTTGCGGGTGTGCCAGGTGGTTTTTCTCGAGGTTCTCCCATTTTCACCCCACCTACTGATCGGCCCGTCTCATATGAGCTGAAATAATCTTTGAAAGAGACGTAAAATGATCTGTGGCAAGTTGTTCCCACCCAGGTATTTACTCCTTTTGATGCTACCTAATTTATCTGCATTGGCTGTTCCCAGTCATGTTGAGTGTCTCTCATCAACAGGTGTGTTGATAGGATATAATTTGAGCCGTCTCGTGGCAAAACCAACAATATGGTTTCCGAACAGGTCTGACACAAATCAGGCTGCACAGTTATAGAAGCAGGCTAGAAGCTTGAAATTTCGGATTTAGAAGAAGAGGAAGTGTACTATCCGTGTAGCAAAAACAAAGGCGCTGATCAACTTCGTGGTTACCGTGAAGCTGATCTGCGCCTTTGTTTTCACATATGCAGATTGTTGGTTTTCCCATGGGGCGGCTCATTTATTTTCAAATACACATAAAAAATAACATTGATGCATATATGTATCACGATTCATGTCCCTGTCAAAATTTTTACAGTAATGTCAGTAAGGCCGCCACCTCTATTTGGGGCATTTTGCTCTTGAAACAACTCGGCGCCAGTGGGATATGAACCCACCAACCGCTTAATCCTGTTACTCTTATCACTTGGCCACCTTCCTCCGCCCCCAGAAAATTGCATTCACTTGTTATGTAGTTGACCTTTTGCTTGTTTTGTAATTTAACATCCAAGTCAACAACTTTTCAGCCATGCTGTGATGGAACCACAGCTTCCCGAGTATTAAACAGAATATGAGTTAATGTGTCTTGCTCAAGGACAAAACCTGGCCCCGAGGTCATAAAACGTTTTTCATGCTCAGCTCAGCCGAGACTAAAATTTATCCTGCTCATAAATGTTAAAATGCCAACAATTGTTGGCATTTTAACATTTATAAGCAGGATAAATTACCGTCTATGGTGATCTAAATCTGAAGTTTCAATCTATTTGGGCTATTTTGTCATTAAAGAGCAATCAAAATTTCATGCTCAGCTGAGCTGAGCATGAAAAAATTTTTATAACCTCGGGGCCTGGGCCCCATCACTGTTTGAACTCAGGACCTCTTAATTCAGTGTCTGACACTCTATCACTCTACCACCCACAACCCCTGCCTGCCCCACCCCCAGTCTTTATTAGATACAGCCTACAAAGGCCCTAAAAGGAGAAAATAAGACTATGTATTAGCTACTTAAAACAGGTCCTTTTGGGTTTTTTTTTTTTTTCCAAGACATGAATTAAGAATAGCGACTCTGTAAGAAACAACAATATTATTGAGAATGACTTGTATCCCTTTCTTAAAAGAGAGTATCTACTATATGAGCCATGTCATAAGAAAACTGCACAGCTGATAAGTCCTTTGTTTTTCACTTCATCCATCTTCTTAAATCCAAAATATCAAGCATCTTTACTTTTTCTGTAACTGTACAGGCCAGTTTGTGTCAGACCTGGTCGGAAACCCCAAAGTCCGACTTTCTTGCGTAGCAGCTTATGCGATACCTGTGCCATTTCATCTTGTGTCATTCCTAGGACATCCTTCATAAGGTGGTACGACTCGCAGATCAACTGCATGTCCCCATACTCAATACCATTGTGAACCATCTTCACAAAGTGGCCAGCACCTTCTGGACCAACCTAGAGAAAGAAATTATGAGCCGCTGGGAACACCAACAATCTACATATGCGAAAACAAAGACGCAGATCAGCTTTGCGGTTCTTCGCGGTAACCGCGAAGCTGATCAGCGCCTTTGTTTTCGCTACACTGATAGTACAATTCCTCTACTATCTAAATCCAAAATTTCAAGCATCTAGACATATTCTGTGGCTGTACAGCCCAGTTTGTGTCGACCTGGTTGGAAACCCAGATTGTTGGTTTTCTAACTCACAGGCTCATATAGTAAAATCACACCAAGTTAACCCATCTGGATGTGTCCACTTTTATATAAAAAATTTTATACCATTTTTCTATGAAATTCGTCTAAGCAAACAGAATAGTCCCAGATGGGGTGCTTGCATTCCTAAGGGAAATCCGGAATGTTTGTCTATTTCCAATAAATAAGATACCAGGCTTAAATAACAAATGGTCAAAAGTGATAAATTTTTAAGTCTTAATACTTCTTTTTACGAGTAATTTGTTCCGAAATTCTTTGTTTATTCCCAACTAGTTTCAAAGTTAAAATGAAAGAGGCATTCTATTATATTCAACATACTCACCCAATCACAGCATGGTTCATTGCCAGCTTTGGCAGCTATTGACTGGAATATATCTTTGACATACGGCCTGAAAAAGAGCACACCATACATAATATGCATCTTTCTTTCTTTTTTTTCAGGGGGTGGAGGGGGAGGGCTCAGTTTTACATTACTTACAGGCTAATCAGTAGGTGGAGCAGAAATGGGAGAACCCAGAGAAACAGCACCTGGCAGAACTTGGATCGTCTCCCCTATGCCTCAAGCAGGGCTAAGTATACCAGCACTAGACAAAGCAGTGAGTTGATGGAATGATTAAGAGGGGTACTAAATCATGGGCTAAACCAATTGGCCACTGAGGCACCTCAAAATCTGTTGTTTGTTGGTATTGTGGTTTAATGCCAACAGTTGTTTGTCTGTTTTTTTATTTTGTCGTATCAAGTTACCGCTTCTTAGGTATTTAGTTACTAGTTGGTGGCCCAGTCATAGCCTAGTGTAAAAACTAAAACGCCCTGGGTTCCAACTTCACTCTTAGGTGCTGGGTTGTTTCTCTGAACAAGATACATTAACACCTCACTCTTTTGAAATCCAAAATGTTGAACTTCTAGACTTCTTCTAAACCTGTACAGTCCAGTTTGCGTTTTGATCAAAAACCCTGATGACAGTGGTTTTTTTTATGCAGCAGGCTTGATATCTGAGAACTTACTAGATATAGATGCCTTTGCTTTAAAAGGTTTTATCTCTAAAATAATTTATGTTATAATAGAATATGTTAAACATTCATAATACTGCAGGAAAAGTGTTGCCAATAAATTTTAGATAAAATGAAGCATATTGCATCAAATATTTACAGCTGTATGAACCACATCATAAGAAAAACAGCTTTTTGCATATGCAAAACCAAAGGCGCAGATCAGCTGTGCAGTAACTGCACAGCTGATCAGCGCCTTTGTTTTCGCAACACAGATTGTGCAACCCTTCTTCTTGTTACATCCGATATTTTTTCTGAGACTGAACAGGCCTGTTGGTGTCAGACCTGGTCAGGAATCCGGAAAACCAGTTTACTCGCACAGCAGTTCATATACTAAAAGGTTTATGGCACTGATATCAGTGAATATTGTCCTCCCAAAGTTTATAAGCTGGTACTCCAATGATGAGTGTGTCATATATATTTGAGCTGTCACGCGAGAAAACCGGTCTTTGAGGTTTCTGACCAGGTGCTACACAAATCTGCCTGCGCAGTCAAAGAGGCAGGGTAGAGGCTTGAAATTTTAGCTATATGTAGAAGAGGAATTCTACTATCCGAGTAGCGAAAACAAAGGTGCTTATCAGCTTCGCAGTGACTGCGAAGCTGATCTGCGTCTTTGTTTTCAAATATGCAGATTGTTGGTTTTCTCATAATGCGGCTCATATTTTAATCTTGTGTCAGGAAGAAGCATTTTATCAATATCAATGCAATACTGTGTCTCATATTACAGACATACATGTAGTTAAGTGATTTTTGCCTCAAATGCAGATTTGTTGACATTTAACAACACTTTGATGACCTTTCATGACCTCACAAGCTAAGGGTCAAGGACAGGTCATGGTGAAGGTTCACTCAAAGTGTTGTTATAATTTCAAAATGCCTGTATTTGAAGCAAAATTCAGTTGATAATTAGTTATATCCTATTGACACTAAGCTCATTACGAAAACTTGCCCATGCAATATACAGAGATTTTTTTCAGCTGTAAAAGTTGAAAATTTCACCAGTAAAATTTTGATATTTTTAATATTTTTGCTAAAAACACAGTTGGGGGGAACACGTTAGAACCGCCTTAGTAAGGCGGTTCTAACGAGTACCCACAATCTATGTTTTGGGGCAAAAATAAGAAAAGTAGCTATACCCCTGCAAACTCCATTTTCTGCTATATAAAAGTGGGATTCAAGGGGGTAAACATCACACCGACATGTTTTTGTGACGTGATATTATTTACCATGCACTGACTTACCAGGCCTTTTCTGAGCCCCCGGGCATGAGGGAGGGCCCATATCTGGCTCCATCTTCCCCTCCGCTCACCCCACTCCCTACGTACAACAGCCCTTTAGATTCTAGCTCCTTACATCTTCTCTGAAAGCATGAGATAATAAGTTGAGTTAAAGTGCCGAGTCAAAAATATAAATAAAGTGAGACATGGGACATTCCACCATCACACAAACGAGTCCATGGATTGAATACCCCTTCAACCCAACTTTTATATAGAAAAACTGGGGTTTACAGGAGTATATCTATTTTTCTTATTTTTGATATAAAACAAAGAGTGTGGGTACTTGTGAGGCTGTTCTAACGTGTAGACACAATCAATATTTTGTGCAAAATTCTAAACAATATCAGACTTTTAATTTTCAATTTTTACAGCTGAAAAAAAAAACTATGTATATTGCATGGGAAGGTTTTCGTAATGACAGGAATTTAATATCAGGGTGAAGTTGATAGAGTTATGTTTCTCAGAAGAATGGCTTACAAACACTACCTGTGAACAGCTAAACATGTGAAGAAACAGGCAATTCGGTATGGACAATTAAGAACCGTATAAAATGCTACTTGAGGCAGTTTCCAATGCACATGCGACCTTGTTGACCTTGCTGTAGAATAGGTCAAGGTCATAACAGGGGCATGATTTATATACACATTGTAGTACTCTGGTCACCAATGCTTCATGCCAAGTTTCTTTGAAATCGGACCAGTGATTCCAAAGAATATTTTTGAAGGGTTTTTACCATATATGTGCATGGTGACCTTCTTGGTCATGTGACCTGGATTATATATTCTTCCTTCCTATAAATACTTCATACAAAATTTGTCTTTTCATGGCCAAGCAGTTTCAGGCAAGATTTTTGAAAATGGTAGACAACGGACAGAGGGACTGATGGATGCCGGATACCTGCCTATCCTATAATCTCAGGCTGTGGTGAGCTAAAAATCAACTGTTTAAATCCCGCAATATTTATTCTATCTGGCTAATAGATAGAGTGGGGTAAAAATCTGAAAAACGCATGGTAGTGCAAATTGTTTTAAGTAGATCTTCTTGTGTCACAATCTCTTTATTACTTTATTTTTGGGGTCCTATCAAATTTTCTGTGTTAGCTTTTCAATCTGTGTTATAACACAGTAAAATGAATAGGTAATAGCCATGCGCAGATCCAGAAAATTTTCTCAGGGGGGTCCAAATTTCAAGAAGGGGTCTGACGGAAAATTTCAACATGGCAAAAATTAATAATCTGGCAATTCAAGGGGGGGGGGGGTCCGGACCCCCTGTCCCCCCCTCTGGATCCGCCCAAGATAGCAACAGCCTAAATTGACCATTTGGGTTTCAGGAATTGCCTGTGTCCAAAACCCTGCAGTAACAAACCATGTAATAGAGAGGTTATGGCATATACTTACAATGGTATCGTGATATTCTGAGTTTCCACCATCAATGATTATGTCCCCTTTCTCTAGTACACCAAGCTGCAACAGAGAACATAATGAGCCACATCATGAGAAAACCTGATTTTTGTCTATGCGAAAACAAAAGCGCCGACCAGCTTTGCAGTTACTGCCAAGCTGATCAGCGCCTTTGTTTTCGCTACACAGATAGTACAATTCCTCTACTTTCTAAATCCAAAATTTGCAGCCTCTAGCCATCTTCTATGTTTGTACAGCTTGGTTTGTGTCAGACCTGTTCGGAAATCCCGGAGACCGGTTTTCTGATGCATGAGCCGCTTATGAGCTGCCGCATGACAACTATATTTTTGCTGATCAGCACATTTGTTTTCTCTACTTGGATAGTAGAATTCCCCCTCTTCCTAAATCCAAAATTTTATGCCTCTATCATTCTTCCAAGGCTGTACAGGCCAATTTGTGTCGGACCAGGTCGGAAACCCCTAAGTCCGGTTTTCTTGTGATGAGTCTCATATGAGCCGCCACAAAACAAAGCCATCAATTTGGCTTTCCGACCAGGACCAAAACAAACCAGCCTGTACAAGCGCAGAAGATGGCTAGAGGCTGGAATTTTTGTATTTAGAAAGTAGAGGAGTTGTACCACCCATGTAGTGAAAACAAAGGCGCTGATCAGCTTTGCAGTTCCTGCGAAGCTGGTCTGCGCCTTTGTTTTCGCAAATGCAGATTGTTGGTTTTTCCATGCTGCGGCTCATATGACCCAGACCATACATCTACAGTTACTGCACAGCTGATATGCATCTTTGTTTTCATGTGGGGAAAAGAGACGGTTTTCTCATGACCTGGCACAACTGTCCAAGGGACATGTATCTTAAGGTTTGCCTCTGTCCTTTTTAATACCAAGAAAATTTCCATGGAAGAAAACAAAGTTATTGTTCATACATATGGAAAAATACAGAAGAGAGATAAATGAGCCGCCCCATGGGAAAACCAACAATCTGCATAGGCGAAAACAAAGACGCAGATCAGCTTCGCGGTAACCGCGAAGCTGATCAGCGCCTTTGTTTTCGCTACTCTGATTGTACAATTCCTCTTCTACTTAAATCCGAAATTTCAAGCTTCTAGCTCTTTTCTGTTACTGTACAGGCAGGTTTAAGTCGGACCTGTTCGGAAATCACATTGTTGGTTTTCCCACGAGGCGGCTCAAATGTCAAAAAGGATATAGTTATACAATCCTGTTACAGTTTGCTCCAGACCATTCCTTAAATAATTTTAATGTACGTAGAAAACAAAATTGTTGTTCATACATATAGAGAAAACAATTAAAACTCAAATGCCAAAGGGACATGAAGTTATACAATCCTTTCACAGTTTGCTCCAGACCATTCCTTAAATAATTTTAATGTACGTAGAAAACAAAATTGTTGTTCACACATATAGAAAAAACAATTAAAACTCAAATGCCAAAGGGACATGAAGTTATACAATCCTTTCACAGTTTGCTCCAGACCATTCCTTAAATAATTTTAATGTACGTAGAAAACAAAATTGTTGTTCACACATATAGAAAAAACAATTAAAACTCAAATGCCAAAGGGACATGAAGTTATACAATCCTTTCACAGTTTGCTCCAGACCATTCCTTAAATAATTTTAATGTATGTAGAAAACAAAATTGTTGTTCACACATGTAGAAAAAACAATTAAAACTCAAATGCCAAAGGGACATGAAGTTATACAATCCTTTCATAGTTTGCTCCAGTCCATTCCTTAAATAATTTTAATGTATGTAGAAAAACAAAATTGTTGTTCATACATACAGAGAAAACCAGAGGACCAATGGTCCTGTAAACGCTCACCTGAGATCTGCTGCATATACCAATAAACATGTTTGAATATTATGGTATTTAACTCCAGTGCAGGGGCAGATGAAGCCCTTGGGCCATTTTATTTTTTCAGAATCTTCACATTCTGTCCATAAATTTGCCAATTTCCTGCTGGCTTTTCCCTTCAAATGACATTTTAACTGTTTTCCCAATTCAAATGCATAGGTAACCCATGTTGACCTTGCCATAAACTTGGTCAAGGTCATCACAGGGTCATGATTTATATGTACATTGGAGTACTTTAGCCATCGATGCTTCAATCCAAGTTTCCTTGAAATCAGTCTATTGGTTTTAGAGAAGAAGATTTTTGATGGGTTTTTACCATATATGGGCATGGCGGCCATCTTTGTCATGTGACCTAGATTATTTATATATACATTGATTCCCCCATTCTATAGATGCTTCACATAAAATTTGGCTTTGATTGGCCAAGCGGTTTCAGAGGAGAAGACGTTTGAATATTATGGAAATGTAACATGTATATTGCCGCGGGGTGGGGGCACATGAGCCCCTGGGGTCCAATTTTTTTTCAGAATCATTAATATTCAGTCCCACTTCCCATTTCCTGCAAGACTTTCACTTTAAATTACATTATATAAGTTTTCCCCATTCAAATGCATTGGCGACATAGGTTGACCTTGCCGTAAAATAGGTCAAGGTCATCACAGGGTCATGATTTATATATACATTGTAGTGCTTGAGCCATTGATGCTTCATGCCAAGTTTTGTTGAAATCGGTCAACCGGTTCTGGAGAAGAAGATTTTTGAAGGGTTTTTACCATATATGGGCATGGTAGCCATCTTGGTCATGTGACCTGGATTATTTATATACACATTGGTTCCCCCTTCCCATAGATGCTTCATGTAAAATTTGGCTTTGATTGGCCAAGCGGTTTCAGAGAAGAAGATGTTTGAATATTATGATAATATACATGTATATTGCCCCGGGGTGGGGGCGGATGAGCCCCTGGTGCCCAATTTTTTTCAGAATCATTAATATTCAGTCCTACTGCTCATTTTCTGCAAGATTTTTCCTTTAAATGACAATTTAACAATTTTTCCCATTCAAATGCAAAGGCGACCTATGTTGACCTTGCCGTAAAATAGGTCAAGGTCACCGCAAGGTCATGATTTATATATACATTGTAGTACTTGAGTCATCAATGCTTCATGCCAAGTTTGGTTGAAATCGGTCCAGTGATTCCGGAGAAGAAGATTTTTGAAGGGTTTTTACCATATATGGGCATGGCGGCCATCTTGGTCATGTGACCTGGATTATTTATATATACATTGGTTCCCCCTTCCCATAGATGCTTCTTGTAAAATTTGGCTTTGATTGGCCAAGCGGTTTCAGAGAAGAAGATCTTTGAAAATGGTGGACGACGGACGACGGACGGACGGACGGACGACGGAGCATGTGTATACTATAAGCTCACCTTGTGAGCCTGACGGCTCAGGTGAGCTAACAATTAAAACGCAAATGTCAAAGGGACATGAAGTTATACAATCCTTTCATAGTTTGCTCCAGACCATTCTTTAAATAATTTTATTTTAGAAAAACAAAATTGTTGTTCATACATACAGAGAAAACAATTGAATAGCAAATGCCAAAGGGATGTGTATCTTCCAATCAAGTTGCAGTTTGGTCCAGTCCATTCCCTAAATAATTTCAATGTACGTAGTAAACAGGATTGTTGTTCATACATATGGAGAAAACAGAAGAGAAGGGACATGTAGTCATCCAATTGTGTTACAGTTTGCCCCAGTCCTCTCCCTAAATAATTTCGGTGGATGAAAAACAAAATTGTTGTTCTTAGAACATTTAGAGCCAACTGTAGAAAGATAAATGAGTCCCATCACGAGAAAACCGGTGCACGACACTTTGCCGAAAGCCACTTCGCCGAAAAGACATTTCGCCGAAACGACACAATGCCGAAAATTCTTCTCCGGTGCGACACTTCGCCGAAAATTTCAAATGATTAAAATGAGTCATGCTTGAGGGAAACTAACGTGATGATACGAGCCTTAATTGTCTTAATGGGGACTTAATATCAGTTCATTATAATTACGTTTTATGTTTGTTTTACCTTGTTAATTTATTTATGAAGTAAAATGTGTTCATGCCAATAATAATACGATTAATTAATTAGATTAATCGCCATGTTTTATATTGGCCATATATTAATTAGTTTGATCGCCATAATTGGTCATTGATGTACCTAATAATTTATTTCCTTACAATTTAGAATGCCTTTCTTTATAGATTTAGACAAATATAATCGTTAAAATCGTTATAATGCTGTGGATTTAATTAAGAGTTATGAAAAAATCACATCGTATTAAATACTCTTAAAACATCTTTTTCGGCATTTTTGCCGAATTTCGGCAATATTTCGGCGAAGTGTCGCATTCGGCAAAGTGTCGTTTCGGCGAAGTGTCTTTTCGGCAAAGTGGTTTTCGGCGATGTGTCGCGGACCCGAGAAAACAAGCTTCTTCCATAAGCAATAACAAAGATGCAGATCAGCTGTGAAGTAATTGAAGGGCTGATCAGCGCCTTTGTTTTTGCTTCATTGGTAGTATAAGTACAATCTCTTATGAACTATCCCTCTCCTTTCAACAATAGAATTCAATGATAGGTTTGAGGATTTTATTGATGTGATTAGTAACCAAGAAAAAGAATTTATTTTACTTGGTGATTTTAATAAAAATCTATTGATTGAAGAAACAGAAAGGAATTGGGGTAATTTTACAACGTCTCTAGGCCTAACCCAGCTTGTTAGTGAACCTACTAGAGTTACCAAAGATTCAAAAACACTTATTGATCATATCTATACTAATACTGAAGAAACTATTCAAAATGTTAGTGTCAAAAATCTTTTCTTAAGTGATCATTTTGCAATATTTTGTAATAGAAAGTATGGTTCACCTTTGAATAAAAATACGCATCCAGTGTTAACTTACAGGTCTTTCAAACATTTTGATGAATCAAATTTTCTCAATGATTTAAGTCTTGTTCCTTGGGAAATAATTCAAAACTTTGAGAGTGTAGATGATATGGTCAGTGTTTGGAATTCCTTATTTCTAGAAAAATTAAATAAGCATGCTCCTGAAAAAAAGTCATAGAATAAAAAAGAAATATCAGCCTGATTGGTTGACCCCTGAAATATTAGACACAATGAAAGAACGGGATAAATATAAAATAAATGGGAATATTGAAGCATATAAAACATTAAGGAATAGAGTATCTTGTTTAATAGAATGTGCTAAAAAGGAAACATATCAATCGAAAATCGAAGATGGCCATTCTGATCCAAAATCAATATGGAAACTTTTCAAGGAGCTTGGGGCCAACAGAAAAAGTACTAGTGATGAACCCAATTTAAACATCAATGTAGGTGATCGGGTTATAACTAATGAGTCTGATTTAACTGGTGTTTTCAATTCATATTTTGTTAATGTCGCTTCAAACCTTAAAGAACCAATTATTCCATCAGATTTTGAAATTCTAAATGACTATGTCAACTCCAAGGTCCCCACTAATACTGAATTTCTAATAGCTCCGACAAACGAGACTTTTGTAATGAATTTCATTTCCTCGCTAAATGTAAATAAATCTACTGGAGTAGATAAAATAGGCCCTAAAACTCTTAAATTGTCAGCTAATGTTATAACACCAAGCCTTACGTTCATTATAAATAAGAGCATAGTGTCCGGCGAATTTCCTAGTTTATGGAAGGAAGCTAAAGTCAAACCTCTTTTCAAAGCAGGTGCTAAAGATGATGTTAATAATTATAGACCGATTTCTATTTTACCCACGTTATCAAAGATTATTGAAAAGTGGGTTAATAAACAGTTTCTAGAATATCTAAATTCGTTTGATTTACTACATAAATCTCAAAGTGGTTTTAGACCTAAGCATTCTACAGAATCAGCTCTTACTCAAATGGTAGATTCCTGGTTGAAAGCAGTTAATGTTGGAAAGCTCATTGGCTGCGTTTTAGTTGATTTCAGAAAAGCTTTTGACTTAGTAGATCATAAAGTACTTTTAAAAAAATTGGAATGTTACAAGTGCCATGAAAAATGTCTTAAATGGTTTGAATCATACTTAACAAAAAGAAGTCAACGCGTTTGTTTAAATAATCATTTGTCTGATTCTGCTTCAGTAACATGTGGTGTTCCCCAGGGTTCTATTCTGGGCCCATTATTATTTTTGATTTTCATCAATGATTTGCCATTAGTGCTTAAACAATCAGCTGCTGTTGATTTATATGCAGATGATACCATTTTCTATGACTTTCAAAACGACATTGGCAAACTTGAAAATAATCTTCAGCTGACACTTAACTCCCTTCAAGATTGGTGTCAAAAAAATGGCATGGTAATTAATACAGAAAAAACAAAAGTAATGTTGATAACCAGTAGACAAAAGAGACAAAATTTACAGACTTCTACTTTATCTTTGAAATACAATGATATTGATATACGAATGTCAACTTGTGATAAAATTCTGGGTGTATATGTTGACGAAAATTTGTTATGGAATGAACAGTTTCATCATATATCAAAAAAGCTTTCATCGTCTTTGTGGCTTTTAAGCAAGATACGGTCTTACTTGTCTACAGATCATAGAATTTTATTCTATAACGCCTATATTAAACCGCACATTGAATATTGCAGTGTTGTATGGTGTAATACATCTAACAACAATATCAATAAAATAAATAAACTACAAAGGCGAGCTTGCAAACTTATTTTAGCACAAGAGTATGATGGATTAGAGAACTCGTTAAAACGACTTAATATTTTGTCTTTTGATCAGTCAGTTTTCCTAAACAAAGCTAAGATAATGTATAAAGTATTCAATAATTTAGCACCCATTTATTTACAAGAATTGTTCCATATAATAGATGTTACATTGAATAACACTGCCTCAAATCTGAGATCAGTTGCACAAAATAACTATATTGTACCTCAAGCTAAATGCAACTTGTTCAAAGGAAGCCTTTCTTTCTCAGGCGTTATTGTTTGGAATAGTATTCCTGTTAGTATAAAAACGTCTTCGTCTTTGGGCATTTTTGTGAAAAGATGTATAGTCTGGATAAAAGATTAGTTATATACATTCTTTTATACCCATGATACCTCCGCTGCCATCTGCACGTGAAAATAATTTGAACGTCAATTTTAATGAATTAAGAAAATCTCTCTCTCTCTCTCTCTCTCTCTGTCTGTCTGTCTGTCATGATGTTTTTATCATTTTGTTAATGTAATTGTTTAATATTTATATTTCACCACACATTTTGCCATGCTATTTTGTTTGCTTGTATTGATTGTATTGCTTGTAACTTGTACAATGACGGCCCCAAGGAAGATTGGTACTAAACCAATTGGGTCACCCTCTTAAAATAAAGTATTTACTTACTTACTTACTTACTTTCCAATTCAAAAATTTCAAGCTTCTAGCCTTCTTCTGCAGCTCCACAGGCCAGTTTGTATCAGACAAAAAAAAAAACAGTTTTCTCGCAACATTGATCAAATGAACCGCGGTCTAATACAAACCGGCATGTGCAGCTACAGAAGATGGCTAGAAACTTCGGATTTAGGGAGAAGAAGAATTGTACTATCTGTGTAGCGATAACAAAGGCGCTGATGAGCTTCGCAGCTACTGCGAAGCTGATCTGCGCCTTTTTTCGCACAGGTGAAAATCTGGTTTTGTCATGACACGGCATAAATGTCAAAGGGACATATTTTTAAAAGCCTTTCCTTGTCTGCTTTGATATGTTCCTTGTTTAACACAACAGGGAACATGTTTATTAAATGAGCCGCCTCATGAGAAAACCAACAATCTGCATAGGCGAAAACAAAGACGCAGATCAGCTTCGCGGTAACCGCGAAGCTGATCAGCGGCTTTGTTTTCACTATTCGGATAGTACAATTCTTCTACTTTCTAAATCCAAAATTTCCAGTCTCTAGCCAGCTTCTGTGCTTGTACAGTCCAGTTTGTGTCGGACCTGTTCGGAAACCACAATGTTGGTTTTCCCACGAGGTGGCTCAAATGCTCTAATAGATTTAGTTCAAGAAAAAGACCAATGCACAGTGCTTGTTGTTCAAGGTTTTTCAAAAGGGGAAAGAGTATATTAAAATGGACCAGTCAGTTTGTACAATCTTTCAACAGTTTGCAAAATAAAAAGACCAAAGTGTAGCCTATGTTTTTCAATGAAATTTTCAATTTTTACAGCAGAAAAAAAATCACTGTATATTGCATGGGCATGTTTTCATAATGTACTGTACATGTGGATGCTGGCATAAAGGTTCTAACTTCTATCTACACCCAGTCAGCCCAGCTTAAGAATCCCAAGTGTGGATATAAAAAAGTAGGAATAAAATACTACCAGAGGAACAGACATCCAAGGAATTTATCCATCTATTCTAATACAACGTTATCGTCTTTCCCATTGAACCTAATGGAAACGTCACCGATTGCAAATAAACAATAATTCATTGTAAACAAAATTACGCGCGTAAGGTGGCATTTTTTGACGTCGCACATAAACATTCATGACTGCTGAGAATGAGTCTATTGGAAAACATTTTTAAAATGTAAGCGTTTATTTACAAGTAGTGTTAGAATCGAAATAATTTTACTTTACGGTGAATTATCTTTTATTAACGCGTGATGTTGTCGAGCAGATGCGATATTTAATTCACTCCGGCTGCGCCTTCGTGAATTAATACATCGCAATCTGCCCTCCAACATCCCGCATTTATCACGATAATTCACCGTAAAGTAAAATAATTTCTTAATTAAAATTGACAACATGGCTGATCAATTGTTTTTAGGCCTGTAAGAACTAGGTTTCTTCATTGAATGTAGTTCAAAAAAATCATGCTAGACATGCCTTTTCAGTACTAGCACATGAATTGAGCCACCTCGTGGGAAAACCAACAATCTGCATAGGCGAAAACAAAGGCGCAGATCAGCTTCGCGGTGACCGCGAAGCTGATCAGCGCCTTTGTTTTCGCTACTCGGATAGTACAATTCCTCCTCTACTTAACTCCAAACTTTCAAGCTTCTAGCCTGCTTCTGTAGCTGTACAGGCCGGTTTGTGTCAGACCTGTTGGGAAACCACATTGTTGGTTTTTCCACGAGGTGGCTCAAATATATCAGCCACAATGGGCTTAACATCATACATATACTTCGAAAGTACATACATGTGCCTATACTAATCAAAAACATGTGACTTGTTATACAAGGGCACTCTTATCAGATTATCAGCCCAGTTTAGGATATATAGACTAGATATTTGAAAAAAAAAGTAATAAAGTTGAAGTGATAAAATAAAATACATGTTCCTTTAATATTTGAAGAACATTTTGGCTCAGTTGACACTTTTAATCTGGTAATGGTATTTTTTTTTTTAATATCTTCAAGTTACGTCCAGACCAAAAGATCAAATTGAATACATGTATTTCTATTCAACATTTTTTTTTTACCAGTTTCTGGATAAAATCATCCACCGCTTGTCCAGCTTTAACAAGGAGCATAACTCGTCTAGGTTTCTTCAGATTTGCGGCCATGTCTTCCAGTGATTTTGCCCCAATAATTTTGGTCCCTTTAGCCTCATTGTTCATAAAATCATCAACTTTTGAAACTGTTCTGTTAAAGGCAACAACCTGCAATGAACTTAAAAATTACTGCTGTCAAAGGGGACGATCAAATTTTAAAGATGATCCCATTACGGAAACATCTCCGTTTGCAGAATGTATTCTATAATTCAGCTGATTTTGATTGTATTTTTGCATTTATTACACTTGTTGTCCATAAAATCATGTATTTTAAGTATCCGTTATGGTCACCTCATCGATTCTATGATAACAAATACCCACAATATAAGATCTTATGGATTAACATAAAAAATCGATATTCATACCTACCCCTGATTTCCCCCATTTTTACTATATGTAAGGTGCAGATCTGGGGTATATACGGAGATGTTTCCATGATGACTCAGTATTACACAAAACTTCAGAGCATATCTCGTAAGAAAGGTTTCCATGCAAAGGCTTTTTCTCTGGACAAAACTGGGTCCAGTTTCCAGTACCAAATTTTCTCCCAATTGGCTAAAGAAAAATTCCAACTGAACTGAAATATTCCCAAATAGCTGAAAAAGCCCAATTAAAAGGTAAACTTTCCCAAATTTGGCTAAAAATTGGACCGTTTAATTTTTCCCAAAATCACAATATTTTTCCCAATTCAAGTTTAATGGTACCAAAAATTCTCCCAAAAAGGTAAGAAAAAGCCCTGAAGCCTAAAAATTATTATAAGAGCTAATTTATTTTTGGTTACAATGAATTTCAAAATACATGTATTGATAACATGGAAAACAATTCTCTCTGCCTTTTACATTTTGTGTCTGGGGCAAACACATAACCTCAAACTTTGTTGGCTGTTAATCTAAAATCCTAAATAAGATTTCCTGGGCTCGAGGTTATAAAACTTTTTTCATGCTAGGCTCAGCTGAGACTAAAATTTATCCTGCTTATAAATGTTAAAATGCCAACAACTGTTCACAAATTTTGGTTAATTTAATAATTATGAGCAGTTTAATTTTCTTGCTCAGCTGAGTTGAGCATGAAAAACTTTTTCTTTTCTAGGAGTCCTGGACTCCTGTTTTCAAAATCCTAGTGAGATCCCTGAAAATAGTTTTCTAACCTCGGGACCTGATCTGAAAACATGAAGATTGAACACTTTTTCAACTCACCACAAATCCATGATCGTTCATGTTCAGAATAAGGTTCTGTCCCATCACAGCCAGACCAATAAGAGCAATATCTCCCCTGAGGATAAAACATTATGATATTTGAGCTGTGATAAAAACTTGCTTCGGGGACTGTCTCCCATTGACCACATCCACATTAATTTGCTGGTTCCCAGTTCATCAATATTGGAAATCCAGGTAACCAATAAAACCCCCTCAGTTCGTCATTGGTCAATATTGGGCACAACTTCAAATTCTGACCAATGACTAACTGAGGGGTATTTACTGGTTACCTGGTTTTCAAATATTGATTGTTTGTAAGCTGGAAACCAGTAATTAATGTAGATATGGTCAATGTCCAAAATTAACAGTCATTTACCAGTCACAGAACAGTGGCGGATTTAGAGTTGGTGCGAGTGGTTCGCTTAAACCCACCTTTGGGAACAATTTTTTTCAATTTCATGGAAAAAGTTATTAAAAATCAGGTAAAATGTTGAAAAATTATTAACGAACCCCTTCTTGATGGATTTGAACCCCCTTCCAGAAATCCTGGATCCACCCTTGCAGAATTAGTAAGAAATTTTATTAATGCCAACAATCTTAAAAGTTTGGAGGAGACAAACCATGAAGCAAAAACACTGTGCTAATTAGCAGTGTACACACACCCTGTACACACGTCCGTGTGCACAAGGCATAACCACTAACCAGAATCTTTTAGACGGGGTCTATCTATCTCTATATACTGCCATACGCTCTCGCGGACATTTTTGGCCGGTGTCTCAGTCAAAAAAAAAAAAAACGGCTGAGGCTATCCGCATGACGGTCGTGCCGATAATCGGCGTTATCCGCACGACGGTCGTGCCGATAAGCGGTGTTATCGGCTATCGGCACGACGGGAGTATAATATTTTCTAAGAAGCTTACGTATGTATTCAATTATTAATTTGTCATTAAATAAATTAATTATGTGTTTCGATATTGAAATACACTCGAAAATAAAAATTTTATTGATTATGAATAAGAAAACTTAGTTTGATTTGATTAATCCAGCTGTTCTTGGATTAATATTTTTCGAGCTGATGTAATCTGAATTACAGTAGATTTCTAACAGCGGAGAAAAATACAACCGTTGCATTTTTTTTTAATTGAGTTACTGAAATGTTTCCGTACTCCATTGTCAAAATCAAAGACTGTTTATTCTTTTGGATTACCACATTCTATTATTATTAGGTTACGATAATAACTTTCTCATTTACGCATACACATGACTGATTTTTACAAGTAAATTCACAGGTAAACAAATTTCAGCAAATTTTGTTATTAAAAAGTGAAACATTTCTGTATGTGTAATATTATGTGTCGATCAGTTTTGGAGCCAGTGTATAATAATTAATATTTGTCAACTTAAAATGTATCCACTTCTGATCATTGTTGTTGTTTGTAAATCCCTCCTCTGTCAGGAGAACCTCGTTAAAAACGAGTAAGTCCTTAAAATCATAAAATGTCCACGGGAAATTTAAAAAGGTCACTATCTAAAACTGTTTTGTTAAAACTAATGTCAATACGTTTAGTAGCAAAATACTGTTCACAACACAAATTAAAACTGTTAAATGTCCATAAAAATGTGTAAACGCCTACGGCTAAACGGTGATTAAAACTCAAACTTGTGTTAAACTATTCTAAGAGATGTGTTCACTAAAATGCACTATTTACACTGTCCCTTTGATGACCTTTGATCAGCAACGATTGAGCAGGCAAACTTGCGTTGTTTCCAATTTTCCTTTTGACACGAGAGGCTACAATACTGCGAAATTTGGCATTTTGAACACTTCTTCAGTGTCACAACTGGAGGTGCACGATAACAAGTAGCACAAAAGTTCGGATACTCAATCACTTCCTCATCATCATCACTGTCAATATCCGAACAGGACACGGAAATATCTCCTTGAACAGTCTGTTCCAAGCACACTGGCTGATCCAAGCGCGTGGTTTGTTCAGAAGTACTAGAAATGTCCTGCTTGGCTGAACTGGAGGGTGGCTCCAAAACCTCTTGACTCAATTCCAGCTGTTTAGTTACAACTGGGGATGCTGGCTTTGGGGAATCTTTGTGGGGATCGGATGAAGAACTGGTCCCAGATTTCTTTTTCTGGTAATAGGCAGTCCAGCGCCTTCTATCCCTCCTAGCACGCGACGGTCTTTTCTTTTTCCTATCCTGAACAGGAACGGCCTTTTCCGTATCCTGCGGCCTATTGGTAGAAATGTTCACATCTTTCCTTTTGGCGGGAGATTTGATGGACAAAGAAAATCCTTTCCTATTTCGGGATAAATTCCACAAAACGGGCTCATTTTCATTTTCCTGGACAGTTAACACTTTTAAAAACACGGCTGGTAAAACATTATGAAGGTTGAGATCCATTCTCATAAAAAATTTAAGATTCCAGCGCGCATAGCGTGAACACGTCCTTCTTTGTTTTGTTTTCCTGTTACTCCCATCAATCAATTTCTGATTATTCTTGGGAGGTGTACATTGTACACTCCGGTGTGTTTGCAGGATGAGCCTACATGCATGAGGATAGAACCTGTGTAGGGATCTTTAACCTGCACAGGGGATGACTGTCCCTGCACAGGGGGCCTCCAGTTAACGTCCCGATCCGAAGGACGGCGCACTGTATCATGTCATTCCTGCAAATGACACAAAGGGAAGCAAGTTCGGACCAACAAATTTTCCTCGCAGCTGGCAGGGATCGAACCCGGGACCTCTAGCACAAGAAGCCAGTGCGCTAACCATTCGGCTATCTCGCTTCTTCAATCCGCCATCCGCCATTCTTTGTCATTTTTAACATTTGGAATTCGATTTCCCTGGCGTGCGGATAGCCAGTGTAAAAAAAAAAAACATTTGATTTGGGCCAAACATCTGAGATGGTTTTGGGTTGAGGTGACCTGGGGCCACAGGTGAAATGGCCGGGACTCAGGATCTGAAGCCTGGAAGCTTCCAGTTTTATACAAGCTCTAGTTTGGAGCATAGCCTGGTGCCAGTGGGGGGCAAAAACCCAACCCTGATACAGAGAGTGGAAACCCTGCCTGGCCTGGGTGACCACGATGTGGTCTTGGCTGAAGGGCTTATAAAACCAGTTTTTCAAAAACAAAAACCCCGCAAAGTCCACTTGTTTGCGAAGGCCGACTGGGCTAGACTCAAATCTTTAATGTCAGCTTTTCAAGAAAGGTTCCTTTCAAGCCATACTGGTAAGTCTGTGGAAGAGCTGTGGACCTCCTTTACTGGTGCTCTGGATGCTGCTATGCAAGAGTGCATACCTACTAAGCTACTTAGCTGTAAAGAATCACTCCCCTGGGTCACACAAGAAATTAAGCGTCTGATCAGAAAACGTGACAGGTTGTACGCTGCATACAAGGCATCTGGAGATCCAGGGAAGAGGAAAAGCTTCCTGGCCCTTCGTCAACAAATAAAACGGAAAATAAAGAAGTCACACCAGTCCCACCTTGAAGGTCTTCTCGGTCTCGGCAACAGTGATCAGTCATGTGACAGGAAGAAATTATTTTCTTTCCTGAAAAACTCAAGACAGGATCAACAGGGCCCCACCCCACTGTTACACAATGGCAAATTGACCAATGACATCACAGACCAATGTAATGTCCATAACCAACAATTTCAGTCGGTTTTTACCCCCAGGTCTCCGCTGACCTTATCAAGATTGGCCCAGATGAAGTTGCAGGATATGGTCGACGATGGCAGTGTGAGCCCTGATGCAATACCCCCGAATTTCAAAAACCCAAACAAAACCATGCCACAAATTGAACTCTCTCTGAACGGTATATTAAAACTTTTGAATAATCTGAAACCCGGAAAGGCTGCTGGTCCTGACAGAATTAGACCACTTATCCTGAAGGAGTTGAGGGTCGAATTAGCCCCCATCATAAAAGTAATCTTTGAAAGATCCCTAGAGACAGGCACACTCCCGACGGAATGGTGTAAAGCTAATGTCACACCTATATACAAGAAAGGAGATAAGTCACTGGCATCCAACTATCGACCCATATCCCTTACTTGCATTCTGTGTAAGGTCCTGGAACACATTCTTGCCTCCAACATCGTAAGACACCTTGACGAGCAGGGACTCATGTATGATCTCCAACATGGCTTTCGAGAGAAGAGGTCATGTGAGACCCAGCTCGTCATGTTGGTAGAGGACCTTGCTAGGAATGCTAGTAATGGAAGACAGACTGACCTAATCTTGTTGGACTTCTCCAAGGCATTCGACAAGGTTAATCACTCAAAACTTATATGGAAACTGCATAACTATGGAATTAGATCTGATGTACTGAGCTGGATACGTGCTTTCCTTGGTGACCGTGCTCAGCAGGTCGTTGTTGGGGGTGAGGAGTCTGATACAGTCCCTGTAACATCGGGGGTGCCCCAGGGTTCTGTCCTGGGACCTATCCTGTTCCTCATCTACATAAACGACCTGCCAGACAATGTTAAATCCCAAGTGCGTTTATTCGCCGATGATACCGCAATGTATCTCACCATGGAGGGTGCGAATGACAGCTCAGTACTTCAACAGGATTTGGACAGACTGTCTGTGTGGGAGTCTGACTGGGACATGGAGTTCAACCCCTCCAAGTGCCAGGTAGTGCAGGTGACAGGCTCTAAAAAACCCATCAATGCGGCCTATAGATTGCATGATGTGGTCCTGGAGACTGTTACCTGTGCTAGATATCTGGGGGTTGATATCTCCAGCAATCTGTCCTGGGGCTCTCACATAGACAGAATTACAGGCACTGCCAACAAAACTCTCGGCTTTATCAAAAGAAACATTAAGACAAAGATGTCAGGTGTAAGAGAGGCTGCGTATACTACCTTGGTCCGGCCGCAGCTGGAATATGCAGCAGCCATATGGGACCCCAACCATAAAGATAAGACCAAACAGATTGAGGCAGTCCAACGGCGGGCTGCACGTTGGACTGTTTGCAACTTTGACAGGACTTCTAGTGTTTCGGCCATGGTTGAAACTTTGGGTTGGCGAACTCTAGAGCAAAGACGTGCAGACGCACGGCTCTGCCTTTTCTACAAGATAATAAACAATCTTGTAGCTGTGCCCCTCCCCGATTATGTCCAGCCAAACACTCGCCCATCCAGACGCGGTCATTCTATGACATTTTGCCAACTGTACACCCCAACAGACTACTATAAGTACTCTTTTTTCCCCCTCGTAATTGTGCAGTGGAATGCGCTTCCAGAAGAGGTTGTTAGCTCCCCAAGCCTTGACATATTCAAGGCAGCAGTTGGCAAGCTGCAACATTCCAAACCTTAGATCCCAAGTATAGTTTGTTTTTAACCTGCTTTTAGCTATTCTTAACTATTTTAACCTATCATCTATCATCCCCTCACTATCACACTCTTTTCCCTCACTGTCACACTTTTTTAGCTTTTAGCCTCATCCTATTAACATACTTGGACTTTTTCGACAGCGCAACATGCCTAGAATGTCCGCGAGGGCGTATGGCATTATGTAAAGAAAGAAAGAAAGAAAAAACAGGAACAGGCACCAGGACACTTGAGACAAGTGTTGAGACCTTAAGTGATACTGGACTTCAGCTTTGAAACTTACTTTGGTTCTCCCATTTCGAGCAACTGATTGTGAATATAACTATCAAGTTGGAGACACAGTCACAGGTGAGAAGACGTGTCAATGCTTATTTGCTGTAGAATCCGGTTCCGGCTTCTGATGACAATTTGGTCAGAGGAAAAGTATTTATGCACCGGTTGGGGCTCATGCGGAATATTTCGATTATTTACCTCTACCACTTTGCAAGAAGGGAACCAAAAACCAAGATGGACGTCAAACTGTAAAAAGTCCCAAGGTTGAACATTTTCAAGAGTTTTGCTTTGATTTAACCAAACAACATGGTTTGGCTAAGCCCTATCAGGTGGTTTCCAGGCCGCTTTCCATACCAGACTAGGTATAAAGTATCTCCTAGTCGATTCCAAAAGCGAATGATGTACAAAAGACTCGGAGCAGTAAGTGATGAAACTAAGACGGTGTCATAGTAGAAGTCACCATTACTATTTTATCTGGGACTAGTAAATTCTGCTAGACAAAGCATTTGATTTGTTCTTGAAAGATGGCATGGTGACGAATGTACTTGCCCATAATGGCAATAAACCATCATCCTCCCCTCTACGTAATAAACTGCATCTGAGTTGTTCCCCTTTACAAATGCCCGCGTGGCCGAGTGGTTAAGGTCGCTGACTTCAGTGCTCCTGATTATTCGATCATCTCACCGATGTGGGTTCGCGCCTCGCACGGGGCACGAATTCATATGTGAGACAAGCCATGTTCTGCTTGTGGGTGTGTCAGGTGGTTTTTCCCCGGGTACTCCAGTTTTCGCCCCACCTACCGATTGATTCGTCTCGATATGAGTGAAAAAGCTTGAAAGAGACGTAAAACTGAATCAAAAAAAAAAAAAAAACAGTACCTTAATTAGCGTGCGTATTTGCGTAATTACGCAATTATTTTATCAAAAAACGCAATTCATAACGATCCGGTAGCGTGAGAAAACGCAAAAGAAATCGCCGATACGCAATTCCGGGGAAATCAAGTGCGTACCGGTTTTTATCAAAATTTCGAGCCGTTTCTTTTCGGCAAGTAGTTGTACCAATTTCATTCGGAATAACTCGGTTTGTCCCTGGTTTCCCGTGCGCCCTAAAGTGAGTATTTGCAATATCCGATTACGACGAGATCCACTATCGGGGGATTTTCTCAAAAATGGAAAACATGTCTTCCATATTCCGCAAAGCGATTAAATAACGATTAAAAAAAAAACGGTTGTCTATGCCGATTTTATCTCTATACGCAACCTTTCTTCAATGGAATTGTGAAAGAGCGTTTTGTCAGTGTCAGGTCGGGAATTTACGTTTGAAATCGGGTTTGAAATCACTTTTAATGGGGGTAAACATGATTTTATTGAAAATGAAAGTAGATTCAGTTCGCGAATGAGAGATCTTTTTAGCTTTTCAAAGTTCCTTGGCTGGTCTCAAATCATTAAGAAAGCCTACAAAACAGTATTGACCCATGTCTGCAGCACATTCAAATCAGCTAAAATCCATTGAGTGGTGTCTTTATTTTACGGTAGAAATTTTATAGTCTTTCTTACATTTAGCTTCATTTTGTCCCTTCAGTTCAGTACAACGTACAGTGAAACAGTAATATCTAAAAAAATAAGCTTAATAAATGATAAGAAAATAATTAAACACATAATACCCAATTGATATTTTTTTCGTGACGAATTACCCAATTGTTTTCCAATTTACCCAATTGATTGAAAACAGAGTGGGTGAAAATATTGAACATACCCAATTAAATTTCCAAATACCCAATTTAATGAAAATGGGGTGGGTAAATACCCAATGGTCTAAAAAATTAATTAAGGTACTGAAAAAAAAAAATTAGCGAGGGGAGGACATTATGTTGCCCTCATAATTCTATATTCTGATTCTGAGTCGATTAATTTCTGATCATCACCTCAGATTGTCATTTTGGGGAATCCACTTTAATTTTTAGGTAGTTCAGGAATAATATGATTCTTTTTATTTTATTGATTGGAATAAATGACTATTGACTAGTTCCATTTGAATGGATTCAATGGACAGTTTTAAAGCTGTTGACAGTGGTCGTCAAATCACTCACTATTAAAATGAATGACACCTAAAGTTAGTGAGCGTTTCATTGGCGTTACACACTAATTTAAGATACATGTACTTACAAATTATAATAATAATAATAATTCAGTCATTCTTAATAATAATAATTGAGTCATTCTTCATCAGGAAAACATGTCCGTGTAATGTTTACCCCCTTGAACCCCACTTTTATATAGCAAAACTGGGGTATGCAGGGGTATACCTATTTTTCTTATTTTTGCTCCAAAACATAGATTGTGGGTACTCGTTAGAACCGCCTCAGCGAGGCGGTTCTAACGTGTACCCACAATCTATGTTTTGAGCAAAAATAAGAAAAATATCAAAAATATCTACTGAAAAATTTCATGTTTTACAACTTAAAAAATTTCTGTATATTGTATGGGCAAGTTTTCGTAATGTTAAAATTGAAATTTTGGCTAAAAATCATTGACAGCAATTTATAATTATATTTTCAAATCCATCAGATGGAAAGTAGATCTATCACAGTACCTCTGATTTCAGAAATACTACGGGAGGCAGAGAAATTGTTTCACTATCACAGTTAGACTAGCCCAAAGATCTCTACGAAAGTCAACTCAATGTGTAGCACTCAGGGAAAAAGCTATGAAAGAGGTAACTTACATCGAATACTGTAGATTCGGATATTTTCGTGTGACTTTTATTTCTCTAATTTTCTGTTTCCGAATTATTAGCGAGTTCTTGAATTTGCGAGTGAGTGTCCATGTATTCTATAAAGTTTATAGTGACTCTTTATTAGCGAGAACTTTGAATTCACGAGGCAACTAATTCGCGAATATTAGCGTAAATTAAGTTCTCGCGAATATTTCCGGATCTACAGTAGCAACAACCAGCATAACTGGGAATGTTCAACAATGTATAGATGATATCAATTTAAAACTGTATCTAGTTCAAAAGCCTTTGGTAAGATGCTTCTAAACAGGCATTTACTATTTACTATCTATTGCCGTTCATTGATTTCATGTGAGCTGCACCATGATGAGGAAACCGGATTTTTGCATATGTAAAAGCAAAGGCACAGATCAGCTGTGCCGTTACACAGATCAGCTGTGCAGTAACAGATCAGTGCCTTTTTTTTGCTACACGGATAGTTCAATTCAACTTCTTCTTAAATCCGAAATTTCAAGATTCTAATCTAGTTATCTTCTGTGAGACTGTGACTGTACAGGCCGGTTTGTGTTGGACCTGGTCAGGTCTGAAACCCCAAAGACTGGTTTTCTTGCATTGCGGCTCATGTGTGTTAGTTGTTTGGAACTTGCTCCCAGTCTAGTTGGTTGTCTGGATGACCAGTGTGTAATTTGCCTTTAAAATGTTCATTTTGTGAAATAACTGTTAAAGCAATACTTGTGTTGTGTATTTTTTAAAAATAAGATATGCATCACCTTGTTTTCTAACATATCGTTTGCATAATTAATCAGTGTGTCATACAATATTAACTACCATGTACATGTTATTAATCATTCATACAAATTACAATACCGGTATGCACTACATGTACCATATTTTAACTTTGGCAGGGGTTGGCGAAAGACAATGATTTTAATTTTATATGCATGTGTAATGCGTTTAAAATTTATGTATAATCATTGATGCACATGATTGTACTGATATGTTTCATTCCGTTACACAATACATGTACTTTCATGGATTTGGTTCAATTTTTATCCTTGAGTAATATCTGGTACATTCTATTCTTGAATTTGTGTTATTTCTAAAATGAACATGGTATTTTATTTTCTATGCAGTATGTGCCATTCCAAATATATAAGGGAATGTGCTTTGCTAGTTTGTTTGTTAATCCTTTACAGACATAATTAAACGAATTTGCTGGAAAACTGTGTACTTTCATTGCAGCGTTACTTATGTTTTAAGTTAAATAGTAGCTATAGACCACATGCTTACATTTTGTCAAATAAAATGAGCCACATCATGAGAAAACCAACAATGTTGTTTTTGAACACAAGCTGTAGAAGAACAGAAAATGGCTAGAGGCTGGAAATTTAAGATTTAGAAAGAAGAGGAATTTTACTATCCATGTTGCAAAAACAAAGGCACTGATCAGCTTCACAGTTACTGCGAAGCTGATCTGTGCCTTTGTTTTCGCATATGCAAAATGTTGGTTTTCTCATGACGAGGCTCAAATGATGCCTATTTCAGCTGTGGGAGACTAGAATTGCTGCTGCTTGTCTGGAACACAGCATGGACAAGAACTACTTCTTGATGGCATTAGCAGAGGTAAAAAAATAGTAGAGCTTTGTTGTTGGAAGACCTGCTAGGGATGAGGTGGGGGGGGGGGGGTTATTGGGAGGTGGGGGTAAGGCTGACATGACATGACAAAATTCAAGTTAACCCATTAAAGACAAATGGATTTATCATTTACCCATCATTATTAGCTCACCTGAGCCGAAGGCTCACAGGTGAGCTTATAGGATAGGCAGGCATCCGTCATCCATCGTCGTCCGTCCGTCGTCCGTCCACAATTTCAAAGAAGAATATTTCTGAAGCTAGTAGGCCGATCTTGATCAAATTTAATGTGAACCATAATTGGGTTGGGGGATTGATGGCATTAGGTTTTGGAGCAGATTGTATCAAAAATTGTGGTTTCCATGACATAAATTGTGCCATTCATGCCCCTGGGGTCAAATTTGGCCACGCCCCGGGGGGTCGATAGTCTCCATAGACTTACTATGGGAAAAAAAAAATCTTCTTCTCTGAAACCACAGGGTCCACAGCTTTGATATTTGGTATGTGGCAATGGCTAATGGTCCTCTACATAAATTGTGCCAGCCATGCCCCTGGGGTCAAATTTGGCCAGGCCCCGGGGGTGGATAGTCTCCATACACTTACAATTGGAAAAACTAAAAAAATCTTCTTCTCTGAAACCACAGGGCCCACAGCTTTGATATTTTGTAGGTGGCAATGGCTAATGGTCCTCTACATAAATTGTGCCAATCATGCCCCTGGGGTCAAATTTGGCCACGCCTCGGGGGTCGATAGTCTCCATAGACCTACAATAGGGAAAAAAACTAAAAAAATCTTCTTCTCTGAAACCACTAGGCCAACAGCTTTGATATTTGGTATGTAGCAATGGCTAATGGTCCTCTACATAAATTGCGCCATTCATGCCCCTGGGGTCAAATTTGGCCACGCCCCGGGGGTTGATAGTCTCCATAGACTTTCTATGGGAAAAAAATTCAAAAACCTTCTTCTCTGAAACCACAGGGCCCACAGCTTTGATATTTTGTATGTGGCAATGGCTAATGGTCCTCTACATAAATTGTGCCAATCATGTCCCCGGGGTCAAATTTGGCCTCGCCCCGGGGGTCGATAGTCTCCATAGACCTACAATAGAAAAAAAATTAAAAAAAAAAACTTCTTCTCTGAAACCACTAGGCCCACAGCTTTGATATTTGGTATGTAGCAATGGCTAATGGTCCTCTACATATATTGTGCCATTCATGCCCCTGGGGTCAAATTTGGCCAGGCCCCAGAGGTTGATAGTCTCCATAGACTTACAATTGGAAAAACTAAAAAAATCTTCTTCTCTGAAACCACTAGGCCCACAGCTTTGATATTTTGTATGTAGCAATGGCTAATGGTCCTCTACATAAATTGTGCCATTCATGCCCCTGGGGTCAAATTTGGCCACGCCCTGGGGGTCGATAATCTCCATAGACCTACAATAGAAAAAAAATAAAAAAAACTTCTTCTCTGAAACCACTAGGCCAACAGCTTTGATATTTGGTATGTAGCAATGGCTAATGGTCCTCTACATAAATTGCGCCATTCATGCCCCTGGGGTCAAATTTGGCCACGCCCCGGGGGTTGATAGTCTCCATAGACTTTCTATGGGAAAAAAATTCAAAAACCTTCTTCTCTGAAACCACAGGGCCCACAGCTTTGATATTTTGTATGTGGCAATGGCTAATGGTCCTCTACATAAATTGTGCCAATCATGTCCCCGGGGTCAAATTTGGCCTCGCCCCGGGGGTCGATAGTCTCCATAGACCTACAATAGAAAAAAAATTAAAAAAAAAAACTTCTTCTCTGAAACCACTAGGCCCACAGCTTTGATATTTGGTATGTAGCAATGGCTAATGGTCCTCTACATATATTGTGCCATTCATGCCCCTGGGGTCAAATTTGGCCAGGCCCCAGAGGTTGATAGTCTCCATAGACTTACAATTGGAAAAACTAAAAAAATCTTCTTCTCTGAAACCACTAGGCCCACAGCTTTGATATTTTGTATGTAGCAATGGCTAATGGTCCTCTACATAAATTGTGCCATTCATGCCCCTGGGGTCAAATTTGGCCACGCCCTGGGGGTCGATAATCTCCATAGACCTACAATAGAAAAAAAATAAAAAAAACTTCTTCTCTGAAACCACTAGGCCCACAGCTTTGATATTTGGTATGTAGCAATGGCTAATGGTCCTCTACATAAATTGTGCCATTCATGCCCCTGGGGTCAAATTTGGCCAGGCTCCAGAGGTTGATAGTCTCAATAGACTTGCTATGGGAAAAAAAATCAAAAATCTTCTTCTCTGAAACCACAGGGCCCACAGCTTTGATATTTTGTATGTGGCAATGGCTAATGGTCCTCTACATAAATTGTGCCAGCCATGCCCCTGGGGTCAAATTTGGCCACGCCCCGGGGGTAGATAGTCTCCATAGACTTACAATGGGAAAAACTAAAAAAATCTTCTTCTCTGAAACCAAAAGGCCCAGAGCTTCTATATTTTGTATGTAGCAATGTTTGGTAGTCCCCATTATAAATTGTGCCAGTCATGCCCCAGGGTGAAATTTGGCAATGCCCCGGGGGTCAATAGTGTCCATGCATAGACTTTAGGGCTGCGTATTGCCACCTAGGAGGCGATACAATACAGTTCGCGATACAGGTACAGCAATACGCAATACGGTTTGCAATCAGTGAACTTTTGTAATTACCCGTAAATTAGCACTTACAAAAAATAATCCTTAAACGCATCAGTTCACATGATTTTCGCCAGCTGAAACGGCTGCATTATGCAGCTAAGTTTCACCTTTGACATTGTTTATTGAGGCGTGCAATATGTCAGTACACAAAATATGCACCCCAAATTTCCCGCACTTTTTGTCCAGTGCCTACTTATGAATATTAATGAGCTGTGCGCACACAATTGCGCATAAAAACAATTGGCGTCCAAGGTTTTCGGGACCGATTTGGTCGGATTTTCATTATTTTCGGTGTGTATTCCGTACAGTATAGCACTCGCTATATCGGAAAAAAAATAAATCAGCCAATAAAGCATGCTTCTTCGGCGTGTTAATCCCAAGGTCGCGTTAGCTTGTCTGGTTTCCAGCTCCTCGTGATTTTACAGTGCACCGTTCAGCTGAGTAGGAATGCATACAGTTGGATTTTCCGACATATATTTATTATTAGAATGGCTTCCTAGAAACATTGCGTAAATAATAGGACAATTATAGACGCAATTCTGCTCAAAACATGTCAGTTTTCTTAAAAAAAAGGAGAGTTTTCTTCATAAATCTTTTCTAAGGAGGTTCGCGAACCTTGTGTAAAAGCAGGTGGCGATACGATACGCTGGTTCGTCAGCCGTCGTACCGCAAATACTCGAGTGTTCGATATATCGCTGCAGCCCTAATAGACTTTCATTGGTCGATTCTCAATTAATTTAAATCTCATGAGCTTACATTGTGATAATCTCTCAGGTGAGCTACAGGACCAATGGTCCTCTAGTCATTTGCTTTAATTTTTAGGGGCTTCAGATGTGATTTTAAAATTTTTCGATGAAATTCATGTAAGCAAACAGAATAGCCCCAGAATGTGGCGTCACATCATGATCTGGGTGTATGAGTCAATGTCAAAATTCGTCAAAATTCTTGTCTTCTCAATATTTTATGAAAACCACTTACCAGATCGTGATTTGAATTTTTTCATATGATACAACTGATCATGCTTAATAATAGTAAATGATAAAACAGTATTTGATTGGTGTAGAAATACCTTTTTTCCAGATTTAAAACCTCATTTTTCATCATTTTTGCCTGTCCCTCGAAAAAAATTGAAGATTCAGCACAACTTTTGCAAGTCGCTGTAAATATTTGGGTAGTTTTGACTGGCTGTATCAAAAAGAACATTATAAAGGTAAATACTAGAGGACCATTGGTCCTGTAGCTCACCTGAGAGATTATCACATTGTAAGCTCATGAGATTTAAAATAATTGAGAATCGACCAATGAAAGTCTATGCATGGACACTATTGACCCCAGGGGCATGATTGGCACAATTTATGTAGAGGACCATTAGCCATTGCCACCTACAAAATATCAAAGCTGTGGGCCCTGTGGTTTCAGAGAAGAAGATTTTTTATTTTTTTTCCCATAGTAAGTCTATGGAGACTATCAACCCCCAGGGCGTGGCCAAATTTGACCCCAGGGGCATGAATGGCACAATTTATGTAGAGGACCATTAGCCATTGCTACATACCAAATATCAAAGCTGTGGGCCTAGTGGTTTCAGAGAAGAAGATTTTTTTAGTTTTTCCAATTGTAAGTCTATGGAAACTATCCACCCCCAGGGCGTGGCCAAATTTGACCCCAGGGGCATGGCTGGCACAATTTATGTAGAGGACCATTAGCCATTGCCACATACCAAATATCAAAGCTGTGGACCCTGTGGTTTCAGAGAAGAAGATTTTTTAATTTTTTTCCCATAGTAAGTCTATGGAGACTATCGACCCCCCGGGCCGTGGCCAAATTTGACCCCAGGGGCATGAATGGCACAATTTATGTAGAGGACCATTAGCCATTGCTACATACCAAATATCAAAGCTGTGGGCCTAGTGGTTTCAGAGAAGAAGATTTTTTTAGTTTTTCCCATTGTAAGTCTATGGGACCTATCTGTTGCCATGGAAACCACAATTTTGATACAATCTGCTCCAAAACCTAATGCCATCAATCCCCCAACCCAATTATGATTCACATTAAATTTGATCAAGATCGGCCTACTAGCTTCAGAAATATTCTTCTTTGAAATTGTGGACGGACGACGGACGGGCGACGGACGGACGGACGGACGACGACGGACGACGGATGCCTGCCTATCCTATAAGCTCACCTGTGAGCCTTCGGCTCAGGTGAGCTAATAAGAGGTTTCAAAATGGGACATTTCATTTTATTTTTCATATTTTTTGGCAATAATAAATCCGTCCCTAGATTTATGTCCTTACCGTAACGCAGTGATAAATCGACAAAATAATATAGGATCCCGTATGTTGGCAAATCTGGTTATCTGTCATGCTCACTGGGCACTTTCTATTTACAAGCATTGCATGTGTTTTGAAATGCTGCTACTGAACTGCTCAAGGAAAATACTGTTTCAGTGAGTAAGCCCAGAAGAGTATATTTTTTGTGTGTCCACTGACCGTAACGAGATATAAGCACAGTGAATACTTTGAAAAAGGTCTGATTTTGACATATTGATCCAATTACATTTCTCAATAGCAAACCACTTTTTGCTACCATGTTTTAATGAATTACTATGATACATACGGTTTGCCTATGTCCCATAAAAAGGATGCCAGGCTTAAATGAGTTAAACAGCCGTAAAAAATGTGGCTTCACATTACATAGATCATGAAGCAGAGGACCTACATTATTCATATATTATGTAGTAAAAAAGATGCTGATTAGTTATACAGCCATTTACTATGCAACAAATATTGGCTATCTGCATATGGAACAGCTTTTTTTTCACTCGATAAATCTCAATTTTACTAAAAAAAATAAAGAAAAATTATAGATAAAAAGACTGTTAATATACCATAGGGGGTGAGGGGGGGGTCTTATAAAGAGACAGCAATGTTTCAGGAATCGTCAAAATGTTCCATTTAAACTTTAATTATAACCCCGCTTTGGAAAAGTGGGGCTATACTGGATTCACCCTGTCCTTCTGTGGTTCCGTGATTCCGTCATTCCGTGAACATTTCATTTCCGCTCAATATCTTAAGAACAAATTGACAGAATCTGACCAAATTTTGTATGCACACCAACATTGACAAGATCTAGCTTGGGATTGTTGCCCGTCATTTTTCGTGAAATTTTGATGGAGTTACGGCCCTTGATTGACAACAGAATTTTGTTTCCGCTCAATATCTTAAGAACGAACTGACAGAATCTGACCAAATTTTGTATGCACATCAGCATTGACAAGATCTAGCTTGGGATTGTTGCCCGTCATTTTTCGCAAAATTTTGATAGAGTTACGGCCCTTGATTGACGTCAGAATTTCGTTTCCGCTCAATATCCTGAGAAGGAATTGACAGAATTTGACCAAATTTTGTATGCACATCAACATGGACATGTTCTAGCTTGGGATTTTCGCAAAATTTTGATGGAGTTACGGCCCTTGATTGACGTCAGAATTTCGTTTCCGCTCAATATCTTGAGAAGGAATTGACAGAATTTGACCAAATTTTGTATGCACATCAATATTGACTGATCTAGCTTGGGATTGTTGCCCGTCATTTTTCACAAAATTTTGACGGAGTTACGGCCCTTGATTGACATCATAATTTTGTTTCCGCTCAATATCTTGAGAATGAAAGGACAGAATCCGACCAAATTTTGTATGCATATCAACATTGACAAGATCTAGCTTGGGAATATTGCCCGTCATTTTTCGCAAAATTTTGATGGAGTTACAGCCCTTGATTGACGCCAGAATTTCGTTTCCGCTCAATATCTTGAGAACGAATTGACAGAATTTGACCAAATTTTGAATGCACATCAACATTGACATGATCTAGCTTGGGATTGTTGCCCGTCATTTTTTGCAAAATTTTGATGGAGTTACGGCCCTTGATTGAAACTTGGTATGTAGTATTTGGGACTCCAGCCCATCATAGTTTGATAAAATGATGACCTTAGGATGACCTTGACATATTTTACGGCAAGGTCAATTTTGGAAACATAGGCTTTTACATGGGAAAAAGTGAAAACTGGATTTTTTGAAAACTTTTGCAGCCTGATGCTTGAAAAGTGGTAGATGTAAACAACTAATGGAGTAGATGAAGGTATGTGATTAATATAGGTCAAGGTCATCTCTTCACCTTGGCCGGTCTGTTGTCCATACACACTTTTCAAAGATCTTCTTCTCTGAAACTGCTTGGCCAATCAAAGTGAAATTTTATGTGGAGCATCCATGGGTAGGGGTGACGAAAGTTTGATCGCGAAATCCAGGTCACATGACCAAGATGGCCGCCACGCCCAAATATGGTAAAAACCACTCAAAAATCTTCTTCTCCAGAACCGGCTGGCCGATTTCCACGAAACTTGGTATGTAGCATTGAGGACCTCAGCCCATCATAGTTTGATAAAATGATGACCCTTGGATGACCTTGACCTATTTTACGGCAAGGTCAAAGAAGCCTCCGTAGTGCAGTGGTTATGTCACTCGCCTTGTAAACCAGGGGTCGCAGGTTCGATCCCGGGCTTCTCCAGTCTGTCGGATGGGACTATAAACCGAGGTCTCCATATGACCTTAGCTGTTGGTGGGACGTTAAACCCCAATCAACCAACCAACGGCAAGGTCAAATTTGGAAACATAGGCTTTTACATAGGAAGAAGTGAAAACTATGGATTTTTTGAAAACTAAATTGCAGCCTGAGGCCTGAAAAGTGGTAGATGCAAACAACTAATGGAGTAGATGAAGGTATGTGATTAATATAGGTCAAGGTCATCTCTTGACCCTGGCCAGTCTGTTGTCCATACACACTTTTCAAAGATCTTCTTCTCTGAAACTGCTTGGTTCAAAGTGAAATTTTATGTGGAGCATCCATGGGTAGGGGAGAAGAAAGTTTGATTTTGAAATCCAGGTCACATGACCAAGATGGCCGCCACGCCCATATATGGTAAAAACCTTTCAAAAATCTTCTTCTCCAGAACCGGCAGGCCAATTTTCATGTAACTTGGTATGTAGCATTTGGGACTCCAGCCCATCATAATTTGTTGAAATGATGACCGTATGATGACCTTGACCTATTTTATGGCAATGTCAATTTTGGAAACATAGGCTTTCACATGGGAAAAGGCGATAACAAACTGTTGCAGCCTGAGACCTGAAAGTTGCTAGATGCAGACAACTAATGGAGTTGGAGTCAATGAAGGTAAGTAATTAATGAAGGCCAAGGTCATGTCTTGACCTTGGCCCAAGGTCATTTGAATATCAAAATTAAAATTATGGTTTGCTCAGAAATCACTGGGTTTGGAAACTATTGCAGCCTGAGACCTGAAACTTTGCAGATGCAGACAAGTTATGAAGTCAATAAAGGTGTGTGAGTATTCAAGGTCAAGGTCATTTCATTATGACTTAATACTCCAAGATCAGGCTTCAGGTGAGCGTTCTCAGGACCAATGGTCCTCTGGTTTTTCTCACCCTGGAAGAAAGCCCAGAAGCGGGGCTATAGTCAGATCCTCTGACAATTCTAGTTGAATTTAAATTTCTTGCCCATGAAGCATTTGGCCACTTTAATTTCTCAGTTAAAAGTATGAGGGGTGTCCCGAAAGTTTTGAGACTGTGTCCAGGTGTCTGCGTCTCAAAATCATTTATATGCTTTACAATAAAAGACAAACTGCTGAGGAGCTAAAGAATTCTTAAACAAACTGTGGAAACAAGTAGCCCAAGGGCAACGATCGCTCACCTGAGAGTCAACAAGTACAGTAACTGGACAAAGTAATTGGGGTTTTTACCATATATGGGTATGGTGGCCATCTTGGTCATGTGACCTTGAAACCCAACTTACATCAGCAGAATAGCTCTTGTCTGGATTGTGTATCCTCTTGTCTGCCATTTTGGTTCACTTGAAAAAATCATCTAACAAGGTCAGGGTTCTATAATGACCCCCGGGGTGGGGCCATATTTATTATGTCCCCCCTCCGAAGGAGTTGGGGGACATATTGTTTTTGGTGTGGATCCCGTCGGCGTCATCGGCGGCGTAGCTTTTTGTCTGCACGATATCTCCTGAACCACTGGATGGATTTAGACCAAACTGGCACAGAAACTTCATTGGGACAGCCGAATGGAGTGATTAGATTTCAGTGACCTTGACCTAATTTTCAAGGTCACAAAGGTCAATTAACTGTTTGAAAATCCAGGTGTCTCCATTCGTTTCCGCTCTCTAACTTGAGTAGTTTTTGACCGATTTTCTTCAAACTTTGCATATTAGTTGATACCGGCTAGGAGTGGTTTGGGATTGTAGATGGGTAAATTTCGTCAAACGACCGTAGAGTTAAGGCCCTTGATTGAGGTTAAAAATTGCATTTTGTTTGTTTCCGCTCTCTAACTTGAGTAGTTTTTGACTGATTTTCTTAAAGCTTTGCATATTAGTTGATACCGGCAAGGAGTGGTTTGGGATTGTAGATGGGTAAATTTCGTCAAATGACCTTAGAGTTATGGCCCTTGATTGAGGTTAAAAATTGCATTTTGTTCATTTCCGCTCTCTAACTTGAGTAGTTTTTGACCGATTTTCTTCAAACTTTGCATATGAATTGATACCGGCAAGGAGTGGTTTGGAATTGTAGATGGGTAAATTTCATCAAATGACCTTAGAGTTATGGCCCTTGATTGAGGTTAAAAATTGCATTTTTTTTGTTTCCGCTCTCTAACTTGAGTAGTTATTACCGATTTTCTTCAAACTTTGCATATGAAATGATACTGACAAGGATTGGTTTGGGATTGTAGATGGGTAAATTTCGTCAAAGGACCTTAGAGTTATGGCCCTTGATTGATGTTAAAAATTGCATTTTGTGCGTTTCCGCTCTCTAACTTGAGTAGTTTTTGACCGATTTTCTTCAAACTTTGCATATGAGTTGATACCGACAAGGATTGGTTTGGGATTGTAGATGGGTAAATTTTGTCAAACGACCTTAGAGTTATGGCCCTTGATTGATGTTAAAAATTGCATTTTGTTCATTTCCGCTCTCTAACTTGAGTAGTTTTTGACCGATTTTCTTCAAACTTTGCATATGAATTGATACCGGCAAGGAGTGGTTTGGAATTGTAGATGGGTAAATTTCATCAAATGACCTTAGAGTTATGGCCCTTGATTGAGGTTAAAAATTGCATTTTTTTTGTTTCCGCTCTCTAACTTGAGTAGTTATTACCGATTTTCTTCAAACTTTGCATATTAGTTGATACCGGCAAGGATTGGTTTGGGATTGTAGATGGGTAAATTTCATGAAACTTCAAACTTTATAAATATGGAAAGCTGAACATCATGTGATATTTTAAAATGTCTGTTGGTATATATTGGTTTTAATTTAAAATGTCTGTTGGTATATATTTTTCAGGATTATATGTAAAAATTTACAAAATTAAAAGTGGGTTTGGGGCAGAGAGGGGGCACAACTGTTTTCCTCTGAAAACTCCTTCTAGTGTTTTTCCCATGACGCCCCCGGGGCGGGGCCCGTATGGACCCCAGGGGCACAGTTGGCAGGATTTATAGCAGAACTTATAAAGAGGACCACTATACATTGCTACACACAAAATATGAAAGCTTTGGGTCTTGTGGTTTCGGAGAAGAAGATTTTTTTAAAGTTTTACCCATGACCCCAGGTGAGCTTACTATAAGCTCACAGGTGAGCTTATAGTATACCCATGCTCCGGCGTCCGTTCGTCGTTGTCCGTCCGTCATCCGTCCGTCGTCCATCCGTCGTCCACCATTTTCAAAGATCTTCTTCTCTGAAACTGCTTGGCCAATCAAAGCCAAATTTTATTTGAAGCATCTGTAGGCAGGGGGAACCAATGTGTATATAACAAATCCAGGTCACATGACCAAGATGGCCGCCATGCCCATATATGGTAAAAACCCTTCAAAAATCTTCTTCTCCAGAACCGGTGGACCGATTTCAACAAAACTTGGCATGAAGCATTGATGGCTCAAGCACTACAATGTATATATAAATCATGACCCTATGATGACCTTGACCTATTTTACGGCAAGGTCAACATAGGTCGCCAATGCATTTGAATGGGGAAAATTTTTAAAATGTCATTTAAAGTGAAAGTCTTGCAGGAAATGGGCAGTTGGACCGAATATTAATGATTCTGAAAAAAATTGGACCCCATGGGCTCATGTGCCCCCACCCCGGGGCAATATACATGTATATCTCCATAATATTCAAACGTCTTCTCCTCTGAAACGGCTTGGCCAATCAAAGCCAAATTTTATTTGAAGCATCTATAGAATGGGGAAATCAATGTATATATAAATAATCTAGGTCACATGACCAAGATGGCCGCCATGCCCATATACGGTAAAATCCCTTCAAAAATCTTCTACTCCAGAACAGGTGGACCTATTTCAAAGAAACTTGGCTTGAAGCATCAATGGCTAAAGTACTACAATGTGTATATAAATCATGACCCTGTGGTGACCTTGACCTATTTTATGACAAGGTCAACATAGGTCGCCTATGCATTTGAATAGGGAAAACTTTTAAAAAGTCATTTGACGTGAAAATCTTGCAGGAAATAGTAAGTAGGACTGAATATTAATGATTCTGAAAAAAGTTGAACCCAAGGCCTTATATGGCCCCACCCCAGGGCAATATACATGTATATTACCATAATATTCAAACATCTTCTCCTCTGAAAACGCTTGGCCAATTTAAGCCAAATTTTATGTGAAGCATCCATAGGATGGGGGAACCAATGTTTATATTAATAATTTAGGTCACATGACCAAGATGGCCGTCATGCCCATATATGGTAAAAACCCTTCAAAAATCTTCTCTGAAACCAATAGACTGATTTCAAGGAAACTTGGTGTGAAGCATCGATGACTAAAGTACTCCAATGTATATATAAATCATGACCCTGTGATGACCTTGACCAAGTTTATGGCAAGGTCAACATGGGTTGCCTATGCATTTGAATGGGGAAAACTGTTAAAATGTCATTTGAAAGGAAAAGCCAATGGAAAAGCAAATGGACAGATTATATTGATTAATCTGAAAAAAGAAAATGGCCCAAGGGCGTCATCTGCCCCTGCACTGGGGTTAAATACCATACTTTTCAAACATGTTTATTGGTATATGCAGCAGATCTCAGGTGAGCGTTTACAGGACAATTGGTCCTCTGGTTTATGTTTTTCCCATGATGCCCCCGGGGCGGGGCCCATATGGACCCCAGGGGTACGGTTGGCAGGATTTATAAAGAGGACCACTATACATTGCTACACACAAAATATGAAAGCTCTGGGCCATGTGGTTTCGGAGAAGAAGATTTTTTTTATGTTTTTCCCATTGTAAGTCTATTGGAGCTAATGACGCCCGGGGCGGGGCCATTTTTGACCCCAGGGGCATGATTGGCAGGATTTATAAAGAGGACCACTATACATTGCTTCACACAAAATATGAAAGCTTTGGGTCTTGTGGTTTCGGAGAAGAAGATTTTTTTATGGTTTTTGCCATGACGTCCCCGGGGCCAGGCCCGTATGGACCCCAGGGGCATGGTTGGCAGGATTTATAAAGAGGACCACTATATAATGCTACATACAAAATATGAAAGCTCTGGGCCTTGTGGTTTTGGAGAAGAAGATTTTTTTTATGTTTCTCCCATTGAAAGTCTATGGGAGCTAATAACCCCCGGGGCGCGGTCATTTTTGACCCCAGGGCCATGGTTGGCAGGATTTGTAGAGAGGACCACTATACAATGCTACACACAAAATATGAAAGCTCTGTGCCTTGTGGTTTCAAGAAGAAGATTTTTTTATATTTTCCCCATGACGCCCCCGGGGCAGGGCCCGTATGGACCCCAGGGGCACGTATGGCAGGATTTATGAAGAGGACCACTAGACATTGCTACACACAAAATATGAAAGCTCTTGGCCTTGTGGTTTCAGAGAAGAAGATTTTTTATATGTTTTTCCCATTGTAAGTCTATGGGAGCTATCTGTTGCCATGGAAACCAGAGTTCTGATCCGACCTGGCCCAAAACCTAATACAAATTTTCCCCCTCCTCAATAATGCTTTAGATAAAATTTGGTCACAATTGGCCATGTTGTTTTAGAGATATTCAAGTTTGAAAATGTGGACGGACGCACGTACGGACGCCGGCTCGACCACTATACTATAAGCTCACCTTGTGAGCCTTCGGCTCAGGTGAGCTAAGAATGGGAGTCGAAAAATGTATACTGTTGGAAATATTGGTCTCCAAGGCAACCAAGGTAGCGCTTCTCGGAGCACTTTGAATTTGACATTTTCAAAATAATCGAAACAAATAAACAAATGAGCACAAATTGAAAATCTGGCTCTTCAAAGCAGCAACGACTTGCCTGGTGTCACGACATCATCTGTTCAAATGGTTCACAAAATTTCCAGGTGTTTCGGTCATTAAAATTTTTGCAATAGGCCAGAGAAAATTAATGTTTAGATTCTCATCCCCGCCCGCCCCTGTCTGAAACCGCCGCCCCGACGTTTTTTATTTGTCAAAAAAAAAAAAAAAAAAAAATATAAAACTAAAAAAAAAAAAAGGCCGAACCGACGCTATCTCTTATGACTGTGTGTCCAAGTTCGCTACACTCGTGCGTTCAAGGGACTAATTTCTCCCCCATCCGAACCCCCTGGTGAAATAATGTCATTTGGCGTGTCACCAGTAAAACTATTCAGATACAATACTTGCAAATATAAATGCATGGCTTCATATCGTCAGATCTTGATCAGCATCACCAACCAAACGGTAGTCTGAAAATAAAAATGCCCCACCCGCCCCATTTTTTTCCAAAATTTGGATGAGAATCTAAAAATTAATTTTCTCTGGCCATAGCTTACGGAAGTGTTCATGTCAATCAAAATGTCGGATAGAAACGCGACATTGACGCAAGGCTTGGAGCAGCGCTTTACTGCCAAATACTGTATGCATGCCGAAATGAGTCCCCAAGATAAACAAAATGTATTGTTGTTGGCTAAATCAAAAATCTAGGTTATATTTTATCATTATTTGTTCGCTACCGCAAGGTTTTTAGCAAAGATATGGATAATTAGGCGAAGGGCAACAGACACTCCAGAGTGTGAGGGAAAAAGTCACAATCTTAAAATCAGTGCAAAGCAATTAGGAGCTGGCTACATGAGAACTGGTGTGTGTTCTTTATATTAGAATAAACTATTGCTCTAAGAATGATTTAATATAACATATAAGTATCAAATGTTAGTGCTAAATGGGATTGAAAGCCTCCAAAATGGCATCAGTTCGGCAGGAAATTTCTTAAAAATTGTAACAGGTGTGACGTTGTTGACGTCAAAGTGCTCCAAGAATAGCAGCATGCAGGTATTAAAATGATTAAATGAATAGGTTCCAAATAAGCTATTTTTCTGAAATTTTCAGCAATAACTCATGGAATATAGCCGCGTTCCTTAGTAAAATTTCAATTCATGCTCTTGAGCATTTTCTGAGATATAGACACAGTCTCAAAACTTTCCGGACAGCCTATGTATTTCTCTCATTTCAGTCAAATATTGCTCTGAACAGACAAACCTTGGCAAATCTTTCCATCTATGAACCCAGAACTTTTCAGGTAAAGCACTTGTTACACATTAGCGGTAATGCCTCAACTTAGACTTACGCTTCATTGCAAAAAAATATTCTTTGTTGCTTGATTTATTGCTTTATGTCTCTTCCAACAAATAAAGCCCTGGCATGACCATAGCTATTGACTAGTACCTAAATTGATAAATCAAACAAACAAAAAATATTTTTCACAACTAAATGCAAGTCTACATTGAGAGGGTTCCGCTTATGTGTGACGCAGCAATGAAAAGTGCATGTTAAGCAAGGAGGTTGAGAAGAGGTACTTGTAAGACAAATAATGGCATGGAAATCTACAACTAGTTATTTGATTGTCACAGGTGTTTGCTTGTTTTACTATCAATTGATTAAATGCTTCAGTATCTAAGGTCTTGTTACAACGGTCAATTATGCTTGCCCAATTGTTCGTGAACAAGCATTCAGATCATGCTGATTGCAAGTCATTAATTGAGCCACTGCACAAGAAAACCAACAATATGCATAGGCGAAAACAAAAATGCAGATCAGCTGTTACTGCACAGCTGATCAGCGTCTTTGTTTTCAATTCACAAATAGTACACTCTTCTTCTTTACAGCAAAGTTTCAAGCTTCTAGCACTCTTCTGTAACAGTACAGCCCAATTTGTGTCGGACCTGTTCGGAAACCCCAAATTGTTGGTTTTATCATGCAGTGGCTCAATTTATTGTACCCTTTATTAAGCATTACTTAACCACCAATACTCTGAATATCTATAAAAATATTTTCATGTTCAAATCTTCATGAAAGAAAATTGAGCTGCCGCAAGGGAAAACCAACAATCTGCATATTGTAACTGCGCAGTAACTGCGAAGCTGATCAGCGCCTTTGTTTTCACTACACAGATTGTACAATTCCTCTACTTTCTTAATCCAAAATTTCCAGCCTCTTACCATCTTCTGTGACTGTACAGCCCGGTTTGTGTCAGACCTGGTTGGAACCCAAATTGTTGGTTTTCTCATGCACAGGCTCAATCGTTATTGAGTATCAGATGTGGTATTGATCTCTAGTCCCCTTTTGGCATTATACAGAATTCTTCTTTTATTGGCATGAGTCCCATGAGCCGCATAATTAGAAAACCAGATGTTTGCCTATGCGAAAACAAAGGCACAGATCAGCTGTGCAGTATTCGTCTTTGTTTTCGCTACGTGGATAGTAAATCTCTCTTCTTCTTATACCCCCCGCAAAACGAAGTTTTAGGGGGGTATACTGTTTTCAGCCTGTCCGTGATTCCGTCATTCCGTCATTCTGTCATTCCGTCATTCTGTCATTCTGTCATTCCGTCAACATTTTGACATCTTTGTTGAATAACTTAAGTAGTTTTTGTCCGGTGTTCTTCAAATTTTCAACACACCTGCACCATTAGACAACACATGTGTAATATGAATTTAGGGGCCAAAGGGTCAGTTTTGCAAGAGTTATGGGACTTTTTAAATCTATACATAGAATGTTTGCCATAGTGCTAATAGTGCATACTTTGTGAAATCAACTCCTCCTACAGCTTTCAATATTCTCTTTTGATACTTTGCAGATATGTGCCAGAGATATTGAAGATATGCATGAAGAAGTATTATGCTGAAAAAATGAATTTTGACAAATTTACAGTATTTTGAACTTAGCCAGTTTTTGATAATTGCCATATTCAGCAATGGTTGGTAGTGCATAGTTTGTGTAATCAACTTCTCCTAGGGCTTTCAGTATTTCTTTCCAATACTTTGCAGACATGTTCCACACATATTGAAGATGTGCATGAAGAATTATAATGATAAAAAAATAATTTTTGACAAATTTACAGCATTTTTCAACATAGCCATTTTTTGACCATTGCTTATATACAATAATGGTTGGTAGTTCATAGTTTTTAAAAATCAACTCCTCCTAGGGCTTTCAGTATTTCTTTTTAATACTTTGCAGACATGTTCCACACATATTGAAGATGTGCATGAAGAATTATAATACTGTAAAAAATATTTTTTGACAAATTTGCAGCAATTTTTAACATAGCCATTTTTTGACCATTGCTTATGCAATAATGGTTGGTAGTGCATACTTTGTGAAATCAACTCCTCCTGGGGCTTTCACTATTTCTTTTCAATACTTTGCAGACATGTTTCACGTATATTGAAGATGTGCATGAAGAATTACAACGCTAAAAAAAATAATTTTTGACAAATTTACAGCAATTTTTAACATAGCATTTTTTTGACCATTGCTTATGCAATAATGGTTGGTAGTGCATAGTTTGTGAAATCAACTCTTCCTAGGGCTTTCAGTATCTCTTTTCAATACTTAGCAGACATGTTCCACACATATTGAAGGTGTGCATGAAGAATTATTAAAATGAAAAATTAATTTTTGACAAATTTACAGCATTTTTCAACTCAGTCATTTTTTACCATTCCTTATATACAATAATGGTTGGTAGTGCATAGTTTGTGAAATCAACTCCCCCTAGGGCTTTCAGTATTTCTTTTCAATACATTGCAGACATGTTCCACACATATTGAAGATGTGCATGAATAATTATAATACTGAAAAAGCGATTTTTGACAAATTTACATCATTTTTCAACATAGCCATTTCTTGACCATTGCTTACATACAATAATCGTTGGTAGTGCATACTTTTGTGAAATCAACTCTTCTTAGGGCTTTCAGTGTTTCTTTTAAATTCTTTGTAGATTTGTTCCAGACATATTTTAGATGTGCATGAATAATTTTGATGCTGAAAAGTTAATTTTTGACAAATTTACAGCTTTTATTTAACTTAGCCATTTTTTCACCATTTCTCATGATAAACAATAATGATCATAGTGCATACAGTGAAATCAATCTCAAGCTTTCAATATATTCTTTTAATATCTTTATAGATGTGACTGGCATGCTGTGGATGTACATGAAGAATTATAATGCTGAACAGATATCTTTGACAAATTTTCTGCTTGTTTGACTTGGGAAGTTATTGGCCAGCTTCAGATAATTTTGCGGGGGGTATACTGAAAGCCTTGCTTGCAGCCAATTTCTAGTTAAATCTGAAATTTTTAGCTTCTAACCATCTTCTAAGACTGCACAGACCCATTTGTGTCAGACCTGGTCGGAGACCCCGAGGACCGGTTTTCTTGCGTCGCGGCTCACATGATATTCCTGGTACATGTAATTTGGTAATGAATTTTTGTATCTTTTCTGTTTTGCAGAGTTTAGTGCAATTTGTCAAGAAGCGTTCACTAGAGACAGGACTCCAGTCTGCCAATCTAGGATCACCCATCGGACTGTTAACCAGGGGAATGATGAAATGAGCCGCCCCGTGGGAAAACCAACGTTGTGGTTTCCGACCAGGTCCGACACAAACCGGACTACACAGTAATAGAAGACAGCTAGAAGCATGAAATTTCGTATTTAGGAAGTAGAGGGATTGTACTAACCGTGTAGCAAAAACAAAGGCGCTGATCAGCTTCGCGGTTACCGCGAAGCTGATCTGCGCCTTTGTTTTCGCATATGCAAATTGTTGGTTTTCTCATGAGGCGGCTCAAATGAGCTGTGCCATGAGTTAAATCAAGAGTTTCTGGCCGGCTTTCGAATCAAACCAGCAGTTAGATATGAGCCTTGGCATGAGAAAACCAACAATTTTGGTTTTCCGACCAGGTCAGACACAAACTTGCCTGTACAGTCACAGAAGCAGGCTGGAAGCTTGAAATTTTGGATTTAAGAAGGAAATGGATTGTACTATTCTTGTAGCGAAAACAAAGGTACTGATCAGTTATGCAGTTACTGCACAGCTGATCTGTGACTTTGTTTTTGCACATGCAGATTGTTGGTATTCTAGTGCAGTGGCTGATATGACGCGTTATATTGAAAGTATGAAGTTGGAGCTTTTGGCTATTAAAGCAATGAATAGCAAAACGTATGATAATCATGCAAGATTGTGTTTTTGTCTACATTTGATTGCAAGCTAGAAGCATCAAAGTGCTCTAATGCTCCTACGTAAGAGCCGCATCATGAGAAAAACGGATATTTGCTTATGCGAAAACAAAGACGCTGATCAGTTGTGCGGTAACTGCACAACTGATCAGCGTCTTTGTTTTGGCTACACGGATAGTAAAATTAGTCTTTTTCCTTAATCCAAAATTTCAAGCTTCTAGCCATCTGTTGTAGCTGCACAGACCGGTTTTTGTCAGACCTGGTCAGAAACCCCGAAAACCGTTTTTTTGTGATAGGCCGCATTATGAGATGCGACGCGAGAAAACCGGTCTTCGGGGTTTCCGACAAGGTCTGACACAAACTGACCTGTACAGTCACAGAAGCAGGCTAGAAGCTTGAAATTTCGGATATAAGAAGAAGAGGAAATATACTATCCGTGTATCGAAAACAAAGGCGCTGATCAGCTTCGCGGTTACCGCGAAGCTGATCTGCGCCTTTGTTTTCGCATAGGCAAAAATCCGGTTTTCTCACGATGCGGCTCATATTATGAAATACTTTTATGTGGATGAGCTATTATGAAAAAAAAAGTGAAAGTAATTGTGTTTGTTTGGTTATTAAACATTGACATTTGTCTGGACATTAAGCATTTGATTGACAAAAAGCCCAAAGGACCACAGTTTTTCCCTTTAAACCAACAATATGATAAGCCTGAACAGCAATTTTTAAAAATGGTACAGAGCAGCTAACTCCACTATCCAGTCATTATTCAGGTCGAATTTGAATTTAAGATATTGTACACATCCTTTTTCTTTGCCAGAATGGTAATCATCTAATCAAAGTGGGAAAAAAGTGCTGACATTGTTTTCTTCATAGAGAGTCGCATGCTGAAGGACAAGCTCCATCAAACTCATCTGAGCTCATCCCGGAAAATGACGTTAGCTAACAGTGTTGTAAAAATGCTGCTTTCGGAGCAAACTTCAAACATTATCATGAGGTAACAATATAATATTAGATCAAATGCATATTATGATGACATCAGTTTTTGCGGGAGGTCCTGTTACAAGCATATAAATAAGAGCAGCATATTAACAGCGCGTGCTCATGAGAATTACCTCATTAATACATGGCTTTCTCTTCTTTAATACACACCTGTTAATATTGTGTAGCATGGGTATTTATGAAATAATATGCCATGAATTCATAAAAAAATCCGTGTGCAGAACCGGTGGACTGATAGCTGCCAGAGCTGTAGATAATTATTTTTCATTATGTGTACAGTAGGCTTCAAAATGTCAGTATAGTGTCTACTTACTATTAAAATATGTATACATTTGAATAGGAACCTTATTTAAACCTTTCATTCTGTATTGAACTTAATTGTATGCAGATATATCACTGTGGCTTTATCAAAATGCATAGTTGCCGATAACACTTACGTTTCTTAATAGTTGGCAGATAATCAATGCATAGCTGGATAAAAACTTAATGGATGACGACTCTCTATCAAACAGATTTTATGTTTCTAAGACAGCACCTTGTACTACCAAATTTGGTGCATGGAAGCCACAAAGTATAAAAGCAAAAGTTGGAGAGAAAAATAAATAAAAGTGTGTGAAAAAATTAGTCCTATAAATAACAGAGTATGCTGCATATCATATTTCCTGTTTGATTTGCAGCATTGAACCCCTAAATCACAATGCCAACAGATCACTATTCCCCTCAGGTTAGCGATAGACATCACTTAGTGACTTCTATAGTTTAATGATAAATGGTAACGAGAATGGTAGCCGTGCTGGGTGTAATATGAGAGTTTTTCCCCGCATAATATCAGTAAAACTTTGTTTGTTTGAAGGTAGGACTGCTACTGTTCATAGGACTTCTGTTACTTGTACTTAAATTACAAGCGTTTAAGGTATGTAAACTGAATCTGATACATTTTTAGCTCACCTGAGCCGAAGGCTCATAGGTGAGCTTATAGTATACCCATGCTCCGGCGTCCGTCTGTCCGTCGTCCACAATTTCAAAGATCTTCTTCTCTGAAACCGCTGGGCCGATTGTTCTCATATTACACATACACCATTTACAGGTAGGGGGAAAGAATAATTGTGTTTTTTGTTTTGATCGGATAAGGACTCTGGTTGCTATGGCAACTTATGCTTATCATAGACTTATAATGGAAAAAAGTGAAAATTGCCAGTTTTTGCTGTCTTGTTGGAGATATTTGAATTTTGTTTTTGCAGAAATGTTTATTGAGTAGTCCTCTACGTTTCATGTGACTTTTGTCCTAATCCTTTATTTTGATTGGTTGCAGGGGCCCCATATAGGGCAAAATTTTGAAAAACATTCAAAAATCTTCTCAGAAACTGTCAAGGGGATGAAGCCTATACTTTGTATACATGTTCCTGACAGTGGCCTATACATAATTTGTGTTTTTTATTCCAGGCAGATAAGAACTCTGGTTGCTATGGCAACTTAAAGTTTCCATAGACTTATAATGGGTAAAGTGGAAATCGGCTATTTTTCCGCTAAAATTGCAGACATTTGAATTTTGTTTTTAGCTCACCTGAGCCGAAGGCTCACAGGTGAGCTTATAGTATACCCATGCTCCGGCGTCCGTCCGGCGTCCACAATTTCAAAGATCTGAAACCGCTTGGCCAATCAAAGCCAAACTTCATGTGGAGCATCCCTAGGAAGGGGGAAGAAAAAGTTATATAAATGGTCCAGGTCACATGACCAAGATGGCCGCCATGGCTATAAATAGCAAAAACCTTTAAAAATCTTCTTCTCCAGAACCAGTGGGCCGATTTCCACGAAACTTGGTATGTAGCATCGGGGACGCAGGCCCATTATAGTTTATATAAATCATGACCCTAGGATGACCTTGACATATTTTACGGCAAGGTCAACTTAGGTCGCCAATGCATTTGAATGGGAAGAAATGGTAAAATGCTATTTACATGTAATGGGTAAAACTTACTGGGAATAGGCAAATGGACAGAAGATTAATGTTAATGGAAAATTTTAGCCCCTGGGGGTTGTCTGCCCCTGCCCCAGTGCTATATACATGTATATTTCCATAATAATGAAACATCTTCTCCCCTGAAACCGTTTGGCCAATCAAAGCCAAACTTCATATGGAGCATCCTCGGGAAGGGGGAAAGAACGTTTATATAAATGGTCAAGGTCACATGACCAAGATGGCTGCCATGGCTATAAATAGGAAAAACCTTTAAAAATCTTCTTCTCCAGAACCAGATGGCCAATGATTTTGAAACTTGGTGTGAAGCATCAGTGACTGGAGCTCTACAAAGTTTATATAAATCATGACCCTGAGATGACCTTGACCTATTTTACGGCAAGGTCAACATAGGTCGCCAATGCATTTGAATGGGGAAAACTTTTAAAATGTCATTTAAAGTGAAAGTCTTACAGGAAATGAGCAGTAGGACTGAATACTAATGATTCAGAAAAAAATGGACCACAGGGGCTCATCTGCCCCCACCCAGGGGCATTATACATGTATATTACCATAATATTCAAACATCTTCTCCTCTGAAAATGCTTGGCCAATCGAAGCCAAATTTTATGTGAAGCATCTATAGAATGGGGAAATCAATGTGTATATAAATAATCCAGGTCACATGACCAAGATGGTCGTCATGCCCATATATGGTAAAAACCCTTCAAAAATCTTCTCCTCCGGAATCGATGGACTGATTTCAAAGAAACTTGGCGTGAAGCATCGATGGCTAAAGTACTAATAATGTGTATATAAATCATGAACCTGTGGTGACCTTGACCTATTTTATGACAAGGTCAACATAGGTTGCTAATGCATTTGAATGGAGAAAACTTTTAAAAAGTCATTTGAGGTAAAAATCTTGCAGGAAATGGGTAGTAGGACTGAATATTAATGATTCTGAAAACAAATTGGACCCAAGGGCTCATATGCCCCCACCCCGGGGCAATATACATGCATATTACCATAATATTCAAACATCCTCACCTCTGAAACTGCAATGTATATATAAATCATGACGCTGTGGTGACCTTGACCTATTTTACGACAAGGTCAACATAGGTTGCTAATGCATTTGAATTGGGAAAACTTTTAAAAAGTCATTTGAGGTACAAATCTTACAGGAAATGGGTAGTAGGACTGAATATTAATGATTCTGAAAACAAATTGGACCCAAGGGCTCATATGCCCCCACCCTGGGGCAATATACATGCATATTACCATAATATTCAAACATCTTCACCTCTGAAACCACTTGGCCAATTAAAGCCAAATTTTATGTGAAGCATCTTTATAATGGGGGAACAAATGTATATTTATAATCTAGGTCACATGACCAAGATGGCCGCCATGCCCATATAATATGGTAAAAACCCTTCAAAAATCTTCTTCTCTGAAACCAATAGACTGATTTTAATGAAACTTTGTGTGAAGCATCGATGGCTAAAGTACTATAATTTGTATATAAATCATGACCCTGTGATTACCATGACCCAGTTTATGACAAGGTCAGCATGGGTTGCCCATGCATTTGAATGGGGAAACTGTTAAAATGTCATTTGAAGGGAAAAGCAAGCAGGAAATTTGGCAAATGGACAGAATATTGATTATTCTGAAAAAAGAAAATCTCCCAAGGGCTTCATCTGCCCCTGCACTGGGGTAAAATACCATAATATTCAAACATGTTTATTGGTATATGCAGCAGATCTCAGGTGAGCGTTTACAGGACCATTGGTCCTCTGGTAAGCTCACCTGAGCCGAAGGCTCACAGGTGAGCTTATAGTATACCCATGCTCCGCCGTCCGTCGGCGGCGGCGGTGGCGTCGTTCACACTTTTCAAACATCTTCTCCTCTGAAATCCCTTGGCCAATCAAAGTCAAACTTCATGTGGAGCATCCTTAGGAAGGGGGAAGAAAAAGTTATATAAATGATACAGGTCACATGACCAAGATGGCTGCCATGGCTATAAATAGCAAAAACCTTTAAAAATCTTCTTCTTTAGAACCAGTGGGCCGATTTCCACGAAACTTGGTATGTAGCATTGGGGACGTGGGCCCATCATAGTTTATATAAATCATGACCCTAGGATGACCTTGACCTATTTTACGGCAAGGTCAACTTAGGTCGCCAATGCATTTGAATGGGAAAAAATGGTAATATGCTATTCAATGGGTAAAACTTATTGGGAATAGGCAAATGGACAGAAGATTAATGTTAATGGAAAATTTTAGCCCCTGGGGGGTTGTCTGCCCCTGTCCCGGGGCTATATACATGTATATGACCTTAATATTTAAACATCTTCTTCTCTGAAACTAGGCCAATCAAAGCCAAACTTCATGTGGAGCATCCTTGGGAAGGGGGAATGAAAGTTTATATAAATGGTCAAGGTCACATGACCAAGATGGCCGCCATGGCTATAAATAGCAAAAATGTTTAAAAATCTTCTACTTCAGAACCAGAAGGCCTATGATTTTGAAACTTGGTGTGAAGCATCTGGGAATGGAGCTCTACAAAGTTTATATAAATCATGACCCTGGGATGACCTTGACCTATTTTACAGCAAGGTCAACTTAGGTCTCCCATGCATTGGAATGGGAAAAAATAGGAAAATGTTATTAAATGGCAGAAAACTTGCTAGAAATGAGCGAATGGACAGAAGATTTATGTTTAAGAAAATATTTTGGGCCCAGGGGGTTGTCTGCCCCTGACCCGGGGCTATATACATGTATATGACAATAATATTGAAACATCTTCCTGAAACCGCTAGGCCAATCAAAGCCAAACTTTTTTTGGAGCATCCTTAGGTAGAGGGAATGAAAGTTTGTATAAATGGTCAAGGTCACATGACCAAGATGGCAACCATGGCTATAAATAGCAAAAACGTTTAAAAATCTTCTTCAGAACCAGAAGGCCTATGATTTTGAAACTTGGTATGAAACATCTGGGAATGGAACTCTACAAAGTTTATATAAATCATGATGCTGGGATGACCTTGACCTATTTTACGGCAAGGTCAACTTAGGTCACCATGCATTTGAATGGGAAAAAAATAGGAAAATGTCATGTAATGGCAGAAAACTTGCTAGGAATGAGCAAATGGACAGAAGATATATGCTTATGAAAATATTTTAGGCCCAGGGGTTGTCTGCCCCTGCCCCGGAGCTATATACATGTAGATGACCATAATATTCAAACAGCTTTTTCTCAGAAACTGCTTAGCCAATCAAAGCCAAACTTTATGTGGAGCATCCTTAGGAAGAGGAAATGAAAGTTTATATAAATGGTCAAGGTCACATGACCAAGATGGCCACCATGGCTATAAATAGCAAAAAAGTTTTAAAATCTTCTTCTTCAGAACCAGAAGGCCTATGATTTTGAAACTTGGCATGAAGCATCAAGGAATGGAGATCTACAAAATTTGTATAAATCATGACACTGGGATGACCTTGACCTATTTCACGCCAAGGTCAACTTAGATCGCCCATGCATTTGAATGGAGAAAATTTTTAAAATGTCATTTGAAGGACAAAACTTGCAGTTAATTGGCAAATGGACTGAATTTTTATGATTTGAAAAAGACATTGACTCCAGGAGTTATTCTGACCCTGCCCTAGGGTTATATACATGAATTGTACCATTCTAGTCTAACAAGTTTATTGGTACATTATCTCCAGTTTCAGGTGAGCGTTTACAGGACCATTGGTCCTCTGGTTTGTAATGTGTTTTGTATATTTTCACAAGGGATGCAAGTCGCCTTGATATTTTTCGTGTACATAGTAATTGCAACTTGTCCGATTGCTCAGTATTGCATTTTGGAAACCCATTTGGCCAAGAACAGTACCAGTGCCCGACTATTGGCTATACCCTTTCTAAGGGAAACAACCCATGACTTCGTTAAAATAGTACCTGAAAACGCACTGAAAATCACGTAAATTTGACTAGATCGCCTTCAGTTAAAATAACTCTGAACAAACTGAAGGCACAAAATCAAAGTGCACGAAAGTGGTTTTCGTATGATGAAATATAAAATTGAATGAAGTTTCAAGCTGTATATATTTTCAATAAAATTTGAATAGTTCCAGGTCTTGAAATATTCTATTAGTTAAGTCGTGCTTAACAGAAGTGACTTACTATATAATCATTACTACCTCAAGCCTGCTGGTATGTAGCATTGTGGACTCTGGCCCATCATAGTTTGTATAAATCATGACCTTGGGTTGACCTTGACCTGTTTTACGGCAAGGTCAACTTTGGTCACATACATGTAGGCTTTTCAATGGAAAAAAAAGTGAAAACATTGGATTTTTCACGAAGTTTTGTGGCCTTTGACCTGAAAGTTGGTACATACATACAACTTATTGATTTAATGAAGTCATAGGAGTATTCAAGGTCATGGTCATCTCTTGACCTTGGCCAAAGGTCATTTACATATTAAATTTAAAACTTAATTTTCTCAGGAACCACTTTACCAATCAACACCAAATTTTATATGTGGTATCCTTAGGAAACGGGAATCAAAGTTTATATATATGGTCTAGGTCACATAACCAAGATGGCTGCCATGCCTATATATGGTAAAAACTTAAAAAATATTCTTCTCTGGAACTGCTGGACCGATTTCAATAAAACTTGGTATATAGCATTAGGGACTCTGGCCAATCATAGTTTATTTAAATCATGACCTTGGGTTGACCTTGACCTATTTTACAGCACGGTCAACTTTGGTCACATAGGCTTTTCATTGAAAAAAAGTGAAAACATTGGATTTTCAGGAAGTTTTGTGGCCTGTGTCAGACCTGAAAGTTGGTACATACATACATGTATAACTTATTGATTTAATGAAGTCATATGAGTATTCAAGGTTAAGGTCATCTCTTGACCTTGGCCAAAGGTCATTTACATATTAGATTTAAAACTTAATTTTCTCAGGAACCACTTTACCAATCAAAGCCAAATTTTATATGTGGTACCCTTAGGAAGGGGGAATCAAAGTTTATATAAATGGTCTAGGTCACATGCCCAAGACGGCTGCCATGCCCATATATGTTAAAAACCTTAAAAAATCTTCTTCTCTGGAACTGCTGGACCGATTTCAATAAAACTTGGTATGTGGCATTGGGGATTCATGCCCATCATAGTTTGTATAAATCATGACCTTGGGTTGACCTATTTTATGGTAAGGTCAACTTTGGTCACATACCGTGTGCTTTTCAATGGAAACAAGTGAAAACATTGGATTTTCAGGAAGTTTTGTGGCCTGTGACCTGAAAGTTGGTAGATACATAGAACATTGATTTAATGGTTACGGGACGTTTCGCGCAAAAACCAGTTCCTCCCTGGGACGATTCGACCGGGACGATTCGCGCAAAAAAACGAACGGGACGGTTCGCGCAAAAAAAAATGGGACGGTTCTCTCAAAATCAAATTTAGAGGTCGATTCACCCATTTTTTGTAATAAATAAATTGATTGATACAATAAGTGTTTTGCTTTGCAAATGAGCATGATTCCAATCTCTCTCTAAGCTTGTGAATGTGGGAAGCGATTTCAACACTCTGCCACATTTTTCATAAACTTGTTATGAAAGGTCGTTGTTTTCGATGCGTGAGCGAAAAACATGCATGTACACGGGTAAATCCGTTTTACTGTACAACCTGCAAAATAAATAGTATAGGCTATTTTTATACATGTAGTTGCTAGTTTCTGTCGCATTGGGAGTTAAATTTTTAAGATTTATCTTTAAGTATATATTTTAATTTTATTATATACTGTCTGCATGTCGACATTAAATTCATGTGAAGATGCAAAAGACCACAGCAGGTCCTGAGTTGTGATTCGTGTGTGTGGTGGGGTGGTGGGTGGGGCGGGGGTAGGCTGGGTAAGCAACACCGTGGATGCGGGAATATGGGTATGCTCATTTTTTTTATTTTCGACTATAGGTGTGTGTGTGTGGGGGGGGGGGGGGTCGAACCCGCTGGGTAGCCGTGTTGTGTCTTTATTATTGATTACTTTAATTTGACGCTAAATGTCATAATGTGAGCTTTAAGTCATTGATAGTTAAATCATTGGCATCATTAAAAACAAATATTTCATATGTTTGATGAACCCTTGGTTAAATTAGATTGTTTGGCTCATTATGGTGATATGCGTTATCATCTTATTTTGTTTACCCGTTTGATCACAAACAACTTTAGTGGCCAATTCAAAATTAACGACGTTATAATTACTGCAATTGCTGTCATAACACCCATTTTAACAAATATTTATTTATTTATTTATTTATTTATTTATTTATCCAGGCCCTGGATTGAATTTGTGATTGAATCGCAAATTACAGATATGAAAAAATGAAAATAAGAAGAAAACAAAAACAGTTTGTGTATGATTGATGCAATACGTTGGCTGAGAATAAGTACCGTCCCGCAGACCCCACTGCAAATTCCAGAACCATATGGGATAGATACAATGTAACGCTGACAACGAGCAAGTATATACAGAGGACAATGAAGATACAAACCACTCCATTTTATTTCTAATTGTAAATGTCGTATTTATTACCTATTTTCAAATTTCAAAACAGCAAAGCAACGACTGGTTATTTTTTTGTTCAGGTGCTATATTTTGTTCAATGTTTCATGGCTAGCCTTGATAAATTAACCCACATGTGGAATATCATTTAAATATTGAACAAAAGATATTTCTTTAATAATATGGACTTTTTATTCCTTCCTTTTTAAGAAAACGTTTGCATTATCACTGAAAAATACATTTGCGCGAACAGTCCCGTGGGTGAATCGTCCCCTTAATTTAAGAAAAAATAAGAACAAAACATTTTTCTCAGAAAAATCAAAGATAAAAAATACATTTCCATTAAGTCCATAATAAGTTTAACATACACATTGCATTTACTTGATTAATTTTGATAACCAAAACCTTGAAATCATTTTTTGAAAAATGCGCGAACCGTCCCGGGAGGAAACGTCCCGTTCGAAAAATATTTTTTGCGCGAACCGTCCCGGGAGGAACTGGTTTTTGCGCGAAACTTCCCGGAGCCGATTTAATGAGGTCATATGAGTATTCAAGGTCAAGGTCATCAGAGTCTTGACATTGGCCAAAGGTCATTTTCATATTAAATTTAAAACTTAATTTTCTCAGAAACCACTTGACCAATCAAAGCCAAATTTTATATGTGGTATCCTTAGGAATGGGGAACCAAAGTTTATATAAATGGTCCAGGTCACATGACCAAGATGGCCGCCATGCCCATATATGTGGTAAAATCCTTTAAAAATATCTTCTCTGGAATCAGTGGACTGATTTCAATGAAACTTGGTATGCAGCATTGGGGGCTCTGGCCCTTCAAAGTTTATATAAATCATGGCCTTGGGTTGACCTTAACCTATTAAACTGTTAATTTCAACAGAAAGGTCAAATATTGCCAGAAAGATCTGAAAGTTGGTAGATACAGACAGTTTATAGTTATAATAATTACATGTATGTGAATATTTGAGGTTAAGTTTACATTTTACTTTGGCCCACATGGCCATAGCCAAAGGTCATTCATCAAAGACAAAATGCCAAATGCCAGGTGAGCGATATCAGGACCATTGGTCCTCTGGTTCTTTTTTTTTTATCCAAAATACAGATTGTGGGTAATCATTAAACCGCCTCGTGAGGAGGTTCTAACGAATACCCACAATCAATGTTTGAGCAAAAATATTAAAACTATTATTTTTTTCTGATGAAATCTTCAATTTTTACAGCTAAAATAATTTTTGCCCAGTTTTCGTGATAGGGACAAGATAAATGAGCCGCCTCATGGGAAAACCAACAATGTGGTTTCCGAACAGGTCTGACACAAACCGGCCTGTACAGCTACAGAAGCAGGCTAGAAGCTTGAAATTTTGGGGTTACGTAGAGGAGGAATTGTACTATCCGAGTAGCGAAAACAAAGGCGCTGATCAGCTTCGCGGTTACGGCGAAGCTGATCTGCGTCTTTGTTTTCGCATATGCAGACTGTTGGGTTTCTCATGAGGTGGCTCAAATATCGGCATATGTGTCTTGGGAGTGAATGATGGTGCAATAACTAAGAATGGAGTGAAATAAAGCAATATTGGTTATTTAAAGGTAAATTCTATTGATAATGTTCAGATGCATAACATAAAACTAAAATACCCAAATTATTACAGAGATCTTTGATACTATAAACTTTCGGAAATATGATATCGTAAATCATCCAGACTGATAGTTCTACAGAGATCACATGCGCGGATCCAGAGGGGGGGGGGGGGACCGGGGGTCCGGACCCCCCCCCCCCCCTGGAATTTGAAAATTTTACCTAAAAAAGGGTAATTTCGGGATTTTTGGGGGGTTGGACCCCCCTCGTCCAATAAGGCTCAACTTCCACCCCTGTCGTTGAGGTCCCTCCTGCTATTGAGGTCCCTCCTGCAGCTGAGGTCCCTGCAGTTGTAGTTATCAACCGGAAAATCGCCAAGAGTTGCGAAAATTTGCACTACAGTTGCAGCTATCAACTGGAAAATTGTCAAGAGTTACGATTTATAGAAAAAACGTATTTTTACCGTAAATACGGTGTATTAGCGCTCTAAATACCGGATATTGTAAAACTGGCATGTTGCACATCCGTTTTTGCAGATTTAAGTTTTCTTTTGATCCTTTGAGGTAAATAAGGTTATATGTAGAAATTAAAATGGGGAGTACAACTTCTCAGCTGAAATTTGATCATTTGACCCCCTTTTGTAATATGGGTAAGGGCCTAACAGAGGGCACCGGGATTTTATCACCTGGGTTTATTACAAAAATAAGCTCGTGCAACATACAGAGATTTTTAAAGTTGTAAAAAGGGAAATTGCTATTTTTCTTATTTTTTACTCAAAACATAGATTGTGGGTACACGTTAGAACCGCCTCGCCCAGGCGATTATTACTAGTACCCACAATCTATATTTTGGAGCAAATATAAGAAAAATAGGTATACCCCTGCATATCCCAGTTTTGCTATATAAAAGTGGGGTTTGAGGGGGTAAATATTTCACTGACATGTTTTCCTGATGCATGACTCAATCGTCCCGAAAAATAAACCACCTTTTTCCCTAGCCCCCTGTTTTCATCAGTTCTCGAAAAGCTCAATAGATTTGCCCCATAACTTCCTTAAATTATTATCTGATGTTTCTTGAAATAGATATCGTTCTGTCCAGTCCAATCCATTCCTTGAGGGCCACATATGAGTCTTTGATATTACATTACTAAAACATGTCCATGCACTATATACAGTGATTTTTTCAGTAGGAAAAAATGAAAATGTCATCGGAAATATTTTGAAAATTTTGATATTTTTGCCCAAAGCATTGATTGTGGGTACACGTTAAAACTACTATATCGTTATCCCCAGTCCCACACCAATCCTGGTGGGGACACATCAGTCTTTGATATTACATTTCGAAAACATGTTCATGCACAAATTTACAGTGATTTTTTTAGTAGGAAAAAATAAAAAATGAAATCGGAAGCATTTTGAATTTCATTTTTTGCTCAAGACATTGATTGTGGGTTAACATTAGAACAGCCTCGCCGAGGCGGTTTTAACGAGTAAATAATCCAGATCACATCACCCAGATAGCCACCATGCTCATGCATGGTAAAACTTTTCAAAGACCATCTTCTCTTGATATATTGGACTGGTTTCAACGAAACGTGGCATGGAGCATTAATGACCAAAGTACTATACGAATCATGACTCTGTGATTACCATGACCTATTTTGGCAAGGCCAACATAGGTCACAAAATTATGCATTAGAATGGTTGTCATTTATAGGTAAACATCGCAGGAAATGGACAACATTACTGAATAGTAATGGTTTTGAGAAAAATCTGACCCCACTCTGGGATAATGTACATGTATAAAATTTTAATATGTTCTCCTCTGGAACGGCTTTGTCAATCAAAGCCACAGTTTATATGAGGCATCTATAGGAAAGTGGAACCAAAAGTGTATATAACAAATCCAGGTCACATGACTAATGATGGCTGTCATGTCCATATAGTGTTAAAACCCAACTACTTCTGTTTTGTCCATTAGCTGTCCTTCTTCACCTTGTTGGGCAACTCGTATTTACAAACGTGTATGCATCCATCATTGTAGGAATCATTTAAACAGCAGTCACACAGTAGCGTATAAGTGAAACGCGCGCCGGGCGTGTTGAAAAAATAGCAAATTCAACATACGCCAGACGCACGTCGGAAACACTTTCAAAACACGCTACAAGTGCGTTGGGTACCTTTGGTGTACGTCCGGCGCTCGTCGCTGTACCTCGCTTCAAAAGTCTCTGCACGTTTCGCTCTTTTGGGCTAAAAAAAATTAAACATGCTTAAAAATTTTCGAAAAGCTCGGCGTGTCTCGGGCATGTGACTTATACGTCCCGAATAAGTTCCACGCGCGCAACAGGCGCGTTGAATACGCTCTGAATGCGTTTGGCGCGCGTTTGAAGCACGCCAGTGTACGTTCCATGCGCGTTCCGATTTTATTAGATGTTGCTTCACTAGCGTGCCCCAAGCGTGTGTGAAACGCGCGTTGAACGTTCGATGCGCGCCTGTAGCGGGTGCTTAGCGTGTCTTGGACGTATCACAACCGTACTAATAAACTTTGAGATTTTTTATACGTCCGGCAGGCGCTAATGTGTGACTTCTAAAGCAAATTATTTTTATACGCCCAAAGTCTTCATCCTGTTGAGATTTTTCATACGCCCGGCGCGCGTTTGGCTACTGTGTGACTGCTGTTTAAGGGAATGTGCTAAAAGACAATAAGCGAAAGAGTATTTGAGTTAAGTTTAATTTTCGTCAACATGCCATATTAAAGTCAGAAACAAATTCACTGTTGAACCTAAGCTTTTTGTATTTGTGAATTAACGTCCGTCCCAACAAAAGCTATGGTCATACAGAGGCTGGATCTCGTTTCCGATTCGCATTACAATAAAGCAACGTATCTACATAAGACCCACTGTATAGAAGGCTAGGGGCTTATCTGTTTTGATTTTTTAACAACTTAATGCCCCGGTAGGCAATTTTGTAGTAATATTAGGACGAATCGACAACTTCACACTTTTTAAAAGTTTATAGTGGTTTCCGTCGGGCAATAGTCAACCGTGGTCATCCAGGCCACCTCGGGGCAATAGTTTTAATAACCATGAAATAACTGTTTGCTATAAATGCCTCTATCATTGGTGCTGCTGATCAGGTCCCAAAGATAAAATGTACTACAAACCTCCCTGTGATGCAGCTGATTAGGTCCCAGTGATGTATTATACTGAACCCATCCTATCATCACCTGTAACTTCTCCTGCCAATTGGCCCCAGTCTCACGTTGTACCATAAACGCCACGATCATCGCCTGTAATCACTCCTGCTGATAAGGCCCTAGTTTCATATAGCAAGACAAGCGTACCTGTCATCACGCGTAATCACTCATGTTGATAAGGCCCCTAGTGCTATATAGTTCTACAAAACTACATTTAAATCCCTCTGTCATTGCCTGTAATCACTCCTGTTGATTAGGCCCTAGTGTTATAAAGTTGAACAAAACTCCCTATTAACGCCTCTTTCGTCGCCTGTAATCACTCCTGCTGTAAAGGCGCCAATTTTACATAGCAATACAAACGTGCCTTGAGTCGCCTGTAATCACTCTTGTAGACAAGGCCCCGGTGTAAATTTTATTACAAACGCTGCTTTCATCGCCTGTTTATTAGGCCCGAATGCGTTATTGTACTACAAACGTCACTTTCATCGCATGTAACTACTCCTGCAAATTATACCCCGGTCATTTTTTGTACAACAAACGCCTCTATTATCTTCTGCAGTCACTTTTACTGATAATGTTCCAGTGTTGTATAATAAAAGAACGTGCTTGCCATCGCCTGTAATCACTCCTGCTGTTGATTAGGCCCTAGTGTAATATATTACTACAAATACCCATATCATTGCCTGTTATCAGTCCTGTTGATAAGGCCCCAGTGAAATATTGTTATAAAAACGTGCCTATCGACGCCTGAAATCACTCCTGTTGATTAGTCCTAGTGTTAAGTAGTATTACGTACCTCCCTTTCGAGAACTGTTATCACTTCTGCTGATTAGGCACTAGAGTTAAATTGTACTACAAATGCCCATATCATTGCCTGTAATCATTCCTGCTGATAAATCTGCAGTGTTATATTTATTTACAAACGCTTCTTTCAACGCATGACGTCACATCCTGCTAATAAAGCCCCAAAGTAATATTGAACTAAATGCGTCCCTATCATCGCCTGTAATCACTCCTACTGATTAGGCCCCAATACCTTATTGTACTACAAACGTCACAAAAACGCCTCTGTTATCTTCTGTACTCACTCATTTTGATTAGGCCCCAGTGTAATATTGTACTTCAAACGCTCCTATCATCGTCTGAAATCACCCCTGCTGAATAGGCCCCAAATTTATATTGTACTACAAAATCCACTATTTTCGGATCTAATCACTCCTGTTGATAAGGCCCCTGTGTTATATTTTATGAAAACCGCCCTATCAACACCTGTTATCACTCCTGTTGATTAGTCCACAGTGTTATATAGTACTACAATCCTCCATATAGTGACCTATCATTACTGCTGCTGATAAAGCCCCAAAGTTATTATGTATTACAAACGCCCCTCCCATCGCATGTAATCGCTCCTGCTGATAAGGTCCCAGTGTTATATCATACTGAAAACACCCCTATCATCACGTATGACTTCTATTGCGAATTAGCCCCAGTCTTTAGTTGTACTATAAATGCCTCTATAATTGCCTGTTATCACTCCTGCTGATAAGGCCCCAATTTCATATAGCAATACAAACGTACCTGTCGTCACCTGTAATCACTCCTGTTGATAAGGCCCCTAGTGTTATATAGTTCTACTAAACTACATATTAATGCCTCTGTCATTGCCTGTAATCACTCCTGTTGATTAGGCCCCTAGTGTTATATAGTTAAACAAAACTCCCTATTAACGCCTCTTTCATCGCCTGTAATCACTCCTGCTGTAAAGGCGCCAATTTTACATAGCAATACAAACGTGCCTTGAGTCGCCTGTAATCACTCTTGTAGATAAGGCCCCGGTGTAAAATTTTATTACAAACGCTGCTTTCATGGCCTGTAATCACTCCTGCTGATTAGGCCCCAAAGTAATATTGCACTACAAACGCCCCTATCATCGCCTGTAAAAACTCCTCCTTATTAGGCCCGAATGCGTTATTGTACTACAAACGTCACTTTCATCGCATGTAACTACTCCTACAAATTATACCCCGATCATATTTTTTTACAACAAACGCCTCTATTATCTTCTGCAGTCACTTTTGCTGATAATGTTCCAGTGTTTTATAGTAATAGAACGTGCTTGTCATCGCCTGTAATCACTCCTGCTGTTGATTAGGCCCTAGTGAAATATTTTACTACAAATACCCATATCATTGCCTGTAATCAGTCCTGTTGATAAGGCCCCAGTGAAATATTGTTATACAAACGTGCCTATCGACGCCTGTAATCACTCCTGTTGATTATTTCTAGTGTTATGTAGTATTACGTACCTCCCTTTCGTGACCTGTTATCACTTCTGCTGATTAGGCACTAGAGCTTAATTGTTCTACAAATGCCTTGTAGTATGATTTTCTGCTTTTTTGATGTTTTTGTAAGATTAAATCAATACAAGTTAATATCAGAGGAGGCGGGCCTTCATATTAATACTCAGGAAGGAGGCGGAATTAAAACCGTACTGTAGCTTCCTGATGTCGGAAGTGACAGTACGGATCTGTCAATTGGTGTTCTGTCATACTACAAGTTAGTTAAAGACCTCGTAGAAAAAATAAGTAAAAACAGCTCGTCTTCGACTCGCTTTATTTTACTTATTTTTTCTACTCGATACTTTAACTCTAACATATCATTGCCTGTAATCATTCCTGCTGATAAATCTGCAGTGTTATATTTATTTACAAACGCATCTTTCAAAGCATGAAGTCACATCCTGCTGATAAGGCGTCAAAGTAATATTGAACTAAATGCGTCCCTATCATCGCCTGTAAACACTAGTACTGATTAGGCCCCAATACTTTATTGTACTAAAAACGTCACAAAAATTGAACAAAATGCGTCCCTGTCATCTATTATCTTCTGTACTCACCCCTGCTGATAAGGTCCCAGTGTTATATAGTATGAAAACGTACCTGCCATAGCCTGTTATCACTCCTGTTGATTAAGCCCTTGTGTTGTGTAGTACTACAAACCTAATGACCTGTAATAACTGCTGCTGATTAGACTTTACTGTTATATCTTAATATAAAAATACCAATATCATTGCCTGTAATGACTCATGTTGATTCGGCCCCAGTGTAATATTGTACTTCAAACGCTCCTATCATCGTCAGAAATCACCCCTGCTGAATAGGCCCCAAATTTATATTGTACTACAAAATCCAATATTTTAGCCTCTAATCACTCCTGTTGATAAGGCCCCTGTATTATATTTTATGAAAACCGCCCTTTCAACACCTGTAATCACTCCTCTTGATTAGGCCACAGTGTTATATAGTACTACAATCCTCCATATAGTGACATGTCATTACTGCTGCTGATAAGGCCCCAAAGTTATTATGTATTACAAAAGTCCCTGTCATCGCATGTAATATCTCCTGCTGATAAGGTCCCAGTGTTATATCATACTGAAAACCCCCTATCATCACGTATGACTACTACTGCGAATTAGCCCCAGTCTTTAGTTGTACTTTAAATGCCTCTATAATTGCCTGTAATCACTCCTGCTGATGAGGCCCCAAGTTCATATAGCAAGACAAGCGTACCTGTCATCACCTGTAATCACTCCTGTTGATAAGGCCCCTAGTGCTATATAGTTCTACAAAACTACATTTAAATGCCTCTGTCATTGCCTGTAATCACTCCTGTTGATTAGGCCCTAGTGTTATAAAGTTGATCAAAACTCCCTATTAACGCCTCTTTCGTCGCCTGTAATCACTCCTGCTGTAAAGGCGCCAATTTAACATAGCAATACAAACATGCCTTGAGTCGCCTGTAATCACTCTTGTAGATAAGGCCCCGATGTAAAATTTTATTACAAACGCTGCTTTCATCGCCTGTAATTACTCCTGCTGATTAGGCCCCAAAGTAATATTGTACTACAAACGCCCCTATCATCGCCTGTAAAAACTCCTATTTATTAGGCCCGAATGCGTTATTGTACTACAAACGTCACTTTCATCGCATGTAACTACTCCTGCAAATTATACCCCGGTCATATTTTGTACAACAAACGCCTCTATTATCTTCTGCAGTCACTTTTGCTGACAATGTTCCAGTGTTATATATATAGTAATAGAACGTGCTTGTCATCGCCTGTAATCACTCCTGCTGTTGATTAGGCCCTAGTGTAATATATTACTACAAACACATATCATTGCCTGTTATCAGTCCTGTTGATAAGGCCCCAGTGAAATATTGTTATACAAACGTGCCTATCGACGCCTGAAATCACTCCTGTTGATTAGTCCTAGTGTTAAGTAGTATTACGTACCTCCCTTTCGTGAGCTGTTATCACTCTTGCTGATTAGGCACTAGAGTTAAATTGTACTACAAATGCCCATATCAATGCCTGTAATCAGTCCTGGTGATAAATCTCCAGTATTATATTTATTTACAAACGCTTCTTTCAACGCATGAAGTCACATCCTGCTGATAAGGCCCCAAAGTTATATTGAACTAAATGCGTCCCTATCATCGCCTGTAATCACTCCTACTGATTAGGCCCCAATACCTTATTGTACTACAAACGTCACAAAAACGCCTCTTTTATCTTATGTTCTCACTCCTGCTGCTAAGGTCCCAGTGTTATATAGTATGTAAACGTACCTGTCATCGCCTGTTATCACTCCTGTTGATTAGATATGTACTACTACAAACCTAATGACCTGTAATCACTGCTGCCGATTAGGCTTTACTGTTATATTTTAATACAAATACCAATATCATTGCCTGAACTGACTCATGTTGATTAGACCCCAGTGTAATATTGTACTTGCACCCTGCTGAATAGGCCCCAAATTAATATTGTACTACAAAATCCACTATTTTCGCCTCTAATCACTCCTGTTGATAAGGCCCATGTGATATATTTTATGAAAACCGCCCTATCAACACCTTTTATCACTCCTGTTGATTAGGCCACAATTTTTATAGTACTACAATCCTCCATATAGTGACATATCATTACTGCTGCTGATAAGGCCCCAAAGTTATTATGTATTACAAACGTCCCTGTCATCGCATGTAATCGCTCCTTCTGATAAGGTCCCAGTGTTATATAATACTGGAAACCCCCTATCATCACGTATGACTACTACTGCGAATTAGCCCCAGTCTTTAGTTGTACTATAAATGCCTCTATAATTGCCTGTAATCACTCCTGCTGATAAGGCCCCAGTTTCAAATAGCAAGACAAGCATACCTGTCATCACCTGTAATCACTCCTGTAGATAAGGCTCCTAGTGCTATATAGTTTTACAAAACTACATATTAAAAAGCCTCCGTCATTGCCTTTAATCACTCCTGTTGATTAAGCCCCTAGTTTTATATAGTTAAGCAAAACTCCCTATTAACGCCGCTTTCATCGCCTGTAATCACTACTGCTGTAAAGGCGCCAATTTTACATAGCAATACAAACGTGCCTTGAGTCGCCTGTAATCACTCTTGTAGATAAGGCCCCGGTGTAAAATTTTATTACAAACTCTGCTTTCATCGCCTGTAATCACTCCTGCTGATTAGGCCCCAAAGTAATATTGAACTACAAACGCCCGTATCATCGCCTGTGAAACTCCTACTTATTAGGCCCGAATGTGTTTTTGTACTACAAACGTCACTTTCATAGCATTTAAATGCTCCTTTAAATTATACCCCGGTCATATTTTGTACAACAAACGCCTCTATTATCTTCTGCAGTCACTTTTACTGATAATTTTCCAGTGTTATATAGTAATAGAACGTGCTTGTCATCGCCTGTAATCACTCCTGCTGTTGATTAGGCCATAGTGTAATATATTACTACAAATACCCATATCATTGCCTGTAATCACTCCTGTTGATAAGGCCCCAGTGAAATATTGTTATACAAACGTGCCTATCGAGGCCTGTTATCACTCCTGTTGATTAGTCCTAGTGTTATGTAGTACTACGTACCTCCCTTTCGTGACCTGTTATCACTTCTGCTGATAAGGCAATAGAGTTAAATTGTACTACAAATGCCCATATCATTGCCTGTAATCATTCTTGATGATAAATCTGCAGTGTTATATTTATTTACAAACGCTTCTTTCAACGCATGACGTTACATCCTGCTGATAAGGCCCCAAAGTTATATTGAACTAAATGCGTCCCTATCATCTCCTGTAATCACTCCTACTGATCAGGCCCCAATACCTTATTGTACTACAAACGTCCCAAAAACGCCTCTATTATCTTCTGTTCTCACTCATGTTGATTAGGCCCCAGTGTAATATTGTACTTCAAACGCTCCCATTATCGTCTGAAATCACCCCTGCTGAATAGGCCCCAAATTTATATTGTACTACAAAATCCACTATTTTTGGATCTAATCACTCCTGTTGATAAGGCCCCTGTGTTATATTTTATGAAAACCGCCCTATCAACACCTGTTATCACTCCTGTTAATTAGGCCACAGTGTTATATAGTACTACAATCCTCCATATAGTGACCTGTCATTACTGCTGCTGATAAGGCCCCAAAGTTATTATGTATTACAAAAGTCCCTGTCATCACATGTAATCGCTCCTGCTGATAAGGTCCCAGTGTTATATCATACTGAAAAACCCCTATCATCACGTATGACTACTACTGCGAATTAGCCCCAGTCTTTAGTTGTACTATAAATGCCTCTATAATTGCCTGTAATCACTCCTGCTGATAAGGCCCCAGTTTCATATAGCAAGACAAGCGTACCTGTCATCACCTGTAATCACTCCTGTTGATAAGGCCCCTAGTGCTATATAGTTCTACAAAACTACATTTAAATGCCTCTGTCATTGCCTGTAATCACTCCTGTTGATTAGGCCCTAGTGTTATAAAGTTGAACAAAACTCCCTATTAACGCCTCTTTCGTCGCCTGTAATCACTTCTGCTGTAAAGGCGCCAATTTTACATAGCAATACATACGTGCCTTGAGTCGCCTGTAATCACTCTTGTAGATAAGGCCCCGGTGTAAAATTTTATTAGAAACGCTGCTTTCATCGCCTGTAATCACTCCTGCTGATTAGACCTCAAAGTAATATTGTACTACAAACGCCCCAATCATCGCCTGTAAAAACTCCTATTTATTAGGCCCGAATGCGTTATTGTACTACAAACGTCACTTTCATCGCATGTAACTACTTCCGCAAATTATACCCCGGTTATATTTTGAACAACAAACGCCTCTATTATCTTCTGCAGTCACTTTAACTGATAATGTTCCAGTGTTATATAGTAATAGAACGTGCTTGTCATCGCCTGTAATCACTCCTGCTGTTGATTAGGCCCTAGTGTAATATATTACTACAAATACCCATATCATTGCCTGTTATCAGTCCTGTTGATAAGGCCCCAGTGAAATATTGTTATAAAAACGTGCCTATCGACGCCTGAAATCACTCCTGTTGATTAGTCTTAGTGTTAAGTAGTATTACGTACCTCGCTTTCGTGACCTGTTATCCCTTCTGCTGATTAGTCACTAGAGTTAAATTGTACTAAAAATGCCCATATCATTGCCTGCAATCATTCCTGCTGATAAATCTGCAGTGTTATATTTATTTACAAACGCTTCTTTCAACGCATGACGTCACATCCTGCTGATAAGGCCCCCAAGTTATATTGAACTAAAAACGTCCCTATCATCGCCTGTAATCAGTCCTACTGGTTAGTCCCCAATACCTTATTGTACTACAAACGTCACAAAAACGCCCCTGTTATCTTCTGTACTCACTCATGTTGATTAGGCCTCAGTGTAATATTGTACTTCAAACGCTCCTATCATCGTCTGAAATCACCCCTGCTGAATAGGCCCCAAATTTATATTGTACTACAAAATCCACTATTTTCGGATCTAATCACTCCTGTTGATAAGGCCCCTGTGTTATATTTTATGAAAACCGCCCTATCAACACCTGTTATTACTCCTGTTGATTAGTCCACAGTGTTATATAGTACTACAATCCTCCATATAGTGACCTATCATTACTGCTGCTGATAAGGCCCCAAAGTTATTATGTATTACAAGCGCCCCTGTCATCGCATGTAATCGCTCCTGCTGATAAGGTCCCAGTGTTATATCATACTGAAACCCCCCTTTCATTACGTATGACTACTATTGCGAATTAGCCCCAGTCTTTAGTTGTAGAATAAATGCCTCTATTATTGCCTGTAATCACTCCTGCTGATAAGGCCCCAAGTTCATATAGCAAGACAAGCGTACCTGTCATCACCTGTAATCACTCCTGTTGATAAGGCCCCTAGTGCTATATAGTTCTACAAAACTACATATTAAAAAGCCTCCGTCATTGCCTTTAATCACTCCTGTTGATTAAGCCCCTAGTTTTATATAGTTAAGCAAAACTCCCTATTAACGCCGCTTTCATCGCCTGTAATCACTACTGCTGTAAAGGCGCCAATTTTACATAGCAATACAAACGTGCCTTGAGTCGCCTTTAACCACTCTTGTAGATAAGGCCCCGGTGTAAAATTTTATTACAAACTCTGCTTTCATCGCCTGTAATCACTCCTGCTGATTAGGCCCCAAAGTAATATTGAACTACAAACGCCCGTATCATCGCTTGTGAAACTCCTACTTATTAGGCCCGAATGTATTTTTGTACTACAAACGTCACTTTCATCGCATTTAAATGCTCCTTTAAATTATACCCCGGTCATATTTTGTACAACAAACGCCTCTATTATCGTCTACAGTCACTTTTGCTGATAATCCTCCAGTGTTATATAGTAATAGAACGTGCTTGCCATCGCCTGTAATCACTCCTGCTGTTCATTAGGCCCTAGCAAAATATATTACTACAAATACCCATATCATTGCTTGTAATCAGTCCTGTTGATAAGGTGCCAGTGAAATATTGTTATAAAAACGTGCCTATCAACGACTGTAATCACTCCTGTTGATTAGTCCTAGTGTTATGTAGTATTACGTACCTCCCTTTCGTGACCTGTTATCACTTCTGCTGATTAGGCACTAGAGTTAAATTGTACTACAAATGCCCATATCATTGCCTGTAATCATTCCTGCTGATAAATCTGCAGTGTTATATTTATTTACAAACGCTTCTTTCAACGCATGAAGTCACATCCTGCTGATAAGGCCCCAAAGTAACATTGAACTAAATGAGTCCCTATCATCGCCTGTAATCACTCCTACTGATAAGCCCCAATACCTTATTGTACTACAAACGTCACAAAAACGCCTTTATTATTTTCTGTACTCACTCCTGCTGATAAGGTCCCAGTGTTATATAGTATGAAAACGTACCTGTCATCGCCTGTTATCACTCCTGTTGATTAGGCCCTGGTGTTATGTAGTACTACAAACCCAATAGCCTGTAATCACTGCTGCTGATTAGGCTTTACTGTTATATTTTAATACAAATTCCAATATCATTGCCTGTAATGACTCATGTTGATTAGGCACCAGTGTTCTATTGTACTTCAAACGCTTCTATTATCGTCTGAAATCACCCCTGCTGAATACGCCTCAAATTGATATTGTACTACAAATAAAAATTAAAACTGAGATCCTTTAAGAGCAGCGAACATATTAATAAGAAAGGGCATGGGCCATACATCGGTTTCGACTATTAAAGTCTCGGTAGTGACCCTTTAGATTTGGCAACATGGAGCCAAAGAAAATTACTGAAATTTTGCATCTTTCAACATGGTAGTCGATACAAAGACTAGTATATTTCCAAATGGGACCAAATATATTAAACATTGGTCAGAAAATGAATCTAAACCGATAATAAAATTTTGATTACTCAGAAAATCCTCGCTGATCTCAAAGGACCAAAAGGAAATATAACCTGCACTATGGATGATGTACGGGAAGATTTTTTAGGGCCGCCACTTTTTTCGCCTCTAATCGCTCCTGTTGATAAGGCCCCAGTGTTATATTTTATGAAAACCGCCCTATCAACACCTGTAATCACTCCTGTTGATTAGGCCATAGTGTTACATAGTACTACAATCCTCCATAGTGACCTGTCATTACTGCTGCTGATAAGGCCCCAAAGTTATTATGTATTACAAACGTCCCTGTCATCGCATGTAATCGCTCCTGCTGATAAGGTCCCAGTGTTATATCATACTAAAAACCCCATATCATCACGTGTGACTACTACTGCGAATTAGCCCCAGTTTTTAGTTGTAGTATAAATGCCTCTATAATTGCCTGTAATCACTCCTGCTGATAAGGCCCCAGTTTCATATAGCAAGACAAGCGTACCGGTCTTCACCTGTAATCACTCCTGTTGATAAGGCCCCTAGTGCTATATAGTTCTACAAAACTACATGATAACGCCTCTGTCATTGCCTGTAATTATTCCTGTTGAATAGGCCCCTAGTGTTATATAGTTAAACAAAACTCCCTATTAACGCCTCGTTTATCGCCTGTAATCACTCCTGCTGTAAAGGCGCCAATTTTACATAGCAATACTAGCGTGCCTTGAGTCGCCTGTAATCACTCTTGTTGATAAGGTCCCGGTGTAAAATTTTATTACAAACGCTGCTTTCATCGCCTGTAATCATTCCTGCTGATAAGGCCCCAAAAGAATTTTGTACTACAAACGCCCCTATCATCGCCTGTAAAAACTCCTCTTGATTAAACCCGAATGCGTTATTGTACTCAAACGTCACTTTCATCGCATGTAACTACTCCTGGAAATAATACCCCTGTCATATTTTGTACAACAAACGCATCTATTATCTTCTGCAGTCACTCCTGCTGATAATGTTTCAGTCTTATATAGTAATAGAACGTGCTTGTCATCGCCTGTAATCACGCCTGCTGTTGATTAGGCCCTACTGAAATATATTACTACAAATACCCATATCATTGCCTGTAATCACTCTTGTTGATAAGGACCCAGTGAAATATTGTTATACAAACTTGCCTATCGACGCCTGTAATCACTCCTGTTGATTAGTGTTAATGTTATGTAGTACTACGTACCTCCCTTTCGTGACCTGTTATCACTTCTGCTGATTAGGCAATAGAGTTAAATTGTACTACAAATGCCCATATCATTGCCTGTAATCAGTTCTGCTGATACATCTGCAGAGCTATATTTATTTATAAACGTTTCTTTCAACGCATGTAGTCACATCCTGCTAATAAGGCCAAAAAGTAATATTGAACTAAATGCGTCCCTATCATCGCCTGTAATCACTCATACTGATTAGGCCCCAATACCTTATTGTACTACAAACGTCACAAAAACGCCTCTCTCCTGATCTTTGCCCTCTTGTACATTTCTATTTTCTATTGTACTCACTCCTGCTGATAAGGTCCCAGTGTTATATAGTATGAAAACGTACCTGTCATCGCCTGTTATCACTCCTGTTGATTAGGCCCTGGTGTTATGTAGTATTACAAACCCAATAGCCTGTAATCACTGCTGCTGATTAGGCTTTACTGTTATATTTTAATACAAATACCAAAATCATTGCCTGTAATGACTCATGTTGATTAGACCCCAGTGTAATATTGTACTTCAAACGCTCCTATCATCATCTGAAATCACCCCTGCTGAATAGGCCCCAAATTTATAGTGTACTACAAAATTCACATGTGTCGCCTCTAATCGCTCCTGTTAATAAGCCCCAGTGTTATATTTATGTAAACGCCCCTATTAACACCTGTAATCACTCCTGTTGATTAGGCCATAGTGTTATATAGTACTACAATCCTCCATATAGTGACCTGTCATTACTGCTGCTGATAAGGCCCCAAAGATATAATGTATTACAAACGTCCCTGTCATCGCATGTAATCGCTGTTTTATTATACTAATCCACTATCATCACGTGTGACTATTACAGCGAATTAGCCAAAGTCTTTAGTTGTACTATAAATGCTTCTATAATCGCCCGTAATCACACCTGCTGATAAGGCCCAAGTTTCATATAGCAAGACGAGCGTACCTGTCTTCACCTGTAATCTCTAAAATTTTACATAGCAATACAAGCGTGCCTTGAGTCGCCTGTTATCACTCTTGTTGATAAGGCCCCGGTATTAAATTTTATTACAAACGCTGCTTTCATCGCCTGTAAACACTCCTGCTGAGTAGGCCCGAATACGTAATTGTACTACAAACGTCACTTACATCGCATGTAAATTTCATCCCGTCATATTTTGTACAACAAACGCCTCTATTATCTTCTGCAGTCACTCCTGCTGATAAGGTCCCAGTGTTATATGGTAATAGAACGTGCTTGTCATCGCCTGTAATCACTCCTTCTGCTGATTAAGCCCTAGTGAAATATATTACTACAAATACCCATATCATTGCCTGTAATCAGTCCTGTTGATAAGGCCCCAGTGTTCTATTGCTATACAAACGTGCATATCGTCGCCTGTAATCACTCCTGCTTCTTAGGCCTAGTGTTATGTAGTAATACGTACCTCCCTTTCGTGACCTGTCATCACTCCTGCTGATTAGGCACTAGAGTTAATTTTTACTATAAATACCCATAACATTGCCTGTAATCATTCCAGCTGATAAATCTGCAGTGTTATATTTATTTACAAACGCTTCTTTCATCGCATGTAGTCACATCCTGCTGATTAGACCCCAAAATAATATTGAACTAAATACGTCCCTATCATCGCTTGTAATCACTTCTGCTGAATAGGCCCCAAATCTATATTGTACTGCGAAATCCACTATTTTCGCCTATAATAGCTTTTAATGATAAGGCCCCAGCGTTATATTTTATGAAAACGCCCCTATCAACACATGTAATCACTCCTGTTGATTAGGCCATAATATTATATAGTACTACAATCCTCCATATAGTGATCGGCCATTACTGCTGCTGATAAGGCCCCAAGATATAATGTATTACAAACGTCCCTGTCATCGCATGTAATCGCTCCTGCTGATAAGTGCCAGGTGTTGTATTATATTTAAAAAAAGCTATCATCACGTGTGACTACAACTGCGAATTAGCCCCAGTCTTTAGTCTTTAGATTAAAAATACCTCTATAATTGCATATAATCACTCCTGCTGATAAGGCCCCAGTTTCATATAGCAAGACAATCGTTCCTGTCACCTGTAATCACTCCTGTTGTTGAGGCCCCTAATGTGATATAGCTCTACAAAACTACATATTAACGCCTCAATTATTGCCTGTATTCACTCCCTGTTGATTAGGCCCCTACTGTTATATAGTTAAACAAAACTCCCAATTAACGCCTCTTTCATCGCATGTAATCACTCCTGCTGTAAAGTCGCCAATTTCACAAAGCAATACAAGCGTGCCTTGAGTCGCATGTAATCACTCTTGCTGATAAGGCCCAGGTGTTATATTTTATTACAAAGGCTACTTTCATCGCCTGTAATCACTCCTGCTGATTAGGCCCGAAAGAAATATTGTAGTATAAACGCCCCTATCATCGCCTGTAATAACTCCTCCTGATTAGGCCCGTTATGGTACTACAAACATCACTTTCATCGCATGTAACTACTCCTACAAATTAAGCCCCTGTCGTATTTTGTACAACAAACACTATTATCTTCTGCAGTCACTCCTGCTGATAAGATCCTAGTGTTATATAGTAATAGAACGTGCTTGTCATCGCCTATAATCACTCCTCCTGTTGATAAGGTCCTAGTGAAAAATATTACTACAAATACCAATATCATTGCCTGTAATCAGTCATGTTGATAAGGCCCCATTGATATATTGTTATTCAAACGCTACTATAATCGTCTGTAAGCACCCCTGCTGATTATGCCCCAAACCTATTTTGTACTATAAAAAAGTTCTATCTTCGCCTTTAATCACTCCTGTTGATAAAGCCCCAGTGATATATTGTACTAAAACGCCCCTATCATCGCGTGTATTCACTTCTGTTGATAAGGCCGTTGTGTTATATTTTCTACAATCCTCCCTATCGTAACATATCATTATTGTTGCTGATAAGATCCGAAGGTTATAATGTACTACATCGCCTGTATCTACCACTGGAAAGTATGCAACCGAGATATTTTGTACCACAAATGCCTCTATTATCGCCTGTTATCACTCCTGCTGATAAGGTTCCAGTGCCATATAGTAATACAAACCTGCCTGTCGTCACCTGTAATCACTCCTGTTAATTAGGCCTAGTGTTATGTAGTACTACGTATCTTCTTGTCGTGACCTCTTATCACTCCTGCTGATTAGGCACTACAGTTAAATTGTCCTGTAAATGCCCTTATCATTGCCTGTTATCACTCCTGTTGATAAGGCTCCAGTGTAATACTGTTTAAAAAACATACTTCCAAGGCATGTAGTCACTCATGCCCTAAAGTAATATTGCACTTTAACGCCCCTATCATCGCCTGTAATCACTCCTCCTGATAAGGATTCAATGCTTTATTGTACTACAAACGTCACTGTCATCGCATGTAACCACTCCTGCAAATTATGCCCCCGTCATATTTTGTACCACAAACTACTCTTTTATCTTCTGTATTCACTCCTGCTGATAAAGTCCAAGTGTTAGACAGTATTGAAACGTACCTGTCGTGGCCTTTTATCACTCCTGTTGATTAGGCCCTGGCGTTACGTAGTAACACAAACCTCCCTATCATGACCTGTAACCACTGCAGCTAATTAGGCACTAGCATTACATTGTATTACATTGCCTGTTATGACTACTGTTCATCAGGCCCCAGTGTTATATTGTACAACATACACTCCTATCATCGTCTGAAATCACCCCTGCTGATTAGGCACCAAATTTAAATTGTACTACAAAATCAAGTATCTTCGCCTTTAATCACCCCTTTTAATAAGGCCCAGTGTTATATTTTCATTAAAACGCCCCTATCAGCCCCTGTAATCAATCCTGTTGATTAGGCCTTTGTGTCATATAGCACTATAATCCTCCCTATAGTGGCCTGTCATTACTGCTGCTGATTAAGCATCAAAGTTATAATATACTACAATCGTCCCTGTCATGGCAGGTAAAACTCCCTATCATCACCTGTAACTACTCCTGCGAATTATCTCCAGTCTCCAGTTGTACTTTTAACGCCTCTATCATTGCATGTAATTACTCCTGATGATACGGCCCCCAGTTATCATATAGCAATACAAGCGTACCTGCCATCGCATGTGATCACTCCTAGTTGATTAGACCCCTTGTGTTATATACTTCTACAAAACTCCGTATAAATGCCTCTTTGATCGCCTGTAATCACTCTTGCTGAAAAGACGACAGTTTTATATAGCATTACAAGCGTGCCTTGCCTAGCCTGTAATAACTCTGGTTGATAAAGCCCAAGTGTTATATTGTATTATAAGCGCTACTTTCATCGCCTTTAATCACTCCTGCTGATTAGGCCCCAAAGTAACATTGTACTACAAACGCCCATGTCATCGCCGATAATCACTACTCCTAATTAGGCCCCAATACTTTATTGTACTACAAACGTCACTATCATCGCGTGTATGTCCCGTTATTTTCGTACAACGAACGCTTCTATTATATTTTGTAATCACTCCTGCTCATCAGGTCCCAGTGTTATTTAGTAATATGTAACGTGACCGTCATGCCGGTAATCACTCCTGTTGATAAGGCCCTTGTGGTGTGTAGTTATACAAACCTCCCTATCATCACCTGAAATCACTGCTGCTGATTAGTCACTACTGTTATATTGTACTACAAATACCCATATCATTGCACGTAAAAACTCCTATGCATTAGGCTCAAATGTGATATTGTACTCCAAACGCTCCTACCATCGTCTGAAATAACACCTACTGATAAGGCCATGCATTTATATTGTACTACAAAATCGACAATATTCGCCTTTTATCACTCCTGTTGATAAGGCCCCAGTTTTACAATGCAATGAAGGTCTGCCTGTAATTGCCTGTAATCACTCCTGCTGATTACACCTCAGTGTAACATGGTACTGCAAATGCTACTTTTGTAGCCTGTAATCACTCTTGCTGATTAGCCCTCAAATGAATATTTTACTACAAATGCCCCTATCATCGCCTGTTATCACTCATCCTGATTAGACCCCAATGCTTTTATTGTACTACAAACGTCACTTGTCGCATGTAGTTACTCCTGCAAACTATGCCCACGTCATAGTTTGTACATCAAACGCCTTTATTATCTTCTGTAATCACTCATGCTAAAAAGGTCCCAGTGTGATATAGTTAAAAAACGTACATATCATCGCCTGTTATCACTCCTGTTGATAAGGTCCTAGTGTTATGTAGTACTTCAAAGCTCTTTATCGTAACCTGTAATCACTGCAGTTGATTAGGCACTAGCGTTACATTGTACTACTAAAACCCATACCATTGCCTGTTATGACTACTGTTCATTAGGCCCCCGTGTTATATTGTACTAAATACGCTCACTGTCATCGTCTTGAATCACCCCTGCTGATAAAGCCCCAAATTTATATTGTTCTACAAAATCCACTATATTCTCCTTTAATCACTCCAGTTGATAAGACCCTACTGTTTTTTATTATTATTATTATTAAAAGGCCCCTATCAGTACCTGTAATCACTCCTGTTGATTAGGCCGTAGTGTCATTGTCATATAATACAACAAAACTCCCGAAAGTGACCTGTCATTACTGCTGCTGATAAGGCCCCAAACCTATAATGTATTACAAACGTCCCTGCCATCGCATGTTATTACTCCTGCTGATTAGGTCCCAGTGTTTCATTGCTCCGAAACCCCCATCATCACCTGTAACTACTCCTACTAATTAGCCCAAGTATCCAGTTGCACTATAAACGCCTCTATCATGGACTGTAATCACTCCTGCTGATAAGACCCCAGTTTCGTATAGCTATACAAGCGTGTCTGTCATCGCCTGTAAACACTCCTATTGATTAGGCCCCAAGTGTTACTAAGTTCTTCTAAACTACATATCAACGCCTCTGTAGTCGCCTGTAATCACTCCTGTTGATTAGGCCCCTAGTGTTAAATAGTTTTACAACACTCCCTATAAACGCCTCTATCATCGCATGTAATCACTCTTGCTGAAAAGTCGCCAGTTTTATATAGCAAATCAAGCGTGCCTTGCCTCGCCTATAATTACTCTTGTAATAATGCACCGGTGTTATATTGTATTACAAAGGCTACTTTCATCGCCTGTAATCTCTTCTGCTGATTAGGCCCAAAAGTAATATTGTACTACAAACGCCCCTACCCTGACCTGTAATCACTGCTGCTGATAAGGCACTAGTGTTATATTGTACTACAAATACCCATATAATTGCCTTAATGACCCCTGCTGATTAGGCCCAAAATCTGTATTGTACGACAAAATCCATTATCTTCGCCTTAAAATAACTCATGCTGATAAGGCTCTAATGTAATACTTTAATTAAACGCACCTTTCAGTGCCTGAAATCATCTCTGTTCATTAGGTCGTTGTGTTACATATTTCTAAATAAACTTCATATAAACACATCTTTCTTCGCATTAAAGTACTCCTGTTGATAGGCTCCAGAGTTATATTGAATTACAAACGCTACGTTCATTGCCTGTATTCAATCTTTCTGATTAGGCTTTTGTAATACAATATAACGCTGGGGCCTTATCAACAGGAGTGATTACAGGCGAGGAAAGGCACGCTTGTATTGCTATGTAGTGTTATATAGTACTACAATCTTTCTATAGTGTCCTGTAATTTCCGCTGCTGAAAAGGCTCCCGCGTTATATTGTATTAAACGCCCATATCAGCGTCCGTAATCACTCCTGTTGATTAGGTAGTAGTGTTGCTAAAACAATTCTAAAAACTTCATATAAACACATCTTTCATCGCATTAAAGCACACCTGTTGATAGGCTCCAGAGTAATATTGAATTACAAATGCTACTTTCATCACCTGTAATCAATCCTTCTGATTAAGCCCAAAAGTAATATTGTACAAACAACGCCCCTTTCATCCCCTGTAATCACTCCTCCTGATTAGGCTCCAATGTTTTATTGTTCTTCGAACGTCACTATCATCGCCAGTAACTATATGCACTCCTGCAAATTGTACCCCCGTCACGTTTTGTACCACAAACGTCTTTATTTTCTTATGTAATCATTCCTGCTGATAAGGTCTCAGTGTAATGTAGTAATAAAACATGCCTGTTTTCGCCTATGATCACTCCTGTTGATTAGGCACTAGTGTTATGAAGTACTATAAACTGGTACAAGTAGGCATAGATCATGAAAATGCGCAATCAGAAAAAAGATTCCCACTCCAAAAACTGAGGTTGGAAACAAACCTCCTACAAACCTCCCTAGAACCTTAACCTGTAATCACTGCAGCTGATAAGGCATTAGTGTTATATTGAAATAAAACTACCCATATTATTGCCTGTAATGTTGATTAGGCACTAGTGTTATATTTACTTCATACTCTGCTATCATCGTATGAAATCACGCCTGCTGATAAGGCCCAAAATTTAGATTGTATTACAAATCCACTACCTTCGCCTTTACTCACTCCTGGTGATTAGGGCCCAGTCTTTTATTAAAACGCCCCTATCAGCCCCTATAATCACTCTTGTTGATTATGCCGTAGTGTTATGTAGTACTACAATCCTCCCTATACTGACCTGTCATTACAGCTGCTCATAAGATCCCAAAACTGTATGTACTACAAACGCCCCAGTCATAGCATGCAATTACCCATGCTGATTAGGTCCCAGTGTTATATTTTACTAAAAACCCCACCTGTGACTACTCCTGCGAATTAGCCCCAGTCTTAAGTTGAACTATAAACGCCTCTAATATGCCTGTAATCACTGCTAATAAGGCCCCAGTTTCATATATCAATACAAGCGTGTCTGTCATCGCCGGTAATCACTCCTGCTGATTAGACCCCTAGTGTTATATAGATCTACAAAACTCCCTATAAATGCCTTTTTAATCGCTTGTAATCGTACCTGCCCTGCGAATAAGGCCTAAGTTTTATAACGCAATACAAGCGTACCTTTCCTCGCCTGTACAAAAATACATATCAACAACTCTTTCATCGCCAGTAATCACTCCTGTTGATACGGCCCCTATTGTTATATAGTTCTACAAAACTCCCTATAAATGCCTTTTTAATCGCCTGTAATCACTTCTGCCCTGCGTGTAAGGCCTTAGTTTTATATAGCAATACGAACGTGGCTTTCCTCGCCTGAAATCACTCCTGTTGATAAGGCCCCAGTGTTAAATTGTATTACAAAAGCTACTTTCATCGCATTCAATCACTCCTGTTGATTAGGCGACAAATGAAAATTGTACTACAAACGCCCATATCGTCGCCTGTAAACAGTCCTCCTCATTAGGCCCTAATGCTTTATTGTACTACAAACCTCACAATCATCGCATGTAACTACGTTTTGTACCACAAACACCTCTACTATCATATGTAATCGCTCCTGCTGACAATTTTCCAGTGCTATTTATTAATAAAACATGCCTGTCATCGCCTTTGATCACTCCTTTTGATTAGGCCCTAGTGTTATGAAGTACTACAAAAAGGTACAAGTTGACAAAGATCAGAAAAAGGCGAAATCAGAAAAAGATTCCTACTCAAAAAACCGAGGTGAGAAACAAACCTCCTACAAACTTCCCTATCGTAACCTGTAATCTCTGCAGCTGATAAGGCACAATTGTTATATTGTACAACAAATACCCATATCATTGCCTGTAATGACTCCTGTTGATTAGGCCCCATAGATATATTGTACCACAAACGCTCCTGTTATCGTCTGAAATCGTCCCTGTTGATAGGCCCCAAATTTGTATTACAAAATCCACTATCTTCGCCTTTAACCACTCCTGTTGATAAGGCCCCAGTGTTACATTTTATTAAAACGCCCCTATCAGCCCCTGTAATCACTCCTGTTGATTAGGCCGAAGTGTTACATAGTACTACATCGCCCTATAGTGACCTGTTATTACTGCTGCTCATAAGGCCCAAAAGTTATAATGTACTTCAAACGTACCTGTCATCACACGCATTCACTCATGCTGATTAGGTCCCGGTGATATATTATACTGAAAATCATCTATCATCACCTGTGACTACTCCTGCGAATTAGCCCCCAGGCTAAAGTTGTACTATAAACGCCTCTATCATCGCCTGTAATCATTACTGATGAGGCCCCAGTTTCATATAACATTACAGGCGTGTCTTTCATCGCCGTTAATCACTCCTGTTGGTTAGACCCCTAGTGTTACTTTATTGAACTACCAATATTTTATTGAACTACAAACGTCACTATCATGGCATGAAACTACTCCTGCAAATGATGCCTCCTCTTTTTGTGCAACGAAAACGCATCTATTATCTTCTGTACTCACTCCTGCTGATAAGGTCCCAGTGTTATATAGTCTGAAAACCTACATGACATCGGCTGATATCACTCCTGTTGATAAGACCCTGGTGTTATGTAGTACTACAAACCTCATGACCTGCAATCACTGTTGCTGATTAGGCTATACTGTTGTAGTTTACTACAAATACCAATATCATTGCCTGTAGTGACTCATGTTGATTAGGCCCCAGTGTAATGTTGTACTTCAAACGCTCCTGAAATCACCTCTGCTGATAAAGCCACAAATTAATATTGTACTACAAAATCCACTATCTTCGCCTTTAATCATTCCTGTTGATAAGGCCTCAGTGTTATATTTTATGAAAACGCCCCCATCAATACCTGTAATCACTACTGTTGATTAGGCCATAGTGTTATATAGTACTACAATCCTCCATATAGTGACCTGACATTACTGCTGCTGATAAGGCCCCAAATATGTGATGTATTACAAACGTCCCTGTCATCGCATGTAATCGCTCCTGCTGATAAGGTCCCAGTGTTATATCATACTGAAAACCCCATATCATCACGTATGACTACTACTGCGAATTAGCCCCAGTCTTTAGTTGTACTATAAATGCCTCTATAATTGCATGTAAACACTCCTGCTGATAAAGCCCCAGTTTCATATAGCAAGACAAGCGTACCTGTCGTCACCTGTAATCACTCCTAATGATAAGGCACCTAGTGCTATATAGTTCTACAAAACTACATATTAACGCCTCCGTCATTGCTTGTTATCACTCCTGTTGATTAAGCCCCTAGTGTTATATAGTTGAACAAAATATCCCTATTAACGCCTCTTTCATCGCCTGTAATCACTCCTGCTGTAAAGGCGCCAATTTTACATAGCAATACAAGCGTGCATTGCGTCGCCTGTAATCACTCTTGTTGATAAGGCCCCGGTGTAAAATTTTATTACAAACACTGCTTTCATCGCCTGTAATCACTCATGCTGATTAGGCCCCAAAGTAATATTGTACTACAAACGCCGCTTTCATTGCCTGTAAAAACTCCTCCTTATTAGGCCCGAATGCGTTATTGTACTTCAAACGTCACGTTCATCGCATGTAACTACTCCTGCAAATTATACCCCTGTCATAATAAGGCCCCAGTGAAATAGTGTTATACTAACGTGCCTATCGACGCCTGTAATCACTCATGTTGATTAGTCCTAGTGTTATGTAGTACTACGTACTTCCCTTTCGTGACCTGTTATCACTCCTGCTGATTAGGCACTTGAGTTTGATTGTACTGCAAATGCCCATATCATTGCCTGTAATCAGTCCTGCTGATAAATCTGCAGTCTTATGTTTATTTACAAACGCTTCTTTCAACGCATGAAGTCACATACTGCTGATAAGGCCCCAAAGTAATATTGAACAAAATGCGTCCCTATTATCACTCCTACTGATTAGGCCCCAATACCTTATTGTACTACAAACGTCACAAAAACACTTCTATTATCTTCTGTACTCACTCCTGCTGATAAGGTCCCAGTGTTATATAGTATAAAAACGTACCTGTCATCGCTTGTTATCACTCCTGTTGATTAGGCCCTGGTGTTATGTAGTACTACAAACCTGATGACCTGTAATCACTGCTGCTGATTAGGCTTTACTGTTATATTTTACTACAAATACCAATATCATTGCCCGTAATGACTCATGTTGATTAGGCCTCAGTGTAATATTGTACTTCAAACGCTCCTATCATCTTCTGAAATCACCCCTGTTGAATAGGCCCCAAATTTATATTGTACTACAAAATCCACTATTTTCGCCTCTCATCACTCCTGTTGATAAGGCCCCAGTGTTATATTTTATGAACCCCCCTATCAACACCTGTTATCACTCCTGTTGATTAGGCCATAGTGTTATATAGTACTTCAATCCACCTGTCATAACTGCTGCTGATTAGGCCCCAAAATTATAATGTATTATAAACGTCCCTGTCATCGCATGTAAACGCTCCTGCTGATAAGGTCCCAGTGTTATATCATACTGAAAACCCCCTATCATCACGTGTGACTACTACAGCGAATTAGCCCCAGTCTTTAGTTGTACAATAAATGCCTCTATAATTGCTTGTAATCACTCCTGCTGATAAGGCCCCAGTTTCATATAGCAAGACAAGCGTACCTGTCATCACATGTAATCACTACTGGTCATAAGGCTCCTAGTGCTACATGTATATAGTTCTACAAAACTACATATTAACGCCTCTGTCATTGCCTGTAATCACTCCGGTTGATAAGGCCCCTAGTGTTATATAGTCAAACAAAACTCCCTATTAACGTCTCTTTCATCGCCTGTAATCACTCCTGCTGTAAAATCGCCAATTTTAAATAGCAATACAAGCATGCATTGCGTCGCCTGTAATCACTCTTGTTGATAAGGCCCCGGTGTAAAATTTTATTACAAACCTTGCTTTTATCGCCTGTAATCACTCCTGCTGAATAGGCCCCAAAATAATAGTGTAATAAAAACGCCCCTATCATCGCCTGTAAAAACTCCTCCTTATTAGGCCCGAATGCGTTATTGTACTACAAACGTCACTTTCATCGCATGTAACTACTCCTGCAAATTATACCCCTGTCATATTTTGTACAACAAACGCCTCTATTATCTTCTGCAGTCACTCCTGCTGATAATATTCCAGTGTTATATAGTAATAGAACGTGCTTGTCATCGCCTGTAATCACTCCTGCTGCTGATTAAGCCCTAGTGAAATATATTACTACAAATACCCATATCATTGCCTGTAATTAGTCCTGTTGATAAGGCCCCAGTGAAATAGTGTTATACAAACGTGCCTATCGACGCCTGTAATCACTCCTGTTGATTAGTCCTAGTGTTATGTAGTATTACGTACCTCCCTTTTGTGACCTGTTATCACTTCTGCTGATTAGGCACTAGAGTTAAATTGTACTACAAATGCCCATATCATTGCCTGTAATCAGTCCTGCTGATAAATCTACAGTGTTATATTTATTTACAAACGCTTCTTTCAACGCATGGAGTCACATCCTGCTGATAAGGCCCCAAAGTAATATTGAACTAAATGCGTCCCTATCATCGCCTGTAATCACTCCTACTGATTAGGCCCCAATACCTTACTGTACTACAAACGTCACAAAAACGCCTCTATTATCTTCTGTACTCACTCCTGCTGATAAGGTCCCAGTGTTATATAGTATGAAAACGTACCTGTCATCGCCTGTTATCACTCCTGTTGATTAGGCCCTGGTGTTATGTAGTACTACAAACCTAATGACCTGTAATCACTGCTGCTGATTAGGCTTTACTGTTCTATTTTAATACAAATACCAATATCATTGCCTGTAATGACTCATGTTGATAAGGCCCCAGCGTAATATTGTACTTCAATATCATCGTCTGAAATCACCCCTGCTGAATAGGCCCCAATTAATATTGTACTACAAAATGCAATGTTGTCGCCTCTAATTGCTCCTGTTGATAAGGCTCCAGTGTTATATTTTATGTAAAAAAAACCCTATCAACACATGTAATCACTCCTGTTGATTAGGCCATAGTGTTATATAGTATTACAATCCACCTGTCATAACTGCTGCTGATAAGGCCCCAAAGTTATAATGTATTACAAACGTCCCTGTCATCGCATTTAATGGCTCCTGCTGATAAGGTCCCAGTGTTATATCATACTGAAAACCCCCTATCATCACGTGTGACTACTACTGCGAATTAGCCCCAGTCTTTAGTTGTACTATAAATGCCTAGATAACTGCATGTAATCACTTCTGCTGATAAGGCCCCAGTTTCATTTAGCAAGACAAGTAATTCCGGTAATTGTATTGTCGAGAGAACTTAATTTTCGCGAATATTCCGAATTCGATGCCTCGCGAGTTCAAGTTTCTCACTAATAATTAATTCATTTAGGCCATAAAGACTACTGTTCGCAAATTCAAAACATCGCAAATAATTTTGAAATAGAAAATTCGCGAAAGAAAAGTCACGCGAAAATTTCAGGATATACAGAATTATACTACAAACATCACTTTTTCGCATGGACTTACTTCTGCTGATTGTGCTCCAGTGTTATATTGTACTAAACATCCCTATTCTCGCCTGTAATCACTCCCGCTGATTAGGCCCCCAATGTAATATTGTAATCGAATCTTAGTTAAAAGCACATGCAATCTCTCCTCCTGAAAGACTTATTACCGTCGATCATTTGTGGCAGTAGTTATAGGCAATGATATCACAAAATAACACTGAGGCCTAATGAGCAGTAGTGATAGCAGGAGACGATAGGATGGTGTGTAGTGTGATATAAATTTGGTACAGGTCACGATGGGACGATTTGTAGTACTATATAAAACCAAGGACTAATCAACAGGAGTAATTAAATGCAATGGTAAGTTAGTGTTCAAGTACTGAGTAGAAAATAATAAGTAAAATAAAGCGAGTGGAAGACGAGCTGTTTTTTACTTATTTTTTTTCTACGAGGTCTTTAACTAACTTGTAGTATGACACAACAAAATTGGCAGAACCGTACTGTAACTTCCGATATCAGGAAGTTATTGTACGGTTTTCATCCCACCTCTTTGTTAGTATTAATATGTGGGCCCGCCTCTTCTGATATTGACTTCTATTGGATTAAATGTTACAAAAAATTCAAAAGAAAAACAGAAAGTCATACTACAAGGGTCTTTGTAGTACAATATAACACAGGGGGGCTTCTCAGCAGCGGTTATGACAAAAGGTCGCGAAAATACCTTGTAGTACTATATAACGCTACGGCGTAATCAACAGGATGAAAGAGGCGAAAAAAGAGGGGTTTCTAGTGGTGCCTAATCAGCAGGAGTAATAACAGTTCATGATATTGAGTTTTTAATACTATATTCATGTAACACTATAAATTATGGCAATGGGGTCTTATTGACAGAAGTGATTGCAGCCGATGATAGAGAAATTTGAATTACAATATAAGACTGGGACTTTATTAACAGGAGTGATTACAGGTAATGATAGGGACGTTTGTAGTACTTTATATAACTGGGCCTATTTCACATGAGAGATTACAGACTATAAGGGGGTTTCTCGTAAATATAACAATGTGCGTAATTAGTAGGGGTGATTACAGGCGATGACAGGCACGTTTGTATTGCTATATACTTCTTCAGCCTAACCAGCAAGAGTGATTACATGCAATAGAACATACAGTGACAGAAAAGACCAGAAAGTTTATGGACGACGGACGTCTTAATAAGAAGGTTTATAAGTGGGCTCTCAGAGTTTCGAATAATAATTGTAGAAATTGGTGTTTTAGGGTCCGTAAAATGTTTAAAGAAAGTCAAATTGAACATTTATTTTCCGGGGTAGATTTTTCCGTTGTAAATAAAGAATATGTGGTTGCATCAATTCAAGACTCGATACATCATAAATTCTTGAGCAAATGGTCCACGGATGTTAACAGAGATATTTCTCAGACAAGAACGGGTCATAATAAACTAAGAACATATAAACAGTTTAAACAAATTTACCGCACAGAATGTTATGCAACAATGTTTTTACCCTTCAAACGTTTGCTAAATTTAGGTGTGGCGTTGCGCCACTAAGGCTTGAAACGGGACGCTATGAGAGATTATCACCAGAACAAAGAACTTGTTTTTATTGTACTGATTGTATAGAATCTGAAGAACATGTATTGCTGTCGTGTCCAGTATATGACGATCTAAGGCTAACTGTGGAAAGTGTTATCTTGTCTGGATATGCTGAATATGATTCTCTTACAAACCGTGATAAGAGGAAGCTACTATGCGAATGTGATAAGATGTTCTGCCAAAATCTGCTCCGATATTTTAGACAGACGTCAGTATTTGATCTACAAATAACAAATTTTAACTTGTTGATATTTTAACATGTATAGTCTCTTATAATTCTATATAGAATGGCATGGTTAAATTTTATTAGCATTGTTTTATTATGCACATATGTAATATGTTGTTAACCATGACGAGACTTTGATAAACTAATGAATTACAAATTACATGACTTAAGCACAATAGCTCATCGTCAACAACAATGTATATAAACAAACATAAGTACACATGCATTTAGAATAATTACAAAGCTATAAATATGGTACCTAGCACAACATACAGATGTGTTTGTATAACTATTATTACACTTTGGCTTAATTGGTAAGAGTGATTAAAGACGATATAAGTGTATTTGTATTACATTGTAATACTAGGGGTGTGATAGCAGGCGATAGTAGGTACAAATTTAGATCAGCTGGCCAACCTGCACTCCGACACACTTCGTGACCTCCTCTCTCGGTATGGAGAGGTCTAACGGAATACCGATGGAAATAAATTGAATCCTATGAAACACTGGAGACTAATAAGTAGAAGTGATTACAGCGATGATAAGGGAATTTGTAATTCTATATAAATTTGGGGCCCAAACAGAAGGAGGGATTACAGGCTATGATAGAAAAGTTTGTAGTACAAACTGTGGCTTTACCATCAGGAGTGATTGCAGGCGAAGATAGGGACGTTAGTAGTACAACAATGTATTGAGATATATCAGCAGGAGTCCGAATAGATGGCGGAAGGTATATATGAGCCGCCTCGTGAGAAAACCAACAATGTGGTTTCCGAACAGGTCCGACACAAATCGGCCTGTACAAGCACAGAAAAGAGCTAGAAGCTTGAAATTTCGGATTTAAGTAGAAGAGGAATTGTACTATCCGAGTAGCGAAAACAAAGGCGCTGATCAGCTTCGCGGTTACCGCGAAACAGATCTGCGTCTTTGTTTTTGCCTATGCAGATTGTTGGTTTTCCCACGTGGCGGCTCATATGTTATGAGTCTAAATGTCCCACCAGAAGCTAAGTGAACCTCGGCCGAAGGACTGAAGAAGCTCGGGATGGAATCTGAGACCCCACTTTCAAAGTACAAGCATGTTTGATACTCTCGATATTTGTGTTCTGTATAAATATAAAAAACACGAGTCGGTTAAATAGTTTCAGCACAAAACATTGATTTGCTTACTCGTTACAGAACAGACAAAATCCACCATCTTCCATTTAAAAAGAACCATAACTGCAAAAATAATCAATCAAGAGTTACAACTATTGTGTTCTGTGAGTCTTGCAATCAAGAGTTACAACCTTTGTGTTCTGAAGGTCTTCTGATGCTGTTATTTTATCGGTTGACAACTTACAAAGGGTCACAATTACAATGCAAAATCTACGATTTTTCATTCCAAAGGTTCATAACTAAAATATGCCAGTAATTTTATATTACTGACCTTGCCAATGGGATACTTCTGTTATGGTTCTTAATGTTATGTCTTGGTGCTGAAAATTGTGGTCTTTGCACCTTACGTACATGTATATGCGTGTTTATATTTAAGTCAGGTTTATATAACTGAGTGGCCGTCTATTGGGAAATAGCTTCTCAATCGACATACAATAGGTTTTCTTAGTTCAAGTATCTAATTGTCATGAATTTAGTTATTCCCACTTCGGTTTTTGGAGTGAGAATTTCTTACTGATTTCGCCCTTTCCTGACCATTGCCTACTTGTACCTTTTTATAGTTCCTAATTTTGGCACATCGTCTGATGCTACAAATGCTTCAACGTTTCAAGATGATATGTTGTAGGGTTTTTTAAGCTACACGGCGGGCAAAAATGACTATGCAAAATTCTATTCTTCCATCTCATAGGCATTAAATGGTCATAATTCCAAAATGATACAACCCAGAATTACAGTTCTTGAGTTGTTATGGTAGTATTATGTTGGTTGATATTCATATGTGAGCCTGTGCGTGAGAAAACCAACAATTTGGGTTCCGACCAGGTCTGACACAAACCAGCCTGTACAGTCACAGAAGCAGGCTAGAAGCTTGAAATTTCGGATTTAAGAAGAAGAAGGATTGTACTATCTGTGTAGCGAAAACAAAGGCGCTGATCAGCTTCGAGGTTACCGCACCTTTGTTTTTGCATATGCAAAGTGTTGGTTTTCTCATGCAGTGGCACATGTAGTTTCATTAAGCTATCGTAAGCGTTTCTTATATAACAGAGCGTACACAACTAGAACGCAAATTGTGCTTTTTGCGCTTTTCAACAGACCAAAACTCCAACAAATATGTTTTGGGATTTGTTCTCGTATCAATGCCTCGTATTCTACACGTCATCTTACGATGGTTATTCATATGAAGTTTCATCATGATTTCTTATAAATCCGTTTTCAAGTTACAGACTGGACATGGGAAAATTGCGAATTTGGATATTTCCCATTTCAAAGGGCAATAACTCGAATGATATTAAATAAAAGTTACGGTTCTTGTTTTCTACAAATCCACACATGTTGATTAATAAACATATGAATTTTCATCATGATATCTTGAACGGTTGTCTAGTCGTCACAGAGCATAAACGACAAGAATGCAAAGTTAACTACTTTCCAAAAATTCATAATTCTAAAAATATGCAACGTAAACTTATATTTTTTGTGTTCTGCACGTCCTTTTATGTTGGTCAATAATGCTATGAAGTTCCATCTAGAAATTTTAAATGGTTCTCAAGTTACAAAAAGGACATAATTTTTGACTCACTGACGGGCGGACGGACGGACGGACGGACAGACAGACAGACAGACAGACAGACGACCCGAACCCTGAATAGGGAAGACGTAACAAGTAAAGTGTTCTATTGATAGGGTCATTAAAACTAGAAGGACCAATGATCCTGTAAACGCTCATCTGAGACTTGAGATAATATATCAAAAAATCTTGTTTGACTACCAAGCCATTCTAGTGAAGATCTTTGAATATTATGATAATTTACATGTATATCGGCCCGGGGTGGGGGCCCCTGGGGTTCAAATTATTTTCAGAATTATTAATCTTCAGTCACTTTGTCCATTTCCTTCAACAATTTCCCTTCAAAAACATTTTACAATTTTCCCTATTCCATGCATGGACGACCTATGTCGAACTTGCTGTAAAATAGCTCAATGTCAGCCCAGGGTCATTATATATATATATATATATATATATATATATATATATATATATATATATATATATATATATATATATATATATATATATATATATATATATATATATATATATATATATATATATATATATATATATATATATATATATATATATATGAATTTGGTAGAGTTCCTCTCCCTGATGCATCATGCTATGTTTGGAAATCATAGGCCTTCTGGTTCTAGAGAAGAAGAAAAAAATACAGGTTTTTCCTATTTATAGCCATTTTTCTATTTATTGGTCATGTGACCTGGGCCATTTATATAAACTTTCATTCCCCATTCCTTAGGATGCTCCACATGAAGTCTGTTTAATTGGCCAAGTGGTTTCAGAGAAGAAGATGGTTAAATATTATGGTAATATACATGTATATTGCCCCGGGGTGGGGGCAGACCAGCACCTGGGGTCTAATTTTTGTCCATTTCCTTTAAATTTTTTCCTTCAAATGACATTTTAACAATTTTCCACATTTACATGCATGGGCGACCTATGTTGACCTTCCCGTAAAATAGCTCAGTGTCACCCCATGGTCATGATTTTTATATACCGGTACTTTGTAGCATGTCAAGTTTCAAAATCATAGGCCTTCTTGTTCTGGAGTTTTTGCTATTTATAGCCATGGCGGCCATCTTGGACATGTGACTGGACCATTAGTATAAATTTTCGTTCCCCCTTCATAAGGATGCTCCACATAAAGTTTGGCTTTGGTTGGCCAAGCGGTTTCAGAGAACAAGATCGGTAAAATTGTGAACGACGGATGACCGACGACTACGGACGGACGACGGAGCACGGCATCATATAAGCCCACGTTGTGAGCCTTCGGCTCAGGTGAGCTTATAAGCAACACCAAAGTTTCAATTTTCCAATATATCCTACTGTTTATACACCGTGTTTTGCACAAATGTGCTACTCTTGATATTTCACTTTATAACTGCAACTGCAGGGACCTCAGCTGCAGGAGGGACCTCAGTGGCAGGAGGGACCTCAACGACAGGGGTGGAAGTTGACCCTCACTCCCCTCGTCTGTGACCAAAAATTACCATTTTCGTTGGACCCCCTCTCATGAAAATTTCTGGATCCGCGCATATGGATCAGTAAGAATATTCAAAGTGTTAAAACTCAAGTTCTACGTTTAGAACCATCTTCTGGACAATGTTTTAATTTTAGGCATGTGTCTTTGATTTTGAAGGCACGGGTCAAACATACTGACGAACTGAATGCCGTTTGATTATTATACGTACGCGTATCACGATACACAGACAGGCCTTAAGGAAACTTTTGCAAAGGCCATTCACCATTTTTGCATTATCGGCTGGTTCCCAGCTTTGAAAAAATCAATATTGGAAATACAGGTAACCAGAACCCCCCCTGAGGGGGGTTCTTGGTTACCTGTTTTTCCAATATTGTTTTTTGTCAGCTGGAAACCAGCCGATAATGCAAAAATGGTGAATAGCAGAACTTTGTACTGTTAAGGCAATTTCTTCAACTTTTTCTAACCATAATGACAACACGAGGTGTACACTTGCTGAATGAATTTAATTTTAAATAGTCCGGAAAACCAACAATGTGCATATGCGAAACCAAATGCGCAGATCAGCTGTGCAGTAACTGCACAGCTGATCAGCGCCTCTTTGTTTTCACTACACGGATAGTACAATCGATTTTCTTCTTTAATTTCAACCGGCTGTGACCGTAAAGGCTGGTTTGTGCCAGACCTTGTCGGAAATGTACTTTTTTTTCTTTTCTTTTTTTTTCACGCGAAGGCTCATTTTAAATAGTCCAGAACGTTAATGAAAGATTCTCTGTCCTTCTTCTGTATAATACAGTTGCACCCTGCGCGGATCATCAACGACAACCCGAACTTTCCGTCGATGATGGTCGGAGCATGAACATACCGATATTGTGTTTGGCAGGTCGAGTGGTATTCATCTCTGTCGATGCCGGTGCAGCTTTGTTGCTCTGTTTTGCAGAAGGATTCATGGAATAGTAGCCCAGTCACCGATCCATCAATGCCCACCCACGGCGCTATTTGGACAAGTTCACCGTAGTTGTTTACGGCTTGTGTTAGAGCGTTGCTAACGGAGACAGTACTGCAAATGCGACGACTTGGTCCTAGGGCTCGTGTCTCATTCCCCTGCTGAGTTGCCTTGTCAAAGCCTTTTCGTGAGGTTCTGTGTTTTCGTAAACGCCTTTCTTCCCTCATTCTGCGTCGTTCATTCCGCCTTCTGTGTTGACCTTTCGGACGTGCTTTCGGTCGTGTTCTAGGCTCCTGATGGGCCTTGCGCTTATCATCTAGATTGACTGAGGCTTCGTCGCCAACTTTGGTAATACCTTTGGAAGTAGCCCTGGTCCTTTCTCTGGAAGCTTTTGTATCAGGAACGGATTTTCCATCCTTGGGCGTACCATCGAAGGCGCCTTTGGTGATCCCATCGGCCGCAGCAAGTTCTGACATTTCGTCGGGAGCGAGTTTGTCACTTGCATCGGAGGCGATCAGTTTGACTGTGTCATTAGTTGCAGCGAGGGTAATTCTGTCGGGAGCGGTCCTGGTACCAGAAATTCCGTCGCGACCAGCTTCGCCCGACTCTGCTTCACCATCCTGAACCATAGACCTGAGTTGGTTCTGTCTTCGACCCGCTTTGAGTCGACCCAGCGTCAGTTCCTGTATGTTGAGATCAGTGACTGTGTGGCCATTCCCTCCTTTCTGAGGCAACCGGAAGAATTATCCCGATCAAGATAAAAGCAGTGAAGATATAAAGCTGCGACATTGTCGTTGGAACCTGAAAGATTTCCGAAAACAACCAGGATTTAAAAAAAAAGGTAATTCAGCGTTTCAATATACTCCCAATGTCAGTGTGTGAATGAATGATTCATCATTTTTTCAACCCTTGTCTTGGGAGGGTAGTGTTTCGGCATGTTTAAAGGATCTCAGTTTTGATTTTTATTTCAACTACTCCTCAACAAATTGCTAGATACATGTGGGTGAATATTAAAACAAACACAGCATCTAGCAATAAGCTTTTAACGTGATTAAATGAAGAAAAAGCCTACATACTTCTAAAATAAATGGCAAGCGTGATCAAGCTATACGCCACTTTGAAGCTAAGGGTTCTTAAAAAAATCCCCGAGCGCCGAGAGATCGCAAGCAAAAATGTATAATGTCAGTCAATGCATCACCACTGTGACCAAAGCCCTCGGTCGAGGCGGGGGGAGAGAGAGAGAGAGAGAGAGAGAGAGAGAGAGAGAGAGAGAGAGAGAGAGAGAGAGAGAGAGAGAGAGAGAGAGAGAGAGAGAGAGTATTTATATTAATAAGCGAGTACGAGAATGTGCCACTGGATAGGGTATACTTTTCAAACCTATACGTGCATAACTACGATTCCTGAGACACAGTGAGATCATTTAAATGAAAATGACGCCGTGAGACAACTGCCCTTGTATGATAGGTTTAACTCATGTAAGCCTGACGTCCCTTTTATGGGACATAGGCAAACATAAAAGCCCCAGATGTGACGCCGCAGAACGCGGCGTCCCATCTGGGGCTATTCTGTTTGCTCAGAGAATTTTCATCGAAAAATTGAATAAAATTTAAAAATCAATCCTGACGCCCCTAAAAATGAAAGTGGACTGACCCAAATGATAATGATGGGAAAATCCATTCGTCGATGCTAAACATAACGATTTGAAAACTTCCATGGCTTAATCCACAGTGTATATCCGAGCGAATGCAGAACAGACGGCTACGGAACGGACAGACGTTTACAGGAGCACGCGCTTTTTCGCGCCAAAAATGTTTTTCCGTTCTTTTAAAGTGACTAATGCAAATATTGAGACCAAACTAGAGCAGATGTGTTGCATACATACCCGTTTAGTTGTCTGTGCTCAAGAGCACAATGATTTTTCAGGGGGTTCGCCATAACTACCCAAGACGTGTGAAAAATGGCATATTTTGTATTATTTTTTTGGCTGTGTGTCGAGATTGCTTACAAAATAAGCCATTGTCAACCTTTTGGATTTAGTCCGTATGTAGTTAAATATGTCCTGAACCACCAGACATTAAATATTTTATATGTTTTCCAGTAAAAATAGCCAAGATTTGTTTTTGTTTTTTTTTTCTGAAGCGTATGGTAATTTCATGGTAACAGGGCGGTACAGTCGTTTGTTACGGAGCGGAACAGACGAAATGACGCATTTCCATACGAAACGGAACAGACGTAGACGAGCTTTAGAGTGTGTTAATATGCACAAGCATGGCTAAATAGTAATAAACTGCGAGTAAATCAAATAAGTAAGATGCATGACAGAATCATATATACTTACAAATCACGCCAAAGATTTTATCTCCCGCCGCAAGCTCCCTTTTGCGGCGTCTTGGCTGATTCTCACGCATCATTCATTTATGGAAAGACATTGGAATATATGACCGATACTTTGGAGAGTACTCCCGCCGGTGTGTACGGAGGTGGGTGTTCGCTTGATGACTTTGCTTAAGGTCTGAGTATGCAAACAGGGAACATTTTCCTTTGACCGAAATTCTAGGGTCTCTATATTACTAACGTATTCAGCACGAATGCCAGCCTTCCATATAGACCTCCGGTTAAAACAGACATGAGTCTTATTATCGGACCTTTTCAGACTTTTTTCAGTCTTTTATTTTAGAATTTATTGTTAGATATGCACTATTAGTAATACTATATTTAAAGGAGAAGAAAAGCCGTGATTACCTCGTGATGCAGAGCACCAAGGAAGCCATTGGTACCATTTTAACGCATTTGATATGGCGCGGCCTGGGCGAACCCACGACATCTCGCCCCCGAAGCGGGTGCTTTTACCACTGAGCTATCGGGACCTCTCCCCCCTCTCTCTCTCTCTCTGATCTGCTGTTTGCCCCCAAACAACTTTTTGTTTTCACAACATAGTCGATGCTATTCTGATACATGTACGATGCTGATCCGGGTCACCAGGTGTATTTCATCTGGTCACATTCGAGAGCTACAATACAGAAGGTTGCCGCAAAGTGTTATATTTGACATCACAGTGTTGTTCATGTAGTATTCATGGCCGTCTGTGACCGCTCCGTATGCTGATTCGTCTGTTTTTTTCGTAGGCTACGTCTGTTCCGCCCCGTAACATAAACGAATCTGTAGACTGTTCCGCTCCGTAATGTTTTTGTTGCTAAGTAACAAAATTCTGCTTAAACTATAAGGCTTCCATGCCGGAAATTATGGTGTTTTGGAAGATAGTAGATGGACATGCAAGGCCGATATAACAATACATTCGAAGCGTACAGTTTTGGATGAAAAACTGTACAAAACATTTTTGGCGCGAAAAAGCGCGTGCTCCTGTAAACGTCTGTCCGTTCCGTAACCGTCTGTTCTGCATACGCTCGGATATACACTGTGTAATCTAAAGGTGACAATAAATAATGCATTTGAGCCTTCGTATGAGAAGACTACGTATATAGGTTACACAAACCGGGCTTTACACTCACAGGAGAGTGCTAGAAGCTTGGAATTTCATATGTAGGAAGAAGAAGGATTTTACTATCTGTGCAGCGAAAACAAAGGCGCTGATCAGCTGTGCCCTGTGCCCTGCACAGCTGATCTGCGTTTTTGTTTTCGCTTCTTGAATGCATGTGGTTGATTTTCTTATGCGGTCGAACATTTACATAATGAGATAATAATTATCACACTGGTCCGTCATTACGTACAGGAAATTAAAGCAACGTATAGGTTACTAAAGCGCAACGTAAAGTTTACTGAACAGAACAGAAGAACAGAACATACACTTTATTTACACTCAGGTCTTACAAAGACATAAGGGGAACATGCATGTACACTACAAAACAAAGCAAACAGATATGATGGCAGGATTTTTGTAAATTAATGTAGTAAGTCTTAACATTCACGCACGCACACACACACACTCACGCACACACACACTTGAAACATGTCTAGTTTGTTGGGGGTGTTTTATACTGTTTTATACAATGTTGTCAAAATACATTCAGTTTACATCATGAAAATTAACTTTATTTCAAAGAGCCATCATTCGTAGAACGGCTATACAAAAAACATTTTAAACATTTTTTCAAAAAGGATGAGGCACATATACAATAACAAACACATTTACAATTAAAAAAAAATATATATGTTGAAAAGTTCGTCCATAGGTCATAAATAGTAAGAAGAGGGATGGACAAACATGCCTATGAATTCCCTGAATGTCAACACAGACAGCAAATGCACATGTATATTTATGTGTTCTTCTTTATATAAAAAGTATAATAGTGTTATTTTTGTTAAATGTGGTATGTAATAATTACTTATATAATAGGAGAAACAGAAAGAGAGAGAGAAAGGAAAAGAGAGAGGAGCCGACGAAGAGGAAGAAAAGAAAGAAGCAAAGGATGTATGAAGAAGAAGAAGGAGAAGGTAAAGAAGAAGAAGAAGAAGAAGAAGAAGAAGAAGAAGAAGAAGAAGAAGAAGAAGAAGAAGAAAAAGAAGAAGAAGAAGAAGAAGAAGAAGAAGAAGACAGACAGACAGAGAGAGAGAGAGAGATTGAGAGAGAGAGAGAACATTGAAATGAAATAATAATACTTATAGTATTACAGTATAGGTATATACAATCTATACAGGCTGGACATAACTAATGAACAATATTAGTATATATTTACAATACACATAATGTCTAGGGATACAGCTGTCATATCACCTTCTCGTCTTGGTAACGAAAGCGAAAGTTCAAGGGAGAAGGGTACAGCAACTTTAATCGCTTAACAGGAATCTTATGCAGAAAAAAAATATAAAAACATCAAAATAAAGCGCCGCCATAATCCATTTAAGAAATGAATTTCATTTTTCTGGTGTTCATGGAGCTATGAACCGCAGTGGGTCGCGTGCAAAGTGAATGAACCCCGAAGGGGTTCATGTAAGCTTTGCTAGCGACCCACTGCGGTTCATAGCTCCATGAACAACAGAAAAATTAAACTCATTGCTTATATTTACATTCATTTCTCTCTATCGCTTGTTGAAAAATCACCAAGGCGGTCACATTTACCAGCAAACAGAGAATCTACACACAGTGTGTGTTCAAACAGCGGAACGGCGTCGACGTTTACAACGTCCAATCAGTTTGGCGAGATTCGTGTTTTTTGACGTCAAGTTAGGATTACGTCACGTCGCGTGACACAATGTTGTTCATGGAAGTATGAACGCAGATGAACATCTAATGGTTCATCTAAGGAGGTTTTAGAAAAATGTAAATATATAATATTAAAAGTAATTGGTGCGTTATTTGATGCTTCTTTGGTTTGTGTGTAAGGGGCATTCCACCCATGAGTTAGAGAACAGACACCTTTACAAACAATGTCGAAATTGTAATAAACATGGCGTATGAAATTTTTCCATTGATAAACAAACAGATTAATTGAATCGCAACAATCATACACATACATTTCTTAATAAATCCAGTGATAGTAGGTATTATATTAACTATATTAATTGAATTCATGCAAAATAATTTCTATAAAACGGCAAAGGTTTCTAATAAGCTTAGCGTCATTGCTGTTAAGGAGCTGACAAAATTTGAACATACTTGGTCGATTTGAGTAAAATGGTGTTATATATTTAGCTCTAGGTTCTGAGAAAAAAGGACATTTACAAATAAAATGATACTCGTCGCCCAAATCATTCAAAGGGCATAGGTTACACGTTCTTTCATCAAGTAATGTACCATCCCAGCGGCCTACTTCAATTGGTAATTTGTGGTTACTTGTTCGTAACTTAAAAAGGAGTATATAGGACCTACGTGGAAGTGTAATAAAATACTGCTCTAGACACAACTCTGTTTTGAAATTAAAATAATTAAGAGCTTTCTGTGATTGGGATGCTTTTCCGCGCCAACTTTGTTTAAACTGGTCAATAAGTATTTTCTTTGTGTGGCTGCTAAGTGATAGAAGATGGAAGGTATATTGCTGTCTCCATATATCAGGTCGTCCAATTTCAGACAGAATATTCTTAACCTTACGAACCCATTTAGATACAGTATTATTTGAGTGCAATAAACATTGATACAATGAAAGTGATAATTTTGTTTCTTTGCAATGAATCATCCTGTTCCAAAAGCCAATTAGTCTAGTTTTAAAACTTATTTCGATGGGGTAGCGACCAAGTTCTCCATAGATCATATATAAAGGTGTGCTCTTTCTAGCCCGAGTGATTCTTCGCAGGAAATCGTTATGTACTTTTTCAATTATTGCAATATTTTCATAACCCCAAACTTCACAACCATATGTTAAAATCGGTAATATTGTATGATCAAAAAGTTTTATCTGTAGGTCAAGCGGAATATCTAAATTGTTTGGTTTAATATAAAATAGAGTCATGGCTTTTTTTGGCTTGTTGAACTATATGCTTCCTAGCATTAAGAAAACTGCCAGATTGAGAAAATACGATGCCAAGATATTTATACCTATCTACTATTTCAATAATTGTATCGTCAATCTTAAATTGGAAATTAGGTTTTTTACGAGATCCAAAAATTAGAATTTTTGTCTTGTTAATGTTTATTTGTAGTTTCCAGTTTTGACAAATGTCGAAAAATGGTTTAGACAGTTTTGTAATTCCTCGGGACTATCTGCCATAAGTACTGTGTCGTCGGCATATAATAGTGTAAAAAGTCTCATATAAATCATTAAATAATCGTCGTTTATATCAATGGTTATACCGGATAGGCCTTTATGCAATAAAAAGTGTTCAAGATCGTTTAAATATATAGAAAATAATAAAGGAGAGAGGTTTTCGCCTACTAAAAAAATGGCGGATTTTGGTGGACACGAATCGGTGAGTAAGATTTATTTATTGATTCTGATGTTCCGTTTTTGTTTATCTTAATCAAACACACCTTACGGACCAGCAAAACTATTGTGTTATTTGCCTCGATCGGTACATTCTGCAGGAAATCACCCATTTAAGTATAATGTTCGACACCCTTAGACAGCTGATTGCCAAATCGTGTGTTTTGAACTTCTCCGAGAAGAAAACCATTGTGGTCAAAGTTCGGTAGTAAATGGGTTGATTTTTGATGTCGAACATAGATACTGACCTAATAAGACGATCTGGCCAAAAAAAAAAAAAATCAAATGTCCTTTGATAGCGAAATTATTAATGATTTTTCATTACAACGCATTCGACACCTAAAACGGTACAACGAAAAAACAACTAAAACGTTCTAATTTGAGTAAAATAAACCTTATTACGATACTGTGTGTAACATTCTTTGTTACTATAGCGTTTTATTTCATCCAAAGTTTTCATTTGTATACTTTTATCTCAAGATTTGCTGATATAGCTCACAGGTTAAACCCTAAAACATTAAAATAGGCATCAAACCCATCATATGAAGCCAAACTCGAGGTTTATGGCGACTTAATGTTTAAATATAAGAAAATTTTGGATGAGAGTAATGGAAAGACAAATCTGATCATTTTGCTGTTAAATTTAAAAAAGATAGTCAATCGATATCGAAGAATCGGTTGAATTTAATGCAATATACTTATACTGCATGCTTAGTTTTTAATCCAGATAGGTAAAAAACTTTACTTTCCTCTTTAAGTGCACGCCGGTGGGTGGGCCCTCAGACTCAATGACGGTACAGAACTAAAGCTGTCTTACAGATGGGAGGGACCTGACAACAAGTTAAGGTTACGGGATAAACATATGTCTCTGGTCGGGTCCACCAAGGTTGTAATAGTTGTTTTCTTTTGCTCCCGGCGGATTTTCAGTGTCGGCGTTACTGTTGAGTCCTCGTTTTTGTTTCATCACAGTGTTTACATTTGTTTTCTGTGATGCTTCATTGACGAACTAGGACGCTTCTATGAGAACCGAACATTGTTTGTTATTGAATCACAGTAGACTAAGGGCGAGGTTTGGCGCCAGTAAAACCGGTTTAAGCCCTCCAGTAAAATTTCTTTTGCTGACCATTCCAAGGCCATTCTACTGTGATTCTTTATGTTGTATGTTTGGCATGTCAGCTTCTGTTGTATACGCTTAATTTGTATTTAGTTGAAGGAAGCCGGATGGCTACCTTCCTTGGAAAGAGCTAGTCATCTTGCTCTTCATGTGTGTTGTCACATTTTCATGTTCAGGCATCCTGCACCTTCTGTTGATCTATTATGTTTGTTCTTGTTAAGTCTATATCTTTCCCGCTTGGTGTCTGGGTTGGGATTTTAAATTTAATTGTGTCTATTCCTGGGCTATATTTTCTACTTTATCTAACCTATAATAAACCTAAATTGAATTTGTTTGCTGTATTTCAGGCCAGAATGTGTCAGTGATGCTGATGAATTACCGACTGAGACGTTAAGCCAAGTGACACAAACCAACTAACCAGCGCCCAAAGAGAAGTTCCTGTTGCGACGTTGTTCCTGTCCTATCCTTTCTGTGTAAATACAAAGTTATCGACTCGTTCAAGAATTTTTACGTTAATACGTTTTGCCTGAGCGCTGTGATAAGTATTTTGATAAATAAAGGGAAAAATCCACATATACTTAAACCGTCTATAATTTGCATGTACATGTACTTGTTTCGGTATATACACAATATAGAATTTGTGTGTACATCAGATCCACCTCATGGCAACCTGGGTTAGAATTCGGGTAGAGGCATGTCGGAGGACCACAGACCATTAGCATCTGCGCCATCAAGAAATACGTTCAGTGTGCATTCGCATTTTAAGTTATATATATAATTAGACTTGTACCTTTGATAGACTCCTAAGTCTGATTTGAAATTGGCATACTTTCTTTCTTTCTTTCTTTCTTTCTTTCTTTCTTTCTTTCTTTCTTTCTTTCTTTCTTTCTTTCTTTCTCAAATCATTTCATATCCATTTTCAAGTTTACGAACACTAGGTGGGTGGTAAACGGTAGTGCCATGACCAAAAGAAAGGTGACAGACACATAAGCAAAAATTGGTCCACCCATTTGTGACGAGAGCGAGGCTCGAGCTGTCAGCGATTTATGTAATCCATATCTGAAACATTCGGCCACGGTGGCTTCGGTGAACCTTCGTGGAGAATTCTGAATTTAACCGATATAAATGGTCATAGTCACGTAACAAAGATGACCGTCAATGCTCAGCTATTGTCAAAACCTCAAACAATCTTTTCTAGAACCACAGGCGCTTGAAGTATTTTGCATTATAATCATAGAATAGCTTAATATACATAATTGACATATACGTACATTGCATCTAGGCCTCAATGCTCAAGGTTACCTACATTGTCCTGTTCATTAGTTTATGGTTAACGGAACAAAGAAGTAAAAGTCACCCCTGCCAAGTCAATGAACAATTCGCAGAGTGTAAAGGTGAGCGTTTACAGGGCCATAGGTCACCAGGGAAATTTTGCTGGAAAAGTCATAGGTGAATGATTTTACTGTTGGCTTAACTTCTAATCTGTTCTAATCAACAGATCTTAGAAGCTGATCAGTTCCTTTTTTTTAATTTATAGACAGAGGAATCCCTTATTTTCTCCAAATAAAATATGCGAGTTCTCTAATTGTACAACACGTTTGTATTTGATCTGGTCGAGAACCCCGAAGACAGAATGTGGAAGTCAGTTTTGACCACCTCTTAAAGTGTTCTCTACACGCATGACCATATAAGGTAAACCACTAAAAGTCAATGACAAAAGACAATGTACAGGTAGTTATCTTATTCACATACATAAAAGGTATGCCATGTAGTGAACCAGAACATTCAGGGTCAAAATCAATAAATTAAGGGGAATGGTCCGGTAGTTTCTGATTGAAAAAATGGGTCGAGCTGACATAGCCGAGACTTTCTTGGACAAGAAAATTTGGATCGAGGTGACTCGGAACCCATGTATTATTATTATTATTATTATAATTATTATTATTATTATTATTATTATTATTATTATTATTATTATTATTATTCATGTCTATGCAATTGTAAAGTTTTTTTTCTCACCTGTAAAACAATGATTTTCAGTTATAATTCTGATATTTTTTTAATTTTGCACAAGAAATAGATTGTGGGCAGACATTAAGAGGATCTAACTGAGTCCATAGTATCGTAATAAGGTTTATTTTACCCAAATTATAACGTTTTAGTTGTTTTTTCGTTGTACCGTGTTAGGTGTCGAATGAGTTGTCAGGAAAAATCATTAATAATTTCGCTATCAAAGGACATTTGATATTTTTTTTGGCCAGATCGTCTTATTAGGTCAGTATCTATGTTCGACATCAAAAATCAACCCATTTACCATCGAACTTTGACCACAATATAAGGTTTTCTTCTCGGAGAAGTTCAAAACACACGATTTGGCAATCAGCTGTCTAAGGGTGTCGAACATTATACTTAAATGGGTGATTTCCTGCAGAATGAACCGATCGAGGCAAATAACACAATAGTTTTGCTAGTCCGTAAGGTGTGTTTGATCAAGATAAACAAAAAAAGGAACATCAGAATCAATAAACAAATCTTACTCACCGATTCGTGTCCACCAAAATCCGCCATTTTTTAGTAAACTATACGTTGCGCTTTAGTAACCTATACGTTGCTTTAATTTCCTGTACGTAATGACGGACCAGTGTGATTATGTTGAGAAGAAAAATATACAACTGGAAGGCCAAGGCGACATACTATTTGCTAAATGTTAATTGCTAAATGCGTTTTGCAAAATGATAATTTGTAACTTAGAATTTTGAAAAGGGTCGATGAAGGATATTGAGAATATTCATAATTTTAGACTATGTTGGATTAATTAACAACATAAAAACATAAGGGACCGGTCATTATTTATAGCCAGGGGGGAGTGGAGGAAATGAAGGGGGGGGGGATTTGAAATTATTTTCACTCGGCAAGGGGGTGCATCCAATAATTTTAGTTTGACTGAGGGGGGGGGGGGCTTTAGAAAAATAATGATTAAAGTCGTTTGTGGGGGGCCTGAAAAAAAAAAAAAAAAAAAAAAAAGGATAGTAGACATAAATCAAAACCTTATTAAAACTTTGATTCTATTGTTTTCTGTTTTGTTTCGTTTGACCCTCATCTCGAAATAATCTGCCCTCGGAGCTTGACCCTCATCACGAAATAATCTGCCCTCGGAGCTTCTAAGCCAGTCCGACAAACCAGGCTTTACAGCTTCAAGTTCATTTTAAATCAATCTCTTCGTCACTGTCTTGTTTTGAGCTTTCACTCTTTTCACTCTCAAACTCTTCTTCGCCTTCCTCTTCTTCGTCGTCTTCTTACTTTTCTTCTTCTTCCTCTTTTACTGCAGACTTACTTGGTATCGGTTTAAAATATTTAAGAACACTGGTATGTTCAGTCTTAATTTTCTTGTAGGTATCCGTCTTCCGTCCCTCGTCCACAATTTCAAATGACATCTCCTCTGAAGCTGTGTGGCCAAAACTTTTGATATTTGGCATAAAGCATCCACAGGAGGTGGGGGGGGGGGGCTGAAACTGTTGTTTTTTGTTCAGATCGGATAAGAACTCTGGTTGCCATAGCAACTTATACGTCCCATAGACTTATAATGGAAAAAAGTGGAAATTGCAAATTTTTGCTTTCTCATTGGAGATATTTGAGTTTTATTTTTAGAGAAATGTTTATTGAGTAGCTCTACGTTTCAGATGACACTTCATCCTGATCGCTTATTTTGACTGGTTGCTGGGGCCCAAAAAAGGACAAATTTTCGAAAAAATCTTTAAAAATCTTCTCCTCAGAAACACTTTGCTTTATGAAGCTGATACTTTGCATACATGTTCCTGGCATTAGCCTTTACAAAAATGTTTTTGTTCCAGTCAGATAAGAACTCTGGTTGCTATGGCTACTTTCAGTTTCCATTGACTTATAATGGGGAAAAGTGAAAATTTGCTATTTCTGCAGTCTCATTGGAGATTTTGCAGAAATATTTATTTAGTACATGTAGTCCTCTATGTTTTATATTACTTTTGCCCTAATACCTTATTTTGATTGGTTGCTGGGGCCCCCAAAAACGTAATGGTTGCTGGGGCCCCCAAAAAAGGTAAATTTTCATTAATTATTTCAGTATTAGAGGTCAAGTTTACTTTTTACATTGACCAACATGACCTTAGCTAAAGGTCATGCAAGACCGAATCTCAGGTGAGCGATTTCAGGACCAAAGGTCCTCTGGTTTGGTGTTTTGTCTTGCTTTTAAAACCTCATATTAAATGAGTTGTTTTATGGAGAGTGTGTGTGTTTTATATGGAGTGGACATTATGGCGGGGGGGGGGGGGCTTTAAAATACAATGCAGGGCATTGTCAAAGGGGGGGGGGGACTTTAAAAAAACCATAAAGACATGAGGGGGGGTCTTGAAAAAAATACCAGTACAAAGGAGGGGGTCCCCTGAAAAAAATGCAAAATGGTGAGATTTCCTCCACTCCCCCCATGGGCATAAATAATTACCGGTCCCTAATACATGTATGCACATGCATGGTCAATTTAATTTGCAATCAGCATTTAGCAATTAGCATTTAGCATCTAGCAAATAGCATTTAGCAAATAGCATTTATAATGCAGACAAACTCATCAGTGTGGTCTCTATTTTTCCCCTTTTCATTCCCTGTAAGTTATCGTATGGAACGCCGGTCCGTCATGCAAATTGTAAAATGTTAAATGTCAATTGTTAATTGAAAATTGCATTTTTCGCCGGTCCGTCATGCTAATTTTAAAATGTTAAATGTAAAATGTTAAATGTTTATTGTATTTTTCGCCGGTCCGTCATGCTACATGTAATTGTAAAATGTTAAATGTAATATGTTAAATGTTAATTGTTTATTGCATTTTTCGCAGGTCCGTCAATTTAAATTGTAAAATTTTAAAAGTAAAGTGTTTTTAAAAATGTTAATTGTTAATTGCATTTTTCGCTGATCCGTCATGCTAATTGTAAAATGATAAATGTAAAATGTTAAATGCTATTTGTTAATTACCTTTTTCGCCGATCCGTCATGCTAGGTGTGAAATGTTAAATGTTAATTATTAATCGCATTTTAAGCCGGTCCGTCATACTAACTGTTTAATGTTAATATAAATGTGTGACGATGAGCTGTAATTATGCTTAAGTCAAATAAAAGTTCTGTATCTGTCCTGTTAATATAAATGATTATTTCAATTCATATTGTCATTCATTGTAATTCCTAAATTTTATGCATTTTGCTAATAGGCAGCCATCCATTCACACATTTGAGGCTTATTTTCACTTTAAATGGCAAAATTGAGTAGAAGCAATTTGATGATGTAAACATATTCATTGATGCATGCCTGAAGCAATAGGGGTGGATGCCATGTCTGGATTTGCCTATTAAGGTCAGAAACTAGGTCAAAGTTCAACGAGTGCAAAAATTATAAAAACTTATCCCAGCTGAAAAATACAAGTAAAACCAAGGAAAAAAGAAAGTGGTTGTAATGCTAAAAATTGGTATAACAACAATTAGATAGTACATTAAGGGTTTGTATGTGTCAGATTATGATACATGTTTGTCTGAACCAAAGTACAGGAGGTCAAAAGGTCAGTAAGTGCAATTTAGGATTTATTCAGAGAAATATGCCAATGTTTTATTGGAATGTTCAAAAATCTTGGCCTAAAAGCATTTCATGGTTGAACTGCTTTCCATTTATTGAGAAAAAACACTAGAGGCATCATTGAATAGATAGTTCAGTCTCAAGACATGTATTTGTAAATTGCATATACCATTTACTTATTTACACATTTGCAAAAAAGTGAATTTCTTTTATATAGTTCGGCATGAAACCTAGATGACCCTGTAATATCATCTACAGAATATATTCCACAGACATAACTACAATATGAACATCCTGGTATAAAATCCTTAAGCAGTATCAGATGGCCACAAAAATACAAGATGGCTGCCAAAAGTCAAGATGGACGACAAAAAGGGGTTTTCATAGAAATTCTTACATATACGTGTGTGTGATAAAATGTTAATTGATGCCATTTAAGGCAGAGCATATAATTTATGAAATAAGTAAGGAATGGTGGGTTGAGATATTGTAAATCACCTTTTGCTCAGACTGAGGACCACGTCCTCTTGCGTGCTACAACCCCACAAGACAGCGCAAGTGTGATTTTACGTAACATGACTACATAATACTTTCCGCTTCTATTTTAGATTTGTCCACAAATCTCTATTTATGATTCTACAAATCTGCTTTTGACATTGATTGATGATGATCGATGCGCTCCTATCTACCATCCTGGTGTGGTATTATCAATTTGACGTTTCACCAGTAAACTATCCTGATTCTGTTCAGATGGGGCTTTTTATGTTGGACACCAAATATATATAAAATAGAAAAATGCTAATTCCTTTTACTTAAAGGCACATTAAGAGGTAGGTGGGGTACAACAGGATTGGCGTGGGAGGTTGAAGATAGGAATTCCATCGTCTGGTACCTGTGTACAAATATGGGTGGATTAGGAATGGGTTACGTCGGTGGGTCACCGTCACAATTAAGTTTGGACTTCTTTCATTCCAAACTTTATAAGTAAACTAAAATGTTTCTTTGTGGCCATAAACGGAATCAGAATAGTTGTCATACCTACGAAATGCAAACAAAGTGACAGACAACCATGTGTTTAAGAGTAAATGTCAACAGCCTAGTTCATAGCACTCAAGATTGCATTATTCTTCTTTCCTTTCAGTTGAAAACAAAACAACGAAAGCAGCATTGTTGCACGCATCAAAAGAGGGTTCAGGTGGTTCGCTTGAACCCCACTCTGGGACCAGATTATTTCAATTACATGGGGAAATTTATGAAACATCAGGTAAAATGTTGCCAACGAAGCCCATCATGATGGATATGAACCCCCCTTCCAGAAATCCTGGATCAGCCTCTGCACATTGGTAAAAAAAGAAAAGGCTAAAACAAAAAAATAACTCCAGAAGTTCAAGACTGTATTGTGGAACAATGCTTGAGTGTACCACCGAAATTTGGTATCCATCAGTACTTCAAGCGATTGTTTCCACACGGTCTGGAACTCGAAAGCGTTACAATTTGAAATATTCCCATTAGTATGGAATTTTTTTAGTCCCCCGCCTTTTCGAAGAAAAGCGGAGGGACATAGTTTTTGGCTTTCCGTCCTTCCGTCCGTCCGTCCTTCCGTCCCCCTATAGGAGTATGTACCTTGTGTGCACAACTCCTCCTACAGTTTTATTCCGATTCTTTTGAAACTTTACAGATGTCTTCATTATGCTTTGAAGATGTGCATGTGGTTTGGGTATAATGCTCAGATTAATTTTTGACACTTTTTTCTTGTCCCCCGCCTTTTCGAAGAAAAGCGGAGGGACATAGTTTTTGGCTTTCCGTCCTTCCGTCCGTCCGTCCGTCCATCCTTCCATCCCCCTATAGGAGTATGTACCTTGTGTGCGCAACTCCTCCTACAGTTTTATTCCGATTCTTTTGAAACTTTACAGATGTCTTCATCATGCTTTGAAGATGTGCATGTGGTTTGGATATAATCCTCAGATTAATTTTTGACACTTTTTTTGCAATTTGAACTTAGTCATTTTCGGGCATTTTGATAATGAAAGTGAATAGACAAAGGGTACCTTGTGTGCGCAACTCCTCCTACAGTTTTATTCCGATTATTTTGAAACTTTACAGATGTCTTCATCATACTTTGAAGATGTGCATGTGGTTTGGATATAATCCTCAGATTAATTTTTGACACTTTTTTTGCAAATTGAACTTAGTCATTTTTCGGTATTTTGACAATGAAAGTGAATGGACAGTGGGTGGCTTGTGTGCGCAACTCCTCCTTCAGTTTTTAATTCAGATTCTTTTGAAACTTTACAGATGTCTTGATGATGCTTTGAAGATATGCATGTGCTTTGGATATAATCCTCAGGTTAATTTTTGACACTTTTTCGCAATTTGAACTTAGTCGTTTTTCAGGCATTTATACAATGAAAGTGAATGGACATTGTGTACTTTGTGTGCAAACTCCTCCCTTAGTTTTATTCTGATTCTTTTCAAACTGTACAGATGTCCTGACCATGCTTTGAAGATTTGCATGTTGTTTGAATATAATCCTCAGATTAATGTTTGACAATGTGACATGAAGTAAATGCATGTGATTTGGATATACATTATTGTCAGATATATTTGTGTAACTAAACAATTAAGGCGGGGGACATAAATTCTCTGAATTTGCTTTTTTTTTTTTTTTTTTTTTTTGTATCTAAAGATATCATCTTGTAGCAGCACACAGTGGCTGTAGATGTGGACAGTCATTGTTATCATGGTGTCTTCACGTACAATGTACATGTATAACTTATACATTTCTGTTTTTGGCTTGTAGTCTTCCATGTGGAAAGTTTTCAGGGCTGATCTGTTTGATTTGGGTCTTTGCACCCCAGTCAGCAGCTTTGGTCATGTTGGAAAGTTGTCTCATTTCGTGGGACTTATGCCCAACATAGTGGTTCATCTCTCACCAGTGAGAAATAAGATATAAAAGTTTGATCCTTTGGAAGCAGTAAAAATCGTTTAAAGGGAGGTAGTATGGGTCATATCTATATATATCATGATTATTAGATTGTTCATGTGTGTCGGTGAGTTCTTTGATAGCTGACTAAGCCTATTTTAGTTCTACACGTATATCGGTTGCAAGTAGAATATGTCAATGTTGAAGAAATTGGTGATGACCCATTTAATCTGGTTTTACTCTCTCTGAACTTTCTTTCAGCTTTACATATATTTTTTTTTTCATGATGGGCTGCTCAGTTTCGCTCTTATAAGGATGTCATGACATCCAAAATGTGTTCGACAGTAAAACCATCCAAGTAAACGGTAAACGACTTTGGTTTGTATGCATGGGTGGTTTGACTTGACTTGAAAAACATTCCCTAGAAAGGCTCAGACCTTCTGAGCAGTTAACCAGTAATCAGACGATCAGTCAGTAGTTATAATCTAAACCTGTATGCACAGACAATTCTCTTATTTCTCGTGACCCCAATGTGCTGGAGCCCATTTTCCCGCTCGGCCACCCTTTACAGAGCTATCGATCAATGCAATACCAGTATTAGGGAGTGACCATTTGATGTTTTCGGGCCTGGATATTTTTCTACTCTTTTTATTTGTATATAATACAATACATACAATAGAATTTACCCTTCCAGCCACACCCCCCCCCCCCCTTCAATGCCCCATAAAAATAAAATGGTCGCTTCCTTAGTTTTGGACAGTTTCTCCATTGTTGATGTTGTTGGGTTGTGTGAGGTTAAACAACAAACCAGAACAAACAAAACCAAATCGGAGGCGATGGATACACTGGTAGCTGAACAATAACTCATTAACAAATTTTGCACTTCCCCTGCACGTCATGACCTTTAAATCTTGGACTTGTATGACATAAAACATCACTTTGCAATACTTCTTTACCACTAAATGAGCATATTTTAATGTTTACACATCATTTGGTAGCATTTATATTATCAGAAATTCAGCACAGATTTTACTTATGTTTTCTTTAGAAATCTGCACTTACATGACCTTTAACCTTGCAAGGGCATATGCTTAGTGCTATTTTCAGTTATAATGTAAATGTCACATGTATAATAAGTGTATACTGGATAGTTTCAGCAAATATTAAAGGAAAATGTAGGCAAATTATTACAGTGAATGGAGTTTTTGTACATGTTATTGTTATTTTGCACCCAGTTGACCCCTGACCTAATTCCAAGACCCAGGGTCACTTACAGACTTGGCATCCACCCCTATCTGTAATAGAATCTGTCTAGGAACATATTTAGCATGGATGCCAGCTTCTACCATATTTTGCCATTTGAAGATTTTTTTCATGGAATGGATAGCTGACTATAATAACAATTAGCATTTAATATTTTACTTTTTACACTTAGCAAGACAGACCGGCGAAAAATGCAATAAACAATTAACATTTAACATTTTAACATTTTATAATTAGCATGACGGACCGTCGAAATATGCAATTAACAATTGACATTTTGCAATTTGCATGAAGGTGAAAAATACAATAAACAATTTACATTTAACATTTTACATTTAACATTTTACAATTAGCATGACGGACCGGCGAAAAAAGCAGTTAATAATTGATATTTAAACTTAACATTTTACAATTTGCATGACGGACCATTACGAATCTGCAATTAAGTTTTGCATTTACTTGTTTACTTTTTTTTTTTTTTTTTTTTTTTTTTTTTTTTTTTTTTTTTTTTTTTTACAAATTTTAATTTACCTTTTTTTTTAAAAAAAATTTTTAATTTACCAATTATCATTTAGCAAGTACTATTTATCTATTATGTTACTAAATATAACTTCCCAGCCATCCTCTAGTGCAGAATTACCATATAATTGTCAATTAACAATTAGCATTTAGCATTTTACAATTAGCATGACGGACAGGCGTTCCATATTATCGTAACTAAACAAGAACGTAATTGGCCACAAAATTTGCACTTAAGATGTAGCAATAAGCAATTTGCATAGTACCAAAAGACAATAAGCATTTAGCAAATATCATTTAGCAATTAGCATGTCGCCCCGGCCTTCCATAATATACAACTAGATTTTACCTCCGATTGCTCCTCACAATGTGATTTTCGTATGGGCTCGTCCTACATGCACACTGACAATATGATATAATATACAGAATCTGGATAAACTGATGGAAAAACTTTATATATACATGTATATAGGAGCGACCCCTGTGTCCTAATATAAACTTGATAATTCTGTACTCTAGTGTTTTTTTTTTTTTTTTTTTTTTTTTTTTTTTTTTTTTTTTTTTTTTTTTTTTTTTTTTTTTTTCAAATTCTTTGTGAAAAACAATTCAAAATTCTTTGTGAAAAACAAACAAGGACTCACGAGGCAACGTGATTGAACCGTGATTTATACCGGCATAAGAACGAAATCGAGGTCCACGATGAAAATCACATACAAGAGAGGCCTAGTTTGACCGAGAGAGTTTCGTTTGATTTTTGTATGTGGCATTTTTGAAACCTTTTTGAAACTAACTGCTTTTTGCGTTTCACCATTTCAGACACATCAGAAAAAATATTGTTCTACATACAGTCGGAAAGTTCCCGGACTGTTCTTGGTGTGTAACTTGTTTTCAAAGAAGAAAGTCATAACTTTGCACCCTAGTGGGAAAACATTTTTCTACACAACAATATCTATACTTTCAGGGTGTTTTGATCAAACCACCGAAATTTTAGGTTTCAAAGCCGGTATGGCCACTAACGTGCTCCGTACGTTCCCATGTAACGTCGGCGTTTTTACGCTCGAAAATTTATCGATGTTGTTTCAAAGCCGGTATGGCCACAAACGTGCTCCGTACGTTCCCATGTAACGTCGGCGTTTTTACGCTCGAAAATTTATCCATGTTTGTCTTTAAAAAAAAATGTCAAAATTGTAATTTTTATGTTACAACGCTGATTCTTTGTACTTGAATCAAAATGCTGTTAATATGACATCATGGAAAAAGTCGCACCGTTGTGGCGCAGTTTTATAACGGAATTTACAAAGTTTCCGAACATCAAAATGAGAGCCTCAGGTTTTTTCAAAGTGCTCCGCACCCTTGTATATGCCGTATGTTACGAGGGGCAGTCGGAAAGTACGTAGTATGGCATCGTAATTTGTTTATGCTTTGGTAAATATATTTAAGTAATACATGTATGGAAAATAGAATTATATACTCCCATTGGTTGTTGTCCAAAGTCCAGGCGTGCACGTGCCTCGCACGCAAAATGAAGGCATGTTTATATACTGGCGGAAATTTTCTAAAGAATATTGCGCAAAAATCAATACTCAGTGACCTAACTCGAGATCATAGTATGACAAATAAGGGATATTTCTCGGAATTCTTTTTTCTGTAGATGTCTTCTTCGGTCATTTCTTACACGACTAGCATCATTAGATGCCAAAAATATTGATTAATTTATAATTTAGAAGTTGTATCGTTTCGAAAATTAGCATTTTTGTGTGTTTTCTTCCTATTAGTATTGAGATTAAAGTTGATACTGCAGCAAGATTTGTGCCTTCTGAGAATACGTTTTGCATTATTAGTTGTGAACAATGCACACAGAGAATTTCGTCATGCAAATATGTCGTCTAATTTTGCTCAGTTCCTTAAAAAATGAACCTTTATGACGCTAGGTACCCTATTTTCCAGAAGTGGGTGGGGTAACTAACCCCCTCATGTCTTATAAACTATAGAATATTTCTTCAAGATATCTTGTCAGTCATCACTCTAGTAATTGTTTCCAACTCGCAAATCATTCTCATCATTCTATTTGCTGCAGTTCTCAATTCATAAAAACAAAACGATTCCTCCTAGCTAAAATCACCCATACACATGACATGATTTAAACAGTTATCTACCCTTTGTCGTGCTCTGAAAATATTTTGGTTTGTCTTGTTACAAAGCAGGAAAAATGTGCTTGGTATGAAACTAAACACAAAACAGAGAATTCCAAGAGGCGCAGGTATTGTCGTCTCGTTTTTAAGTTATAAGACTTTGCAAATTCAGTCATGTCTTGCAAAATCAATTGCCTATAGAATTTGTTACAAAATGGCGTAAATTAATCTTACTCCATTAAACAGTGTTCATACACTGCTAAATTTAAAAACGATAAACAATTGTCTATTTCATCGAGATTTTACTTTTTCCAGTATACAAACAGCACCCATGGTTACCATAACATTTTTCCTGGCTGCATCATGTCACCTTCATGAAACTCGTGTAAGAACGTAGAAGAAAGACAGATGTTTAAAATGATACCAAACATGCATAGGTTTGTCGATCAGTTACTGAAATAATGGAACTCGCTACGTACTTTCCAACTGCCCCTCGTATTCGACATTTTTAAACAATTTTGCATATTTTTCTCCCTAAATTTTAGAAAATGGATGTGATTTGTTATTTCAAAAGTTTCATTGTATTTGGACGTCAAATATCTTTTGAACTGAACCAGTCCTGGAACTTTCCGACTCATCATTTTGTCTATGCTTTAGGCCTACTGTTATAGTGTCACCACTCCGTTCCCATTTTTATTTTCTTTCTTTCTTTTTTTTCTATAAAATATAAACCAAAACAAAACCTTAAAATGAAAATAAATAAGTGCCAGTCGAATGAATTATCATGCTTGATAACCCCCGCGAAAACGTCCGCTAGTCCGTATTATTTTGTCTGTCTGTCCGTCCGTTAGTCCGTAACATTTTATTTCTTTATTTTAAAGACACATCGACGGAATATCATAAAATTTTGCAGGCATCTTGATATTGATTATTATCATGATGTAGACCAATAAGACATTTGCATGAAGAAATATTACCGCGAAAAAAATATTTTTGACAAAACATGATGACAGAAATCACGGTATCATGTCCGTATATAATGTATACCCCCAGTCGCTGGGGTTTACAGCTCCAAACACCCATCTGTCCATCCATCCAACCATCCATCCATCAATGCATAAAATGATACATAAAATAATATCAATGCATATATGGCATTTTGTTGAATAGGGCGTTAAACAAATAAAACTATCAGTAACATAGCCTACAAACATTCACTCCTTTCGCTATAGTAAGAAGAGTCATTTTCTCCAAAACCCAGTCCTTATCTCATTTCAGTGTCAGAGCCCCTCCCAGAATGGATGGAAGGATGAGTGGGTGGATATGTAGGTGGATGGATTGATAGATGGCAGGCGGGCAGAATGATCGATCGAAAAGGATAGACGAGTGACAGGCAGGCAGGCAGATAACTACACCAGGGTAAGTTGATTTAAAGAAAAGGCCCCGGGTTCCTTTTCGCTAATTGAAGTCCTATTGACGAGAAGGGCCATTTTCGTATTTAGGTACGTGGACAATTCGGACCTTGGCTAATTCGGACCTGATTCGGACCTCAGGTGTGGACAATTCGGACCTTGGCTAATTTGGACCTTGGCTAATTCGGACTTTGACCACTGGTCAGTCCGGACCCCGCAAAATCGAGGTCCGAATTAGCCAATGATTTTTTTTTTTGAAATAGGGTCCGAATTAGCCAAGGTCCGAATCGGATTAAGGTCCGAATTAGCCATTGTCCGAATCGGATTAATGTCCGAATTAGCCAATGTTAGAATCTGTTTGGGGTCCGAATTGACCACATGTGAAACAGAAATAAGGTCCGAATCAGTCAATGATTGAATCGATTCAAGATGGAAGGAATTATGGACAATTCGGACCTTGGATAATTCGGCCCTGCGAATGTTTCTAAATCATACTATAATTTGAGCAACGTTTGTCTGTTTGTTTGTTTGTTTGTTCCCCTTCTCCTCCCAGGTCCTTGGGCCGATCTTCACCAAACTTAGAGGGAAGGTGGAGGGCGGAACCGGATATTAGCTTGAGAGGTTCATTTTTTGAAAGGTTAAGGTCATCGAGGTCAAAGGTCAAATTTATGTGTTTTTTTTTTCTGTTTGTTCCCCTACTTCTCCCAGGTCCTTGGGCCGATCTTCACCAAACTTGGTGGGAAGGTTGAGGGCGGCCCCGGATATTAGCTCGAGGGGTTCATTTTTTTAAAGGTCAAGATCATCGAGGTCAAAGGTCAAATTTCTGTATCTCTGCCGATTTGCATGAAACTTGGTCCGATTTGCATGAAACTTGGTGAGTGTATACAAGTTGATCACTGATTAAGATTTATGGGTCCAATTGGGTCAAAGGTCATCGAGGTCAATCATCATACTATAATTTGAGCAACGTTTTTCTGTTTGTTCGTTTGTGTGTTTGTTCCCCTACTCCTCCCAGGTCCTTGGGCCGATCTTCACCAAACTTGGAGGGAAGGTGGAGGGCCGCCCCGAGGTCAAAGGTCAAATTTATGTTGTTTTTTCTTGTGTTTGTTCCCCTACTTCTCCCAGGTCCTTGGGCGGATCTTCACCAAACTTGGTGCGAAGGTTGAGGGCGGCCCCGGATTTGGCTCGAGGGGTTCATTTTTTAAAGGTCAAGGACATCGAGGTCAAAGGTCAAATTTCTGTATCTCGGCAGTCCTTGGTCCGATTTGCATGAAACTTGGTGAGTGTATACAGGTTGATCCCTGATTAAGATTTATGGGTCCAATTGGGTCAAAGGTCATCGAGGTCAAAGGTCAAATTTATGTTGTTTTTTCTGTTTGTTCCTCCTAGGTCCTTGGGCCGATCTTCACCAAACTTGGTGGGAAGGTTGAGGGCGGCCCACGATATTAGCTCGAGGGGCTCATTTTTTAAAGGTCAAGGACATCGAGGTCAAAGGTCAAATTTCTGTATCTCGGCAATCCTTGGTCCGATTTGCATGAAACTAGGTGAGTGTATACAGGTTGATCCCTGATTAAGATTTATGGGTCCAATTGGGTCAAAGGTCATCGAGGTCAAAGATCAAATTTATGGGATTTTTTCTGTTTGTTCCTCCCAGGTCCTTGGGCCGATCTTCACCAAACTTGGAGGGAAGGTGGAGGGCGGCCCCGGATATTAGCTTGAGGGATTCATTTTATGAAAGGTCAAGGTCATCGAGGTCAAAGGTCATTTTTTTCTGTTTGTTCCCCTACTTCTCCCAGGTCCTTGGGCCGATCTTCACCAAACTTGGTAGGAATTTGTAGGGCGGCCCCGGATATTAGCTTGAGGGGTTCATGTTTTAAAGGTCAAGGTCATCGAGGTCAAAGGTCAAATTTCTGTATCTCGGCAGTCCTTCGTCCGATTTGGATGAAACTTGGTGAGTGTATACAAGTTGATCCCTGATGTGTCTTATTTGTCTTCATCGACGCAATCATCTTACTGCTACGTCGAGACTGGTAAAATTTACTAGTTCTTATAAATCTTTTAAATCTTGAAACTATCGGTGGATTGTCTTTGAAATCTTAAATCGGTCAGTAAATCGTCTTACAGGTGCCTTTAAATACTTCAATATGACGATGATTTGTTTTAAAAACTAGCCTCTAAAATCTTAAAACTGTCGGTGAATTGTCTTAAATCTTAAATCCTCCAAAATTTTAATATTACGGTGAATTGTCTTCAAATTGTCTTTCAAAATTCAAATCTGGTGATTAAATATGATAAAATAGTCTTTAAAAAGTTAAATTTGCCGATGGACTGTCTTTAAAATTTCTATCAAATCTTAATTTTATCTGTCCGTGAATCGTCTTTAAATTGCTTTCAACTTTTTCATGTTTTTATGTGCCGATAAATTGCCTTAGAAACCTAAATCTGTCGTTAAATTGTCCTTAATATTTTGTCGGTGAAAACGTGATTAAACTGTCTTAGTGTATGATCGCCAATCAAGATCATCAGTTACAAGTCATTAACTTTGAATAAAAGTGTCGGTGAATTGTCTTCAGAAGTGTCGGTGAATTGTCTCAATTACCGTGTCGGTGAGTTGTCTTGTCGGTGAGTTGTCTTGTTCCCGTCAATTCGGACCCGAAAATATTCGGCCCTAGTCAATTCGGACCTCGGCCACTGGCTAACTCGGACCCCGACCACTGGTCAATTCGGACCCTTTTTTATCGGTCATTTCGGACCTCAAAAAGAAAAATTCTTTGGTCAATTCGGACCTTTTCCATTGGACAATTCGGACCTTTTCCATTGGTCAATTCGGACCTTTTCCATTGGTCAAATCGGACCTTTTCCATTTGTCAACTCGGTCATTTACACTGTGTATTTTCCATAAAGAAAACTGCGTTCACTTTAAAACGAGCCGTCCTAACATCAATCCATGAACCGTTCGTACAATCTGCTGTCTCGTTTTGATAGAATATTTATTGCTTTCACGGTTGTTATAAGCAGGCTTTACTGATTTCTTGTTGTGTTGTATGAAGGTCTCGCATTTCGTCAGAGGATCGTGAACTACAAAACACAAAGTACACGAAAGAAACAGATTGGCTGCTTGAGATTACATGCAAAGCTTATTCACTACTGACTGACTGACCGTCTGATCACTGGTTAACCGCTCAGAAGGTCGGAGCGTGCCCAGGAAAAGTGGTAAAAGTCAGACCATCCACACATATAAGCCCTACTTTACATGCGTACGTGGTTATATTTTCAAACGCATTTTGGGTGTCATGACATCGTAATGTTGAATAAAAGTCTTAAAAATGGGAGGCAACGTCCCGATATGGCCATAGCTGTTGACTGGGGAGCTAAACCACAAATCAATCACTCACTCAATTAATCAATCATCAAATCAAAGTATTTCCCTTGCGAATACAGCATGAAATCATAGCATGGGCACTACAATAAATTTTTATTTTAATGATTTGAAGACACAAGCAAATCATTTCCAAGCATTGGCTGATTCGGACCTTATTTCTGTTTCACATAATACATGTTGTCAATTCGGACCCTAAACAGATTCTGACACTGGCTAATTCGGACCTCAATCTCATTTGGACCTTGGCTAATTCGGACCTTATTTCAAACAAATAATTGGCTAATTCGGACCTCAATTTTGCAGGGTCCGAATTGACCATTGGTCGAGGTCCGAATTAGCCAAGGTCCGAATTAGCCAGGGTCCGAATTGTCCACAGCTGAGGTCCGAATCAAGTCCGAATTAGCCAAGGTCCGAATAAGCCAAGGTCCAAATTGTCCACGTACCGATGGAAGGATTGCCCATTACTCATGCCATTATTTCATGTAGGATTCGCGGGGTGAAATACTTTGTTTTGTTGATTGATTGATTGATTGATTGATTGATTGATTTGTGGCTTAGCATCCCAGTCAACAGCTATGGTCATGTCGGGACGTTGCCTTGTAAACACAAGGGCTTAATTACATGTATGGATGGTTTGACTTTGTGTTTTGTAGAACTTTCACGATCCTCCGGTGTATGACATTAGTCAGCGCGCAAACCGCAATTTTACCTTATGAAAGGCGAGACCGTCAAGAATGGCTCGTTTTTTTTTTTGTTTTGTTTTTTATCTGAACGCAGTTTTCTTTATGGAAAATACATAATGCGAAGGTCCGAATTGACCAATGGAAAAGGTCCGAATTGACCAAAGGAAAAGGTCCGTATTGACCCATGGAAAAGGTCTGAATTGACCAAAGAATTTTTATTTCTGAGGTCCAAATTGACCAATAAAAAAGGGCCCGAATTGACCAGTGGTCGAGGTCCGAATTGACCAGTTTATCGAGGTCCGAATTGACTAGGGCCGAATTTTTAGGGTCCGAATTGACTAGGGCCGAATTAGCCAAGGTCCAAATTGTCCATAATTCCGGTCTCGGATATTGGTCCCGGCTTTTATTTCTTTCCCGGAAACAGTACGCTTGCATGGCGTCGAAATGGCTGCGGGACCGATCGCAGAAAGAAATCAAGGTTTCTATGGCACCAATGCTTATTTGATTACATAATCAGACACGAGTCACTCTTTTTACTTTATTTTTTATATGTGCTGACATATGGGTCATTTTCTTTACCTAATCAAAGATACAACCGAAAAACTTCAACAGTCTTTGTGATCGATTTTCGTGTGAAACATAAATTCGATCATGATATTGAAACTTACCTGTGTTTTTCAGATGCCACTGTGTATGTCGGAGGTCTGGATGACAAGGTGTCAGAAGCAATATTATGGGAGCTGTTCTTACAGGCGGGGCCTGTCGGTAAGTGTTCTTCAGAATCAGAATAGTTTACTTGTGAAACGTCAAACTGACAATGGCTGAGGCTATCCGCACGACGGTCGTGCCGATAAGCGGCGTTATCCGCACGACGGTCGTGCCGATAAGCGGCGTTATCGGCCCGACCGTCGTGCGGATAGCCAATGCTACAGGTATTGGCTATCGGCACGACGGGAGTATAAGATTTTCTAACAAGCTTACGCATGCATTAAACTATTTATTTGTCATTTAATAAATTAATTATGTGTTTAGCTATTGAAATACATTTATTAATTATGAATAAAAAAGTAGTTTGATTTAATCAATCCAGCTAATGTAAACTGAATCACAGTAGATTTTTAACAGCGGAGAAAAATATAACCATTGCAAATTTTCTTTGTGTTACTGAAATGTTTCCATACTCGATTGTTCAAATCAAAGGCTGTTATTTCTTTTGGATTACCACATTAATTACACTTATTTACGCATACACTTGACTAATTTTTACAGGTAAATTTTCAGGTAAGCCAATTTCAGCAAAATAACAATTTTGTTAATAATAAAAAAGTAAAAAATTCTGCATGTATAATATTCTGCTTCAGTTTTGAAGCCAGTGTAATATATTTTTCAACTTAAAATGTATCCATTTCTAAACATTTTTAACATTTGGATATCGATTTCCCTGTCGTGCGGATAACGCCGCTTATCCGCACGACAGTCGTGCCGATAAGCAGCGTTATCGGCACGACCGTCGTGCGGATAGCCAGTGTCACTGACAATACCACACCAGGGGGGGATGGGGCTTGACCAGAGGGGATTAGTCCCGAGCTCTCACAAGAGAAGTAAATTTAGACACACAATCATCTGACAATTCAGCAGAGGAGATCAGAGAATCAGGGAGTCCATTCCAATCTCTGATAGTCTGGGGGAAAAAACTGTGTAAAAAGGCATTTGTACTTGCTGAAGGTATCTGAAATGCCAAGGAGTGTTGATTCCTACAACGCCTTCAGGATGATGTTCAGGATTCTTATGATGGTTGGTCCAGTTTTCATGGTACTAATAATTCATAGGCAACATCAGGATGATAGAAACAGGTCAGATCGTAAATCGATACTGAATGATACATAATAGGCAGTGGCTAGGGATACAGTACCGTATCTTTAGCCTGTGGGCTAGGGATACGGTACCGTATCCCTAGCCTGGCGGCTAGAGATACGGTACCGTATCTGTAGCCTATATATCGGAAATGGCTAAAGGTTCGGTAAGATCAAAAATCGATAATATAATATTTTCAGGTGAGTTTTAAGATGAAGCATTGCAAGTTTCCTAATGAATCATAAAAATAAACATTTACAGGTGTCTTACTTTTCTCACAGTTTCGTGGTTGGGCAAGCTCTACACATGCACAATCTTAACAGTAGCAGCGTTAATTGTTTTTAAATGCTTGGGAAATTATGCATATATATAACAACTAAAAAACGTACGAGACAAATGCGGTTTGCATGATTTCCAAACATATTTTTGGAGTATCAGTTTGGCTAGTCTTGGTCATTAGATCTGGTATAAAAATGTTATATTTCGATTGCATTTATTACTTGATTTTAATGGAAAATCGCTTGTAAACTTTTAAATAAAAAGCTCCTTAGATAAAGGAACATACATGTATCTCAATCATTTCGACGCAAAAAGAAAGAAAAAATCGATCGACATCTTACGTTAAACAGTAGCCAAACAGTAATTGCCAAAGTATCACAACAAGACAACATTATTTCCAATTTAAAATAAGCGCATAAAGTACAATCACGAGAACAAGAAAACGTGTAAACCAAGCGTAAAATTATATCATAAATCACGGTAGGGTTCTTTGATGGACCATTTTTTCAACTGCAAATTCTATTTTAGAAAACGCAAGTCTTAGAAAATGTCAAATTATTTTGTTTTAAATTTTTAAGTAAATGCACTGATGTGGAGAGCCGCAATTCAAATTCACGCCGTGTCTTTATCTGCAGTGTTTTGATAAAGACATGTTTTGCATATATAGATAGATTCTCTCACTCCTGTCCCTCGAGACTTGAAGTTCTTGTCGCCGTGAATACACCTGAATGTAACCTCACAGTATTTTAGTCTTTCACTCAACTTATATGAAATATGCACTTGCGCCTTTTCTACACTTCTATCTCTCTTATAAAACTGAACGCTTTCGGCATTCTGATAGCGATCACAAGCACTTTCAAATGCTTGAAAGTTTTCAACTTTTTGTCCGATGTGAAGTATACGAGCCATTCTGACGGTATGAATCAAGATTTGCATGCATGTTTTAAAATTGTACTGCTATTGAATTGAAGGCTTAATTGTTTTATATTGCAGTTACTTAATTAACCATAACATAAGTTAAAAGCATTCGCCGAATAATATTGGCAAATTAAACAATGCCAATGTCTTACTTCAGGGATTTAGCGGTAGGACAAAATAAATCAACAGTCACTTCATAAGTACTGTTTTGTTTGTTGTTGTTCGCACATTGAGGCGCGGACATCGTATTGATGGCTAAGCAACTAATTGAGGCTAATATTGTTTTGTTATTTTACATCCTTTGATGTTGGTAAAATGATTGTAGATAATGGTGATATTGCACAAACACACACTCAAATATATAACAGTTGAAAATTTCGTTACACAGGGTTAGAAATAAAATTGAAATCTCAACTTTATACATTAACATTGTTTTGTTTTTTTAAGTCTGTGTTTCCGTACCTTTAGCCATTTAGGATACTTGCAATGATTCAACTCACCTGAAAATATTTTATTATCGATTTTTAATCTTTACCGTACCTTTAGCCATTTCCGACATATAGGCTACAGATACGGTACCGTATCACTAGCCGTCAGGCTAGGGATACGGTACCGTATCCCTAGCCCACAGGCTAAAGATACGGTACCGTATCCCAAGCCACTGCCTACATAATAATCCTTAGCATTTTATGTCCTGCTTACCTTTTCATGACAAAGGTAAATAAATCAAGCAATAAACTAGATATTTTCATTCAGTTCTATACATGTGTTTCATGGCTGCAATTTTTAAAAAAACAATGTGAGATTATTTTACAGTTTTTGGGCAACGTCACCATGAAAAATGCAAAGTCAGAAAATTTCATAAAAAAAATCTGATATATTGCTTTATTCATTCACCTTTCAAATGACACCAAAATTATGAAAATATGTTGACCAGAAGAGATTGAATTATTTTTTCTTGTAAATGTGAAAATACGTTGAAATCTATGGAGTTTGCGACGTTTTGGACATTAATTTGGCACGTCACTGTATACTATACGGACATGTTATCCTGATGAACAGATACAGATTTTTTTTTTTTTTTTTTTTTTTTTTTTGTTGTTGTTGTTGTTTTTAGCTCACCTGAGCCGTTAGGCTCACAAGGTGAGCTTATAGGATGGCCATGATCCGGCGTCCGTCCGTCCGTCGTCCGTCCGTCCACAATTTCAAAGATCTTCTTCTCTGAAACCGCTTGGCCAACCAAAGCCAAATTTTATATTAAGCATCTATAGGAAGGGGGAACCAATGTGTATATAAGAAATCCAGGTCACATGACCAAGATGGCCGCCATGCCCATATATGGTAAAAACCCTTCAAAAATCTTCTTCTCCAGAACCGGTGGACTGATTTCAACGAAACTTGGCATGAAGCATTGATGGCTCAAGCACTACAATGTGTATATAAATCATGACCCTGTGATGACCTTGACTTATTTTACGGCAAGGTCAACATAGGTCGCCAATGCATTTGAATGGGGAAAACTTTTAAAATGTCATTGAAAGTCATTTAAAGTGAAAGTCTTGCAGGAAATGGGCAGTAGGACTGAATATTAATGATTCTGAAAAAAATTGGACCCCAGGGGCTCATATGCCCCCACCCCGGGGCAATATACATGTATATTACCATAATATTCAAACATCATCTCCTCTGAAACCCCTGGGCCAATCAAAGCCAAATTTTATGTGAAGCATCAATAGGAAGGGGTAATCAATGTGTATATAAATAATTCAGGTCACATGACCAAGATGGCCGCCATGCCCATATATGGTAAAAACCCTTCAAAAATTTTCTTCTCCAGAACGGGTGGATGGATTTCAAAGAAACTTGGCATGAAGCATCGATGGCTCAAGCACTACAATGTGTATATAAATCATGACCCTGTGATGACCTTGACTTATTTTACGGCAAGGTCAACATAGGTTGCAATGCATTTGAATGGGGAAAACTTTTAAAATGTCATTGAAAGTCATTTAAAGTGAAAGTCTTGCAGGAAATGGGCAGTAGGACTGAATATTAATGATTCTGAAAAAAATTGGACCCCAGGGGCTTATATGCCCCCACCCCGGGGCAATATACATGTATATTACCATAATATTCAAACATCATCTCCTCTGAAACCGCTTGGCCAATCAAAGCCAAATTTTATGTGAAGCATCAATAGGAAGGGGTAATCAATGTGTATATAAATAATCCAGGTCACATGACCAAGATGGCCGCGATGCCCATATATGGTAAAAACCCTTCAAAAATCTCTTCTCCAGAACAGGTGGATCGATTTCAAAGAAACTTGACATGAAGCATCGATGGCTGAAGTACTACAATGTGCATATAAATCATGACCCTGTGATGACCTTGACCTTTTTTTACGGCAAGGTCAACATAGGTCGCCAATGCATTTGAATAGGGAAAACTTTTAAAATGTCATTTAAAGTGAAAGTCTTGCAGGAAATGGGCAGTAGGACTGAATATTAATGATTCTGAAAAAAATTGGACCCCAGGGGCTCATCTGCCCCCACCCCGGGGCAATATACATGTATATTACCATAATATTCAAACATCTTCTCCTCTGAAACCGCTTGGGGAATCAAAGCCAAATTGTATGTGAAGCATCTATGGAATGGGGGAATTAATGTATATATAAATTATCTAGTTCACATAACCAAGATGGCTGCCATGCCCATATATGGTAAAAACCCTTCAAAAATCTTCTTCTCCGAATTTTGAGGACCGATTTCAAAGAAACTTGGTATGAAGCACCAATGGCTGAAGTACTACAATGTATATATAAATCATGACCCTGTGGTGACCTTGACCTATTTTACGACAAGGTCAACATAGGTCGCCAATGCATTGGAATGGGGAAAACTTTTAAAAAGTCATTTGAGGTGAAAATCTTGCAGGAAATGGGTAGTAGGACTAAATATTAATGATTCTGAAAAAAAAATGGACCGAAGGGCTCATACGAGTATGTCCACACCCCGGGGCAATATACATGTATATTACCATAATATTCAAACATCTTTTCCTCTAAAACCACTTGGCCAATTGAAGCCAAATTTTATATGAAGCATCTATAGGATGGGGGAACCAATGTGTATATTAATAATCTTAAGTCACATGACCAAGATGGCCACCATGCCCATATATGGTAAAAACCCTTCAAATATCTTCTTCTCTGAAACCAATAGATTGATTTTAATGAAACTTGGCGTGAAGCATCCATGGACAGAATATTGATTATTCTGAAAAAAGAAAACGGCCCAAGGGCTTCATCTGCCCCTGCACTGGGGTTAAATACCATAATATTCAAACATGTTTATTGGTATATGCAGCAGACTCAGGTGAGCGTTTACAGGACCATTGGTCCTCTGGTTGTTATTGTTTTTATGATTATTACAGATCCCAGCTTTAATTAATTCTACCCAGAACAGCCAAAGCTGAACTTGAATATTTGCAGTGAATGTTAATAATCACTTGTGCAGGGTTTGAAAATGCTGCTTACATTGTTTCAGTGAATGTTCACATGCCGAAAGATCGGGTTACACAGGCTCACCAGGGTTATGGCTTTGTTGAGTTTATGGGGGAGGAAGACGCCGACTATGCCATCAGAATTATGAATATGATCAAAATGTACGGCAAACCAATCAGAGTCAATAAGGTGAGAAAGGTGCTTCAAGAAGCCATCAAACTTTGATGAGAATTTTTTTTGAGTAATTTAAGTTTCTCAAAATTTCGCACTCTTTTGGGAGTGTTTAAGGATGTTCGCTGCTAACATTTGACATTTGGAACTTCCGTTTTTTCTTTTCTCGAATATCTCGTAAACGGTTGCAGATATTTTCCTAATATTTTATATTTGGATACATATTGACAATATGCATCAAATGAGCCATGAAAATTGTCAATCTAAGAAACTTCATTTTTTCACCCCATTTTCTGCAACTTTTCAGAAAATTTTAGTTGTCAGTAAAATTAAGGGGGTAGGGTAGATTAAACTTGAATATTACACATCTTCAAATAAATTGCACTAGTTCGATGTTTATTTTAGCAGCAGTGTATGTGTACATGGTCTTCTAAGTCATTCTTTGTGTCTTTGGTGCGCTGGTTTTAAAATTTAAGGTGGTTTTATGAAATGGGCTTTTAGAAACAAAACAGACAAAAAAGGCCGAAAATGGTGATTTTCAAGTTGTTGGTTCTCTCTTATATGCTCACTACCCTATATATTTCTTTCTTTTATTCGAACAATATTACCAAGTTCTATGTTGTGTGAAAATACAAGAAAAAGTTTGAATCAACAAAAATGGGTTTGGTACATTTCAAAATATTGATTTTTTCCGACTTTTCAAGTATGGGGGTAGGGTTAGAAAAGGAATCGTAAAATTTTGTCATCCACTCCAAGTTGCAAATTTTTCTATGCTTTTGGTCCAAAATTGTCTGCGCTACGTAAATATTATGACTTTTGAAAGCATTCTAGGTGTATTTTTGTTCAAGACAGGTATGTTTCAAAGAATTATAAATTAAATTAATTTTACCAAATTTAAAACATGGTGCTCAGAGGTCTCATTCAGAGGCCTGTAGCTTAAAAAAATGCGCACTACCCTATATTTATTTTGTTTTCAAATGTCTTGTGTTGTATTTTGGAATCAAAAAAGAGTGGTTAGAAAAAAAGTTTGAATACTTTTTCATAGGCATCGAACATCCTTAAATAAATGTTTTTGCTTTATTTTTTCAACAGAAAAAAGATCTTTGCTCTTTGAAATCGTACAAAAATGCATCTATACTTTATATCAGATATAAAAGTATTTCATTTGCCCATACTGTCTATAGAAGTAAAAGCTTAATAAAAGAGCTGTTGTATGGGAAAACCAACAATCTGCATAGGCGAAAACAAAGGCGCAGATCAGCTTCGCAGTAACTGCGAAGCTGATCAGCGCCTTTGTTTTCGCTACACGGATAGTACAATTCCTCTACTTTCTAAATCCAAAATTTCTAGCCTCTAGCCATCTTCTGTGACTGTACAGCTCGGTTTGTGTCGGACCTGGTCGGAACCCAAATTGTTGGTTTTCTCACGCACAGGCTCAAAATATACTTATACATACCATACTGAGAAAATTAACCAAAATGTTCAATATTTACAGAGTAAGAAAACATCTGTAAAGGGCCAGTTTCGTATAAATGATTACTCGAACTTTAGATTTTTAATTCAAGAGTTCTTTCTTCTTCTCTAGGCATCAGCAAACCAAAGAAATCTGGATATTGGAGCCAACATATTTATAGGGAACTTAGACCCGGAGGTGGATGAGAAATTACTATACGACACATTTAGTGCTTTTGGTGTCATATTACAGACCCCCAAGGTAAATATGGCTTGATTTTCTCTCCCTTTTTCCTTTCATTTCTTACATGCTTTCTTGAAGGATGTTCATGAATTTTGTTTCGAAATGCAAATACTTGGGGTTAAACAAGTAGTATGCTGGATATTGTCAAAGGGATACAACCCTTTCAAAACCTTAATTCATGCTTCCTGCTTTTACTGTACCTTATATATGAGCCACTGCATGGGAAAACCAACAATCTGCATAGGCGAAAACAAAGGCGCAGATCAGCTTCGCAGTAACTGCGAAGCTGATCAGCCCCTTTGTGTTCGTTACACAGATAGTACAATTCCTATACTTTTAAAATCCAAAATTTCCAGCCTCTAACTATCTTCTGTGACTGTACAGCCCGGTTTGTGTCAGACCTGGTCAGAACCCAAATTGTTGTTTTCTGACGCACGGGGTAACTCATAAGTAGAAAGCAGGAAGGTTTTCAGAATATTCTGCATTTTTAAAAGGGTGTTACATGTATACATGTATCATGATTTTCCTAGTGCTTCTGTATTTGAGCCACCTCGTGGGAAAACCAACAATGTGGTTTCCAAACAGGTCTGACACAAATCAGGCTGCACAGTCACAGAAGCAGGCTGGAAGCTTAAAATTTCAGATTTAAAAAGAAGAGGAAGTATACTATCCGTGCAGCGAAAACAAAGGCGCTGATCAGCTTCGCGGTTACTGCGAAGCTGATCTGCGTCTTTGTTTTCGCAATGCAGATTGTTGGTTTTCCCATGAGGCGGCTCATTTTGTGTGAAGCGATTTTTACTAACATTTAATATTTAAAAATGATTCATAATATTTTATAAATTATGCAAATCATGTCCCAGGGGCCCAAATGGGCCAGGCCCAATAGACATCATTATCTACCATACACATAGAGTAGAAAAAACATGAACAGATCTTCTCTTAAACTACATTGGCAAAAGCCTGTATCATTAGTATAAAGCAATGTTTGGTAGAACCAAGCATAAATCCTGCCAATCATGCCCTAGGGATCGGTATAGGTTACACCCATGGCTCAGTTTCTCCCACAGTAAAAGGGTCCATATCAGGTGATATATTACAGGACAATGGTCCTCTGGTGATTTTGAGAACTTTTTGTACCTTTATTTAATATTGCAGATACATGTAATTTTATTATTGATAATTGCAGATAATGAGGGACCCCGACACAGGCAATTCTAAAGGATATGCTTTTATAAACTTTGCTAGTTTTGATGCGGCTGACGCCTCTATAGAGGCTATGAACGGACAATATTTGTGCAATAGACCTATCAGTATATCATTCGCGTTCAAGAAAGATTCCAAAGGAGAAAGGCATGGATCAGCCGCAGGTAGGTTCATCAGTGATGTGACCTTTTCTGCCCTAAAAAAGTATAAGCCTCTCTAGGAGACATCCCATCTTGGGCTATTCTTCTGTTTGCGTTCAGGAACTTCGGACATCGAAAAATGGAATGAAGAAATATGAAAATCATTCATGAAACCCCTTGAAACAAGGTGAACTGAAGCAAATAATAATGATGATCTGGTTCATTTGTCAGAAATGGGATAAATTATATTAACTGTGCAGTAGCAGTAGATCTGACTGTGTGTGTCATTGGATGGATTTTGACCAAACTTGCCTACACCAGGAGACAAATTTATTTTTGTTTTGTTGACTGGGATGTTGAAGCACAATACAAAAATACTGTAACTCAATTTATTTTGCTGAATTTTGAAAGGGACGTTAAACTGAATAAAAATATATATCTATATTTTTTTCAGAATATTTGATTTCACAGATTGCGGAACTTGCCTGTATACAAAGATATAAAGTGTTTTAAAAATAGACATTTTCTCGATATTTTATCACACAAAAATAAATTGCTTGTTTCTATGTTACAGAGAGAATGATGGCTGCCAAGAACCCACTGTCCCTGACTGACAGACCACACCAGTTGTTTGCCGACGCCCCTCCCCCCACACAGCCGGCGCCACCCTCAGGGACCGCAGCACCGCCCCCTCCCCCTCCAATGGGATTACAGCAGCCAATCCCAGGTCAACAACCAGTGGTGCCTGGTTCCATGCCGACGTCCGGTAAGGGATTGAAAAGTTTAATTTTAGAATAAGCTGGGTAATTTTTCATATTGGATTTTGTTTGGATGGTGGTCATTAGATCACTCAATAGTTAATTTATCATTATGGCATAGATTTTTGCCTTTGGCGTTACAATGTTGATATCTATTAGATCAGCTGGCTAACCTGCACTCCGAAACAAACAATTTTAGAATTTGAGTCGCTAATTCTACAATAGCCTCCCCTGATCTATTTAAAAACATCTTTGAAATTTTACACAGATAAAAATTTTATGATTCTGCGTACTTTAACAAGAATATTTATAATTTGTTAATATGCGAGAAAAGATCTAACCATAATTTATAATTACACAGCTTTTATAATCTCTGCTGTTTTGCTGAATTTTCATTTTCGACCAAGGACTCTATATATCCCATTTGTGTCGGTTTGGAGAGGTTTAACGGAGCACCGATAGAAATATTCCATCTAGATATCCATATTTAAATGTTTCATTTTGGATGTACATTGTTGTATACCTGTGTCATTGGAAATGAAATCATGTTTTACGGCTCCACTAATTTGTTGTTGCCTTAGAAGAAATTTTCTGACCCTACATATTACAGGGTTCCCACGGGCACTGGAAAACATGGAAAATGGCTAAAAATAATTCCATGCATGGAAAAATCATGGAATTTGAAAAATGATGAAATATCATGGAAAAATCATGGAATTTTGTTATGAAATGCCAGTTTGGATGTCTTTGGGATTCATTTTTTTCCTCGCTCGCTTCGCTCGCTCGATAAGTATTGATAAATAAAGTTCTGTTTTTATGCCCCCAACTTTGAAAAAGTTGGAAGGGCATATTGCTTTCGGCTTGTCTGTCTGTCTGTCTGTCTGTCTGTCTGTGTGTGTGTGTGTGCGTGTGTACGTCTGTTAACTTTTGAATGGTGAATGTTAGGGATTTGAAATTTCATGTGTGTATTCCTCATGAAAAAATAGTTGACCCGTATTTTTTTCTTGTCTGAGTTATGCCCCTTTTCTGAGTTATTTCCCTTTGAAAACAAAATTTGAAAATCTTGTGTGCAAGATATCTTGAAAAGTATTTAAGCTAGAGCCTTCATATTTGGTATACTGGTTGGGGCTGATGAGTAGATGACCTGATCAAGTTTTGAGAACTTTCCGTCAAATTTTGACAAAAATACGGAATTTTGAAATTTTGATTGATTTTTCCACTTTTCGGTGAAATTTGAAACTTTTGAACGGTGAATGCTAGGGTTTTGAAATTTCATATACAGATTCCTCATGAAAAAATAGTTGACCTGTATTTTTTTTCATGTCCAAGTTATGCCCCTTTTCTGAGTTATTTCCCTTTGTAAACAAAATTTGAAAATCTTGTGTGCAAGATATCTCGAAAAGTATTTAAGCTAGAGCCTTCATATTTGGTATACTGGTTAGGGCTGATGAGTAGATGACCTGATCAACTTTTGAGAACTTTCCGTCAAATTTTGACAAAAATACGGAATTTTGAAATTTTGATTGATTTTTCCACTTTTCGGTGAAATTTGAAACTTTTGAACGGTGAATGCTAGGGTTTTGAAATTTCATATACAAATTCCTCATGAAAAAATAGTTGACCCGTATTTTTTTTCTTGTCTGGGTTATGCCCCTTTTCTGAGTCATTTCCCTTTGAAAACAAAATTTGAAAATCTTGTGTGCAAGATATCTCGAAAAGTATTTAAGCTAGAGCCTTCATATTTGGTATACTGGTTGGGGCTGATGAGTAGATGACCTGATCAACTTTTGAGAACTTTCCGTCCAATTTTGACAAAAATACGGAATTTTGAAATTTTGATTGATTTTTCCACTTTTCGGTGAAATTTGAAACTTTTGAATGGTGAATGCTAGGGTTTTGAAATTTCATATACAGATTCCTCATAGAAAAATAGTTGACCCATATTTTTTTCATGTCCAAGTTATGCCCCTTTTATGAGTTATGTCCCTTTGAAAAAAAAAATTGAAAATATTGTGTGAAAGATATCTGAAAAAGTATTTAAGCTAGAGCCTTCATATTTAATATACTGGTTGGGGCTGATGAGTAGATGACCTGATCAACTTTTGAGAACTTTCCGTCAAATTTTGACAAAAATACGGAATTTTGAAATTTTGATTTTTCCACTTTTCGGTGAAATTTGAAACTTTTGAACGGTGAATGTTAGGGTTTTGAAATTTCATATACAAATTCCTCATGAAAAAATAGTTGACCTGTATTTTTTTCATGTTCAAGTTATGCGCCTTTTTGGAGTTATGCCCCTTTTAAAACAAAATTTGAAAATCTTGTGTGCAAGATATCTGAAAAAGTATTTAAGCTAGAGCCTTCATATTTGGTATACTGGTTGGGGCTGAGAAGAAGATTACCTGATTAATTTTTCAGGACTTTCCGTCAAATTTTGACAAAATAACTCCATTTTGAAATTTTTACTCCATTTCTAACTTGTATGCAAAAAGCTTACATTCTGTTTCTGGATCGAGGTCAAAAACACAGGCAACCGAACAGCTTCTTTAGGAAATTAAATTTCACATCATTCAAATGAAATAAATGAATCATACAGGTTTAGGGACAAGCATACAGTTGGGGGCATAGTGTTTTACAAACACGCATTTCTAGTTTCAAAAGGGCATTCAAACTTATTTGTCTTCATCAGAAAACAATATAATACCTTGGAGTAAGTTACTTTTGCAATATAATTATCTGTTCTTGCCTTTTGAAAAGTGTTATATGACAAAAAAATAAATAAATGAACAGAAAAATTAATCCTGGAAATTCGACTGCGATCATGGAATTATCATGGAAAAGTCATGGAATTTTATTTTATACTTTACGTGGGAACCCTGATATTAGGATATATGTTGCAGAGGCAGTTCTTACATGTGCACACAATGTGTATGTTTGGGAAAAATAACAAAATTTTCAATTTTTACAGCTTTAGGAAAATCTCCTAAACTATGTGGGCATGTTTTTGTAATGTTTATTTTTATCCCTTTCAGGTGCCGCATCAACAGCAGGAACTATGCCTCCTCCGATTCCTCCCCCCATGGGAGCCCCAGTTCCTCCTCCGACCTCAGTGGGGCCCCCACCGATGATGCCTCCGCCTGTACCTCCTTCAGGGATCCCAGGTAAGTGCCCCCCAACCCCATTCCTTTTGAAATAAATGAGCCGCCTCATGGGAAAACCAGCAACAGGTTTCCGAACAGGTCCAACACAAACCGACCTGTACAGTTACAGAAAAGAGCTAATAGCTTGAAATTTTGGATTTAAGTAGAAGAGGAACTGTAGTATCCGAGTAGCGAAAACAAAGGCGCTGATCAGCTTCGCAGTTACTGCGAAGCTGATCTGCGCCTTTGTTTTTGCCTAAGCAGATTGTTGGTTTTCTCATGTGGTGGCTCAAATGGCATCATGTCCATTATTGATATCAACCAGAGGGCAAAATTTTGCTGATTCTGCCCATTGGGGCCTAAAGAAATAGATGGGCTGCTTGTGTCTCCAGGCAAAGCTTATACGCAATTGACTGGCAGCCTGATAACTGGTTAACCGCTCAGGTCTGAGCCTGCCCAGTAAAAGTGGTCTCAAGTCAAACCGTCCATGCATAAAAGCCCTTTTGGTTTACTTGGATGGTTATTTTTCAAGCACATTTTGACATCCTAATGTTGGGTAAAAGTCCCATAAAATGGAGGCAACGTTCTGACATGACCATAGCTTTTGACTGGGATGTTAAGTATCAATTCAAACAACCATTTTGATGCCCCTTATGTTTTAGAAGATGAATGTTACCGTAAAACATTTTTGTCACCATCAGGAAAACATGTCCGTGTACTGTATAACCCCTTGAACCCCACATTTATATAGTAAAACTGGGGTATGCAGGGGTATACCTATTTTTCTTATTTTTATTCCAAAACATAGATTGTGGGTACTCGTTAGAACCGCCTCGGTGAGGCGGTTCTAACATGTACCCAAAATCTATGTTTTGAGCAAAAATAAGAAAAATAGCAAAAAAAAAAAAACAAAAAAAAAACACAAAATCTACTGAAAATTTTCATTTTTTACAACTTTAAAAATCTCTGTATATTGCATGGGCATGTTTTCGTAATGACTTTAATGTTTAGGGATGGCAGGATTAGAATTTCAGAAATTGGACTTGCTTTTCTGTTTCAGGAGGTATGCCCCCGCCCCCTATGCCTCCCCCCATGGGAGGGCCGCCTGGACAACCTGGGGGCCCACCCCCCAGACCAGGTAATAACTTAATAATAATAATTATTATTATTATGATATTGGGCTTTCGCATGAGAAAACCAACAATTTGGGTTCTGATCACTTATGACACAGATCAGACTGAACAGCCACAGAAAATAAAAATTTCGGATTTCAGAAGAAAAACTATTCTATCCGAGTAGCGAAAACAAAGGCACAGATCAGCTGTGCGGTTACTGCACAGCTGATCTGTGCCTTGCTTTTCACATATGCATGTTGTTGGTTTTATTATGCTGCGGCTCAATTAAAATAATTATTTTACTCTGGCATTATACAATACTGTAAATTCGGAAATGTTTACGAGAATGTATCTTAATTTTTGCTAATATTCACAAATTTGCTGCCTTGAGAATTCAAAGTTCTTGCTAATAAAGAGTTACTGTAAGCTTTATAGACTGTATGAGTACTCGCTCGCACATTAAAAGTTGCGTGAAAATTTCCATAATTACGAAGCAGACCAAGTTTGGTAATTCTTAAGTGTGCCATTGCGTGACAAAACCAACAATTTGAGTTTCTGACCAGGTTCGACTAGGGCTGAGTATCGCCCACTAAAACCGCATCGCGATATATCGCGGTACGGGAAATGCATATCGCAATGCGTATTGAATATATCGTACAAACAGGAAAGTCAATTTTCAATTTCTTATCGAAGCCAAAATTTGTTGCACTAGAATGGGAATCAATTTTACAACATTTGTAGTACATCTATGACTGATATTATTGTAAACAACATGCAAAATTTTTATGCGACGTCAGGTTGTTTTAAAGTGCCGAAATAGATGTATGTTCCAAAAATAACCACATGATTGACAGCTCAACAGGGGAGGCAAATACGCACATGTATTGGACTGGTTTCACGCTAATTACCTGTAAAAATTCGATAGCAGGACCGATTGTAAATACACAGTCTGTGGTTGTACTCGTTTGGATTATTTTGGGTGTTAGTATAAAACCCGGACTATGTTACGATATACCGGAATCCTTGTATGGGCATACCGGTATACCATACCGCGAGCACCGTACCGCAGTTTACCGATATATCGGTATATCGTTACACCCCTAGGTCCGACACAAACCGGCCTGTACAGTCACAGAAGCAGGCTAGAAACTTGAAATTTCGGATTTAAGAAGAAAAGGGATTGTGCTGTATAGCGAAAACAAAGGCGCTGATCAGCTTCGCAGTTACCGCAAAGCTGGTCTGCGCCTTTGTTTTCGCATATGCAAATTGTTGGTTTTCTCATGCAGTGGCCCTAAGTGCAATGGGCCGCATAAAATCTTGCGAACAACTGAGAGTTCCAACTTTTGAAAATCACATAATTTGGATATGTTCATCTGTTTTTATTCAGACAATTTATCATCAAACAGGGTTATCGGCAATAGCAGGTTGTGATTGCACCTGCTTATAGCAGATTGCGATATAGGAGTCCAAATTTTAATAGAAGTTTCTTTGATCGGGACTGACAAAATTGTGTGTAAAATTGAATGTCATTTAAAGGGAAAATCTTACAGGAAATAGGCAATCACACTAATATTTATGATTTTATAAAAAAATTAACTCCAGGGGTTTATCTGTGCTGCCCCTGCCAAGGGGTAATATACGTCTATATTATCATAATGTTCCAACATATACTCTGAAACCGCTTGTCCAATCAAAGCCAAATTTTATATGAAACATCTCTAGGGAAAGGGAACCAATGTGTATATAGAATCCAGGTCACATGACCCAGATGGTCACCATGCCCATATATGGTAAAAACCCTTTAAAAATCTTTTTTCACCGGCCTCGGTAGCTCAGTAGGTAGAGTGTCAGCTCCGAGATCCGAAGGTACCCGGTTCGATCCTGGGCCGTGACATACCAAAGTCGTTAACAATGGTACTAGTTGCTCCCCGCTTGGCACTCGGATTTTCTGGGTAGGGCTAGGACTGGTCGCACCGGTGTCAGTATAATGTGACTGGAGATGGTATCAGGTAAAAGTGTCTGGGATCTGATACCACAGCGAGGCAGCACTATAAAAGTGAGCATTGAGCTCCCTGTCTCAACCAGACACCGTCGTGATATGACAGATAATGTTGAAAGCGACGTTAAACCCGAACAAACAAACAAAAATCTTCTTCTCCATTATGGCATGGTCAACATAGGTTGCCGATTATGGGGAAATCTGTTAAATGTCGTTTAAAGGGAAAATCTTGCAGGAAATGGGCGATAGGACTGAATATTTATGATTCTGAAAAAAAATGGACCCCAGGGGTGAGGGGTTCATCCTCCCTAACTGTGGGGCAATATACATGTATATTACCATACTATTCAAACATCTTTCAATCAAAGCCAAATTTCATATGAAGCATTTATTGGAAGGGGGAACCAGTCTGCCTATAAAAAAAATCAAGGTCACATGACCAAGATGGCTGCCATGCCCATATATGGAAAATCCCCAACTACTTTTTAGCTCACCTGAGCCGAAGGCTCACAAGGTGAGCTAATAGGATAGCCATGATCCGGCGTCCGGCGTCCGTCGTCGTCCACAATTTCAAAGATCTTCTTCTCTGAAACCGCTTGGCCGATCTAGTTGAAATTTTATGTGGAGCCTCCTTGGGTAGTGGCATTTCAAGTTTGATCGCGAAATCCAGGTCACTTGACCAAGATGGCCGCCACGCCCATATATGGTAAAAACCCTTCAAAAATCTTCTTCTCCAGAACCGGTGGGCCGTTTTCCACGAAACTTGGCATGTAGCATCGGGGACTTCAGCCCATCATAGTTTGATAAAATGATGACCCTTGGATGACCTTGACCTATTTTACGGCAAGGTCAAATTTGGAAACATAGGCTTTTACATAGGAAAAAGTGAAAACTATGGATTTTTTGAAAACTATTGCAGCCTGAGGCCTGAAAAGTGGTAGATGCAAACAACTAATGGAGTAGATGAAGGTATGTGATTAATATAGGTCAAGGTCATCTCTTGACCTTGGCCAGTCTGTTGTCCATACACACTTTTCAAAGATCTTCTTCTCTGAAACTGCTTGGCCAATCAAAGTGAAATTTTATTTGGAGCATTCATGGGTAGGGGAGACAAAAGTTTGATTGCGAAATCCAGGTCACATGACCAAGATGGCCGCCATGCCCATATATGGTAAAAGCCACTCAAAAATCTTCTTCTCCAGAACCGGTGGGTCGATTTCCACGAAATTTGGTATGTAGCATTGGAGACCTCAGCCCATCATAGTTTGATAAAATGATGACCCTTGGATGACCTTGACATATTTTACGGCAAGGTCAAATTGGAAACATAGGCTTTTACATAGGAAGAAGTGAAAACTATGGATTTTTTTAAAACTATTGCAGCCCGAGGCCTGAAAAGTGGTAGATGCAAACAACTAATGGAGTAGATGAAGGTATGTGATTAATATAGGTCAAGGTCATCTCTTGACCTTGGCCAGTCTGTTGTCCATACACGCTTTTCAAAGATCTTCTCTGAAACTGCTTGGCCAATCAAAATGAAATTTTATGTGGAGCATCCATGGGTAGGGGAGACGAAAGTTTGATCGCAAAATCCAGGTCACATGACCAAGAAGGCCGCCACGCCCATATATGGTAAAAACCACTCAAAAATCTTCTTCTCCAGAACCGGTGGGTCGATTTCCACGAAACTTGGTATGTAGCATCGAGGACCTCAGCCCATCATAATTTGATAAAATGATGACCCTTGGATGACCTTGACCTATTTTACGGCAAGGTCAAATTTGGAAACATAGGCTTTTACATAGGAAAAAGTGAAAACTACGGATTTTTTGAAAACTATTGCAGCCTGAGGCCTGAAAAGTGGTAGATGCAAACAACTAATGAAGTAGATGAAAATATGTGATTAATATTGGTGAAGGTCATCTCTTGACCTTAGCCAGTCTGTTGTCCATACACACTTTTCAAAGATCTTCTTCTCTGAAACTGCTTGGCCAATCAAAGTGAAATTTTATGTTGAGCGTCCATGGGTAGGGGGAACGCAAGTGCGATCACGAAATTCGGGTCACATGACCAAGATGGCCGCCATGCCCAACTATGGTAAAAACCACTCAAAAATCTTCTTCTCCAGAACCGGCTGGCCAATTTACGTGAAACTTGGTATGTAGCATTTGGGACTCCAGCCCATCATAGTTTGTTGAAATGATACCCTAGGATGACCTTGACCTATTTTACGGCAAGGTCAATTTTGGAAACATAGGCTTTTACATGGGAAAAGGCGAAAACAATGGATATTTTGGAAACTGTTGCAGCCTGAGACCTGAAAGTTGCTAGATGCAGACAACTGATGGAGTCAATGAAGGTAAGTAATTAATGAAGGCCAAGGTCATTTGTTGACCTTGACCCAAGGTCATTTAAATATCAAAATTGAAATTATGGTTTGCTCAGAAATCACTGGGTGCAGCCTGAGACCTGAAACTTTGCAGATGCAGACACCTTGTGAAGTCAATAAAGGTGTGTCAGTATTCAAGGTCATTTCATGATGACTTAATACTCCAAGATCAGGCTTCAGGTGAGCGTTCTCAGGACCAATGGTCCTCTGGTCTTTTGTCCAGTGACTGTACTTGTTGAATCTCAGGTGAGCGATTGTTGCCCTTTGGGCTACCTGTTTATTGAAACCATGTACTTCTGTTGCAGGTATGATGCCCCCTGGGCCCCCTCCTGGCTCCATGCCTCCACCCCCCTTTGGAGGCCCCGGTATGGGACCCCCGGGCCCTATGCCCCCACAGCAACAGGGTGGGCCACCCCCACCCCCGGGGATGAGACCACCCCCACCTGGATGGAGAGGACCACCACCCAGAGGACCACCTCCTTATGGTGAGTAATGAACAAAAGCCCGAGATGATTTTTCTTTCTACATCAGGATAATATCAGATGATAATCCTAAAGCTAAATGACGGGTCCACTTGAAAAAAAAAAACACTATGTGGGTTTTCGACCACATCCGACGCAAGCCGAGAAAAAAGTTAGAACATTGTAATTTCGGATTGAAGAAGAAGAGGGATTGTACTATTTGTGTAGCGAAAACAAAGGTGCTGATCATCTGTGCAGTTTCTTCACAGCTGATCTGCGTCTTTGTTTTTGCATATTCAGATGGTTTTCTGGTGTGGTGGCTTAAGTTAGTCAGGGATGAAATGACAACAGAAAGCATAAAAAAAATAAATGAATAAAAAATGAATTTTAACAAAAATAATAATAAACAAGTACAACATAGAAGCAGACAGAATAAACAAAAAGCATTTCAAATGAAAATTTTCGACTCTATTAGATGAGAAATACTTCATATATTTCATAGAACTGTTATCATGTTACATGTATTTTCCGTTTCAGGTATGAGAGGTCCCCCGCCCCCAGGAATGCGACCTCCACCCCCGGGCGGGTATGGTCCAATGAGGGGGCCACCTCCACGTGGTATGAGACCCCCACCCCCCGGAATGCGGGGCCCACCGCCAAGACAGCAAGGGGGCTATGATGACTACAACTACTGAGAGGGTTCAGAGTACTTTAGCCGCAAGCCAAGAAAACCAGTCTGAGTGGTTCCTGAACAGGTCTTTCACAAATTGGCCTGTACAGTCACAGAAGAAAGCTAGAAGCTTGAAATTTTGGATTTAAGTAGAAGAGGAATTGTACTGTCCGTTTAGCGAAAACAAAGGTTCTGATCAGCTGTGCAGGTACTGCACAGCGGAACTGTGTCTTTGTTTTCGCAAAGGCAAACTCCTGTTTTCACTTGTAACAATGAAAATAACTGAAATCAGTTAAAATTACAGAAAGCAATTGAAAATGGTGTTGGAAAACACTGAGTAGACTATAATTATTAAATAAAATTTACAGCCGCCGCATGAGAAAACCAACAATCTGTCTCCGACCAGGTCCGACACAAATATGGCTATACAGCCACAGAAGTAGGCTAGGATGATGAAATTTCAGATGCATCATACAATCTATGGAACGAAAACAAAAGCACTGATCAGCTGTGTAGTTACTGCACAGCTGATCTGCGTCTTTGTTTTCGCATATGCAGATTGTTGGTTTTCTGGTGTGGCGGCTCAAATGAGATTGTGGTGAATACAGTGGTAGAGCCGCCTCATGAGAAAACCAACAATTTGCGTAGGCAAAAACAAAGACGCAGATCAGCTTCGCGGTAGCCGCGAAGCTGATCAGCGCCTTTGTTTTCGCTACTAGGAAAGTACAATCCCTCTTCTTAAATCCGAAATTTCAAGCTTCTAGCTGTCTTCTGCGGCTGTACAGGCCGGTTTGTGTCGGACCTGTTCAAAAGCTACATTTTTGGTTTTCCCATGAGGTGGCTCAAATGGACCACCGTCTGTCTCAGTAATGAATATCATCACTAAAAAAATTACCGGTAGACTAAGTTTAATAAGATCTGAATGAATCGTCCCAGTCAACAATGTTTTAGTCATTTCAGGACAGAGCGACTACTTTAAGGATAGTAGTACTGTTGGTAATAAATTTGTCTTGCTGAAGGACATAGCTTGTCACAAATGGGGGTTCGAACCCAGGACCTCATGATGCGGATTCTGATGCTCTACCACAAGACCTATTATTAGAAAGAAACAAGTGTGACTTGAGGGCGTGTGAATTGCATGATGTGAGGTATGATGGCCAATGAAGTACCCCGTCATAACATGTTGATCCATAACAAACTTTTATTTTTCATCATCATACATGTACCATAGTTTCAGTTTAACTGAAGCATAAAATTGCCACACTGTAAATAAACATAACATCATATTTTTCTTTGCCTTGTCTTTTTCTGAAACCTCACTAAAACGTCTTGTCACACATTTGAGCCACCTCATGAGAAAACGAACAATCTGCAGATGCGAAAACAAAGGCGCAGATCAGCTTCGCAGTAAATGCAAAGCTGATCAGCGCCTTTGTTTCCACTACACGGATAGTACAATTCCTCTACTTTATAAATCCAAAATTTCCAGTCTCTAGCCATCTTCTGTGCTTGTATAGCCCGATTTGTGTCGGACCTGTTCGGAAACCACATTGTTGGTTTTCTCATGAGACGGCTCATTTGTCATTTAAGGCCTCGTCACACATAAGGGACAATCTCTCAACATAGACTTGTGTTTAATTGCAAAAAATAGATTGCATTCACCATTTTTGCATTATTGGCTGGTTTCCTGCTGACGAAAATCAATATTGGAAAAACAGGTAACCAGAACCCCCTCAGGGGGGTTCGTGGTCACCTGTATTTCAAATATCGATTTTTTAAAGCTGGGAACCAGTGGATAATGCAAAAATGGTGAATTGCTGTACGTCACGGTCAACAGCCATGGTCATGTAGGGACAATAGCTGTTGATAGGGACGTAAAGCAATTGATTAAACAATAAAAAAAAAATTTCGCAATAAAACACAAGACTGCTCAATTCTAAGTCAAGGGATTTTCGCTTACGTGTGACGAGGCCTATGAAAACAAAGAACTAAATGCTGATTTATGGTATAGCCATTGGCACATGAACCATGAGAGGATCTGTCTTTCGGCTTAAAATCTCATCCAAAAGATTGCAAAAGCCCAGGTTACAACTCGTGTCTCTTATTGTCCCCCGCCTTTTCAAAGAAATGCGGAGGGACATAGTTTTTGGCTTTCCGTCATTCCGTCCGTCCGTCCGTCTGTCCTTCCGTCCCCCTATAGGAGTATGTACCTTGTGTGCGCAACTCCTCCTACAGCTTTATTCCGATTCTTTTGAAATTTTACAGATGTCATGACCATGCTTTAAAGATATGCATGTGGTTTGGATATAATCCTCAGATTAATTTTTCACACTTTTTTTGCAATTTGAACTTAGTCATTTTTCGGGTTTTTTGACAATGAAAGTGAATGGACAGTGGGTACCTTGTGGGCGCAACTCCTCCTACAGTTTTATTCAGATTCTTTTGAAACTTTACAGATGTCTTGACCATGCTTTGAAGATATGCATGTGATTTGGATATAATCCTCAGATTAATTTTTCACACTTTTTTTATGCCCCCAACTTCGAAGAAGTTGAGGGGGCAGTTGAGGGGGCATATTGGTTTGGGTCTGTCCGTGCAGTGCAGTGAGTGAGTGCGTGCGTGCGTGCAGTCAGTCTGTGATGCGTGAGCACTCGGTCAGGAACCGTTAGAGCTAGGATCTTGAAATTTGGTATGTAGTTTGTATTTGAAAATTAAGAGGACCCGTATTTTTTCTTTCAGGTAAATTCAAGGGGCTAGGGGCCAATTCTGTGAGAGTTATTTCCCTTTTTAATTCTTGATAAAGTGAATAGATAGTGGATACCTTGTGTGCGCAACTCCTACAGTTTTATTCCGATTCTCTTGAAACTACAGATGTTGTGACCATGCTTTGAAGATATGCATGTGGTTTGGATATAATCCTCAGATTAATTTTTGTCACTTTTTTCGCAATTTGAACTTAGCCATTTTTCGGGCATTTTGACAATGAAAGTGAATGGGCAGTGGGTACCTTGTCTGCGCAACTCCTCCTACAGTTTCATGCCAATTCATTTAAAACTTTACATGTATTATGGGCATGGTCTGAAGATATGCATGTGGTTTGGATATAATCCTTGGCTTATTTTTTGTCATTTTTTTCACAATTTGAACTTAGTCTTTTTTTCGGGCATTTTAATGGATGGATAGAGGGTAACTTGTGTGCGCAACTCCTACAATTTAATACCGATACTTTTGAAACTTTGCAGACATTGTGACCATGCTTTGAAGATATGCATGTGGTTGGGATATACTCCTCAGATTAATTTTTGTCACTTTTTTACAGTTTGAACTTAGTCATTTTTTGGACATTTTTACATCTTGAAAGTGGCTAACCAGTTGGGGGCATAGTGTTTCATAAACACATTGTCTAGTTGCAATTTGAACTTAGTCATTTTTCGGGGGTTTTTGACAATGAAAGTTAATGGACAGTGGGTACCTTGTGTGCGCAACTCCTCCTACAGTTTTATTCCGATTCTCTTGAAACTTTACAGATGTTGTGACCATGCTTAGAAGATATGCATGTGGTTTGGATATAATCCTCAGATTAATTTTTGTCACTTTTTTCGCAATTTGAACTTAGCCATTTTTCGGGCATTTTGACAATGAAAGTGAATGGGCGGTGGGTACCTTGTGTGCGCAACTCCTCCTACAGTTTCATGCCAATTTATTTAAAACTTTACATGTATTATGGGCATGGTCTGAAGATATGCATGTGGTTTGGATATAATCCTTGGATTTTTTTTGGTCATTTTTTCACAATTCGAACTTAGTCTTTTTTCGGGCATTTTAATGGATGGATAGAGGCTAATGGTCCATGAGCCAATACCGTAAATTTTGGGGGTCGGTACCATCTGGCCTGAACAAATCCCCTTATGATTTTCATGTAGGACTATGTTTGTAGACTTGTAAAAAATCGGGGGGACTTGCATTGCTGGTAGCTTTAATGGTGAAACGACAGGTTATTTACGATACCCCATAATTTGAAAAAACGTCATTTTAACACAAAAAACGGTAGGGAATAGTCTTCTAGCTATCCATATCCCCCTTTCCTCCCCAAGGGAAATTTTCAATACTATTATTCTCTTAAAGTACATTGAAAAAGCTATCAAATCCTGCTTTCTGCCATCTGAAAGTCGAGGCGTTTGCGTTTTACGCTATGTTTTATTAAATTACTCTAAATATTCAATTTTTGCGTCAATAATGGGGGTACACATAGAAAATTAATAATATCTCAATTGTTATTTATCCTAGACCATTGAACTTGGTCTCATTTTAAAGCTTAGACATATCCCTTTGATCCTATGATAAGTAATGGAAATTATCTCACTTGCATATTCATAAATTTTCATTAAAACATTAAAAAAAAAAAAGTTAAAAATCGATTATCCCATAACAACTAATTTCAGGCCTAAACTATCATTGTGGCTCCTTGTTATTGTATCAATTATTCTATATGACAAATTTGTTGATTCCATTGGCCTAACTGAAAATCATCTCATTTGCATTTTCATGAATATTAATGAAAATGACGAAAATCAGGATTTACAAAGGGAAAATAATTATATTGTCATTTGAAGGGTTTAGTTTGGGTTATAGGATGTAATTTGAACCCTTTGAACAAATGCTCAAGGGTGCCAGTTTGGTCAGAGGATCACCTTTATGCCCATTTGTGTCACCTAAAATCACAGAGTGTTCAACACCACCCCTAATAATTCCGCAGATAGTAAGGTGGTACACCTATATTACCACATGTATCTTGGCTACTGATAGACCTAGAAAGCAGAAATAGATATCAAATGATTGCTTTTGCAATGCTTTATAACTATGTAATAAGATATAATTATCAAACTGACTTCCTGGTGTTCGAATATTAATGAAACTTTATGTATTGGACTAAAATCACAGAAATGGAGAATACCAGCACAGTTGTTTATATCTCAGCAACCAAAAGCTCTAAAGAGCTTGAATTGGTTTCAAATGATTGCTATGACAATGCTCTATAACCATGTAATAAGATATATAAACAAGCTGGCTATCTTAATGCTCAAATATTAAAAAGAACTTCAGATATCAGAGAAAAATAACAGATAAACAAAGGGGAAAAATCAACGAAATTCTGATATCTCAACAACCAAAAACTCCAAAGACTTGAAATTTGTATTAAATTATTGTTATGATAATGTTCTATATTAATGTGAAAAAATACAGAATGATTTTGACCTTCTTGGTGTTCAAATATTGATGAGAACTTTCAATTTTAGAGACAAATCATAGACCAATGTAGGGGGTGTACCTACAGAAACATTTATAGCTCAGCAGCCAAAAGCCATAGAGAGCTGAAGTTTGTAACAAATGATTGCTATGATAACATTCTAAAACGACATCATAAGATACATTAATAGTCAGACTTTTGTGCTGTTCAAATATTGAGTAAACTTTAAATATTAGAGAAAAATCACAGAAAATGAAGGGGGTTTACCTACGGAAACATGTATTTCTCAGGAACCAAAAGTCATAGAGAACAGAAATTGGTATCAAATGATTGCTATGACAAAATTTTTTAATTATACAATTAGATATATCAATAAGTTGACTCTCTTGTAGCGCAAATACTTAAGAGAACTTCAGATATAGGAGAAAAATCACTGGCAAACGAAGGGGTATACAAATAAAACTGCTGATATCTCAGCGACCAAAAGCTCTAGAGAGCTAAAATTAGAATCAAATGATTGTTAGAATTATGTTCTATAATCATAAGATAAGAAACATAATTAATTTGACTTTCTCATTGTTGGAATATAGATGAGAACTTTAAATATTAGATAAAAATCTCAAAAAAAATATAGGGGATATACCAACGGAAACGTATATATCTCAGCAATCAAAAGTCCTAGACAGCTGAAATTGGTATCAAATGATTGCTATAACAATATTCTAGAACCATGTAAAGGGTATATAAATGAAATGTCTTTCTTGTTTCTCGAATACTTAAGAGAACTTAAGCTATAGAAGAAAAAACATTTGCAAATGAAGGGGTATACCAATAAAACTGCTGATATATCAGTGACCAAAAGTTCTAGAGAGCTAAAATTGGTATCAAATGATTGCAAGAATAATGTTCTATAATTATAAGATAAAGAACATAAATAATTTGACTTTCTCATTGTTTGAATATAGATGAAAACTTTAAATATTAGATAAAGATCTCAGAAAAATATATGGGGTATACCAACGGAAACGTATATTTCTCAACAACCAAAAGTCCTAGACAGCTGAAGTTGGTATCAAATGATTGCTATGACAATATTCTATAACCATGTAAAGGGTATATAAACAAAATGTATTTTTTGTTTCTCTAATATTTAAGAGAACTTAAGCTTTAGGAGAAAAAACATTGGCAAACGAAGGGGGTATACCAAGAAAACTGCTAATATATCAGTGACCAAAAGATTTAGAGAGCTTAAATTGGTATCAAATGATTGCTAGAATAACTTTCTTTAATAATGTGATAAAACATAAATAATTTGATTTTCTCATTGATGAAATAGTGATGAGAACTTTAAATATTAGATAAAAGATCTCAGAAAAAATATAGGATGTATACCAACGGAAACGTATATATCTCAATAACCAAAAGTTCTAGAGACTGAAAATGCTATAATATGATTGCTGTGACAATATTCTATAACCAAGTAACAAGTGAATAAACAAGCTGACTTTCTTGTTGCTCAAATATTTAAAAGAAATTAAGATATTTAAGAGAAAAATCACTTGCAAACGAAGGGGGTATACCAATAAACCTGCTAATATCTCATCGACAAAAAGCCCTAGAAAGCTGAAATTGATATCAAATGATTGCTAAATAATGCTTTAAAACCATGGTAAATCACTTAAACAATCTGACTTACTTTTTTGAATATTGATAAAAACTTTAAATATTAGAGAAAAACCACAGAAAAATGGAGGGGGTATACCACCAAAAAACTTAATACGTCAGCAACCAAAAATACAGAGAGCTTAAATTGGTATCAAATGATTGCTATGGTAATGTTTTATAATCATAAGAAATGATTTGTGTAAATTAGACTTCCTTAGTGTTTGAATATTGATGAAAACTTAAAATATTAGATAAAAAATCACAGAAAAATATAGGGGGTATACCAAAGGAAACATATACATCTCAACAACCAAAAGTCCTAGAGAGCTGATATTGGTATCTAATAATTGATATGTCAATATTCTATGACCATGTAAAAGCTATATATAGCAAGCTGACGTTTTTGCTGCTCAAATATTTGAGAAAACTTAAGATATAGGAGAAAAATCACTGGCAAAGAAGGGGGTATATCAATGAAATTGCTGATATCTCAGTTACCAAAGGCTCTACAGAGCTGAAATTGCTATAAAATGATTGCTGTGACAATATTCTATAACCATGCAACAAGTATATAACTAAGCTGACTTTCTTGTTTCTCAGATATTTAAAAGAACTTAAGATATAAGAGAAAAATCACTTGCAAACGAAGGGGTATACCAATAAAACTGCTACTATCTCAATGACAAACAGCTCTAGAAAGCTGAAATTGGTATCAAATAATTGCTAAGATAATGTTCTAAAACCACGTGGTAAGACACACAAACAACCTGACTTACTTTTTTCGAATATTGATAAAAACTATAAATATTAGAGAAAAATCACAGAAAAAAAAGTGGATGGGGTATACCCCCCAAAAATCTTTATAACTCGACAACCAAAAGTTATAGAGAGCTGAAATTGGTATCAAATGATTGCTATGGAATTGTTCTATAATCATAGGATAAGATTTATGAAAAAATAGGCTTTCTTAGTGTTGAATATTGATGAGAACTTAATATATTAGATAAAAATGACAGAAAAATAGAGGGGGTATACCAACAGAAACGTTTATATCTCAGCAGCCAAAAGTCCTAGAGAGCTAAAATTGGTATCAAATGATTGATATGACAATAATTGATAGCCATGTCATATAATAAGACATATGAACAAGCTGACTTTCTTGTTCCAAAAATGAAGAAAACTTAAGATATAAGAGAAAAACACAGAGAAATGAAGGGGGTATACTAGAATAAACTTGAAGATTTTAACCATAAAGCTACCACCTAGAAAGGTCCCCCCGATTTTATCTAATTCTACACATGCCAAAATTGTCAAAAAGTGCGGGGGGATCTGTTCAGGTCAGGTGGTACCGACATCTTAAATAGCTCATGAAACTTTGCAGACATTGTGACCATGCTTTGAAGATATGCATGTGGTTGGGATATACTCCTCAGATTAATTTTTGTCACTTTTTCACAATTTGAACTTAGTCATTTTTTGGACATTTTTACATCTTGAAAGTGGCTTACCAGTTGGGGACATAGTGTTTCATAAACACATTTTCTAGGTGCAATTTGAACTTAGTCATTTTTCGGGGATTTTTGACAATGAAAGTTAATGGACAGTGGGTACCTTGTGTGCGCAACTCCTCCTAGTTTTATTCAGATTCTCTTGAAACTTTACAGATGTCTTGACCATCCTTTGAAGATACGCATGTGGTTTAGATATAATCCTCTGATTAATTTTTATTACTTTTTCACAATTTGAACTTTGTCGTTTTTCAGGTGTTTTTGCACTGAGAAAGTGAATTGGTTCTGATATATGTTATTGTCAGATTATATTTGTGTAATTAAACAATCAAGGCGGGGAACATAAATTCTCTGAATTTGCTTGTTAGAATATGGTTTCACTTGTATAACAGTCTGATTGCATGGACCCCAAAGATAGCATTATAATGAGGTTAACCTGTACCACCACAGAGGCTTCATTTGAAACTTGATTTGTAGGTTTATATTCGTGCATGGTCGTGTTCAGTTATCCTATCCTTACAGTGTCTGGGCAAGCGTCCTGGAGAAAGTTTACTACTACTTTACCAGACAGTTTACGAGTAATGGGTGTTTTAAGTTGTGGGCAAATAATTTTCGTACTGTGATATATCTTTCTGGGACACCATGGCTGTCTTAAAGAAGGGAGGGAAAGGAGTTAAGTATCTAGCTAAACTCGAAATGTGAACCAAACAAATTCAGCAGCTAGCTTAGTCTGAGGATTGGGGCTCCATGAAATCAGTTTAAACCCACCAATAATTTCTTTCTTTTCTTATCAGTCAAATACGGTTGTAATGTGATGTATAACCAGAGGACTAATGGTCCTGTAAACGCTCACCTGAGTCTGCTGCATATACCAATAAACATGTTTGAATATTATGGTATTTAACCTCAGTGCAGGGACAGATGAAGCCCTTAGGCCGATTTCTTTTTTCAGAATAATCAATATTCTGTCCATTTGCCAATTTCTTGCTGGCTTTTCCCGTCAAATGACATTTTAACATTTTTTCCCGTTCAAATGCATCGGCAATCCATGTTGACCTTGCCATAAACTTGGTCAAGGTCATCACAGGGTCATGATTTATATATACATTGTACTACTTTAGCCATGGATGCTTCACACCAAGTTTCATTGAAATCAATCTATTGGTTTTAGAGAAGAAGATATTTGAAGGGTTTTTACCATATATGGGCATGGCGGCCATCTTGGTCATGTGACCTAGATTATTAGCTCACCTGAGCCGAAGGCTCACAAGGTGAGCTAATAGGATGGCCATGATCCGGCGTCCGTCCGTCGTCGTCCGTCGTCGTCCGTCGTCGTCCACAATTTCAAAAATCTTCTTCTCTGAAACCGCTTGGCCGATCTAGTTGAAATTTTATGTGGAGCCTCCTTGGGTAGTGGCATTTCAAGTTTGATCGCGAAATCCAGGTCACATGACCAAGATGGCCGCCACGCCCATATATGTTAAAAACCGCTCAAAAATCTTCTTCTCCAGAACCGGTGGGCCGATTTCCTCTAAACTTGGTATGTAGCATCGGGGACTTAAGCCCATCATAGTTTGACAAAATGATGACCCTTGGATGACCTTGACCTATTTTACGGCAAGGTCAAATTTGGAAACATAGGCTTTTACATGGGAAAAAGTGAAAACTATGGATTTTTTGAAAACTATTGCAGCCTGAGGCCTGAAAAGTGGTAGATGCAAACAACTAATGGAGTAGATGAAGGTATGTGATTAATTTAGGTCAAGGTCATCTCTTGACCTTGGCCAGTCTGTCGTCCATACACACTTTTCAAAGATCTTCTTCTCTGAAATTGCTGGGCCAATCAAAGTGAAATTTTATGTGGAGCATCCATGGGTAGGGGAGACGAAAGTTTGATCGCGAAATCCAGGTCACATGACCAAGATGGCCGCCACGCCCATATATGGTAAAAACCACTCAAAAATCTTCTTCTCCAGAACCGGCAGGCCGATTTTCATGAAATTTGGTATGTAGCATTTGGGACTCCAGCCCATCATAGTTTGATAAAATGATGACCCTAGGATGACCTTGACTTATTTTACGGCAAGGTCAATTTTGGAAACATAGGCTTTTACATGTGAAAAAGAGAAAACTATGGATTTTTTGAAAACTATTGCAGCCTGATGCCTGAAAAGTGGTGGATGCAAACAACTAATGGAGTAGATGAAGGTATATGATTAATTTAGGTCAAGGTCATCTCTTGACCTTGGCCAGTCTGTCGTCCATACACACTTTTCACAGATCTTCTTCTCTGAAACTGCTGGGCCAATCAAAGTGAAATTTTATGTGGAGCATCCATGGGTAGGGGAGACGAAAGTTTGATCGTGAAATCCAGGTCACATGACCAAGATGGCTGCCACGCCCATATATGGTAAAACCACTCAAAAATCTTCTCCAGAACCGGCAGGCCAATTTTCGCGAAAGTTTGTATGTAGCATTTTGGACTCCAGCCCATCATAGTTTGATCAAATGCTGACCATAGGATGACCTTGACCTATTTTGCGGCAAGGTCAATTTTGGAAACATAGGCTTTTTCATGGGAAAAGGCGAAAACAATGGATATTTTGGAAACTGTTGCAGTCTGAGACCTGAAAGTTGCTAGATGCAGACAACTGATGGAGTCAATGAAGGTAAGTAATTAATGATGGCCAAGGTCATTTCTTGACCTTGACCCAAGGTCATTTGAATATCAAAATTAAAATTATAGTTTTCTCAGAAATCACTGGGTTTGGAAACTATTGCAGCCTGAGACCTGAATCTTTGCAGATGCAGACAACTTATGAATTCAATAAAGGTGTGTGAGTATTCAAGGTCAAGGTCATTTCATGATGACTTAATACTCCAGGATCAGGCTTCAGGTGAGCGTTCTCAGGACCATTGGTCCTCTGGTTAATATACACATTGGTTCCCCCTTGTATAGATGCTTCACATAAAATTTGGCTTCAATTGGCCTAGTGGTTTCAGAGGAGAAGATGTTTGAATATTATGGTAATATGCATGTATATTGCCCCAGGGTGTGGGCATATGAGCCCTAATTTCCATTTTTTTTTTTCAGAATCATTAATATTTAGTCCTACTACCCATTTCCTGCAAGATTTTCACCTCAAATGACTTTTTAAAAGTTTTTCCCACTCCAATGCATTGGCGACCTATGTTGACCTTGTCGTAAAATAGGTCAAGGTCACCACAGGGTCATGATTTATATATACATTGTAGTACTTCAGCCCTTGGTGCTTATGCCAAGTTTCTTTGAAATCGGTCCACCAGATTCGGAGAAGATTTTTGAAGGGTTTTTACCATATATGGGCATGGCAGCCATCTTGGTCACGTGAACTAGATAATTTATATACACATTAATTCCCCTATTCCATAGATGCTTCACATAAAATTTGGCTTTGATTCGCCTAGCGGTTTCAGAGGAGATGTTTGAATATTATGGTAATATACATGTATATTGCCCAGGGGTGGGGGCAGATGAGCCATTGGGGTCCAATTTTTTTTCAGAATCATTAATATTCAGTCCTACTGCCCATTTCCTGCAAGACTTTCACTTTAAATGACATTTTAAAAGTTTTCCCTATTCAAATGCATTGGTGACCTATGTTGACCTTGCCGTAAAAAAAGGTCAAGGTCATCACAAGGTCATGATTTATATACACATTGTAGTACTTGAGCCATCGATGCTTCATGCCAAGTTTCTTTGAAATCGACCCACCGGTTCTGGAGAAGAAAATTTTTGAAGGGTTTTTACCATATATGGGCATTGCGGCCATCTTGGTCATGTGACCTGGATTATTTATATACACATTGCTTACCCCTTCCTATTGATGCTTCACATAAAATTTGGCTTTGATTGGCCAAATGGTTTCAGAGGAGATGATGTTTGAATATTATGCTAATATACATGTATATTGCCCCGGGGTGGTGGCATATGAGCCCCTGGGGTCCAATTTTTTTCAGAATCATTAATATTCAGTCTGATTGCCCATTTCCTGCAAGACTTTCACTTAAAATGACTTTAAATGACATTTTAAAAGTTTTCCCCATTCAAATGCATTAACGATCTATGTTGACCTTGCCGTAAAATAGGTCAAGGTCATCACAGGGTCATGATTTATATACACATTGTAGTGCTTGAGCCATCAATGCTTCATGCCAAGTTTTGTTGAAATCAGTCCACCGGTTCTGGAGAAGAAGATTTTTGAAGGGTTTTCACCATATATGGGCATGGCAGCCATCTTGGTCATGTGACCTGGATTTCTTATATACACATTGGTTCCCCCTTCCTATAGATGCTTCATATAAAATTTGGCTTTGGTTGGCCAAGTGATTTCAGAGAAGAAGATCTTTGAAATTGTGGACGGACGATGGACGGACGACGGACGGACGACGGATCATGGCCATCCTATAAGCTCACCTTGTGAGCCTAACGGCTCAGGTGAGCTAATAATATTCATTCATGGTCTCTGTTGTAATAATTGTCACCTTTGTCTTGGCTGATAATAGCTGGGTGGCAGCCTTGTAGGGAAAGAGCTGGTCATCTTGTCATCAGCCTTGTAGGGAAAGAGCTGGTCATCTTGTCATCATCTACCGTAGTCTTCTTGCTATTTTGTGCGATGTTAAAATTTTTGGTGGTGGCCAGGGTCCAATCTAGCCAAGAACTTTAGGGAGAAGTTTCTTTTCTCCCATAGAATATTTTGAGAGGTTTTAACCTTGATTTCAGGTTAACCCATATTACCTGAGGAAAATTTGGCGAAATCAAAGAGTTCTATGCTACCCGAGAGTAAAATGGATTTTGATTATACCATTCATTACAGAAAACATTGAAGTTTATCGTATCACTGGAATTAATTTTCTAAACAAGTCACGTTTAATGAAATTTTGGTGAAAAGTTCATTTTTGAGAATAAAATTGTGAATTTCTGAAATTTCTCTTTGCCTCAAAATTACAATGCCACGTTGATATTTTCTTATCAAACCCACGCCTAACATATTGCCAACATTGTGTTTTTAGTTTTTAATGTGTTTTCATCCAGCCTAAGTTTTTCAGTTTTGGGGAAAATCATGTTTTTTATGACAAAAATCGCGATTTTTTTTAAATTCACCTTAAAAAGTTTTCTGTCTGAAATTTATAGAAAGGCTTTCCAGTAAAACTATATAATAATCATAGACATCATTATTCGGGCGTTTCATTTTATTTGAACTTGCATTTGTATCTTGTTCCAATGAAGCTGGGTACCAGAAATTATAAATGCGGTGTATTTTCAGAAATATATGACATATGAGCGCGTGGCTGTTTTTCTAGACGGAAATGAGGCGTCAAAATGTTTTTTTTTTTTTAACTTAAATATTTGTAAAAGTTAAATAAAATAGTTTCATATGTGTTTGCTAGACTCACAATGTGTTTTTCGGGGTTCAGTTTTGGGGTAAATGATGATTTTAAGAAAACAAAATGCGGATTATTGCAAAATACCATATAAAGTTCTACACACGAAAACTGTCCAATTGTTTTCCAGTTAAATGAAATACTAAGCCAAAGGACTGTCATTCAAGCTTCTGATTTTTGTTAGGTCGACTGCATTTAGTGCAAAGAACTGCAGTAGTCACTGCTCGGTCGTAAGAGTTCCCATGCGCGTGCACGCTCCCGTACGCGTGACCGTCACACTTGCTTTTAGTTTTTTTAGAAGTACATAACTTGATAGCCACTGACCAGAAAACATTCATGCTTGGGCCATATGTACCCTGTAGGTTTCAATTTTAGGCAGCGTGCCCCAGGGTCTATGCACCAGGGTGGTGCTAGCGGTCAAAATCTATATCATCTTAAAATTGTTCTAGAAGTCCAAAAACATGCATTGACAGCCCTATAAGTATTGATACTTTGACCATTGATGCCCGGTAGGGTTGGCTTTCACATCATGGCATCGGTGCCACAAATCCTTGCTTAGGAGGGAGCGAAATGTTAAAATCAAGAACACCATCACACACGACTTTTCTGTGTTAATGTTTCTAGAAGTCTATACATTGACAACCAATTATAAGACAGCATTCATAGTTGTGATGTTTGTACACTATAGAGGTGGGGTTCATTTCATGGCATCGGATTCCTAGGTCCATTTCCAGTTGGGTGGGGCTAGATATATCGCATATATTGACAACAGCTTATCCTACAGCATTCATTCCTTATGTACTTTAGGTTCCAGGACATCGGGCCACTGGGTCCTGGGTCCGAGCCATGGGTCGGCTAGAGGTCACAATCTAGAACACCTTAAAAATTGTTTTCTTTATCTTTCCAAAATAGAAACAGCTTAGAAAGATGGTTGGTCCTTCATCGTTTTACTTTAAAAAATCTGAAACTGATTTATGTGTCATGAGGTTAGTGCTGGGTTGACCTAATTTCCATGGTCCAGTCTTTTGCCTAATATCTTGACACTCAATTATTATATGAGCATACTTCTTTCTGATTATGAGTGAGTTAAGCCATACCTTTGACCCCAAAGTACTTATTGGTCACTGTGACCTAATTTCATTGTTTAGTGATTTTGCTTTATATCTCAGCACTCATTGGGTATATAATTATACTTCTTTCACATTATGAGTGAGTACGACTAGACCGTTGACCCCAAAATACTTATATAAAAAAGGTCCATGTGACCTAATTTCATCGTTCAGTGATTTTATCTTTTATCTTCAGTGATTTTGTCTTAATCTCAGCAATGATTATACTTCTTTCAAAATTATTATGAGTCTGAATTGACCCTTGACCACAAAATACTTATAGATCACTGTGACCTAATTTCTTGGCTCAGTGATTTTGCCTTTAAGCTTCAATGCAAACAGATGTATGAGCATGGTGCTTTGGCTTACATGTCGAGGTGGTCCTGATGTCTGACAAAGCCAGAAGACGAACACACTGTCATGCGACAGCTCTTAAACCTTTGGCAGATAATGACGTCACCGGGCAGTGCCTGTATGAGCCAATGAAAGTTTATAACGAGGATCATATTTTTAGATTTTAGATAAGAGGTACAAGGAAAAGGTGCAATCAGAAATAAGTTCCCACTCCAAAAACCGAGGTGGGAAAAACTAAATTGCTAATTAGGTACTTATACTTAGACTACATATCGTAAGCCGAGTGAGTAGCTATTTCCCAATAGGCGGCCACTCAGTTACCCGAACTTAAATAAAAACATTAAAACGCACATAAGGTTCAAACAGCACAAAAATTTGACCCCAAAGTTCGGTTAACTGAGTGACCGCCTATTTGGAAATAGCAGCTCATTTGGCTTCCGGTATATTTTAAAGTAGAGGTACCTGATTGCCAGTTTAGTTTGCCAGTTTAGTTTTTTTGCCCATCTCGTTTTTTGCATCTATTTTGTATCTGATAGCGGCATTTCCTGATCATGGCCTTCTTTTACCTTACTATACTTGCAACAAATAAAATATAAACGCACGTGGCCTTGCAATTTCAGAGAAGATTCTGTTTTCTTATTCCAAGGCTATGGGAACTAATGACCCCCGTGTATGGCCATTTTTTACCCCGCGGCGTGAATGGACGAATTTATTTAGTGCTCTTCATAACATTACTGAATACAAAGCATATATTTGGTGCTTAGTGGTTTCTGTGGTTTCAGAGAAGATGAATTTTCAAGTATTTCCCACTATGGTAAATAATCAAATCCCTCCGGTGAAGCCTGTATGAACCCAAGGGTAACTGTTCACAGGATTTACAAGGAATATTACTATACATAGCTACAAATTTAATAAAAAAAATACTGGTCCATGTGGTTTTAGAGAAGATTTTTTAATGTTTTGTCTAAGGTTATGCGAGCTAATGACCACCGGGATGTGGCCATTCTCGGCCACGGCATGCTTTGCGAGACTTGTGTCAAGCTCCATGTAACAATGTTGTATACCAAATACAGAAGCTTTGGGTCTTGTGGTTTCAGAGAACATTTTTTCATATATTTCCCATTGTAAGCCTATGACAGGCAATGACGCCCTGGGGCGGAGCCTTTATGGACCACAGGGGCACGGTTGACAGGATTTACAAAGAGGGGTTCTATGCATTGCTACACCAAATACAGAAGCTTTGGGTCTTGTGGTTTCAGAGAACATTTTTCATATATTTCCCATTGTAAGCCTATGGCAGGCAATGACGCCCTGGGGCGGAGCCTTTATGGACCACAGGGGCACGGTTGACAGGATTTATAAAGAGGGGTACTATGCATTGCTACACACAAAAAATATTAAAGCTCTGGGTATTGTGGTTTCGGAGAAAAAGCTTTGTTCATGTTTTCCTTTTGTAAGTCTATTGGAGCTGTCTGTGGCCATGGAAACCAGAATTCCGGCCCTAATGTAACCTTCCCCCATCACTTACCCCAAAATTGAACTATATAAAACACATTGTTAGTCTTGCAAACACCTATCAAACTGTTTTACTTGCAATTGTATAGTTTTCATGCAGAGACATTTATATGGTTGTTTGCAATATTTCGCGATTTTCTGCTAAAATTCATTATTTACCCCAGAATTAAACTCCGGAAACACATTGCCAATTTTGCAAACACCTATAAGACTATTTTAGTTGTCTTTTACAAACATTTTAAGTTTCTTAAATAACTTTCGATGCCTTATTTCCGCCTAGAAATACAGCCATGCACTCGTATGTCATATATTTCTGAAAATACACAACATTGTTAATTTCTGGTACCCAGCTTCATTGGAACTCGATACAAATGCAATTTTAGATAAAATGAAAAGCCCGAATAATGATGTTTATGATTACAATACCATTATACTGGAAAGCGATTTTGTAATTTTCTTAAAGAAACCTTTTTAAGGTGAATTTCAAAAAATCGCGATTTCTGTCATAAAAAACGTGATTTTTTCCAAAAACTGAAACAATTTTGGCTTATGGAAACACATTTAAAACTACGAACACAATGTTGGCAATATTTTGACGTGGGTATAATAAGAAAATATCTATGTGGCATTGATATTTTGAGGCAAAGAGAAATTTCAGAAATTCGCAATTTTATTCTCAAAAATGAACTCTTCACCAAAATATCATTAAACGTGACTTGTTTAGAAAAATAATTCCAGTGATACGATAAACTTCAATGTTTTCTGTAATGAATGGTGTAATCAAAATCCATTTTACTCTCGGGTAGCATAGAATCGAAAATTAAGCGACTTATTGTAGATTTTTTCCTCTAGTATATATTCTATACATGTTCACTTCTCCCTTTCCTTAAAATAGGGAGAAGTTTGTTCATTTAGGGAGACTGTTTCTCCCTAGTCCCCCAGTAGGTTATTCTTTGCATGGTGTCATTTCTTCCCTTCCTGGTGTCTGCATTGGGGTTTTAAATTTGATCTTACCAGGTGTCTGTGTTGGGATTTTAAATTTGTATAGATTCCTGGTACTTGCTATCTTCCTTGTTCATTGTTAATGGTAAACAGCTACGGTTAGTTATCCTGTCTACTGGACAAGCATCCAAGAGACAGTTTACCACTAGTTTAGGGGCAGTTAACCAGTAATTAGTGTACATATTCATGGACAGATGATTTTCATGAAATGATTTGTATCATTAGAAAACCAGCATTTTGCATAGATGAAAACAAAGGTGCCTTTGTTTTCGCTACACTGATATTACAATCCCTCTTCTTAAATCCCATATTTCACGCTTCTAGCCTGCTTCTGTGACATTACAAGCCGGTTTGTGTCAGACCTGTTTATTTTTATTTTTTTTTATTCAGTTTAACGTCCCTTTCAAGATTATTTCAGCTCATATAAGACGGACCAATCAGTAGGTGGGGCGAAAACGGGAGAACCCCGAGAAAAGCCACCTGACACACCCGCAAGCAGAACTTGGCTTGTCTCACATGTGGCAGTAGCGGGGCTTGAACCCACACCGGACACAGCGGTGAGATGATCGAATGGTTAAGTGCGATAATGAAATATCAGCGCTCTTAACCACTCAGCCACGGGGGCCGCCCTCAGACCTGTTTAGAAACCACATTGATATCAATTAATATCCTCTTTCATGGGCACCTATTGCACCATTAAGTGACAGCAAATGCTGCTTTGCAACAAAGGGAATATAATCACAAGAAGCAATAGTTATCTTCCATATTTTATACATTGTTAAACTGAAAAGCCTAAGTTTGCAATAAAGATGACTTGTGAAACTTAACAAGAAAACATAGCAGACATATACTACAGCAGGTACTAACATATTGTAGATAATGAGAACATGGTACAAGTTTTGAACATTAATGATCCACCTCATGAGAAAACCAGCAATGTGGTTTTTTGAACAGGTCCTACACAAACCTGGCTGTACAGCCACAGAAGACAGCTAGAAGCTTGAAATTTCGGATTTTAGCAGAAGAGGGATTGTACTTTCTGAGCAGCGAAAATAAAGGCGCTGATCAGCTTCGCGGTTACCGCGAAGCTGATCTGCGACTTTGTTTTCGCCTTAAGCAAGTTGTTGGTTTTCTCATGAGGCAGCTCAAATGATTAATAAATGGAAAGTGGCTGAGCCCAATAAAGGGAGTACAATCATTTGAGCCGCATCGTGAGAAAACCGGATTTTTGCCTATGCGAAAACAAAGGCGCAGATCAGCTTCGCGGTAACCGCGAAGCTGATCAGCGCCTTTGTTTTCGCTACACGGATAGTACAATTTCTCTTCTTCTCAAATCCGAAATTTCAAGCTTCTAGCTCTTTTCTGAGCTTGTACAGGCCGGTTTGTGTCGGACCTGGTCGGAAACCCCGAAGACCGGTTTTCTCGCGTCGCGGCTCATTTGGTGGAAAAGATTTCTTTTGTTCTTTACAAAAACCTATATTGTGGATGCTTAGTAAGGCGATTTTAATGAGCATGCACAACATGTTTCTGATATATTAAGCGAAATAATCTCTGGTTATCATTAATTTGAATTTGCATTTTGAATTGACAGTCCTGTACCCGTGTTGTCCAAAACTTATAGATCAATGCATAAAGCAGACAACCATATAAAGAGAATATTTGATAATAATTGAGCCGCATCGTGAGAAAAGCGGGTTTTTGCCTATGCGAAAACAAAGGCGCAGATCAGCTTCGCAGTAACTGCGAAGCTGATCAGCGCCTTTGTTTTCGCTACATGGATAGTACAATTTTTCTTCTTCTTAAAACCGAAATTTCAATCTTCTAGACTTTTTCTGAAACTGTACAGGCCGGTTTGTGTCAGACCTGGTCGGAAACCCCGAAGACCGGTTTTCTCGCGTCGCAGCTCAATTAAGGGATAATGTTCTTATTCCTGCATGCACGCAGGTAATCCAGACACAACCAATGCAACTGGGAACAACCAGCACGGATAAAATCAATATAAGACTTTAGGATACAAACTATCTGTCTGGGGTCAACTTTTCACGCATCGTTTCGATCTGTGAAAAGTTGTTCCCAGGCAGGTAAGTTTTACCTATTTTATCCGTGTTAGTTGTTCTGGGACGCAGTAGTTGTCTCTTGATAACCAGTGTGACATAATGTACCGAGATTTTATACATCTAGGTTACCGATGAAAACCACGGTACACTGCATAGTTGTGTTCAGAAAAGCCTGCCAATGTGTCAAAGGGAATAAGATATAAGCCGCGTCATGAGAAAACCAACATTTTGCATATGCGAAAACAAAGGCGCAGATCAGCTTCGCAGTAACTGCGAAGCTGATCAGCACCTTTGTTTTCACAACACGGATAGTGCAATTCTTCTACTTTCTAAATCCAAAATTTCCAGCCTCTAGCCATCTTATGTGCTTGTACATCTCGAGTTTGATTCAGACTTGTTTGGAAACCACTTTGTTGGTTTTCACATGACACTGCTCATGGGACTGTGTGTGATACAGCCTGCTATGCAGGCATATTCAACATGTACTAGCATACACACATCGACTGTAGGTGTAATTCTGTCTCCTGTTAGACAATCAAAAATTATTTGTCCAAATTTGACCTTAGACAGACCAAAGGTCAAGCAAGTCCATGATATAGCAGCATACCAGGCTAAATCTAGATGAAATACAAAGACCAATATTTTTCACTTAAGGATCCAGAATGCCAAATTTTAATGTTTACCATTAGGGGTATGGCCTTTTACTCCAAAAACGTAGGGGCCCAGCCCAAAATTTAGAGGTCATTGGCAACTCAGCCCCTGTAATTGATTTTCTCTGCAAATTATCCATTACACTTTGGCAGCAATGAAGTACCATAACAATGTTTGGTAGCACTGAAGTACCATTATAATCCGAATAGCCTTTCACATGCTTTTAAGTGGACTCATGATCTCTGATGATCTTTGATCTGTCAGAGATCATAACCGAACTATAAATAAACATCGGTTGTCTATTGTCAAACATACATTTTCTGCAACAGATGAGCCATCACATGGGAAAACCAACAATCTGCATAGGCGAAAACAAAGGCGCAGATCAGCTTCGCAGTAACTGCGAAGCTGATTAGCGCCTTTGTTTTCGCTACATGGATAGTACAATTCCTCTTCTACTTATATCCAAAATTTCAAGCATCTAGCACCTTTCTGTGCTTGTGCAGCTCGGTTTGTGTCGGACCTGTTCAGAAACCACATTGTTGGTTTTCCCCACGAGACGGCTCAGATTTGTGGAGTTCACATGTGCTACTATGGCAACGCAAAGTAAGACAGCACCTCTACAATATATTATCACCCTGGATATTTAGGCCTCGAGGTTATAAAACTTTTTTTTTTCATGCTCAACTTAGCTGAGCATGAATGACTGATATTTAACTTGCTCATACATCGTAACATGTGAATAATTACCAGTAACTAACCAAAATTGATAGAAATTTTTCAGGTTTAGGTTTACAAATCTAACCATTCATCCTGCTCATAAATGTTAAAATCAATAATTTGTTGGCATTGTAACATTTTTGAGCAGGATAAAATTCAGTCTAAGCTGTGTTGAGCATGAAAAAAGTTTTATAACCTTGAGCCAGGTTTGAAACCTATACCATCTTTGTAATCACCGGAGTTAACAAAATGTGTGAATTATATCGTTACTAGCATAACAAAACACAATAAGCAGAGTATCGCCACTGATACTGACCTCACCCTTACAAATCATACAACACAGCAAATTATACTTTATACCACCAGCAAATCATACTTGAGCCACCTCGGAGAAAGTCAACAATGTGGTTTCCGAACATGGCCGACACAAGCCGAGTTTGCTAGAGGCTGGAAATATCATATTTAGGAAGAAGAGGAATTGTACTAACCGTGAAGCAAAAACAAAGGGGCTGATCAGCTTCACAGTTACTGCAAAGCTGATCTGCGCCTTTGTTTTCGCACATGCAAAATCTGGTTTTCTCGTGACGAGGCTCAAATGTTCCAGAGTAGTAAATTTAACTGCACTGGAGATAACAATAAGAATCTATAGTTTGTTTCAACAGATGCCAAGCCAATTCGGATTCTCTCCCTTGCATTATAAACTTAGCTCATTTAACTCTTCCTACAAAACGACACGAAAAGAGCACTCGATGAAAATATTGCAGCTAAACTGAAATAGGCACAGTGAGTCAAGATAGCAAGTAAGGCATGAGTGATCTTTCATCAGGACCCTTTACTCGCCTGAAGGCTCATAAGAAGTCCTGATGAAAGGTCAATGAAACTAAGGATTAATTTACAAAACCCTGCACTTGAAGCAAAAATTGGTTGATTATCTATAACTTAAAATCCAGACACAGAGTCTTGGCCATCTAAAACAATCAGACTATCACTGCAGTCTAGTAATGTGGGTACTCTTTTCAGCTTTGTAATTTCTTAAATTTGTACTGTTTTTTTCTTAGATTTTTTTCTTAGGTTTGGATATTTTAATGCACCAGTCATTTGTATCCCCGGCTCCCCTAGGGCCGGGGAATAGCGGGGCTTTTAACTTTTCAATTTTTAAAGCACCGGTAAAAGCCCGGCCCTGCCCGGTCAGATTTGTGGTAAAGTCCCTGCTAAAAGCCCCAGCTCCCCAGAGGATGACAATAATGTGGAACAACATCTGGGAGTTGTTCTGGTGAAATTGAAATATGAGATATGGGTTTGAATTTCTGCACATAAATTACAGGTTCATTTGCAAATTAAATAAAGACCATAAAAGCAATTACATGTAAATTGTAAATGCAACTAATATCTAATTTGAATGAATTTGACTCTGTAATGGAGTGAAATTAAAGCCCTGGCACATCCCTGGCACTGCCGGGACTCATCAGAGGTAAAATCCTGGCACTTTAGCCCCGCTGTGTCCCCGCTATTCCCAGCCCTAGGGGGGCCGGGGATACAAATGAATGGTGCATGACACTGTGAAAATGTTGTCAAAACCTTTTTGCTTTTCTTATGAAATCCCAACAATTTGCTTTCCATTTCTTGCTATTTTTGTGATGCGCTTCCTGGGTTTTAGCTACTTTTGCTATGATCCATTTCTTGCTATTTTTCTTGACTCACTATATCCATTTCAAGATCGATATAGACTTTTTACACATTATTCGATCTACAGTACAGAATTCACAAAACAAACATACATCTGATAAAGGACCCTTGTAAAACTGTTCAAACGTTTTTTAACTTTTTCTTTAATAGACCACAGGCCCCATTCTTGATGCAATGGCTTAAATGACAATTTTTACATAATATCAACAATGTGTACATTTGATTTTAACAAGAAAATTAATAAGCAAGTAACATGGTTTTATAATCATCACAAACAGGCATTTTAAAATCAAACAAGTATATATATAATTCTATCTAATATAAACTGGTCAAAATAAGTTAAGCTCCATGTTAGATTTCCTCCATAGGTATAATGTTAAATTGCCTAAATTTGGGGAAGCGATCAAAACCTATTACCAAACATAAGCTAGAAAACAACATCTTCAGTGTTACTAAACAAAGTTTTAATTTGAAATACAGCTTGTCTTTCGATTGGTGCTTAATTATTCGAGTGTGTCCAGATTTGGCCAATTTCACAATAGGAATAAAACCAACAATTTGCATATGTGAAAACAAAAGCGCAGACCAGCTTTGCTGTAACCGCGAAGCTGATCAGCGCCTTTGTTTTCGCTACACAGATAGTGCAATCCCTCTTCTTCTTGAAATTTCAAGCTTCTAGCTGTCTTCTGTGACTGTACAGCCTGGTTTGTGTCAGACCTGGTCGGAATCCCAAATTGCTGTTTTTCTCATGCACGGGCTCAAATATAATTTAAACCAAAGTTATGACAAATCAAAGTGGAAGGTTTTTCCATTAAATCTAAGAAAATTTTAGCTGTGGCTTAACTTATTTTGGTCAGTTTAGTACAACTTTGTCCTGTATAGAGAGACACCATTAAAACAATACATTTGTTAAAATCACTTCTTTTGACAGCAATATGCCAAATAAACCGGTCCTGGAGTTTAAATCTTTAAAACATAAACAATTCACATGCATTTCAAAGTATTTCATCAGGATAATATGTCCGAGAAATGTATACCCCCTAAAACCCCACTTTTATATAGCAAAAATGGGGTTTGCAGGGGTATACCTATTTTTCTTATTTTTGCTCCAAAACATAGATTGTGAGTAAAACCACCTCAGCAAATATGTTAAAATTATCAAAATTTTTCCAAAATTGCATGGGCGAGTTTTCGTAATGACTGGAAACACAGTTTCCGGAATTTACGTCTTAGCCGGAAGACATAATTTGATCAACATGTTAATTAAGTTTATCTGATGAAGGTCTGCGCTGTAAGGTTAACTGTCTTTATGGTGTATAAAAGACATAATATTTCTGAGACGAATAATGACAAACATTCAACAGGGCAGCATCAAACATGCAGCAGTACACCAGGCCCCTCTTGTTATGTAAGGCGAGAAGCGAGAAAACCGGTCTTCGGTGCTACACAAATCGGCCTGTTCAGTCAAAGAAGCAGGCTACAGGCTTGAAATTTTGGCTATAAGTAGAAGAGGAATTATACTATCCGAGTAGCGAAAAACAAAGGCGCTGATCAGCTGGAAGTGCTTGTTTAGATGTCTCATATGCCTCCAGACCCCCACCCTGCTGGCAAGATAATACCACCTTGTTCTGTTTGCCACAATTCAATACAATGCCACAATAAATAATAATTATAATATACCGTGAATACAAATACTACCATGACATGAAATTTCAGCTTTCAGCCAACAAAAAAATTGAGCCGCCTCATGACAAAACCAACAATCTGCATATGCGAAAACAAAGACGCAGATCAGCTTCGCGGTAACCGCGAAGCTGATCAGCGTCTTTGTTTTCGCTACTCGGATAGTACAATTCCTCTTCTACTTAAATCTGAAATTTCAAGCTTCTAGCCCTTTTCTGTGACTGTGCAGCCTGATTTGTGTCAGACCTGTTCGGAAACCACATTGGTGGTTTTCCCACGAGGCGGCTCAAATATGGAAGCCAAGAGAAGGATAACTCATTTGGAAAGTTACTGTAGAAGTGTGTGTGTTTTTAAACCTGTCTTCGAGCTAATAAAAAAATTTTCATGCTCAACTCAGCTGCACACAAAAATTTTTTAAACTGCTAAAAAAAATGAAATAATAGTCAAACTTGATAAAAATTTCTTTGATCCAACTAATACGAAAAAGTCATGTTAAATTGCCGGCATTTTAACAATTATGAGCAGGCTTTAATTTTAGTCTCAGCAGTGTTGAGCATGAAAAAAGTTTAATAATCTTTAGACAAGGACCGACATGGATATTCCAACTCGAAACTATGATCTAAATGTACCACATTTTGTGGTTCATACAACAATATGACAAAAAGGCATATAAAATGGTATTTTAACAAAGCACTATGAGGGTTCAGTAAGCTACATGAGCCGCGACACGAGAAGACCGGTCTTCGGGGTTTCCGACCAGGTCCGACACAAACCGGCCTGTATAGTCACAAAAGCAGGCTAGAATATTGAAATTCCTGTTTAAGAAGAAGAGGGATCATACTATCCTTGTAGCAAAAACAAAGGTGCTGATTAGCTTCGCAGTTACTGGGACGCTGATCTGCGCCTTTGTTTTCACATAGGCAAAAATCCAGTTTTCTCATGACGGGGAATTAGAAAAGCAAGTGATAAATGATACAAATTAACAACAAAGGGTGCAACATACATATTTGCAGTGGTCTTTTTTTCTTGTCATCGAATTATTGTTTGAAAATGTTGTTTTTCTCTCATATTTGGCATGTCTTACATATGCCCTACACAGCGCTCAAACCCAGACTGGACACAGGGGTTAGTTTAATCAAGCATCAGGAAAACATGTCTGTGAAATATCTACCCTCCTTAAACCTCACGTTTAATTAGTAAAACTGGGTATGCAGGGGTATACTTATTTTTCTTATTTTTGGTCCAAAACATAGATTGTGGGTACTCGATAGAACCGCCTCGCCGAGGCGGTTCTAACGATAGAACCGCCTTGCCGAGGCGGTTCTAACCTGTACCCACAATCTATGTTTTGAGCAAAAAGATTAAAAATATCAGAAATTTTCTGAAGAATTTTTTACAGCTGAAAAAAAATCTCTGTATATTGTATTGGCATTTTCGTAATGGTATTATGTATATTTTACATATGAGCCGCATTGTGAGAAAACCGGATTTTTGCCTATGCGAAAACAAAGGCGCAGATCAGCTTCGCGGTAACCGCGAAGCTGATCAGCGCCTTTGTTTTCGCTACTCGGATAGTACAATTCCTCTTCTACTTATAGCCAAAATTTCAAGCCTCTAGTCTGCTTCTGTGACTGTACAGGCCGGTTTGTGTCGGGCCTGGTCGGAAACCCCAAAGACCGGTTTTCTCGCGTCGCGGCTCATATCATACATCTTGACCACTTTGAACAATAATTAATATGATGCGCCCTCCGATGAACAGATACTGGCCAAATTTGTATTTTTACAATGAAAACTACAACCATTTTCATGTAACCAAGACACAATTCTACTCAAATTTGTCATTTTAGCTTGCTTAATTGAAAATGAAACATCTCTATGCAACAAACTAAAAGAAGTAATGAAATATAACATCTCTTCTGTGAATTTTAACTTGAAAGCGGCCTTAACTATTCTAAGGTACAGACTGCACCTACAAAAAATGACCCGCATTTTTATACACTGATAAAGTAATGCCCTATATCAGTCTATATACCGGTAATGTACTGTAAATTTACTCACTGGGAAATATAGTATGGCAACATACAATGTATCACGTTTATTTCAAGAATAAATAAAACTGGGGCCGTCAGATATCCTTCGAAGCCCATAACAGTATAAATAATAATTGTATCTCCTTTTCTTTTCATTTTATTTATAAACCTTGTTATGTTTTCCTCATTTTTGTTGTTGTATTTTTTTTTCTAGTTCATCCCAAAAAAACTTTAAGACCCCATAAGTGGGGTGTACTGGCCTTTTATAAAATGGTCTCAACTTTTCACAGCATTTGAGCCGCGTCATGAGAAGTATCTGTAGGAGAAAACAAAGATGCAGATCAGCTTTGCCATAACCTTTTTCACTACACTGATGGTACAATTCCTCTACTTTCTAAATAAAAAATTTCCAGCCTCTAGCCATTTTCTGAGACTGCACATACTGGTTTGTGCCGGACATGTTCGGAAACCATATTGTTGGTTTTCTCATGACATGGCTCATTTGTAGTATACAGGAATAAAACTGGAACAGATTCTACAAAAAAAAAAGTTCTAAGAAACACACCAGTTATCCAGAGATGACCAAATCAGATGAAAGACGCATTGGTTTTCTCTGGATAGCTGGAGTGGAAAAGATTGCAATGGAAGAATTATGAATAAAATCAGCAGAACAAAAATTAGTAATTTCTGACTACAAGTACCTATTTTAAAAACACAGCTGTACAGTATATGTTTAAAACAATCTTGCTGCATCTTGAAACAGCTTTCTGAGAGCAGTGACAACAGATGCCAACTTCTGAGTACAATTAAACCAGATTTAATTTTGCGTAGCTTTTTTCTTTATAACTTCACATTTTCCATAGCAGAATGTAGTTGTTTTTAAATGTATAACAAATTCCAAACACGACAAAAGCACCCTCGACTGCCCCTTTATCAGAGAAGGGACAATTTTGGTGGTTAGGTGGAGCACAGCTTTTTGGGCCACCACCAGCAATATGGTGAGTGAATGTGTCTTCGTTGCTCAAAGACACATCTGGCCTCCAGGTTATAAAACTTGTTTCATGCTCGGCTCTGGTGAGACTAAAATTTATCCTGCTCATAAATGTTAAAATGCCAACAATTGTTGGCATTTTAGCATTTATTAGAAGGCCTTGTGTCAGTAGAGATTAAAATCCCCTGACTCCAGACCTTGAAAGCACTAACCATTAGGCTACAAAGAAACTAAATTTAAAGGAAAATCAACCATCTATGTCTCACTGAAATAACTTATTAGCACTTTTCCACAGATCTTCTAAGAAAATGTGAAGCAATATTATTAACAAATTTGTTAACTCACTATAGCTAGTTTCAACAGAGCTTGGAGTTCGTTAAACTCTCAAACTCCATGGTTGTTCGAAACTGGCCATACTTTCTTTACACAGCACATAATATAAGTTTTTCGTAACCAATCATAAACCGCATCACATTACATCTGTTATATTATTTGAGCCTTCGCATGAGAAAACCAACAATCTGCATAGGTGAAAACAAAGCCGCAGATCAGCTTTGCGGTAACTGCGAAGCTGATCAGCGCCTTTGTTTTCGCTACACGGATAGTACAATTCCTCTACATGTACTTTCTAAATCCAAATTTTCCAGCCTCTAACCATCTTCTGTGACTGTACAGCCTGGTTCGTGTCGGACCTGGTCATAAACCCAAATTATTGGTTTTCTCACACACAGGCTCAATTTTGATACCTTCGCGTAGCAAGTTTCAGAGATTCATTTCAGCAGAGCTCGAAAAATTCCTGTTCAAGTACATGTACACTTTTTATGTAATTACATTACTGAAAACAAACGTAACAGACTAACATATATTGCCATTATCAACAAGGACAATTTAGCAAATCTATATTTGCATTTATTACATACATATGAGCCGCCTCATGGGAAAACCAACAATCTACATAGGTGAAAACAAAGACGCAGATCAGCTTCGCGGTAACCGCGAAGCTGATCAGCGCCTCTGTTTTCGCTACTCGGATAGTACAATTCCTCTTCTACTTAACTCCAAAATTTCAAGCTTCTAGCCTGCTTCTGTAGCTGTACAGGCCGGTTTGTGTCAGACCTGTTCGGAAACCACATTGTTAGTTTTACCACGAGGCGGCTCAATTATGTGATGTAATGCTTGCACATTCTCTTTCACTCATAGCTATGTAATGCTTAAAGCATAGTCAAAGATAAATTTAGAATACTATTCAGATGTTATGCTTGCAAGCTTAATAGTAACTTAACGCATGCTTGGCTATTATAGTAAATTTACATTAGTCTTGCTTGGCTCTTAAAATATCCAGATGTAATGCTGGAAAGCTTACTTAATACATACATTAACTTGACACAAGCTTGGCTGAATGTAATGCCTGCAAGCTCACACTGTAGTAACCATAATGCTTGCACATGATCAGCTTAAGTCAATTTTCAAACTTAATGTCCTTTTGCTCCCTTTCTGTCAATATTTAGATGTAATTTGTGCCAAAAAAGTTACACAACCCCTCCTAGGGTCTCAATATCGTGCTGTAATGTTCAACATTTCAACAATAACCCTCAGTTAACGTAGCTGTCAAGCTCCCGAGCCCCAGGTAACCATCAGCTAACTTTACTCCCTAAACTCCGCGAGCTCAGTCAGTGACCATCAGTTAGCTATACGCCCTAAACCCCGCGAGCCCAGTCAGCAATAACCAGACACTAACAAACTATCACATGACGCTGCTAAGTCAATAAAATTACAACACAACAACAGCCTCTACTACGTTATAACGTCTAACAATCACAGCCATTCTAAATATAGTAACGACTCCCGTTGGTTCAATTTGAAAATCCTAGTATAATTCTTCGCCGGGTTTTGTTCAAGTGTCTCTCTCCTTTTTCACCATCATTTCCAGCATGTGGTGCGCGGGCAACGACCCCAGGGGCCCGAGATAGCCGCGGTGCCGTGTCGGTAACGTCGGCAATGTCTCAGTTGGGGACCGGGAAGGAGATTTCACCAGTTTTAAGCCGCCGTTAGTGGCGGCGTGTGGTTTTGCTACAATGTCCATCACGTTAATGCCCAACTGATGCAGTTTGTCTTGTAAGATGATGTTCTCACACCGGAGTTGTTCGTACGCGAGTTCGTAATGCTGTAGTCGTGCCGACAGATCTTGGTTCACCTGCAGGAGTTTACTGACCTGGAAGTAGAAAACATATTCATTGGTTAACCCATAGGAGCCACGACACAAGAAAAACGGTCTTCGGGGTTTCCGACCAGGTCTGACATAAATCAGCCTGTACAGTCACAGAAGCAGGCTAGAAGCTTGAAAAAGAAGAAGGATTAGACTATCTGTGCAGCGAAAACAAAGGCGCTGATCAGCTGTGCAGTTTGCAAATGTGCCTTTGCAAATTGTTGGTTTTCTCATGTGGTGATCATTTTACAATTATTTAACCCACAAATGGACTTTCCCATCGTTAGCATTTGGACAAGTCCATTTTCATTTTTAGGTGAATCAGGAGCGATCTTAAAATTGTATTCGATATTTCGATGAATTTTCTCAAAGCAAACAAAATAGGGGGGGGGGGGGGGGGGGCTATACTGTTTGCATATTTCCCATAAAAAAGATGTCAGGCTTATAATATGACTTGAATAAACTTCATCATGCAAACATTTTCATGCAGTGAATACCCCCTTATTGCCCACCTTCATATAATATATTTAGTTAAACTGGGGTATACAGGGGTATGCTTTTTTTCGTATTTTTGTTCCAAAACATAGATTATGGGTACTCGTTAGAAATGCCTTGCAGAGGCAGATCTAACTTATACCCGTGATCTATGTTTTGAATAATATAATAAGAAAAAATTCACATTTTTTTAACTGAAAGTTCTCAATTTTTCCAGCATTGAAAATCATTGTTTATTGCATGGATGTCTTTATAAGGTGTAATGTATAAAAGGACAAGAAGATTCTGGTAGCAACGTTATTTTGGTCCTAATTTATAAAGCAGTTTTAGGGGTTCAAATATTTCAAGGATATGTAACTGCAAAGCTGATCAGCACCTTTGTTTTCGCAACACGGATAGTACAATTCCTCTACTTTCTAAATCCAAAATTTCCAGCCTCTAGCCATCTTCTGTGACTGTACAGACCGGTTTGTGTCAGGCCTGTTCGGAAACCACAGTGTTGGTTTTCCCACGAGGCGGCTCATTTGATAGAGGATGTTGACCTTTTGTTAAAACAGAGCAGTGTCACAAGACAATACCCATTTCTAACAATGGCACAGCTGATCTGTAGGATCCAGACTGATCATGACCTATGAGCCACAATGCGAAAGAAATGGACTTCGGTGTTTGACACATACCGGTCTGCACTGTCAGAGAAGAAAGCCAGAAACTCGAAATTCCAGATTTAAGAAGAAGAGGAATTGTACTATCCGTGTAGTGAAAAACAAAGGCGCTGATCAGCTGTAAAGTAGTGCACAGCTGATCTGCGCCTTTGTTTTCTCATAATAGGCGAAAATCCGGTTTTCTGATTTGTGCAAGGCCTAGACAGATCTTACTAAGTATCGCTGAAGACAGATTTTCTCACACATAGCTCAAAAATACAACTTAATTCAGCCTCAATGGTGTTTAAAGCTCTATAATCATTGAACAACAAAGCCAAACCTCAAATCACTGTACTTTTCTGTTTCCATTCATAAAAACTGGGTTTACAACCCATTATTATCACCCCCATTTGCCCATTAGTTTTACAGCATTAAACCATTTAAGTTCATGTGACCTGGGGCCCCCACAGGGAGGGATAAGGTTAAAAGACATTTTTTTTTTAAATTGTGGACTTTTTTCTTTAATACAATCTCATCACCACACTAGTTATCTAGGGACAGCCAAAGTGACTGTGAGCGCATATTAATTTAATGAGTAAATATGAGCCTCATTGTGAGAAAACGGGATTTTTGCCTATGCGAAAACAAAGACGCAGATCAGCTTTTTTTTTTGCTTATATCAATTTCAATTTCGGGAAGCACGGTGGTGTAGTGGTACAGCATCGGATTCAGAATAGAGAAGTCCTGTGTTTGATCCCCACTGGCGGCGCCGTGTTGTGTCCTTAAGCAAGCTGACTGCTTCAAAACCAGGAAGTGCTGGCTCCAGAATCAGAAACAGAATAGTTTACTGGTGAAACTTCAAACTGACAATACCACACCAAGGGGATGGGGCTTGACCAGAGGGGATTAATTCCGAGCTCTCACAAGTGAAGTAAATTTAGACACACAATCATCTGACATTTTAAAAAGCACAGGAGATCAGAGAATCAGGGAGTTCATTCCGATGTCTAATCTCTCCATCACCACATGACTGAAAAATTGTTGATTGGGACTTTAAACCTCAATACAAACAAGCAAATCAATTTAAATTTCATCTATGTTTGCTTTCCTCAGACACGTTGGTTGTCTATGGATAACTGGTGTGTCATACATTTTTGATATCTATTCCACAGAGACAATTACAATTCCTTTGAACTCATGGGTTTTACTTGCTTATGCACTTGTCATTTGTAACCAGTCTCCTCATCCCCAGGGGAGGGCGGGGAATAGCTGTGAAAACTAGAAAAAGTGCCTTGAGAGGCACGTATACCCCCGGCTGGTAGCACCCTCCAATACCCCCCCCCCCCGGGCCCACCACCCAGACATGCTTACTGACACTGATACAATGCACCTGCATTCCCGAATAAAAGAGAGCAACCTCAACAAGTATTACTTATAAATTTGTATTTGCAAAAAGCACTGTCTAAAACCATGGAAAGTGGGGGGGGGGGATGTAGTAGAATGACAGATCTATTTTGAAACAGTATACAGAGCTGACTTGTATACTCAATCTAGGACTTGATCACGGACATTGAGGGTCAGGTCCTCGGTCCTAGATGTAAAGTAGAATGTCATTCTTCTATAATATTAAAGTCATTCTTCTATAATATTAAAAAAAAAAAAAAAAAAAAAAAGAAAAAAAAGATGTCCTAGATCTTGACCTCTAACCCCACCCTGGGCACGGACCCTTGAGTCTAATGTCATTAGGAACAAGGCAAACCTTATAGAGTCCCTTTGGTGCATGTACAAATCATTTCTAAACATGGTGGTAAAGAAAAGTACAGAAAATACAATTTTTAAAGAAGTTATAGATTTTGACCTCTAGCCACACCCCCCGCACATGAACCCTAGTGTTTGAACCTTACATGGTACCTATGGTCTAAGTATGAATGCTTTCTGACAAGACTTTGTGGATGTCAAGAAAATAGACTTACAGAAAATTTATCATGGTATTTATCATATTGTAAATAAGTCCTAGATTTTGACCTCTAGCCCCACCCCTGGAGATGGAACCGAGCATGAAATATGAATGGAAACCCTATAGGGTATCTAGGAACTAAATAAGAATACATCCCTATGATTGTTTGTTAAGATATGGACTGAGAGAAGAAACATTAAAATTGTAAATAGCATATTTTAAAGGTGACATAGATTTTGACCTCCAGCCCTACCCCCGGGCATGGGCCCTGGAGTCCGAACTCATGGAAACAAAGCAAACCCTATAGGGTACCTATGGTCCAAATATGAATGGTTTCTGACCATTGGTTCATGAGATATACACCTCTAGAGAAACTTTAACCAAAACTTTGACGTAAATTCCACGAACGTTCCGGAATTACGAACGAAGAAACGAACTAACTAACTAACTAACTAACTAACTAACTAACATACGAACGGACGAACGGAAAAGCGAAAGCTATATACCCGTCGGCATAAATGCCGGGGGTATAATCAGCGGGGCTTTGACCAAAGTATTGCAACGGCAGTGCTGGAGAAACTAGAATTGTCAGAGAATCTGACTATAGCCCCGCTTCTCAGCTTTTTTTTGCAGGGTGAAAAAAACAATGACAGGTAACTATCACAAGCTAGATCTTGTCAATATTGATGCGCATACAAAATTTGGTCTGATTATGTCAATTCGTTCTCAAGATATTGAGCGGAAACGAAATTCTGAGCTCAATAAAGGGCCATAACTCCGTCAAAATTTTGCGAAAAATGACGGGTAACAATCCCAAGCTAGATCTTGTCAATGATGATGTGCATACAAAATTTGGACGGATTCTGTCAATTCGTTCTCAAGATATTGAGCGGAAACGAAATTCTGAAGTCAATCAAGGGCCGTAACTCCGTCAAAATTTTGCGAAAAAATGATGGGTAACAATCCCAAGCTAGATCTTGTCAATGATGACGTGCATACAAAATTTGGTCGGATTCTGTCAATTTGTTCTCAAGATATTGAGCAGAAACGAAATTCTGACGTCAATCAAGGGCCATAACTCCGTCAAAATTTTGCGAAAAAATGACAGGTAACAAATCCAAGCTAGATCTTGTCAATGATGACGTGCATACAAAATTTGGTCGGATTCTGTCAATTCGTTCTCAAGATATTGAGCAGAAACAAAATTCTGACGTCAATCAAGGGCCGTAACTCTGTCAAAATTTTGCGAAAAATGACGGGTAATAATCCCAAGCTAGATCTTGTCAATGCTGATGTACATACAAAATTTGGTCAGATTCTGTCTATTCATTCTCAAGATATTGAGCGGAAACGAAATTCTGACATCAATCAAGGGCCGTAACTCCGTCAAAATTTTGCGAAAAATGACGGGTAACAATCCCAAGCTAGATCTTGTCAATGATGACAGGCATACAAAATTTGGTCGGATTCTGTCAATTCGTTCTCAAGATATTGAGCGGAAACGAAATTCTGACGTCAATTAAGGGCCGTAACTCCGTCAAAATTTTGCAAAAAATGACGGGTAACAATCCCAAGCTAGATCTTGTCAATGTTGATGTGCACACAAAATTTGGCCGGATTCTGTCAATTCGTTCTTAAGATATTGAGCGGAAACGAAATTCTGACGTCAATCAAGGGCCGTAACTCCGTCAAAATTTTGCGAAAAATGACGGGTAACAATCCCAAGCTAGATCTTGTCAATGTTGATGTGCACACAAAATTTGGTCGGATTCTGTCAATTCGTTCTCAAGATATTGAGCGGAAACGAAATTCTGACGTCAATCAAGGGCCGTAACTCCGTCAAAATTTTGCGAAAAATGACGGGTAACAATCCCAAGCTAGATCTTGTCAATGTTGATGTGCACACAAAATTTGGCGTGATTCTGTCAATTAGTTCTCAAGATATTGAGCGGAAACGAAATTCTGACGTCAATCAAGGGCCGTAACTCCGTCAAAATTTTGCGAAAAATGACGGGTAACAATCCCAAGCTAGATCTTGTCAATGATGATGTGTACACAAAATTTGGTCGGATTCTGTGAATTCGTTCTCAAGATATTGAGCGGAAACGAAATTCTGACATCAATCAAGGGCCGTAACTCCGTCCAAATTTTGCGAAAAATGACGGGTAACAATCCCAAGCTAGATCTTGTCAATGATGATGTGCATACAAAATTTGGTCAGATTCTGTAAACTGGTTCTCAAGATATTGAGTGGAAATGAAATTTGGACGGAATAACGGAATAACGGAATAACGGAATGACGGAATAACGGAACGACGGAAGGACATGGTGAATCCAGTATAGCCCCACTTTTTCAAAGCGGGGCTATAATAACTGGGGTTTGCTTTATAAAGGCAAAAAGGGCTGTGGAATGAAAAGATAGCAGGCTGCAGGGGAAAACGAGCAGTTCCAGCAAGGTGGGGCTTGCTGGATCAAAAGTCAAAGTCCCCGGGGGTGGAGGCGTGGTTACAAATGACTAGTACATTATGAATCAGATACTCTCAGTGGAGACAGAATTTCATCTGAGCTACTGTTAGACTACACACATCAAATCTCTGTTTATGTCAGAAACATTCATCTAAAACTGCTTCTTAAAGTTTCTTCATTAAATTTACTGTTTTAACTCAAGTGGTTGCCATGGTAACCATAGACAGCAGGCGACTCTGCTCTGATGTAATGGATTTGCAAATACGCTGCACCAAAAATAGATCTGAATGTCAATCATTAAGTTTAAATTTCCTTGAGTAATTGCTACCGGCTTTGTGAAAACGTATCATTTTTTTATGTAGAAGACTTACAGAAGTCTTGTAACCCCATCCCCTAGCCCTTGGGGAGGCAGGGTGGACTGTGAGGGGAAACGGCTGAGGTTTTACACATAAAAATCATATACATGACTTGCGGGGGGTTTTAGCAGGGATTCGCCGAACACTGTTGTCATAGTCTACACTATTTCTCAGGGCTAGGGGTCATTATTCCAAATGACAATATAAAAGATAAAAGATGCTTTCGGATCATAGTGAAATATTTTATATCATCAGTATTTGTTTACTTCATATCTTTAGTATGTCACTTATATTTAAGCCACAACATGAAAAAACCAACAATTTGCATAGGCGAAAACAAAGCCGCAGATCAGCTGTGCAGTAACTGCGATGCTGATCAGCGCCTTTGTTTTCCCTTCACAGATAGTACAATACCTCTGCTTCTTAAATCCGAAATTTCAAGGTTCTAGCCTGCACGAGATTGTACAGGCCGGTTTGTGTCGGACCTTGTCGGAAACCCAAATTATTGTTGGTTTTCTCATGCAAAGGCTCATTTATGTAACACTGATAAACTCAGCTTATCACCTGCATCATTGCAAAGTGCATAATAGGATAGTCCACTTATTGTTTTAATTTCAAAATCTCTTCTCTAACATAATGCACTAGTCATTTGTCTCCATAGACTCATAACCCTACCCAGTGGGAAAGTGTGGAACTTAGTCTAGCTTCGACTTGCACCGATACCGGGCTTCATAATATATCTAGAAAAAGAGGGCAATGTAATATAAAGAGAGCGGACTGTGTGTGTATGGGGAGGGGGGATGGCAGTCTTTTTTATAAATTGGCTGTCCAGCAGTCAGCTGTGGTTTTAGCAGAAGATTTCAGGACAAAAGTCAAAGTCCCCATTATTTGCCCAGGCAGGGGGCTGTGACATTTTCTACTGATATGTTACTATGAATTCATGATACCAGGAAATTGATGTCTAGAAATCAATAAGATCATGGTAGACAAAATATGACAGCTTGAAAATAAACAAACTATTAATATCTTTATTGCGCATAAATCATGTCCCCTTTAGTGTAAATATGGCCAGCTCCAGTGACAATGTTCCTATACAAAATGGTTCACTGTAAATAGCTCCTTGTAGTTTGCATGCCTATATTCTATGCCATGCCTTGTCATATTTGTATCATTAGTTTCCCTTATGATCAGCTAATGAAGCTGTTACCGACCCCGCTGCCTCCGCACCCCCCCCCCCCCCCCTCCCTCAACCAACACAACCAGAAGAGACAGGTCCCATTATGTCAAACAAGATGTAAATGTAAATCAGGTGTACTACCTACTAGGTGGTCCACCTGTCTTGATCTTCATTCATAACCTTAAATCACCACCAAGGACAGAAATAAATATATATTTTGATAACAAAACTAATCTTAAGTAAGCTTTATACTAAAGAAGTCTGCTGATCAGCGGGCGCCTTTGTTTCCGCAACACAGAGATAGTACAATCCCTCTTCTACTTATATCCAAAACTGCTTCGTTGACTGTGCAGTTCGGTTAAGACAGTTTTCTCGCGTCGCAGCTCATTTGGCATGAATGCCAGTCTTCCATGTGGTCCACTTATGCACTAGTAATTTGTAAACCCCCCACCCCCCTATAGGCCCAGGGGATAGCCATGGAAATGAGCGGGGCTTTGACCAAAATAGTTTTGCCACGGAAATACTTGGGATTTGCTTCAAATAGGCTATATAGGCAAAAAGGGCCAAGAAATGAAAAGATAGCAGGCTGCGGGGGAAAACAGCAGTGGTTTTACCAATGAGCAGTCCCTGCAGGGTGGGGCTTTTAGCAGGGATTTCCTGGACCAAAAGTCAAAATCCACGCTATTCCCCGGGCCTGTGGGGGCCGTGGTTACAAATGACTAGTGCAGGGATATTGTTGGCTTGAAAATGAAAGGGGCCATTTCACGAAAAATGCTCGGCTAGAATCATTATTGCCTATCTACTTACATTATAAAACCGGCCCATTATTTCAAAAAGAAGGGGCCATTTTGAAAATTAAAGGGCAATTTTGCCCATGGCCCCTCCCAAAATTATCCCTGCTAATGCATTAAGAAAACAGCACTGAGGTAAATCAAAGTATATCATGACAGACAGATGTATGAGCCTTTGTGATCTGGGTTTTCCGACAACAGACAAGGTCTGATACAAACCGGTGTGTACCGTGACAGAGGCAGGATTAGTGATGCTATTTTTTTTTTTTGGGGGGGGGGGGGGGGGAGGTACTGCCCTTGGATTTAACCATTAGCAGGATAAATTACAGGCTTTGATTAGTTCTAAACCTTCAATTTTAATATATTTGAGCTATTTCGGTATTTATGAGCCCTAAAGTCAAGCTCAGCTGAGATGAGCATGAAAAAAAGTTTTATCGCTTATTGAATCCATCTGGAGTTTACCACAAACCAAATACAGATCCTGAGTATTTGACACAAAATCAATGCAAAGTCTGCTTGAACTCTGAAAATTGTCTTTTCAAATCAAAATCAATATTCCTGCTAAGTTGTCACGAACTTAAAATAGGTTTTAAATCAAAAACCTTTTATCTTATTTACGCATCAACAAGTGATTTCATGTCTTAATAAAAAACGTCAGTTTTAAGGACTGGTGTAAATAATTTGAGTATTCAAGCAAAATGCTTCTACCATAACGTTTATTATGACTAAAAACATGAAGAGCCAAATGGTACAAAGCAATGGGCCGGACTGATTGTCTAAGAGCTGTAGCAGGCTAATCTGTGTCTGCACAGTGACACACCCTTTATCCTGAGCTAAACAATGGTGCAGTGAGAACAACAAAACACAGATGTAATCAATACAGAATTGTCTGTGCTTTCGACAAACTCATAACAGATTCTTAGAATTAACAGATTCTTAGAATCTGAGAAATTTTAGGTCATTGTTTGAGCCGCCGCATGAGAAAACCAGCAATTTGGGTTTACGACCAGGTCCGACACAAACCGACCTGTACAGCCACAGAAGCAGTCAAATTAAAGGCTTGAAATTTTGACAGTATGTAGAAGAGGAACTGTACTATCCAAGTAGCAAAAACAAAGGCGCTGATCAGCTGTGCAGTTACTGCACTGCACAGCTGATCTGCGCCTTTGTTTTCGCAAATTCGCATAGGTAAAAATCGGTTTTCTCATTATGCGGCTCATATAATTTGTGATCAGTCTTCATTAAAAGTTCCATTAAAGCTAAAGCAAAGTTTATGTCCTCCATAACCTTTGTTTACAAGTTTTAAACATGTAACAGTTGGGTAATCCGTGACACCAGATTGTATTTCAATTAAATCTGATCTAGGTACACCTAAGTAGTAAGTACATGTCAGGCTGACACAATGGTATACTGTAAGCCAGGTTTTTCATTACGGCCCTAGTCTTACAAACAAACTGATCGATATGAAAGATATGGATGGAATACAACAAGGAGCCCTGGTATCCTGGTCTAATTACGGCTCGTATGAAGGAGTTTGGATTACGTGTACTTTTTATTTCAATGGGCATAGAAATAGTTTCATGCTTTTTTAAAAAAGCTTTTCCAAAAAGCAAATTCCATTCTCTAAATGTATTGCAATATCCGCTCTAGCTCTAAATTCATTGCAAGACCGTGGATAAATGTCTCTCCAAATGAAAGTGGACTCTTCCTAACGATCCGTAAGTCCATTCCTCATACATGTATTTGGGTTAAATTGATTACATCTGTATTTGCTGCTCATTTTTGTGTTGACTGTCTCTGGATAACCAGTAAAAACAAAACAAAAAAGGACGAAAAAATAAAATCATTCCTGTAGGATTTATAAATCAGATCAAAGAGAGAAATCATCCCAAGGCCATTGTTCTGGCTGCCTTCATAAATTGATTAATCAGACATTAATCAATCCAACTGTTCCAGCCTGTCTATACAGTGTCCAATTATACTGCTATAAATATACAGCACAGGAGGATAGTTAAGAGATACTTTGTAGGACACCATAACAGCAGCTGCATGACGCCATAACTGCTGCCGCATGACACCATAACCGCAGCCGCATGACGCCATAACTATCCGCAGCCGCATGACGCCATAAAGGCAGCCGCATAATGCCATAACGGCAGCTGCAAGACGCCATAACAGCAGCCGCACGATGTTCATATGATAATCTCACATGGCCCTACGCATTGCCATGGAAGACACACACAGCCGTCACAAGACACACTCGGCCATCGCAAGATGGTTGTACAAATCTTACGACTGCCGACTGCCGTACAACAGAAGGTTATGCTGTGCGGCAACTGCAAGAAAGTCATGCAGCAACTGTGGGCAATTTTCAAAGCATTTGTGTGGCAGTCTTGCAATAAATGCACGACGGTCGTACGGCAGTCTTGTGGTATTACAGTATGTAGTGGACTTGTTGGTTGCCACAACAAGGCTGATGTGAAAACAGGCTTTAATATATCCACTGAGCCAGGTCTCTGAATTTCCGATTAAAGTGCTGCGTCATGAGAAAACTAGCATTCTGCATATACGAAAACAAAGGCGCAGATCAGCTTCGCAGTAACTGCGAAGCCGATCAGCGCCTTTGTTTTCGCTAAACGGGTAGTACAGTTCTTCTACTTTCTAAATCCAAAATTTTCAGCCTCTAGCCATCTTCTGTGCTTGTACAGCTCGGTTTGTGTTGGACCTGTTCAGAAACCACATTTTTAATTTGCTCATGACGCAGCTAACATCAATAACTGCCTGGTAAAGTGGCCTATCTACATAACAGACAGGTTTCTCTGGATGATGTATGAGCCTTGGACAAGGTCAAACCTTATCACCAGCTATGACAAAAACCAGGCTGTGCAGCCAGACAGTGGTACCAGGTTATATATGAAGTGGAGGAAAGCTATGAGTTGCAAGTTTTTAACTCCTAGCATCACAACTCACCAGTTATGCCCTAGTCATTTGTAAACATGCCCCCCCCTCCCCCCACACACCCACAGGGGAGGACGAGGATAACCATGGAACTCAGCGGGGCTCTGACCAAAGTTTTGCCACAGCAGTGCAAGGGAAATACCTGTGGTTCGCTTTATATAGGCAAAAAGGGCAGCCGTGAAAAGAAAAGATAGCAGGCTGCAGGGGAAAACAGAAGTGGTTTTACCAACAAGCAGTCCCCGCAGGATTGGGGGGGGGGGGGGGGGGATCGAAGTAGCATTCTGTTGGTTTAACTGTGTTTAGTTTTTAACTCACAATATACTGACACTGAATTATCAATGCTTCTGACACTGTCAGAGGAAGAGAAGTAGAAGTAGGCTAAAGCCTAAGGTAGTAATATAATTTGAGCCTCGACGCGAGAAAACCGGCCTTCGGGGTTTCCGACCAGGTCAGACATAAATCGGCCTGTACAGTTACAGAAGCAGGCTAGAAGCTTGAAATTTCGGATTTAAGAAGAAGAGAAATTGTACTATCCGTGTAGCGAAAACAAAGGTGCTGATCAGCTTCGCGGTTACCGCGAAGCTGATCTGCGCCTTTGTTTTCGCCTAGGCAAAAATCCGGTTTTCTCACGATGCGGCTCATTTCTCTGTCTACTGGGATATGACCTATTTCTATCATCAAACAGACATGTCTGGTACGGTGATGGATATATAAGACAGCAAAAATTACTGTTATTTATCATACTGATGACCATCCAAGGCTATGTGAGGCGCAGAATCCTCCTGACAAGCCTGCATGCTCATCCACAGTATTTTTGCCACAGACAATGGTGTTTAAAGAGACTATGCTTTATGGTGAAAAAAAATGATACAAGGACAACCAATATACTCGTAGAAGAAGAATAGCATCACAATCTAAGCATGAAGGAATGAAGACTTCAAAGGGACGACCAGACAGACAAGTATTATATCTTCTGATATGGCCCAAATGAGCTGCGCCAGGTCAAAAGAATCAGTCTTGTCTTCAGGATTCTGACTGACCAGGTCTGATACAAACCAGCCTGTACCGTCAGAGAAAATTGAAGGTTAGAAGCTTGAAATATTGAATTTAAGAAGAAGTTATACTATCCTTGAAGCAAAAACAAAGGCGCTGATCCACTGTGCAGTAACTGCACAGCTGATCAGCGTCTTTGTTTTTGCATAGGCAAGGAGCTGGATTCATCAAGATTTGCCCAAATGAGGTCAGACAAAGTGATGGATGGACCGTCTGATAGAGATGATAAATCATCATGGTTCAGATAAATCTCAGCTTAATCTCGAGCTTTGATCCTTTAACAGAAAATGGGACAGAAAATGGGGAACAGAAATGTATGTCATCAAAAGATAGCACTGATCCAGCAAATTTTGTAAAAATGTTGTTGTTTTCGTAGTTGATTTTGGAGAAGCCCGGGATTGAACCTGCGACCCCTGGTTTACAAGGTATCTGTATCTGTATAGTTTTACATCGTAGGCACCAATGCTGGCTTTAACACGATGGGGAGGAGTGCGCATTTAGTCAAAATGAGTGACTTATCCACTGCAACACGGAGGCTAGACTGCTCCACTGCGCATGTGTCTGCTTAATCCTCATGCCACTGAAAATCTATTATTTTGAGTTCCTCAAATTGAAAATCTAGTTTTTGCTTGGCGCGACAGCATCAAGCAATTGAGACGGAACGAGGATTTCTCCTCAATCTGTGGGGTTTTCCCTTCAATCTGTGGGGTTTCCCTTTGACATCCAGGGGCCTGGTTCCAGTCGCAATGTTTTGCTACACTTCTTGCATAATAAAGCAATTGAAGACGGAAACCAGACTTGATCTCCGCCGTTTTTATTAGGACTTGTGGGAAGTATGACGTACTTGGATCTAACGTTAAACATTCAGCTGGCGTTCTGGACGGATAATGCTAAAACCCGGAACTTTGTCATAGGTCCGACCAAGTAAGAAAGCTTGAAATCCACTGTAGCGAGGAAGTGTTCATGACCGATGCGATCCATCGAGTTACCGAAAAACTCCACAAACCTACGAAACACCACAACACATGGGCAATTAATGGTATACACAGACTAGCCAAGCGTTCCTTTTAACAAGGAAAATTTATTGAGTTCCTCATGCCACTGAAAATCTTGAATTGAAAATCTATTTTGAGTTCCTCATGCCGCTGAAAATCTTGAATATGAAATCTATTTTGAGCTGCACATGTCTGTGAATCATAATGTGGTTTATGGTGATTTGCTCTGCTAACAGAAACTGAGAGGAGACATTGTATCCCTCATCAACAATAAAATGTCTCTTTCTGATGGTAATTGAACAATTACGCCTAATTACAAAGAAGCTGTGCTCATGAGAAAACAGGATGTTTGCCTATGCAAACACACGAACCGGCCAATACTCCCACAGAAGAAAGCTAGACTCTTGCAATTTTGGGTATTAGTAGAGGGGAAATTGTAGTATCCGTGTAGCAAAAACAAAAGCCCTGAACAGCTGTGCAGTCACTGCGCCTTTGTTCAGGTACAGGCAATAATCAGGTCTTCTCATTATGTAGCTCGTATTTCCTGTTTTTGTGAAGGGATGGCCACAATATGACAATTCTGCCAGACAAAGTTATGACTCTACAGACTCCAGAGCTTTTAGTCTGGTTGACTGTAGGAATGATCACTGCTTCAGAACTACATATGAGCCACCGCATAGTAAAACCAACAACCTGCATGTGCAAAAACAAAGGCGCAGATTAGCTGTGCAGTTACTGCACAGCTGATCAGCACCTTTGTTTTTGCTACTCGGATAGTACAATCCCTCTTCTTCTTCGACCCGAAATTTCAAGGTTCCAGTTAGCCTGCTTCTGTGACTTACCGGTTTGTGTCGAACCATGTCGGGATCCCCAAATTGTTGTTTTTTCTTGTGTGAAGGCTCAAATGAACTTCTATAACAATGGTAAAATCAGGCTGTATATGTGCAGGCCACTGAAGCAGCTGCATAACTATGTGACAGATAAATAATAAGTAGGGCCATAATCCCGGTCCAGTGATTAACAGTTCAGGTCTGTCTGTCTGTCTGTCTGTCTGTCTGTCTGTCTGTCTGTATGTCTGTCTTTTTTTTAGTAGTTTCTATATGTCCGTCTGTCTCTCACACTTTCTGGGATTCTATAGTTTCCTTTTGGCCTAACTGTAGAATAGGTTGGTTAGAAACTCCTTTGTGAGTGGTGGGCAGGGGCAAAAAGAGCACAGGATATATAGTATACTCTATTAATTGCTTGAAATTTATGGTCCTGGGAATAATTTCTAAGCATACCAGCTGTGGGATTCTTTGATATCCATTTGATGTCTACATGTAGGAAATTTATTAGTTTTTTTATTTTAAGCTACTGCTCTTAAATCTTGTAGAAAACCAACACAGTAAGTCCCTAATCAACAAACTGATATTTCGTAAATATACAAATGAAAACGAGAGTAATTATCAAATGTCCAGAGACTCCAGACACAAAACAGACCCTGCCTTCCTGAACTCCAATTATGATCAACCGAATAAAAATCTTAGGGATGTTTGTGGGAGGTGGGGGCGGGCGGATGGGGGAGGGGGTGTCCAAAGATCTATTTCTCCATACCTTGACTTATTATTGCAGTGTCTATCACCCTCAGTCAACAGCCTATATACTAGTAATTTAGCCACGTCATATGAAAACCGGATTTTTGCCTATGCGAAAACAAAGCCGCAGATCAGCTGTGCAGTAACTGCACAGCTGATCAGCGCCTTTGTTTTCGCTACACGGATCATACAATTCCTCTGCTTCTTAAATCCGAAATTTCAAGCTTCTAGCCTGCTTCTGTGACTGTACAGGTTGGTTTGTGTCAGACCTGGTCGGAAACCCCAAAGACCGGTTTTCTCGCGTCGCGGCTCATTTTATGCGCCAGTCATTACCAAGTCACACAGTGTGTGGTCACACTATTAAACACATAAAAACTAACCATGCAAGATCAATGTAACCACAAAATAATATGAATAATAATATAGTCCTTTTCAACATTTTTTTGTCTTTTTCTTAACCCAGCCAATAACCCTCCTTACGTTTTTAAGACTGATTCCCAGACATACTTGCAAGCAATATTGAGAGTATCTAAACTAAACAAGTACCAGTCTATACTTAAGTTATTATTTGAGCCGCATCGTGAGAAAACCGGATTTTTGCCTATGCGAAAACAAAGGCGCAGATCAGCTTCGCGGTTACCGCGAAGCTGATCAGCGCCTTTGTTTTCGCTACACGGATAGTACAATTCCTCTTCTTCTTAAATCCGAACTTTCAAGCTTCTAGCCTGCTTCTTTGACTGAACAGGCCGGTTTGTGTCGGGCCTGGTCGGAAACCCTGAAGACCGGTTTTCTCGCATCGCGGCTCATTTTATCATGTTGCCTTTACACTCAGCAGACCCAGATTAGCGTGAAAAAACAGGCTGATCAAAATTTGAGCCACCACATGAGACAACCAACAATTTGGGTTTTCGACCAGGTCCGACACACGATATAGAAGCTCAGAGAATAGCAACAAGCTTGAAATTTCAGAAAGACGCATTGTACTATCTATGGAGTGATAACAATGGTGCTTTGATTTTGCTACTGGGTAGTACAATCTCTCCTCTTGTTAAATCCAAAATTTCAAGGTTCTAGCCTTTTTCTCTGAGACTGTACAAGCCATTTATATATGTTGGACCTCTAGAATGTTCGATAAGCATTCTACAATTGTCATTTTGGAAATCCGAAATGCCTTTTTTGGCAATCTAGAACTCTTTTTGTTTATCAAATCGGTTGTTCGTTATTGCCGCTAATACGCTGTGGTATGGGAGTACTCATACTGACTGGCTTTCCAAATGTACTTTTACCCCTAAACCTTTGTAATTGCTGGGCGACCATCAATGACATCTAAAACATGCATAATTTAACAAATTTACCACATCCTTACAATACAACCAAATTGAAAATGGATCAAATTGCGTTTTATCTTTATTGGGCCATAAACTAACCCAGAAGCATAGTTCAAAAGTAGTGTAGTATTTTTTTCCTCTTTTTGAAAAGATAAAATTGATAGTGAATAAGACAATTTAAATTCATCCCATAGGCTTTTGTAAGATAAAGAAATGTAAATTCACTTGTTTGCTCAAGTAACAAGGTTACAAAGCATGACTAAGCAGCCCATTTTTCTTCCATTTATGCAATGAGTGAATTTACATGTTTGTAAAGTACAGCCCAAAACACAAAGATAACAGAAATATCACCTTTAGGTCAAGGTTTATAACACACAAACATAATCTTAAGTGTCACCCAGGTGTGCCTTCAATAATATATTTTATATTTACCTTTATTTTACTTTTTAAATTGCTTTTAAGAAAGTCAGCCATGTGCTGATGCAGACCCGACCCAATCTTGAATTCCCTAGTTTGGATTGGATCTGGTGGTGAATCCGACAACCTTTTTTTTTTGCTCTCCTCTATAATTACATCAAATTTCAAGCCTCAATGTGGCTGAACAGTGCCTTTGTTTTCGCTACACGGACAGTACAATTCCCCCATCTATGTTTACTACAAATTTCAAGATCCTAGCTTTCTTCTATTACTGTACAGGCCAGTTTGTATCAAACCTGGGCGGAAACCCCGAAGACCTGTTTTCTCGCATCGCCGCTCAATATTTCTATTACCTCAATGTCTTCATGTTCCTGGAGCGCCTTGACGTCTTTTATCAATTTTTCGTTATCTCTGTGCACCTCGTTCAGTTGTTGTTGGGACTGCTCTCGGACACGCTTCAGTTCCTTCTCAATCGACTGGGTCTTGTTGGTCGCCTCTTGGAGGTCTTTCTTCGTGCACGCTTTAGTGTTCGCTAGCTCCTGGAAAATATAGGGTTTATCATTTGTGCATTCGAATGAGAAAACAAACAATCTAGGTTTACCACCAGGTCTGACACGAATCATGCTGTACAGCCACAGAAGATGGCTAGAAGCCTGAAATTTTGAATATTAAGAAGAAGAGGAGTTGTACTATCAATGTAGCAAAAACAAAGACTTATTCTGATCAGCTGTGCAGTTACTGCACAGCTGATCTGCGTCTTTCGTTTTGTCTTATACATTTTGCTGGTTTTCTTGCATGACAACTCATTCACATCCAAAGAGGTTTCTCTGCTCTGGATTTGACAGAGTGTAGAGTTCTTTTACTCAGAACAAAAGTTTTATTCCGTACTCCGTACCTGGAATTTTCAGAAATGTCACATCTCCTTCATCGATGAAGGAGATGTGACATCTCCGAAAATTCCAGGTACGGAGTAAAACTCTGAGTAAAAGAACTATATACTCATGGTAGATCATTTGTTTGTTTGATTTGTAGCTTTATATCCTTGTCAACGGCTATGATTATACTGGGATATTGCCTCTTGTAGGTTTCTCTTGATGCATGCTTAGGTGTTCGCTAGTACCTGGAAAAAGATTTGGGGCCTTTTGTTCAAAATGGGGCCTTTTGTTAAAAATTAACGATGTCGTTAGCTAACAATTTATTAAAATTTCAAATGGCAGTATTACAAATACACAGTTATTTTTTGTTGATAAAATGTGAGAATCCTTTGCAATGCAAAGGATTCTCACATTTTATCAACAGAAACTAATAGTGTATTTGCCCATGTAGTCAGAATCAACTTAACGAGTTGAGGTCTTAACAATGACGTTACGCTAACAAAGTTTTGTTATGGCATAACATCTTAGTAACATTTTTCTGTCATGTCAGGACAGTGCTAACACTTCTTGGGTATTAACTTAGAATGACAACACGGTATCTTGCACAAGGACAAAACACATGGCACCAATGGGGATAACCCCCACTCCTCCTCTCGATCTGAAGTATAGCCCTCTCCTTGAATATGAGTGATAAGAGAAATTTCAAGTATATGAGCTGCCTCGTGGGAAAACCAACAATGTGGTTGCCGAACAGGTCCGACACAAACCGGCCTGTACAAGCACATAAAAGAGCTAGAAGCTTGAAATTTCGGATTTAAGTAGAAGAGGAAAAGAGTACTATCCGTGTAGCGAAAACAAAGGCGCTGATCAGCTTCGCGGTTACCGCGAAGCTGATCTGCGCTTTTGTTTTCGCCTATGGAGATTGTTGGTTTTCTCATGAGGCCGCTCATATAAATCAAACAAGTTTTTGAGGTTGTGTACAATGATCTGAATGTCTAATTGGATTTCAAGAATTTTGCAAAGTAAATTATCGACATTGATTTGCTGGCGAATTCTCCTTAATTGGCATGCAATTCAATTTCCTTTTTAGTTCCGCATTACAAGGCTTTTGTATAGAATTTCCATGTTCAACATATAGCTGATCTTTCAAAACCAGCAACAACAATACTAGTAATAAATAGCCTGGTACAAATCTCTAGAAGCTGAGCAAGGTCTATTTTGTTCACTGCCAAATAATTAACTAGTTTTGTGTTTAATGTGAGCCACTATATAAGAAATCTGGATTTCTGCCTATGCGAAAACAAAGACGCAGATAAGCTATGCAGTAACTGCACAGCTGATCAGTGCCTTTGTTTTCGCTATGTGGATAGAATTCCTCTTCTACTTCTACACTTCTAGCCCTCATCTATGACTGAGACTTGTGTCAGAACTGGTCAGAAATCCCAAAGACCTTTTTTCACATTGTGGCTCATGTCCAACAAAACAGTAATATTTTCCATATATTGCATTTTTAACACAGTCGACATAATAATTGCCAGCCTCACTTCCAACCGTACCTGTTTTAAACTCCTCCGTGCCTGTATGCTCTGATTTAATAACTCCTCGTGCCTCGCCCTCAGTTTACAGAATTCCCGTAGAAACTCGTCCTTATCTTCTTTCTTATCGCCGATCTTGCCATCGAGAGCTTGTCGGATCATTTCTAGTTCAATTTCTAGCGCTCTTTGTGATGACAGCGGACTACAACGTCTCTCTTCACCTGGTAATGCAGAGCATCATTGCATGAAATGCCAACATGAACATGATATACAAGCCGCGTCATGCAATAAGAGCTGTCGCAGGACAGCGTAGCTCGCCTGCCTTGTGCTTTGCCACTAAATCTATTAAATCTATGACCAAAGACATTGACCTCAATGTCACTCAGGTGGGTCGTGATACTTCAGACCAATATCTACCAACATGCTAAGTTCAACTTGATCCATCTACATATTTGATATAGACTTATAACATAAAATCTAAGTCTGTGACCTTGACAACAGGTGAGTCAAGATGCTACAGCATAATAAAAGAATAATATCTAACAGCAAAGTATCGACTAGATCCATCCATTTGCTCCAGCAATATACAGTTCAAAACACTTTAAGCAAAAGCTTTAACATAAAATTTCAAAGTCTGTGACCTTGAACTCAAGGTCACCCAGATGGGTCATGATGGTATAGCATAAAACTTCAGACCAATATCTACCAACATGCAAAGTATCAACTTGATCCATCTACATATCCAAGAGATATAGATTAAATTTCTAAGACCGTAACCTTGACCTCAAGGTCACCCAGGTGGGTCATGATGGTACAGCATAAAACTTTAGACCAATATCTACCAAGATGCCAAGTATCAACTTGATCCATCGACAACTTCAAGAGATATAGACTTATAAAAACCTTAACCAAAAAACTTTAACACAAAATTTCTAAGTCCGTGACCTTGACCTCAAGGTCACCCAGGTGGGTCATGATGGTACAGCATAAAACTTCAGACCAATATCTACCAGCATGCAAAGTATCAACTTGATCCATCCACAACTTCAAGAGATATAGACTCATAAAAACTTTAACCAAAAACTTTAACATTTTGAGCAACGCCGACGCCGACGCTAACGCCGACGCCGACGCTGGGGTGACTGCAATAGCTCTTCCTGTACTTTCGTACAGGCGAGCTAAAAACCAACAATGTGCTTTCTGAGCAGATCCGACAACCGAACTGTACAAGCACAGAAGATGGCTAGAGGCTGGAAATTTTGAAAGAAGAAGAGGAATTGTACTATCTGTGTAGCGAAAACAAAGGCGTGATCAGCTTCGCAGTTACTGCAAAGCTGATCTGTGCCTTTGTTTTCATATATGCAACATGTTGGTTTTCTCATGAAGCAGCTAATACCATGATGTTCTGTGCATGTTTAGGTTGATTTGTTAACAAACACATAGAGAACTTGAAAAATATTGTCAAATATTGCCCAAATACAGTGTTATCATGTTTGTTTGTTTATATTGAGAATTAACCTCCCAATCAACAATAATTTTTCATTTATGCTGGGACAGAGCCATAGCTTCCAGGGTATTGAACAGTAATTTGGGGAGTTAATGCCTCCCCGGGACCTCTCCATTTGATTAATGTTCTCATCAGGAAAACATGTCCTTGTAATGACTACCCCCTTATACCACACTTTCATATGGTAAAATTGGGGTATGCAGATGTATACCTATTTTTCTTATTTTTGCTCTAAAACATGGATTGTGGGTACACGTTAGAACCGCCTCGGCGAGGCGGTTCTAACGTGTACCCACAATCTATGTTTTGAGCAAAACTAAGAAAACTAACAGAAATTTTCTACTGAAAATTTTTAATTTTTACGACTCAAAAAATCTCTGTATATTGCATGGGCATGTTTTCGTAATGTAGTATACATGTTTCATTCTGTTATCTACTTACCATCTGATGGTGAAAGTCTCTCTACAGAAGAATCATCAGACTCTGTCACGACATCCCATTCTTTGTACGTCTTGGACGATGATGCCTTGGGGGAGGGGGTTGCTGGGGGTTTCTCCGGGACGTCATCATCCTCGTCGTCCTCGCCCTTACATTTCTGCACTGGGGCCAGGGACACGTTCGGGGCATAGCCAGAGTCATATCTGAAGACAGAAGAATAGTGTGAAACGAAAAAAAAATAGTTATAATATGAGCCGCGACATGAGAAAACCAACTTTAAAGTCTCATAAAAAAAACTGGAGAGGCCTCGGTACAAAGTGACCCCTAGACTGGTTTAGTAACCACTTACAAGGTGAGGAGCTATGCATTGCAAGCTTCTTAGGTTTGATTTATGACGGCCAGCAACAAATTCATTGCCTTTATAGCAAATGAACATAGAAAAAGGAACAACTTTTATTCCCAAATATCTGAATATTGATGCAGAAATAAAATAGATGAGCCATGTCATGAGGAAACCAAATTCTTGCCTGTGGGAAAACAAAGGCGCAGATCAGCTTCGCAGTAACTGCAAAGCTGATCAGCGCCTTTGTTTTTGCTACACAGATAGTACAATTTCTCTTCTCCCTAAATCCGAAATTCCAAGTTTCTAGCTTTCTCTTGTGTCTGCATGCACAGACCGGTTTGTGTCGGACCTGGTTGGAAACTCCGCAGACCAGTTTCCTCGTGTCACAGCTCAAATATATGGTCTAGCCTCTGAGAGACCATTATAAATCTTATCTACCAAAGCACTTCAAACAGCTTACAATATTCTCTTCTGATCAAGGGCACACCAGCAATAAAACAGAAAACATAAATTTGTTTATCTCACAAGATTAATTACAAAGAATTCCTCCTACAAAATGTATACATACTGCTTTATACTTATAGGTTACATCGTCTGAAATCTCCTCTACATGCCTACCACAGGAGCTACATTGATACTATCTATTTCATACTCATACACACCCCAAACCCCATTGAAACCCCCATCCACTTAAAAATTGGCTTTTGACACAAGAAGCAACTCAGCATGTATTTCTAGTGTTTCCCCCAGTCCCAAAAAAGGGCATGGTAAGGTTGCTAAAAAAGGGCACTTTATAACGCGCGGCAACATGTCAAAAGGGCACTTTTAGCGCGCGACGACAAGCAAAAGGGCACTTTTTAAGTGGCCCATAGCTTGCTATGAAGGCACATTTAAGCACAGGTCATTAAAGTTAACACTTAATATAGTTTCTCTGTATTAATAAATTTGCTTTTCAGCTTAAATTGTTCTTTCCTCAATTTCAGGATTCACTTTTACCAGAGACATCTTAGAAAATTTCTTTTCCCCCTTTAATACTGAATTATTTAACCATGCTTGTCAAAATAAAAAGATAACCTCCCTCAAGGTTTGTTTTTAAAAAGTAAACTATTGATAGTTGTACAACTAATTTACTGGCATACTTATGTTACCAGGTAGGACATTCATTTTTCACACCTTTTCTGATTAACAGCTCATTTGGTGTCAAATTGGGTAATTGTCATTGATTTATCATCAACATTTTTTTTTTTTTTTTTTTTTTTTTTTTTTTTTTTTTGTAATTTTTTATTTTTTTCATCTGACACAAACATACAAGATATCAATACACAACAGTAGTACAAATTAGTATCACACAACTACTCGTATATGTGGTTCCATACATGCCATTAGTGGTCATTCAACATAAAATTCTATAGCATATTTAATATCATTACAATTATAAAGCTTCCAGCATGAGAAAAGAACATATATTTGGCGACTACGACCGGCCTAAGTGTAATATAATTATACATGAATTCAGTCGAAACAACAACAAAAAAGGCCAAACTTTGTCAGAGACAGCTGTTGCACAGGCTGGTCAGCACGTACCTATATGTTACAAAGTAATGATCAAATTCTCTCACCATGATAAAGCTTATAATGTAATTTCACTCTACTACATGTATATCAGCTAAACATTAAGTTACCTTTTTGTACGTCGTTAGCGAGTAGTTAGTGATATGTGAAGCGTGGCTATACAGTATACATTGTCGTTTTACTGCTGGTCTCGTGCAAAAGTACAGAGTATATATGAAAGCATTACAGAGGTTTTGTGTTTTCACACAGTTTATTATCTAGGATGTGGATCTTAATTTATTGAGAGCGTTGGAAAGCATCAAGTGGTGAAATCGTATTACAAGTCAAAGGTAAGTAACCATTTTCCCCAAATCGTGTTGAATTGTCTATATGTATCATTTTTTATTGCAATTATTTTCTCTACTTCTAGATATTGTTTTACGAAACTTTGCCAACCTGGTATTGTAAGATTATTCTCATTCAGTTTACAAACATAGATGTAGTATCGAGTAACCGTTAATAAATAGTTTACTGGTATATAAACTTTTGAAATATTTTGAATTCCGAATATTGCCCTTGCTTTGTCTATGTTGATTAAGTAATCATTTTTTTCATAAATCCATTGCTCGATATTTTCCCAAAATATATTTACAGTATTGCATTGCCAAAATAGATGTTCAAGTTTTTCTATTTCTTCGTTGCAAAATGTGCAGAGATTGTTTTGTTTAATGTTCATTTTATTCAACAGATCGTTTGTTGCCAGTATTCTGTGCAAAATTCTATATTGGAACCAATAAAGTTTAGTATTTTTACAGCATAATTTTGGAACAGTGTATATGGTCTTCCAATTCAAATCTATATTTAGGAATATTTCATTCCATTTAGTTTGACTTTTTGGTAAAACAGTTTTATAAGTTAAAAGTCTATACATATCTTGACTTCCTTTTCTTTGTTTTAATATAAGCTTAATATTGAATGGTATAACACAATGTGTTAAAGGTAATGGTTCGATGCTTAAGTCAATGTTTGACTGTTGCATATAATTTGTTATGACAGTTTTTATTCCCAGAAACTGGAGGACATTGCACTGTATTCCATATTTATTCTGAAACTCTTCAAATGACATTATTTTACCGTCTATGTTCAAGAGATCTTTAATGAAAACCACATGTTTTTCGTACCATCTTCTATAAAACACCGGCGTGTTATCTATTGTTATGTTACTGTTTTTCCATATATTAATACCCATTATATCTTCTTTTGTTTTAGGTTTCAAGAACGGGATGAACTTTTGCCACGCATCTAGAACATCATACCAGAATTTATTATTACGGTTATTCTTTAACTCTTCAATGTAAGTATCACCTTTATTCAAGATAGATTCTATATTTTCATATACACTTTCAAAGAGTAGTTTGTACTTTGAATCGTTTAAAACAAGTCTTCTTATCCATCCAAGTTTAAGAGCATAAATATATTTTTCTACATGTATCATCCTTAACCCCCCTTGTTCAAAATCTTGAATAATAACTTCTCGTTTAATTTTATCAGTAGATGATTTCCATAAAAATTCGAAAAATATTTTTTTCAATTTCGAGATTTGGTCCACACTCGGATTTGGTAGTGATATTATTAAGTGATTTAACTTTGATACTAATAACGTTTTAAGCACAGTAAGTCTACCTATAGGTGTCAAAATTCGTTTAGACCATTGTTTCATTTCCTTTTCTATTTCAGCAAGCTTAACATTGTAATTTAAATCGACGATTGTATCCAGGTTACATGAAAATTTGATACCTAAAATAGTAAAATCAGTTTGACTCCAGTCTAGTTTTAGCCTGTGATTAAAAGTTTCACCACTAAATTTTTGACTTCCTATCCATACTGCTCTCGTTTTAGTTGCATTTAATTTTAAACCCGAAGCTAACGCGAACATATTCAAAACCTTGAGGGCTTCATTCAGAGAATTTTCAGTACCATCCAATAATATTGTAGTATCGTCAGCGAATTGTGAAAGCAGGTATTCGATTCCTGCTATTTCTATTCCTTTAATATCGGTGCTGGCCTTGAATTGACGGGAGAGTATTTCAGCACATAATAAAAAAATGTAAGGGGATAGGGGATCACCTTGTCTACACCCTCTTTTAACATTAAAAGGTTCAGAAAGAAATCCGTTTTGGATTACGCATGACTGAATATCTTTATAAAACACATTTATCCATCTTTTAATAGAGTCACCAAAGTTAAAGAAGTTTAGGGTATGGTTAATGAATTTCCAAGATATTGAATCGAAAGCTTTTTCAAAATCAACAATCAAAAGGAGACCAGGGATATCTTGTTCATCTGCTATTTGAAGGATATCATAAATTAATCTGGTATTTTCGCCTATATATCTTCCACTAATAAAGCCTGTTTGATCCCTAGATATAAGTTCAGTTAAAGTTGTTTTAATTCTTTCCGCTATACACGCAGATGCAATTTTATAAATAACATTTAATAAGGTAATAGGACGCCAATTTTTTAGAAACTGTTTCGGTTTATCGCCCTTTGGAAGACATGTAATTAGACCTTGCCTTTGTGAAATTGATAATTTGCCATTAATATATCCTTCATTAAGTGCTCTTTTTATGAAAACTTTGATATCATTATAGAAAAATTTAAAAAACTCCGCTGTGAAACCGTCCGTTCCAGGGCTTTTATTATTTTTCATTTTCTTGAGGGCAGTTAGTATTTCCTTTTCTGTTAGTTCACCTTCAAGATTATTTTTACTTTCATTTGACAATTTAGGATTTTGTTGTATGTTTTCTAAAATTGTAAGTATTTCATTATCTTGATTTTCATTTGTGTCATGATTTCTATACAGGTTTTCATAAAATTGTTTTACTTCACTTAATATTTCTTCCTGTTTTGTAATTGTTTGACCATTTTCTTTTTCTATTTTTATTATTGTTTTGTTTATATAATTTCTTGACTCAAGCTTACAGAAATATTTAGAAGGTTTCTCTCCCTCTTCTGACCATCTGACACGTGATCTTATTATGATACCTTTAACCTTTTCTTTTCTTAAGTTTTCTAGTTCTTCCTTTTTTGTTTCTAATAAATTCAGATTGATATCGTCCGCCTTTTCTAGGTTCTCTATTTCTTTTTGTAATGAATTTTCTGTTTCTTTATCTTTTTTCTTTTTATACGCCGAATAAGAAATAGTTTTACCTCGTATTTCCATTAAAAGAGTTTCTAAGAAAAGTTGATGTGATATATTAAATTGAATTAAGTCATTGTTAAGATTGTCCTCAACTAAATTCATATTATATACCGGTAACATATATTGTTCCTTAATATCTTTAATACATTTTTTTATTGTATCGACATATGTTTTGTCTTTCAGTAAACTGACATTGAATTTCCACAGCCCTTTTCCTTTAACAAAATCGTTGATTTCCAATGATAGTACAACTGATGAGTGGTCAGACCGATAGCTAGGAAGAATTTCTAGGTCATTAACACATTGCATAATTGTATCGGATATAAGAAAAAAATCTAAGCGCGCCTGTTTAATTGGATTAGACTTTCTCCATGTGAATCTTTTAAGATCATGGTATAGCTTTCTGTATGGATCAACTATATTTAGTTCTTCTTTCAAGTCTAGAACCTTATTTTTCGCCCTTGGGTTATTTATATTTACGTAATTATATGTATCCAAATTTTGGTTTTGAACTAGATTAAAATCTCCACAGATTATTATATTTTCATTGCCGATTTCGTCTAAAACATCATAAATATTTTGGTAAAATTCCGGCGAATCTTCATTTGGGCCATAAATATTAACTAAGGAGAACCTCTGACCTTCTATTTCAATGTCCAATGTAAGCATATTTCCGTCTTGATCTGTTTTTGAATTGTGTACTTTGTATTCAATATAGTTACTGAATAATATACAAACTCCTCTAGAATTCGATGTATGTGAGTTAAATATAACTTCCCCTCCCCATTCTGCTTTTATGTACGGTTCCATACTACTAGTAAAATGCGTATCTTGTAGACAATATATGCCGTAATTTTTGTTTCTTAGAAAATTAAAGACATCCTTTCTTTTTGTGTAGTCGCCTAAACCTCTGCAATTTGTCGAAGAAATTTTTATAAGATTTTTTCTATCTACCGTTTAGGTAGTTGAAAAACTTGATATTTTGATTTAGACACATACTTACTCTGTACATACAAAAACGGTATATTATGTATAGCAGCACTCCATTTATCACTATTATCACTAGTATAATCGTGTCAGATGTATTTCTATAAACTAAACTAACAGAACACAAAAACGAACAGAAATAAAAAGTAGAAAAACAAGGCATTGAAAAAATATGAAATATGTACAAATGTAGCATGGCGTATCTATTGATACTGAGCTCATGAATGCTCAAAGAGGTTTGGTGTTGAGTCACATGGAAGTAGTAACCCTATTTTAGTCATTTATGGTGTTATGTTTTCGAGATTCATATGAAAATCTAAAGCAGTTGTTTCTAAAGACACTTTATTAAAAAACGTGCGCCCCCCCCTCACTTGTCCCCTCCATTTAGTCACGAGCTATGTAATGAGTATCTACCAAATAAAGTTTTTGTTTTGGCTATGTGCATGTTTAAACGTATCAACAGGTTTGATAAATAGGACGAATAAAAGATGTGTTTTCATTTCAGGTAGGCGAATACCGCATGTCCTTACGACTTACAGACTTTATCATCATCACATGTCATCGCTAGATTCTGGAAGAATTGTATCAGAAGAGCCTGGTTCGGTGAGTAAGATACTTTACGATGATATATATTTAATAGAACAAGGCGTTAACAATTTCATGGGTTATATTGTACTAGCAGTAACAAGCTTTGTATCAGTATGGTGCGTTACACTTTTTTATCAGTATAGTTTTTGCATGTACCCTGAAATGTTATTATTGCGGTATTAAACATGCATATAACTACGCAACGATTGGTGTTATATAAATTTGATTCTTGTTAATATATCAAAAATCTATGTTTGTTGTCTTCATCCAGTGAAATATAACCTATAGAATAAGTCTGTCGGATTATCTAAGTTAATTGTTTTGAGAAAAAAATTCTTTTTCAAATCATTTTGCTGCTCACCTGGTCAATATTATTATATAGAATGAGGATAATGTCCTAAATTGTGTTTTAGATTTAATTTGTTCATATTAATTCAAAGCATTGTTTTCAATCGTAATTGAAACTTGTATTAGCTAAATCAGCTAAATCTATATTTCAATAAATAATATCCACTTAGCATTGGCATGACTCTGAAAGTACTTAACAAGGTTTGAGTCTCAAACCATTATTTGAATTTCAAATCATTGATTTGCCCTTCACCTGGTAAATATTATTTATAAGTTAGACATGCTATCTTTAAAATGAGTTTACTGTCATTTAAGTGTTTCCAAACAAAATTTCAAACATAATGGGTAAACATAACAGCTAGAAACTATATTTCATTCAATTATATTCTTTGACATGACTGTGATAGTATTTGAAAAAGGTTTGAGTCTCAAATCTTGTTTTAAATGTCAAGAATTGCAATTCAGATCATTGGTTTGCAGCTTACCTTGTTAATATTGTTCATAGAATAAGCATGCTGTCATCAAGATGATTATATTGTATTCAAAATATTTCAAAACATGATTTCAATCTTAATGGGTACTTATAACAGCTCAAACTATATTTCAGTAAATTATATTCTCCTAGCTTTGACATGACTGTGATAGTACTAAGATGCTTTGAGTGTCATACCTTGTTTTGAAAACCAAGATTTACCATTTAAATGATTGATTTGCCCCTTGCCTGGTAGATATTGTTTACAAAATAAGCATGTTGTCATCAATATGAGCATAGCTGTTGTAGCAGTATTTCAATTATAGTGGTATACATAACAGTTCAAACTATTTCTAGTATATTATTTTCACATAGCTTTGACATAGTTGTGATAGTACTTAGAATGCTTCGAGTCCTAAATCTTGTTTTGAGTGCCAAGATTTACCACTTAAACCATTGGTTTGCAGCTGTCCTGGTGAATATGTTTATAATATAAAATAGGTATGGTGTCATCAACATGAGCATACTGTCATCAAAATTTTTCAAAACATAATTTCAATCATAATGGGTACACATAACAGTTCAAACTATGTTTCAATCATAGTGGGTACACATATTCATATAACTTTAAAATAACTGTAATAGTGCCTAGGATGCTTTGAGTCCTAAACCTTGTTTTGAATGCCATGATTGACAACGCAAATCATTGGTTTGCAGCTGACCTGGTAAATATTGTTTATTAAATAGGCATCCACACATCCATATTAAAATTTCATCAAAATGTTTTCATCAAAACTTTTCAAAACATTATTTCAATCAAAATGATGCACAAAACAGCTCAAACTATATTTTAGTAAATCATAATATAGCTTTGCCATGGCTGTGATAGAACTTTAGATGCTTTGAGTCTCAAACCTTGCTTTGCATGTCAAAATTGGTAATTTAAATAACTGGTTTGCAGCTGACCTGGTTATTATTTTGCATGCAATAATCAGGAGTCAGGGTTTACAATTTGAATCAGTGGTTTACATCTCACCTAGTGGATGTTGTATATTATATAAATAGGGATGCTGTCATCAACATGAGTATACTGTCATTATATTTTTCAAAGCATTATTTCAATTATAGTGTACTGTACACATAGCAGTTTAAACTATTTCTAGTATATTATATTCACATAGCTTTGACATAATTGTGATAGTACTCAGAATGCTTTGAGTCCTAAATCTTGTTTTGAATGTCCAGATTTACCACTTAAATCATTGGTTTGCAGCCGTCCTGGTGAATATTGTTTTAATATAAAATAGATATGCTGTCATCCACATGAGCATACTGTCATCAAAATTTTTCAAAACATAATTTCAATCATAATGGGTACACATAACAGTTAAAACTATATTTCAATCATAGTGGGTATACATATTCATATAACTTTAAAATGACTGTGATAGTACCTAGGATGCTTTGAGTCCTAAACCTTGTTTTGAATGCCATGATTGACAATGCAAATCATTGGTTTGCAGCTGACCTGGTAAATATTGTTTATTAAGTAGGCATCACACATCCATATTAAAATTTCATCAAAATGTTTTCATCAAAACTTTTCAAAATATTATTTCAATCAAAATGATGCACAAAACAGCTCAAACTATATTTTAGTAAATCATAATATAGCTTTGCCATGGCTGTGATAGAACTTTAGATGCTTTGAGTCTCAAATCTTGCTTTGCATGTCAAAAATGGCAATTTTAATAACTGGTTTGCAGCTGACCTGGTTATTATTTTGCATGCAATAATCAGGAGTCAATGTTTACAATTTGAATCAGTGGTTTACACCTCACCTAGTGGATGTTGTATATAGTATAAATAGGCATGCTGTCATCAACATGAGTATACTGTCATTATATTTTTCTAAGCATTATTTCAATTATAGTGGTACACACAACAGTTTCACCGTGTCCATTCGAAACGCATGAAAAGAGGTCGTAACGCATGATCGGCGGCATTTTCACGTATGATTGCGGTAGTTTCCTTCGGATTCGCCGCCATTTTTGGAGGAAACTTTAGCGGTAAGTTTTTACAAAATTTTATTTGCATTATTTAAATAGACCTTTCCAACGAACGATCTAGCCTATCCGGATCTACATACATGCCTCTAATTGCCGAGTGTTCTACTGATGCATAGGCTTCGATAGGACTCGCAAACATTCGAGGAGATTATTGTTTTGCAAGTTCGGCCATACACGAAAATAACATTCGCCCAAAAACGTTTCGTACTTTTCTCATTTTCTTCAAAGTTTTGACTAACTGTTGGATGATTTTGCTTTTTGACATCACACTTTAACTTAAGAAGCCAATTTCTCATGATTTTTTTCCCGAACAACCACGGGTTAAAACAAAATACGTCAAAATTAAAGTAACGCACGATAATACGGCAACCTGGTCTTTCGAACTTTGCAAGTATTTACAATGAATAACATATTTTAAGGGGTAAAAGCAAGCCAAATGCTCATTTGTTGTCAAGTCCCGTTGTAGTTTGAAGTAAGGTCCAGGTTACTTCATTTCCAGGTGTAATATCTTAATTACTGAAGTTGCATTCCATCCCTTGTCCATAAACAGCATATAAAAGGGCTTCAACAATTTATGAATGTTGACTCTGTGCGACGTCTTATTTATTTTAACATTAATTAACATTCCATAGTTTAATCTTAAATAAAATACCGTATCATGTGCTTCTGGACTATGAGGGCAGCAAGGTCTGAGGTCGGTAGCCAATAGAACAAAAGCCAATCATTGTAAGAGGCATGCGCGTAAATTTTGTTTGTCCTCTTTTTCTTCAATCTCTGTGTCAATCTTGATGAGATAAACATAGGTCATATTAACATAGTGTGTTCATGTGCCAGGTGCATGTGCGAGCTGGTTATGGACCCCTGGTCTAGAGCGCATTGCATAAATAGTCACGCCGCATATACGCTCAATCATCTTTGCACAATGTATATTCAACAAAAGTTAAGCTTTTCCAAGAGATGCTCGCAATCTCACATCGCTATCTTAAGTGTATGATCATGTGTCAACCATCATCAATAGCAGAATAGTCAAAGATCAGGAAGACTCGGGTAGATCTCTCGGCATGCGCGTATGGCCTACTGCAATTGCATGGTCCAATCAAGATAACCAGAAGTCGGTGGTCGTTTAACCACAAGTTGTGAATACTGTATTCTATTTATGCCCAAATAATAAAACAGTTTCAGATTTGTTTCAATGTTTCTTTCAGGCAGCCAGGATGGTGTATTATAAGGGGGGGGGGGTACCACCTATACATACATGCTACAGCATTATCTAGAAGTGTTATGCGGCGAGTCAACAGCGGCAATCGATTAAAAGAATTCACAATCGATAGTCAGTAAGTCAGTATATATAGTAAGAAAGAAAGAAATGAGAAAAAAGACGATTTTCATGAAAACGAAAGTAGCACACTTCTGTGTAAATACTGATATATTGAGCAATGATTAAATCCCTCCCAAGTACAATTGATTGACTGATGGTTTAATTTGAGTTGAGTTTTTACAGGTTTTACTATTCGGATACCATTTGATTTATATCAGTCTTTTGATTGACTGCATTGCTGAAGCTTGAAATTACTGTACATATTCTATCTGTTCATTGCCAGTTTATTCAGGGTCACTGAGGAGAATTTATTACTCGAAACAGATCTGTCTGGCCCAACCTCTTCTTTTGAATTTTTGCATAGCTCAAGGGAACTCAATTTTAGATCATTATTGGTATTCATCATGGTATTTCCGTACCTACGGCACCGTAGAACATAATTATTTTTAGAGCTATTTATACACTAGCAGTGCCGAGCCGAGCTGCAACAGTCCTTTTGGTCACGGTATACGTGGTCATACACTGAAAAAAGTGCTAAGAGATCGCAAGCTTTTTTGAAAAGCTTATACTTGGTATATATTAGAGTCATGCTGTTTAGGTAGCAGGGGATAGTTTCGTACTTTGACCCCCTTCGATTTTTTTAACTATTTTACTACCTACTATTTTACTACTTGGCTTGGAAATGGCATTGCTGACTCTAGAAAAAGAAGTCTTATAATTGTTTATTGTCTTTTCCTGTTTGTAGAGTGTTATAATATACAATGATATAGAACCTCAACACGCGGATTTGTGCTCAAGAGCAGGTCCACAGATAGTCTGGTACCCGACTCCTTCATTATCATTCTCGGAGGCGTCAAGAACGGTTTCCGGTTTGACGACGGGAACCAGGCTAGTCCACAGATTGTTGGACGGTTCAAGGTCATGTCGACACCTCTAAATTTCTCTGTTATCGCCGTGCTTGAAAAGGTGGTATAATTTCAAGACTGAATGCTGGAAAAGTATACTAGTCGTGACACCATTTACTTTCTACTTTTGAAATTGCCTTCTGTTGCTGTATAAATGTAAGGCGGTGTGAATGTCCAGGTGTTTGCAAGTAACTCTCCACATTAGGGGCAACCTGTGTAGGGTCGGTCTGATTTTCGTACGGAAAATTTGAGGTCTGGTGTACTAATACTTGGTAGCTGACAGCTAGCAATGCATTCCAGAGTGTGTATCTCTATCATTTTCAGCAGTACTGCATGTACATAAGAGTTTGAATTGGGAACAGTGTGTCTGTGCAGACTTTGGGCCGGTTTATAGGATTTCTAGGAGGGCAGGTGGCGTTGACTAGAAAATAGTCCAAAATAACTGTCCCCTGCTACCATACTGAGCTTGTAGTGGGCAGAGACCTCTAATTATCGTTCCCATAGACTCCCATTGTAATTTGCCCCAAAACAATACTCATTCTTAGGCTTCACAGCTTATAGTGGACCCCGACATATTCAGCAGACGAGAGATCGCCCCAGGCCGTGTACAATTGCAGCAAAAAAATAGGGGGTTAGCCAGCATTCAAGGACGGTACTTTTCGCTGTTTAGGGACACCCCAAAATCGCTAAACAATGAAAAAACAAGTTGGCTTCTTTAAAAAGAAACCAATGAAAAGGTCAGCAGCCGTTTGTTATAAGAGATTACTTTTGCTCTAGATTTCAGTGTTGTTGATTCTCTGGTTCGTCATTAATTTCGATTCTCATACGTTTCAGTTTCGTTTCCTATACATGAATGCCGTTTCTTGTTATGAACGCTCGACCAGTGTGTGTATCTGTCACTCAAGGCATTGACCAAAATTTCTGATGGTATGGAATCAAAGCCAATACTAAAGGGAACACGATTACAATCCATATCATGTCGATTTGTAGAAAACTATTTTGCAGTGCAGTCAATTTGTGACAGAGTTCTGAATTTTGACATGCAGCCTCATTACCAGAAACAGACCCACGGGTCCGATGTGATGGACTACAAGTCAGTCATATAGAGTTCCTATAGTTTCTGTACCCCTCGTCAGGTACCTACGATCTAAACCTAGATGCGCTATGATAAGCAGTCTCCACGATCGATATTTACCTCTATTTGACGGGGAGTGTCAACACTGGATAAATTAAATTGATTGCGGTGAACTGTCTAATCACATAGACGGGTTTACTAGTTTTTATTAAGCGCTTTATGTGACAAAACGCGTAATTGAGAGAGAGCAGTCGATCATGGTTACAATTTTCTTCATATTCAAAGTAAACACTGTGGAAAAGGTCCTGAGGGACCTTTTCCAATAATTATTCAAAAATAATATATCCGCAATTTGGCCATAGCATGGCAAAACAGCAGCCGATTAAATAGAAATATATAGCAAAATATTCAAGAACGACTATACTATCATGTGACAAAAGACATTTGATAGATACGCATTTATGACCAATGGTAGGTAGCGTTATATCTTAAATTTGCCGCGGTAGATCTGCCCACACTTCGGGCCAATCACAGGTAACGTTACATTTACTGGTCTCTGCCCTAGTGGAATTAGGCTATTGGCACTTATATCGTGCAACATTCCTGGTCTTTCCGCTCCCTTTTTTGATGGGCCCGTGAGATAACCTTGGCTAACTGGAAATATTAAAGAATTCAAGCCTGACCAGAACGTAAAAAACACATAGCTTTAGCTAAACGTTGACTAGCTTTATGAAAAGCTAATACTTGTTTAATATCTCTGAGATCAATCATTCACTTGGATTCTGTTGAAAACGAAAGTTAAAATCCGGAAGTTACAGATACGATGATTAATATGCGTTTGGCCACAACAATGTGTTCTTACAATGGAGCCGAAACCAATAATGTCAATCAGATAATGAGGGGGATGGGGAAGGGTTTCCTTCTTTTCCAATATTAATTGTTTGCAAGTTGCCGGTTTGTTCAATATCCAAAACAAGATTGTTGTAACATTGTGCATCATGAGAGTAATTTGTAACCATGACACCGCCAAGCCCAAGGTGAGAGCAGGGAGCCATTAAGGCGTAATCTTTATGTTACATACTGAAGGGCAACTATAGGGTATTGCAATAACATGCATGATAGAGCAGACAAGGGGATAACTGAACAAAGTTTTGCCTAAAGTAATACTGGGATTTCTGATGATTAATCATTCGATAATCAATCGGTACTAGCATTCCGATAATAGATGGCTACTAAATCTGATTTGTTTTCTTTTCAGGGACCACGTAAAGCCTTAACGCTCCTGTCTTAAAGAAGGCGAACAGTTATAAATTCATGTTACATGTATATACGCAGGTACCGAGCAACATGGTCAGCAAATTACTGTTTTACAGCAAGGATTCAGCTTTGTACAATTGACGAGCACCAAACGTGTAAACTGGAGACAAATGAGCGTTTGGCTTGCTTTTACCCCTTAAAATATGTTATTCATTGTAAATACTTGCAAAGTTCGAAAGACCAGGTAGCCGTATTATCGTGCGTTACTTTAATTTTGACGTATTTTGTTTTAACCCGTGGTTGTTCGGGAAAAAATCATGAGAAATTGGCTTCTTAAGTTAAAGTGTGATGTCAAAAAGCAAAATCATCCAACAGTTAGTCAAAACTTTGAAGAAAATGAGAAAAGTACGAAACGTTTTTGGGCGAATGTTATTTTCGTGTATGGCCGAACTTGCAAAACAATAATCTCCTCGAATGTTTGCGAGTCCTATCGAAGCCTATGCATCAGTAGAACACTCGGCAATTAGAGGCATGTATGTAGATCCGGATAGGCTAGATCGTTCGTTGGAAAGGTCTATTTAAATAATTCAAATAAAATTTTGTAAAAACTTACCGCTAAAGTTTCCTCCAAAAATGGCGGCGAATCCGAAGGAAACTACCGCAATCATACGTGAAAATGCCGCCGATCATGCGTTACGACCTCTTTTCATGCGTTTCGAATGGACACGGTGAGTTTAAACTATTTTTAGTATATTATATTCACATAGCTTTGACATAATTGTGATAGTACTCAGAATGTTTTGAGTCCTAAATCTTGTTTTAGATGACCAGATTTACCACTTAAATCATTGGTTTGCAGCTGTCCTGGTGAATATTGTTTATAATATAAAATAGGTATGCTGTCATCCATATGAGCATACTGTCATCAAAATTTTTCAAAATATTATTTCAATCATAATGGGTACAAATAACAGTTCAAATTATATTTCAATCATAGTGGGTACACTTATTCATATAACTTTAAAATGACTGTGATAGTACCTAGGATGCTTTGAGTCCTAAACTTTGTTTTGAATGCCATGATTGACAATGCAAATCATTGGTTTGCAGCTGACCTGGTAAATATTGTTTATTAGATAGGCATCCTCACATCCACATTAAAATTTCATCAAAAATATTTTCATCAAAAATTTTCAAAACATTATTTTAATCATAATGGTACACAAACAGCTCAAATTATATTTTAGTGAATCATAATATAGCTTTGCCATGGCTGTGATAGTACTTTAGATGCTTTGAGTCTCAATCCTTGCTTTGTATGTCAAAATTGGCAATTTAAATAGCTGGTTTGCAGCTGACCTGGTTATTATTTTACATGAAATAGTCAGGAGTCAAGGTTTACTATTTGAATCAGTGGTTAACACCTCACCTAGTGAATGTTGTATATAATATAAATAGGCATGCTATCATCAACATTTGCCACTGCAATAAAGTGACAATAAACAAGGGATTAAAGAAATCAACAACTGTGAAAGTCATGATCATAAATTTTGCAAAATTTGTTTCTGCAGACTTCAAGCAAAAAATCTTGTAACTTCCTTATTTTTTGTCCGATTTTGACAAACTTTTTACCAAAATGTAGGGCACAGAATGTAGATTCAGAAAAAGGGCATGGCGCTGGGAAAAAGGGCATGGCGCTGGAGAAAAAGGGCATGGCGCGGCGCCATAGTAAAAGTGGCTAGGGGAAACACTATATTTCTGACATGACTTGTACCATAAAGGTATATTCTGCTAGTCCCAGACTCAATCCCCAGCCTATAAGCCTGTTTAACCCATTTATGACAAATAGATTCACCCACAATTATCATTTGGGTGAGTCCACTTCCATATTTAGGGACTTCACAGTTCAGGAGTGATTCAAATTTGATGAAATACCAATTAGCACACAGAATAACCCCAGATGTAACACTGCAGAATCAGCGTCACATCTGGGGCAATGCTGTTTATATATAAATGTCCCGTAAATAGGATGCCAAGCTTATTTGAGTTAACCTGTATCATAATTATCTTTATTATTAATCATCTTATCTAACGAGTTACACCTTCCAGACTGCTGCCAATTTACTTATGTTTTATATTCAGCATAGGAACATCATGGAAACCCCCCAAAAATGAGTGTGTGTGTGTGTGTGTGTGTGTCTGTTTGATTTGTTGCATTATGTTCCAGTAACACCTCAGCAATTTCTCAAAGCCCCAATGGGCTAGGGGCCAACCAATAAAATGGCTCAAACTGATGGGTGCTCAGAAAATTGCTCAAACTCGGGCGCTCACAAAATGGCTAACTCAAACTTGGGAGCCCACAAAATGGCTCAAACTCGGAAGCCCACACAGTTACTGCACAGCTGATCTGCGGCTTTGTTTTCGCATACGCAAATTGTTGGTTTTCTGATGCGGCGGCTCATATACTAAATCTGCACTCTTACAAGTACGAACATAAAACAAGCAATCATAGGATATTGCCATAAAACACAGACACTAAGCATAAAACCCAAATCCATTTGGTTCTAAGCATTAAGACAGGATAAAATCTGCTGACGCCTAATGGACTCATGAATTTAAAGCATGTGTATCCAACCAAATTATCCTTATCATGTTTTAGTTGATATGATGTAGTATTGGACCTTCCAGCCAATGCCTCACTTTGTTTATGTTTAAAATCGTTTTTCAGTCATATTGCGAGACTGAAAAAGCTTCAGGACATATATTAACCAGTACCCTATATTGAGAACGAAGGAGCTTAGTTGACCCTTGCTCCAGAACACAACTGGGCAGCAGTAGCTTTGAACCTGAGAGCTCTTGCTCTGGGATTTTGAATGTGTGACCAAGGCCTGCACTAAGACCCCGATAGTGGCTGACTATGTGACAACTAGGCCTCTCTTGCTCCAGAGTCTGACTGTGACACTTTACAAACAAGGCCAAAATGCTCCACCAAATTTTAGATGCTTGGACACAAAAGACTCCATAGATTTTATGGATTAACCTGAAATGATGATGAAACAGATGCGAGGAAAATAGCTGAACCTGGAGGGAAACACCAGGATGTTTTGTACACATTCTTGTACCTGATTGATATTTCTGACAAAAGAATGCCAGGTTCTGTTGAGTGCCATGAAAAAATATAACATGTTGTTTATATATACCAAAAAAAAAAACTTAGGTCTTCTGGGGTTCCGACCAGCTCCCACACAAACCAGTCTGTACTGTATCAGAGGAAAGCTAGAGGCTTGAAACTTTGAATTTAAGAAGAAGAGTAATTGTGCTTTCCGTGAAACGAAAACAAAGGCGCTAATCAGCTGTGCAGTTACTGCACAGCTGATCAGCGCCTTCGTTTTCGCATAGGTAAAAATCTGTTTTTCTCATGATGTGGCTCAAATAATATAGACTGTTTCATGTAAGGGTTATCAAGAGACAACCAAAGTGATTGGGTACAACCAACACAGATAAAATAAGAGACAAAAGGGAGCAAATCCCTGTCTGGGAACAACTTATGGTATGTTGTTCCCAAGCATGAACTACTTACACCCTAAGTTATATTGATTTCATCTGAGCCGCTTCATGAGAAAACCAGATTTTTGCCTATGCGAAAACAAAGGCGCAGATCAGCTGTGCAGTTATAACTGCACAGCTGATCAGCGCCTTTGTTTTCGCTACATGGATAGTACAATCCCTCAACTACCTGTATCCAAAATTACAAGATCCAAGCTCTCTTCTGTGACTGCAAAGACCGGTTTATGTCGGAGCTGGTCGGAAACCCCGAAGACCGGTTTTCTCGTGTCGCAGCTTTTCTCCCATCGCAGCGCAAATGTCATTAAGAGTACAAATATAGCAGAATGCCAAAGTACTTAGTGTAAAAATTATGTGTTTCTTTTTTTCTCACACCAGTTTCTACTTTTGGTGCCAGACGTTTGGCTAGGCATCAAAATTTTTGGCAAAGAAGAAACTATTTTATGAGCCAACACATGAAAGAACCTGTACTTTGTACCTGTACAACACAATGATAAACTTAAAAAAACAGCTAAATCATGTAGAATGTCTAAGCCCAAGATTGCAAGGAGAAATAGTTCTTGAATTACTATATATCTAAGAGAATGTTGCATTTAGTCAGAGAAAATTTTGAAATTAGAGACTGGGACAAGTCTACTAAATCATGGTGCATAACTGAAACAGACCATATCTATGGATGCATTTCATACATTATCTATGCATTACAGACAATTAAGAGATACATGTATGTCAAAATTTCTTTGTTTGCTCAGTTTTAGGGTTAAAGGCTCCAGACATTTCCAGCCAAAAGCCATGGCATCCATACTATATATAGGGAGCATAAAAACTAGAACATGACTTTCAAATTAAAAGTTTGACACTAAATTAAAAGTACTTCAGACTAAAGTTTTTAATTGGGCCGTTTAATTGCTTTGACCCTGTCAAAGCTGTCAAGATGCATGACTACAATAACTAGTAGGTCTCTTATGAAAGGTTTCCTCTAACTTTTCATATGAGCCTCGACATGAGAAAACCTGTCTTCAGGGTCTCAGACCAGGTCTGACACAAACCGGCCAGTGCAGCTATAGAAGATGGCTAGACGCTTGAAATTTCGGATTTAAGAAGATGAGGAATTGTTCTATCGAGCAGCGAAAACAGAGGCGTGATCAGCTGTGCAGTCGCACAGTCAAAATCCGTTTTCTCATGACGCGGCTCAGATTACATTTATGTACATATTTTATACCTTTCTCAGTATTTCTCAGACTCTCAGTACATACTCCATGTAGGCTTCTACAATTTCTTTTTTCCGTCCCGATATGACTGAAAAATTGTTGACTGGGACGTTAAGCCTCAACGCAAACAAAACATTTTTTTTATTCAGTTTTACGTGGCGTCCCTTTCAAGATTATTTCAGCTCATATGAGACAGGTCAATCAGTAGGCGGGGGGTAAAATGGGAAAACCCCAAGAAAAACCACCGGACAGAACTTTGCTTGTCTCACATGTGCCCTGTGTGAGGCTCGGACCCACACCAGATACAGCAGCGAGATGACCAAATGATTAAGCATGGTAATGAAATATCAGTGCTCTTAACCACTGGACCATGGGGGCCGCCTTCTACAATTTCAGTTAAACTAAAGCCTTAGTTGTCTAGCTACCCCTGCATGCTAGTCCAGCAGTGTGCGCTTATGCACATATTTATCAGAAACGACCACAGTGTGCCATTATCGGAGCATGTGCGCTAATTAGAACAAATACAGTAATCTTCTACTTGACATGCATTATTTTAAAACACAGACAATGACTTTGCCTCATATAATTTCTGAGGAGATGTCATTCCCATATGTCGGTCAGTGTTTACCTGAGGGCATAATTATGACTGCAAAACTAATTATAGTAATGTACCGAGATCTACATACAAGATGCACTAGGACATGGTTCATAAAACTGGCCTTATACCAGTGTATAGTCAATCAGGCCTAACCTAAAGCAATTGAGCCGCAACACTAGAAAACTGGTCTTCGGGTTTCCGACCTGGTCTGACACAAACCAACCTGTACAGTCACAGAAGCAGGCTAGAAGCTTGAAAATTCAGATTTAGGAAGAAGAGGAATTGTACTATCCAAGTAGCGCAAACAAAGGCATTGATCAGCTGTGCAGATCGGCGGCTTTGTTTTCGCATATGCAAAAATCCGTTTTTTTCATGACGCGGCTCAATTATAACAAGTATGTTTTTAATTATCACCCCTAACCACCATGTCGGACTGCACTCAGTGACCTTTCACTGGTGTACTGGTGGTCTTACTCCTGGTTTAGAAGTCTGTTCACCTTTGACTTTTGCAAGCCTTACATCTTTTGTATTTAGTGGGTATGACCATTTACAAGTTTATGCTATCATCCTGTTGTGGGACCTTGGTTTAAAGTCCCATCTTAAGACTGAAGAAGCTCAGTATCAATTTTTTTAAAAATGACCCCCACCCCATACCATCCCCCCCCCCCCCACCTCCCCCTTACACTTTTTGTATTTAGTGGGTCTGACCATTTGCAAGTTTATGCTATACCCTGTTCTGGGACCTTGGTTTAAAGTCCCATCTTAAGACTGGAGAAGCTCAGTATCAATTTTTTGAAAATGACCCCCTCCCCACTTTTGAAACGCTCGTATGACTTGTACATAACAGTTCTGACTAAAAATCTCATTGGAATTTACATCATAAAGATTTACCAAGATGCTTTTTATTTCATGGCAACTGACGATTCCACAATTTTCCCAAGACTTCTTTGCACTTGTAGAAATCAGGTGCACATCCAATTTACAGCAAGAGTAATTAGGTTAATAACAAATTTTGAGAAAGGAAACAAATACAATTTTTTAATGCAGTAAAAAGGGAATTGGCTGCCCTTGATGGTGGAATATCTCTGTCTTCTCAAATTGACTTTCTGTTAGAATATGCTTTATTTTCATCCCAATGATTTCAATTTTTGGAGCATCTATCTCTGCATGGGTTATTCAACTCAGTAATCTAGATTTTGCACCAAAGCATCATCACCATTTGCTGATAAAATAAGCAAAAACATATCTTGCTTGAAATTTCTATCAGCAAAAAACATTCAGGATACCCCTAAAGATTATTAATCAACTGGAAGTATTAAACTAGAGGACCATTGGTCCTGTAGCTCACCTGAGAGATTATCACATTGTAAGCTCATGAGATTTAAATTAATTGAGAATCGACCAATGAAAGTCTATGCATGGACACTATTGACCCCCGGGGCATGGCCAAATTTGACCCAGGGGCATGACTGGCACAATTTATAATGGGGACTACCAAACATTGCTACATACAAAATATAGAAGCTCTGGGCCTTTTGGTTTCAGAGAAGAAGATTTTTGTTAGTTTTTCCCATTGTAAGTCTATGGAGACTATCTACCCCCGGGGCGTGGCCAAATTTGACCCCAGGGGCATGGCTGGCACAATTTATGTAGAGGACCATTAGCCATTGCCACATACAAAATATCAAAGCTGTGTGTCCTGTGGTTTCAGAGAAGAAGATTTTTAAATTTTTTTCCCATAGCAAGTCTATTGAGACTATCAACCTCCAGGGCCTGGCCAAATTTGACCCCAGGGGCATGAATGGCATAATTTATGTAGAGGACCATTAGCCATTGCTACATACCAAATATCAAAGCTGTGGGCCTAGTGGTTTCAGAGAAGAAGATTTCTTAATTTTTTTCCAATAGTAAGTCTATGGAGACTATCAACCCCCGGGGCGTGGCCAAATTTGACCCCAGGGGCATGAATGGCACAATTTATGTAGAGGACCATTAGCCATTGCTACATACCAAATATCAAAGCTGTGGGCCTAGTGGTTTCAGAGAAGAAGATTTTTTTAGTTTTTTCCTATTGTAGGTCTATGGAGACTATCGACCCCCGGGGCGTGGCCAAATTTGACCCCAGGGGCATGATTGGCACAATTTATGTAGAGGACCATTAGCCATTGCCACCTACAAAATATCAAAGCTGTGGGCCCTGTGGTTTCAGAGAAGAAGATTTTTTAATTTTTTCCCATAGTAAGTCTATGGAGACTATCAACCCCCGGGGCATGGCCAAATTTGACCCCAGGGGCATGAATGGCATAATTTATGTAGAAGACCATTAGCCATTGTTACATACCAAATATCAAAGCTGTGGGCCTAGTGGTTTCTGAGAAGAAGATTTTTTTAGTTTTTCCAATTGTAAGTCTATGGAGACTATCGACCCCCGGGACTTGGCCAAATTTGACCCCAGGGGCATGGCTGGCACAATTTATGTAGAGGACCATAAGCCATTGCCACATACAAAATATCAAAGCTGTGTGCCCTGTGGTTTCAAAGAAGAAGATTTTTGATTTTTTTTCCCATAGCAAGTCTATTGAGACTATCAACCTCTGGGGCCTGGCCAAATTTGACCCCAGGGGGCATAAATGGCACAATTTATGTAGAGGACCATTAGCCATTGCTACATACCAAATATCAAAGCTGTTGGCCTAGTGGTTTCAGAGAAGAAGATTTTTTTAGTTTTTTTTCCTATTGTAGGTCTATGGAGACTATCGACCCCCGGGGCGTGGCCAAATTTGACCCCAGGGGCATGGCTGGCATAATTTATGTAGAGGACCATTAGCCATTGCCACCTACAAAATATCAAAGCTGTGGGCCCTGTGGTTTCAGAGAAGAAGATTTTTTTATTTTTTTCCCATAGTAAGTCTATGGAGACTATCAACCCCCGGGGCGTGGCCAAATTTGACCCCAGGGGCATGGCTTGCACAATTTATGTAGAGGACCATTAGCCATTGCTACATACCAAATATCAAAGCTGTGGGCCTAGTGGTTTCTGAGAAGAAGATTTTTTTAGTTTTTCCAATTGTAAGTCTATGGAGACTATCGACCCCCGGGGCGTGGCCAAATTTGACCCCAGGGGCATGGCTGGCACAATTTGTGTAGAGGACCATTAGCCATTGCCACATACCAAATATCAAAGCTGTGGGCCCTGTGGTTTCAGAGAAGAAGATTTTTGAATTTTTTTCCCCATAGTAAGTCTATGGAGACTATCGACCCCCGGGGCGTGGCCAAATTTGACCCCAGGGGCATGAATGGCACAATTTATGTAGAGGACCATTAGCCATTGCTACATACCAAATATCAAAGCTGTGGGCCCAGTGGTTTCAGAGAAGAAGATTTTTTTAGTTTTTCCCATTGTAAGTCTATGGGACCTATCTGTTGCCATGGAAACCACAATTTTGATACAATCTGCTCCAAAACCTAATGCCAACAATCCCCCAACCCAATTATGGTTCACATTAAATTTGATCAAGATCGGCCTACTAGCTTCAGAAATATTCTTCTTTGAAATTGTGGACGGACGACGACGGACGACGGACGACGACGACGGACGACGGATGCCTGCCTATCCTATAAGCTCACCTGTGAGCCTTCGGCTCAGGTGAGCTAAAAACATATAGCGCATATCATTAATCATTTGCAATCAGGTCCTCCTATTTAATGATCGAAGATCTGATTTAATTTGTTGGATTCAGACTGAGGCCCACATTAAATAACCTTAAGGTCATGTTGGGAATGTCAGAAATGCTTAACAGTTCCTTCTGACTGTCTACAGGAGAGCAGTTTACCAGTAGTTTGTGCCTATGCCTCAAACAATGCTGCTGAATATACAGGATAGGGAATATGAGCCGCGTCATATTGCATATGTAAGAACAAAGGCAGCTAGATCAGCTTCTCAGTAACTGCAATCAGCTTCACAGTATATGCATTTGTGAAGCTGATCAGCGCCTTTGTTTTTGCCACACGGATAATGCAGTTCCTCGTCTTTCTAAATCCAAAATTTAAAGCTTCTTAAGCCATCTTCTGTGACTGCACAGACCTAGACCCGCTTGTGTCGGGCCTGTTCGGAAACCAGATTGTTGGTTTTCTCATGACACAACTCATATGTAAATACCTCGACAGATGTCAGTGAGCAGGCCCGAGGTTATAAAACATTTTTCATGCTCAACTCAGCTGAGACTGAACTTTGTCCAGTCATAAATGAGCCCCGACACGAGAAAACAGGTCTTCCGGTTTTCCGACCAGGTCCGACATGAATCGGCCTGTACAGTCACAGAAGATGGGTAGAAGCTTGAAACTTCTACACAGCTGATCTGTGTCTTTGCTTTCGCATATGCAAATCATTGGTTTCTCATGTGAAAATAGGCGAGTGGCTGCTACGTCAGCCTCAGGGTGATGAAATACCTTTGAAAACAGCTGTTGACAATGTGGAACTAAGAATGCCAACGCCCCATCAAGAAATTAAAACTCAAACAATTAATAAAGACTCAGTTCGTGATTAGTTAAGGCAAGGAACTTAATTGTTATACATGCGGCAGCTTAACACTTGAAAAACGTGGCAGATGAATACAATAGTAGCTGCCCGACATAAATACAAGCTGTTGTCAAATGACGCTGAGTTCTTTGATGAAAAAATTGATCAAGACGCTTATTACAAAAACCTGTTTGATAATCTCATAATATGCGAGAGAATCAAAGACACTGCGAATGTCAGCTCTAACCAAGACGCTGATCATCATCTTTGATTTGTTTCATAGATACACCATCTTGAATCTTAACATCTCTTCAACTATGGATTAATAGCAGAATTTTTGAAGATCCTGGTTAAAAGCCTTGAAGACAAGATTTTATATGAAACAGCTCACAATGGACCAGTCTAAGGCTGAGGACCGGCCTAGCACTCACTCACTTCGACGTGATATTCTGAAGAAATTTGATAGAAATGTTTAAGGTCCATTGAGTTAAGATTTTATGAAATGTAAGTTAAAATATGCAAGTTCAATAACAGCACAACCTAATGTCTTTGACTTGTTTCTGGTGATATGGAAAACAGGCATCATAGTGAGGGAGCAAATTAAAATACATGTAAATGCATGCTGATCAGCATTATGGGTTGTGACACAGTGTGCAATTGATCATGCCCTCTATAAGCATTAACAGCTTAAAAACATATGCTTTCAAATTGCACTTCAATACCCTACTGCAAGTGACAATCATAATTCAAAGGCTTGCACCCTACCCCGAAGGAAAGCGTAAACTCTCAAAGGACTCGTCTAGACCCTAAGTGCCAATATTGCTGGCAAAGTTTGGAATAAAATTCACACTCTCTGTGCATATTCCTCATTAAAATGCAGGGAAAATTTAATCATCGAAATGCTAGGCACTCTCAAAATCAATACGGATTCAATTTCCAAGTGAAAATTCACTTTCTCCCAGAAATACTGCAATTACGTCGCAGCGGCATGGAAACAGTATTTCATGCCTGCCGCAGAAAAAAAGGTGCCAAGACAGCAAATCCTTAAATCTTTTTATATCAGAAGCGTTGTTTTGTGTTAAGGAAAGAACAAAGAAGAAACAATGACATTATCTTACGTGTGTAGGTCACATGATTTTTTTATATAACACTTTGCATATATTCAAGTATTGCTTTTCTTTTGCTATGCGCAGCGTAGCTGAAACTTTTTTATGCCACTGACGGCAATAGAATTTAATTAAGGCAGAAGGTTTGTCAGCACAAGGTGAAAATTTTAGGAAATGAATGTAACTAAATTTAACTGAGGAAAATTTAAAGGTTATACGATAAGAATTTGACTTTAAAATATCTCTGTCTAACAAAGCTCAGTTTTCAAGCCATCCCAAAAGATCATGAGTATGCCCCAGTCTGCTGCAAGTGTTCCATGCTTGTCACGCTAATTACAACATGTCCGTATAATGTATACCCCCTTACAACCCACTTTTACACACATAAACTTCAGTGTTGTACAAGGGTATACACTACTGTTCTTATTTTTGCTCCAAAACATCGATTGTGGGTACTCGTTAGAATTGCCTTGGTGAGGCAAGGAAGTTCTAACATGTACCTACAATCTATGTTTTGAGCAAAAAAAAAAAAATAAAATAAATAAAAAACAGAAGAAGTTTGAAACAAATTAAACTATACAAGTCAGTCTTGCAGCTTTTAATTTCAAGATATACAAACTGCATGCATAATCAAAACTGCACAGTCACGTTTCCGCATTGCCTACATTTGCAAAGGGTTCAGGCACTCAATCAAAATTGTCTAGGAATGCACACTGAGAATCAATTGAAATTCAATTATATTCTGGATTATATGAGCTGCGTCATATTTTGCCTATGCGAAAACAAAGGCGCAGATCAGCTTCGCAGTAACTGCGAAGCTGATCAGCGCATTTGTTTTCGCTACAAGGATAGTACAATTCCTCTCCTACTTATATCCAAAATATCAAGCTTCTAGCTTTTTTCCATGACTGTACAGACCTGTTTATGTCGGACCTGGTCGGAAACCCCGAAGACCGTTTTTCTCCCGTCGTTTCACATATCAATTCCAAGTGAAGCTTCTGCAGATGTCAGATTGTGTTTATTCTAACTTCCATCATATTGCAATTTCAGAGGTATTGCTGCAGTTGTGGAATTCTTACTCATTTCTCTTGGGCATAGAACCGATTTTTTAAATATAGTTTTAAAAGAAATAGTTTCAAAAGCAAAAAGTGTCACTAAACATTTGCATGATCGCGGAAACTGTGTGAGATATTGCCTAAACCTAGGCCTGCAGTTCAAAAGTCCGAAAATGCTTCTATCCAACAAATAGGAAGGTGCAAAAACAGTCTAAACACCAAGCCCTCAGTACATACATGTACATAAACACAGATAAAATCTGGGCCAAAATGCTAACTAGAATATGCAGCTACAAAGAAATTTAATAGTCCTTTCTCACAACAATATGGCAGCTTCTGGGGAGAAGTCGTATGAAAATGTTCATAGCTGATGCACACTCAATCCTTACTTATCCTAGAGCTTACTTATCCTTAGCTTAGCTTGAGCTGCAGCTAAATAGAACTCACCAGCTTGACTCGGTGTGGAACTACTTTGTCTGGGTTAGTAATACAGGAGGACAGAACTCACCTGCTTGACCTGGAGTGTGGAAGTAATTTGTCTGTGTGTAGTAATACAGAACTCACCTGCTTGACTCGGAGTGTGGAACTACTTTGTCTGGGTGTAGTAATACAGAACTCACCTGCTTGACTCGGAGTGTGGAACTAATTTGTCTGTGTGTAGTAATACAGAACTCACCTGCTTGACTCGGAGTGTGGAACTACTTTGTCTGGGTGTAGTAATACAGAACTCACCTGCTTGACTCGGAGTGTGGAACTACTTTGTCAGGGTGTAGTAATACAGGAGGACCAGAGTGTAGGTAGGAAGGAGCAGAAACAACTCCGAATCTGAAACAATACAAATTGTTCTTGTTCACACCAGTTATCCATAGACAATCAACGTGACTGCATGAGAACAACCAACACAGATGAAGTATGACATGTATGAAATCAATATCAGACTGTAAAATGCAAATCAACCTGTCTGGGAACAACTTTTCATGCCAGGATTGGATTATTTGAATCCGTGGAAAGTTCCCAGACAAGTATTTACTCCTTAATGCCGTTTATTGATTTCATCTGCTTTGGTTGTTTTCTGTAGTGATAACCACAGTGCTTTTGCATACTGTAAGGCTGTCCGCTGAGGAGAGCTGATGCTATCTTGGACTATAAGTACATGTTATTTGAATTTTTTTCTTCAAAGGGCGTTGCAGCTTCCCTCTTGGTGGCTTCACCCTTGGCAGTTTAATCATCCTCATGTTAATATGGCACTCCCAATGCATTCAATTTATTTATTTATTGTTTTTTTGTTGTTGTTGTTGTTGTTTTATTTTTTTGTGTTGTTGTTGTTTTGTTGTTTTTTTCTTAGCAGGAGGGGGTATATGAGACTATAGCCCTTTTATCACTCACAGGTATTTTATACAATATGTACAATTAAAAAAGCACCAGAGTCCAACATTTTTCCACAAGGTCATCATCTATGGAAAATGAATAATGCTGTCTCCCCTGGCTAATTTCCTCTTATAATATAAAAGATTTTATCATCTTGTCTGGTCTTGTCTGAAGTATTGTGGAGAAAAAAAAAAGCCACAATGATAGAAGACTCGCCATGAGAAACCCAGATTTTCGCATATGCGAAAACAAAAGATGCAGATCAGCTGTGCAGTAACTGCACAGCTGATCAGCACCTTTGTTTTCGCTACAGATAAGTACAATTCCTCTTCTTCTTAAATCCGAAATCTAAATGTTCAAGCCTTTATCAGAGACTGTACAGGACCGTTTGTGTCGGACCTGGTGTCGGACACTCGGACAACTGCGGCTCTTATAAAGCTTTAAATTTGCCAGCTATTTTGTGTATCTTGAAGCAAATAAGCTAGTGATGACATAGCAAAATGTAGATTTCAAAAAGACTGAAATATGAATATACATATATATTCTATTCTGTGGTTTTATCTTACAACTAGTATTTTGGACTTATTTTGTGTAGATATAATAGCCTTCAATACAGTACCAATAGTAACTGTATCAAAACAGTGGCTGAGCGTGTCACGAAAACCAACAATTCACTCGCAATACACAAAACTTGAGTAGTTACGTAGTATGGTTATTTTCAAATTTAATACGCCAAATTGTGTCTAGCCCGTCTAATTATTATTACGGCAAATTACTTCAGCAAAAATGCTCATCCATAGAAATTTTCTCAATCGTTGTTTAAGGGCACGACAGGCGCCAGTTGAAATTCTTGCGATCGTTTTTTGTAGTATCTGTATAAAGCAATCGTAGGTAAACAAGTTCAACCTACTTTACTTGGTGAGACATGACAAGTGAGCCGCAACATGAGAAAAACAGGTCTCCAGGGTTTCCGACCAGGTCTGACACAAACCGGCCTGTTCAGTCACAGAAGCAGGCTTAGAAGCTTGAATTGGATTTAAGAAGAAGAGAAATTGTACTATCCATGTAGTAACGAAAACAAAGGCGCTGATCAGCTTCGCAGTTACTGCGAAGCTGATCTGCGCCTTTGTTTTCGCCTATGCAGATTGTTGGTTTTCCCATGCGACCGCTCTAGGTGCGACATGACAAGTGTTTTATTAAGTAAATATGAAATGTGACACTGAAAAAAAACAACACGTTTTTTGGGGGGATTCTGAACAGGTCCGAAATAAAGTAGCATTGGCAGCTACAGAAGAAGGCTAAAAGCTTGTAATTTGGATTTACATGTTTAAGAAGGAGAGAGAGTGTACTATCCATGGAGCAAAAACAAAAACTGCTGATGTGCAGTTACTGCACACCTGATCTGCGTCTTTGTTTTCGCTTATGCAAAAATCTTGGGTTGTGGCTCATGTGAATTATGAAATAAGGACATTCACTTGTCTCATAGTAAGCATACATCTATACAAATCAAAATGCATGGCGGGCTGCCAAACCGCAACTTTTCGGCTATGTCCGCATTAAGAAAATAAATCTTTTTCATAAAAAAACAAACTTAATTATAAACGTTGTTGACAAAAAAAACTTCCAAGGACATTAATGCATCTGTTTATCTCGACTTCATTGTATAAAACGATATGTCAGGACCGAGACTTATTTATTACTCATGCATGGATATTTACATGCATTCAAACATACCACATTCTTTCTAATTAGCACACACTCTGTTTGCTGCCAAAATATATGTATATGTGCATAAGCACACACAGTCTGCTCGACAAGCAATAATAAGCCCCAATTTTACACATTTATACCATATCAACCACATTAAAACTTAACCGCTATTTTGCAAGAATTGGTACACTTTTGTGACATCATCAGTGCTATTTCTGACATGGGTTATTTAAAAATTTATGTGTCGTTTTCATTTGTAGTGCGTGCCAATAAGAACGATATTTTGTTATTTGGAATAAGTACATGTAAGCGCACTGTGCACATTTTAGAATGATTACTTTATTTCTTTTGTTGTTTTTTTTTTTTTTTTTTATGAATTCAGCCACGTCATGAGAAAACCGGATTTTCATCTATGCGAAAACAAAGACGCAGATCAGCTGTACAGCGCCTTTGTTTTCGCTACTCTAATAGTACAATTCCTCCTCCACCTCTACCAAATATTTCAATATTCTAACTTGCTTCTGAGACTGTACAGGCCGGTTTATGTCAAACCTGGTCAGAAACCCAGAAGACCGGTTTTCTCGTGTCGCGGCTCAATTATAAAAAAGTTTTATGGTCTTTTAATTGTAAACTTTTGTAAACTTACCCTTCCCTCATAATAGCCGGTGGGGCTGGCAGTATTTTCCCGTCTTTGATGGCACTTGTAGCAGCTGACGACCACGGCTGGAATGCCGACATCATCGCGCGCAGCGTAGAACCCTGCTGTTCTGCCGCCCATGATGATTGGGGTGAAGACGCTTCCTCACTCTTGCTACGTTTTATTAGGTCTGGTTCTCCGTCCACAGCCTGTAAATAGCCAACAATAAATAATTAAAGCATTAAAGTGTGAGCAATTCTTGAAAATAAATAGCCGCGAAAATACTGGAAAAATAGGTATACCCCTATATACCCCAGTTTTACTAAATAAAAGTGGGGTTTAAGTGGGTAAACATTTCACGGACATGTTTTCCTGATGTTTACCATTACATTCTGACATGATGCATCAAATTCGCTTATATCCGCAAAAAAACATTTCCTAAATAACAGTAAGGTGGGATCACACAGTATTTCAGCAAATAGCAATAAAAACTGTCAATATTCAGGCTGTTCCCATTTGCCTAGTTTGCGAGTAGTGGATAGGGGGCGTGGGCAAATTGAACAAGCTCCTGGCATAATTATGTTGGGTCTTGGACCCAACGTATTACTTTGTTTCACACAAGCTTTTTGTTAATTCCTTGTATAAAAACTGGAGTCCATAAAAAAAAACTTTGCCTTTATCCAAAATATACTGGTATTTCTCTGAGATGAAATAAAAAAACTATCATTTCAACTCCAAAATAATTGCAAATGCTTACGAAACAGCATATGACTAATAACAAAATTGATCGACCGAATCCCAAAGGGACTCCGACTATCTAGGAAATAATTTCCATGATAAATATGGCATGGTTAAAAGCACAACATTTACAGTTTATACATGTCTCTAATTTGTCATTACAGATTCTCTCTGGAATTACATGTGTTTCTCTCATCATTATCCATTACATCAACATGATCAACCTTAACCCATATTTGACGAATGGATTTTCCCATTATTATCAATTAGGTGAGTGCACTTTCATTTTTAGGGGCATCAGGAGTGATTTTCAATTTTTAAATAATTTTTTGATGAAAATCCTCTTAGCAAACAGAATAGCCCCAGATGGGACGCCGCGTTCTGCGGCGTCACATTTGGGGCTATTCTGTTTGCCTATGTCCCATAAAAGGGACGCCAGGCTTAAATGAGTTAACTATACTCAGGACAAAAGTTCTGCATGATTGAAAATTTAATTTTAATTCTTTAAATGAAAACATGAAAATACCCACCATCACATATATTTTTATTTCTTTTGCAAAAAGTCACTTAATATAGCACGCGATCTCATTTTGAACTTGTTACTTATGTCTCATGCCCCCCCCCCCCCCCCCCCCATTATCACACCATAATCAGCAACTTGCAGTATTTAGTACGACTGGCCATTCTGTAAGGTGGTATCCTGAGACAAAAGTTGTGAATCTTGTATTACTGTACATTGCGGGGTATTATGCATATTAAACTCCATGGTGAGAGTGCAACAACTGTATGACTGTAGCATTGACCTTTAGATCAGTGGTCAGAGACAGCTTGGTCAGCAAACTTTGTGTACTTATATTATTATACCAATTACTGGACTTATATTGCCGGCCTGGAGAAAATATTCATCTAAACATGCATTCATCAATGACCATACAGATCAGCATATTTAAATAGATGCTACCCCTAGCTACAAGACTTTTGTAAATGTCAGTAACAACAAATCAACTTGCCCCACCGCATGGTACAAACACTGTGCAGGGACCTGGAACCAAGCCAGTGGGTTTGGTCAGATTTTCTAAATTCCGGCCATCTATACCTAGACATAGTAAGAGACTATTCATGAAAACCTAGTTTAAAGCCCTCGTAAATCAGATTAAACACACAAACTTGGCAGTAAATTCAGCTTTTAAAGGATCTGTCGAGCTTCTTAAATTTAGTTACAGATATATTTCGCTGTACCTGAATATATGGACGCTGAACTTGATCAGAAACAGCATGCTAAGGACTTTTTTACCATGAAACAGGTTCAGTATATAATTGGTTGTTGGCTGTAGTCATTATGACCAGACAGGCATGCCAGAAATAAATGTTATTATAGTACATATAGTTATATACAAATAAGCCACGTCATATGAAAACCAGATTTTTGCCTATGCGAAAACAATGGCGCAGATCAGCGCCTTTGTTTTCGCTACATGGACAGTACAATCTCTCTTCTTCTTGAATCCGAAATTTCAAGCTTCTAGCCTGCTTCTGTGACTGTATAGGTCGGTTTGTGTCAGACCTGGTCGGAAACCCTGAAGATCGGTTTTCTCACGTCACGGCTCATGTAGTTATAATACAATTGTAGCAGAAGAAAAACTGTCTACCTGGCTACAGAACTGACTATTCTATGGTAATGAAGCAGCAAAACATCAAAAACCAGCAAAAGTGTTTGTTGTTAAAGATGCATACATACAGAAAGAGTGAATAGAGGTTTTAGAGTTAGCCTTATAAAATTTGCTTGGTTATAAAGTTGGTTTCTCAGAAAGAGGCTCTAGTTGATCATGCAGTAACTGCACAGCTGATCAGTGCCTTTGCTTTCGCTACACAGGTTGTACAGTCCCTCTCCTTGAAATTTCAAGTTTCTAACCTTCTTCTGCTACTGTAGCCAGGCCAGTTTATACAGGACTTCATAGGAAAACTCCCGATGACAGGTTTTCTCGAAACACAGCTCAAATTTTGTCTGTCAGTCTGTCAGGAGAAGGTTTTCACTTGGCTGCCAATCAAGGAATTCCAATGTATTAGCCTAAATACTTGGTAAAAATTATGTGAGCCTGTGCGTGAGAAAACCAACAATTTGGGGTTCCGACCAGGTCTGACACAAACCGGGCTGTACAGTCACAGAACATTGTTAGAGGCTGGAAATTTTGTATTTAAGTAGAAGAGGGATTGTACTATCCATGTAGCGAAAACAAAGGCGCTGATCAGCTTCGCGGTTACCGCGAAGCTGATCTGCGGCTTTGTTTTCGCCTATGCAAATTGTTGTTTTTCTCATGCAAAGGCTCATGTCTTTTTGGTTTTACAATGGCATGAATATTATTTTGATGGGCCAATTTGCTGGTCTCTCATTCAATTACAGATGATTACTTCAACCATAAACATTTTGTTGGCTGTCTTAACCGCAGACAAATGGATGTAACCTACATTTACACATTATTTCATTTTCTGAGCTAATGAATCTTTTGTCTATTTCAAAAATAGGTGAGTTTCGTTTACACATACTTTAGCCAAATTCACATGACTTGAGTGAACAATATACCATGGGTATATAAGATGGGGTATAATGCGATTTTGTAAACATTTTGTGTCAAAGTTCATTTTGGCTCAATGTTGTTGACTCCTGGCTTCACAGCCCATCCCCCTATCCCCTCAAAGGGACCCCTAGTTTCAATAGTCTTAATAACAGTTAACTGATCAAAATTGATTTGGCATTGACCAGTACAACCCACAGCAAAAACTGATTTCAAATTTAGTCAGTTAATTACATGTACACAAAACAAACAAAAATAAAACATTCAAAATAAATGTTCAATTTTCACATTATTCACACCCCACTGACATCTTCAAAATTTATATTACAAGTATCATTATTCAAAATGAGCCATGACGATAGAAAACCAGCCATCCAGGTTTCAGACCAGGTCTGACAGTGACACAAACTGGCCTGTATAGTCGCAGAAGACAGCTAGAAGCTTGAAATTTATGATTTAAGAAGAAGATGTACTGTGCTTTCCGAGAAGACAAAACAAAGGCTTTGATTAGCTGTGCAGTTACTGCAAAGCTGATCTGTGCCTTTCTTTTTGCAATGCCAAAAGTCCGGTTTTCTCATCAAGAGGCTCAAATTATGCTCAGTCACTGTAAAGCATTATCTTGGCTCATTCATAATGCTTGTTGGGTGCATTATGAAAATGGCTGTCTCAATTGTAATTGTCTTGTAAAAATGTTGACACATAACTGCCTTTCATATTGACAACAGCATATACATTGAATGTCATTGACTTCTGTTTGGAGGACTGCCAGATACAAAAAATGTCATAAAAACAGACCTGCTTTTTCACATATCAAAAACATCAGTTACTGATGTAGCTCCCTACATGCACATCACCATGTCTTGCTTCAATAGTGCCATTTCAAAGCCTCAATGCTTATATGTACATCATTCATGCTTGTACAGCCTGGTTTATGTCAGAACAGGTAAGTAATCATAAACAGGTTTTGTGGTGGAGTTGCTCTTAAGATGCCAGATAGATATCAAAGCACTCTGTGACCCTTGTCACACATGCATTTCCGTGAGTGAGCAAGCGCTTAAAAGTTTAATGTCCTATGATAGACAGTACTACCTACAGTTCATTATACAGAACTGCATGCCCAGGAGCATTTCAAGATTCTTCTGAACAGACAATTAAACACAGGGTTGACATGACTGAATTCAACCCTCTGAAAAAAATTCATGAGTTGAAGTTCATGAATCTAAATGACACCCTTAGTTAGATCCTGAACTGGTTCGTGAATTGTTCACAAGCCTGGTCATTATTTTCTATTTGAAATTAATGAATTTCATTTCCTTAAAATATTGAACTGTGTATAGTGTACATATGGTTCATGAAATGCGATTTTGCTGTTTGTGGATTACCAGTATTCCTGAAAGCTTACAGGAAATAGTCCTAGACTGGTATCAGGCTAGAAATGGTTCATGACTGGTATCAGGCTAGAAATGGTTCATGACTGGTATCAGGCTAGAAATGGTTTATGACTGGTATCAGGCTAGAAATGGTTCATGACTGGTATCAGGCTAGAAATGGTTTATGACTGGTATCAGGCTAGAAATGGTTCATGACAGTATGATGACTGGTATCAGGCTAGAAATGGCTCATGACTGGTATCAGGCTAGAAATGGTTCATGACAGTATGATGACTGGTATCAGGCTAGAAATGGCTCATGACTGGTATCAGGCTAGAAATGGTTCATGACAGTATGATGACTGGTATCAGGCTAGAAATGGCTCATGACTGGTATCAGGCTAGAAATGGTTCATGACAGTATGATGACTGGTATCAGGCTAGAAATGGTTCATGACTGGTATCAGGCTAGAAATGGTTCATGACTGGTATCAGGCTAGAAATGGTTCATGAACAGATCAAGAATAGTTCATAAGTTCATGAACATGAAATTTATGAATATCACTGGTTGTTCATGAAAAAATATGATTCATGAATTGCCGCTTGACATTCATGGATCATCCATGAATTTTCCACGACTTTTCAGCAGGGGCCGGAGCCATTCTTATGGAGGGCTTCAGCCAGCTAGCTAAGGAATTACTAGGTTGGTCCAACCATTTGTACAGAATTCCTTTTTTATTGACATGACATTCCTGGTCATTCTGTCTCTCTATAAACATGAACTGCCGTGTTTAGGGAATTAAAAGCTGTATGCATGCCTACGACTAAGTCCAGAGTCTGCATGCTAATTTGGGCGTGTCACAAAATCTAGGAAATTCACAGCACATGCTTGTATTAAAGTACTTTTAGAGCAGACATGCTTCCATCTCAGACTCCTAGAAACAAATGAGTCACGTCATGAGAAAACCAACAATGTGGTTTCCAAACAGGTCCGACACAAACCAGGCTGTATAAGCAAAGAGGATGACTAGAGGCTGGAAATTTTGGATTTAGAAAGTAGAGAAACTGTACTATCCATGGAGCGAAAAACAAAGGTGCTGGTCAGCTTCGCAGTAACTGCGCAGCTGATCTGCGCCTTTGTTTTCGCATAGGCAAAATGTTGTTTTTGTGATGAAGCGGCTCAAATTTATTACATCTGGCAAATCAATAACAAAAAAAAAGGCAGTGGCTATTTTGCCGGACCCGGCAAAATAGCCCCTAGGAGCTATTTTGCCGGACCCTGCAAAATAGTCCCTAGGTGCTATTTTGCCGGACCCGGTAAAATAGCTACATTGGACTTATAGGCTATTTTGCCGGACCAAATACTTAGTAACAATTTTATTTTATATTTAGTAAGGTATTCTAATCTACATTTTTGTTTTATTCATCTATTTATTTATTTGAGATATTTCTCAATCAGTAGGTTGCTTTTTGAGCCTTTTTAATGACACAACTTTGGTAAAGTTGGAAGGGCATGTTGCCTCTGGCTGGGTCTGTTGGTCACCTTTTTAAATTTACGAATGGTGAATGCTAGAGTTTTGAAATTTTGAATAGACTTATAGCTGATCATGGCTAGTTCCAGGAAACTTGAGCGCAGACCCCGCTACCCTGGATTACCAGATGTTCTAGTTTTTGACCTCTAGCCCCACCATCACACATGGGCCCAAGAGTCTTAAAGATACCTACTGTCTAAGAATGCTTTCTGACAAGACTTTGTGGATGTCAAGATACAGACTAACAGAAAACTTATCATGGCATCTATCAAATTCTACAGGTGTCCTTGATTTTGATCTCTAGCTGCACCTTTGGGAAGGCACCCAGGATTTGGTGCCATGAATTTAAAGCAAACCCTACATATATACTAGGAATACATTCCTATGACCGTTTACTAAGATATGAACTTAGAGAAGAAACATTAACATTGTAAATAGCACATTTACAAAGGTGACCAGTCCCTGATAGTCTGTGGAAAGAAACTGGGGTCAAACTGCTTTTGAAATCTTCTTTGCTAGCTAAACATATCGGCAATACCAATGAGTGTTGATTTCTACAATGCATATATTCTTGTGTATTCTGGCTTTAATCTTCAGACCTTTTCATTACAATTGTTCTCCTTTTCTCAAGAGATTCCCTTTTAAAGTGTCCCAGAATGCCAGCCATACTTCCATTTGTATCTAAATAAAGTCTTTTATCAACATTTTCAGTATGTGCATTCTTTTAAAAACATAATTATCTCAAATAAATATGTATTAAATAAAAGAAAATGTAGATAAAAAATAAAAATATAAAATAAAAATTTTACTAAGTTTTTGGTCCGGCAAAATAGCCTATATGTATATTATAGCTATTTTGCAGGGTCCGGCAAAATAGCCTACAGACTATTTTGCCTTATTTTGCCGGGTCCGGCAAAATAGCCCCTAGGAGCTATTTTGCCGGGTCCGGCAAAATAGCCACTGCCAAAAAAAAAACATCCATCTAATACAAGGTAACTTCCTAAGCTAGGAGTCATGTTCTCCATAAAAGAAGAAAAAATATCCCACAATTCCATAGTGGGTTCAAAAGTTCAGGGTGAAACCTGGGCTAGTGGGTTATAGAGTGCTATCTCCAGACATGTTTTCTGTGTTTGGTTCTATACTGTCTGTTAACCCATATTTGACGAATGGATTCTCCCATTGTTATCAATTGGGCGAGTCCACTTTCATTATAGGGGTGTTAGGAGTGATTTTTATTTTTTTTAATCTAATTTTTCGATGAAATTTCTCTGTGCAAACAGAATAGCCCCAGATGGGACGCCGCAGTTCTGCGGCGTCACATCTGGGACTATACTGTTTGCCTATGTCCCACAAAAGGGATGCCCAGGCTTATACGAGTTAAAAAAGACATCAAGAGAATAATTAAATAAGCTCCGGGGGTTATTTATTGTCTGACAATAGTGAAGGTTTCTCAATTGTATGTTCTGGACCATGATAGATTGAATGGCCAGGAAATCCAATCAAAGATACATTGCCAGAACATCTGAGTTCAACCCCAGACTTTCCTTATTAAGAATCAATCTTACTCTAACTGCCACTCAAACAAATCACCCAGCTGAAAGACTGTTACACTGTCAAAACTGCTAAATGCAGCATTTAAAAAAAAAATCAGCTGTAAGACGTTTTTTTTTTTCTCTCCAATGATGGACCATGGTGCTGTTTTAGGCTGTAGAAATTCCTCTTTGTGGTCATTTGAGCCGCATCATGAGAAAACCAGATTTTTGCCTATGCGAAGACAAAGACGCAGATCAGCTGTGCAGTAAATGCACAGCTGATCAGCACCTTTGTTGTCTGTACTCCGATGCTACAATCCCTCTACTTCACAAATATAAAATTTCAAGCTTCTAGCCATATTCCGAGACTGTACAGACCGGTTGGTGTCAGACTTGGTCGGAACTCTAAAAGACCGTTTTTCTTGTGTTGCGGCTCATTTGTTTACTGAACACAATAGGGAGTTACTTCCCTTCACAGACTTTGATTCACCCTAACATAATTGTTTCAAAATCAACCAATGTAACAAGTGTCCATTCATTAACTTTTCACATTGTTCCAAGGCCTTGATACCAGGTCTCAATGGTCTGAGCACCATGGCATTTTACCAGATGATTTCAACCGTGTCATGAGAAAATCAATGTTTTGCATATGCGAAAACTAAGAAACAGATCAGCTTCGTGGTAACCACGAAGCTGATCAGCAACTTTGTTTTCACTACATAGATAGTACAATTCCTCCTCTACCCATTTCTGAAAATTTCAAGCTTCTAGTCTTCTTCAGTGACTGTTCGGGCCGGTCTGTGTCGAACCTGGTCATGTGCTAATTGGTTTTTGTGGGTTAAAGAGACAGTCATGAGAAAACCAATACATGTATTTTTCATGTTTCTAACCAGGTCTTTCAATGCTCCTATTGCTAAAGAACTGCATGAAGATATAGTTACTGCACAAAGTCCTAAATAAATGGTTTATAAAATGCGCTGATCATAACAAAAAGTCCTGCAAACTATAAGCATTTGTTTCAGGGTGCCCTCATTCCTCCTAACTAAAAATACTCTTCTTGTTATGACATGTTTGTGATCAGACAGTGGATACATGAAGATTGATTAGTCTAGGTATGGATTCTATGGAGAGAAAGAATGGTTGACCTCTGTGCTGTAACACAATATGTCACATGACCTCTGTGGACAAGTCAAGGAAGACTATGATATCTACCTGGATATCTGTTTCTATTCTGAATAGAAAAGGGTTAAACTTAGACTAGCTACTAGTCTGTAAAACATATTTATGTCATATGATTATTGTTTTCATTTTTATTATTTTCTCTATATTGAAATTTCTCGAGTCTCTAAGCTAGTCTATCAATGAATTTTTCTTCAATCATCTTGGCTGAGTTTTACAGACTAGTAAAAAGCAAAATCACTCTGAGAAATGACTGACAGTAAATGGCTATCAAATTGACCATCTCTAATTCCTTGATGGAGATTAGCACCAGTGTTTATTTATATTTCAGTAGGTTGATGGTTTTACAGCCTTGAAAGTTTCTATGATGAAATGAATTGAGCATTCAGAAACCAATCTGGTCTCATGAAACAATGAATGGGATTTTTTTTGGAAGTGGCTACTGACAGCCGGCTGTCAATAGCGAAAGTTCGCTACTGACAGCCGGCTGTCAATAGCGAACTTTCGCTATTGACAGCCAGCTATATATTTCTTTATATTTGTGGGTTTCTAACAGGTGAATTATCTTTAATATTGTAAGATAAATGAATGGCATTGAATCATTTGACCCTAGATTCATCACATGTATCCTTTAAGCATATACTTTGTATAGTGTATGTTTGGGATTTGGGCCAGAAGTCAGACTTTCAAAAAATGTAAAAATTTGTGGTAATAACTAAATTAATGTTTTTCTTTTCAAGTTTTCCATATTCTGACAGCCCCTTTGTGACTTATATTAAAGGCATTCCTTGAGCTATAAGTACCTTTAAGGGTAGATTTCATTCAATGGCATGGAGCTTTAGTTTAGGGTCCATACCTGAATAGAAATAGAGATCAAAATAATCCAAGATCTTTTAAATATATCACTTTCTTCATAACATTTCAATGTCAGATCACATCTTGTTCTAACTCTAGTATAGCACATAGATGACTTTAAGTACTTTATATTTTTATAAACCAATTTGATAAACAACTAGGTGAGCTGGCTGTCATTAGCGAAAGTTCGCTATGGACAGCCGGCTGTCGATAGCGAAAGTTCGCTATTGACAGCCAGCTATATATTTCTGATTAAATTTGTATCTGTTGGTTTCTGATATGGATTTAGATTTAATGTCAATATTGTCAGATAAATGAATAACATTAAAACCTTATGAGTCTAGCTTATAGTCTATGACATGAAATCAAATGGTACATACCTGGGGTAGGGCTAGAGATAAAAATAATCTGAAATATCTTTTGAATGTGGTACTCTCTTCATATTAATGTTTCTTTAAGTCCATCTTTTGACAACTGCATACTTGGAAAAAGTAGGCTACATATAGGGCTTGTATTCCATATTATGCCATCAAATCCAAGGGACTAGTCTTTTGATCTGGAAATGGGGTTAGGTGACTGGGACAAAAGGCCAAAATCTAGATCTTTAAAATTTTAAATCGATACGGTCCTTTATAATCAATATAGAAGTCATTTATTCTTGTACCATTTGTACCTGAATCATGTCAGACTTGAACTCCAGGGTTTAAATGATGCCTGAGGTGAGTTGAATCATCCAGACTAGGAAATAAACACAGGTCATGGCTGAGTTCACACACATTTTATGCCTTACTGAAGAATAATTCATACCGGGGATAACACTTATTGAGAAGTCATATTTCTGAGATTTAAACTAAATTTTCTGGCCCTGAAAATGGAAACTGAGGTGAGTTGAATCCTCCAGCCTATCATAAACAGGGGTCATGGCTAAGTCCACACACATTTAGCTACTTTGGAATAATTCATACCGGGGATAACACTTATTGGGAATGAAATAAATAAATATCCAAAATGTAAAATTCCTGCAGATTATGAATGTGCTTTGTATTTAACAAAAACATGATAATTTAAACATTTATATCTGCTTGGAAGCAAAAAATCATCAAAATTACAGATTTCTTCATAAATTGGATACAAAATGTTGTATAATTTTCATGTTGGTTCATACCTTATTGAAACTCTAGCACGTGATAGATTCTGACTATGATCTCGACTTGAAAACTACTTCATTCAGACATTTATGCATAATATGGAGGAATACTGATATAAAGTGATTAAAATGGTTATAAACTTGCAGGAAATGGATAAAAGTTTATCTTTTTGAATACAATTTGAAATTTTGTCCGTGCCTCAGTGCTGTACAAGTGAACATCATGTTTCTACATCTTTTTCAGAATAAACTGCTGGGTAATCTAATAAATAAATAAATTTGTAAATAAATAAATGACTTTATAAATCATAAACACTTCAATAATAAATGTGATACCAATTATTGGTGCAGCTCTGACAGAATATTTTATATTTTGATTATAATGAAAATAATAAATACTGAATTTCAAGTTATTCGCTTTCCTTGTGATGTGTTTGACTCCCATGGGGTTGATTGTTACTAGGATTTATGAAACCATTTCATTTTAAATATAGAGAAATAAAGTAATGCCATTAATATATATGAAAATGTGTAGCTGGCTGTCAATAGCGAACATTCGCTATTGACAGCCGGCTGTCAGTAGCGAACTTTCGCTATTGACAGCCGGCTGTCAGTAGCGATCGCCATTTTTTTTTTAATTTTTACTTATTGTTTTCCCAAAATACTTTGCACTTTTTACATACACTGATATTGATGCAATTTTGAACTTACGTAGTTATTGTCAGAGAACAGCAACAACACCAATAAGTATAATATCTATTATTAATGATAATATCTTTACTTTAGCATTGATAGTTCGTCTCTCACTAATGAGAAAGACCATCATTATTTCTTGAATAGTGCTGATGTGTGTTGGTGAATTCTTTGATGGCTGACTAGGCCAATTCTGGCTCTAAACTGTCGGTTGCAAGTAGAGCAAGTCAATGTCATAGAGTCTGCTGGTGGCACATTTGTTTTGGCTTTGCGCTCTCTTCGCTTTCTTTCAGCTTCACAGATTCTCTTCTTTTCATAGAGAGCTGCTCCTTTGTTGATGAGACCTCGCCACTTTGATCGCTCCTGTGCAGTCTGTTCCCAGGACCCCATTGGTATTTCGAAATCCTTCAGAGAGGCTTTGAGGGTGTCTTTGTAGCGTTTCTTCTGGCCACCTTGAGAGCGCTTTCCCTCCTGTAGTTCTCCATAGAAAACTTTCTTTGGAAGTCGCGCATCAGGCATTCTTATAACATGGCCAGTCCATCTTAGCTGTGCTAGCTTTAAGACTGTATGCATGCTTTGCATCCCAGCTTTCCTCAGGACCTCTGTGTCTGGAATCTTGTCCTGCCACTTGATTTTTAACAACTTTCTCAAACAGCTTAAGTGGAAATGGTTAAGTCTCTTTGCATGGCGTTGGTATACTGTCCAGGTCTCACATGCATACAAGAGGGTTGGCAGTACCACAGCCTTGTAGACTTTCAGCTTGGTGTCAAGCTTGATTCCATTTCGCTCCCAGACATTTGCACGGAGTCTTCCGAATGCCACACTAGCTTTTGCAATTCTGGCAGTGATCTCATCATCAATATGCACTGCTCTGGAGAGAGTGCTTCCCAGGTAGGTGAACTTGTCAACAACTTTCAGTTTTTGCCCAATCACAGTGATGGTTGGTTCATTATATGGTTTTCCGGGGGCTGGTTGGTGTACAACCTCTGTCTTTTTTGTGCTGATTGTGAGATCATAGTTATCACATGACTGTGAGACTTGATCCATGGCTCTTTGCATTTTTGCCTCTGTGTTGGCATTCTTATCCATATCATCTGCATAGAGGAGCTCATCTAGCACATCAGTCTGGACCTTAGTTTTGGCTTGCAACCTTCTGAGGTTGAATATGTTGCCATCAAAACGGTACCTGATTGGAAAACCAGTGTCACTGTCCTGAAAAGCATCCATAAGCATGGCAGAAAACATCATGCTGAACAGTGTTGGTGCCAGAACACAGCCTTGTTTGACCCCATTTGTTACTTCAAATGGTTCAGAGAACTCTCCATCATTTTGCACACGTGCCTGCATGCCATCATGAAACTGCCGCACCATAGCTATGAATCTGGGTGGACAGCCAAACTTGGCCATGATTTTCCAGAGTCCATCACGACTAACAGTGTCAAAAGCTTTGGTGAGGTCAACAAACGTCATGTATAGATCTACATTCTGTTCTTGGCATTTCTCCTGAAGCTGTCTTGCTGTGAAGATCATGTCTATTGTCCCTCTGTCTTTTCTGAATCCACATTGACTTTCTGGGATAAGTCCCGTCTGATCAAGATGAGCATTCAGACGATTTAACAGAATTTTTGCAAGTATCTTCCCAGCAATTGATAGGAGGGAGATGCCTCTGTGATTGTCACAGACTTGAGGATTTCCTTTCCGCTTGTATAGGTGGATTATGGATGCATCCTTAAATTCTTGTGGGATAGCCTCCTTCCTCCACATACAGTGAAACAACTCTGTCAGTTTCTCTGCCATGGGTAGCCCCCCAGCCTTGTAAACTTCGGCAGGAATTGCATCTGCACCTGGGGCTTTGCCAGATGATAGTTGTTGAACTGCTTTTCTTGTTTCATTAACGGTAGGAAATTCATCTAACAGAACATTGCACTCTTATCTGTGGAAGTCTGTCGATTGCATCCTGATTGATGCTTGATGGTCGATTAAGCACACTATTGAAGTGTTCTGCCCACCTTTCCAAGATAGCTTCTTTATCTGTGAGAAGAGTGTTTCCATCTGCACTGAGCAATGTGGTGGCTCCAGAACTCTTTGGACCATAAATGGTTTTCAGTGCATCATGAAATTTCTTCATGTCCTTTCTATCCGCAAAAGACTGAATTTCTTCTGTTTTCTTCCTCAGCCAGGAATCTTGCATGTCCCTAAGCTTGGTCTGGACTGTCTTACAAATGTTGCTGTAGGCTGCTTTCTTTGATACTGAGCTAGTATCATCTTGATGTGCCTTGAGCAAACGGTGCTTTTCTTCAAGAAGCCTCTGAATTTCATCATCATTCTCATCAAACCAGTCTTGATGTTTGCGAGATGGATGGCCTAAGGTGCTTGCAGCTGAAGAAAGAACTGTTTTATGGAAAACTGTCCAGTTTTCTTCGGGGTCCTCTGAACTGAGATTCATTGCATCCAGTTGGTTGCAAATGTCTGTTAAGAAATCTTGTCTCATGCTGTCTTTATTCAGCTTTGAGACATCCAGTCTCTTAGGAGCTTTCTTGCCTTGAGGTCGCCTCGCAGGCTGTATTCTTAGGTTGAGTTTGCTGACAACCAGTCTATGATCTGTCCAGCAGTCTGCACCACACATAGTCTTTGTCACTTTAACATCCTGCCTGTCTGTTCTCCGCACTATGACATAGTCTAATTTAGCATTAATGCCAGTCTTACATACGGTCCTCGTGTTAATACAGACATTTGCATTGTTATACCAGACCTTTTATTTGTTTGTTTGTTTGAGTTGTGGTTTAGCGTACCAGTCAACAGCAATGGTCATGTCGGGACATTGCCTCTATTTTGTGGGGCTTGTACCTAAAATTGAACGTCATGACATCCAAAAAGTGCTTCAAATATAACCACCAAACTAAGCCAATAAGGCTTATATGAGCCACCAACAGTGTGGTTTCCGAACAGGTCCGACACAAACCGACCTGTATAGTCACAGAAGCAGGCTAGAAGCTTGAAATTTCGGATTTGACTGAGAAGAAGAGACATTGTACTACACGAAAACAAAGGCGATGTCGCTGATCAGCTTTGCGGCTAATGCGAAGCTGATCTGCGTCTATGTTTTCGCCTATGCAAATTGTTGGTTTTTCACGCGGCGGCTCATATGTTTTCTTGGGTAGGCTCAGACCTAGGCAGGCTCAGACCTGAGCGGTTAACCAATAATCAGATGGACGTTTTGTAGTGTGGAAGCTTCACCTGGAGGCATAAGCAGCCCATCCATTTCATTAGGGCCCAAAAGGCAGGGGCCAAAACTTTTTAGACATTGTAACTTGTTATGCATATACATGTAACAGCTATATCACAGTAAGCAAATGCAAAATGCTGCATTGGTTTGGCCCTGAAAGTAGCTTTTTGATGATCAATTTTTAAAAGAAATATGCACTAAATATTGGTAATTGCCTAGAAACTGAGTTATTTGTATAACTGACCTCAGGCTGCTCAGCTGATGACAGGGGTATCAAGCATCAAATCAAACCAGACAGACAGACATGAAAGCAGGCAGGCAGGCAGCCAGACAGACAGACGGACAGACAGACAGACAGACAGAGTACACCCTAACTGATCAGCAGCATAATAAAGCATAACTTTGTATTATGTATATTCTTCTTATTTGTTTGCCTAAATCAATAAACCATAAAAATTCCTGAATGCACTGCTTCTCCAATGTTCTACAAATTGCTGGCATCTTTGTAACTTGCATAATGACAAAGGTCAAACTCACTTCTTCATGTGGAATATTCAGGATGTAATTCTTATCAGGTGCAAGATGGTGTTGAATATCTGTCTAAATACAGGGTCATAAACCTTTGAATACCACTAAGCACTTTGCTATTAAGATTCTGACATTGATAAATGTGCCCTACGATTTCTGAGGCTGCTGATTTCGGATTTTACAAGGCTTAGAAATCGAGCCCCATCTATAGAATAGACTAGCCGCAGAGATTAAAAAAAAATGAAAATTACGAAAGGCGTTTTTCTTTATTTCTAAGCCTTGGGCAAGGCTAGGTTAAACTGAATAAAAAAATAAATCAATAATCTGAATAGAAGATGGTATTTCCAGCAAAAATGTGGCAGAAACCTTTCCTAACTTAAAACTATAGGCATCACTATGCGTGTGCATGTGTGTAAGAGGGGGGTGGGGATCTTCAGGTTTTTTCACCTGTTCAATCTACACAGGTACAATTGTATTATTACAACCACATGTCATGACCAATCAGCCTTAAGGTATAGGTCACTGCACCGAAGTAAACTATTAGCAAAGAGACATATTGAAATGAAAGGCTCAAAATACAGCTGAACACAATACATGTATATATCCCATTTACATGTGTTCTTTATATGTGTACCATAATACTATGTGAGGTTCAGGAACGGTGTAACGCCCAGAGCGGGAACATGCAAGAACCAGTCGATCTGTTCTCACTGACAGTATCAGGCTTTGAGTCAAACTTAAAACATTGACCTTTTAAATTTAGACAATGTGAAAGCAATTTTTAGTCTTCTACATTGTTGACATAGCCAAGGCTTAAGAATTAAAATGAGCTCCATGCTGGTTGGGGTTATGAACGATTTTATGCGTTCTGTGGAATAGGATTAGTCAAGTAGATCAACTTATTTTTGTCCAGTCTGCTGCCCAGACCATAATGAGCCATGACGTGAGAAAACCAGAGTTTTGCCCATGCGAATACAAAGGCGCAGACCAGCTTCGCAGTAACTGCAAAGCTGATCAGTGCCTTTGTTTTCACTACACGGATAGCACAATTTCTCTTCTTCTTGAATCCGAAATCTAAAACTTCTAGCCTGCTTCTGTGACTGTACAGGTCGGTTTGTGTCAGACCTGGTCAGAAGCCCCAAAGATCAGTTTTCTCGCATCGTGGCTCATTGTAAGACATGGCATGATAACCCAAATTTAGAAGACCTGTGAATTATTATAGAAGAAGTCGTGGAGCAATGTCCTGTCAACTCAAGTACAACTAATCAGTTTTGGTTGGCCATTTTCCGGATTTTCCAAATATTTGGGATTCGGTCACAAGCATATACTGTTAAGGTTTTCTGTTGTCTGTCATTAATTGCCTGTGTAAACAGTACTGGTCAATGGACATGCCGGTTTACACAGAGAACCAGATAAGCTGTGAACTTGTACTTGAGAAGATTATCAATTATGTAATGATTTTGTAAGTTCTCCACAAAGTACTTGTCAGACTTGAATTAGTGGTTCAATACACAATACACCCCCTTTATAATTATGTGATCATTTTAAAGAATGCTGCATACATCAAAGATTCTACTTTACACAGTAGATATATGCGCCTTATCATGTCTCCTGCAAGTCTTCAATATACAAATCTCTACACATGGACTGGTCAACAACAAGGACACAAAAAAATTTGGCCCTGTCATATAAAATTCAACACATTTTCTTACTTTGAACTTTAACATATATGTACACAGTGCACCCACGAAAAAAAGATTTTCCTAAGCCATATATGCATACCCATTTTGGACTATTTTTGGTCTGCTTTAAGAACCTATCGGATCCTTTTTAAGACATCAAAACATTTTTTTAAAGTACATGTACACGCAAGTAATTATTTCCCAAATACAAGTGACATTTGTATTGTATAGACTCATGGAAAAGCATTCACAGTCAGAGTGGTCTTATCTGGGTCAGCACAGCTTGGCATTTGGTCCAAAAACCTGGGTAAACTTTTTATTAATTTCACTTGGTAGAAAAGAAGAGCAAAAAATCTGCTTGCCGAACTACTCCTTTTGCCAGGGCTTGACTCAAAATAGGATTATACTAGACTCTAGACTACTGAATAAAAGTATAGTCAATAAAATAAAGTCGGTCAGAGGCACCTTAGGGGAATCCTTGGTGACAGATGTACTGGTGATCAATAGGCATTGCATCAGCCTGTAGGACATTATATGAGCCACATCATGAGAAAAGTGTATTTTTGCCTATGCGGAAACAAAGGCGCAGATCAGCTGTGCGGTAACTGCACAGCTGATCAGCGCCTTTGTTTTCGCTACAAGGATAGTACAATTCCTCTTCTACTTAAATCCAAAAGGTCAAGCTTTTAGCCCTTTTCTGAACAGTGTACAGGTCAGTTGGAAATCCCGAAGCCTGGTTTTCTCACGTCGCGGCTCATACAGCATCAATCTACATTACACTGGTTATATCTAGAAAGAAACAATGTAATTGAGAACAACCAACACAGCTGAAATCATCAGGCACCAACAGGGAGCATTGGGAACAACTTGCCACAGTTGTGGAAAGTTGTTCCCAGGTAGGTTTTTGCACTATACAGCCTGATTTCATCTGTTTTAAATTGAGCCTTCGCGCGAGAGAACCAACAATTTGGGGTTCTGACACAAACCGGCCTGCACAGTCACAGAAGCAAGCTAGAATCTTGAGAAAAAAAAGGGATTGTACTATCCAGTGTAGCGAAATCAAAGGCACTGATCAGCTTGAAGCTGACATTCACCTTCAGGCAGTACTAACTGTGAAGCCTTCACAGTTAGTACTGCCTGAAGGTGAATGTCATTCTCTTGTTATTATTGTTTTGCGTACCAGTCATTCATTAGAACTATACCCTTATTATGGTGCAGGGTAGGGATATGAAGCCTGATATCTGCGTTACAAAGCATGGAAATTTCTCTTTGATTGTTGCTGTGGTACATAACTACATATCACTACATGGTAAATGATGGTGTTTTACATACGAGCTCCAGTGAAATTTGCAATAACGAAGGGCGGGGCAACGGGCAGATCTTAGTTTAACCCCTCAGGGGAAGGAGTCACAGTGGGCTCTACACCAACCAAGCTCTACAACAAACAATTTCTGTTCAAGTCAAAACAGTTTTAAAGTAGGTTAAACTGTCAAGTCGTACAAAATGAATGTCCCACTTTTGCATAACAACAGGAAATCATTAAAAAGGTTTGCCAAAAATGTCAACAATAAAAATGTTAATTTCTCCATCAGCAGCTATTATGTGGTCAAAAATTTAGTTCAACCCCTTTAATAATGTAGCTACCCCTTTTATGCCATCTACACTGTAAATTCCCAAAGGTGTATGGTAGCCTGGTCCCCAGGTTATAAAACTTTTTTCATGCTTAACTCAGCTGAGCATGAAAAAAGTTTTATAACCTTGGAACCTGGTGTTGGAGAGTAACACTCCGTAGCAGGAAGGTCGAGGGGTATGAGATGAACTTGAAACCAACACTGATCATGGCTAAGTAAACACATCATGTTTTTCCTGCATTCCATTCATTCATGATGTGGGGTAACTGGGGCGGAGTGACCCACATTGTTACTCCCTTTATTGTTCAAATGACAGTGGTTGGATCTGAGACACACAGAAAAAGGGATATGTTTATCATGACTGAAAGAGAACTTGTTAGTTCTTCTTGAATAAAAACCTTTTTTGTGAGTAATCATTGAAATCACCAAGACAAGGTGGTTCTAATGAGCAACAAAATCTAGGTACCATTTTTTTCTTTATGAAGAAATGAGCAGATTTATTAAGTTGGTTATCCCTTTATCTGGTCCTCTGTCTTGGTAATTTTACAACCAGCCATCTGAATTCTGATCAAATCACTAGGTGTAACTTTACTTTAAAAATAGATTTTAAAACTATTCAGGTATAACAATGGTAAAAGCCTATCTCTTTTCAACAACTGTTGTACCATAACATTCAAAGGCTATTACATTATCACACACTTTTATATCATGACTATGACTAAGGTGTTGAAGCCATCATACAGGTCAACCTCATTATAATGCTACCTTTGGGGTCCATGAGAACAGACCATGTTATAAGTGAAACCATGTTATAATGAGGTTATTTACAATAGTCATATATAGCAGATTAATAATTTTGGGGCCATGACATATGAGCTGCGACGTCAGAAAACCGGTCTTCAGGGTTTCCGACAAGTTCTGACACAAACCGGTCTGTGCAGCCACAGAGGATGGCTAGAAGCTTGAAATTTCGGATTTAAGAAGAAGAGGAATTGTACTATCCGTGTAGCGAAAACAAAGGCGCTGATCAGCTTCGCAGTATTCGCAGTTACTGCGAAGCTGATCTGCGCCTTTGATTTCGTATATGCAAAAATCCGGTTTTCTCATGGTGCGGCTCATATTATATTGAAAGCCACACTATAGTGAGGTACATTATAATGAGGTTGAACTGTACTTGTCGTTGTTGTTGTCTTGAGTTGGCAGTTTAACATCCCACCAACAACTTGTCGGACACAGATGCGACCAGAGTTTGAAGTTTTATGTCTGAAAAACTGGAGAAGCCAAGGATCAAACCTGCAACTACTGGTTTCAGGCTTTCACAAACACATCAGTAAACGTGTGAAAACATGCCCAAAACAAGTCAAACTAATTGGTTTGATTCTTTCAAGTTGAAGTACCTATTTTAATCCACAGTTAAAGCCATTGGCTAGACTGGATGAATATGACAGATCTCTTTGGCAGGAAAATCCCTGTGTCCCCACTGTCTGATCTGTTAATTCCTAGCCTTGAGGTGACAGACAATGAAAGTGAAGCTTGTCTCAAGTCCCCAACAATATTACACATGAGCCATGTCATGAGAAAACAAACAATGTGGTTTCTGAACAGGACTGACACAAACCGAGCTGTACAAGCAAAGAAGATAGCTAGAGACTGGGAATTTTGGATTTAGAAAGTAGAGGAATTGTACTATTCATGTAGTGAAAACAAAAGGCACTGATCAGCTTCGCAGTAACTGCGAAGCTGATCTGCTCCTTTGTTTCCTCATATGCAAAATGTTGTTTTTCTCATGACATGGCTATATCCTCAAAGGTAATAAATTCTTCTAACATAAAGGTGATAATATCTACCCCTTTTTGTTACATCATATTTCACAACATGATATAATTTTCAATAAATGTTAAAACTATAGTGTGCAATATTATGCAAGGAGTCACAATATTGTTTAATTATTGTAACCTAGTTAGTATTATGCATACTGTAGTCATAATGTTAAGGACAAAAAACTTTTTGAGGACAATTCATTTTACAATATTGAAAAGGCTGATATTGTTTACCATGTTCATAACGGTTTACTCACATTTGATTTTAATATATCTGTTAATTACATGGGCCGTCAATAAACTTTCAGTTATAATGTGAAGATGGGGCCATTGTTTTCTTTGTATTAAACCAAAAAATGTTTAAAGTAATAATGTGTCATTTTCAAGGACACAACATAAGTGCAGTAGCCACTGGTGGGATTGGAACCCCAACCTCTTGACTGGAACATTTGGACTCTACCACGGCCACTCTACCAACACGTTCCAAAGACTTGTAAATCTAACTACTTCCACTCTAGCCATCATTCTGTAGCCATGCCTGCCCCCAACCCCAAGAAATAGCAGAGGCATGTGACTTCTGTCCAGCAATCTGCTACTTTAAAACCCCAACTCCTGCATGGTCAATATGACACGGTTGGTAAAAACAGTTGCACCGCAGTTTGCTATTTACATTACTCCGCTCTATTATGCTTGTATATTACCCAGGCATTTCTTACACTCTATAGGGACTGAAAAGGACACCCCTCCCTCTCTCGGTGGTTGGGGGTGCATGGTAACAGATGTCTGGCTATCAACGGTTCTCACCTGTTTTCGCTTGTGCTTGCTACTGTTATCAAAGCGGCATTTCATTTGTTCAAGAACGTCTTGTAACTTGTCAATTCCAGGTTGGTGTTTAGCCAGTAATAGGTATGATCTCCAATTAGCAGAATCAAATCCCCAGTGACACGTACGGTTCTCCAAAGCTTTATGAGAATGGCACACAAATTTTTGTGGACTCAACCACATTCCACAGTCCATGCACTGAATACAGCTAGATGAAGAAGCAGTGTAAGCATCAGGGTTAAATAATCCTTTTGACTTTCCGAAACATTCATGGTACACTTTGAAACTGTTTGGGGAAGGATGGTTTGGCGGGGTGCCTGTGTCATTTCGCAGCAATGCATTGCAAAGCCGCTCTGCGTCTGTTTTGGTAATTAATCCACAACTTGGCGCACTCATTGGTAAAATCCCTGTATATTTGAGAATCTCCAATTGTTCCGGTTGACATCGTGAACAAAATATGTGGAGATCGTCACAAACCGTATTTATTTCCTGTAATGTATAATCCCTCAGCACTGTGTTTAAAATTTGTGGTAAACATAACCGTTTTTCCCCACCCACCACAAAACAAGCAATATTTTCTCCATCTAATAAAGTTTCACTTTTTTCACTCCGCGAAGAATCAAGCGGTGAAAACACTGGGATCTGTTGAACCGGGAATGGTGGGGGTACCCGGTAACTGGACCCGCACTCAACTTTACTCTTCAGAGCATAAGCCTTGCGATATTCTTCCGAAGTTAATTTTGCAAGTTCAGCTTCAACTGGGGATAGCATTATTAATCCATGTCCTGGTCCTTGTAAAGTTCGATTTGCTGAAGTCTGATAACTTTTCAACACCCTCTGAAGATGGGGGCTGATGGATTGGGGCGCTATTTCCATGAAAACACAATAAATTCCGATGAAAACATCGGGGAAATACACAAATGTCTATTCTACTCCGCTGCTAAGTTTTTACTCTTTACACATTAAATAAAGACATAACAGTCTAGCAGGCTAGACGTTGATTGGATAACACAAATGTGTCGGCTGTTATATTTAGCAAGCTTACCAATGATAATGTGACCTTGGGGTTGTTTACGTTGTATTTCCCAGACTATTTTCGAGTTATTTCATATAATATTGACAGATCCGTGTTTTAAGTTCATAAATACAAAATCCTGCAACGAAAACATTCACATCAAAGAGTTTTCAACTGTAAATCCACATCCAATTTCTGCCCAACAATCGCATGTTCATTACGCATGTGAATTCCAATTGCCGTTACCTTCTCCTCCCGCGCATTTTGCATTTTCCCGATAATGTAGTGTTTTTCTTTAAAAGCATGTTCGGCAACAAAATTCAAACGATAGAATGCTGTAATAAACATACGAATTGTGATGTCTATGAAATATGATTCTATTTTAGAATGTCCAAGAATACAATAGACCTGTCCGTGGTCCGAGACATGTACACACTTGGCCGTCTACACACTGCATTGCGACCGTCTAGTCTGTGACGTCAGCGGCGAGTGTCGTCTCGGGCTACCGATTTACTCGTCTATAGTCTGTTTCAAACAATCAATACACGGCACGCGCCGCGCATGAATGAAATAGGACTTTCGGCAGTTGGGGGTTCCGCAGGCCGGCGTGGATCGATTTTAAAAGTCTTTTCTTAAAATGAGGAGTGCAATAATTAAAAGAAAAACAATATTTGTCGGGTATTTTATGTATTTTTATTTCAGCCAGACGTTGTGGTTCAGCAAGCGACCATTTGAGGTCTTTTACAGGGAGATTAAGGGGACATTTTGGGGTTCGGAGTCATCTTTTTGTCACCCCCGACCCAGTTTTCTCATTTTATTTGCGTATAGTAGGCCTTTTTCGGATAAAATCCGAACAATCCTCGATTTTTTTAAAATAAATTTTTCACCCCATTGTATAAGAGTGGGATTTGATGGGGTATATATTTCGTGGACATGCCTTCTTGATGCTCACGTAACGGTCGGTGGTGTATCTCGCCAAGCACTCCATGGGTCGTGGATTGAATTCTTGGCCGGGTTCTCTAGACTTTAGGATGAGACTCAAAAATTGTTGCGACTGATGACGTTTTTCAATTGTATCAGTTCCTGTGTCTTCCAGTTTTATTTACTTTAACCGATTGTCCGTCTCCATATGACACAGATTGTTTAGTGTGTCATGAAACGGGAAATCATACAACTTAATAAGCAGTAGAGAAAGCCCATTTTGCCTTATCATGGTAAAAACACAAACTCAGAGATTTTACAAAGAGAAAAATCCAGTTGCCGCTCAAGATTACTTCTAGGAATTTTGGAATGCAAAAGGGATGCAAAAAAAGGGGGGGGGGGGTTAATATGTTGATATGTTGTACAGAGAGTAGGTACGTATAATTAATGTTTTTCATTTCTCTCTTAATGAAAATACGTTCAGCCAACCCATAGGATTCCAAACTATTGCTATGAAAATACAAGTATACAAGTACAGGGACGTACAGTGGTCGATTATAACGACCACAGATCACCAGATACTCCCCCAGTACCATCAAGTGCATGAACCAGGAAGTGACAAGCATGTCAAGTCATGGTTTTAAGTTTACAGTTTGTATAACCTATTTTTTATTGGCTAACCTTAGCCAAAGGCACAGAAAAAAAGCGAGTTTATAGTAGTTCATGTATACTGAGGCTCTTGCGCCCAGCCACCGTTCGTCAACCATTTTCAAATGGCTTAATATCCAATCAAACCGAAATTTCACGTGAACCCTCATTTGGACGATGGAACGAAATTTAGTACACATTGTAAATGTGGGGAGCAGGGAGCAGGGACCTAACCCCTCTCACGGTAGGGCCTCATGACTCGGTAGTGAGAGGTCCTGTTTTCGATACCTACGTCCTAGAGCAAGACTGTAAGCCCTCCAACGTGCTGGTTAACACCCATAAGAGGTGGCCCCCGGTCCCGACATGATCGATAAATTGTTGTCTGGGATGTACAAGCAATAACCAAACAAAATCAATATTAGTATGTTGCGGAAGGAAATTTAGATGCACCTTTTCTCAAGAATGCATTAATAGACTTTAAAATGTGAATTGTTTTAATGATGCCCAGTCCTGGCTTTGTGGAACTTATGTCTAAACGAATGAAAGACGAGAAATTAACATTACATGGACTCTTCCCCCGCCATATGACACACCATAAATTATTTAAACCCCGCTTTATAGGAACGGCGTCATTATATGCAAGCACCAAGCACCATACTCTTGTCCACCATTCTTGTGTTACTAAATGGCTCTTTCATTTCCTTTTGTTTTAAATATCATTTTTTTCCACAGCATATGACCACCGAAGGCTACTTAATCAAAGTTTAATGTCAAATCTCGGTAAATATGGACAAACTTTTCCTGCGCTACACTTGGGAGTGCAAATTTGCACCCGGGAGCTGATTTACACTTTATCTGTTTTAAATTACTGATCCCAAAGGATCGAATTAAAAGTGATTACAAAGTTTGTAAAACTGATGACCCTGAGGTAACAAGGGTAAATGCGACCCATAAGGCAACAGTATAAAGTTTTGCTTTTGCACGGGTTGACATAGTCATTATAGAAACTATTGTCCTTCAATTCATCTGGATTGGCCATCCGGTAGGCGCATAGACATTACAGCCGGGGAAGTCTAACTTTGACCAGTTTAACACCTGAGGTCTTTGTAATGTTGTTAGAAATGTACAAACATTCAATTCAAATTCATTGATAGTCTATTAAACTTCTTTGCAAAGCTATCATGATGATTGCCCAATCAACTTTCCAACATAAAAATAATCTTCCTAACAATATTCATGTGGTGATTGATTTATAAAGCAAGTTAGATTGGTACACAATTGAAATCAGCAGATTTGGCCACCTTTTGTTGGTTCTCTTCAGGGTTGACCAGAGCAATTTGCAACTGATTTGAATTGTGGAAAAGTAGGAAGAATAAGTTTGGCCACCCTAACCAATTTAAAGATTAAGAAGTACACAACACACCATGCAGGCACCTTGGCAATAGTTTGTCTTCTTTCACTGTAACAATTTCCTGAGAAAGGCAGTCCTCAAATAGATGCTTCTCCTCGCTTTTTCTACTCCAAGTGTAGCCAGCACCAACTTCTTTGACAACCCCAACCTCTTCGAACGAAGTTTCACTCAGTGGATGACTGCATCGTCTCTCTTGCTTTGTCACGCTTTGTATAATGTTGTTGTATCGCTTTGCAAGCCGTTGAATCAAGATATGGCTTCTTCCACTCCAACTACCGTAACAGTCTTTCCATTTCTTGACAAGGCGTGTCAATGTTTCGAGTTACCTTCTCCAAGATGACCAAAGTCCATCCATTCCAAGTTTTGTTCAGTGACCCTCAAACTCTTAGGAGGACTGCCAGCCGATACAAGACTAGCAAATAAAAGTCTACCGAAGTCCTAGATCGGTGATTTTCCATCCAAAGCTCTCGAGCTCAGCATGCCCGCACCAAAAGGGCAGCACTGATTACATGGTGCAGCGGCGGGGCTCTACCAGGGATTTGGCTCTAACGGCCGTATATTTTCAGAGAGATGGGGCGCAAGCAAACACTTTTGGGGTTTTAGGGAGCAGGGAGCTGAGAAAAAGATAAATAGGGAGTTGGGATGAAAGGTCATCTTTCTTTCAGGGAAATTTCATTTGAAATTTGCTTTATATCTAAACCATTGAATTTAATTCATTTACTGCAAGCGATGCTACAGCCCGGGAAGGTGAAAACGGAGGTTTAGCACTTGCTACCACTTAATGGGCAGTAGTGACGAAAGACTTGTGCATGACACTATGTCATGTATAAAGCCTGGGACCCTGGGGTCCGTGGGGACCCCGGGGGTCCGTGGGGGATCCGTAGGGGGGGGGGGGCGTAGGTCCGTGGGGGAGCCCGTGCCGGGGTTCGTGGGATGGATCCACACGGATGCCTGAGTGTGCAGGAGGGTGTCCGTGTGGGTCCTTGGGGATCGGAGGTGGGTCCCTTGGACAGGGGGTTCCGACCAGGTCCGACACAAACCGGGCTGTGCAGTCACAGAAGATGGTTAGAGGATGGAAATTTTGGATTTAGAATGTAGAGGAGTTATCCTATCCGTATAGCGAAAACAAAGGCGCTGATCAGCTTCGCACTTACTGCGAAGCTGATTTCGCCAATGCAGATTGTTGGTTTTCCCACGCAGCGGCTCAAATCAACACTGTGAAGAAAAAAAAAAGAAAGAAAGCACAGAGTATGTGGGACATCACCAGAATTTTCGACATTGGTTTGCTTTACTTGTGTGATTGGAAAAATACGTTGGTGCAACGTATTAGCGGCATGTTGAGTGCTTGTAATATGCAAATTTTAAACTCGAAACTTTGTGAATGAGTAAGTGTTTCGTATACAGCGCAGTAAACAACCCTTGGTGGATGAGCATGCTTTTCCACCGACGGGGTTTGCTGTGACTTGGCTCGGCTGTTCCGACAGTTTTGAGCTAAAATTGACCTACACTCACAAACTAGTATATCCAAAACAAAAGAAATGAACGTGCTCATTCTGCCTATGCCCTTACCGGAAAACAGACTATACCACATTTGATCCACTTTGAATGAATACACAAATCGCTTTGATCTGTCATGTGCCTTTCAAGGGCGAGCTTATCTTACACAATGACTCCCTGACCATTGACCTTTACAGTGACCTGCACGAGATAAAGCTGACGGATCAAATGTTAAGTGAATCGTACATATAGTTGTAGTTGTAAAACATTTTTATTAGGAAAAGTGAAGTGAAAAAGAGTAAGCGGTCCCCTTTAAATGTCGAAACTCGTTTGGACTCGTGTACACGGATGTGTGTCCGATTTCAACTATACTGAAAGGAATTAGAAACTTAAGTTTTCATAATTACTTATTGTTTACTTATTTTTAAATCAATTTAAAATATAACCAGTTGGTATATTCTGATTGTGACAGTGTGTAGTTTTTGCTTCACATTTCTCATTTTAAAAATTGCATTTCGTCAAACGAAATAGAGTTACGTCATTCAGACGTTTCACCCCAATTCGCATGCACGACCATTGATTAGAGCCGGTTTCGCTGATTTAAGATGCTGAGCATAAGCGTCTGTGATCGAAGTTGTTATAATATCCTCAAAACATTGATAATTTGAGATTTTATCCTGAAAAACGTAACGTTTAAAGTTTTTAACGTCAAACATGCAAGTGCATTTTCGACGTTTTCTAACGCTGGGAAAATGTTTTCACGATAAACGATTAAAGTTCATGTTTATGGTAACTCAAAAGGAGCATTTGTCTTATCGACATTGAGATTCTAAATCTGTTTCCGGTGTTTTAACTGTTTATCTTTTTATTGAGAGCGTCACGTCAACGTCGGGAAATGAGGTCCCAATTTTTGCATACATTTCATTAGATAACAAATGATATACCCATTAATTAAATGATTATTTGAATTCTATCTTTTCATCGGAAAGCATGAATCGCCTTTTATTTCAAACGTCAGCGTCACGTCACACACAACTGAGTGGACGTTTACGTTTATGAAAAACTGCTTGCAACAGCTGAGGGTGAGGTTACGGCCGTGTAAAATCGATTTAAGCCCGCCAGTAACTTTTTGTTACTGATCGTTCCAAGTCGATACTTCTGTGGTGGTTCTTTTTGTTTTATGTCTTGGTGTTTAATATTTTTGTGCTGTTGGCGCCTTATGTATGTTTTCATATTTTTAGTTAAGTTAAGGTAACTGAGTGGCCACCTATTGGGAAAATAGCTGCTCATTCGGCTTACGAAATGTTTTCATGGTATAGGTACCTGATTGTTAGTTTGGTTTTTTCCCACCTCGGGTTTTTGGAGTGGGAATCTTTTGCTGATTGCGCCTTTTCCTGATCTTTGCCTATTTGTACCTTTTTGCAATACAAAACTCGATACCGTTATCACCACTTTTAAAACCAAATCCAAGAATAATTCTGCAAAAAAAAAAAAAAAAAAAAAAAAAAAAAAAAAAAAACGTGAAAGAGGCAAAACAAATGGGTTACGTTAATGACGTCAGTTTAAAAACGCCGGAGGAATCTTTAGTGTGATTTTTCGACTCATGAGGTTATCTGTGGGCAGCTTTTTTCTAGTGCAGTGGACTGAGACAAATCATACAGATTTATGGTTCTGTGATGCATCATACACCAAATGCTTAGATTTGATGAATAAATTTTAACACTCTGATTTCGACCATTGCATCAAAAAACTGACCGTAGACAGTCCCCTACGTTAATGACGTCAGTTTAAAAACGCCGGAGGAATCTTTAGTGTGATTTTTCGACTCATGAGGTTATCTGTGGGCAGCTTTTTTCTAGTGCAGTGGACTGAGACAAATCATACAGATTTATGGTTCTGTGATGCATCATACACCAAATGCTTAGATTTGATGAATAAATTTTAACACTCTGATTTCGACCATTGCATCAAAAAACTGACCGTAGACAGTCCCCTACGCAAATTTCTTCATTTTTGACTTAAGTTTCTATTTCCTTTCAGTACAGTTAGACGCACCCATGCGCTGAATCATGTGTCTGAGCGGAGAGAGTCAATAGAGTGGGACTTAGCATTTTTTATTTGTTCAAGCGTAACGCTAGCTATGGTCATGTCGGGACGTTGATTTCTAGGAAACCATGGGATGTTATGGAATACGAATTGTGCTTCAAAAGCTATGGCTTATAATATGTATGGTTGGTTTGACTCAACCACCTTTCTTGGATCGGCTCATACCTTCTTTGCGGTTAACCAGTGCTTACAACCAATTGTTTCCAACCATTTATTTACAAAAAAAGTCAGTTTTCTCATAATAACTAGCTATAGACCAAATATGTTTTTATTTTGTCTAAAATATCTGTTGTCCTTGCAGCACTGTAGTCGAAAACAAACCAGAGTCTGGAATTTCACGTCATTTATGTTTTTGGTCAGACGCCAGAACCATTAATTGCGTGGGAAATAGAATAACAATATTGACCAGACTGAATATAACAACCGCAGACATTTTATTAGCCATATTTGTATGTACACTCCCACGTTGGCGACTAATCAAATACTATGGTGAATAAATCGAAATATATCGGCCGATGACTTTAGCAACCTTGTTGTTCACGAAATATTTACATTTCCGCGATCGTACGATTTCATTATTCAAATTCGGGCATTTTATTGATACTTCTTCTTCATCATCATCATCATCATCATCATCATCATCATCATCATCATCATCATCATCATCATCATCATCTTCTTCTTCTTCTTCTTCTTCTTCTTCTTCTTCTTCTTCTTCTTCTTCTTGTGATATGTCCTAAGAAAATGGAGGGAGGGACTACTAGTACAAACGAACGAAATTTCAGAATATTCTAAAATTCAGCAATATTTCGCGTTGGTGTTGTTACTTAATGGACTGCTTTATTCAGACTAGTTTTAAGTTTTAGTAGGGAAAATGTTGAATCATTCCTATTTTTCATTTCCAGATTTCTACTTTCCCCACTTTTCTACATTTTCCTCAAAAATCACCTTCAAGCCTGATTTCATTAAACAATTAATCAACCATGCTGAGAAGGAGCCAATACTTGGAACTTTGGTATTAACCAGAAATCTGGGGAAGCTGAACGTGTCTTGCACAAGTTTGCCAACGAGATGAAGCATTGCACGTGAAATGCAAGCATTTAAGGCGTTTTTACTACCATCTTTGATGCTATCCTGCATATTTAAATTACGTTAATTTATGGTGATAAAAGGTGTGTCTCCAGTACTTCAAAAGCTTTTCTTTTCACAAAATATGTTCATTAGCACTACATGTCAAATGTGAACAGGTATGATTGTGTTTTTTTGCGCTTTTTATCATGGTCGCCATCTTGGATGCCATCTTACAGTCCTGTAGTCACGAAAACTTTTATAGCTAGTTCTTTAACTGTGTCGCACACAAAAGCAAACCAATAAATAATATCGATTTTTGCTATTTCTGACTTCCATCTTGGATGCCATCTTGAATATATCAAAATGCTCAACTTTGAACTTAATGCGGTCCTTTCAGAATTCAGTTCTACTCTTCCGGACTTTATTCTTGGGTGTCAGATTTTTTTAGTGTCACGTGCAGTTGGTCAACGGTAAACACTCGGATGATTATTATTTCTCTCAGATAAAGAGTCATTATTATTTAAAAAAAAATGAAGGTTAAAGCTTAGGACGCTTCTTTGATGCTGACTATAATCAATTGGTTGAGCTTTGAGAATTGATCGCTCAGCAGAAATTTCCATTAGTTCCTGGCTGGAGAATCATTAAATAGAAAGCCTGTTTCCGCCGCTCTGTCCGGCGCTTCATCAGACGGTCGATAGTACAAAAATATTATATTCTCTTTTTTGTTCCGTGATAAATGAATCTGATCGTTTGACCCGAGGTATGCATCTTACATGTCTGTGTGGTCATTTACACATGTATCATAAACACGCCGTTCCTGTGTAAATGTTCTATAGTTTGGACATCGACACGTGACCCAGTTTAACCGAAATGGACACGCGATGCACACCAGTTGCCCGGTCTTGGCCCAAAACCCGGATTTTGCCTATGCGAAAACAAAGGCGCAGATCAGCTGCCCAGGGGGGGTACTCTGAAATTTTCTGTATACATAGGCGAGGCTGACTTTTTTGGGGTCAAAATTTTGAATTTCCGTATTTTTTTGGGTTTTCAGAAAAACTAGTTATTTTTTAGGGTATTGAGCTTTTTATGGATATTTTTTTGGGGTCATGCCTTTTCTGAATTATTTTTTTGGGGTCATCTATAATTCTAAGTAATTTTTGGGGTTTTGCACATTTCTTGGGGAAATCTCTTTATTTAGAAGATAAGAGTGGCTTACACTTATGTCTTACAAGGCCTTAAGATTCAATTTTGTTTGCGACCATGCCTTATGACTGGTCTTGGTGAAATGTTGGAAGCTTGATCATGATGATGTTGTTTGGATTGCAAATCAAATGGAATCAAAACCACCATAAGACTTACACTTTGAGAATAAATAAAATCTTTAAATTATATCCAACTTGGTATTTAGTATTTACTTCCTAGTTCCTACATATACTAACTGTATTGTGACGTGTTCTGTTGGTTGGTTGATTTGGGATTTAACGTCCCACCAACAGCTTAAATCATATGGATGTGATAAAATTTCATCAATAGGCATAAAAAAGATGAATACATTGTAATTTTTTGGGGTAAGCTAAAAGTTCAAGTATTTTTTTGGGTATGCCTGATAGGACTGGTATTTTTTTGGGGTGGTCAGCAAATCTCAGTAATTTTTTGGGTTTGGGGTAAGAAGCTGGGGCCTCGCCTATGTATCCACAAAAAATGAGAGTACCCCGCCCCTGGGATCAGCTGTGCAGTAACTGCACAGCTGATCAGCGCCTTTGCTTTCGCTACACGGATATTACAATCGCTCTTCTTCTTAAATCCAATTCAAGCTTCTAGCTTTCTTCCTTGACTGTACAAACCGCCTTGTAGGAAACCCCTATACGAGGACCGCTTTTATATGTGTCAACATGATACCTGACAGTGAGGGGATTGAACACAAGCGCACATATGTTTTAAAACAATACATTTTTCATTTTCATAAAACTAGATAAAAAGTATACATATATTCACAAATGTCAAATCTGTTCCTTTTATCATTTTGCACTTTCATTAATCTGAAAGCAACATGCTTTCAGGTCACATAACAGTTAAAGCACAGAAGTGTGTCAGGACCCCTTTAAATTCGTCAAACCCCTCCGTCGTTAGGTATTACCTGAAAGTCCCGTGTCTTGACCCGAGAGGCGACCTCCATTAGCACTTGAAATAAGCTTTATATGTAAAACCATACACTTCATTACGAAAACGCGCCCATGCAACAAACAGAGATTTTTTTAGCTTTGAAAATTGAAAAATTTCAGCTGAAAAAATTTGATATTTTTCTTATTTTTGCTCAAAACATAGATTGTGGGTACACGTTAAAACCGCCTCGCCGAGGCGGTTCTAACGAGTACCCACAATCTATGTTTTGGAGCAAAAATAAGAAAAATAGGTATACCAGGTGCATACCCCAGTTTCGCTTTATAAAAGTGGGTTTAGGGGGGTATTCATTACACGGACATTTTTCTTGATGTGTATTTGGTGCCTCTCTATAATTATTATCAAAGCAGATCAGTCCAAATCACTGGAGTCTGCAGTCAAATCAGCCACAAAGTCTGACGTCTTTTCTAATTCTGTCTCTTCCTGGCGACTCTCTACATCACCAGCTTTCAACATCCATTCAGGCCAATAAATACGACCATCGGGTGTTTTGTAGGCAATCCCACACTGAAAACTGCTCTCGCATGACGACATGGTGACATCACTGTAAGACGCATCAAGGTTGTCTTCAGATGTAGCCAGAAAATCGTCGGACTCGCTGCAAGAATCTGATATATCCGTGTCATCTATTGAGATACATGTATATGTGTCAGTTAATGTTTCACAGTTGGAGCTTTTATCATGTGGTATGTCTTTCTGTGATGCATCGTTTATGTCATTCTCTGTGCCTGCCTCGTCGTATTTTCTTTGGGAGCACTTTGTCAATTTACCGAAAAATTTCAACGAACACCTCAAGGAGGAAAACGAAATTTTGGGCCATGAAATCCTTTTGCCCGACATAATCAGAAGCCCAACAACTATCAGGGCGATGACAAATATCAAAATGCAGCACAACATAAACACGATCATGTCCATGTTTACAATGTTTATTGAAGCAGCAATTTCATTGGTAGCATGTTCTCCTTCCGATGTTGCGTATGCCATAGTCTGCATATCCGTGATGGGCGTTTCTTCTCGAAGGGATGACATTTCGTAATGTAAGATTACTTTGGCCGTGAGCAGGAAAACATCAGAGTCTGTATACACATATGATGACTATCCTACCACTCAATAACCCGCTGTGCTGAATCAAAACATAATCTGTAAAATAAAATCAAATAAATGAGATTAGAAAAATAAATAAATAAATAAATAAATAAATAAATAAATAAATAAATAAATAAATAAATAAATGCATTAGTTCATGTCCGTCTATCATGGAAGAACATCCCCAATATTCTTCCACCGAAATCCCATTCTGTACAACTAGACCACCGTACATTCTATCGAAAAAGAACAAATAGAGAAGAAGAAGAAGAACAACAACAACAACAGAGAGAGAGAGAGAGAGAGAGAGAGAGAGAGAGAGAGAGAGAGAGAGAGAGTGAGTGAGAGAGAGAGAGATGAATGATAAATGTTCGGGTTATTCTGCTCGCTCACAATCTCCTCACAATACTCACCTTGTAAAACGCCAAACTGAAAAAGTACGGTAACCTGGAGATAAAAAATTAAAAACCTGTACACAATTCAATGAGAGAGACAGTTCGTTTATGAACGGGGTGAATTTGTCACATTTATAGCATCAGCTCACATAGAGTAATAATGAATCTGACTCCACAAAGAGTTGTGTCACTTATTATCGAGTACTAATTAACACCTAAGAGTATTAATTAGCGCGTGAGTGTAGACTTAATTAGCGCGTGAGTACATTCAATCGCACAGCTTTACGTTATAGTGTCGTCCACTAATAGACAGAGTATACTCTTTCAGTGAAAATTAATAATAAAGTAATTACTAATTAATACCTGCATTTAGTACCTGTATTGATTCTTTTTCTTTCTTTCTTTCTTTCTTTCTTTCTTTCTTTCTTTCTTTCTTTCTTTCTTTCTTTCTTTCTTTCTTTCTTTTTCTCTCTTTCTTTCTTTCTTTCTTTCTTTCTTTCTTTCTTTCTTTCTTTCTTTAGAAAAAGAATAAATAAATAAATAAATAAATAAATAAATAAATAAATAAGAAAGAATGGAAGTAGTAATGGATGGTGGCATCCATTACTACTAATGGACTTGTTTGTCCCAGAATTATTTACTTTTATTCCATGTTTCCTCGAATATCATTTTCTGTCGTTTTCGCGGTCAGCCTTGGACATAAATGTAATCATATTATGTTTATGTGAGCATTCCAAATGATATTGCTCTATAGTGGACAATTGCGGTTTCTTCGGTGATTTAGTGCGACAAAAATATTCCGAGAAAACATCCGACAGCCAAGTTGAAGCGCCAGGCCATGAAACTCCACAAAATCACGCGATCGTGAAGCAAAACAACGCGCATGCGCCTATGTACCTGTTACGAGTGCTAAAATGTCCGCTTTTATCAGTTTTGAGTTCCATGGTAACAACAGAACACACACCGAAGACTCGGAAACTTCTGCGTTTAAGGACTTTCTGATCGGAGACTTCGATTTGCGCACGTCAGATCCACCGCCGTGATACGCGCCGCTCGTTTCCAATTATCTTTCATTATCTTTTATTACGATTCCGTTTCCAAGAGGCGTTAATTGAATCACAGAATGTCTAGCGCTATCTATCAAACGAAAAAACGAGTCTGACATTTTGTCAATACTATTTCTAATTAAGTCACGTTATTTCGAAAAAGACGGTTTAATTTGAGCGCCACTTAAGACGGCTGTTAGACAAGCATGTAGGTTGAAGAGGCAATACTAGGGGCATAAGACGTAGATGTACTTTTTCCGAACAAAATGTACTTTTCTTCATTACAAATGACGAGAAAATGCAATTACACGTATGTTTACAGCTCTGTGTGCGTTTAAACAATTTGCAAGACCTAATGATGCTTCATATAAATGTATGTCTTGGACATGCCCACATGGTTGGAATTATGTGACCTAACCAATTTGGGTTATTCGCCATTTTTGCATTATCGGCTGGTTTCCAGCTTACAAAAATCAATATTCGAAATACAGGTAACCAAAACCACCCTGACCTCAAGGTCAGGGGGGTTAATGGTTACCTGTATTTCTATTATCGATTAATTCTAAGCTGGAAACCAGCCGATAATGCAAAAATGGTGAATAAATGAGCCACCACATCAGAAAACCTACATTCTGCATATGCGAAAACAAAGACGCTGATCAGCGCCGTTGTTTTCGCTACACGGATACAACAATGGTCCATTCCTAAATACTTTCTAATTCCTAAATTTCCACTGAGCCTCTAGCTGTCTTCTGCGGCTGGTTTGTGTCGGACCTGGTCGGAAACCCAAATCGTTGGTATTCTCACGCAAAGGCTCAAATGTTACTCGCGGAGAAAACAAGGGCATTTCCCTGGTTCTACAGAACGTGCAATTTGGTGCCAACTGTTAGCGACAATTCACCTATCGGTGACTGTAAGAAGAGCGTCTTGGTAATAAAGGCCCTCTTAAGAAGACAGAACTTTGGTTTTATACCAAGGCCCAAATGGGCGGCCAAATCCAAATCCTCCCCCCCCACCCCCCAAAAAAGTGGGAAATAGCATAAATGATTTACAAATAAGTCACTTTACACAAATAAACAATAGGTCATCCAAGTGAGCAGCTCTTTCTTAGAAAAGTATACAGTCATGGCGTACGGCGTACAAAAATACTGTAACAGTAGATCGTCTCTGTCACTTTCTTCCTTGAGATAACTCCCATTAATTTTAATAAAATTGCAGGACACATTCTTCAAATGAACGAATTGTTCCAGTTCGATAATACAATTATATTACCCATTCATAGTTACTAACGTTGTTATATGGACCGTAGTTACGATGGCACTATGAAACCAACAAAACGACCTGTTAATTCAGATCAAAGAGATGGCTCAGAACCATACACATATACACACTTCACAATCCAAAGATGTCGTTTTACTTGCAATGCTTTATTTGACTTGGAAAGCGAAAGTTTGGAACCGTTTGGTTGCACGACCAGAGTATATGTTTATCCGATTAGTCTTTGCCATTTTATAGGGATTGTCCCCATCTTGATATGGCATTTTTTCTGTTCATCGAGCCAATGTTATCAAGTTCGATGACGCAGATGCATGGACCAGAGTCTGGAAAAACTTCCAAAGCGACAGTACTACTGAGTAGTATTCTCTGATTGCAGTTGTTGTTGTCATTGTTGTTGTTGTTTTGTATACAGAATTCAGACATCTGGTATGAAATGTTTCAATGGAAACTTGTCCAGCTATCGTGCTCACATTATTCTTCGCACGTGGCTTTTCAGCCGGTTTCCAGGGCAAAGCTTGTCTCGCTGTCTATCAGAATTCACTGACCAGTCTCTCCGCGAGACGTGCTAATCAATGGGAGAGAAAATCAATGTCTATTTATACGAGGAAAAATTGGTTCTTGGCATTCAGACCATTTTGCTCAGCTCTGGGAAAACCACCTATCGACACGTGCGAAGCGGCCAAAACCCGCGTATAAGTGCGCAAGCGCAGAATCGACCATGTGCACTACTGCAGGACGACAGCCAATTAAAATTAAAAACAATGGGACAACACCGATGACGTCACAAAAGGAACATGGCCACAATTGGCGCCTTTAAGACTGTGACAGGAGTTTTCTCTCTTTCTTTCAGATCGGCTGGCACAATTTCTTTCATTCAGACAGTTCTATAACGAGATAGATGTACGGCTAGACAAATGTCTGATTGAGGATTGGTCGTTCAAATAGCCAGGAGAGGCGAAAGAGCATTATCGACAAATTATACTGGCGCAAGGAAACGACATTAAAATGGCCGCTGCGGTGGAAAATCAACACTGAGTATCAGTATTGCACACAGAGAAGAATCAAAGCAGCCGGTACGTCTACCAATTCCGCCCATAGTCCTTGTGAACCCTTCACTGGACCCCTAAGGCATCAGCCTTTCATCATGGGGACCAGAAACGAAGACTTGTAAGCGCGGAGGATGCCATAACGACGCATACATGGCTCGAAGCACCAAATCGTCGGATTTGTCACCCACTCTCTGTGTAAATGAAAAATGGGCGACGTGAGGATTCTCATGCAAATTCTGTGGTGGGTGACTGAGATTAAATTTTGATAAAGCAAGTTGGAAAGTGCCATCCTGTCGACAGCTTTTTAGTATGACCTAGATATTCAAATTACATATCAACGGAACGTGCAAGATTGAACGCACATGTAACAATAATAGTGGACCACAAATTATCAGAGAGTTCTAAGCGGCAATACCAACTCGAAACTAAACTTCATTTGTATACGGCTAGCCGTTTTGCAGAGCTTACAGTAATTTATGTTCACCGGTTCCTTTGTTGAAGAAATCGGTGATTCAAGCCGAACCCAAAGAAATGTTTCTTTTAGATAAAAGATAAGAAAACATAGCATCAGAGGTCGGGCTTTTTTCTGTGTATAGTTTCACGCTTATCAAGTTTGTGACAGCCTGGATACACAAAAATAGATTGTGAAAATCTACAACGCCGCAAATTTGTATTCATTAGATATAAAATATTTTCGTTTTTATTTAACCTGACACGTTTCTTGAAACAATGTGGAGAACCTCTTAACCGAACGCCGGAAAAAAATAAGTTTGCTGATCATCGCTGTATATGTTATTTTAAAAAAGGAATGAAATTGTCTGAACATGCCAAGAACATATACAATATGGTAAATATCTTCTGAAGAAAATCTAATTCAGTCTCACGTAGGCGAGAATTGACGAGACAATCTAATAAATAAATTCCAAGAAGTGTCGTTGGATTACAAGAACGCAGTCAGAGATAGAAATGTGCGATTTTCAATGAAAAGAACTTTCAAAAATACTTTAATTATACATTTATACTCATGCTAAGACGAATCCTGCATTCGCCTTAGACGTATCCCTTATTCCCACTTTCCAGCCATAACCTTTACTTGTAACCCTAATCCAAACTTGTAACCCTAACCCAAACGTATAACCTTAAAGGGCATATCTTAAGGTTTTGATTTTGTAAAACTGAAGTAGACATTGATGAAAGGAACTGATAGCAGAAAACCTAACCAAATTATTATGACTGGTTCCAGAGATAGCTTGATTTGAAACGTTGCATATTATCTCATGAATATTCATTAGTTCTACTATGACGTCATAGAAGATCATAGAAAATTTGAAATATCATCAAAACAAATAACTAAAACAAATAATTTATCATTTGAAAACAATTTTAAATCATTTATACAACTTATTGTATCAAATCCCAAACTTTTTATGATCATTTAAGTGAATTGTTTTGGTTTTTATTTTTTTCACCGAGAGAGACTACTCACACATGAAAATAATGCTGTTATTTACATATGGTCCTATAAATTTTGAGCCAATGGGAATATTTGGGTTTTGGTTTCGATAAACAAATCCCAAGAACAAATGTGATCAGCAGACAAAGAATAAAAAGGATCTAGAAGAACTTCCATCTATTCCCTTTAAATCTATCTTCTAACCCTAAACCATAATCCTTAACCCTAAGCATAATTATTCTGTCGATTTGCCCATTTCCTGAAAGTTCTGCCTTCATTGACAATTGAACAGTTTTCTGCATATATGACATGAGACTTAGGCTAAGTTGACCGTCGTAAAATCCGTCATCACGGGGAGATGATTTTTAAATACACTGTAGTACTCTGGTAGGTCGTCTCTCACTAATGAGAAAGACCATGATTATTTCATGAATAAGGTTCAAGTGTAGGTGAGTTCGTTGATGGCTGACTAGGCCAATTCTAGCTCTAAACTGTCGGTTGCAAGTAGAGCAAGTCAATGTCATGGAATCTGCTGGAGGCCCACTGGTCTTGGCTTTGCATTATCTGTGCTTTCTTTTAGCTTCACAGATGATTCTCTTTCCTTCATAGAGAGCTGCTCCTTTGTTGTTGAGACCTTGCCACTATGATCGCTCCTGTGCAGTCTGTTCCTATGTCAAAATCCTTCAGAGGGGCTTTTAGGGTGTCTTTGTAGCGTTTCTTCTGGTCTCATTGAGAGCACTTTCCCTCCTGTAGTTCTCCATAAAAGAGTTTATTTGGAAGTCGCTCATCTGGCATTCTTATAACATGGCCATTCCATCTTAGATGTGCTAGCTTTAAGACGGTATGCATGCTTTGCATCCCTGCTTTCTTCAGGACCTATGTGTCTGGAATCTTGTCTTGCCACTTGATTTTTAACAGCTTTCTCAAACAACCTAGAAATGATTAAGTCTTTTTGCATGACGTTGGTTTACTGTCCCGGTCTCACATGCATACAAGAGGGTTGGCAGAACCACAGCTTTGTAGACTTTCAGCTTGGTGTCAAGCTTGATTCCATTTCGCTCCCAGTCATTTGTACGGAATCTCCCGAATGCCACACTGGCTTTTGCAATTCTGGCAGTGACCATCAATGTGCACTGCTCTGGAGAGAGTGTTTCCCAGATAGGTGAATTTATCAACAACTTTCAGTTTTTGTCCATTCACAGTGATGGTCGGTTCATTGTACGGGTTTCCAGGTGCTGGTTGGTGTACAATCTCTGTCTTTTTTGTACTGATTGTGTGATCATAGTTAACACATGACTGGGAGACTTGATCCATGGCTTTTTGAATTTTTGCCTCTGAGCTGGCATTCTTATCCATATCATCTGCATAGAGGAATTCACCTAGCACATCAGTCTGCACCTTAGTTTTGGCTTGTAACCTTCTAAGGTTGAATATATTGTCATCGAAAGGGTACCTGATTGGAAAACCCGTGTCACTGTCCTGAAAACACCCATGAGCATGGCAGAAAACATCATGCTGAACAGTGTTGGTGAGACAACACAGCTCTTTATGACCCCATTCGTTACCTCAAATGGTTCAGAGAGCTCTCCCTCATTTTGCACACGTGCCTGCATGCCATCATGAAATTGCCGCACCATTGCTATGAATCTGGGTGTACAGCCAAATTTGGCCATGATTTCCCCGAGTCCATAACGACTAAATGTGTTAAAAGCTTTGGTGAGGTCGCCAAACGTCATATATAGATCTATATGCTATTCCTGGCATTTCTTCTGAAGCCGTCTTGCCGTGAAGATCATTTCTTGCACACCAGATAGAGAAATCCAACGTTTAACCCCATGTGAGAAATTCTTATCTCACCCTCGTTATCTCACCCCGTCGCACGCTGCGTTCACGTGTTCTTTTTTAACATTGGTTGTATAGGACGTCACGTAATTTCGTCAAAACGTTTTAAATCAAAATGGCGGACGCCGCGATTTTATCATTTTTCTAGGTAAATAGTATAAAAATCTATCTTCGCTGCATTACGGTGAGCAAGAAAAAGAATCCATCATTCGTGTCAGGTATGGATAGACAAATCTGTCCCTCGGGTCACAAAGGGACACAATTTGGCATCACTCGGCGAGCCTCGTGATGCCAAAATGTGACCCTCGGGACAGATTTGTCTATCCATACCTGATGGATAGACAAATCTGTCCCTCGGGTCACAATTTGGCATCACTCGGCGAGCCTCGTGATGCCAAAATGTGACCCTCGGGACAGATTTGTCTATCCATACCTGACACTCATGTAAGATTCTTATAGTGTATTGTCCCTCTGCCATTCCTTGAATCCACACTGACTTTCTGGGATAAGTCCCGACTTATCAAGATGAACATTCAGGTGATTCAACAGAAGTCTTGCCAGCATCTTCCCAGCAATGGATAGGAGGGAGATGCCTCTGTGGATATCACAGACATGAGGATTTCATTTCCGCGTGTATTGGTGGATTATGGATGCATCCTAACATTCTTGTGCGAAAGCCTCCTTCCTCCACATGTAGTGAAACAACTCTGTCAGTTTCTCTGCCATGGGTAGTCCCACAGCCTTATAGACCTCGACAGGAATTGCATCTACACCTGGAGCTTTGCCAGATCAGTTGTTGAACAGCTTTTCTTGTTTCCATGACGGTTGGAAATTTATCTAACAGAACATTGCACTCTATCTGTGGAAGTCTGTCGATTGCATCCTCATTGATGCTTGATGGTCAATTCAGCACACTTTTGAAGTGTTATGCCCACCTTTTCAAAATAGCCTTTTTATCTGTGAGAAGAGTGCTTCCATCTGCACTGAGCAATGTGGTGGCTCCAGAACTCTTTGGGCCATAAATGGTTTTAAGTGCATCATGAAATTTATTCATGCCCTTTCTGTCCGCATTAGACTGAATTTCTTCTGCTTTCTTCCTCAGCCTGGAATCTTGCATGTCCCCAAGCTTTGTCTGGACTGTCTTACAAATATTGCTGTAGGCTGCTTTCTTGGATACTGAGCTAGTATCATCATGATGTGCATTGTGCAATCGGTGCTTGTCTTCAAGAAGCCTTTGAATTTCGTCATCATCCTCATCAAACCAGTCTTGATGTTTGCAAGATGAATGTTCGAAAGTAGTTGCAGATGAAGAATGAACCATTTTATGGAAAACTGTTCAGTTTTCTTCGGGGTTGTCTGTACTGAGATTGATTGCATCCATTTGGTTGCAAATGTCCGTTAGGAAAGCTTGCCTCATGCTGTCTTGATTCAGCTTTGAGACATCCAGTCTTTTAGGAGCTTTTTTGCCTTGAAATCGCCCCGCAAACTGGATTCTTAGGTTGAGTTTGCTGACAACCAGTCTATGATCTGTCCACCAGTCTGCACAACTTATAGTCTTTGTCACTCTGACATCCTGCCTGTCTGTTCTCCGCATCATGACATACTCTATGAGATGGCAGTGTTTTGGAACGGGGATACATCCAAGATATTTTGTTGCTATTGACGGAAAACAGTGTTGGTGATTTGAAGATCATGTTCAGCACACTTCCTTAGAAGCAAGAGACCATTGCTGTTGCACTTTACTACACCTTCTGGACCTATATCTCATTCCGAGGCCCGGTGCTCTGTACCAACTCTGGCGTTAAAGTCGCCAAGAAGGATAAGCTTGTCTGTACGGTGTGTTGCAGAAATAACATCGTCTAAGGTATTATAGAACTTGTCCTTAACCTCATCTGGATTGGTCATCGTGGGTGCATAAGCACTGACAATAGTTGCCTGTTTATTGCCTGACAGAGGAAGTCTCAATGTCATTAGGCGGTCATTAATGCCTTTTGGCAATCCTGAAAGCTTACAAACAAGTTCCGTTTAAATGGCTTCACGCCTGTCTTCACTTTCGCGCCCGCTCAAGAAGGTGCATCCAGCACCAACGTCTTTGATCTCCCCAACATCTGCGAACCGAGTCTCACTTAGTGCAGCTATCTGAATATTATACCTCCCAAGTTCTCTACCCACATGGGCAGCTCTACGCTGTGGTCTATCTGACCCAGCACCGTCCATCAAGATCGAATAGTCCCAAAAATGCTGCATGTCAAGTTTTGTTGCAATATGTTCAGCAGTTCCGGAGAAGAAGAATTTTGAAGGGGTTTTCAGGGACACCGCTTATCGGCACGACCGTCGTGCGGAAAAGCGGCGTTATCCGCACGGCAGGGAAATCGATATCCAAATGTTAAAATGTCTAGAAATGGATACATTTTAAGTTGATAAATATATTACACTGGCTTCAAAACTGAAACAGAATATTACACATGCAGGAATTTTTTACTTTTTAATTAACAAAATTGTAATTTTGCTGAAATTGGCTTACCTGTGAATTTACCTGTAAAATTCAGTCATGCGTATGCGTAAATGAGAAAGAAATTATGTCAATTATCGTAACCTAAATATTAAAAAAAATGTGGTAAGGTAATCCAAAAGAATAAACAGCCTTTGATTTTAACAATGAAGTGTGGAAACATTTCAGTTACACAATTAAATAAATTTTCCTTGTTAAAAGGAACGCTTGGCTAGTCTGTATATATCATTATTTGTCCGTGTGTTGTGGTATTTCGTAGGTTTGTGGATTTTTGCGGTAACTCGATGGATCGCATCGGTCATGAACACTTCCTCGCTCGCTACGGTGGATTTCAAGCTTTCGTACTTGGTCGGGCCTAGGACAAAGTTCCGGGTTTTAGAATTATCCGTCCAGAACGCCAGCTGAATGTTTAACGTTAGATCCAAGTACGCCATTCTTCCCACAAGTCCTAATAAAAACGGCGGAGAGCAAGTCTGGTTTCCGTCTTCAATTGCTTTATTATGCAAGAAGTGTAGCAAAACATTGCGAGTGGAACCAGGCCCCTGGCTGTCAAAGGGAAACCCCACAGATTGAAGGAAAAGACCCTGCAGATTGAAGAGAAATCCTCGTTCCGTTTCAACTGCTTGGCAGCTGGCGCTGCCAAGCAATAATTGCAATGATTATATTTTTTCTCCGTCTGCTGTGATTCAGTTTGCATCAGCTGGATAAATCAAATCAAACTAGTTTTCTTAGTCATAATTATCAAAAATGTTAATTTCGAATGTATTTCTATATAGCTAAAACCATAATTTATTTATTTAATGACAAATTAATAGTTTAATGCATTCGTAAGCTTGTAAGAAAATCTTATACTCCCGTCGTGCCGATAGCCAATACCTGTAGCATTGGCTATCCGCACGACGGTCGGGCCGATAACGCCGCTTATCGGCACGACCGTCATGCGGATAACGCCGCTTATCGGCACGACCGTCGTGCGGATAGCCTAGCTCAGCCTTTTTCGGGAGGGAAGTGTTTAACCGTAGATTTGACCTCTCCATATGTTTTCAGTATTCTGTCAATCATTTGACGTACTTAGGCTCCTTATGGGTTTATGAAGGTGCATTTTCCATTACTTTTTCAATGCACGATATCGAATTCCCTTTCTTGGGCCTCATGCACTTCGAGGCTAGACTACATGTAGGCAAGAGTTTGTTTTGTCGACCATTTTTTTCACTTTCACTTCGATAAGTAAATCTATTTTCTTCACGCTAACGAGATCAGTAAATACGATGCTTATGATAAAATTAAACTGGAGATGTATTTTTAATGATATTAAGTAGTGTTGCTTATTTTTGAATGTTTTAAATTATAAGATTTGGACGAACTCTCTCGTTGACCTAGTTGGACTTAATTTTGACCTCTCTTCCTGGTCAGTTTGTAGACATTCATTCCCCGGATAAGCTCAGTGATCATGACATTGTTTCTGGCACATTGAAAATTGCTATCCCCCCTATAAAGAAACCTAGGAGAAAAGTGTATCGTTATCAGAAAGGTGATTATGAATCTATGAGAGCAGAAACACTTAAATTTCCAAAGGAAAGATACTTCAACGGTTACTCAGATACTCGGTCGGTCCAGGAAAATTTCAATCTCATTACATCGTTTATTCAGGAATCGCCAGATAAACATATCCCCTCAAAAACTAGTCGCTCAGTTTCCTCTGTCCCTTGGATAACACCTGAAATAAGAAGGAAGATTCGCAGAAAAATGCAACTCATGCAAAAGCTAAAAAGACTGGTAGTGCAAAATTTAGATCTAAATTTGAATCTTTACGGAAAGAGATCAAAGCTGATATCAGGAAGCAGCATGATCTTTATGTGAACAACTTGGTAGGAGATGTTAAGGCTAATCCTAGAGATTTTTACAGGTACATAAACAGTCAGAAAAAAGATACCCAAGGTATTCCCCCGTTGAAAAAGAGAAATGGAAGTGGAATAGCTCAATCTGAATTTGAGAAGGCGGAAGAATTTAATGGTCAGTTCTCGGATGTTTTCACTAAAAGTGAATACAAACAGGTCCCTCTTATGGATAGATCTGCCCCATTCATGCATGATATTGTGGTCACAAAGGAAGGGGTGACCAAACTTCTCAAAGGTCTAAACCCGTCTAAAGCCTTAGGGCCTGATGAGCTTCATCCCAGAGTCCTAAAGGAACTGGCTATGGAATTAGGGCCGGTATTCGCCCATCTCTTCCAGCAGTCAATTGATACAGGTGAAATTCCTAAAGAATGGTCTCTTGCTAATATTTGCCCCCTGTTTAAGAAGGGCGACAGGTCACTTGCCCGCAATTACCGCCCTGTTTCTTTGACATGCATTCCTTGTAAGCTTCTTGAACATATTGTATGCTCAAATATTATGGCCCATCTTGATGAACATGAACTCCTGTCGGACAGGCAACACGCATTTAGGAAATGGCATAGCTGTGAAACTCAGTTGACTACAGTGATAAATGACTGGGCCAAAATCTTAGACAAAAAAGGCCAGGTCGACACTTTTATACTCGATTTTGAAAAGGCTTTCGATACTCCTCCCCATGAACTCCTTAAAAGCAAATTGTTCAGCTATGGAATAGGTGGAACAACACTGAATTGGATAAATGCTTTCCTTTGTTTCAGACGACAAAGGGTAGTGGTTAATGGTATTAAATCGGATTGGGCTCCAGTTGTGTCGGGTGTCCCTCAGGGCACCGTTCTCGGCCCCTTGCTGTTTTCCTTGTATATAAATGACATCTCAGCAGACATCGAGTCTGAAATAAGACTCTTTGCTGATGATTGTGTTTGCTATCGTGAAATCAAGAATGAAGAGGATACATTGAAACTTCAAAGAGACATTGATCGCCTAGGCAGTTGGGCTAGAAAATGGGGAATGAGATTTCAACCCGTCAAATGCAACATGATGCAGCTGACAAATAAACGGTCTAGTAAGATACAGGCTAACTACACCCTTGAGGGCACTTTACTGGAAAACGTTGAAAGCATAAAATACCTGGGTGTAACTATCACAAATGATTTGAAATGGAATACTCATATTTCCAATGTTTGTACAAAGGCTTACAGAACTCTCGGATTCTTGAGGAGAAATTTGTATTCTTGTCCACCAGATGTGAAAGAAGCAGCTTATAAAGGACTGGTGCGGCCGGTCTTGGAATATGGAAGCTCAGTTTGGGACCCTCACACTCTTGGCCTCCAGGAAGAACTGGAAAAGGTCCAAAATCGTGCGGCAAGGTTTGTGACGGGAAATTATGTTTTTGAAACTGGGAGCATGACTGGCATTTTAGGTCAACTGAAATGGGAATCTCTTAAGAAAAGGAGGAAGGATAGTAGACTTATATTGCTATACAAAGGTCTAAAGGGTAAAGCCAGAATACCCACAGATGACCTTATCCCAAAGAATAGGCGTTGTAGAAATCAACACTGGCTTTTCAGATACCTTCAGCTAGCAAAGAAGCGTACAAAAGTAGTTTCTTTCCACAGACTATCAGGGACTGGAATGACCTCCCGGATTCACTTGTCTCCTCTGCTGAAATGTCTGATGACTGTGTGTCCAAGTTCGCTTCACTCGTGCGTTCAAGGGACTAATTCCCCCCCCCCCATCCGAACCCCCTGGTGAAATAATGTCATTTGGCGTGTCACCAGTAAACTATTCAGATTCAGATTCAGATTATCAGTTTTTATCGGAAAACGATCCATGTGAAATTATGTTGTTTCCAATACAGTGTTTTAGTTCACGTCCGCTGTCATAGATGATTGACATGCGGTATCACGATTTACCGGATTGGACCGAAACTGTCCGAAACAAACCGATATTGTCCGGAACGGACATAGATTATGGTAATATCAAAGCAATAAAATATACATAACAAAGCTAATCAATTCATGGGTCACTACATAGTAGCATGCGAAGAATTTTATGTGCACAGCAATATTGTGATTTACTAAGAACGCAGGAAAAACGTACCCGAAGAGTTATTGCACCCTGCATACATGTATCCGTCATGCAACCAGATTTCTTATAGTACGGATTTAGGCTACATCACACGACGCCAAGTTATTAATGGTCAAGTCAACAATTTTTCAGACACGGTGATGAAACCATTCACGGTTTAACACAGTATCTGTTTTATTTAGTATCAAAATGCACTATACGTTACTAAAAGAATCTTAAAGATTCTTGTCGGTGTAGACTTCTATCACAATCTCATATTATTTTAAACTTCCAAATTTCTATGAACCCCTCCGTATAGCATATTACTAAGAACATGCTATAATTTTCTTTTTACCATATATGGACATGGCGGCTTAGTCTTGTGACCTGGATTGTTTATAAACCGTACATTAGTTCCCCCTTTATATAGGTGTTTCCTATGACATTTGACTTTGACTGGCAAAGCGGTTTCAGAAAAGAAGATTTTTATTTTGAATATTGTTATATACATTTATAATGCCCACGGATGGGAACAGACCAGCCCTGGGGTCCAATTTGTTTCAGAATCTTAAATTTTCAGGTCATTTACCCATTTTCGTTTGCAAGTTTTACCCTACAAACGACACCCATTTAAATGCATTGGCAACCTATGTTGACATTTCCGCAAAATAAGTCAAGGTCATCGCATGGTCAAAATCGTAACCTGAGACCCAGATGCTACATGCCAAGTTTAGTTGAAATCGAGAAGGTTTTTGAAGGGTATTTACCATATGGCGGTCATCTTTGTCATGCGACCTGGATTATATATTAACATGTTGGTTCCCCCTTCCTATAGATGCTTCATGTAAAATTTGGCTTGACCGGCCAACAGGTTTTTGAAAATGGTGGATGACGACGGACAGACGGACGCCGGATGGACACCGGTTGCTTGCCTATCCTATAAGCTCACCTGTGAACCTTTGACTCAGATTAGCTTATTAACCATAATTTCTAACCCTAAGCATAACTCGTAACCCTAACTTAAGTATAACAATAAGTAAAACCCAAACCCTAACTTATAACCCTATTAACCATCTACTGTAACCCTAACTTCTTACCCTAACTTCTCAACCTAACACTCACTTGTAACCCTAATCCTTAATTGTAATCCTAACCCTAACTTCTAACCCGAACTCTAAACTGTAACTCTAACCCTGAATGGTAACATACCCTAACATCTCACCATAACACTCACCTACAACCCTAATCCTTACTTGTAATCCTAACGCTAACTTCTAACCCGAACACTAAACTGTAACCCTAACCCTAAAATGTAACACTAACCCTAACTTATAACCATATCCCTAAATTGTAACCTTAATCCTAGCTTGTAACCATTATCCTTACTTGTGGCCCAAACCTTTACTTGTAAGCCCAACCCCAGCTTATAACCCTTACCCAAATTTCTAAACAACTTGTAAGCATAACCGTACCTTCTAACCATTACCCTTACATGTAACCGAAACCTTTAGTTGTAAGCTCAACCCCAACTTCTAACCCTAAGCCAGACTTCTAAACCTTACAATACATATCTCTAACTGTTATGCATACTATAATTTATAACCGTAACCACCAAAATCCTAACAACTTGTAGCCCAAACCTTTACTTCTAACCGTAACAGTGAACCAAAGTTTGGCTTTATATTTCTGGCAGCCAATGTTTAGTCTAAGAATGAACATCATTAGTGTGCTATTTAGACATGAGCCTGCACGTGAGAAAATCAAGGATTTGGGTTCAGAAAAGGTCCAACACAAACCAGGCTGTACAGTCGCAGAAGATGGTTAGAGGATGGAAATTTTGGATTTAGAAAGTAGAGGAATTGTACTATCCGTGTAGCGAAAACAAAGGCGCTGATCAGCTTCGCAGTTACTGCGAAGCTGATCTGCGTCTTTGTTTTCGCCTATGCAAATTGTTGGTTTTCCCACGCGGCGGCTCACATAATTTCGTTCATTCTAAAACAATGTTCAAGTATGCAAAGAATGGAATCTGCCTGAACGAGATTTCGGGTAATGTAGAGTAATGAGTGTCAGAACACGACTTCTGTCTGACAGAACTGAGTGAAACGAGAACTATCATGTTTTTAATACAGTTTACAAAGAGTGTCCAGGTTTTGTTTGAACGGAAACACCCTTCGAGAAAAACGCATGCATATGCTAAGCCATTAAATGTTTTGGCTTTGAACATTTTTCAGACATACACGCATCAGTTATGGGCGCTGAATATTTATGGCCGTCATTCATGTTTTGCTAATATCCATAAATTGTTATTGCGCTTTTAAACTAGCCCGATTTGGAATTCAGGAACATGCTTTCGCTCGCATAATTGACCACTGATGGCAATGTTTCGTGATATAACATGAGCCATGACGCGAGAAAACCGGTCTTTGGGGATTCCGACCAGGTCCGACACAAACCGATCTGTGCAGCTACAGAAGATGGCTAGAAGCTTGAAATTTTGGATACAAGTAGATGAGGATGGTACTATCTGTGTAGCGAAAACAAAGGCGCTGATCAGCTGTGCAGTTACTGCACCGCTGATCTGCGCCTTTGTTTCGCCTAGGCAAAATTTGGTTTTCTTATGACGCAGCTCACATGAAGTAATTTAGATTTACAAGCAATTTCCAAGAATTGATGAAAGATTTGAATGTTTAACTAATATTTACAGAATAATATAGCGAAAACGAAATAACAAAGGTTAAGAACGCTTCGATAACAAAAAGGTAGCAACCGCTCACCTGCGAACATAATAGCAGAAACGTACTCGTTTGGCATTTAGATGGCCTCAAAGAGCACTATGAATAAGTTCTTTCCACCCAGTCTAGTTTTGAACTTATGTGTTTCTAGTGCATTGTACGCATCAAGGGGAGTATGAATAATAATCTTTTTTTGTGTGTTTAGTACAGTACAGTCAATTCACAGTTGCACGGTAATAAGGCTATACCACTTTTCCACGAACAGGTAAATAACGGTTTATAAATGCAATCATTACTGGGCGAACTCTAAAACTTTGGATAGCGTTGCACATTCAAATATCTGAAAGTTTGCAGTAAATACGTCATGTAAACCCTAAAATGCGGGTGAGTCGATATTCTTTTTTTATAACGGTTTCCTTAGATTTATGAACGGTTTATGTATTGTTGAATGACTGGCATTGCGTTCGCCATCGCTCATAGCATTCCGTTTACCATGAAAAGCGATGTCCGTGTAATGGATACACTCCCGCTTGCGTAAATGTACTCATTGATTACGCGTAACGTACGCGCGTATTACGCACGTACGCACTTATTTATACGCGTATGTTTCAAAAGCCATTCTTGCATAGATATCTATGCACATAGCTGTTTGAAGCCGTTTTTGATTGGTCGAAAGCCGAGTTCAAACCGCAAAACCCATGTTCAAATCATGAAATTCACGTGCCGTTTGAACATGGGTTTTGGCCGACGTCATTGGTCAAAGTGACGTGACGTCATGTATTTCATAGAAACAAAATGGTCGACGTTGAAGAAGCTTCGCGGTTTTCGGTGCGTTTTTACGTTGTTAATGTTATTTTCAAGAGATTTTAAGTGGATTAGAGTGAAAATGCAAGAATAGCGATCAACCATGGTTTGTTTCAGTGTTCAAACATTCGATGGATCACTCGGAAGGTGTTTGAACACGCGGCCTGCGGCCTTGTGTTCAAACACCTTCCTCGTGATCCATCGAATGTTTGAACACTGAAAACCATGGTTGATCCCTATAATCATAATTCAATTCCTCTTACACGTATGATGCGCGCAACGTGCGTACATTACGCGTAATGATTTTAACCTATAAGCTGGCAATTCATAAAGCCAGTCATTACGCATATTTAAGTATATACGCGTACTTTTGTAACCAATCGGGAGTGAAACAGTCCAAGTTACGCAAAGAATACGCGTAACATACGCGTAAAGAATCAGCCAATAATGTTGAACTTGTATGGTTAAAGCAAAAAACCGGATTTTGCTTTAGACTTAAACAATAGATCTATCTAATCTTTTCTCAAACTAAGTCCTGCGGTATAAATTAATTGCCTCTAACGAATAACATGTCCGTGATCGCCCCCATGAGAACTATTTTCAGTGCATCTGTTCATCCCTGGATCGGTTCCTGATCTGACACCGCGTTTCTGTAGTGTTCGCTTGCTTTTGGATGCAATTGAGATAATTGAAAACAGATAAGAAGGAGAAAGAAACGTGGAAGAAAAACAAGTACAAACCTTACACCGTATAGTGGTGCTTCTACAAAGTAGAGGAGGAACTCTACGACTATTAAAGATTGAACAGAACTGAACATGATGGCTACCTACAAAGCGTGAATTTAAATCTAAAATAATATTCCTCACTTCGATGTTCATTTTTGTTCCTTTCGCCATCTTGGATACAATGAAATTTCGATTTATTTGGAACGAAATCTTAACTCATTCGGAAACTAGTTATAATCTGATATTAGGGTCATAGACACATAAAAGAATTTCAGAATATACTTGAATAAATTCACGCCATTAATTTTCATCAATAAAATCCATTATACTTGCACATTCTTTATTTTCGATGTTATAATAAAATCAACCGTTAGGTACTTAGGCTTTTGTATCCCTTATGATACGCGTAAATACGCGTAAACGTATTGACAATCTGATTGGCCGATCATTTATACGCGTAATGTCTGAACCTTACGCGTATCGACGCTTTAATCACTGCTTATGAATATTAATTAGATAGCGCGTATGTTACGCGTGAATGTGCGTAAATAGCATTACGTGCGTAATACGCGCGTTATTTAAGGATTGAAATTCATATTTTAGCTTTCACTGGATGATGAAAAACATTTGGCTGTTTTAATGTCTGTGAAGCCCGAAGGGCTTCTCGGAGACATTAAAACAACTAATGTTTTTCATCATCCAGTGAAAACTAAAATATGAATTTCAATACTTATATTTACATTTTATATTATCAATCAAGTATCAGATTTTCAATTGCATATATCATCACTCATTTTCATGTTATTTGACATTAAATCCGACCTAACGTAATTTTGGAAAAGCCAAAACGTCAAATTTTCGCGCTTAACGTCATGGCGATACGCGACCGACGTCACGCCAACAATAGTAAACAAACAACGTCACTGGCTTGTTTTGACGTCGCCCCGCCCATAGGCGTGGTCTCTATATCACGTGACTTAATGTTTTTCATTGGGAAATGAAGAACATCAAGAAATATACTTTCATCTAGGGCGATTGCAATAAAAATGTAAATATACGCGTATGATACGCGTAAATGGAGTACATTTACGCGAGCGGGAGTGTACCTCACCACACTTTTATAAAGTTAAACTGGGGTTTACAGGGGTAAATCTATTTTTCATATTTTTGCTTCAAAACATAGAATGTGGGTATTCGTTAGAACCGCCTCTGTGAGGCGGTTCTCACGTGTACCCACAATCAATGTTTTGAGCCAAAGTATTGAAAATATCAATTATTTGATTTATTTTTCAATTTTTTACAGATCTTATTTTGCTTGAAGTCTTCTGATGGCTATGTTCCAAGCAATAGTGAACATAGGACGGGGGCCAGTCTAGGGCAAGTTTGGTGATGAGAGGTTAACTTATGTTAACATGTGAATTGTGACGTATTGATTTCATCTGTGTTGGTTCTTCTTTCTCTGGATAACTGGTGTGAACAAAATTTATTATAGAATGGAAGCCATGGACTTGTAGATCCTCAGCTGAAATTAATTGAGCGTCTTCCGTCTTGTAACATTCAGGTAATAGCTCAATTTATTGACATGACGTAAAACATCGGATATGTCGTTGGTTCTTCCTGGAATTTTCCAGAAAATGATAGGAGAATGCCATGCTTAGTCAAATAAACATGATTGGGCCCCGGCGCGAGAAAATCTGTCTTCGGGTTTCCGACAAGCTCTGACACAAACAGGCCTGTGCAGCTACATGAGATGGCTAAAAACTTGAAAAGTTTCAAATTTAAGAAAATGTATAAGAATTAAGAATTATCTGTATAGCGAAAACAAAGGCGCTGATCAGTTTTGCAGTTAATCTACTCCTTTATTTTAGCATATACACAAAAAACGGTTATCTCATGACGCGGCTCACTTCGGGAGCACGCCCGTGTATGATTCAATTTACACTGTATTCATGCAGTACGTTTAATTACAAGTCCTATTACTTGTTTTAGTTGATGAAGAAGCATCGGACTACTATATGTAAATGTTGTGAACCACTGCAGAAGATGAGGGTAAAGTTAGGGTCCTGTAAAACCGGTTTAAGCCCCCCCCCCCCCCCCCCAGTAATTTTATATTACTGATCGTTCTAATGCGATACTTTTGTTGTGGTTCTATTTGTTTTGTGTTTTGGAGTCGAATTTTTGTCTGTTTGAGCCTTTTGCACGTTTTCATATTTAAGTTAAGTTCGGGTCACTTAGTGGCCGCCTATTGGGAAATAGCTACACACTCGGCTTACGATATGTTTTCTTGGTATAATGGGAGGTCTAAAACCGATCTGACCCGATATCGAACTTATCCGAGGTTTTATGCCTGTTCTCATAACCTGTAATAATGAAGCAAATCCGACCAGAACTGACTCAAGGCCATATCATCATGTATACAACAATTTCTCTATTCTAAGCCCATGGGAGCTATCTGTTACCATGGAAGTCAACATTTTTGATCTGATCCGTCCCAAAACCTGATGGAAAATACTCCCCACCTCAGTGATGCGTCACATACTGTGAACTAATTATTTATCCCATAGGCTCCAATGCTAAATCCCTGCTCTTTGGCAGTTTACTCTGCATGCCAGGCAACACTAAGGTCATCAAAATATACCTGAATTTCAAGCCAAAAGATAGATAAAAAGATTTAAAAATAAAAAAAAAAAAAAAAAAAAAAAAAAAAAAAAAAAAAAAAAAAAAAAAACATACCATCACCGTCTCTTTTTTCAGCTGTTGCATGTTGAAGAATGGCCGTCAATTTTTGGAAAAACCCACCTGACCTCATTTTCAAAATCACTGTTTTTACTTTTTGGACCAGAAACAACACAATTCATGTGCATCAGGTGGTAAATTATATACAAATTTAAAGAAAAATAATTTTTCCAGTTGCTAGAAAGAAAAAAAGTATTTTTAGTTTACAATTATCACCCAATCAGTGCCTCCATTACCAGATGACGGTCTCGAAGCAACCCACAGATTTTGACTTTTGGGATATGTTGACATAATTAGTTCCCGGTCTCTTAAAATTTGCACAACTTTGACCAGCTAATGACGCTAATGGGCAGATAACTCCTAAGCCGATATCGAACACGTCCGAAATTTTATGCCGACCCGCGTTTCTTGCAAGCATAAAACAGATCTGATCAAAACTGAAACCGCTATCAAGTTTACGACGCTTTACATTATAAGTCTATGGGAGCTATCTGTTGCCATGGAAACCAGAGTTTTGTCCCAAAACATAATAAAATTTACCCCACCTCAGTGATTTGAGAATGATAACGTTGCTTGTACAATAAAAAATGAAACGATCGGCGCAGAAGCATGTGAGGCGTTTCAAACAATTACCCAAAATCTGCGGTTTGGAAAACAATACAAATAATAAAGTTGTACCCATGTGCACTCGAGTTTTAATGCTTAAAGTGGGATGTAAAGGGTATTCATTACATAAGATGTCTGTGTGATATAGTGTAAACAAAACAGATTGCTAACCCTAATCCTGTGACAAGGAATTTAACTGAATTCATAAATCGACACCAACTTTACTTCTTATAGTGCAGAAACGTGACGAACTGTTTATGTTTGCCGCATTCCTTGCGTCGAATTCCTATGGATCTCTGCTAATGTCTGTATACTATTAACACACTTATTTCCATAGACTAAACATCAAACATGAACGCACCTAATTGACATTTAGACATAACAAATAATGACTTACTGCTAAACTTTTTGTACGGAGAGATGCCTGCGAGAATAATGTGAGGACCATTGGTCCTAAGAACGCTCACCTGAAGCCTGAATTTGGAGCATTAAGTCATCATGAAATGACCTTGACCTTGAATACACACATACCTTTATTGACTTCATAAGTTGTCTGCATCTGCTAAGTTTCAGGCCTCAGGCTGCAATAGTTTCCAAACCCAGTGATTTCTGAGAAAACCATAGTCTTAATTTTGATATTTAAATGACCTTGGGACAAGGTCAAGAAATGATCTTGACTTTAATTAATTACATACCTTCATTGACTTCATTAGTTGTCTGCATCTAGCAACTTTCAGGCCTCAGGCTGCAATAGTTTCCAATATATCCATTAATTGTTTTCGCCTTTTCCGATGTAAAAGCCTATGTTTCCAAAATTAACCTTGCCATAAAGTAGGTCCAGGTCATCCCAGGGTCATCATTTGATCAAACTATGATGGACTGGAGTCCGGTTCTGGACAAAAGATTTTTGAAGGGTCTTTGCCATATATGGGGATGGCGGCCACCTTGGTCAAGAGACCAAGATCCCGTAAACAAAATTTCAATGCCGCTACCCAAGGAGGCTCCATATAAAATTTCATCTTGATCGGCCAAGCGGTTTCAGAGAAGTAGATTTTTGAATTCGTGATTTAATTTTGATTTAATTTTGACCTTGGATCAAGGTCAAGAAATGACCATTCCCTTAATTAATTACATACCTTCATTAACTCCATCAGTTGTCTGCATCTAGCAACTTTCAGGTTTCAGGCTGCAACAGTTTCCAAAATATCCATTGTTTTTGCTTTTTCCCCATGTAAAAGCCTATGTTTCCAAAGTTGACATTGCCGTAAAATAGGTCAAGGTCACCCTAGGGTCATCATTTGAACAAACTATGATAGGCTGGAGTCCCCGATGCTACATACCAAGTTTCGTGAAAATCGTGAAGATTTTTGAGTGTGTTTTTTTTTTTTTTTTTTTTTTTTTTTTTTTTTTTTTTTTTAACCATATATGAGCGTAGCGGCCATCTTGGTCATGTGACCCGGTTTCGCGATCAAACTTTTCTCCCCCCTACCCATGAATGCTCCACATAAAATTTCACTTTGATTGGCAAAGCGGTTTCAGAGATGAAGATTTTTGAAAAGTGTGTATGGACAACAGACAGGCCAAGGTAAAGAGATGACCTTGACCTACATTAATCACATACCTTCATCTACTCCATTAGTTGTTTGCATCTACCACTTTTCAGGTCCCAGACTGCAAAAGTTTTCCAAAAAAAAAAAATCCATAGTTTTCACTTTTTCCCATGTAAAAGCCTATGTTTCCAAAATTGATCTTGCCGTGAAATATATCAAGGTCCGTTGAACAAACTATAATGGACTTGAGTCCCAAATGCTACATACAAAGTTTTGTGAAAATCGACCCGCCGGTTCTGGAGAAGAAGATTTTTGAAGGGTTTTTACCATATATGGGCGTGGCGGCCATCTTGGTCATGTGACCAAGATCCCGTGAACAAACTTTCATTCCCCTTACCCATGGAGGCTCCACATAAAATTCAGGCTGTTTCAGAGAAGAAGATCTTTCAAATTGTGGACGACGACGACGACGGGCGACGCACGGACGGACGCCGGATCATGCCTATACTATAAGCTCACCTGTGAGCCTTCGGAATAGAATCAGTGTCTCGTTTACCAAAACGAAAAAACACTGATTCACCAAAATAAATAAGAAACTGCTAGGCACCTTTTACCATTTTAAACACAAAATGTTTTAAACACAAAATGTTTGGGTGGGTCTTACGATTGGTAGCAAACCCACCCATATAACGTGAGCAATTGTTCTAAAGTCTTAATTTTGACTTTAATGCCAATTCGTGTTTTCATGAACAGCTGTTTGGCGTACATGCTGTTTAATGTCATCGTGCTCATATTCCTTTCCATAATACTCAGCTTTCAGGAAGTGAAAAACTTGTAGTATTTAATATTGGCAGTAATTCCATACACGCATTGTATTTCATCTAAATGACACACATTATTTTCCAGTCACGACAAGATCTGTGGCATGCTTTTGCCAGAACAGAAACGCAATTCAGCATGTCCATTTTCTCAGACGAATTTAGAACGCCTACCTATTTGTTTCACTTTAAGCATTATTCGACCACGGAACTATCCGGGTTGGCACTTTAATGCACGATAACATTTTCTCTGACGTGGGATTAAGGGTATGCCTGAAAATAAATTGATTCTTGTTAATAAAGGAGATAGAAGCATCATGCCTTGTTATATGAAGTTAAGTCATCTTCGGTTGTAACCTGTTACTAAAACGCATTCATATCATTATGGCAGTTGGATAACTTAATTCGGCATTCATTTGTTTGTCTTGTTATTGTATTGTAGTTAAATCCCCAGTCAACAATTTTCAAGTCTTGTTTGAGACAGAGCCACTGTTTCCTGGATATAACTTCGTGGAGTTATCACTTTGTGGAGTTATCATAAACCCGTGTCTGTGAGGTTTAAATCCGCGACCTCCCCGTTCCGAAGTCCGCCGTTCTAGCACTAGGCCACTACACTCCTCAGTGACAGTTTAACAGTAAGATTGTAGACCCGTTTGTCTAAATTATTATGTTATGACTGAGTAGATACCGTGGCTTGCTGCCTTGCGTACAGGCCGTTTTCAAAAGACCCACTGCAGAATCTGAGAGCGAATACGGGTACCCGTTAAACCTGTTAATAAGCCACGACGCGAAAAAACCGGTATTCGCGGTTTCTGCAAACTGGCCTGTACAGTGCCAGAAGCAAGTTAGAAGCTTGAAAATTTGGCTTTATGAAGAAGACGAATTATACTATCCGTATAGCGAAAACACTGCACAGCTGATCTGCGCCTTTGTTTTCCCATAGGCAAAAATCCGGTTATCTCATGACGCGGCTCTTATATTACTGATCGTTGCAAGGCGGTGCTATTTGTTCCTTGTTTTTGGTGTCGGCTTCAGTAATGGTTCTACTTTATGTATGCTTCAATATAGTATGTTAAGTTGGGTAACTGAATGGCCACCGTTTGAAAAGTTTAACTGAGTGCTGCTCATTCGTATAATTTTTTTTTTTATGTGAACGATTATTCCCTTTAAGCATGTGTATCAGTTTTTTGTGTTTCGATGATTTTCAACTGTTATGGTTGTTACAGAATTTTGACACCGTTTGCGCCGGCTACTAGGCAGTGCTTACTCTCTTACTTTTCATGCTCTTTACTATTTTTTATCGCTTGCTCTGATCAAAACTGAAACAGCTGTAGATTATGTACTCCTACCACATTGGTTACGAGGTGTGATCAGAGAGTTCTAAGCCTGATACACTTCAAAGCATTCCATAAGACAAAATCCTTGTTCAGTTTGTCATTCTATTTAATTGAAAGTCATCTGGAGAGTAAAAAGCATTTGGGCACGCTTGTTTGCTTTTGTACGACATTATTGAGAGCGGTTGCAAAATGGAGAAAGTTGAAGTGAGAGCGGTGCTAAAATATCTTTGTAAGAATGACTCCCAAGGAAAACCACGAAGACTTCATGAAAACACTAACTTGGGAATGAGTATCCTTCTTATAGCACAGTGAAAAAATGGGCTGCAAAATTTCAGCGTGGGAGAGAGGGCATTGAGGATGATGCAAGGTCTGGTCGCCCTAAAGATGCCACTACTGATGAAAATGTGGAGATCGTTCACAACCTGGTTATGTGTGACAGGAGGCGAGACTTGCAAAGTATAGCCAGCGAAGTGGACATACGTTCTGGGGCAGTGCAAACAATTCTAACAGATATCTTGGGTATGTCCATGGTCTCGGCAAGATGGGTACCGTGAATGTTGACTGATGACCAAAAACGATCTCGGTTCGATATTTCTAGGTATCTCCTGTCTCCATATAAAGATGGTCCCGGTGATTTTATCGACCGAGCTGTAACCCAAGATGAGACATTGGGTCATCACTTTAATTAAGAGTCTAAAATGCAAAGCATGCACTGGAAGCCCACTGGCTCACCCTCTCCCGAGAGTTTCTTCGGCAGGGAAGGTGATGGCCTCAGTCTTTTGGAATAGTCAGGGGGTAATCATGATTGATTATCTTGAACAAGGTCGCACGATAAATGGTGCATATTATGCAGCAGAACTGAGGCGTTTGTGCCAGGAAATTGCAAGAAAGAGGAGAGGAAAATTGACTCGAGGCGTTCTGCTCTTGCAGGACAATTCGCCTGCTCACACGTCGCGAGTTGCCATGACTGCTGCGACTGAATGCGGATTCGAAGTCCTTCCTCACCGCAATATTCTCCTGATATGGTCCCTTCTGACTTCTGTCTGTTCCCAAAATTGAAATCCAATCTTCGTGAAACACTGCTTGGAAGCAATGAAGGCGTCATATTGGCAGTAAACGAGTATTTGGAGGACCAGGAAAAGGACTTCTATTTGTAAGGGATAAGCAAGCTCGGACAGAGATGGACTTAGTGCATTGCCTTGAAGGGGGATTATATTGAAAAGTAATCACCAGATTTTCATTCCCTGATAATCACAAGCACTTGAGGCTTAGAACTTTCTGATCACACCTCGTAAGTTGTAGTTGTTATACTGTCAAATGTCGCTTGTATGAAAAAAGTCGGAACAGCAGATGTTCAAACTTAAACTGCGTCATAACAAACGCCTTTCCATAGGTAAAATACTTTGACCGTGCCGCTTGAACTCATGATAATCACAAGCACTTGAGGCTTAGAACTTTCTGATCACACCTCGTAAGTTGTAGTTGTTATACTGTCAAATGTCGCTTGTATGAAAAAATTCGGAACAGCAGATGTTCAAACTTAAACTGCGTCATAACAAACGCCTTTCCATAGGTAAAATACTTTGACCGTGCCGCTTGAACTCATGTGATGAAGTTTTGTAAACACGATAAAAGGGGCACATATTCGTTTTACACATTTTCCAGTGTCATGTGAAACACGTGATCATATATTGCTTACCGACATAGAGTCGCATTATTGAGAACATATTTATTTGAGCAGTCCGATCTATGTCAGAGGTTAAGCAGCACGTTCAAAGTATTTCACCTATAACTGCTATGTCCCATTGCACCTCTATTCATTCGAGATTAATATCTGTCGGGTTGGCAGAAAGCTCAGCTATTCGATACAATGTATCCGATAAGTACGATCTCTGACATACTGCGTCAGGGAGTCGACTCATTGGCTCAGTGGTTAGAGCATTGGATTTGTACCCCCGCGATCTGGGTTCGAATCCCATCAAGGACGTGTTTTTTTGTTGTTTGTTTTTTCAAACTATGCATCATCTCTCAGATACGAATTTTCATATTCGTAAGAGTAACGTTTGTGAACATACAGCACAGTAGTGCCAAAACAAAAGGTAACTGTAGGTGCACTTGATGTGCACGACGAAATGACTTTACTTGTAATGTTTGATAGTGATTAGTGCACTTACTAGTGCACTTCATGTGCACAAAGGTCTTAGCATAACTGAACCTTGCCAAACCCTTTGCCGATGATTGCGAACGTCATTCACTGACAGAACCATTTCAACGCCACACTAGCTCATTGGTAAGGACATACGGTTGCGGAAGGTTTTGAGTTCGCTTCCCGACCCCAAAATAATAAGCTTTCATCAGCAGTTGAAAGCAGCAGAGCCAGGACGTAACATCCCTCTGGTTGGCTAGTGTTATATTGAGCGCTATTGCCCTTGACATGGGTCATCGAAAGGAGTCAGGTCTACATGTGACAATGTCTTACCTTGTTTTCGCTAACAATTTTAACTCATTTAAGCCTGACGTCTTATTTAGTGGACCTAGGCAAGCAGTATAGCCCCTAGGTGTGTCGTCGCAGAATGAGGCATCCCATTTCGGGCTTTTCTGTTTTGTGGATAATGGGAAAAAATCACTCTTGATGCCATTAAAATGAAAGTGGGCTCATTTCCTGATCATTGCCTACTTGTACCTTTTCAGTAAATGATATATAAGTAAAATAAGTCTCTCAATTGGGTAACACAAGAGGGTAAAATTAATGAGTGACGTCTGAGTAACGGAAATTTACGTAATACCTCAATGGCCGTTTATAGCACATACTCTTAACACTAGACCTGTGTAATTGCGGTTCATGCTATAAACTGTATAGTCCATTACTTTGATTGTGAACAAACAACGATTAAGTTAATCCCATTGGATCTAAATAGTCTGGTTTGATTCTACAATTAGCAAAACGTCCAACAAACGGGACCATTCAGCCTCGTAATGAAGGTCCTATTTCTGGATTTCTTTTGGGATCATTATTTAACGCTAGATTAGGCGACTTTGACTAGGCTTTAGCCGTGGCACAAATGGTGTCCTTCGATCCATTACATTGTAGCAAGAGCAAAATCGTAAAATGTTTAAGAACAAACGGTTTTCGAAAATATGCAATTTTATTTTTTGATTTCTTAGAAATATATACTGAAAGTTCGAATTGTTTTTAATAGATCAGATCTCGTTCGCCAAAGAACTATAAATGGTAAACGTCATTTTATCCGTTCAGCCTCTTAGATTCTTCTTTCTGAAAATGGCTCTTGGAAATCAGAGTGAGACACGATAAGATAATTGACGAGCCGTGTCAAGAGAAGCACTAAGTCGGGGAAAACTGAAGTTCATTCAGAGGACCTTTGTTTATTATTTTACAATACAGTTCTAAAAGAAAAAACAAACCATCTATCCGTCTTTTTGCAGCGTAACACACATCGCTGCTCAAATACCTTGGTATATGTCGTGTCTCCATATAAGCAGAGGAAAAGGCTTTCTGGGTTTCCGTCCAGGTCTGTGACAAACCGGTCTTTATAGTTGAAGACTGGCATCTTGGAATGTTAAAATTTAGAAAAAGAAAAAAAAGAGGGATTGTACTATCCTGGAAAGGAAAACAACTCTGCTGATAATCTATCCAGTATCTGCACAGTTGATCTGCGTCCTTGTTTTTGCATACGTAAAAAGTCGTAGAGCTAGAAGCTTGAAATTCAGGATTTAAGTATAAGAGGAATTGTACTATCCGAGTAGTGAAAGCAAAGACGCTGATCAGCTTCGCGGTTACCGCGAAGCTGATCTGCGCCTTTGTTTTCGCCTATGTATATTGCTGGTTTTATCCATGTGGCGGCTCATTTATAAGTATTTTCAGCATTCTGATGGCAACGAGTGGACGTTATAGATTACTCTTGAATCAGATCTGTCATGCATTGGCACTTATAGAAGAGTCTTTGACCTTCTTATAGAATCGTGGTAAACGCATAAGAATTACGTTGATGTGGTATCAGATTCTGCTCTCATGCGAACAATTTATGTATAATGTTTTGTCGATGGACAGAAGATTATTGTTAAGTATCAAGAACTATGGCAAGACCGTCCTTAAACCCAACTGAATAATCTATAGCATATAGAAAACATGTCCGTGAAATAAATACCCCCCATAAACCCCACTTTTTATAGCCTCAACCCTTCAATGTATTACTCTATAGCTATAACTGTAATGGAAAAGGCCCATATAAATATCCATCCGAGAAAAAAAGTGGTCCGGTTTTAAAAGATTGTTTATTCGTCAATATGATTATTTTAGGATGTAAAGCTGTAGACATACAAAAAGTAAATCGATTGTTTTGTCAACTGGGACACTTAAAAGTTTAAAAGTTACTAACGTTTCAAATTAAAAAGAATGCTTAGAGGCCATGGGTAGTGATTCGGTCGGCGGTCATCAGTCTGCGGTCTTTGCAAGCCTTAGGCATATTCGTCCCCAATTATTTCGATACAAATTATTATTTCGGTTTCTAATCTATAAACGACATGCTTAAGACATGATTTCTATCATTGATTATGCCTGTAGTGCCTGTCTGTTCTTCGTAATAATAATAGTTCATCGCGGTTTGTATTAAGCGCTACACTGCCGTGGTCACTTCAATAGTTTTTTTATGATACCTTGAAGGTACGAATGAAGCCGAGATAGCCTGATTCTCTTTTCTCTTCTAGTAATCAAGGGCGGGAAAATGATTCGGTATCAATTAAGCATGGCACTGGTTCCTATTCCGAATATATTTACATATAACATAAACCTAATAACGGGAAACCAGCCGATAATGGCAACTATTTTTAGATTATTATTTATAGACCATAAATATTAATAATAACATGAGTAATGCCGTTAAAAGTCTGTCGGCCCCATTAGCTCAGTGTGTTAAGCATCGATCTTCTAATCAGACTCTTACAGGTTCGAATCTCGCCGCGTATCCGCTATTCATTTTTTTTTGTTATCATAATAAGTTTCTTTTCTTTCTTCATTCGTTTTTATTCTTCCTTTTTTATGGAGTCTATTTAGCAGTACGCTGAAAAAAGTTGTTCAGTACTGGCGATAACTGGTAGGCCCAGACAGATGAATGTTGCATTATCAAATGAGCCGCGTCATGAGAAAACCGGATTTTTGCCTATGCGAAAACAAAGGCGCAGATCAGCTTCGCAGTAACTGCAAAGCTGATCAGCGCCTTTGTTTTCGCTACACGGATAGTACACTTTCTCTTCTTATTAAATCCGAAATTTCAAGCTTCTATGCTGCTTCTGGGACTGTACATGTCGGTTTGTGTCAGACCTGGTTGGAAACTCCGAAGACCGGTTTTCTCGCGTAGCGGCTCATTAATATTGAATTTTGAAATGATGTTTAACCGTATCTTCAATGGCAAAAAAGATAAATGTATTACATAGGTGTAAATTATGTAAAGTGTATGTTGAGATATCTGATGATTTTCACAAGTGATTGATATCAGCCGATATTTTAACTGTAAATTTCTGATAACTTCTGACGTTTCCATTTGACGTCATTAAAAAGTGTTTCACGTCAGAAATTCTAACGCCTTTAACTCAGTTATTTAAGAAATAACATAAAGTATTGGTGTTCATGTTCTTAAATTTTTTATTTAGAACGTAAGGAAGAGTGTACCAAAAATATTTGTGTTTTCAATATTTTTTTTTTTGTTTTGCATTTTCACCGCCTGCCTGTTCAATGGGAAAATGTACAAAATCAACACACTCGATTAAATATATTTGGTATTCAATTCAAAAAAGTAAAATATCCTCTAAGTATATACCCATACCCATACATACACGTCAATCTTGAAAAGTCAGTCGCACATTAACGTACAAGACAAACGCGACCCTGGCGTATGAAAAAAATCTCAACACGCTGAATAAGAAAATTTGCTTCTTAAACTTTTATTACCTATAGTATAGGACTTACGGCTAATCAATTACTAGAATCTAGTAAAACCACAACATGGAAGTATGGAGAAATCTCCGACCACTTTTGCAACCTCTTGGCGTGATTTGTTTGTTTGAATTGATGCTTTACGTCCCAGTCAACAGCTAAGGTCATGTTGGGATGTTGCCTCCATTTTACAGGACTTTTACCCAAAATGAGGATGTCATCACATCCAACAAGTGCTTGAAATATAACTATCCAACTAAGACCCAAAAGGCTTATACGTATGGATGGTTTGACTTGAAATGTTTCCTCGGCAGGCTCAGACAAGCGCGGTTAACCAGTAATCAGACGGTCAGTCAGCAATGTATTTAGCTTTACCTGGAGGCACAAGTAGCCTATATCTATTTCTTTAGGCCCCAACGGGAGGGGGGGCCCATAGTCTCTATGGTGAAATTAGCAGTCACAAATGATTAGCGTGTGTCTAAGGTGTGTACAGGTCGTATAATAATCTCAGCATGCTGAAAATTTTGGATTGCATGTACTTTTGTACAGTTATGTTAAGCACACAATACAGTATAGGCGCGTATCAAACGTTTAATGTAACGCGTGTTGAACTTATTCGTATAAGACACATACCCGAGACACGTCGAGCTTTAAGCATGCTGCATGCTTAAAATACTTTAACGTACACCAAGCGTACAGAGCGCACATGTACGAGGTTTGTGGACACCTTGGCTAGCAGGAAAAGTAAAGTGTTGTTGTTTAAGATTTTTTGTTTTTGTATAATAAATATAAGCAGCAATATCTTATGAGCATATTTGAGGAATTTGTTTCAATTTGAAGTATTAACACGTTAAATATGACATATTTTCTACTTAAGCGTACGTAGGGCCACAAGGGACAGGTGCCAAAACGTCAACAAAATGTGACGATTTTCATATTGTGTTTTTTCCCTGTCAAACGGCACTTAAATATGTTATAACATCAAAATATTTCGTCCTAAAACCATATAACACTGACTTCAGTTTCAGAAAGATTCCGACTTGGCGGCAGTGTTGTTTGATTTATGTGAAAAAAAAATCAGAAGCAGACCGAAAAATCTGTTTGAAATAATGGCGTAATTTGACGTCGGAGAACAGCCGACGCCGATTGTATGTTTCGTTAAGGAAATCACCCACAGATACGATGAAAATGTTACAAACAACAGACACGTCATCGGTCTGTCAGTTACTATTTAGTTCACAGTAGTTGTGGCACAGACGATTTTCAGCTGCTCAGAAGTCCACCTATGATGATAAACGGAAGATCACCTGTCTGGCATGCTCGCCGCAAGAAATTGTTACACATGTTCAACAGGTGGACGAACAATTTTGCGAGAATTGGTACGGCGTATCTGCATTTGACAGCTGGATACACAGACATAAAAATGTTGATAGCCAAGGATCTTTTGTTAAAAAAACACCCTGAAACAAATGTATAACGCGCTGGCGGCTTAAAATGTCAAGTAACGTCATATAGAGACGTTGACCTTTGCCTCGCACTCGGTTCGGAAGTGCAGGGAAAAGGCTGTAGATGACGTGTTTTTGTCAGATTTCAATAAAATTTCTTGTATATTTGCTTATAAAATACTTTTGCAAAAGCAGATATATTCATTTTTCTGTTGAAAACATAAATGGTGTACACGAACTTTTCTGACAAACCACGTATGTATTAAACGCATTTGTTACGTGTCTCTGACGTGCTTCTGATGTTTGTTGAATCAAGTACATTGGTTGAATTTGCGGCATATTTTTCCACACGCTCGGTGCGCGGTTTGTCTTATACGTTATTGACTGCGATAGAAAATTGAGGCTATTGATATGACACTTGTGTCATAGCTTTTCTTGTATATAGAGGAACTGGGGTTTGCATTACACCTTGTATTATTATTTTTGATCCAAAACATACATTGTGGTATTATACCCAATAGTTAAATGGATGTGTACACCTGTTATTTTTCAGTTGGACAGTTAATGTGTGCATTCATGTGAAACGGACTTTTACAGTATATATCCATAACTTTGGTACTGTACTTATGGAGCTGCGCACATTTGTAAGTTTTTGGTCTTCTTGACAGCCACTCCACCCCTTGCCCGAGCATGCCATTATGATATAAAATAATACAGATGTGCTCATTTTCTTGATTAATCAAAGGGGTACACGGAGTTTAAAAAAGTACAAGTAGGCAACGATCAGGAAAAGGCTAAATCAGGAAAAGATTCCCACTCCAAAAACCAAGGCGGGAAAAAGCTAAACCAACAATCAGGTACTTATACCACGAAAACACATCGTAAGCCGAATGAGCAGCTATTTTCCCAATAAGTGGCCACTCAGTTACCTAAACTTGACTAATTAGTTACAGGACTATATGAGAAATAGGAAACATTTTACAAGTCCATGTCCTTGTCCAAATAAAATATTTTGAACACAGCCGTACTTTTATAAATGCCATATTATCTCAAAATACCATGTTTGGAGAAGGCTGTAAAATGCCGATAAATGGGCTCAGCTCTATGATTTTATTTTAAGTAATGTATTAGCCGTTGAAATTTGCTAAATTCAAGTGGCTCCATGCTGCCAAATCTAAAAGGTGACTGGCGAGGCTTTAGTAGCCGAAACCGCGACGTGGCCTATCCTCTTTTTATTTTATATGTTCACTGCTCTTGAAGGGTTTCAGTTTTTATTTTAATTTGTTATTACTGCAGCTGATGTTGTGGCGACCCTAAAAGTCTTCCCGTACAACATCAACAGTGCAGATGATATTTCCGTTTGGTCCAAACATGACTTTGATACGTAAACTTGAACGTAAGCTTTAGGAAAGCTTTTAATTTCTTTGAAATTTATTTAGCTTTTCCCGCCTTACAACATTCAGGTGATATCTCCATTTATTTACAAGACGTAGAACATCGGGCGTGTCGTTTTCTGGAAAATGTCTAGTAATTGATCAAAGAATGTCATGCCTAGTCAAATTAAGTTTTTGGCAAACACGCCATAGTACGGACGAAAAACTATTTTGGGTGACTTTGTACATGCATGCAGCAGTCTGTTAAGCATTTTTATGAAAGAGAAAACGTCAAACTACTTTCTACAAGCTTTCCTAATATCAAGTATGTAATTGTTAAGGTTGTAGTATGCCTTGTATTTTTTTATGAGATCTGAAAAGTCTAAGACACACTAGTCTGGTATCACATAGAAAAAAAAAACCATCAAAACTATTCCTCCAATACCTAAGGCAGTCAGTTGTTTGGTTTCGGCGTTAGCCTCATTTAAAGAAAATGGTTAAGTTTAGGACCATAAAAATGATTTCAGAAAGATATTGTTAGTACGTTATTTGGCGCCCGGGGATCTCCATCGTCGGGCAGCTTACTCAATCTGTGAGTCCTAGTCTTTGATTCATCATGGTGTTTATCATAATTTATTTGTTTGTCCATGATGATTCATTGACTAGTTAGAGATTCATCACGGGGACCGAACAACTAACTAAATGTTGTGAACCACTGTAGAAGCTGAGGGTGAGGTTAGGTACCTGTAATTTAAGCCCACCAGTAATTTTATATTACTGATCGTTCCAAGGCGATACTTCTGTGGTGGTTCTTATTGTTTTATGTCTTGGTGTTTAATAAATTTAGTTTGCGCCTTATGTATGTTTTCATATTTTTATTTAAGTTTAGGTAACTGAGTGGCCACCTATTGGAAAAATAGCTGCTCATTCGGCATACGATATGTTTTACTGGTATAAGTACCTGATTGTTAATTTAGTTTTTTTCCAACCTCGGTTTTTGGAGTGGGAATCTCTTTCTGATTGCACCTTTTCCTGATCGTTGCCCACTTGTACCTTTTTGCTGATACAATGAACAATTATCAATGTAGCCAGCAACTATTTGACGAAGCATGGCAGTGTAGATAAAAATAATTAGGCCTTGTTTCCACGAACATTTTAGTAGGTTTGTCGCAGAAAGATATGCTCGTGTAAATTCAATTCTGTGGCGAAGTTTCATTGTCAAATACCTGTGACAAAGGTGAGCGAGCTAAGTAATTAAAGGTTGCTAGCCGCAGTTCGAGACATGGATTTTTATTTTTTTACTGAATTCATATATTTCTCCTGAAAGTGCATTAAGGTATAAACGTGAAGAGCTGGCACATTAAGGTCGAATTCCTATACATCTATATAATGTATATTATTAACATACTCATTTCCATAGATATATATACTTAATCGATATTTAGACATAACAATATCATAATAATAACTTTTTGCTTAACTCTTTGTACGGAGACATGCCTGCGAGAATGATGTCGCCCACAAAAAAGAATGTCGCATTTGCTTATTTCTTTCCGAGAATTTTAAGGAATCGAATAAGTACAAAGACCACTGGTTCACCCAACAAACAAAAACGATTCTACACGAATGCAGTTTTACCAGTTGAAACACGCGTCTACTGGAAAAAAAAAAAAAAAAAAAAAAAAAAAAAAAAAAAAAAAAAACGACAGGTAACATAACTATATGAACCTGTGCGAATTTGGGAGTTCTGACCAGGTCCGACACAAACAGAGCTGTACAAGCACAGAAGACTGTACAAGCACAGAAGATGGCTGGAGGCTTGGAATTTTGTATTTAAGTAGAAGAGGAAGTGTACTATCCGTGTAGCGAAAACAAAGGCGCTGATCAGGTGTGCAGTTACTGCACAGCTGATCTGCGGCTTTGTTTTCGCCTATGCAAATTGTTGTTTTGCATTGTTGGCAACAGTCACTACGTAATCTAAAATGGTGAATGGTTACTTTTGTTTAATATTTTAAACATACCTGTAATATTTTTATTGTTTTATTATGCATGTTTGTAAATATATGTATATATGTTTTAGAGGGACACATGATAGACTAGCTTATTTCAGCTAAATGTGCTCTCCTCTTTAAATAATGTATAAATAAAAATAAATAAAATAAAAATAAAATATTACAACATCAGACGTTGAAAACAATCGTTGAGACATCGAGAAATACTTGCAGACGTGGCATCCAATAAACGCATTGCGTCATGTTGAGGACTATCATCCTAGGGTGAAATACCCTAATTCTGGGGGTATCCCAAGCTTTAACCTTGACCGTTCCATCGGTTCAGATCTGCACAAGGTCTAAAATTATGTTCGCTAACAAACTTGTTTCATTCAAGCATAGTGCCCTACGTATGGTGCATAAAGCAACAGGTAGCCATAGATGTGGTGCCAACGATTTCGGGGTAATTTCTGGGGCTTTTTAATAAGAATAAACATGCAATTAATAGACAAATGATGGGCGATTGCATGATTATTTCATTTAAGCACGGTGCCCTACGTATAGGTGCATAAAGCAACAGGTAGCTCTAGATGAGGTGCCAACGATTTCGGCGTAATTTCTGGGACATTTTCTGTTTCTGCTTAAAGTAATTTCATTGAAAATGCAATAAAAAATAAAATCACACCTTATGCTTCTAATAGACATAAAACAGATCCTTTAAAAGAATAAACATATAATTAATAGACAAATGATGGGCGATTGCATTTGTCACAAATGGGTTACAAGAGAGACTGAAAATAATGACATATCTGTAAGTGACGTAGGAAATGACGCAATAGGTGTTAAAAGGTTCTTAACACTAGACCTAAAGGATGGGTGTTGAGTTCCACTTTACGAAAAGGTACAAGTAGGCAACGATCAGGAAATGGCGCAGTCAGAAAGAAATTCCCACTCCATAAACCGAGGGGTGGGAAAAAACTAAAAAGACACTTAGGTACTTATATCAGGAAAACATATAGTAAGCCGAGTGAGCAGCTATTCCCCAGTAGGCGGCCACTCAGTTACCTGAACTGAACTAAAATATGAAAACGTACATAAGGCTCAAACAGCACAAAAAATCGACTCCAAAACACAAAACAATTAGAACCACAACAGAAGTATCGCCTTGGAACGATCAGTAATATAAAATTACTGGGGGGGGGGGGGGGGGGCTTAAACCGGTTTTACAGGGCCCATATGCCGAAATATGCTTTACCATAATAGGACTGACCAAGTCGTGAATCGACCTGTGTATTTGCTTGTAATTAATCTAATGTTTTGGATCTTTAGAAACCACCATTTAGTCAATGATAACCCCATTTGTTCTAACTAGGCTTTTTTTTGCTTTTGTTATTGGCAAAATGTCTAAAAGTCGGGACTATTCAGCCTCGTAATGAAGGTCACATTTCTGAATTTCTTTTGGGATTATTATTTAACGCTAGATTAGGCGACTTTGACTGGGATAAGCCATGGCACAAATGATGTTCTTCGATCCATTACGAGGTAGCAAGAGCAAATCGTAAAAAAAACGTTTAAGAACAAACAATTTTCGATGATATGTTCTTTTTTATTTCTTAGAAATACTGACAGTTCGGTTGGCCTTACAGATCTCGTTCGCCAAAGAACCATAAATGACAAAACGACACTTTATCCGTTCTACCTCTTCCAGTCTTCTTTCTGGAGAAAGGGCTTTGGAAATCAGTGTGAGACATGATAATTGGCGAGCCGTGTAAAGAGAAGTATTAAGTCGGGACAAATTGAAGTCGCTACATTTGTGTGCAATGTAGGTCTAATAAAATTCTCACGCTTACAAGGAGAAGAAGAAGAAAACAAAACAACAACAAATCTAGCCATCCTTTGCAGTGTAGCATATCTCAGAATATAAATCGTGACACAAGAAAAAGTCTTAGGGTTTCCGTCTAGATCTGAGACAAACCGCCCTGTACAATTACTGAAGAAGGTCAGAAGTTACTACACAGCTGATCTGCGTCCTTGGTTCGCACACATAAAAAGTCGTTCTTTCTCTTAAGACGCGGCTCATAGCGTCCCGCCAATTCTCGCCCACACTAGATTTATATAGATTTTCTGCAGACAGCGTTCCTAATTCTGATGGCAACGAGTGGACGTTATATATTACTCCTGAATTAGATCTGCCAAGTATTGGCAGCTTTGAGAAGAGTCTTTGACTTTCGTATAGAATCTTGGGCAACGCCTAAGAATTACATTGATAGGGTGTCAGACTCTGCTCGCATGCGAACAATTCATGTGTAAATGTTTTGTCGATGGACAGAAAATTAAAGTAAAGCCATTAGCTCATAAAAGACAGCCCTTAAACCTAACCGGAATACCTTTAGGACCCTAAAACAGTTGTGTTTCAGATTACTTCATTGTCCTTCATTTTTACAACCTACACTATGTTTTTGAAATGATAAGGGAGAAATGCTTGTTTTTTAAATCTCATTAGACTAATGGTTGAGATTGGGGTCCCTTTTGAAGACGGCCCTGCTGTGATTTATTTTATGTTAACGGTTTATTCCGTATTTCTGACATATTTGCTTACCATGATGATTCATTGATTCCTGTTCCCACCTTGATGTTTAGAGAGTGGGACTTTCGCTCTGATTGCACTAGTTTCTGGTCATTAATTACCTTTACCTTGTCTGTCTTCAGTACCGTAACCGTAAACAAACTGAGCCGCGACGCGAGAAAACCGGTCTTCGGGGTTTTCGACCAGGTCTGACATAAACCGGTCTGTGTAGCTTCAGAAGATGGATAGACGCTTGAAATTTCGCATTTAAGAAGAAGAGGAATCGAACTATTCGTGTAGCGAAAACAAAGGCGTTGATCAGCTTCGCCGTTAGGTAAAAATCCGGTTTTCTCATGGCGCGGCTCAACATATTTTGGACCTGAATTGGTAAATCATTAGATGATCAGATGTGGTATGGCAAGAGAGAGAGAGAGAGAGAGAGAGAGAGAGAGAGAGAGAGAGAGAGTTGCTAGATCCAGTTCGCGACATGGACTTAAACTGAATTCATATATTGACACATGCTTTTGTGACGAATATCCATTTTAAAATCGTAGTTTCTCAGCCTGTCAGTGTTGAGCAAATGACGTTTTTAATTATGAGTTCCTGAACGTAGACTTGGTTTGAAACCATTCAGTCACCTATCAAGTATTGCATTAGAATTACTATCCAGCATAGTCAGACATCGTTTCTAATTCAAGGTGTATGAACCACACCAAGACCTAGGGCGAGGGTTGGGATCCCATAAAACCGGTTTAAGCCCCCTAGTAATTTCATTACTAACCGTTCCAAGGCGGTGCTCTTGGTGTGGCTCTTTTCGTTCAACATCAATATAGTCGTTTAAATACGAGGGGTGATCGGAAAGTACGTATAAAAATGCTGTAAAATAAGTTTGCGTCAACCGATTGATATGAAATTTAGTACGAATAAACATTGATCCTTTTGTAATTGAATGTCACTGTTATTTTAAAACAGTGACGTCAGACGTTCATGCACGAGACAGCGTAATGACGTCACTTCACGCGACCCGGCGCACCTGTACCCCTGGGTTGACTTTGTCAGTGTATTTTGTGGATTGGGAAAGTTGGTCGACATGTTTTTCGTGAAAAAATAATTTTCTAACATTGGTTGACCATTTTTTTCTACTAATAAGGTGAAATTGAATTCAACAGGTTAGCGTAAAATATACTAGAACTTCCATCTCATTTTGTAAAGTTTAATTCAATACCTTGTTTTCTAGCCGAAGTTTAACGAAATGATAAAAAAAACTGGCATAAACTATAACTAGTAGAGACCATGTCAAGAATAAAAATGTTTCGAAATTGCAGTAAATCCCTATGTACTTTTAAAAAATGACTTCGCGAAAATGCAACATTGTCGAAAATCTTAACAGTTTGATTTGTCTATTTGACAGAGTCGGTATTTGCAAGACTCTAGAGACAAATCCATTCGATAAAAAATCCTCGTAACTGTACAAACATAAGCCGTGCATGTTGTAGTTTATAAGTATTAAATAAAATCTGGGCATACGCAATCAAAACGGGTGTTACAATACTTTGAACTAAGAAGTATTTTGAAAGACTAAAGCTTCGACGTTACGCTGCGCCGCATAACGTTAGGCGGTGTTTCCATAACAACAGCTGCAACGCACGTATGCGTATTATGCATGCGTAATGGAATAACTGCATATATATTGCTGCATACTGTGATGAAATTTTATCTTGAAATGATAACAACTAAAGAAATGAGAACATTTTTATACGTACTTTCCGATCACCCCTCGTAGCATCTTGTTCGGTACGTATTACAAGTATTAAAGCTTTCTTAGTTTAAGATATACAGAAGTACACAGCTCGGTCTTTAAAACGTTACACTTTTCTCCTTCAAGTGCATAAACGTGCTGTGCTTGGCACATTCATGTCGAATTCCTATACATCTCTGTTGATGTCTGTATACTTTTTAACACACTTATTTCCATAGATGAAAGTACTTAGTTGACATTTAGACAACAATATCATAAAAATGACTTCTGCTTAACTCTTTGTACGGAGATATGCCTGCGAGAATGATGTCGCCCATAAAAAAGAATGTCACATTTGCTTATTTTTTTCCGAGAACTTGAACGAATCGAATAAGTTTAAAGACCGCGGGTTCACTCAACAAACTAAAACGATTCTACGCGAATGCAGTTTAACTCATTTAAGCCTGGCGTCCCTTATATAGGATGCGGCGGCTCCTATTTTTTTAAGGAGGTAGACTTCAGATGAGTTTGAAGTATTTTGACGGCAATACATTTTTGTGCGTTTGATAGAACGAATAATGTTTAAAAAGATGGGTCTAGGACAGGGTATTGGAACCAACACACTCAGTTTATGTGAGCAAAAGTCTTATTTTTATTTCGCATTTCATTTCATGACTTGCAGTTTAAGAAACCCGCTCGTATAACTTTTACACATTATTCAACTTTCAGGAAGTGAATTTGATATTGCCAGTCATGTCTACTCGCATTGACGTCGCGTCAGATGATCAGGCACAATTAGCGAATTTTCACGTTCTTGGTGCTAAAATGCTGCCATGTCAACATTTTTTGAAGTAGCGTTATGCAAAATACATCAAAATAAAGATCTTTAAACCAGCCTTTAGACCATGTGCAAGTTTGATATGTCTTGATACCTATTGCTGAATACACCGCGAATGAATGATCAAAAAACGCTAAAAACGTCATGTCAGGCGTTACAAAATTAACCGTTATTTTCGACGAAAATAATCATAAAATCGCGATCTTCAGTATTTTTGCACCGAAACGACACACATTTGCAGTGACTTAGTTGATAGAACGCCCGACAAAAGCTGAAGTCAGAAGACGAAATATTAGAGATACAACTGTATCTTGTTCGGGAGGTCCGAAAATGTCAGGTTCAGTGTGAAAAGTTATAGGTAGTGTGTTGGTTATATTATAAAAATACCACAGAAATAGTAAATTACTGAATTTTTTATGGACGTTTAAAGCGCATTTACACTGTATAGAAATAATTTCGATTCAGAAATTGGAAGTAATTAAAACATAAAATTTTCCGGATCTTAAAAAAATGTAACACTACCAATTTTTTAGATAAAAATCCATACGTCGTTTGTTCCGTATCATAATTTTCATATCAGAATACATCTTTTTAAGTTTTGGTTTGCATGACGTTAAAGTTCCTTTACTAATCTTTCATGTGATATTTGTAACATGATTCTGCGTTCACTAAAAATATAACTGTGTTGATTTTCCGTGATCTTAAAAAATGTAACATTTTGACGTTTTATGCGATTTTACGTTACGTTACGTTATGTTCACAGGGCCAGCCCGCCCATTTGAACAAAGCATCTAGCGAGGTGTTTACTCACAGTCTGGCATAAACATACGTGGCTGGTATTGCTATACTGACGCGTACTTTAATGCTCGTAGCTGTCGCTACGAATTGCAATTAAAGCACATGTAAAAACATGCATTAAACCGCACTGTAGCCGCGATGCTATGATACCGGCTTCATTTTTTTTCATGTAACGTTATTGTGCACGAACATCTGACGCGACGTCATTATATTCGTAATCGAAAAGACACGTAGTTATATGTTCCTGGTCACGACAAGAAATGCAAACCTGCTAAACGCCGTTATGGGTGTTTCATATCATCAAATAAATAAATAAATAAATAAATAAATAAGTAAATAAATAAATAAATAGATAAATAAATAGATAAATAAATAAATAACGAAAATAAAGTATCAAATTTTGTCCACGTGAGCTGGAAAAGGTGCGATAAAAAGCGACTGTCAACCAAATGCCTATTTTTAAAGAATTTTAAGTTAAGAAAGGAAGAATAAGCAAAATGCCATATCATATAAGGTTTTATTATCCTCAGTTGTAATTTTTGATATTAAATATCATCCATATAACCATTGGATTACATTATTCAGCCTCCAGTGTTCCCTTCGGTCCACTTGCGCCAGTGTCTGTTCATTGCTTAATTTTACACTTTCTTTTCTATATCTGTCGCTTTTCCAGTTTACTAATTATTGCGCTAGTTTCTGGTCATAGTTTTTTTTCTTCTTTTTTATTTTTTGTCCAGTGTTGTCTTTTTTTTATCCTGTTTTTGTCCTTGCTTCATCATTTTTTACCATTTTCTAGATCTGGCGTTTTTCCTGTTTATCATTAGTTTACTAATTATTGCGCTGTCTTCGAAACAACTTCATCACCGTCACCATGCTCTTCCTTCTTCCGATCAAAACTGAGATCATAGCGGTTTATGAGCTCCTATCACATTGATTAATGTTATGATGTCAATGCATGCCGCCTAATAGTACCTAATTGTCTGGAAGAGTCACCAAATGTATTTGGTAAAATAATCTAAAACGAAAGGGCTCGTTTTACGCTAAAATCATTGTCTCAAGCTGTATTTAGGTTTACTACATCAAAATGTTTTGTCGGGTTTGCATCAATCATGGCTGACTACAGGCAAAGGAACAAAAGTCAACTGGCGAATGGTTTCATAATATTACAACATCAGACGTTGAAAACAATCGTTGAGACATCGAGACATACTAGCGGACGTGGCATCCAACTAACGCATTGCGTCGTGCTGAGCACTATCATCCAAGATTCTAGGGTATTTCAAATTTTAACCTTGACCATCCCATCGGTTCAGATCTACACGCGACAAGGTCTAACATTATGTTCGCTAACAAGCTTGTTTCATTTAAGCTTGGCGCCCTACGTATGGGACTTATAAAGTAACAGGTAGCTGTGGATGTGGCGCCAACGCTTTCGGCGTAATTTTCGCTGTTTTTTTCGGTTTTCTTAAAGTAATTTCTTTGAAAATCAAATAAAAAATAAAATCGCACCTGATGCTTCTAAACATGCAATTAATAGACTAATGATGGGCGTTTGTCACAAATGGGTTACATGAGAGAGTGAAAATAATGGCATATCTGTAAGTGACGTAGGAAATGCCGCAATAGGTGTTAAAAGGTTCTTAACACTAGACCTAAAGGATGGGTGTTGAGACATGCTTTACCATAATACAGTTAATTTGGAATAGCATTCCAGTTTACATAAGAAACTCCAGTACAGTTGATTCCTTCGTAAATAAATGTTTGAAATGGATGAAAGAGTGACCTTAAATGTTTAGCAATATCTCAAATACCTCCACTGCCAAATATATTTTCATAATGCTCATAATTTCAATGTTTAATGCTTTTTCTTTGTATAATTGATTCATCACATATGTCACTTGTATTGTAAATGTTGATTGTATGTTTGATTATTATGTATATATGTCTTTAGAGGGCCTCAGGGAAGATTGGTCATACCAACTGAGTCACCCTCTTTAAATAAAGTCATTACTTACTTACTTACTTACTTACAACTGACCAAGACGTGGATCGACCTCGTAGTTGCTTATAATTAATCCAATGTTTTGGATCTTTAGAAACCACCATTTAGTCAATGATAACCCCATTTGTTCTAACTACGCTGGTTTTTTGCTTTTGCTATTGGCAAAATGTCAAAATGTCGGGACTATTCAGCCTCGCAATGAAGGCCTTATTTCTGAATTTCTTTTGGGATTTATTATTTAACGCTAGATTAGGCGACTTTGACTGGGCTAAGCCATGGCACAAATGGTGTTCTTCGATCCATTACGAAGTAGCAAGAGTAAATCGTAAAAAAACATTTAAGAACAAACGGTTTTTTTTATTTCTTAGAAATACTGACAGTTCGGTTGGCTTTACAGATCTCGTTCGCCAAAGAACCATGAATGACAAGCGACATTTAATCCTTTCTACCTCTTGCAGTCTTCTTTTTGGAGATAGTTTTTGGAAATCAGAGTGAGACATGATAATTGGCTAGCCGTGTCGAAAGAAGTATTAAGTCGGCGCAAACTGAAGTCGATACAGAGGACCTTTATTTTACCTTTGTGTACGCTTGCAACAAGTTGAAGATAAAAAAAAACATCTAGCCATCCTTTGCAGCGTATCATACCTCACGTCCGTTCAGATCTGAGACAATCACTGAAGAAGGCTAGAAGCTTAAAGTTTCGGAATTAAAACAGAGGGATTATACTTTCCTGGAACCGAAAACAAATATGCTGATCAGCTATCCAGTTTCTGCACAGCTGATCTGCGTTCTTGTTTTCGCACACGTAAAAATCGTTCTTGCTTTCAAAACGTGGCTTATAGTGTCCCGCCAATGCTCGCCCACACGAGATGTATATAGATTTTCTGCAGACAGCGGTCCTAATTCTGATGGCAACGAGTGGACGTTATAGATTACTACTGAATTATATCTGCCAAGTATTGGCAGCTTTTAGAAGAGTCTTTGACCTTCTTATAGAATCTTGGGCAATGCCTAAGAATTACATTGATGGGGTGTCAGACTCTACTCTCATGCAAACAATTTATGTGTAAATGCTTTGTCGATGGACAGAAAATTGTAGTTAAGTATCAAAAGCCATTAGCTCATACAAGACAAACCTTAAACCTAACTGGAATACATTTAGGACCCAAAAATAGTTGAGTTTCAGGTAACTTATTTGCCCATGATGTTTCAACTTTAAATGTTAATATAAGGGAGTAATGCTTGGTTTTAAATCACACCAGACTAATGGTTGAGACTGGGGTCCCTTTTGAAGGCGGCCCTGCTGTGATTTATTTTATGTTACCGGTTTATCCCGTATTTCTGACATATTTGCTTATCGTGATGATTCATTGATTCCTGTTCCCACCTTGATGTTTAGAGAGTGGGATTTACCGTGATGATTCATTGATTCCTGTTCCCACCTTGATGTTTAGAGAGTGGGACTTACCGTGATGATTCATTGATTCCTGTTCCCACCTTGATGTTTAGAGAGTGGGATTTACCGTGATGATTCATTGATTCCTGTTCCCACCTTGATGTTTAGAGAGTGGGACTTACCGTGATGATTCATTCATTCCTATTCCCACCTTGATGTTTAGAGAGTGGGACTTACCGCGATGATTCATTGATGCCTGTTCCCACCTTGATGTTTAGAGAGTGGAACTTGAGCTCTGATTGCACCAGTTTCTGGTCATTACTTACCTTTATCTTGTCTATCTTCAGTACCGTAACCGTAATTAAACCGAGCCGTGATGCGAGAAAACTGGTCTTCGGGGTTTTCGACCAGGTCTGACATAAACCGGTCTGTGTAGCTTCAGAAGATGGATAGACGCTTGAAATTTCTCATTTAAGAAGAAGTGGACTTGAACTATTCGTGTAGCGAAAACAAAGTCGCTGATCAGCTTCGCAGTTACTGCGAAGCTGATCTGCGCCTTTGTTTTCGCCTATGCAAACTGTTTGTTTTCTCACGAACAGGCTCTTTTATCTTTTCTGCCTTCAGTACCGTAACCGTAAACAGACTTGCTTTTTACCTAAACTGGAAAATCATTAGACGGTCAGATGTGGTTGCAAAGTCATATTATGACGCCGAGGCATTTTGCTTTCCACCTCGGATATTTATGGTATAAAAAACTTTCAAGGCCAACATTCATTCATTCGAAATATTATATTTACTGTTCTGTAATATTTACTGACTGACAAGCCATGGAAACCATTAATCAGACGTAAATCATAGTTGGATTGATAAATGGCTGTACAACTGTACTAAAAGTTGTAAATTCTGGCATGTGGGACCTTACAGACACGTTAATCATAAGCCAAATTTACATATAAAAATCCATGAAATAACAGAAATAATAATAAAGCACACAACAAAAACTGCCATAGTGCATTCCGACCCGGGATGGGATGCAGAAATAAGATGAATTGTCGAAGATTACAGCTGGATTGCTTCTCTATTACACAACCGCAGAGAAAATATCCCAGGTTTCCATCTCGGCAACATAATGACTTTAACGAAGTCCTCTACTTCAGACCAATTACTTAATGAAATAGTTTTAACGTTAACTTGCTATAGCATGAACCAAAACCTCAAGCGATTTTGCAATGGAACTGTCTCATTCTATCATCAGTGAATATTTGATAGGTCCTTTAATTAAGCCATTGTTTGTGTATTCGGCGTCACTGCAAACATTACAGCCGGATAAAATGATATAATTATGTTTCATTGCTCATAACGCAAAGGCAATATATCCACTTGATGCTACATAGATGTTGTTCTTGTATAATTTGTAGAAAATAGATATAGGGATTATGCCTATAACAGTCTTGAATATCAGAAAGGCTGGACATAGTATTTGACTCTGAGCTTTGTGGCGACACGACAATTTATTTGAAATCAAAACGATCAGTGTACGGCTGAGCGTGGTAAGGATTTGGGAAACTTGCTATTATGAGATGCCTAAGAATTTTCAAACGCTCAAGTTCCAGGCACTTAAATGAATTTAATTGTAATGGACAAATTAGATTCTGTCACATTTACACATGAATGTTTTGTGAAACTAAAACAGTGACTTCTTTTAAACTGGGAACAAATGCAGGATTATGTGATTAATTGAAACCATTTTACAGCTCCGTTTATAAGTTTAGTACATACCGAATTGTTTCATAAGTAATGGCATAGCAGTACTAGTACTTGAATCTTGTCCAAATTTTATTGGGTGTTTGCAGATTTAAACAGATATCGCTATGTCAAACCTAATACATAGCCCTATTCACTGATTGTAACATTTTAGATTTTGATTGATTTATAAATAGATAATAGCACATAAAATATGATAAAAGAAATAACACAATTTCTGTGACACTGATATCAATGTTAACATTGATTTCTCACACTAGAGAAAAATTTGAACTAAAAATTTAGTATTCCAATAAAATAAAAGAGCTTCGAGTAGACAACACCTTACATAATATTTGGTCTACCCTATGTACAGTCGAGGTTATCGAAGCTTGAAATCTTGCATCTTGCAATACTGCCTTACCTTGTTTGGACTGTCTTTTTGTCATTTGTATCCCAGTACCTTTTCGAGTGGCATCCTTGGGATCAAATATTTACATGCAACTGTTTGACCAGTGTTATTTGTAAATACAACCGATTGTGTGTGTTATTATGTATCAAACGCTTACTGATTGTATAATATAGTGTACCAGAGCTAGTAGGGTGCAATAGTTTAAGCTTCAATAAACTTGAATATACACAGGGTATACCAAATATTATGCCATGTGTAGTCTACCGGGCAATATGCCAATTTAACAATATAATATGTTTTTGGTTAAGCCTATCATGAATGGTATGAAATCATTGTTAATGTTGATATTTGTATCCCAGAAGTTATGATATTTTGCTTGTCATTTTAATGGGTTACAATTTATAAATTAATCGATCAAAATCTAAAATGTTACAATCAGTGCATAGCTTTATGTATTAGGTTTGACACAGCGAAACCCGTTTTAATCTGGAAACATCCAATAAAATTTGGCTAAGATTCAAGTACTGGTACTGCTATGCCATTACATATGAAACAAATCGGTATGTACTTAACTTATGAAACGGAGCTGTACAAGTAACTGCCCCCTCCCCCTTGCTTAAACAAAATAATACAGCTGTACTTTTGTAAATGACATATTATCTCAAAATGCTATGTTCATGATGTTTAGACAAGCTGTGTGTGTGTGTGTGGGGGGGGGGGGGGAGGCTGTCAATCACATATACAAAAACAAACAAACCGATAGATGGGCTTATAGTGAATGCATGGCAATAAGGCTATACCATGGTAAATAACAGTAAATAAAAGCAATCAGTAGAGGCAAACTCTAAAACTCGGGATAGCGTTGCACATTGAAATAAGGAATTATGTCTAAAGGTTTGCAGTAAATACGTCATACCTGTAAACCGTAAAACGCGGATGAGTCGATATTCTTTGTTTATAACAGTTTTCTTAGATCTATGAACGATTTATCACTCTATTATAAGTATTGGTCAGAGGCTATGATAATAGACTGTATATGCATTATACATGTACTAGTATTTGTAGCGACTATCCGTTGAAATTTGCAAAGTTACAGTGATTCACCGAAACTGCGGTATGGCACATCCCCTTTCTCATTTAAATGTTCACTGCAGCCGATGTTGTGTCGTGTGGCGACCGTAAAAGTCTCACCGTACATAATCCACAGTTCAGATAATGTTTTCCATTTGGTCCGTTGAGTTCAACGAGGATATTCTTAGAAATCTGAAATCTGAAATTTATTATCGGTTTAAATAAATTTTCTAAATATAGCAGACAGTAACCTCGGAATGTGTAGCTTATTGGCTCGTGAAAAGTTATCCTAATTTAGAAAGCTTCTTACTTCAATGCAAAAGTATTCGTTAATGATACCCCAAAATGAAATATCATGGTCTAGAATTGAAATAAACAAAACCTTGTCCCGGATAATAAAATGCAATACAGCAAACAACCAAAAAAAAAAAAAAAAAAAAAAAAAAAAAAAAAAAAAAAAAAAAAAAAAAAAAATTGGATGACCGGGGGAGCAGCTGTTTCCCAAAAGGTGCCACTCAGCTATCTTCACTGAACAGAATATACAAGAAATAGATTAATAGAACTTAAACCGACATTAGAACAAAAACACAGTATAATAAATGATTGTAGCAACCCCTGAGGATTGCTGTAGAGAAATAAGCAATGCCCAGGAATTGACAAAAGTATACATTAAGTATGACTCTGATACGTAAACTTGAACGTAAGGTTTACTTTGGTAAATCGTTTTCACTTGGTTTTCTAGAATTAAACCTGTGATGAGCACGGAGTCTATAGGCTCGTTGAAATTAATTCAGCTTCTTCCGTCTTACACCATTCAGGTGATATCTCCATTTAGTAACATGACGCAGAACATCGCGTTTGTGGTTAACTTTTCCTGGAAAATGTATCAGAAATGATTGAAGAATGCCATGCTCAGTCAAATTAAGTTTTCGGCAAACACACAATGGAATGGGCGAAACATTATTCTTTTTGTGACTAAGAACAAACAGGTTACAGTTTTGCTAAGCATTTTTATGAAAAAAAAACAAAAAACAAAAAAACAAAAAAAAAAAACAAAACAAAAACAACAAAACAAAAAAAAAACAACACCAAACTAGTTTCTACAAGCTTCACAAATATCAAGTATGTGGCTGTAAAGGTTGTGCTATGCCCTGTATTTTTGTTTTCAGAAGATTTGAAAGGTCTAAAACACATTTAAACTTCGGTATTATATAGGAAACTAACCATTAAAACTATTCCTCCATGACCTATAAATTTAAGGAATGAAATTTGTCTGAGACTATGGTTGCTATCCCCAGTTCGCGACATGGGTTTTATAGTTGGGACGATGACCCCGATTTCTGAGGGATAAAATACACCCATGATTCTAAAGGACAAATTTGGTCTCAAATTAAAGCTTATTACCTCTTCTATCGATTTGCGGTTGTTGTTGGTTCCAAAAAGTGTAGCATCATATTGTAAAATGGGGAGATAACTATATAACAAGCGTATTTTGAATGCAGACAGTATACTAACTAAATCAAGCATATCTCAGCCTACATTCGTCTTAAATTAATAAATTTAGTATTAATGAATACGCAAATTTTACTAATCTATCACTTATTTTACGATACATGACTCCTATGTTTTACCCACTGAATCAGCTAATATGTCGATTTAAAGAACATTATTGTCTTAAATTTAACCTTAGTACATCTTCTATCGATTTACATTTGTTCTTGCCTCCAAGAAGCGTAGCGTCATATTGCAAAATGGGGAGATAACCCAATAGTACATTTTTATACATACAGGCGGTGTACTAACACAATCAAGCATATCTCAGCCTACGTTCGCCTTAAATTTATAGGGTTAGTATCAAAGTAAAGGGTATGCGATTGTGCTCCAGAATAATGTTTTAATATGCAAATTATCTGATTTGCATATTAACAGTATGCAAATTTTACTTATCTAACACATATTATTCGATAGATGACTCCGATGTCTTACCCCATAAAATCAGGTAAAATATCGTTTTAAAGAACAGAAAATGTTTTAAATTTAACCTTGATACCTCTTCCATCTTTTTGACATTTGTCCTTGCTTCCAAGAAGTGAAGCGTCATATTGCAAAATGGGGAGATAATCCAGTAGTACAGTTTATGCATACATGCAGCTTACCAACAAAATCAAGGCTATCTCAGCCTACGTTTGTCTTAAATTAATAAATTTAGTATCAAAATAGAGGGTATGCATTGTGCTTCAGAATGATGATTAAACATGCAAATTACCTAATTTGCATATTAATGAATATGCATATTTTACTCATCTATCACTTATTTTACGATAGATGACTTCTATGTTTGACCCGTTGAATCAGATAATATATCGATTTCAAGAACAAAAATTGTCTTAAATTAAATCTTAGTACATCTCATATCGATTTACATTTGTTCTTGGTTCCAAGAAGTGTAGCGTCATATTGCAAAATGGGGAGATAACCCAATAGTATATTTTATACACACGGGCGGTCTATCAGCGCAATCAAGCATATCTCAGCCTATACCCCGTGAGCTAATTTGACCTACCTTGCACCCAGGACAATTTTTTATGGGTGCCATATCGTTTATTGGGACCCCAGAAATGCAAAGAAATTTTGTCCTCAAAGAACTTATTTGCACTATGAAAAATTTCATGGTTTCCATGGCAACCGTTAGCGTGATTTTTAGCATGGGGGTGTACATACAAAATTGCAGATATCTCCCCTATTACTTATCCTAGACCACTGCACCCGATCTCATTTTAAAGCTTAGACACTGCCCATTCATCATATTGTAGGTTGCATATTCGTGAATTTTAATGAAAACATTAAAAATGACAGACAAATCGATAAAATCCATAAATAAACTGATTTCAGGCCTAAACTATCATTGTGACAATTTGTTATTGAACCAGTTTATATCGTATAACTAATTTATTGATGTCATGGGCCTAAATGAAGATTATCTCATTTGCATATTCATGAATATAAATAAAAATGTCGAAAATAGAGGAAAACCCAAGGAAAAAAATATAGTCATTGCAAGGTTTTGGATGGGTTATAAGATCAATCTTGCATCCCTGAAACCAATATTCATTGCTCCCAGTGTGGTCAGAGGGACCACCTTAATGTCATAAAATATTGTCATCAACAGTGAACACATTTGCATGATTTAAAATAACATAGTTTCCACACCAACCCCTAGTGTGATTCTAAAGAATATGGTGCACTCACAAAAACATTCGTATATCAACAATGGCATGCTCTTAAATACTATAATTTGTTTTATAGTGATGCATGGACCTAGCAAGTTAACCTTAATACCTATTATTCAAATCGTTGAATTTGCTTATTCGTGAAAATTGATTAAACACACAAGATGTCGGAGGAAAATATTGGAGAAATAGGGGGTATACGTACAAAATCACTTGTACCAGAGCTGTTAACAAACCCATGATGCTGAAAGAAGTATCAATTGAATGCTATGGCAATATACCATGACCCTATAAGAATAAGCATGTTGGGGCTTGATTGCCGAGATACAAGTCATTTTGTCTTTTAATTTTTCCACTTTTTCATTCCTATTTATGAATTTTTCAATGCAATTCATGAAATTGATAATTCTTACATGAGACTTTAGGGTCATAGAAGATTGCCATAGCATTAATTTGATACTTCTTTTAACATCCTTGGTTTGTTAACAACTCTGGTACAAGTGAGTTTGTACGTATACCCCTATTTTTCCAAGATTTTTCTCCGATTGCTTGTGGGCTGTACTAATTAGCATGAATAAATGAATAAGCAAACTCAACGATTTGCATAATAGGTTAAATCGCTAGGTCCTTGCATCACTATCAGACCAATTATAATATTCCAGAACATGCTATTGTTGGTATATTAATATTTTTGTGAGTACACCCTATTCGTTGAGGGTGGGTGTGGAAACTATGTAATTTTACATCATGCAAATGTGTCCATTGAGGACAATATTTTATGGTATTAAGGTGGCCCCTCTGACCACACTATTAGTCATGCAAATTGGTGTCAGGGATGCAAGATAGATCTTATAACCCATCCAAAACCTTGCAATGGCTATATCTTTCTCCCTCGTTTTTCCACATTTTCGATATTTTATTAATATTCATGAATATGCAAATGAGATAATCTTCATTTAGGCCCATGACATCAATTTATTTGTTATATGATATTACTGGTTCAATAACAAAGTGTCACAGTCATAGTTTGGGCCTGAAATCAGTTCATGGGTTTTGAACAATTTTTCTGTCATTTTAATGTTTTCATTAAAATTCATGAATATGCAAATTATGTAACTTGCATTACTTACAAACGGATGAATGGGTAATGTATAAGCTTTAAAATGAGACCAGGTTCAGTGGTCTAGGATAAGTAATAGTGGAGACATTAGCAATTTTGTATGTACATCCCCATGCTCAAGAATCACATCATTTATATATTCAACACATAATAACTTTTGTGGTTGGGTAAAGGATTTACCGATTCCTTATTATGGCATATTTTTTACAGTTCATGTACTGTTCTGTCGATTTTCTTGTTTACCCATTATTACATGTATCAGAAAACTATGTCGTCATCGTTCTTCCGATCAAATCTGAGATAGCAGTAAATCGCGAGCTCCTATCACATTGATTAATGTATCCCTATCAATGCCGCCTAATACTGCCTAATTGTCTGGAAAATTCATCAAATGTATATGACAAAATAATCTGAAAGGACAGGACTTGACTTGCAGCAGCAGTGTTAGCTAAAATCACTGCTTCAAGATGTATTTCGTTTTATTACATACACATATTTTGTCGGATTTGCATCAATCATTCGACTATGGCCATGGCTGACTACAGACAAAGGAACAAAAGTCAACCGGCAACAGTCTCTCCGTAATCTAAAATGGGGAATGGTTTCGAAATATTATTACTTTAGAAGCTGAAAGCAGCAGACATAATGGCGGACATTGCATCCCACTTATCTTGCGTCATGTTAAGCACCATCATCCTAGATTCTGGGGGGTATTCAAACTTTAACCTAGAACATCCCATCGGTTAAGATTTACACACCACAAGGTTTAACATTACTTATTTCATTTAAGCATGGTGTCCTACGCTTGGAGCGTCCTACGCTTGGGGCGTAAAGTAACACTGGGGTAGCCCTAGATAGGGCGCCAACGATTTCGGCATAATATCTGGGACTTTTCTGTTTGCTTATACTAATTTCATTGAAAAATGACATAAAAATAAATAACACCTGATGCTACTAAAATAAAATTTACACACTAATGATGCGCGAGGACATTTGTCACAAACGGGATACACGAGAGGGTGAAATGCTACAATGATCGTTAATAGGTTCTTAACACTAGACCTAAAGGATGGGTGTTGAGCTCCACTTTACGGAAATATGCTTAATCATAACAGGAAGAACCTAGACGCGGATCAGCCTGTGTATTTGCTTTAATATTATGAGTCTAATGTTTTGATTCTGTAGAAAGGTACAAGTAGGCAAACCACCATTTAGTCAATAATAACCCCAATTGTTCTTACTAGGCTGTGTTTTGGCTTTTTGCCATTGGCAAAATGTCGAGACTATTCAGCCTCGTAATGAAGGTCATATTTCTGGATTTCTTCTGGGATTATTATTTAACGTTAGATTAGGCGACCTTTGCTGGGCTAAGCCGTGGCACAAATGGTGTCCTTCGATCCATTACGAAGTTGCAAGAGCAAATAGTAAAAACTTTTAGGAACAAACGGTTTTCGAAAACATGCTTTTTATTTTTTTTATTTCTTAGACATACTGACAGTTCGGTTGGCTTTACAGATCTCGTTCGCCAAAGAACCATGAATGACAAACGGCATTTTTTATCCGTTCTGACTCTTACAGTCTTCTTTTTGGAAAAGGTTTTTGGAAATCAGAGTGAGACATGAAAATTGGCGAGACGTGTCAAGAGAAGTATTAAGTCGGGGCAAACTGAAGTCGATACAGAGGACCTTTTGTGAACAATATAGGTATAATAATGTTCTCACGCTTGCAAAAAAAAAAAAAAAAAAAAAAAAAAAAAAAAAAAAAAAAAATCCTTTGCAGTGTAGCATACCTTGCTGCGTTGTGAAATCTAGAATATATGTCGCGTCTCCATATAAATCGTGACACAAGAAAAAGTCTTATGACTTTCCGCCTACATCTGAGACAAACCGGCCTGTACAATCACTGAAGAAGGCCAGAAGCTTAAATTTCGGAATTCAAAAGGAGGGATTGTACTTTCATGGAACTGAAAACAAATACGCTGATCAGCTTTACAGTTAATTCACAGCTGATCTGCGTCCTTGTTTTCGTACACGTAAAAAGTCGTTCTTGCTCTCAAGACGCGGCTCATAGCGTCCCGCCAATTCTCGCCCACACGAAATTTATATAAATTTTCTGCAGACAGCGTTCCTAATTCTGATGGCAACGAGTGGACGTTATAGATTACTCCTGAATTAGATCTGCCAAATAGTGGCAGCTTTGAGAAGAGCCTTTGACCTTTGATGATCTTCTTATAGAATCTTGGGCAACAACTAAGAATTACATTGATGTGTTGTCGGATTCTGCTCTCATGCGAACAATTTATGTCGCTGGACAGAAAATTGTAGTAAAGTATCAAACGCCATTAGCTCATACAAAACAGCCCTTGAATCAAACTGAAATCCCTTTTGCACCTAAAACGGTTGTGTTTCAACTTACTTTATCGTCTCTCATTTTTACAACCTTACCTATATTTTTGAAATGTTAAGGGAGTAATGGTTGTTGTTTAAAATCTCATCAAACTAATGGTGGAGATTGGGGTCCCTTTTGAATGCAGCACTGCTGTGAGTTATTTTATGTTACCGGTTTATTCCATATTTCTGACTTATTTGCTTACCGTGATAATTCATTGATTCCTGTTCCCACCTTGATGTTTAGAGAGTGGGACTTATCGTGATAATTCATTGATTCCTGTTCCCACCTTGATGTTTAGAGAGTGGGACTTACCGTGATAATTCATTGATTCCTGTTCCCACCTTGATGTTTAGAGTGTGGGACTAACCGTGATAATTCATTGATTCCTGTTCCCACCTTGATGTTTAGAGAGTAGGACTTTAGCTCTGATTGCACCAGTTTACCGTGATGATTCAATGATTCCTGTTCCCACCTTGGTGTTTAGAGAGTAGGACTTTAGCTCTGATTGCACCAGTTTACCGTGATGATTCATTGGTTCCTGTACCAACCTTGATGTTTAGAGAGTGGAACTTTAGCTCTGATTGCACCAGTTTCTGGTTATTAATTACCGTTGAGCCGCTTCGAGGGAAAACCAACAATTTGGGTTCCGACCAGGTCTGATATAAATCAGGGTATACAAGCACAGAAGATGCCTACAAGCTTGAAATTTCGGATTTAAGAAGATGAAGAATTGTACTATACGTGTAGCGAAAACAAAGGCGCCGATCAGCTTCAAAGTAACTGCGAAGCTGATCTGCGCCTTTGTTTTCGCCTTTGCAGATTGCTGGTTTTCTCATGCACTGGCTCCTTTATGTTTCCCGTCTTCAGCATCGTAACCGTAAACAGACTTATTTTGGGCCTAAATTAGCAAATCATTAGAAGATCAGATGTGGTTGCAAAGTCATATTATGACACCGAGGCATTTTGCTTTCCGCCTCGGATATTTATGGTATAAAGAACTTTCAAGGCCAACATCCATTCATTCCAAATATTATATTTACTGTTCTGTAATATTTACTGACTGGCAAGCCATCCAAACCATAAATCAGACGTAAATCATAGTTGGATTGATAAATTGCTATACAACTGTACTTAAAGATGTAAATTCTGGCATTTGGGACCTTACATTCATGTTAATCATAAGCCATTTATATATATAAGATATCAATGAAATAACAGAAACAATAATAAAACACAGCAAAAACTGCCATAGTGCATTCCGACCCGGGATGGGATGCAGAAATAAGATGAATTGTCGAAGATTACAGTTGGATTGCTTCTCTATTACACAACCGCAGAGAAAATATCCCAGGTTTCCATCTCGGCAACATAATGACTTTAACGAAGTCCTCTACTTCAGACCAATTACTTGCTGAAATAGTTTTAACGTTAACTTGCTATAGTATGAACCAAAACCTCAAGCGACTTTGCAATGAAACTGTCTTAAATAACCTTTCTCATTCTGATCCGTCCTAAGCCATTGTATGTGTATTCGGCGTCATTGCAAACATTACAGCCGGATAAAATGATATAATTATGTTTCATTGCTCATAACGCAAAGGCAATATATCCAATTGATGCTGCATAGATGTTGTTCTTGAATATCAGAAAGGCTGGGCATAGTATTTGACTCTGAGCTTTGTGGCGACACGACATTTTTTTTTGAAATCAAAACGATCAGTGTGCGGCTGAGCGTGGTAAGGATTTGGGAAACTTGCTTTTATGAGATGCCTAAGAATTTTCAAACGCTCAAGTTCCAGGCACTTAAATGAATTTAATTGTAATGGACAAATGTATCAGAAATCAGAAATGATTGAAGAATGCCATGCTCAGTCAAATTATGTTTTCGGCAAACACACGATGGAACGGACGAAAAATTATTCTTTTTTTCACTAAGTACAAAGATTTTGCAGTTTTGCTAAGCATTTTATGTAAAAGAAAAAACCAAACTAGTTTCTACAAGATAAGGTTATCTCCACTTAAATCACCAATTTTACGTAAATATATTAATCCGTTCAAGAGACCTGGAATGTACCCTAGTATTTCTAAGTGCAATGCCAAGAAGTGCAACTGTTGCAATCATATATGCTCTAAGACTACTATCACTTCATCTGTGAATGGTTCTGATTTAGACTGAAAATCAATGGATCTTGTATATGTTCTTACTTGAAATACAAACAATTGTAGGATGCAGTATGTTGGACAAACTTGTCGAACTTTGCAAAAACGATTTGGTGAGCACTATCGTAGAATCAGAAAACCCAAAAATAATGATACCTTTCTGTACCAGCATTTTAAGCGCACTGGTCATTCTCCCAATAATGTTATAGTTCAACCAGTGGAAAAAATCTCATATGATGAAAACTCTTCTGTTAGATTAAAAAACATCAAACGATTTGAAACTGAACTTAAATGGATAAAATTATTGCAAACTCCCTTTCCACTGGGATTTAACGACAACATTTACCATGAGGGAAATATTTCCAAAATGCCCGATTTTGATGTACTTACACTTTCAGAGTCTCGTAAACGTAAATCTAGATCTCATGGTATACGGAAAAAGGGTAATGACAAACGTAAACGGTGCGCTACAATGAAATTGAACACTTCCCTTAATGATTTAGCTGTTAAACTAAGGTTTCACGGTCGACATCCAATGCTGTCTTATCTTAGTTCTCTACCTATTGCTGTATTACGTTCCTTGGACACAGAGGCTAATAGATTTTACGATAGAAATCATCAAATGTATGACGCTGCACTGTAAACAAGATGTTATACTCAGCATGCTCTTCGTCCATTTATCGATTCCGAATCTAATCACATTAGAAGTTTTATTAAAATTCCTTTCATTAATAAAGGACTTGACTTTATTGATTTACCAAGCATATTCCAGGATAAATCAGTGATACAGTCTATACCTACTTACTTCCAAAATTCAGAACCTCCTATTATTTGTTACAAATATGATGAACCAATCAGAAATACTATTTTAAATTTCAATAAACTTGTTTCTGATCTTGATATCCATGCTAATACTCCTAAGTCTTGAGATTGTAAAGATTCAAAATTTGTTTATCAACCAGCCGGACATATAGTTACTGGAAATTTAAAAATAAATTCGGATTCTAGAATTCGCAAAATTGTTTCTAAAGGTCCGAAATATAGATTCCCATCCTACATCAATTTCGATAAATGTAGAGAGGAGATTGCATCTGCATTGAATGATTTCGGTAATCGATGGTGTAAACGAGAGGGTGTTGAGGATAATGCTCTTAAAGAATGGAAAAGAAGTATCTTCACTATCGTGGATAAACGTATACAGTTTTATTCACAAAATACTAATCTTTTACCTCCTAAACCTAAATCGTCATTTAGGCATTTGAAGCAGGGCATCCAAGAATTTCACAGAAAGTATGTCTTGGTTCCGTAGTTTGTAGGCTTCACTACGTTAACACCTTAAAACAGGAGCTGGATGGTACCAGGGCTTATCTGGAGACAGATACGGATGAGGTGTCTGTAGTAAATGCCCACTTAAACGATTTACCTGTTAAGTTTTCTGTTTGTGTCAATGAAGGCCAAGACAGACTTCCTACGATGTATTGGTTACCTAAGCTTCACAAAAGACCATACAAAGCAAGATTTATTGCAAATTCTAGCTCTTGTACTACTACTGAACTTTCTAAATTATTAACTTCCTGTCTTACTGCTATCAAATCTCATGTTATAAGATACTGTGAGACAGTGTATGAAACTTCAAATAAAAATTGGTTTTGGTCAATAAAAAATTCTGGTGAGGTGCTCAATAAATTGAAGTGTAGAGGGTTCCGTGCGACGAGCTTGTCCACATATGATTTTTCTACTCTGTATACAACTTTACCACATAATCTAATTAAAGAAAAACTTCTGGATTTGATAGAGTGGACCTTCAAAAGGGCATTAAAAAACTAGGGTTCACTTTATTTGGCATGTAATGACAGAAAGGTTTTTTTTCACATCCTCTGACCAAAGTCGGTATACAGACAAATTGTTGGAATTCCGATGGGTACAAATTGCGCACCTCTCGTAGCTGATTTATTTTTATACTGCTACGAAAGAGATTTCATGGATTCTCTTAACCATGATAATCAAGCTGATGTTATCGAGGCTTTTAATTCCACTTCTAGGTACCTCGATGACCTTTTGAACATTGACAACCCTTATTTTGAAGGTATGGTCAATCAAATTTATCCATCTGAACTACAGTTGAACAAAGCCAATATCTCGGATACCGAAGCCCCCTTTTTAGATCTACATCTTTCTGTTGCAAATGGATTTGTTTCTTCTAAAATTTATGATAAGCGCGATGACTTTGATTTTGATATAGTAAATTTTCCGTTTTTGGATGGTGACGTTCCTCGTCGTGCTTCTTATGGTGTATACATTTCGCAACTTATTAGGTTTGCTAGAGTCTGCAATCATGTTACAGACTTCAACGCTCGAAATAAATCTTTAACGGCCAAACTTCTCCAACAGGGCTATCGGTATCATAAACTTCGAAAAACCTTTTCTAAATTTATCGTAGACACTATGAATTGATTTCCAAATATAATGTTGGGTTAAAGACGCTTTTAAGTGAGGGTCTTTCGGAACCAGAATTTTATGGTGACTTGGTTTACAAATTTAAGAAACTTAAAGGAATTAATGATTTTTCTTTTCAGTTTAGAAAAATCATAACACGTTACAGACGTATAGGTTATAACTTGAATGTTATGCGACAGTCTGCGTGCTTAGTTTTTAACCCAATCACGGTTGATAACTATGCTGCCTTCTTTAATTGCACGCCGGTGGGTCGGGCGTCAGACTCTATGATGGCCCCGACTTAAAGCTATTCATTTTAGTTGGTTGGGGCCGGAGCTTCTTGTCTGTTGCTTGGCCCACCGGGGTCCAACTGATGTTTGTCTTTAGCTCCGGAGTTAGTAAGTTATTTGGCGCCCAGGGATCTCCATCGTCGGGCAGCTTACTGAATCTGTGAGTCCTGGTTTTTGATTCATCAGGATGTTTATCATGATTTATTTGTTTGTTCTTGATGATTCATTTACTAGTTAGAGATTCACCACGAGGACCGAAGAACTAACTAAATGTTATGAACCACTGCAGAAGCTGAGGGTGAGGTTACGGCCGTGTAAAATCGATTTAAACCCGCCAGTAACTTTGTGTTACTGATCGTTCCAAGTCGATACTTCTGTGGTGGTTCTTTTTGTTTTATGTCTTGGTGTTTAAAATATTTTTGTGCTGTTGGCGCCTTATGTATGTTTGCATATTTTTAGTTAAGTTAAGGTAACTGAGTGGCCACCTATTGGGAAAACAGCTGCTCATTCGGCTTACGAAACGTTTTCATGGTATAAGTACCTGATTGTTAGTTTGGTTTTTTCCCACCTTTGTTTTTGGAGTGGGAGTCTTTTTCTGATTGCGCCTTTTCCTGATCTTTGCCTACTTGTACTGTTTTCACAAATATCAAGTATGTGGCTGTAAAGGTTGTGCTATGCCTTGTTTTTTTTTGCTTTCAGGAGATCTGAAAGGTCTAGATTTAGAGGGGGTCCGTGGGGTTCACTTGAACCCACGTGAACCCCCTCTAGGATCAAATAATTTCAAATTCATGGGGACAATAATGAATAATCAGGTAAATTGTTGAAAACGAACCCCCTCTTGATGGATTTGAACCTCCCTTCTAGAAATCTTGGATCCGCCCCTGTCTAAGACACATTTAAACCGGTATTTTATAGGAAACTAACCATTAAAACTATTCCTCCACGACCTGTACATATAAGGAAAGTAATTTGTCTGATACTAGTTGCTAGCCCCAGTTCGCGACATGGGTTTCAGCTGAATTCATACATTTCTCCTTAAAGTACATAAACGTTTAAACGTGACGAGCTGTTTATGCTTGGCACATTCAGGTCAAATTCGTATACTACTCTGTTGATGTCTGTATGCTATTTACACACTTATTTCCACAGACGAATGTACTTAGTTGACATTTAGACAACAATATCATATAAATGACTTTTTGCTTAACTCTTTGTACGGAGTGATGCTTGCGCACCAAAAATAATGCCGCATTTGTTTAACCCATATCAGCCTGGCGTCCTTTTTATGGGACAAAACGCGGCGTCTCATCTTGGGCTATTCTGTTTGCTTAGAGGAAATTCATCGAAAAATGGAATGAAATTTGAAAATCCTACCTGAAGCCCCCTAAACATTTAAGGGTTAATATTTCCGAGAATTTGAAGGAATCGAATTAGTACTATGAAAACAGGTTCACCCAACAACCTTAAACGATTATACGCGTATGTAGTTTTACGAGTTTAAACAAACGACTACTTGAAAAGCGAAAGGGAACACAACCATTTTTTTTTAAAGAAAGTAGCCTTCAAATGGGTTTGAAGTATTTTGTTAGCAATACGTTCTTGTATGTTTAATAAAACAAAACATGTCAGAAAAAGATGGGTCTAGGACAAGGTATTGGAACCAACACGCTCGGTTTATGAGCAAGTGTCTTATTTCTATTTCTCCAGTAAAATACATTTCATGACTTGTTGTTAACCATGCTCGTATACTTTTACACGTTACTCAGCTTTCAGGAAGTGATTTTGATATTGCCAGTAATATCATATTCGCATTACATTTGTACTCTAAAATACACGTTTTTGTTACTTGTCAAGAAATGCAAACCAGATTCTTTATTGGTTTAGACGAACCAAAAGTATGTTTCATGTATTACTAGTATAATGAATTAGAAGTATAATGAAATAAAAGAATATAAAACAAATAAAGTAAAATATTCAATCTTTTCCATTTGAGCCTTTGAAACAACTATGGAATTATCGAGGTTATGGCTTTGTATTTACCAAGTAGGATTTCATCTGAAGGGGCGTTAAGGCCAATCACATGTTTCAACGACTATTTTAGTTAATAAATAAAAAGGAACAAGTAGGCAAAGATCAGGAAAAGGCGCAATCAGAAAGAGATTCCCACTCCAAAAACCGAGGTGGGAAAAAACCAAACTAACAATCAGGCACTTATACCATGAAACATATCGTAAGCCGAATGAGCAGCTATTTTCCCAATAGGTGGCCACTCAGTTACCTTAACTTAATTAAAAATATGAAAACCCATGAATGTGAAATATGAAGCCCCATGCCTTAGCAATCGAGGTTTAATTATCTTGTAACCTTTGGTATAAATCTTAGTCCATATAATCATGTCAGATAAATAACTTAATTCGACATCAGTTTATTTGCAATGTATTATAAATGTAGTTTAACGCCCCAGTCAACAGTTTTCAGGCAAATCGGAACAGAGTCACCGAGTCCGGGGTATAAGTCATCCTTTTGGTAGTTAGTTACCACAATTTTATTATATAAAAGTTGGGTATACTGGAATACACGTTATATCGGCATGTTTTCACGATGTTCATCCAGTTTAAATATTTACAGTAAACTTTGGGTATTACAGTGAATGGCCTCTTTAGGAAAAGAGGCTACTGATTGTTTTCTTTGTACATGTGCATCAATACTTATCTATATATTTTCTTTTTTGATTCGGTTTCACGTCCCTTTCAAGATTATTTTAGCTCATATGAGATGGGCCAATCAGTATGTGGGGCGAAAACAACCTGACACACCCGCAAGCAGAACTTGGCTTGTCTCACATGTGGCCAGCAGCGGGGCTCGAACCCGCACCAGACACAGCGGTGAGATGATCGAGTGATTAAGAAACAGCGCTCTCATATGAGCTGAAACAGGACACGGGGGCCGCCGATTATCTATATAATGCATTTATATATTCAACACATAATAACTTTGGTGGTTGGGTAAAGGATTTACCGATTCCTTATTATGGCATATTTTTTACAGTTCATGTACTGTTCTGTGGATTTTCTTGTTTATCCATTATTACATGTATCACGAAACTATGCCGTCATCATTCTTCCGATCAAATCTGAGATAGCAGTAAATCGCGAGCGCCTACCACATTGATTAACGCAATCTTGCCAATGCCGTCTAATGCTGCCTAATTGTCTGGAAGATGGTCATCAAGTGTATTTGACAAAGTAATCTGAAAGGAAAGGACTTGAATGGCAGCAGCGGTTTTAAGCTAAAATCACTGCTTCAAGATGCGTTTAGTTTCATTGAATCAATATGTTTTGTCGGGTTTGCATCAATCATTCGAGTATGACCATGGCTGACTACAGGTCAACTGGCAACAGTCACCCAGTAATCTAAAATGTCGAATGGTTTTGTTATCTTACAACATCAGACATTTATAATTAGAGACATTGGGCGATAATGACGTGCATAGCATCCCGCTAATCGCTTTGTGTCATCTTGGGCACTATCATCGTAGATTCTGGAGTATTCAAACAACTTTAACCTGGACCATCCCATCGGTTCAGATCTACACGAAACAAGGTCTAACATTATTGTATTCGCTAACAAACTTATTTCATTCAAGCATGGTGTCCTTCGCCTGGAGCGTCCTACGCTTCTGGCGTAAAGTAACATTGAGGTAGCCCTAAATGGAGCGACAACGATTTCGGCGTAATATCTGTCACAGTGGCTTTTCTGTTTGCTTACAGTTATTTTATTAAAATGACATAAAATAAAATCACGCCTGATACTTCTAAAAATGCAATTGACACACTAATGATGTGCGAAGACATTTGTCACAAGCGGGATACCTGAGAGGGTGAAAATAATAACATGTATGTAAAAGACGTACGAAATGCCACAATGGTCGTTATTAGGTTCTTAACACTAGACTTAAAGAATGGGTGTTGAGCTCCACTTTACGGAAATATGCTTAATCACAACAGGAATAACCTAGACGCGGATCAGCCTGTGTATTTGTTTTAATATTATGTCCAATGTTTTGATTCTGTAGAAACCACCATTTAGTCAATAATAACCCCATTTATGCTATATGCTATAATAACCCTATGCTATGTGTTGGTTTTCTTTATTCAGCCTCGTTATGAAGGTCATATTTCTGGATTTCTTTTGGGATTATTATTTAACGCTAGATTAGACGACTTTGACTGGTCTAAGCCGTGGCACAAATGGTGTCCTCCGATCCATTGCGAAGTTGCAAGAGCAAAATCGTAAAAAAACGTTTAAGAACAAACGGTTTTCGAAAATGTTTATTTTTTGCTTTATGTTTTTAAATTTCTTAGAAATACTGACAGTTTGACTTGTTTTAATTGATCTTGTTCGCCAAAGAACTATAAACGGGTAAACGATATTTTATCCGTTCTGTCTGATTCTTTCTGAAAAAAATGCTCTTGGAAATCAAAGTGAGACACCATAATTGACGAGCCGTGGCAAGATAAGTATTTTAAAAATCGAGAAATACTAAAGTTCATACAGAGGACCTTTGTTTTATCTTTGTGTACAATGCAAGTTCTCACGCATGCAAGAAAAAAAAAAAAAAAAAAAAAAAAAAAAAAAAAAAAAAAAACAAAAAGAAAAAAAAAAAACGTCTAGCCATCCTTTGCAGCGTAGTCGATAAATCTAGAGTATATGTCGTGTCTTTATATAAACCGTGACACGAGAAAAAGTCTTATGATTTTTCGTCTAGATCTGAGACAAACCGGCCTGTACAATCACTGAAGAAGGCCAGAAGCTTAAATTTCGGAATTAAAAAAGAGGGATTGTACTTTCATGGAACCGAAAACAATTACGCTGATCAGCTATCAAGTTACTACACAGCTGATCTGTTTCCTTGTTTTCGCAGACATAAAATGTCGTTTCTTGCTCTCAAGACGCGGCTCATAGCGTCCCGCCAATTCTCGCCCACACGAGATTTATATAGATTTTCTGCAGACAGCGTTCCTAATTCTGATGGCAACGAGTGGACGTTATAGATTACTCCTGAATTAGATCTCCCAAGTATTGGCAGCTTTGAGAAGAGTCTTTGACCTTCTTAAAGAATCGTTGTCAACGCCTATGAATTACGCTGATGGGGTGTGAGATTCTGCTCTCAAGCGAACAATCCATGTGTAAATGCCGCTTTGTCCTTGAACCCGAAATAAAACTCAAGAGGGTTTGCTCTTATTTGTTTATTTTCTGATTTCATTTTGTTTGTTCTTTCTTCAGACATGGTTTATTTTGGTTGGGATTTAAAATTATTGAATCAATTCCGAGACCTATTTTTACTGTCTTAGGTATTTCCTCGTTCCATGCCGTCATTTTTTATTCCATATATATGTTTGTAACCCCTGCCGTCTTTTTGTTTAATTTCGCGTAACCTGAAACACACATATACTAGTGTACTTTGGTAAATGCAAATAAGAAAATCTGGGGCCATATATTCAAAACTTCGTTAGCCTAACGTCATCATTAAGACCTCAACTCGTTAATTTGGGCCCCCGCTCAGTTCTGAGCTTGCCCAGGAAAAGTGGCTTCAAGTCAAACCTTCCATACCTATAAGCCTATTTGGCTTGGTTGGATGGATATTTCAAGCACTTGTTGGATGTAATGACATCCTCATCTTGGGTAAAAGTCCCACAAAGTGGAGGCAACGTCCCGACATGACCTTGGCTGTTGACTGGGACGTAAAGCATTAATTCAAACAAACAAACAAATCAACTCGTTAAGTTAATGCCGACTACATAAGCAAATACACTGTTATTTTTGTTCATAATATGTGAGAATCCTTTGCATTGCAAAGGATTCTAACATTTGATCAACAAAAAATAACAGTGTATTTGTAATATTCATGTTTGAAACTTTAACGAATCGTTAATTAACGATGTCGTTAATTTTGAACAACTGAACCCAGATGTAGTTGTCAAGTACTAAAAGGTGCCGAGAAATTTTGTATTACAATTACCTCACCTTGAATATTTATGGTATGTAGAAGAACTTTCAAGGCCAGCATCCCATTCATTCCAGTTATAGGTAATGTTCTGTAATATTTACTGACACTAAAAAACCATAAATCAAACGAATACAACTAGTATTGTTTGATTGATTGATGCAAGCGTACTAAAAGGTGTAAACTCTGGTATGTGGGACCTTACAGACATGGTAAGTTTATAACAAAAACGGCACAAGAAATTGATTCATGGAACAAGAACAAAATGTCATGAAGATTTTCGAAAGCAATGTGTTAGATTAGCTTCGCTATTATTGTGCAACCGCAGTTAAAATTTCTCAGGTCCCCGCCTCGGATCACAAGCAAACACAATAATTTTAACGAGGTCCTCAGAACATTTACTGTAAATTTCCAATGAGCATGGACTATCATTGTAAAAATTTTCATTGATAAGACTTCACTTGTAAGATACTGACCAATCAATTTACACAACATTTACCCTTTGTGATTCAGCATGGTCAAGGCAAAGAAAAAAAAGAAGTAAACAACATGAAATTATTATATCAATTTTATTTGCATATTTTCACTTTCTTTAGGTATGTATAAAGTTTATTTGAGGAAGTTTGTTTTGATTTGGATTTCTAGTGTTCGCTGGTTATCATATTTCCATGTATAGAGTTATAATTATGAAGACAAACAATAGATTTTTATGTGCACTGATACTGTAAGTATCCAAGTGACAGTATTGATTTTTCTTCTACACTGACTGACTGACTGACTACAGTTTGAAAAAACAGGTAAATTCGTTTGTCCACGCTCATTGGAAATTAACAGTACTTGCTGAAATTTGCTTCATTATGGGCCAAAACCTCAGCGACATTGCAATGAATCTAACTTACAAACGTCTGTTCGGGGGATATTTGATCCGTCCTTCAAGACATTGTGCGCCTTTTCGGCGCCACCATAGACTTAAAATCGTATTATTATCGGATGAAATGATACAATTATGCTTAATTGCACATAAAAGAAAGACAATATATCCGCTTGATGCTTCTTAAATGTTATTCTGGTATGATTTGTAGAAAATAAATAAGGAGTTGGCGCCGTTTCTAGGCTTGAATATCAGGAAGGCATGACACATTCTTTGTCGCAAACGACTTGTAGTAATGAGAGCTTTTCCGTATACGAAACGTCAACTTCTAGTATATTGTTATGATCTGGATATCGTCTTAGCGTGTTTGTCTTATATCGTGGGTTTGTAAGGAGACCTAGAAGATCATCAGAGACACAATAAACTGATCATTTCATATACAGAAGTCTCAACCAGATTAAAACTCAGTCTTCAATAATTGTCTGAGACAGTTATCCTTTTTTGACGTTACTCCCATTAAAGATCACGGTGAACCTTAGGGCCATAGAAAATGCTTTCGGAATGATAATTGTAAACTAATTTATACAATGGACAACGTTTTTCCTTTCCTTTTTTCAGTCAATTGGTATCAAGTACCCTTTCCTATATAATGCTACCTTCAGCAAATCACAAATAGTGTTGTCTTAGAGGCAAGGTAAAAAAATGGCATGTAATGACTATTGTTTTTTTTTCATTTATGAAATCTTAATGGTGGTCGCATATACGAGTTGATCAGAAGACCTGTACTACCACACCGTCACCGTTTTCTTGAACAGCCGGACAAGACGTACTTGCCAGTAACACGACGATTGCAAATATTTCTTAGAACACGAAGGAATTGAATCAGTACAAAAACCACTGGCTCACCCATTAATGTAAAACAATTTTATATCGAAACTTACAAATGACTAGTCCAGGGTATTGGAAGCAAACCGTTCAGTTAATGTTAATGTGAGCGGTTAGTTTAATTGATGTTTTTCAGTAAAGTACAATTCATGACTTGCTGTTTAAGAAACACATGTTCGTATACTTTTACACGTTACTCAACTTTCCGGAAATGAATTGGTATTGCCAGTCATATAACATTTACATTATATATTCGAAATCTAAAAATCACGTATTTGTTCCTGGTCACGACAAGAAATACAAACCTGCTTGTTCATTTGCTTGGAAGAACCAAGAGCGCCTTCATGTTTGCTTCATATCATGAAAAAAAAATGAAAAAATATAAAAAAAATAAAAAAACTATAAAGTTTTGTCCACGTGAGTTTTTCTTGACCTCTATGGACATATTCAGTTTGGAACTTTGTCCGAAGGCGCAATGGACGTTTATAAATGGGCTATTTTAAAACACTAGACCTAAACGATGAATATTTAGCTCCACCTTAATCATAATAGGAATAAACTTGTCGTGGATATTATGAGTCCAATATTTTAATTCTGTACAAAGGTACAAGTAGGCAAAGACCAGGAAAAGGCGCAATCAGAAAAAGATTCCCACTCCAAAAACCGAGGTGGGAAAAAACCAAACTAACAATCAGGTACTTATACCATGAAACAATCGTAAGCCGAATGGGCAGCTATTTTCCCAATAGGTGGCCACTCAGTTACCTTAACTTAACTAAAAATATGAAAACATACATAAGGCGCCATTTGTTCTAGCATGCTGGTCTTTTGATTCTGCAATTGGCAAAATATCAATAGACGGGACAGCCTCGTAATGACGGTGCGATTTCCGGATTTCTTTTGGGATTATTATTTAACGCTAGATTAGGCGACTTTGACTGGGCTAAGCCGCAGGACAAAATGGTATATTTCTACCAATTACATTCTGGCAGCTGAAAAGTTGTAAATAAGTCTAAAATCAAAATGGTTTTCATCAATATACTGTTTTCTCCTTTTTACAGAGCTCGTTCGCTTTATCCGTTCTGCCTCTTAGATTCTTCTTTCTGAAAATGGTTCTTGGAAATCAGAGTGAGGCACGATAATTTACGAGTTGTGTCAAGAGAAGTATTACGTCGGGGAAAACTTAAACTCATACAGAGGACCTTTGTTTTGTTTTGTGTACAATACAGTTCTTATAAAGCTCTGGCGCTCTTCTGCGTCGTAAAAACTACGGTATATGTCGTGTCTCCATATGAGCCGTGACACGAGAGAAACTCCTCGGAGTTTCCGTCTAGGTCTGAGACAAACCGGCCTGTACAATCGCAGAAGAAGGTAAGAAGCTTGAAATTTCGGAATTAAGAAAAAGAGGGATTGTACTGTACTATCCTGGAAAAGAAAACAAGGACTCTGTCGACTATCAAGATACTGCACAGCTGATCTGCGTCCTTGTTTTTAGCACACGTAAAACGCCAGTCTTGCTCTCAAGACGCTGATTATAGCGTCCCGCCAATTCTCGCCCACACGAGATTTATATAGATTTTCTGCAGACAGCGATCCTAATTCTGATGGCAACGAGTGGACAATATAGATTACTCTTGAATCAGATCTGTCAAGTACTGACAGCTTCGGAAGAGTCTTTGACCTTCTTATGGAATCTTGGCCAACGCATATGAAATACGCTGATGGGGTGTTAGATTCTGCTCTCATGCGAACAATTCATGCATAAATGAACCCGAATTGAAACTCAAGAGGGTGTGTTCTTATTTATTTAATTTCTGATTTTATTTTGTTCGTTCTTTCTTCAGACATGGCTTATTTTGGTTGGGAAGTTAAAATTATTGAATCAATTCCGAGACCTATTTTTACTGTCTTAGGTATTTCCTCGTTCCATGTCGTCATTTTTATTCCATATTTATGTTTTTTACCCCCTACCGTCTTTTTGTTTAATTTCGCGTAACCGGAAACACACATAAACTAGTATACTTTGGTAAATGCAAGTTAGAAGATCTTGGGCCATTTATTCAAAACTTCGTTAGCCTAACGTCATCATTAAGACCTCAACTCGTTAAGTAAATGCCGACTACATAAGCAAATAAACTGTTATTTTTTTGGTGATAAAATGTGAGAATCCTTTGCATTGCAAAGGATTCTAACAATTGATCAACAAAAAATAACAGTGTATTTGTAATATTCATGTTTGAAATTTTAACGCATCGTTAATTAACGATGTCGTTAATGTTAATTTTGAACAACTGAACTCAGATGTAGTTGTCAAGTAATAAAAGGATGCCGAAAGATTTTGTATTACAATTACGTCACCTTGGATATTTACGGTATGTAAAAGAACTTTCAAGGCCAGCATTCCATTTTTTCTAGTTATATGTAATGTTCTGTAATATTTACTGACTGCCAAGCAATTGAAACCATAAAATCAAAGTAGTATAGTTTGATTGATTAATGGGGATGCAAGTGTACTAAAGTTTAATTCTGGTATTTGGGACCTTACAGACATGGGTAAGTTTATAAAAAACAGCAAAAGAAATTGATCCATGGAGCAAGAAAAGATTTTCGAAAGCAATGTGTCATAAATATGCTTTGCTATTATTGCTCAGCCGCAGTTAAAATTTCTCAGGTCCACGTCTCGGATGAAATGTAAATACAATAATCTTAACGATGTCCTCAGACCATATTCTTGCTCAAATTTGCTTCATTATGGACGAAAACCTAAACGACATTGTAATGAATCTAACTTACAAAAACGTCTGTTCGTTCTATCGGGGGATATATGATCCGTCCTTCAAGACATTGTATGTCTTTTCGGCGCCACAATAGACTTAAAATCGTATTATTATCGGATGAAATGATACAATTATGCTTAATTGCACATAAAAGAAAGACAATATATCCGCTTGATGCAACTAAAATGTTATTCTGGTATGATTTGTAGAAAATAAATAAGGAATTGACACCGATACAAGATTGAATATCAGAAATGCTGGTCACAAACACTGACATGAGATGTAATTGCTTTGGCCGTGTCACGTTACCTCCAGTGGTAAATATTTGCGAAAGGGTTTCTACTCGCTTCAGACATTTTTCCAGAGTCATGCTTCACTTCACTTTAATTTACTTCACTTCATTTAATTTCATTTCATTTCCTTTTATTTCCTTTCATTTTACTTCACTTCACTTCTCTTCTCTAATCTTCTCTTCTCTTCTCTTCTCTTCTATTCTCTTCCCTTCTCTTCTCTTCTCTTCTCTTCTCTTCTCTTCTCTTCTCTTCTCTTCTCTTCTCTCCTCTTCTCTTCTCTTCACGTTATTTTACTGTACTTCACTTCAATTTAATTCTCTGCATTTCTCTTCACCCCATTTCCTTTCCTTTCCTTTCTTTTCATTTAACTTCATTTCACTTTATCTCCATTCATTCCAGTAATATATAATGTTCTGTAATATTTAGTGACTGACAAACCATCGAAACCATTAATCAAACGAATACGAGAATTAAAGTCTGATTGATTATTGGGGATGCAAGTGTACTAAAAGATGTAAATTCTGGCATTTGGGACTTTACAGGCATTGTAATCATGAGCCAAGTTTATAAAACACAGCAAAAAACTTAAAGGAATAGGCCCACAAACTATTGTGTGTGCGTTTTATGAAAGCCTTCATGTAGCTGAACAGTTTGCAACAAATTTCATGAGAATCAACCAAGGTATATGAAAATTATAGCAGTTTGAAAATTTTGATGGCCCAAATCCAGAACGAGGCTGTGAGGGTATGACGTCACTCCCTCACAATCATGGAATTATAAATATCTGCCATTTCCATGCATATTAAAGTATGAAAGTTGTCGAAATACTTTTCATTCACTTAATAGAATCATACTGATCTGTTAACGAATGTAAAAAGTAAGTAAGCATTTTTCCTTTTCTGTCACGTGACTAGCAAAACAAAATGGCGGCCACCATAGGCGGCCATTGTTGAATCTTAAAACTTTCATATCTTCAAAACCACTTAACCGATTTTAATAAATGTGGTGTCAAAATGTTTGTTTCGCTAATCACTTTCTTTTGAAATGAAGGATAATGTTTGTAAATCTATTCCTTTAATCCATGGAAAAAGAAAGTGCATTCCGTCCCTAGGTGCAGAAATTAGATGAATTTTTATTTTTTTTTTTTCGAAAACAATGTGTTTGCTTTTGTTGCGCAGCCGCAGTTAAAATTTCCCAGGATCCCGTCTCGGATTACATTTACATGCCAACACAATTACGAAAATATGCCCATGGAACCAGCTGTAAAATTGTAATTTTCAGTAGAAAATTTTTGATTTTTTAAGATTTTCGCTCAAAGCATACATTAAGGATACACGTTAGAACCGTCTCGTCGAGGCGATTCTAAAGAGTTCCCACGATGTTTGCTTTGGATCAAAAATAAGAAAATTAGGTATACCCCTGCATACCCCAGTTTCGCTAATGTGGGGTTTACGGGGGTATACATCACACGGACATGTTTTCCTGATGGCGATGACTTAAACGTGATCCTCTGTTTCAGATCAATTACTTGCTGAAATATGTTTACGTCAATTTGCTCTGTTATGGACCAAGACCTCAGCGACTTTTGAAACTGTACGCCATACAAACCTTTGTTCGTTTTATCAGTGTATATTTGATCCGTCCTTCAAGACATTGTATGCCTTTTCGGCGCCACCAGAGACCTAAAATCGTATTATTATCGGATGAAATGATACAATTATGCTTAATTGCACGTACATAAAAGAAAGACAATATATCCGCTTGCTGCTTCTTAGATGTTATTCTGGTATGATTTGTAGAAAATAAATAAGGAGTTGACGCCGTTTCTAGACTTGAATATCAGAAATGCTGGACACAAACATTGACATGAGCTTTAATGTATAAAGTGTAATTGCTTTGGCCGTTTCACGTTACCTCTAGTGGTAAATAATATTTGCGAAGGGGTTTCTACTCGCTTCAGACATTTTTCCAGAGTCATGCTTCATTTCGCTTCACTTTAATTTACTTCACTTCATTTTCCTTCACTTCATTTCACTTCACTTCTCTTCACTAATCTCTCTTATCGAAACTTCTCTTCCCTTCCCTTCCCTTCCCTTCCCTTCCCTTCCCTTCCCTTCCCTTCCCTTCTCTTCTCTTCTCTTCTCTTCTCTTCTCTTCACTCCACTTCACTTCACTGTACTTTAATTTAATTCACTTTATTTCACTTCACTCCATTTCCTTTCATTTCACTTCATGTCTATTTTATTTTACTTAACTTCACTTCTCAAGTTCACTTTACTTGTTCTCGTCAGGTTTACATTACTTTACTACAGTTCTCTTCACGTCTATTTTGTTTTCTTTATTTTTCTTTGCCTTTAATTTACGAAACGGTTTCCTTCTACTTTTTCGTATCCATTTATCGTCTCCTTTATTTTCTTCTCTTAACCACAATTCACTTCACTATTTTACAAAGCATATTAGAATGCATATATGCACTTTGTGCTACAATCCTTAGGAGCTGATAGCAATCTTACGTTGATAGTATACTATGATAGGAACATATAGATTATGTTTTACTTATCAAAACCATTCATCTACATTATGTAAGAATTTTATTTTGATCACTAGACATCTATGTATTATTGTAACACATGGTGTTTATCATGCAATCTTGCATAACATGCATTTGGTCCCGAAGTTGTGCGAGCTTTGCACGAGTACAATAAACATATCCTCAGTTTATCGATTCATATTTAGATTATTTTGCATTTTTTAATGGAATGTGTTTGTGGTGTAGCATAATTTTGTCTAATTCTATCCACTTCTATGTTGTACTCACCATCTTTGTTTACCTGAGTTTGGCTGGATGGCTACCTTCCTGGAAAAGAGCTGGTTGACTTGCTCGTCATATGGATCATTTTGTGTGACATTTAGTATTGTCTCTTTCATTTCTTCCTGATGCCTTGGTAGTGAGTTTATACATTTTTATTTGTATCAATTCCTGGAATTTCGAATTCTTCTTTGTATAAAGACATAGTGTTGAATATATTTGAGCCACCGCGTATGAAAACCAACAATTTGGGTTCCGACCAGGTCCGACACAAACCGGGCTGTACAGTCACAGAAGATGGTTAGAGGCTGGAAATTTTGGATTTAGAAAATAGAGGAACTGTACTATCCGTGTAGCGAAAACAAAGGCGCTGATCAGCTTCGCAGTTACTGCGAAGCTGATCTGCGCCTTTGTTTTCGCCTATGTAAATTGTTGGTTTTCCCATGTGGGGGCTCATTTTTCTTTCGTTACTTTGAGGTCGGTTAGCATATTCAGAGAATTAAAATGTACGTTTAGAACCAACTTCTAAGCAATGTTTTAATTTTTGACTTCGTTTAGGCATCTGTCTTAAGTTTAGACTTCCCTTATGTAAATATTTGAAATTGCAGTATAAATATCTGGCTATCGTCGTCGGTTTATAAAGAATCGTTGATGGTGGTTCATTACCAGAAATTGCGCAATATGGCGTATAATATCTCCCTCTGAACGTTTTCTTTCACAGCTTAGAAAGCATGTACATATTTTGTTTTGATGAAAATTTATTCACGCTGAAGGTATTATAAAGTAGATAATTCGACAAGGAGTAACCAAAACTGTATGTTTTGTTTTATCTATTGTGTGAAACATTTAATGTCTTTACCGAACTTTGAAAAGTTTTGTTTGCTTTAATAAACACCAGGCATTGTATATCACACTTAACACACGGTCGATCATGAGTCCATGTTTGTATTAAATCTACATGTGCCACTGATATATCTCTGAGCATGCGAGCATTATCAACCGTTTATCAACTATAGATCTGGGTGTGACAAATCTTTATTGCAAGAACATACCGATAAACGTATTATCAGTCTTTACATCTTAAGACTGATAAGAATATAATATAAGATTGTTATATAATATGAATACCTACTGAACATGCTCATAAGTCCAAGTTCATTCAACATATAAACTTGCTCTATTTATATGGTTTTATTTATAATATTTTTCCTTATTTATTTAAAAGAACTGGAAATGTTTCAAAATTTAAAGTCATTCATTGGAATAGCATTACAAGCAATATGTATAGCAGGGTGCATAGTTCTTCTCGGGACGGCTTTTGCTGCGTATAGCACGGTCCGGACCCGCAGTACACCAACTGGAACGAAAGAGACGCTCAGGTTTGATCCTTTTAATATAACGGAAGTTTCTGGGAAGGACATGAATGTGAAAAAAGACATGAAGCACGCGGACGACACTGAATCAGACGTCTGGATTGTACTATTAACAGTTGATAACGAGCATTTACCGTTCTTTCAATACTGGTTTTGGAATTTTGAGCGTCTAGAAATTCAAGTTCCAGTTATCGCAATTGCTGAGGATGATGCTAGTTTTAAGACGATTACAGAACTGTACACAGACAAGAAATTGATCAAAGTGATACGAAGTGACAAAGACAATTCGGATTCACTAGTTTTCGAAAGAAGCCCAGCTTTCAACCGCTTACTCCGTGAACGCCACTCGCATATTGTAGAACAACTTAAACTCGGGAAGAAAGTTTTGTTCTGCGATGTGGAATCCGTCTGGTTACAGGATCCTTTCCCCTATTTTACTGGAGATTTTGATATCTGGGCTCAATTTGACGGCTGCCAAATTCGCAAGGGTTTCATAGCGATCAAATCCAACAATAAAACGATAGATTTCATATCTGAGTGGGAGTATTATCTGGTGGTGGAACACGTCAGTGGAGATGAGGCTGATGTTCGAGTGGTGTCAGAGAACCAACATGAGAGGTATCTTCGGCTGAAGACACTAGACAGTGACAAGTTTCCTACGGTTGACCAGTACTTTAACCTCGATGATGAACAGCGGTCGAATGCTGTTGTTGTTCAAAACAATGATATTCAAGATTATGAAAGAAATGTAGAAACATTGAAGAAGCTGCAGCTTTGAAAAATTTAGAAAGTAATATGAGCCGCGACTTGAGAAAACCAGTCTTCGAGGTTTCCGACCAGGTCTGACACAAACCGGCCTGTGCAGATACAGAACGTTGCTAAAAGCTTGAAATTTCGGCTTTAGGAAGAAGAGAAAGTGTACTATCCGAGAAGCGATAACAAAGGCGCTGATCATCTTCGCAGTCACTTGAAGCTGATCTGCGCCTTTGTTATACCCCGCCACTTGAAAAAGTGCGGGGTATTATGTTATACCCTCCAAAATATTTTTGCGTTCGAGTGTTCGTCCGTCCGTCTGTCTGTCCGTCAGCGCATCGTTTCCGGGCTCTATCTTGAGCATTTATTGACCGATTTTGTTCATATTTTGTATGAGACCATATCAGGAAGGAGTGGTCTGGGATTAAAGATGGGTAAATTTTGTCAAATAAGTACAGATTTATGGCCCTTGGTTTACGCTAAAATTTCATTTCCGGGCTCTATCTTGAGCATTTATTGACTAATTTTCTTCAAACTTTGTATACAAGTTCATATCAGGAAGGAGTGGTTTGGGAATGAAGATGGGCAAATTTCGTCAAATACATACAGAGTCATGGTCCTTGATTTATGTTAAAATTCGGTTTCCGAGCTCTATCATGAGCATTTACAAAATTTCGTTTCCGGGCTCTATCTTGAGCATTTATTGACCGATTTTCTTTAAACTTTGTATAGAGGAGTGGTTTGGGATTGAAGATGGGCAAATTTCTTAAAAAACATACATGGCTCTTGATTTATGTTAAATTTCCGTATCCGGGCTCTATCGTGAGCATTTATTTACCAGTTTTCTTTTAACTTTTTATAGAAGTTTATATCAGGAAGGAGTAGTTTGCGATTGAATATGGGTAAATTTTGTCAAATATGTACAATGTTATGCCCTTGATTTACGTTACATTTCGTTTTCCGGGCTATATCTTGAACATTTATTTACCAATTTTCTTCAAACTTTATAAAAGAGTTCATATTAGGAAGGAGTGGTTTGGGATTGAAGATGGGTAAATTTTGTCAAATAAGTACAGAATTATGGCCCTTGATTTACGTTAAGATTAATTTCTTCTCTCTATTTTGTGCAGTTACTGACCAATTCTCTTCAAACTGTGTATAATAGTTCATATTTGGAAGGAGTGGTTTGCGAATGAAGATAGGTAAATTTCGTCAAATATATACAGAGTTATGGTCCTTAATTTAAGTCAAAATTCACTTCTGCTCTTTATCTTGAGCATTTGTTAACCAAGATATTTTGTGCATTTGTACTAAATTAAATTTGCGTGGCGGGGTATCATGCATGCCTGCAGTGCTTTTATTTTTGCATAGACAAAATGCCGGTTTTCTCATAATGCGACCAAAATGTTTTCATAGCACTCATCAGAAAACATGTCCATGGAATGTTTACCCCCCCCCCCCATTACCCACTTTTTATAGACAAAAAACTGAAATTTACAGGGGTATACCTGTTTTCCTTAATTTGACCAAAAAAAAAAAAAAAAAAAAAAAAAAAAAAAAATGAAGTTTTCTATTCTTACAAATTAACAGCTGAAAAAAAAAATCTCTGTATATTGTATGGATGTATATCGTAATGAGATCAATAGAACTATTGGAACATGAAACAACAGAAACATTGAAAATGTTCCATCCTTGAAACGTCTGTACATATGGCATAGAGCTATTGTTGAAGCTATGGACAATCTGGGCATCCTGCATGAAAACAAGCTAATCTATGAAAAAACAAAATACTGACAATGACAAAACAATATTTGAAAATCCATCTGTGGAAACTCTAGCCATATTGACATACTGACATGAAAATACTGCTACATGCAAACACAGAAATTTTGGACACATTAATATTCGACCTATTTTTAGATGGGCAATAGGAACACTAAAGAAATTCCATCTATGGAAAATCTACTGAAATTGAACTAATGAGTGTTACATTTATGGAAACATTTAATAAATCCAATAAAGAAAAGGCATTTTAGCCTTCTCGTGGGAAAACCAACAATGTGATTTCCGAACAGGTCTGACAAAAACCGGCCTGTACAGCTACAGAAGCAGGCTAGAAGCTTGAAATTTTGGAGTTAATTAGAGGAGGAATTGTACTTTCCGAGTAGCGGTTACTGCGAAGCTGATCTGCGCCTTTGTTTTCGCCTATGCAGATTGTTGGTTTTCCCATGGGGCGACTCATTTATGGAAAATCTAAACACGACGAAGACATGAAAACAACATAATCTGTGGAAATACTACTGAAACTGAAAAAGCAATTTTTGAGAATCCATTTTCAGAAAATCTAGCCATATTGACATTGACAGTTTTTTTACATTTATGGTAAACTTAAGAAATATTGAAAAAGTAAACGTAGGCAATGATCAGGAAATGGCACAATCAGAAAGAAATTCTCACTCCAAAAACCGAGGTAGGAAAAAACTAAATTAACAATCAGGTACTTATTCTAAGAAAACATAATATAAGCCGAATGGGCAGCCATTTTCCCAATAGGTGGCCACTCAGTTACCCAAAGTTAACTAAACTATGAAAACATACATAAGGTGCTAACAGCACAAAAATCAACACCAAGACATAAAACAATAAGAACGCCTTGGAACGATCAGTAATATAAAATTACTGGGGGCTGAAATCGATTTTACAGGGCCCCAACATCACCCTCATCTTCTGCAGTGGTTCACAACATTTAGTTAGTTGTTTGGTCCTCGTGGCGAATCTCTAACTAGTCAATGAATCATCAAGGACAAACAAATAAATCATGATAACCACCATGATGAAACAATAACGATTGACTCAAAACAACCTTTTTCAAACGCCAAAAAAGAAATAATTCAAAATGTTTCTATTTTTGTAACCATGGCAACCATACCTGTCATAAAGCTATATTTGGCAAGAAAGCCATCCGGCATGGTTAAACTGATCGTTCGTTTCTCATGAAACCAGTCTTGATGTTTGCGAGATGGATAAAGTAAAACAGAGATGGCGTACATACATGAAATATTAAATCGAGGTGATATATGCATTGAAATCTAGATATGACAAAATGCACCATATGCAAGTTTCACCAAGTACGTCTATGAATATACTGATAAACACCATATGTTGTAATTTTCCATAGATGTCTAGTGATCAAAATAAATGAGCCGCCTCGTAGGAAAACAAACAATGTGGTTTCCGAACAGGTCCGACAGAAACCGACCTGTACACGCACAGAAAAGAGCTAGAAGCTTGAAAATTCGGATTTAAGTAGAAAAAGAATTGTACTATCCGAGTAGCGAAAACAAAGGCGCTGATCAGCTTCGCGGTTACCGCGAAGCTGATCTGCGTCTTTGTTTTCGCCTATGCAGATTGTTGGTCTTCCCATGAGGCGGGTCAAATGTATTACATAATCTAGATGAATATTTTGATAAATCAAAACTTCATCTGGATAGTTTCTATCAACCTTAGTATTACATAATCTTGATGAATATTTTGATAAATCAAAATTCCATCTTGATAGCTCCTATCAACCTTAGTTTTCGTACTATAAAACAAAGTTTGCTCTTTAAAATGACCAATGATAAGGCGTAATATCAAAATTGAAGTGAAGTGAACTGAAGAAAAGAAATTGTTTGTTAGTCATGTGATGTAACTGATGCCTTATTTTTTGGGAGAAGAGTAACTGAGTAACTAGTAGCCACTGGCACTAATTTCTTTTGGTATCGAAGCGCGAATCCACGGTAGACTACTCCCGAAGCTTACATTTGAGGAATTTTATAGAAAAAAAGTACAAGTAGGCAAAGATCAGGAAAAGGCGCAATCAGAAAAAGACTCCCACTCCAAAAACCAAGGTGGGAAAAAACCAAACTAACAATCAGGTACTTATACCAGGAAAACATTTCGTAAGCCGAATGAGCAGCTATTTTCCCAATAGGTGGCCACTCAATTACCTTAACTTAACTAAAAATATGCAAACATACATCCGAGCATTCTGCTCTTCTGGAAATAGCAAACACGAAACCTTGAACAACAGTGCTACAGATACCGAAGCCACATTTTGGAATTTACATACATATACTTCTATTGATAGACTAAAACGTTAAAATATCGAGTCAAAGTGTCATACCTTATCTGAGGTATTCCTTAATTAAAGCCAGATGTACGTAATTGACCTCACGGTAGATTTTTTTTTTTGGCACGTGAGTGTATTTTGATGTCCTACATACGAAAATGAAAAGAAATCGATACCGTTCCGAGCTTGTTTTCGAGATATCGGCCTTCAAAATCGTCAAATTTGAGAGCGAAAATACTTTAACGTCAACGTAAAATGTGATTTTAGACCCTCTTTTTGTTAATTTTCTTGATATATTTAAAAAAAATCCACGGTAGGATTTTTTTGAAAAAAAAAAAAAAAAAAAAAAAAAAAAAAAAAAAAAAAAAAAACAACTGATATGTATCAGAGAAATTGCTGAACTACATGTACATATAGATAATGAGAAAGTCCTTAGTTACCGGATTCGTTTTCCTGCGATAGGCGTGCGAAGGGAGGTAGTCATTGCTGAATTCAGTACATTTTACGCGCGACGTCGATTTTGCGCCAAAATTTCTGACATTGTTTAGTATTTAATATTGCTAACTGTCGCGGAAATGTTGCTTTCCTCGGGACAACATGTCCACAATCTATATTTTTAGCAAAAATGATAAATAATATCGAACTTTTTACATTTCTGAAATCCTATGCATAATTGTATGGATATACTTTCGTATTCCGAACGTAAACTGACGCTACAAATGACGTTTCGAGTGAAAACTGACATTACGAATGCGGCGTAAAATGACGTTTCGACTCTTAGATACACACGTTCCTTTGCGTACATTTGTCTTTAACTTTAGAACTTTAAAGTATGATTGTAACTCTGGGCCCTGAGCTACAGCTCGAGTTTGTCATATGGTGCGTCGAAAAGTTAGGAGAGTCCATGAAGTACCACGTAAATAGAAAATCAAGACGGATTGGCGCAAGGTTTCAACCATAGTTCGGTTGCACACACATTAGGTATTTGCACTGTATAAGAAGGTACAAGTAGGCAACGATCAGGAAAAGGCGCAATCAGAAAAAGATTCCAACTCCAAAAACCGAGGTGGGAAAAAACTAAATTACCAATCAGGTACTTATTCCATGAAAACACATCGTAAGCCGAATGAGCAGCTTTTTTCCCATAGGTGGCCACTCAGTTACCTAAAGCTTAAGAAGAAGTTTATTTACCTCCTAATACATGTAGGTCAGGGACGGTCGAGGGCATCCTCCATGGACCTTACAAACATGCACAAGATTTATCTGTACAGTAGCTAGTGAGAGACAATGCTTGTGTCCAGCCTTTCTGATATTCAATACTTCTATCGGCGTCATCTTCTTATTTAGTTTTTACAAATTATACCAGAGTAATAGCTTACTAGCATCAAGCGGATATATTGTCTCTGCTTTAGGAGACATTAAGAATAATTGTATCATTTCATCCGACTGTAATATGAATTTAAGTCTATGGTGGCGCCGAAAGCACAAACAAGTCTTGAAGGACGGATCATATATCCACTGGTAGCATGAAAACAGTTATTAAAGACAATTTCATTACAATGTCGCTTGAGATTCGACCCCTAAATTGAAGCTAGTCGATGCAAATATTTTGTCAGTAAATAACTGACCTGATCATGTGGATTCAGATTACGTCATTGCTACCAGAACCAACTAGAAAACACAGACAAAGATACAGCTTGGATGCACTGTACATAGACTGTGCTGCTGATAAGCGCCTTTTTTCGCTTCATGGGCAGTGCAATCATGTTTCTTATCAAATGCGAAATTTCAAGGGGGAAACAGCCACAATATGAGCCCCGACAGAATAAGTGGCAGAAGCAAATACGTCAGAGTTTAACTTCCTATGATGAACAATCTTTGATCAGGGCCCCAACAGAGCCCGGCATATCCACTCTTGGCGCACCGACCTAGTGAGGTTCATTTATCTGTTGATCGTCAGTTTTCGCTTGGGTAAACGTGTGTTCCCTACAGGTTTGTAAATTTTGTTGCTTTTCCACCTGGGTCTGGTTGTTCAAAACTTCGTTAGCTTAGTGCCATCATTAAGACCTCAACTCTTTAAGTACCGACTACATAAGCAAGAACACTTTTTTAAAAAATAAAATGTGAGAATCCTTTGCATTTCAAAGGATTCTCACATTTTATAAAAAATAACAGTGTATTTGTAATATTTAACGAATCGCTAACTGACGATGTCGTTAATTTTGACCACCTGGGCCCCGGTGTTAAGGGCTGGAATTTGGATCAGGTTTCAACACTTCCTTCGTCATTGTATACATTTAATTTGTTATAATCTATATCGTGTGCATGTAACAAGAGGTACAAGTAGGCAATGATCAGGAAAAGGCGCAAACAGTAAACCAATATGTCTCAGCATCATAATATTACTAAACAACTACCATCTGATCTTATGTATTTATCCAATAAGGTCTTAAAAGGTACAAGTAGGAAATGATCATGAAAAAGGCGCGATCAGAAAGAAACTACCACTCCAAAAAACGAGGTCGGAAAAAACTAATCTGACAATTACATAGATACTTATACTTAGAAAATATATCGTAAGCCGAGTGAGCAGCTATTTCCCAATAGGCGGCCACTCAGTTACCCGAACTTCATTAAACTATGAAAACGTACATGAGGTTCTAACAGCACAAAAATTCGACTCCAAAACATAAAACGAATAGAGCCACAACAGAAGTATCGCCTTGGAACGATAAGTAATATAAAACTACTGGGGGTGGGGGGTTAAATCGATTTTACAGGGTCCTAACCTCACCCTCATCTTCTGCAGTGGTTTAAAATGAGGCAGCTTTTCGTAATATCTTGACAAACATGCCAGGAATGTGCCAAGAGCCAGAATTAACATCGTTTAGTATAGTCAAGTTGTCATTAATCATTCAAACTGTACGTTACATTTGATATATGATTTCCACGATTTGTCAGTTTGGTAAATATTCCAGAATAGTTCATACATTTTGAATGAATGCGGGATGATGACACTGAGAAGCTTCCACACTGGCTTCCTTAAAAATCGTGAACATTCATGTACACATTCAGGAGAACATGTCCGTGAAATGTATACCCCAACATACCCCACTTTAATAAAGTAATACTGGGGTTTACAGGATCATACCTATTTTTTATCCAAATTATAAATGCATTGTGGGTACTCCTTCCACAATCAATGTTTTGAACACAAATATTGAAAATAATATGAAATAGGCACACCTAATGGGCAACCAACCAATCTATCAGGATACCACACGCTTGAATTCAATTTCATGATTTTTGTGTGTACATTAGTTTGTTTGTTTTGTTGCTTAACCAAATGAACAACTTTGGTCAATGGTCATATCTGTGCATCAAATTTCCTTTTGTAAACATAACTAGATACCTTTACTTACAAAAACGTATGGCTCTCATCATTGAACTGTATGCAAAATGGACTTTCAAACTGGTTTACATGACCAGATTACGGATATGCATCATATGCACCAGAGGTTTTCAACAAGGCATCAATAAATGTATTATTAAATAACCAGTCTGCAATTCTATAGTTTTTCTGTTCCAAGACACTTATAGATCTCTTAAAAAGTTGTAAATTGAGCCTATACGCCACCAGGCCTCCCATTTATTTTACTTCCCATTTTAAATTCGTCATCAGTGTTCACAGAAGCCATGTTTCAGTTTTGTTTGCATTCAGGCTGAACAGTACAGTCAACCATTTTTCATTATTACAAGACAGGCCACATTTTTTGGATACTTGATGGTTACAAAAGTGTTGTTCAACAACACATCCTAGTACTTATGTCTTAGAAGCAGGATTTGAACTACAACCTTTCTATCGAGCTAAGCTACATGTACAAGTACATGTATGTCAACATAATGAAAATGATTTTGGGTAAAATATCTGGCACAGAGTCACATGTACAAACTGTATATAAAAACAGCAAGTATATGGGTGTGTAGAATTTATTCTTTTAAAATGTAACATTTATAATTTGAGCCACATGAGAAAAACAGGATTTTTGCAAATGTGAAAACAAAGCCGCAGATCAGCTGAGTAGTAACTGTACATCTGATTAGCGCCCTTGTTTTCGCTATACATATAGTACAATCCCTTTTCTACTTAAACTTTCTAGCTTCTTTCCTTTTCCTGTGACTCAACAGACCGGTTTGTGTAGGACCTGGTCGGAAACCCTGAAGACCAATTTTCTGGTGTCATGGCTCATTTAATAGTTTATTTCATTTCTGAAATATTTTATTTAACAGAACTCCTATATGGAAAATGTTGCCAAGCATTTTTCAGTTCTAATGTCTCACTTTTCTAACTAAGATTCTTGAAGTTAAGTTTTAATATTTAAGTGACACCTTCACAGGTCTGTCAATTTAATAAATAAAGTGCATTTTCTTAAGCTAAAACAGACAACTTTCACATGAAAAAGAAGATGGTATTTGCTAACTTTTACTAAGAATATTTGAAAAACAGTAAAGTAGTTTGATGATTCAACTGTAGTAATTGCGCTTTGACAAGACAGAATCCTGAATGAATGAACTTGCTGGCAAGATGGGGAGTCTCAGAATTAAATCTAAATCAGTCCATAATGTTTATGCTGACTGGGCATAAATTTCTCTGGTTATGTGTTAACAATGTTCCAGTTTCCATGGTCAATGATGCATTTGACACTGGTCAATACTGTATTCCCACTTAAAAGATCAAACCGTAAATAAATCTGAAACAGATTTAAACACCTCTAATAAATTACATGAAACCTTATCAAGGAAAATGCATCAACTTCTATAAGAGTAAAGTGCCTATAAATTCAATCTATATTCATAATAATTAATTCTGTAGAAGATTTCATATTTTAGCAATTAAGATGGATATTCCAAAACTTTATACTTATGATTAAGTTTTAAATCATAGATGTATAAGTACACATTTATTAGATGCATATTTGCTTGACTTAATGTTTTACATTCGCAGACAATTGCTGTGTTATTAGGATGGTCAGATATATACAAATCAATCTGAGGCAGTTATTACCATCCTGTATATCTGTGATTCTTACAGTGCAGACTGATGCAGCATTTCACGACACATGACACGCAGTCCAGTGATTGGAAGCTAAATGATCCATTGGGATTCAACCTACAGCAAAGAGGTCATTGTCTCTCTGTAGGTATATGCCTCACGGTAAGTTGCACTCAAATCAATCTGGCTTCCAAACACTACACTCCATTTTGTCATGATGGAATGTTGCATCAATCTGTGCTTAAGAAATTTGGTTGCATCACGGATATACAGGGCTTTACCAGTATATTTTACTGAGATCTGTTCTTGAATCAGGGGAAGCAGAATATGAGGAAAGAAGTATAAATATCTTCATGACCAAATCTTCATGAATAACCATACTGTACTTCAACCAAGCATTCTTAAAACCTACCTTTTTAGCTATTCACCTAGTTCAAAAATGTATCTGATATTGTTTTCCCATTGCATTCCTCGATCCCTAAAAAGTTCAACACAAATTTTGAAAATCAGTTGACAAAATCATAACATTATAGTACTGAATAGCAGTGTTAACCTTGCATTTTACATGCACTGGTGGGAGGTACTTCAAAAATTTAACAAGAACGCCGCGGAGGTCAATATCGCACCTGCACTGGGCAAAATAACTAAAAACCTGAAATATAGGTCGAGGGGACCAGGTCAAGGTATGTTCTGAAAGGGTATGTCAAGGACATTTACTATGCAAGATTTCACACTCACAGCTATCACAGGTGCAGAGAAAACCACAGTTTGACATAAAAATTAACAAGTCAATGGACCATGAAATATAGGTCAAGGTCAGCGGGTCAAGGTGCATGCTTGACGGGTATGTCAAGGACAATTACTATGTAAGGTTTCACACTCGCAGCTATCACAGGTGCAGAGAAAACCAAAGTTTGACATAAAAATTAACAAGTCAATGGACCATGAAATATAGGTCAAGGTCAGCGGGTCAAGGTGCATGCTTGAAGGGTATGTCAAGGACAATTACTATGCAAGGTTTCACACTTGCAGCTATCACTGATGCAGAGAAAATCCAACTTCGACACAAAAATGAACAAAGTCAGTTGACCTTGAAATATAGGTCAAGGGCACTGGGTCAAGGGGCGTGCTTGAAGGGTATGTCAAGGACAATTACTATGCAAGGTTTCACACTCGCAGGTATCACTGATGCAGAGAAAACCAAACTTCGACGTAAAAATTAACAAAGTCAATGGACCGTAAAATAAAGGTCAAGGGCACCGGGTCAAGGTGCATGCTTGAAGGGTATGTCAAAGGGTATGTCAAGGACAATTACTTTGCAAGGTTTCACACTCGCAGGTATCACTGATGCAGAGAAAACCAAACTTCGACATAAAAATGAACAAAGTCAATGGACCGTAAAATATAGGTCAAGGGCACCGGGTCAAGGAGCGTGCTTGAAGGGTATGTCAAGGACAATTACTTTGCAAGGTTTCACGTTCCTAGCTCTCACTAATGTAGAGAAAACCAAACTTCAACGTAAATGTTGACGGACCGACGAACGAACGGACAGATGGACGTACGGACAGACGGAAATTTGGACTCCTATATCGCACCCTGCTATAAGCAGGTACGTTAAAAATCAATTATTTCAGCACAGGACTTCTGTTGTGAGAAACATTCCATCTAATTTTCAGGATGGAGCCTAATTCAAGAATATTTTTGGAAATAAAATTAATTTGTGAACACAGTTTGAAAACTTTTGCATGTCAAAACATTTGGAAAGCAAATTTTATGCATGTCAATCACTAAATTTTATTCTACTCTGAAAAAATGTTATGGTGGTTTCCAGAGGAGGGTTTAGGGAAAGAGTAAATCTTGGGTCATATAACTAGAGGAGCACTTACCTATGAAATTATGACTTGTACAATAACAGAAATTAATGCCCCTCCTGGTCCAAAGGTCACAGTCCAGGACAGCACCATGAATATCTACAGTTGCTGAAAATAATAATATCAACTTTATATTATGATCTACATATTGAATTTCTACATCAAGTTTGCTTATCCTAGTTACTTTACTTCAGTTTTGTGTTCATAAGGACAAGCAACAGGTGAAAGAATGTTTGTGTTCATTGTAGTTTGGCATTTTATAAACCTGTTTTTCAAAATTTCCTGATTTTGGCTTAAATTGAAAAATTCCCTGACTGATGTCAAAAATCCCTGACAATTCCTTGGCTTTGAAAAAAGTGATTTCTCTCTGACTTTTTCCCTGACCATGGACACCCTGAATAAGTATTTGCAAGAAAGACAGAAACTTTATTTGTCTTACCCAAGGCTAATTTAGAACACCTCAGTGACCATGGATTCATGACCACACTGCTGGTTTTTTACCTGAAAATAAAACAGTACATGTATACAGTTCAAAGAAACAGTAAAACTTATTCAAATGAAAGTGTTTTTTGTTTTTTCTTTCTAATTCAGTTTAACGTCCCTTTCAAGATTATTTCAGCTCATATGAGACGGGCCAATCAATAGGTGGGGCGAAAACGGGAGAACCGCGAGAAAAACCACCTGGCACACCCGCAAGCAGAACTTGGCTTGTCTCACATGTGGCCAGAGCGGGACTCAAACCCACACCAGACACAGCGGTGAAATGATCAAGTGATTAAGAAACACGGAGCCACCTCAAATGAAATTGACCATAGTGTCAGACAATAGAGTATTGGCAGAACAATTTCATATGAAAAGCGGTTCATATTCATCTTGTCAACTTTTTTTTCCATTTATACTGCTCATAATCATTCCTTTGTCTCACCACTGTGTCCAGTGTATGTGGGTTCAAGCCCCCTTTGCCTTGGGTAGTGTGCTTATGGGTGTACAAAGTATTTTGTCTTAGAGTACTTCAGTTTTCGCCCCGCCTACTGATATGCCCATCTCATATGAGCTGAAAGAATTTTGTAAGGGCGTAAAAAGTAGGTTTAGAAAAAGAGAACAAGTTTCACTATCCATGATGTTCTTGAACATTTATTAATTAAGTCCAGACAGGCAAGCTCTTTGACCAAGTGGTAGGGGTCTCCAATTTCCTGGGATCAATACTATTGTAAAAGTTCTGGGATGCTATGCAATATTTGGATTATTTGCAAGATACTCTTACAATATTCATGAGACATAAATTTGTGAAAGTGCCTCAATCTCACTTCATTCACAATAAGTTTGCTAAATTCGTTTTGTCACAAGATAGACAAAAATAATTACCCAATTATTTTCAAAACTTGAAACAGTTTTACATCAATTGCCTTGGTAAAGAGATGTTTGCAAAAGTGTCATAAAAGCCAGGCATACTTTTGATTTACTAATATTTGCATTTGATTGTGTAACCAGAACTTTGAAATATTGGGGGTGGCCCTAGTGGCCGAGTGGTTAAGAGCGCTGATATTTTATTACCGCACTTAACCATTCAAGCATCTGTGTGGGTTTGAAGAAAAAAGAAAAAAAAAAAAAGAAAAGAAAATTGTCAGCTTTAAAAATTGAAAATTTCATCAGCAAAGCTTTGATATTTTTCTTATTTTTGCTAGATTGTGGGTACACATTAGAACGCCTCACCGAAGCGGTTCTAACGAGTACCCACAATCTATGTTTGGGAGCAAAACTAAGAAAAATAGGTATGCCCCTGCATTCCCCAGTTTTTCTACACAAAAGTGGGGTATGAGGGGATATACTTTTCATGGACATGTTTTCCTGATGATTAATGATTGAACAGTAATTTATTATATAATAGGCAGATTTAAAACCAAGACTTTTAACTGTCGTTGTTTAAAAATCACTCCGAATCTATCAGAAATGATACAGGGTCGGTGGTGCGGCTTGTTGGCGAACTGTCTTATCTCGATTGTTTACAGTATGAGGGGATATACTTTTCATGGACATGTTTTCCTGATGATTAATGATTGAACAGTAATTTATTATATAATAGGCAGATTTAAAACCAAGACTTTTAACTGTCGTTGTTTAAAAATCACTCCGAATCTATCAGAAATGATACAGGGTCGGTGGTGCGGCTTGTTGGCGAACTGTCTTATCTCGATTGTTTACAGTATTGCTGCGTATTGAATTTGGACTGGTTTAGCCCTATCTCACTGGAATGCGACAACTGGAGACTATTTCGCGACAAAGATTGACAATATAAACACAACTTTCACCGTTTCACGTTGCAGTCTCATTGAACAGACATTTACGCGACAAATTCATAAATTTCGGTCTAATTTTGAAAATAAATCTTGCGACTGTCATGCAATAGTCACACAACTTTCCCGGGAATGTAGCTTATTTTCATTTTAAGGTTCCTTATTACTATAATAATAGTGTTTTCTGCTCATAAATATTTCATAGATTTTTTAAAAAAAATGTGGCATGTTACATACCAAAATAATCCCTAAACCTTAAACTTTCTTATGAATGATAATGTTTTCCAAAGGGAAGCCATTGTAATAGAAGTTTTTAGTGAAATTACCTATTTTTCTAATAAATTTCCATAAATAATCCTTTAAAATAAATTTTTGATTTTAATTGATAGAAACCTTTGTGAAGGTCTAAATAATGTTCTCCAACTAATTTGCAAGCTGAAAAATTAGCTTAGAAACGATTTGCATTCATGAATAGCAGGTGCATCATCTTTATCAGATTTATTACTTTAAATAATATTGTCCGTCACTTATGCAAATACCTGTACCTTAAATATACCATGCCAAATAAATTAAGCAACTTTTACTTTGAACAGTGTCTTCATACGTTTTAGACATTAGGGAAGTTCTTCTGACAATATCTTTTATGTATCTAATAAGGGTAAAAACAATTGTTGTGTGGTGTTGAAGTAACGTTGGATTTAAAGTCCTCTGAGAAATGTCTCAAATAAAACATAGATAAAATTATTTAGTACAGTATATTTATATGCATTATAGTATGTACACGCTGTGTATACCTGTTAGTTTAAACATATTTATTCAGTACTCAATACAACATACAAACATAATGACAAATACAAATCATAGGATGAGAACGAAAGCACAAGTACTTATAGAGTTCTTCTCCTAACATGGTAAAGCTGTATAGTTGATGGTGGAAATTAATATGGAAATTTCTAACGAAAATATGACATTGTAAATGTAAATGTTCTGAGGTGTAAAAATAACAAATAAGAAAAAGATCACTTATGATGAGCAAAGGTAAGGTTAAGTTATTAGTAATTTTAGAATGGATAGAAGGAAAAACAAAGAAGAAGAAAAAAACAAGAGTAAGTAAGGAAACAAGACAGAATAGACTTAATGGAAGGATGCAATAATTCTAGAATGTTTACGATATTCCAAGGTGTAGACGGGAGCTGGGACGCAGGCAAGGACGGGAACGCGCAATCGAACAGATGCAGCTACAAGGTCGTGCAGGACCGTTTCTACGTCAACGAGCATTGAGTGTTGCAAATGTATTTGTGTGTTTTACTTAAAAGCGTTGAGTGTTGCTGATGTATTTGTGCACTGCCTGTTAAAATAGGACAGGTAGTCTGTTCATTCAGGTAGAACATATATATACAGTATATTTCCATAGCCTTTTTACATAACAAATAAGCCCATTAATTTGACCTTGATTAGTCTAAAAAAAACGGGCTTTTTGTCTGCAGATATTTCGGTAAGAATTGTTTCAAACAGAACAAAAATGATAGCAGTTGATAGATTTTTCTACTTACTAACTACCGTGCCAACACTCATCCCACAATATTTCTTATTTAAGCGTAAAACAATGCAAGAAAAATAAAAGCAGTTTTCAAACTAACAGTGCATTTCACTACCAACATGCACGAAAATGCAAATACAAATTCTGGTTATATTACTAGGATAACGTTTGTCATTCATAGCCCTTTCAGGAGATGTAAGATCATGAATGATCTGTATCCCAGGACTAAGAACAACATGTTCAAAGTTTAGGGGGGGTTAGGGACTTTGTAAATATATCAATCCACGTTAATTCGTACAACAGTTGCACAACATTCGTGCGAGTGCTGCACGACATTCGTATGAATGTCGCTTAGTTTTATTTTCTCGCCAGATAGTTGTGACTTGTGAGGTTTTTCGCATGTTTTCATAAGACTGTCGCACAAGCATCGTGAGACACTCGCAGGACATTGTTACGAGTGTCGCGAAAATTTCGCATTGTAAATTTGCCTAAATTTTGCGGCGACAGGTTCGCGACACTTGCACGACTGTTGCACGACATTCTTGCGAAATATTTTGGAACAACTTTAAAAAATTCGCATAAAATTTTAAAACATGTTTAAAACCTTCGGGACCAGTTGGCGACAATCTCACGACACATGAATATTCTCACGACACTCATGCAACACTCACACAAATGTAGTGCGAAAGTCCGCGACAAAATTCGCATGCCAGTGAGATACTAGCTTTTCTCGTATCGGATCTTTTTTCGCTGTCGGCGATGGACAATCTACAGATGTAAAACAAAACCGGCTCAAATTTTACTGCATTCAACCTAATTAGGACCTTTCCAATTAATGTTTGTAAGCAAGATTATGCACTAGTCATTTGCAACCACGGCCCCTATGGGGCCGGGGATAGCGGGGGCATAGCGGGGCTAAAGTACCAGGATTTTACCTTCGAGGTGTCCCGGCAGTGCCGTGGTAAGGCCGGGCTTTTGATTCCCGCCAAAACAGCGGGGGAAATAGCGGGGCATTTTGACCGGGGTTTACCGGTCTACAGTACCGTGTTTTATCCGAATTTTGGCCGTGTTTTGAAGTATCGCGAGATTCGAGACTTTGAGATAAAATTTCCTTTTAAAAGGAAGGCTTCGACAGTTTTGGAGGTAAATTTCTGTTGCTATCTATCTTTATATTCTGAGTCGATCAATTTCTGTTCATCATCTCAAGTGAAGGATGGGTGGCTAAATTTTCAATGTAGCCAAGTGGAGAGAACATTCCAGCACAACTGATTGATGGGGATATGTTACGCTGTTATTTCTATTTTTATTTTTCTTCTGGTCTGTCTTCATTTGGTACCTGGCATGGGTATTTAAGTTTGTTTCAAATTGTATTTAATCATACATTATAACATGGGCAGAAAAGCACAGCCATAAGTAAAATAAAATCTTTTTTATTCTATAAAGAGTAACAATACAGTATAACTGACTAGAAATGTTTGAACAGTTTTTTGTTTCACTCTTAAAACTTAACTTGATTTGACCAGTTTAATAGACTGAGTAACATATTTATTGAGGAAGAAGAAAGACTTTGGCCAAAGTGACAGTTTTTTTTTTTGTTTTGTTTTGTTTGTAAATGATTTCTTTGTTTTATGCTGTAATATGTAAAATGCCAAATACATTAAATCTCATCCTATATGGGCAACTGTAAGAAATAGCATAACTGATAATAAGAGCACAACTCAAATGCAAAATTCTCACTGGCACACACCTTACAAGGCAATAGAGCTGCATTCAATCAATGCACAAAAACTCGGCAACATTTTATATCAGAATGCTCAGCCTATAAAAAAGGAAAAGGAAAGGAAAGGAAAGTTTATGTTGAGAAACTGAAAGATAAGCTAGTTCTTCCTGTAAACGTATGTTCAGACTTTCAGAACCCAGAATTCCTTACTCATCTCACCCTGGATTGTTCTGTGTACGTGGACAGGTTCGAGGACATAGAGTTTCTGGAACTTTGTTCGAGAGAGTTCATCGACCAGATTCATAGGAGAATATCAAGACTGAACGAGATTTTGCAGTGTTAAAGAGCGTGTACATAAATTGTTTTACAAACTGTATATATTAGTATTAACTTCACCAGCACATTATATAAAACTATTGACTATACACCGTATGGTGGTGCCTCGCTAAGACAATGGGGGAACATTAAGCAGAAACAGAAACAAAGGAGCGAAATGACATCATTTCGGCTGAATCTGATTGGTTGTCGTTTATTTTTGTATACCGTATGTTATCTAAAATTTAGTGCATAAACGTTCACCAGCTACTTTTTTTTTATCCACGATAGTCAAGATTTATACGACCGAAAGACTGCTACTGTAGTTTGTGTACAGAAGATATGGACTGAAAAATCGCTAAGTACTAACGCCTATAAATCTATTGTTTTCATTCGCTTTGAATTTTATAAATAAATACATTTTGGGCCAAAAGATTGGGGGTCGAGTCTGTAGGGGGTTAAGTTGGGCCGAAATTTTTCAGGGGGCCCAGTTTGTGGGGGGTCAAGTTGGGCCGAAATTTTGGGAAAATCCCCGCAGTGCCTGGGCTTTTTGCAGGGATTTTACCATAAAGAAGTCCCCGCAGTGCAGGGCTTATACCTGGGCTTTGCAAATGGAAAAGTCAATATCCCCGCTATTTCCCGGGGTTGCAAATGACTGGTGCATTACAAGATTACAAGAAACAAGTTTCTTGTTATAAATTATTTAAAGTCGACTTTCAAATTTACAACAGGATAACATTAGCCATTGGCTATTTTGTCGACAAACACAAATTAAAACTGTACATGTAAGCATAAGATTTACTTCATGTATCCTTTGAGAACCACTAGATGATCGATCACTGGTCCTTGATCGATCACTTGTCGTCTTACGCTACCCCACCCACTGGTGGCGGTGGTTCGGATTGTTTTTAATCTGTTAAATTTACACCTTCTGTATGTTAAAGACTATAAATATTTTGTTGACGATGTTTAACATGTGCAATGTCCACCTACTCGCAGTAAACAAGGTGCAGATCCAAATAATCATAGAGGAAACCGAATCAGGTAGTGAAATTTCGAGTCCTTCTTCGCTTGACAAAGTTATCTTTGAGACAACTAAACACCGAAGTGCTAATCAGCGGTACCAAGTAATGTCATACCGGTTCAGGCTGTTAAACAGGGCTTAACATTGGCTAAGTCAGCATGAATGAATTAGTTTCAATGAACCATTTCCATGCATTTCAGAAGCATATCTCATTTCAACTGCCTCCCGCCATCCAACTAGCAAAGAACGATTTCTGTTGCTATGCAACAATTACGGAGAGAATGAACCACAGCTTGTAAGAGGAAAAATAATGATAAAACGAAAGTAAAGAAAAACAGGTTTTGCATTTCAAACGCAGTTTCGAGCGCTTGTATGTTCTTGTGTAATTTTATTTTCAACTATCACAAGTCTAGCATATTTTTATTTGTAAGATTAAATGGTTTCGCTTGGCGGAATTCGACTGCGGTAAAAATTTCCGGAAGTTGAATGACTCACAAAAATCGACGTCTTCATACTGCAAAACAGAATAGAACAGAACAGAACTTCTAATCGTAAAGCAACCAACACCTCGTTGTTGTCGCTGCGCGACAACAACTCGGTTGGTTGGTTGCTATTAGTATTAACTTCACCAGCACATTATATAAAACTATTGACTATACACCGTATGGTGGTGCCTCGCTAAGACAATGGGGGAACATTAAGCAGAAACAGAAACAAAGGAGCGAAATGACATCATTTCGGCTGAATCTGATTGGTTGTCGTTTATTTTTGTATACCGTATGTTATCTAAAATTTAGTGCATAAACGTTCACCAGCTACTTTTTTTTTATCCACGATAGTCAAGATTTATACGACCGAAAGACTGCTACTGTAGTTTGTGTACAGAAGATATGGACTGAAAAATCGCTAAGTACTAACGCCTATAAATCTATTGTTTTCATTCGTTTTGAATTTTATAAATAAATACATTTTGGGCCAAAAGATTGGGGGTCGAGTCTGTAGGGGGTTAAGTTGGGCCGAAATTTTTCAGGGGGCCCAGTTTGTGGGGGGTCAAGTTGGGCCGAAATTTTGGGAAAATCCCCGCAGTGCCTGGGCTTTTTGCAGGGATTTTACCATAAAGAAGTCCCCGCAGTGCAGGGCTTATACCTGGGCTTTGCAAATGGAAAAGTCAATATCCCCGCTATTTCCCGGGGTTGCAAATGACTGGTGCATTACAAGATTACAAGAAACAAGTTTCTTGTTATAAATTATTTAAAGTCGACTTTCAAATTTACAACAGGATAACATTAGCCATTGGCTATTTTGTCGACAAACACAAATTAAAACTGTACATGTAAGCATAAGATTTACTTCATGTATCCTTTGAGAACCACTAGATGATCGATCACTGGTCCTTGATCGATCACTTGTCGTCTTACGCTACCCCACCCACTGGTGGCGGTGGTTCGGATTGTTTTTAATCTGTTAAATTTACACCTTCTGTATGTTAAAGACTATAAATATTTTGTTGACGATGTTTAACATGTGCAATGTCCACCTACTCGCAGTAAACAAGGTGCAGATCCAAATAATCATAGAGGAAACCGAATCAGGTAGTGAAATTTCGAGTCCTTCTTCGCTTGACAAAGTTATCTTTGAGACAACTAAACACCGAAGTGCTAATCAGCGGTACCAAGTAATGTCATACCGGTTCAGGCTGTTAAACAGGGCTTAACATTGGCTAAGTCAGCATGAATGAATTAGTTTCAATGAACCATTTCCATGCATTTCAGAAGCATATCTCATTTCAACTGCCTCCCGCCATCCAACTAGCAAAGAACGATTTCTGTTGCTATGCAACAATTACGGAGAGAATGAACCACAGCTTGTAAGAGGAAAAATAATGATAAAACGAAAGTAAAGAAAAACAGGTTTTGCATTTCAAACGCAGTTTCGAGCGCTTGTATGTTCTTGTGTAATTTTATTTTCAACTATCACAAGTCTAGCATATTTTTATTTGTAAGATTAAATGGTTTCGCTTGGCGGAATTCGACTGCGGTAAAAATTTCCGGAAGTTGAATGACTCACAAAAATCGACGTCTTCATACTGCAAAACAGAATAGAACAGAACAGAACTTCTAATCGTAAAGCAACCAACACCTCGTTGTTGTCGCTGCGCGACAACAACTCGGTTGGTTGGTTGCTATTAAAACTTTTCAAAATGAAGTTTTCAATTTTACATCTAAAAATCTATGTATATTACGTGGGAATATTTTCGTAATGTGGTGAAATGATGGCATTGTCATTGAAGTCTAAATCATCGCTTTTATACTACACAAAATTAATGTAATGCTTGGTGATTAATCAGCGCTTTTTCTAAGGCTTCGCAAAATTATCGAGTATGTAATTTATATTAAACAAATAAATACATACTTGTACAAATGTTGAATACCCTGGTTTATGTTTTATTTAATTGAATCAAATACGTGGTGAACCAGTATTCAATGATAGATAACACTCTCTGTAAGTAACACAACGCATCATAATTCTTGTAGTAGAACAGAACAAAGTTTTGCTTTAGATCACAGCAGACTAACTACAAAGGGCACTGTAAAGCCCATCCAACCACTAACGAAACTCTGCCGTTCCGATGTGATCCTGTTGAGATTTATCTTCGTATTGCATGTTTACTTAGTCTGTCTGTCTGTTTCGTCGTTTGTGCTCGTCTTGTTTGCTCTGGCTGATGCTAGCTGGATGGCTACCTTGCTTGAAAAGAGCAGGCCCCGAGGTTATAAAACCTTTTTCTTGCTCAACTCAGCTGAGACTAAAATTTATCCTGCTCATAAATGTTAAAATGCCAGCATTTTAACATTTATGAGCAGGATAAATCACCAGTTTTTGAGTTTTGAACCTGAATTTTCCACAACTTTTGACTATTTCAGCATTTATCAGCAGTGTAAATTTCGTGCTCAGCTGATCTGAGCTTGAACAAAGTTTTATAACCTCAGGGCCTGGTCATTTTGAACTTTATGTGTGTTGGGAAACACTACGCTATAGCTTGTTATGTTATTTCACTTCCGCTTGGTGTCTTACAGATGGTATTTTTTATGGTTTATTGTATCCCTTCATGAACCTTCTGTTCTTACTACGCCCAGATATTTCATACTTGCAACATTATTCACCATTTCTATCTTTTTCATAATATACTAATAGTTCTATGTAGATATGTCTAAATTTCCATTGCGGTATCTTCTTTGGTTTTTCATACATCTAACTCACGCAACATTCTCTAGTTCTATCATAGCAAGTTTGTCTAGAGCGTCAATTGATGAAACTTCGTTAATGATTCTATTGTTCATTCATAGTCTTGAATATCATTACTTTGTACAACAACAACAACAACAACAACATTCGATCGCTGTTTATTATCGAGGTTAAAGTACTGGTCGCCATTAGGAAACTTGTCACTGTCAAGTGTCTTCAGCCGAAGATCCAAGTCATGTTGGTTATCTGACATCACTCGAATATCAGCCTCATCGCCAGCACTGAGGTGCTGTACCACCAGATAATATTTCCATTCAGATATGAAATATATCGTTTTAATATTGGATTTTATCGCTATGAAACCCTCGCGAATTTGGCAGTCATCATATTGAGCCCAGATATCGAAGTCCCCAGTAAAGTATGGAAAAGGATCATGAAGCCATACAGAGTCTACACCGCAAAACAAAACGTTCTTTCCAAACCTGAGTTGTTCTGCGATATACGAGTGGCGCTCCTTAAGTAATCGGTTGAAAGCCGGGCTTCTTTCAAAAACTAGCGGATCCGAATCGTTGTTTCCATTTCGTATCACTGTAATCAGTGTGTTGTCGTTGAACAGTTCTGAAAGCATGGTGAAAGAAGCATCATCCTCAGCAATTACGATAACTGGGACTGGAAGATGTAGCTGTTTAAAATTCCAAACCCAGTTTTGAAAGACCGATAATTCCTTGTCATCTACCGTTAGTAGTACTACCCAGCTCTCTAAGTCATCATAATCTGCACGTTCCGTGTCGTCTTTCTCATCAGTGACTTCAATGTCCAGCTTAGAATCTTCCGTTATGTTAATGAAATCAAATTGGCGTACTTGTTCTGTCTCCATTGGTTTGTTCTGGGTCCAAACTGTGTACGTAGCAAAAGCCGTTCCAAGAAGAATTAAGCCGCCTATAACACATATCACTTTCAAGGCAATTCCAATTAATGATTTTAAATTTTGGGACATTTTCATCTCAATTCAAGAACAAAATATATTTAAGTTGCAATCAGAATGAGTTAAGTTAGTAATCATGTCTTAGCTTATAACATTACTGAGTAGAAAATGATATTATATAGATATAACTTTGTTATTTTGAAGATAGAAGGAATGATAGTAAGTATACTAAGCTTCACTAATAACGCCCCGATACTAGTTTTCCAATAAAATAATTACATGTATATCTAAAAGTAAACGACAATCGGACACATTATCCAATCGACGAAACCGAATGGTATGCATCAGTTTTTGAGGCTTTGATAAGCGAAATCGCGGTCTGGACATATTTTGATATTGTTTCTATTTCTGATTTTAAATTATTTGCTTTTAAGGTTATTTTCGATTGCTAATTGCAGCATTCGAGTGAGGACATAAGTGATTACAGATGTTGTCTGTGATGATAGTTTTGTCTCAAACTTTGGGAAATAGCTGCTCACTCGGCTTACGATATGTTTTCATAGTATTAAGTACCTAATTTGTCAATTTAGTTTTCCCACCTCGGGTTTTTTGAGTGGGAATTTCTTTCTGATTGCGCCCTTTCCTGATCATTGCCTACTTGTACCTTTTGATAAGCCCATTTCTGACGAATGGATTTGCAAGAGTTCACTTTCATTGTTAAGGGCACTAGAAGTGGTTGTGATATTGTATATCATCTTTCGATGCAATTTCACCAAGCAAAAGCACTACTACTACTACTACTACTACTACTACTACTACTACTACTAGATATCTAGTAGTAGTAGTAGTAGTAGTAGTAGTAGTAGTAGAAGTAGTAGTAGTAGTGGTAGTAGTAGTAGTAGTAATAGTAGTAGCATAGAAGTAGTAGTAATAGTAGTAGAATAAGAAGTTAATGTACATTTTTTTTTCTTAATGCTCTTTCGATAAACATCTGTCGTTTCTTAACATTTGATAATATTATTACAACATCTGTGTCGCCTGGATCGTGAGTTCAAACGCCTTTTAACCTTTTGTGTATCCACCCCATGGTTCTGTTATCATGTACTGGTAGGTGAAAATTATTAAGTTTATCACCCACTCTTAGAAATGATACTGACTGCCCGCTGTTTCATTTCTAGGTTTGCCCGTGTCGACGACCTTCATGTATAAGGTTACATACTCCTAAGGGTAGTTTCACCTATCTTGCATACCAGGACAATTTCTCATTTGCACAAACGTGTGCATTGGTACCACATGAATTTGAAAAACTACATGTAAATGCAATACTCTTAAAATGCAGTAATGGTAACAGAGTGCTTTAATATTGTCACATATGTTGTGATAAATATCTTCCTACTTCCCATTACGAAAACTTCCCCATGCAACATACAGAGACATTTTTCAGAAGAAAAAAAATGAAAATTTCAATTTGATATTTTTTCCCAAATTATTGATTGTGGGTACACGTTATAACCGCCTCGCCGAGTACCCACAAACTATATATATGTTTTGGTTCAAAATAAGAAAAATAGGTATACCCATGCAAACCTCAATTTTACTATATAAAAGTGGGGTTTAGGGGGTATTCTTTTCATGGACATGTTTTCCTGATGCTACTCCTAACTCATTTGTCACTGGACAGAGTTAGACAATACGATCTTTATTTCGATCTTACTATCATATACATCTAATCTGATCTTTGTACGTAACGGCAAAAAACAGCGAAGTCGTTTTGATTGCGACTTGATTAAGTATTTGATTGAATGTCCAGCTCTAGCTGTGGATCATGTCCATCGCAGTGGTTATGTCCATCTTCCACTTATCCCAGGACCAATTCAATGAAATGCTCATTTTTTTTAGCTCACCTGAGCCGAAGGCTCACAGGTGAGCTTATAGTATACCCATGCTCCGGCGTCCGTCGTCCGTCCGTCCGTCGTCGTCCACCATTTTAAAAGATCTTCTTCTCTGAAACCGATTGGCCAATCAAAGACAAATTTTATTGAAGCATCTATAGGAAAGGGGAACCAATGTGTATATAAGAAATTCAGGTCACATGACCAAGATGGCCGCCATGCCCATATATGGTAAAAATACTTCAAAATCTTCTTCTCCTGAACCGGTGGACCGATTTCAACGAATTTTGGCATGAAGCATTGATGGCTCAAGCACCACAATGTATATATAAATCATGACCCTGTGATGACCTTGACCTATTTTACGACAAGGTCAACATAGGTCTCCAATGCATTTGAATGGGGAAAACTTTTAAAATGTCATTTAAAGTGAAAGTCTTGCAGGAAATGGGCAGTAGGACTGAATATTAATGATTCTGAAAAAATGGACCCCCAGGGGCTCATGTGCCCCCGCCCCGGGGCAATATACATGTATATCTCCATAATATCCAAACGTCTTCTCCTCTGAAACTGGGCATGAAGTATTGATGGCTCAAGTACTACAATGTGTATATAAATTATGACCCTGTGATGACCTTGGCCTATTTTATGGCAAGGTCAACATAGGTCGCCAGTGCATCTGAATGGAGAAAATTTTTAAAAAAGTCATTTAAAAAGAAAGTCTTGCAGGAAATGGGCAGTAGGACTGAATATTAATGATTCTGAAAAAAAAAAAAATGGACCCAAGGGGCTCATCTGCCCCCAGCCCGAGACATTATATATGTATATTATCATAATATTCAAAAAACCGCTCGGCCAATCAAAGCCAAATTTTATGTGAACCATCTATAGAATGGAGGTATCACTGTATATATAAAAAATCTGGGTCACATGACCAAGATGACCGCCATGCCCATATACGATAAAGCCTTCAAATATCTTCTTCTCCAAATACGGTAGACCGATTTCAAAGAAACTTGGCATGAAGCATCGATGGTTAAAGTACTACAATGTATATATAAATTATGACCCTGTGGTGACTTTGACCTATTTTACGACTAAGTCAACATAGGTCACCTATGCATTTGAATGGGGAAAACTTAAAAAGTCATTTGAGGTGAAAATCTTGCAGGAAATACTAGTAGGTAGTAGGACTGAATATTAATGATTCCGAAAAAAGTTAGATCCAAGGGCTTATATGGCCCCACTCCGGGGCATATACAATATACATGTACATGTATATTACCATAATATTCAAACATCTTCTACTCTGAAATCGCTTGGCCAATTAAAGCCAAATTTTATGTGAAGCATCCATAGGATGGGGGAACCAATGTGTATATTAATAATTCAGGTCACATGACCAAGATGGCCACCATGCCCAAAAATGGTAAAAACCTTCAAAAATCTTCTTCTCTGAAACCAAAAGACGGATTTCAACGAAACTTGGCGTGAAGCATCGATGGCTAAAGTTCTCCAACGTATATATAAATCATGACCTGTGATGACCTTGACCAAATTTATGGCAATGTCAACATGGGTTGCCTATGCATTTGAATGGGGAAAACTGTTAAAATGTCATTTGAAGGAGAAAGCCAGCAGGACATTGGCAAATGGACAGAATATTGATTATTCTGAAAAAAAAAAAAAAAAAAAAAAAAAAAAAAAAAAAAAAAAAAAAAAAAAAATGCCCAAGGGCTTCATCTGCCCCTGCACTGGGGTTAAATACATTAATATTCAAACATGTTTATTGGTATATGCAGCAGATCTCAGGTGATCGTTTACAGGACCATTGGTCCTCTGTTTTATTTTTTGCAAACGTCAACGGGTTTAACATGGGGTTTAAGAGGATGTCCTCATCTGAAGTTTGGGAGGCGCAAAATATAAGTAGTTTTTTTTTTGTAACATTGGTAATTGATTGAATGTCTATAATAGCTCCAGCAGCAGTCCCTTCTTCACTTTCACCGTGGTCCACAAGTTACATGTTCAGTCCTCAAGGTGACTCGTTAACGTACATGAAGTAAAGGAATCACCACGGTTAAACAAATAAATTAGTTTACTCCATGATGAACAAAAAACAATGGTAATATGCTACATGGTACATGTACCTTGAGATCCCCGGAAGGCCAAAACCAACCAGATGAACTCCATTGAGCCAAGCAAAATACAAGAAAGTACTCCACTGAGCCAAGCAAATTACAAGGCTTCGGTCTAAACCAGCTAAAATGAAAATATCCAAATTGTTGCACAATCATAGGTGTTACATCGTGTCTGACGTCCAACCCTCCAGCTACAAATTATTAGGGAAGGGTGCATAATAATCAACTATGCTTGGGTTTAAACAAGCATGCAGACTGTCATATAATTTAGTTTTTAGACTATACGTTTACAACTTTCAAAATTGACCAGAAAACATTTATATGCAGCTTTGCTCAGCCCAAATCGACTCCTCGTCAGTTTTTGAAAACATACTAAGTTTTAAAATATTTGATTGCTGGACCTTGGACCTTCTATTATAACATGTCAAAGTGTAGAATTGTTTTCAAAGTAAAAAGACTTGATAGTTCCCATTATGTAACTAAATATAATATTTCCATTTTCCAGCCCATATCACCATGGAAGGTAGTTCCCCAAATGAATTGTGGAATATATTGATAGTTTCATGGTTGTCCAAACAAGTAAGATAAAAAAACGCCGCGTTTTGCATCGTCTCATCTGGGGCTATACTGTTTGCTTGTGTCCCATAAAATCAAAAAGGTTAACGATACATAACGTCAACACACAGCATTGTATGCATTGCATAGCACTGAGAATCGACCAAATCTGTGATGATCAGCATATGTCCCTGCACTGCACAGACTGGTCAATGTTGTTTTGTTTACGTCATGAAAAGTTTTATGCGTGCACAGCTACATGTATATGAGCCGCGACGCGAGAAAACCGGTCTTCGGGGTTTCCGACAAGGTCTGACACAAACTGACCTTTACAGTCACAGAAGCAGGCTAGAAGCTTGAAATTTCGGATATATGAAGAAGAGGAAATATACTATCCGTGTAGCGAAAACAAAGGCGCTGATCAGCTTCGCGGTTACCGCGAAGCTGATCTGCGCCTTTGTTTTCGCATAGGCAAAAATCCGGTTTTCTCACGATGCGGCTCAGTCATTGTTACTATGCGTGCACAGCTGACATGTATATCATCCGATCGATCTACTCTGAATCATTCACTTCTCGGTCGTGAAAATAACACTGAACTGTCAACAAAATATTTACGTCTTTGAAAAGCCAGACAGATTTCCATAAAATTCTAGAGACATTACAGGACGAACCGATTTGCATTAAGAATCCGCGCCAGAGGAACTGTAGTTTATTGTTTACGTCTCAGAATTGAGCCGTCTCGTGGGAAAACCAACAATGTGGTTTTTGAACAGGTTCAACACAAACCGGGCTGTACAGCCACAGATGACAACCAGAAGCTTGAAATTTCGTATTTAAGAAGAATATGAATTGTACTATCCGTGTAGTGAAAACAAAGGCGCTGATCAGCGTAACTGCGAAGCTGATCTGCGACTTTGTTTTCGCCTATGCAGATTGTTGGTTTTCCCATGCAGCGGCTCAATTAGTTCGAGATTACTTAGGGGATCTCCCTGAGTGCATTTCACAAGTTTGGATTCAGTACGGCACTATAATTGCGGTTGGAGTTGTTAGATAACCTACATTTGAATTTACGAAAAGTACCTTCCCTTAAACCTATCCTAAATGACAAATACGCCATTTGAAGGAAGACGATACTACTCCCTACATGGTTTAAGAATTCTGATGGGGTTGAATTTAATAACGTAGGTTTTGGGGTTTGCATTCTAAGCACCACTGCAATACATTTTTAACAGAGAACGTAAGAACAATGTACAGACACTGTTTCCCCTTTTGAACCCATAATGCCACGTTGACTCCGGATATGTTGTGTATATGAAAGCCACATAATCTAGTCAAAAGGCATGTTTGGTAAACGGGGTACACCATCAGGATAACATGTCCATGAAAAGTATACCCCTTATATCCCACTTTTATATATATAGTAAAACTGGTGTGTGCAGGGGTATACTATTTTTCTTTTATTTTTATCCAAAACATAGAATGAGGCGGTTCTAACATGTATCCACAATCAATATTTTGAGCAAAAAATATTAAAGATATCGAAAATTTCCAATGAAATTTTAATTTTTCACAGCTGAAAAAAAAAGGAGCGCGGTGGCGTAGTGGTAGAGCGTCGGACTCCGAATCGAGAGGTCCTGGGTTCGAACCCCACAAGCGTCACCGTGTTGTGTCCTTGAGCAAGGCACATCTACTCCCTACAGTACTGGTTAAACCCAGGAAGCGTTGGCTCCGTCCCGACATGACTGAAAAAATTGTTGACTGGGACGTTAAGCCTCAACACAAACAAACAAACAGCTGAAAAAAATGCTGTATATTGCATGGGCGAGTTTTCGTAATGCATAAAAATAAACTGTAAAGGACAGCGAAAAAATATGAAAAGAGAAAAATATGCACTTTGCATATATTTCCTTCAAAATAATCTTTAAAATGCAACACACTCAACAAAGGCGCAGATCAGCTTCGCAGTAACTGCGAAGCTGATCAGCGCCTTTGTTTTCGCTACACGGAGAGTAAAATTCCTCTACTTTCTAAATCCGATATCCCCAGCCTCTAACCATCTTCTGTGACTGCACAGCCCGTTTTGTGTCAGACCTGGTCGGAACCCAAATTGTTGGTTTTCTCACGCACAGGCTCAACTATCTTCGTGGACTTTGTTCAGCATTCAAGTGGTCAGTCGATCGAAAACCACAACCAAAGAAATCTTTTACAAACAGTTTATTCAACAAAATGTACTACAATGTATAAACAAGTTTAAATGGTACAAAAAAGTAATTATGTATTTGAACAACAATTTAATAAATCAATCTATATCTATATGTATTTAGGTATCAACGTGAATTAAAATCCACGTTGTAATACGACTTTAAAGAACAACCATTTCTGGATGAAGGCAGGCAAAATAGAAACAGGTATTTACTATAAGGAAACCGAGAGCAAACAGTTTATTTTGTTTTCTTCGTGTCACGTACCCTAGACATACAAAAGTAAACACACATTGTAACCTAGGACGCCGACTATTTCTGAACAAAATGTCCACATCGAAAGAATGTGAGAACTAAAATTGTTTTTACTTAAACACAATTACCCAGAAAGCTTGGTCGACAGAGGTAAAGAGAATGCCATGAATGTAGACAAAAGCACATTAAGTAAAAATAAAACCGAACTCTTTTAAGAGCAATGAGCATATTTATGAGTAAAAGGATGGGCCATACCGCGGTTTCGGCTACTTAAGCCTCTTCAGTGACGCTATAGAACTCTTCAAAAGAAAACAGATGACCCGGTTATTCCTTATGTATCAACACACTACCCAAAAAATCCTGAAATGTACAAAAGTTATACAATTAAATCTCCCCATATTAACTGTAGCTGAGCATGATGAGCTGAGTAAGTTGAGCTGAGCTGAGATGTAACACTGTGTCTTTGTATTGTGTAGATATTCGGGGCCGGGAGTATGAAGTATAAGCCCATATTACATTAAGACCCCATATTAAACAGAATATTATCCAACTTTAAGATGATCAGCTAACTTAAAAAGCAAAATTTCATGACAAAAAATACCACGAAGTAAATTGCGGTCTATGTATACACCTTAAAGAAGGGGACGCATTTGAATTCAAACCTGGACGATGAATCAATGACGTGTGAAGTAAAAATGATTTATATGTCATGACGTGTAGCGGATACGGCGAAGAATGTATTGGGTAAACTAGGAATTACATACGAAAACGTGTAACGATCCACAATCAATAGATTAGGGACCCAAAGACTAGAATGCTCTATGTACTAAGTGGACGCATTGATACATGAACACATCAGCTAAAAATCCGAAATATACTATATGCCCCTTCTATAAAATGTACTCGGACAGTGTGTCATTTCATTGTTAGCATACACATAAAAAAAAAAAAAAAAAAAAAAAAAAAAAAAAAAAAAAAAATATTGGGCACGATAATTGCAACGTTGTCTTCTGAACGAACGCAGTCACAAGTACCCCTTCCGTAATGCAATTTTTATACGATTTTACGATGGTAGAATTTCATTTCCTGCTAAAACGCTTAATAACTGTATATTTGGGCAAAAATAAAACTAATGTTTCACCCAATCAACAATATAAAAAGTTCATAAAGTGGAACTGACAACAGTGTCATGTTAACATATGAGCAAACATATATGAGCCGCCGCACCAGAAAATCAACAATCTGTATTTGCGAAAACAAAGGCGCAGGTTAGTTGTGGAGTAACTGCACAGCTGATCAGCGCCTTTGTTTTCGCTACGCAAATAGAACATTTCCTTGTCTACTTAAATCCAAAATTTCAAGCCGCTCGCCTTATTATGTGATCGTACAGGCCGGTTTTTGTCGGGCTTGGCCGGAAACTAACATTGTGTTGGGTTCATCAGTTTTGAGCTGTTTAACTATTACAGTCATCAGGGCCCAGTTGTTCAAAGCTTCGTTAGCTGAACGCTGTCGTTAAGCCATCAATTTGTTAAACATATATCGACTTCAAAATCAAATACACTGGTATTTTTTTGTTGAAAAAAAAAAAAAAAAAAAAAAAAAAAAAAAAAAAAAAAAAAAAAAAATGAAAGAACAACAAAAAATAAAAGTGTATTTGTAATATTGCCAATCAAAATTTCAATCGTTCAATAACGACATCGTTAATTTTGAACAACTGGGCCCTGAACGATAAATAAATTAAGGTTCACAGCCTCCGTCCTTTTCACAATAACCACTTTCTCCTTGACGTGTTTTCGCTTTCCCGACCCCAGTGAACAATTTTGGCACTATATTATTCCATAAATTTTCTTCACTGGGTAGAAAGTTGTTACCAATGGCTGCAGCTGTAGGGTCTCTCTGAATTCTAAAATACTGTTTGTCTTCATTCGTGTAAGTGGGCCACTTCTGTGGAATAGGTCTCGGTTCATTTGGGTTTCTGCAAATTAAAAAAAAAATATTGAACATCTGAGCATCAGGTTTGAAAAGCAAAACACAAAACGAAAACATCAATAAGTTGGATTCTCTTTTTTGTGTTAAGTGGCAAACTATATCGCATCCTTACCATACATACGTATATACAAAAAATCATTGAAGGGTAAGCATTGATAATAAACGGTTTTATTTTGAAGCCGCAGTGTATGTGGCCAAACAAGGTTAACGTTATCAAATACTTATCATTACGGACATTTCGTGTCTCTCCATGGTATGACTGACAAGTTTCGTACATGGGTATGGATAATTTTCAGAATCATGCTCTCAAAGTGTGATGGTTTGTGTCTATAATTCTTTGAACTGATATTTCATTACATAATTATGAGGTTTTAGTATACATGAAAGTTTAAGTTGAAATGAAATTCGAAACTAAAAGTGATCTCCGGATGCTGTGCATGTCCAAGGGAGATAATGCATATTGCTCATTTTCTGCATTAAAAGTAGGATATTTTCATAGGGGATCACTGAAAAAGTTTGGTGGTTATGACCCACTTTGTTTTTGATTTTCTTGAAAGAGGCATATTTGTCTTTTTGTTCTGACAGATGTCAAAAGCTGGTGTTTTGCAAATAACTTTCTATAGTTTGACAAGGTAAGTAGTCCAGTCCATTTTGTCCGTAAAAAGTGGCTGTCTTGTAGATTTTGTAAGGGTTCAGAACTTCAGATTTATTCATGCTTCATTATATTTTTTGCATCATGTATGGAATAGTTGTATGCAGGAGCATTGTAAATATCCGAATACAGTAGCATGCATTACACTTTTGAAAAGTATAACCCCTAAATGCTCGACATTGGCCGAAAGAATAGGTCTGTTCAGACGTAAATATTACCAAGTTTTGTACTATTCGGTATTGTTGATACTTCATTGTATACTCGACCAAGAGCAGATTATGCATACAGTAAACATATAAATAATATCAGCAGACCAGCTACCTTTGAACATTCAGTAATCAATTTTTCGTGCCTGAGCCATCACTTCCTGTGTATAAACAGGTCTTATGTTGGGAGTAAAAATGTCATCGGTCAGAAATTGATTTTGGGGATACATTGTAACACAGTAAGCCAACAACCTTGGAACAGTACTTACCCCGATTTTGCGAAATTGGTAAACAAGTCCATGACATATTTGGCCACGTCCCTCTCCCATTCCTCTATCTCTTGACCGTCGTGCCCAGGCAAGTCGTTAAAGAACTGATTATCTTCATCAAAGAACAAATACATCAACTCGTCACCGTGCGTTGCGTTGTTGAACCAAGATGGCGTCGGCAACATAGTTCGCGGTAAAATAATGTCAAACTTGTACATGTAGGTGCGTTTGGACTCTCTAGCTAGTTTTGAGTGTTTGTTGAGTACAAGCTGCATTGGAGCAGTGAACATCGCATCGGAAATAATTTGAACAGCTTTGGTTCGCAATTTTTCAACGTTGTCGGGGTCGCTCCAATCGATGTATTCATGCGCGACGATTTCCTTGATCACTTCCGGTACATCTTCTGGCGGGAAATTACGAACCTGCGCAAGAGCACCTGGGACGAAATCTTTGAAACTTGTTCGGTTTGGTGCGAAGCTTTCTGGGTCATTCACGCCTGGAAACATGAGCAGCAATGTTAAATAAAGGCAATTGATAACATTTGCTTCATAAAAAATCGTAAACCTTTTTTCGAGGAGCCAAACTGAGAACTAGAACTTATCCCTCTGAATCAGTGCAAATTAGTTTGAGCGGCCGCATGGGAAAATCAACAATGCGCCTATGTTTTCGTTACACGGATAGTACACTTCCATTTCTACCAAACTCCGAAATTTCAAGCTTCTAGCCTGCTTATGTGACTGTACAGCCTGATTTGTAGTCTACCTGTTTTGAGTCGGACCTGTTCGGAAACCTCATTATTGGTTTTCTCACGAGACGGCTAATTTCATCGGTAGAGTCTCGGAGTCGCCACAATGTTTCACCAGAGGTCAATATAATTTATGAGGCGCATATCATGGCATATTTTTTTTTTTGATTAAGTTTTACGTTCCTTTCAAGCTTTTTCACTCATATCGAGACGAATCAATCGGTAGGTGGGGCGAAAACCGGAGTACCCTGACACACCCGCAAGCAGAACATGGCTTGTCTCACCATGGCATATTTAGGGAACAATTTTATAGGAAAACGGGTTATTCTTATCTGGGTTTAAAATAATGTTTTATGCTGTTAACCGAGGGTTTTCCGTAGGCACGTATATTTCACATGGATTATAATATCGTTTACCTGTCAATGGGCTCAGCATTAAGATGCCCTCTTCCGCACAAATTCCAGACATGAAGTCGATTCCAGAGAAAACGCTTCGTCCTTTGTTGTCAGAGAGAAGCAAGTCTTTAGGTAAACGGTCAAACATAAAACCATCCGTGTAAGGTAGAAACGGGAACGGTATGGAAGCTAACAAACCGTTTGTAAAATTATTAAGAGTATCGTGTAATAGAACAGCGGGTAGAGACTGTAGACACTTAACTAACTCCTGTGAGTCCGTTTGTTCACAGCCTACTAGACGTCCGAGTTTTTGTGCGTCTGGTTTTGGGTCGTGATCAACTGGGTCCCACAAGCTGCCGCTTAGGGCTATTGCTCGCTGAAACAAGCCCGCGTTGCCGTGGTAAAGAGTTTGCAAACCCACACTAAAAGCTCCTGCTGATTGACCAAAAATAGTAATCCTGTTAGTATCCCCTCCGAAGGCATCAATGTGATCATGTACCCATTTTATAGCAAGATGCTGGTCCCATAATCCTATATTTCCCGGTGCATATTTATCTCCCGTGCTGAGAAAACCCCACATCGTGAGCCTATAATTTATTGTCACCACCATAACGTCGCCGTAAAGCGCCAACGTGTCGGAGACGTACTGATCCGACGCTCCTCCCGACATTCCTCCCCCGTGGATAAACAACATCACGGCGAGAGGATCAGACCTTTCACTGGGTGCGTAGATATTGAGGAACAGACAATCCTCACTGTGTGTCAACCCAGTCATTGGGAACATATTCATCTGATAGCAAATGTTACCGTGTTTCGTAGCCATAAACGGCGTTCCGTCTGACGTTAACGTCTGTTTTGGCTCCGGTTTCTGAAAACGCAGCTTCCCGACAGGTGGCTCAGCATACGGTATGCCAAAGAATAAATCCAGCAACATTACTTGTCCGAACACCGACTTCTTTTTCTGAACTCCAACGATCTTGCCCAGCTTTGTGTCCACCGTCGGGTCCCCGGCACAAACAGCCACTAGAATGGCCACTAACGCAACCACAAGAAAGTGAAGAGACAGTTCCATTTTTGCTGCGTTTAATATATACGTTTTATCAATTACTGATCAAAAACTATGTAAATCGTAAGAACATCACCTGAACACGATTACATTCACTGACCCTGTGTTACTGTACTCAGTAATTTGCGGCTATTTTCTCAATTATTGCACTATCAGTACCTTTACTGCAACACAATCAATAAGTCTTTACACATATGTCACATATATGCAGCACTGTGAGATGTAAAAGCGGGTGTCGATATATTGATCTCAGCTGTGAGATATTTATTAGGCTATATATTAAACCTAGCTAAAACATAACTATCATCGGTATCGGTTTTAGCTCAACATTGACGGTCAGTTAAGAGATAGGTACATTATATACCGGAGACCTATATAATGACTCAGGTGGCAACTGATTAAAGGTACGGTATACAGGTCTATTTAAGGTAACACTAGCCAGGTATCTATAGAATTGCCATGACCAAATTGTCATGACCATATTTGGTAGTGTGGCATTATTTGTATGCCTTATTTGGTGTACTGAATTATATGCTATCTAGGAAAGACTAAAAAGAAATGTGTCAAAACAAATGACACATATTCAATGAATAAAGTAAATGTTTTTTTTATTCTATTGGAAAATCCGAAAAATGACTGCTCATGTTGAGAAAGAAAAATATATTCGAAAGCCTGCTTTAATCATAAGAGGAATTGTCCCCTAGAAAAATCGGTTATCGGCGTCCCGCTAAAAGTGGTTTCTCTTCATGGTACATCTACTGTTTATTCTGTCTGCCACTCTGCCTTTGGTTTTCGTTGAGACTTGCCGGATGGCTACCTTGTTGGGAAAGAGCTAGTTATTCTGCTCTTCGAATGTGTTTCGAAAAACTGTTGTGTTATATTTTGTAATATATTTTCCTTTCTTTGATTTAATTCCATCGTATACTTTAATAGCAAATTAGTTTGTTTGCATATTCGTCGTTTGGAGTTTTTGGTGAGGGGATCATATTGGTAAAACATCACAGCCAAAACACGCATTCACATGGCCAAATTTCACACATCATTTGGCCAAATAAAAAAATCTTCACATGGCCAAATAAAAAATCATCAGATGGCCCAAAAATTTATACTCACTTGGCCAAAATAGAATTTCCATAACACACCTTTATTAAAATACCACCCTCCTTCTTTTTGGGGCTGGGGACCGGCAGACAGAACCTGGCAAAGTTAGGGTATTTTATTAGTTCTGTTTAAAACTAAAATCTTATTTTAAAACCAGTCTTTTTTAAAATGTTTGCTGGGGAATCATGTACACGGCATCCTGTTACCGACTTCCAGAATATCTACTCGATGGGCAGAAATTTAAAACATATTCTCCGTAGGTAGTCCAGCACTGAGATGTCATCATTTGCATACAGATTGTAGTTTGATAGAACTGCATGAGCATTTTCACGATCACTCCTGGTCATTCGGCGCACACTCTGTGAACTCTGTTATTTCACAGAAGTTTCTTCTTGTATCTGGAGGAGCACATTAGCCAAGCAGAACATATTTGGATGAGCGTCGCCAACTGACTCCTTGCTGTGGCGATGAAAAGCCTCGGCACCATTTGTTGTTCGAATAGCTGACTCATTTAGTGATGCTGCCCACATTTCAGGTAAGGTATAAATAACTTGGCCAAGTGAGTATTAATTTTTTGGCCATCTGATAATTTTTTATTTGACCATCTGATGATTTTTAGTTGGCCATTTGAGTATTTGGCCAAGTGAGGTATTTGGCCAAGTGATTGTCAGCCGATCATATTTGTCTCTTAAGTGTTTTTGAAGATTAATTAATATACAAGCTCAACAAAATAAGTTTGGACCGATCAAATATTTGAATTGAAACCTTTTTGCTTTTTTAATCGATGAAAATCAAATGCAAACAGTTGAAGTAAAACTCGAGCTTGACGGTGAATACGAAAATGTTTATTTTAAAACGAATGTGACACCAGAAGTTAATATAATGAAGAATGTTTTTCTTAATTGCATCCCACCGAATATTATATTTTGTACAAGGGCAGTTCTAAGGTTCGATAATGTCAAAGTTTATCAGTTATTAAGCAATCATAATTTCTGCGGAACATGGTTAGGTCTTGCACTGAAATGGACTAAAGAAATCCGGCGATAGAAATATTATCAGCCACATCAAGCTAACATATATATATATATATATATATATATATATATATATATATATATATATATATATATATATATATATATATATATATATATATATATATATATATATATATATATATATATATATAAAACTGAGGTTTGCAGGGGTATACCTATTTTTCTTATTTTTGATCCAAAACATACAGTGTGGGTACTCGTTAGAACCGCCTCGTCGAGGCGGTTCTCACGTGTACCCACACTGTATGTTTTGAGCGAAAATATTAACAACATCAAAAGTTTTCCAATGAAATTTCCAATTTTTACAGCTGAAAAAAATCTCTATATTGCACGGGCAAGTTTTCGTAATACATTGTTTTCATCAGACGTGCTGAACTGGTTCAAACGTCTCGTCACAAGATTATCATTTATTATAGACATTATAGATGGATCCCTCGGGCGATCGTTTATTTCATGAAACTTGAACCATAGAGCAACTTTGTTCAAGCGAGGCGCCTGATTTTCTGCGATTCTATTCTATCTAGGTTTACGACTCGACGGGGAATGATAGACCAGCGTCCACAGAAAACCTGATTTCTCACGGCACAAAGAGCCTCAAAAGCTCAGCTGCATGTTTAAAACAGCGCTTTGCCAAATAGGTTGTAAAATACATCCCGGCCACATAATTCAAATTCAAGCGTATCCACTCTTTATGGATAAGTTGCTTGGGTTGTGTCAAGATCGGCTGGCAAACCTTAAAGTTATTTTTATTACGGGAAAGAAAAACATTTTTATTCATGTTGCTTTATGATATAATCTAGCAGACATAATATTGTCCGTGCCATTCTGGCAAAACCAACACTACCGGCTACAGAAAATCACATACATGTACGCAAAACGGGTACAGAAAGAGGCAGATAATAGTATGGGTATCATTAGTGTACACAGAAAATATTGTCAGTATTTTACTGAATGCGCGTGACATCTGTATCAGATGACAACATATGGCACCGTTTACTAAATATGTCTTTGATTTAGACATCTTGTGTAAATTTTCGGAATTGCAGTACAATAGTCTGGCTTTCGTTGCCGGTTTAAAAAGGGCTACTGACGAGGGTTCATTACCCGAAATTGCGCAATATAGTCCATACTATCTCCCTTTGAATGTTTTTACTGATTCCAAAGGATCAAACCTTTATATTTTATCCGTAGTATCTGAGGCATAAATATACTATTATTCTCGTGCAGATCGTACTATCACATCTAAATGATGCTTTGTATGAAATGACATTAAACTAGGTTATGCACGGGCGGGAGTGTGCAGAGCTTGTGCTCTTCATACAGACATGCGTTTGAATGGCATTTATATTGACGTTTTTACTCATTTGAAACAGAAACATTAAATTTGACTGTATCATAAATTACATAATTCAGTAAACACAGTCGATATAGGAGCAGCAACAACAACAATGATGACGACGACGAACACAAAAACAACATCAACAAATTCATCATCATCATCATCATCATCATCATCATCATCATCATCATCATCATCATCATCATCATCATCATCATCATCATCAACAACAACCAACGGCAGCAACAAGTATCCATTCAATTCCTGTATAGTTGAAATGCTTTTGGGTGCGAGAACATTTGAATCAGTGGTTTAATGCCTTTACGTATATATTTCTGGCAATTCTTCTCTTTTTGGATCGCACTTTTTTTTATGTAATTTAACATCTGTAAAACAACAATACCGCTAACAAAATTTCTAAAATGACTCAAATATGAGCCTTCGCATGAGAAAACCAACAAATTGGTATTCCGACATAGTCCGACGCAAACTGGTCTGTATAGTCACAGAAGCAGTCTAAAAGCTTGAAATTTTTGGTTAATGTAGAAGTAGAAGAGATATTGTACTACCTGTGTAGCAAAAACAAAGGCCCTGATCAGCTGTGCAGTTACTGCACAGCTGATCTGCGCCTTTGTTTTCGCCTAAACATTTCGTTGGTTTTCTCATGCAGTGGCTCATATTCCAGTTTCTAGTAGTCACGCACAATGGCAGTTACGTGCGAGAATCCATTATGTCATGGACATAAAATACGCATTGTGGCAAAGAAGTTCCAAAGACGTGACACTATCTAATTCCCTTTGGTATAGCATTGACATCAATGCACGGTTTGCTGCGCTATGTGGTATGTTGTTATGACCTATAGGCTACGTCACGGTTAGTTTTAATTGACACATACATGTAGCAACCCTGTGCACTAAAGACCTGAAATTGTTTGGCCCAGATCACAAATAGAAGAAAGTATATTTGAGACTAGCGGTCCGTATGTCATGATAACTCATATAAAAAAGGGAAAAAAAAGTTGAAGTTTAAAGCGACTTTTTCAAGCTTCACGTTTATTCGCAACTGTTTTCAATATATTTGTGCGAATCGGTTTGCAAGACTTTTTTCCATGTACATGTAGAAGTTAAGCCAGCTATCATTCTGAGTATCCATTCCATTTGTTAGATAAAACAGATTTTATCTGTTCTGTTCACAAATCATAAAGGTGAGAAGTTGGTTTGAATATGTTTATTTTTAGCACCACAGCACAACTAAGAAGTGCTTGTAAAACTAGTCAGTAATTTTATATTACTGATCGTTCCAAGACGATACTTCTGTGTGGATCTTATTGTTCTATGTCTTGGTGTTGAATCTGTGTGCAGTTTGCGCCTTATGAGCGTTTTCATATTTTTAGTTGGATTTTGGTAACTGAGTGGCCACCTATTGGGAAATATCTGCTCACCCTGCTTACAATATGTTTTTTTAGTATAAGTACCTAATTGTTAATTAAGTGGGAGTTTCCTTCTGATTGTGCCATTTCCTGATAATTGGCTACGTGTACCTTTGCGTGTCTATGCCATATTCACCATTTCATTACATGTACAGATGTGATCACATGAAGGGTTTCGTCAGCAATTCTTCAGACGATCTTACATATCGAAATCTTGCCCATGCAATACACATTTTTTGAGCTTTTTGAGATTTTTTGAGCTTTAAAAATAGAAAATTTGCTCAAAACATAGATTGTGGGTACATGTTAGAACCGCCTCGGCGAAGCGGCTCTAACAAGTATCCACAATCTATGTTTTGGAGCAAAAATAAGAAAAATAGGTATAGCCCTGCATACGGATTACCCCAGTTTTGTTATATAAAATGGGGTTTAAGGGAACATGTTTTCTTGATGAGACGAGTGTCTCAACTTGCCTGTTCTAAACGCGACAGTTTGACGTTTTAGCTTCTCCGAAACTCCGTATATCAAATATCAGTAAATTATCGATGGTATGTGGAAATAAAAAAAATCCTGATACATGTACATAATTGATACTATGAAATGTAATTATAGTAACGTGGCATTCAGATATTTGGCTTTCATTTGATGATGAAAAACACTAGCGGTTTTAACTGTTGTGTTGTGTTTTATGTTTTGGTGTTGGAATTTTTTGCAGTTTGCACCTTATGTACGTTTTCATATATTAATTTAAGTTTGGGTAGCTGAGTGACCACCTATTGGGAAATAGCTGCTCACTCGGCTTACGATATGTTCTCGATTTACAAGTTAGTTTTTCCCCACTGTGGTTTTTGGAGTAGGAATCTCCTTATGATTGCGCCTTTTCCTGATCATTGCCTATTTTCAGCTTACTGAATCTGTGAGTCCTCGCTTTTGATTCATCATGGTGGTTATCATTATTTGAGCCGCCTTGTGGGAAAACCAACAATGTGGTTGCCGAACAGGTCCGACACAAACCGACCTGTACAGTCACAGAAAAGAGCTAGAAGCTTGAAATTTCGCATTTAGGAAGAAGAGGAATTTTACTATCCGTGTAGCGAAAACAACGGCGCTGATCAGCTTCGCGGTTACCGCGAAGCTGATCTGCGTCTTTGTTTTCGCATATGCAGATTGTTGGTTTTCCCATGAGGAGGCTCATTTATTTGTTTGTCCTTGATGATTCATTGACTAGTTAGAGATGCACCACGTGGACCGAACAACTAACTACATACTGTGAGCCCCTGCAGAAGATGAGAGTGAGGTTACATTAGGACCCTGTAAAATAGATTTAAGCCCCCCCCCCCCCCCCGCCCCCTAATTTTATATAACTAATCGTTCCAAGGCGATACTTCTGTTGTGAATCTTTCTGTTTGTGTTTTTGAGTAGAATTTTGTGCAGACTGAACCTTATGTACGTCAAAATTCAGGTAAATGAGTGACCGCCTATTGGGAAACAGCTACTCACTTGACTTACGATATGTTTTCTAAGTATAGTACTTAATTGTCAATTGAGAATTGTAGCTTTTTTCCCACCTCGACTTTCATTGAGTGTGAATTTCTTTCTGATTGCGCCTTTTCCTGATCATTGCCTACATGTACCTTTTTACCTTTTTATGCTTCCGAAAAGCCCTTTTGGGATTCACAGACATTTATTCAGCCAAATGTTGCCATCATCGAGTGAAAAACTAAAATCAGAATTTCAATTTTTAATTGCAAGTAAAGTGCACTTCGTCGTGCACAGCATGCGCACTTATCGTTACTTCTTATAGGTCAGTGTTTTGCCGCTCGGTATATTTTATTCACGCAAAGATGTTAATTACAGGAAAGTTGACGTAAAATACGTTAACTAGTTGATTTTTTGTCGTATGTTTTGCACAGAGAATCTTCTTTCAAGGAAATACTAGAATCTTCTAACCAGGAAATACGCTTTCTCTTAATTGAGTCTGTGCGTGAGAAAACCAACAATTTGGGTTCCGACCAGGTCCGACACAAAACGGCCTGTACATTCACAGAAGATGGTTAGAGGCTGAAAGTTTTGGATCTAGAAAGTACAGGAATTGTACTATCTGTGTAGCGAAAACAAAGGCGCTGATCAGCTTCGCAGATACTGCGAAACTGATCTGCGCCTTTGTTTTCGCCTATGCAAATTGTTTGTTTTCCCATGCGGCTGCTCAATTACAAAGTACTTGTAAGACGTACGAAATAACACTGAAGCAAGGACGATTGTCGTCTCAAAAACAAGGTGGAAAACACTCAAAATCACAACTAAGCTCTTAAACAAAGAGAACATACGTGTTTACGATCATTGGAGTGCGCAGGGGGATTCAATATACGTAGAAACATAAGCTGAAAAAAAAAAAAAAAAAAACAAAAAAAAAAAAAAAAAAAAAAAAAAAAAAAACATAGAGGACCATAACAGAAATATCAAATTTTGTGAGTAGTATATTTTTCAATCAAAGCCCCGATTTACCACCAGAAAAAAACATGTGCATGCAATGAATACCCCCTTTTATATAGAAAAAAAGCTGGGGTCTGCAGGGGTAAGCCTAATTTTCTTATTTTTTTGATCCAAAACGCGAGGCGGTTCTAACGTGCACCCACAATGTATGTTTTGAACAAAAATATTAAGTAAATCCATTTTTTTCCATTTAAATTTTCAATTTTTGCTTCTCGAAAAGTCTCTGTATATAACATGAGCGTGTTTTCGTAATGACTAAAAGTGCAAAACTAGTCCATATTACGAAAACATGTCCATGCAATATACAGAGATTTTTAAAGTGAAAATTTTCAGTAGAAAAAATTTCAATATTTTTCTTATTTTTGCTCAAAACATAGATTGTGGGTACACGTTAGAACCGCCTCGCCAAGGCGGTTCTAACGAGTACCCACAATCTATGTTTTGGAGCAAAAATAAGAAAAATAGGTATACCCCTACATACCCCCGTTTTGCTATATAAAAGTGGGGTTCAAGGGGGTATACATTACATGGACATGTTTTCGTGATGATAATGACCAGCAGACATCAGATAGTTATTAATGGATCCTAGACGCTGAATTTGTCTGATTTTCTTCGTCAAAGACGTCACGAAAGTCACAAATTAAGACATTATTTTCTTGTTAATTGCGTTCTCTCGTCTCATGTGTCCTCATTAAGAATCTCATCCCTTAATTACAGGAGTTCTAATCTTACAAATCGAGGACAGATAGTCTGTAATTCGAAGGCGCGGCGACGTGCCTATATCAGAAAAGAAAATCGGCACCAAGCTTATAAAGCCTTTTTCATGCTCAACTTAGTGGTAACTGCCAGCTTAAATTTGGAATTTAATCTGCTCATTAATACTGAAATACCCAAAATTCGATTGACTCAGGTTTAGATACAAAATCTAGTATTTTTGGGAACCAAAGTTTGTGTGACGGGATAGCCTCCCTTGGAAATATGCAAATTTCAAACTCGAGACTTTGTGAATCGAGTAAGTGTTGGGTATATAGCGCAGTAAACCACCCTTGGTGGATGAGCATGCTTTTCCACCGACGGGGTTTGCTGTGGCTTGGCTCGGCTGTTCGTTACATTTGGTGGCAGCGGTGGGATAATGACAACTGCCAGACCGGGGTTGCCTTACCCATGTAGTTGTTCCCAGGCCAAGACTCGGGGCGTCTTCTCGGAGGGGCAAGTAATGTGACGGGATAGCCTCCCTTGGAAATATGCAAATTTCAAACTCGAGACTTTGTGAATCGAGTAAGTGTTGGGTATATAGCGCAGTAAACCACCCTTGGTGGATGAGCATGCTTTTCCACCGACGGGGTTTGCTGTGGCTTGGCTCGGCTATTCGTTACATTTATATAAATGATACATGCTCGTTTACGGTAAAAACATTCAAACATCATCTTCTCTGGAACCGGTGGACCGATTTAAACGAAACTTGGAATATAGCATCAAAGACTATGGCCCTTCATAGTTTGTATAAATCATGACCTTGGGTTGACCTTCACATTTTCTACGAAAAGGACAAATGGCCACATAGGCTTTTTAATGGAAAAAGTGAAAACATTGTTTTTATTCACAGAAAGTTTTGCAGCCTGTGACCTGAAAGTAGGTAGAGCTGATAACTTATTGAGTTTATGAAGTTAGGTGAGTATTCTTCAAGGTCAATGTCATTTCTTGACATCAGCCAAAGGTCATTAAAATATTAGATTAAAAATCTAATTTTCTCGGAAATCACTTAACTTATCAAAGTCAAAACGTTCACGTAGATCATCCTTAGAAAGGATAAACTAAAAATTTATATATGGTTTTATAGGTCACATGACCAATATGGCCGCCATGCCAATATATTGTAAACCCTCAAAAATTTTCTTCTCCGAATCCGATAGTCTTGTTTACTCAACAGCTTTGTTATCATACCCCGATGTGTCTATCAGTACGGATGTCTTATTTACCGCATGAATGAATCAAACAGGCTCAAACAATTTTGGCTTCTCCATGAGGCTTTTGGATTCACATTGACATCTTATCTGCTATTTATTAGCTTTAACCAGACAGACAGTGGTCAAACTGAAGCCATATGAAATGATAGATCATTACGATTTGTTAACTTATTAAAATTGCACAGACACACCGATGAAAATTAATTCTGATCCAAAAATATAGGCGGTTCTAAGGTGTTTCCCCAATCAATGTTTAGAGCAAACTTAAGAAAAATATTAAAATTTATGTACGGAGAATTTTCAATTTTTGCATCTCCATCAGGAAAACATGTCCGTGTAATGTTTACCCCCGTAAACCCCACTTTTATATAGTAAAATTGGGGTATGCAGGGGTATAGCTATTTTTCTTATTTTTGCTCCAAAACATAGATTGTGGGTACTCGTTAGAACCGCCTCGTCGAGGCGGTTCTAACGTGTATCCACAATCTATGTTTTGAGCAAAAATAAGAAAAATATCAAAAATTTTCTGATGAAATTTTCAATTTTTAAAGCTGACAAAAATCACTGTATATTGCATGGGCATGTTTTCGTAATGTGTATATCCGAATAAGTTGCTGGTGACACGCCAAATGACATTATTTCACCAGGGGCGTGTTTCCGTAATGTAGTGACGACTGACAAATGAGCCGCGACGCGAGAAAACCGGTCTTCGGGGTTTCCGACCAGGTCCGACACAAACCAGCCTGTACAAGCTCAGAAAAGAGCTAGAAGCTTGAAATTTTGGATTTAAGTAGAAGAGGAATTGTACTATCCGAGTAGCGAAAACAAAGGCGCTGATCAGCTTCGCAGTTACTGCGAAGCTGATCTGCGCCTTTGTTTTCGCCTAGGCAAAAATCCGGTTTTGTCATGGCGCGGCCCAATTTGAATCTTTGTCTCGCGCAGAGAAAGAGTTACATGAAGATTTATTGGACACCAGAGGATTCATGTCTCAAATTCTTGTCTCTCACAAACAATTTTATATTCAATAAAAGTCATTCAGTCTTCATTGTCACTTGCAAGCCCCGTAGAGATTTTTCCAGATAACGGATTTAGATGTTTCCATTTACCTTCTAACTTTTATATATGTCAAGAGCATAAAGGTAGACATAGAAATAACAGAACTATTGTGACTTACAAACTGTTTGATAGCTTGAATTTGAGGCGATGGAATTGTAAAATATATATACATGTATTTTGATATGAGTAAGAGTTTACCAAAATGAGTACAAGCTGACTAAATGTTACAAGATGAGTACGAATTGACCAAAAATAAGTACAAATTGACCAAATTGAGTACGAAAGGAATCATTAGTACGAACTGACCCCGAAGCAAATTCACTATTGAAGAGTTTATGCTCAAAAATAATTTTGAATATGTCTGTTGCGTGTACAAGGGAGGTAATCCTGAAACCTGAGAATTCGTATTTTCAGCAGATCTGTGGAATACTTTAAAAAAGTACAAGTAGGCAAAGATCAGGAAAAGGCGCAATCAGAAAAAGACTCCCACTCCAAAAACCAAGGTGGGAAAAAACCAAACTAACAATCAGGTACTTATACCATGTAAACATTTCGTAAGCCGAATGAGCAGCTATTTTCCCAATAGGTGGCCACTCAGTTACCTTAACTTAACTAAAAATAAGTATTTTAAGGTCAATTATGTCATAATACAATTTTGTTTTGATTCGGTGTACTTTTAACATAAAATGAATAGTATTTATTTTTTACCGGGAACGAAGTCACTTCCCTAGCTTACATTTCGACAAGACCCTATTCAAAATCATTCTCTGGCATAAAAGGATACACGTAGGCAATAATCAGGCAACGGCGCATAAAAAAAATCCCACTCCAAAACCCGAGGTAGGAAAAAACCAAATTGACAATTACATGTTGGTACATATACATATCGTGAGCCGAGTGAGCAGCAGTACTTCCCAATAGGCGGCCACTCAATTACCTGAATTTATAACTTAAACTATGAAAACGTACATAAAGTTCAAACAGCACAAAAATTCGAATAGAACCACAACAGCAGTTTCGCCTTGGAACGATCCACAATTAAATTCTTTAATATTGAACCGATGTTTACACGTTTGCGGCGCCTTTTAAAACTTTTGGAATGCCAAAGTGTGGCATAATTATATTATAGGTGAGAGTTTCTGAACGATGAGGTTATGACAATAAAGATCCTGTTACTGATTACACAGTGTGAACCAGGACAGTACGCTATTTCAAGTAAGCAGTTGTCAGTTGGAGACACACAAGTGAACCTTTGAGCAAAATAAGAAAATATAAAAAATGAAATACGAAAAGTGAACCCTGAAATATCAATGCCAAAAAGTATGAGGTGCACACCAGAACTGAAACGGGTGACACAAACATCCGTTTTTCTTGATAGGGACCGAAACTGGATCCTCTTACATTATAGGATGCAAAGAAACTGACTTCATCGATCAACACCAAAGCAGCATGGGAAAAGAGAGGCAATCATTTTGACCAGTATGAAGAAATATAGATGCTATTGGATTCCCTTTGCACTGCATTACGCGACTCGTATATTTGTTCTTGATGTCATTGTTATTATATTATAATATTATTGTTTGTTTGTTTGTTTGTATTGAGGCATGACGTCCAAGTCAACAATTGTTCAGTCATGTCTGGACGGGACCAACGCTTCCTGGGTTTAACCAGTACTGTAGGGAGTTAATGTGTCTTGCTCAAGGACACAGCACGATGCCGCTTGTTGGGATCGAACCCAGGACCTCTCGATTCGGAGTCCGACGCTCTACCACTACGTACGCCACCTCGCTCCTTATTATTATATTTCTAAAGCCAAACTCGACAGTTAAAACTAATTATATCGCAAAATATAATTCTTTCAAGGTTATTCTTTTCTTTCTGGGGTTAATCGTTTGAAACAATCATCATAAAAACTTCACCATCTTTTAAATTAGCTATAAGTATATATACTCAGTACATATAGAAACGCAGAACGTATATTTTCGGCTATAATACAATTTTAATGATAATCGCATTATAATTTCAGGAATCAAAGACTGACATGTCTCCTGCCCGCAGACTGAAATCCATTACTCCCAGAACACGTGAACGTTATCTATTTCTGTGTCAATCAAGAGTACCCATAAATAAAAGAGGGTCTGGATGGGGTATAATGATTAATGAATAATGGCCTAAAATTTTTAATGAGAGTGAATAAAGAGCAAAAAATTAAATGATTAGTGAATAATGAGGTCCTAAAGAATAATGAATAAATGAAATTTTTTAATGAATAGCAGAGTAATATAATGAATAGTGAATAATAACATTTTAAAGAATAATGAATATGCTAAAATTTAGCTATGGAATTGTCCTAGATGGCCTCCCTGACATTCCAGAATTTCCTTTTTTTTCTGGGGTCTGGACGCCCCCAGAGCCGATTTTCAAATGTTGTATTCATATTTCAGAAATCCTTGAATGTTTGGAAAGACACATGTCTGGAAGTTAAGCATGTAGGGGCTCACCTCATGGACCAATTGAAAAAGAAATGTGCCATTTGAAGGCAGAGAAAAATAAATAATTCTTGATGATACTATTTCACTGTACTTTTGTTTGCTTATGCATATGTATTTGGTTTTATTCTATTATCCCACTTTGTCCTTATTATGTATGTTCCAATCCTATAATAATAATCTTTTCTGTGGATGGACATCATTTTCCTTTTTAGCTCACCTGAGCCGAAGGCTCATAGGTGAGCTTATAGTATACCCATGCTCCGGCGTCCGTCCGTCCGTCGTCCGTCGTCCGTCCGTCGTCGTCCACAATTTCAAAGATCTTCTTCTCTGAAACCGCTGGGCCGATTGTTCTCATATTACACATACACCATCTACAGGTAGGGGGAAAGAATAATTGTGTTTTTGTGTTTTTTGTTTTGATCGGATAAGGACTCTGGTTGCTATGGCAACTTATGCTTCCCATAGACTTATAATGGAAAAAAGTGAAAATTGCTAGTTTGTGCTGTCTTGTTGGAGATATTTGAATTTTGTTTTTGCAGAAATGTTTATTGAGTAGTCCTCTATGTTTCATGTGACTTTTGTCCTAATCCTTCATTTTGATTGGTTGCAGGGGCCCCATATAGGGCAAAATTTCGAAAAACATTCAAAAATCTTCTTCTCAGAAACTGTCAAGGGGATGAAGCCTATACTTTGTATACATGTTCCTGACAGTGGCCTCTACATAATTTGTGTTTTTTATTCCAGGCGGATAAGAACTCTGGTTGCTATGGCAACTTAAAGTTTCCATAGACTTATAATGGGAAAAGTGGAAATCGGCTATTTTTCCGCTAAAATTGCAGACATTTGAATTTTGTTTTTGCAGAAATGTTTATTGAGTAGTGTTTGACGTTTCTTGCAAGTTTTGTCCTAATCCTTTATTTTGATTGGTTTCTGGGGCCCCACAAAGGGCAAAATTTTGAAAAAAAAATTCAAAAATCTTCTCCTCAGAAACTGTCAAGTGGATGAATCCTGTACTTTGTATACATATTTCTGACAGTAGCCTCTACATAATTTGTGTTTTTTATTCCAGTCGGATAAGAACTCTGGTTGCTATGGTAACTTTAAGTTTCCATAGACTTATAATGGGATAAGTGGAAATTAGCTATTTTTTGAAAACTATTGCAGCCTGAGATCTGAAATGTGGTAGATGCAAACAACTAATGGATTAGATGAAGGTATATGATTAATTTAGGTCAAGGTCATCTCTTGACCTTGGCCGGTCTGTCGTCCATACAAACTTTTCAAAGATTTTTTTTCTCTGAAACCGCTTGGCCAATCAAAGCCAAATTTTATATGAAGCATCTTTAGGAAGTGGGAACCAATGTATATATAAATAATCCAGGTCACATGACCAAGATGGCCGCCATGCCCATATATGGTAAAAAACCTTAAAATATCTTCTTCTCCAGAACCGGTGAACCGATTTCAACGAAACTTTGCATGAAAAAAATGGATGACTCAAGTACTACAATGTATATATAAAGCATGACCCTGTGGTGTTCTTGACCTATTTTATGGCAAGGTCAACATAGGTCGTCAATGCATTTGAATGGGGAAAGCTTTTAAAATGTCATTTTAAGTGAAAGTCTTGCAGGAAATGGGCAGTAGGACTGGAATTTAATGATTCTGAAAAAAAAATGGACCCCAGGGGCTCATCTGCTTTTAAAATGTTATTTGAAGGGGAAAATCAGCAGGAAATTGGCAAATGGACAGAATATTGATTATTCTGAAAAAAGAAAATGGTCCAAGGGCTTCATCTGCCCCTGCACTGGGGTTAAATACCATAATATTCAAATATGTTTATTGGTATATGAAGCAGATCTCAGGTGAGCGTTTACAGGACCATTGGTCCTCTGGTTTATATGACAGAACATAATTATAGTGTCATTTGCTATCAGAAACAAGGCAGCACTAAGAACGTAAATGCATATCTATCTGGCAATTTATATGGCGCTACATATTTTTTTCCTCGCTCGCTCGGCTCGCTCGGTATTTAAGACATTAATAAAAAGTATTGTACAATCAGACACAAGCACAAATCCATACATCACAATAGTACTCCTGTGCTAGCTCACGACAGCATTTTATTATACATGTAACTGTTACCCCTGAAGTTACAGTTTTTCTTATATAAAAATAACCTTCATATAAATTCATAATTGAAGAGAAAAATTCAAGGTAAAACTTAGCACATATTCAGTATTAAGGTGGAGGGAATTGTACTCCCAACAGATTTAAAAGGGGATTTGCTAAAACAAAAATGGTAATAATATGCCGACGGGGTATATAGTTTTTGTCTTTCCGTTTGTCCGTTCGTCCGTTCGTTAGTTCGTTCGTTTGTTCGTTAGTTCAGTAGAATTTGCGTCAAAGTTTTGGTTAAAGTTTCTCTAATGATGTATATCTAAATTTCCAATGGTCAGAAACTATTCATATTTGGACCATAGGTACCCTATAGGGTCCATGCCCAGGGGTGGGGGTGGAGATCAAAATCTAGGTCACCTTTAAATTGCGTCAAAGTTTTGGTTAAAGTTTCTCTAGTGGTGTATATCTAATACATCAATGGTCAGAAACCATTCATATTTGGATCATAGACAGCAATAGGGTTTGCTTTGCTTCCATGACTTCCGGCCCCAGAGTCCATGCCCGGGGATGGGGCTAGAGATCAAAATCTAGGTCACCTTTAAATTTTGTCCAAGTTTTGGTTAAAGTTTCTCTAGTGGTGTATTTCTCATAAAACAATCATCAGAAATCATTCATATTTGGATCATAGGTACCATTTAGGGTTTGCTTTGTTTCCGTCATTGCAGACCCCTGGGTCCATGCTCGGGGGTGGGGCTAGAGGTCAAAATCTAGGTCATCCATGAAGTGTGCTATTTTAATGTGTGTGTTTTTTCTCTAAATCTATGTCTAAATAACAAACATTATACCCCTGTTGGATCATAGATACCTTGTGGTGTTGACTATGGCACTGAACCCTTTGGGGTTCTCCTGGGGTAGGGATAGAGGTCAAAATCTAGGACACCTTTTTAATATGCTAGTTTTTGTGAATACAACATCATACTCAAGGGTCTTAGAAGTCAACATTTTGGACATCTTAGTTACATTATTTTAGAATGACATTCTATTTAAATTTTCGATCTAGGATGGAGGGCCTGACCCTTAATGTCCGTGTATATTAAGTCCTAGATCGAGTATACAAGTCAGCTCTGTATACTACTGTAAATTTTATAGATGTCATTCTAAAATGTAGGCAAAGTACTTTGCAAATATACATTTCTATCAAGTACTTGTGAAGGGTATCATCTTTGATTCAGAACTGGGGGGGGGGAGGGTGCGGCTGGCTTATAAAGAGCTACCAGCCGGGGGTATACGTGCCTCTCAAGGCACTTTTACTAGTTCGAAAAGTTTTTATGAGGCTTTGTAGTCTAGCAGAGTATATAATTATGCTTCTCTCATGATGTTTATATCAAAGTTGCAGTCTACAATTTAATATCATAGAACTAGTCCTTGTGGCTTGAGATAAGGGATGCCTTAGGTGGGGAACACCTATTTGCTTATGGATATTATCTGGGTGAAAAAGGCGTGACTAGTCATTATCATATTTTAATGAATAATCGAGCTAATTTTAATGAATAAGCCAAAATTTTAATGACAGTGAATAAATGGCTAAATTTTTAGTGATTAGTGAATACCAGGACCCCCCATCCAAACCCTCATGAAACGTCGCAAGAGTATGTGGTGATGAAAACTCTTTCTTACTCCAATAAACAAACTTCTTATGGTCACTTTGTTTTCTTAAAATGACATTTAGTCATTTTCTGATTGCTTCTCTTGAATCTGTTAGTCACTCAGACTAACTTGGAGTGCTACAGTTAACAGCATGAAAAAGTGGCCAAATGTCCAAAACGGCGGTCAGTCTGGCACACTAACGAAATTTGCTTCATACATAAAATTTCGGGATTGGCTGCACATGAAATTAATCAAACCCTCTTCCAAAAGAATAATACTGTCTAAAACGCAGTTGCATACTGTATATAAAATGTAAGGCTCCTTACATTTTGCCCAAAATTGTCAAAACTTCAAGAACGCCCATGAAAATTAAATTCGGGGTAGCAGCAAATTGTAGACGCCGTGAACTGTAGTAAAGTTTAAAAAAGTACAAGTAGGCAAAGATCAGGAAAAGGCGCAATCGGAAAAAGATTCGAGGCGGGAAAAACTAAATTGACAATCAGGCACTTATACCTATAACATAAAACATTTCGTAAGCCGAATGAGTAGCTATTTTCCCAATAGGTGGCCACTCAGTTACCTTAACTTAACTAAAAATATGAAAACATACATAAGGCGCCAACAGCACAAACATTTTAAACACCAAGACATAAAACAAAAAGAACCACCACAGAAGTATCAACTTGGAACGATCAGCAATACAAAGTTACTGGCGGGCTTAAACCGGTTTTACATGACCATAACCTCACCATCAGCTTCTGCAGTGGTTCATAACATTGTTAGTTTTTCGGTCCTCGTGGTGAATCTCTAACTAGTCAATGAATCATCAAGAACAAACAAATAAATCACGATAAACATCCTGATGAATCAAAAACGAGGACTCACAGATTGAGTAAGCTGCCCGACGATGGAGATCCCTGGGCGCCGAATTGTTAGACTGTCCGCTTCTAAATGTTTGCCTTAACCTGGATTGTATCACTAAGAGAAACCTTTTTCAATGCACCGGAAGTTCGGAAAAACGACATGAAATTTTAAATGAGAGTAAGCATTAAGAAAGTCACATTTATTTTAACTAACATTAATTTATCGAAAAAAGGGACATACTTTTCCAAAACATTTGATCAAAATGTCAAATTTCCAAAACGCTTGAATCTTTTTTTGTAAAACACATTTTTGAAAACATCCCAGAAAATTTTCTTGTCCATGACATTAATTTCATTTGTGCTTTTCTGATTTGCCGTTCTACAATGATAATGCTAAAAGCAAACTTGTGTTCAATTTTTATCTCAATCATGATTTTTGGGAAAAAATGTTGATTTCACAAGTTTTCTCCTAAAACATTTCACCGTCTTTAAATCGCAAAGAAACTCAGTTGTAAAACACTCATATGAATTGCAAATCCTTAGAAAATTTTAGATCTTAAAAGTATTTTATATTTACGAGAAAAAATGAAAAAAAAAAAAAATGTTCGTTTTTTTGTACATTATTATTTATTAATTTTATGAATAGATACATTTATGGGAAAATAGCTGCTCATTCGGCTTACGATATATTTCATGGTATAAGTACCTGATTGTTAGTTTGGTTTTTTCCCACCTCGGTTTTTGGAGTGGGAATCTTTTTCTGATTGCGCCTTTTCCTGATCTTTGCCTACTTGTACCTATTTATGGGATGAAAGAATAGTTGTTGAATTATTACAATGAAGCGCACATGTACATGTATCTAAATTGATCACATCCGCCGTCAAACAGCGTTAGCGTTTTGTAATAATGTATAAGATTTTTTCTCTCTCTCTCTCTCTCTCTCTCTCTCTCTCTCTCTCTCTCTGTGCATTTACATATATCTTGTTCTTACTGTATTTATTGTTATTTAAACTAATATTGTACCTTGCCATATTGACTGCTTACATTTTTTGGTAATTTGTTGCAAAAAAATGACCCCAAGGAATACTGGTTCAAACCCAACTGGGCTACAAATTTAAAGTCATATCGGTACGGAGCAGCCGCTTCCTGTGTGTTTACAACTCTGGAGAGAATTCAGTCTCTTGCTAAAGGATACTTCGCAGCGGAGGTAGGTATCGAACCCATGACTTCTTGCTCCAGAGTACAGTATTCTACATTACATCAGGATACCATGTCCATGAAATGTATATCCCTTTAAACCCCACTTTAATATAGTAAAACTGGGGTTTTCAGAGGTATATCTAGTTACCTCCTTTTTGACCCAAAACATAGATTGTGGACATTCGTTAGAACCGCCGAGGCGGTTCTAATGTGTATCCTCAATTTATGTTTTGAGCAAAATTAAACAAACATTAAAAAAAAAAATCACTTAAAAATTTACACTTTTAATATATCTCTAAAATATCAGTCTCATATAATTATTTTGCCGTGTTGCTTCTACCATTAGACTATCGTGATATATCATATCTTACAAGTGGCTACCTTTCAGCATTTTAAAGATAAAACAAAAACCGCATATTTTTTCATATTGACTCTGCCGATTGACCTATGCTGATAATTGAGCCGCGTCATGAGAAAACCGGATTTTCGCCCATGCGAAAACAAAGGCGCAGATCAGCCGTGCAGTAACTGCACAGCTGATCAACGCCTTTGCTTTCGCTACACTGATAGTACAAGTCCTCCTCTACTTATTCCCAAAATTTCAAGATTCTATCTTTCTGCTGAGACTGTACATGGTAGTTTGTGTCAGACCTGGTCGGAAAACCCGAAGACCGGTTTTCCCGCATCGCGGCTGATATAAATTCGTTGACCACACTGATTGAAAAAAAACTTTTAAAGAAGCAAAGTGATTCTAATCAGGTCAAAATAGGTGATTGAAAGGTCCAAGAAAGCCACAGCAAATTCCAAGTAGCAGGACGCGGTAGAGGAAATACATTAAATGTATAACTCGGCAAATACGTTATTGGGTATGGTCTACTTTTGACTTAGGTATAAAAAAATAAAAGCTAAAGATATACAGATAGAAAATAAGAATGAAATACGAGTTCGTCTGATTCACTGGATGGTGACAAAATACAGGTAGCTGATTTATATATGTGACGGCGGTCTAGGCTGACTGAGTTCGACTTTTCTATTGAACAAACAGACTAGCCGACCACGCCCAGATATGAATATTAAAGTTGCCGCCTATACAGTAATCTATTTGCCCAATTATACATGTACATACAACTTGTGGTAAAAATGCCAGCTTCTGTTCGCTCGGCCATGTAGTCTAATGATAATTTATCCACCAGGCTACAAAGGTCAGGCCCCAGAGTTATGAACAATAAACATGCTCAACTCAGCTGAGCATGAAAATTAAACTAATCATAATTACTAGAATCTTAATTACTGGAATAGACAAAATTAATTTAAGGATGTTCGCTGACATTGAAAAAGTATTCAAGCTTTTTCTCTAGCAACTGTTTTTGGCTTTCAAAACATAAAAGAAGTTTTTTGAAACCCAAATTACCATAGTGTAGTGTGCAGGTTGGCAAGCTACATGCCCCTGAATGAGACCTCTTTACAAAATGTTTAAAATTAAGAAATAGTCAGATATTTTTCATTTCCTTCATAAATAAATGTCCTGAACACAATTACATCAAACGTGTTTTCATTTCATTTCGCTTAAACAGTCTATTTAGGACCATAAACACACATTGATATGTGCATCTTGAAGCGGATTATAAAAGTTTACGTATCATTAGGGGGATGGGGTTGTTAAATGATAATGTTTATTACATGGGTGTATTTTCGTAATGGTTAGAGTTAAACCATCGCATTGGAATAGTCAATAGCAAGTTGCCTTAAGCTTAGAGTAGGAGATCCTTTACTGAGCCCATACAACGTGAGGTCAACCGGCAAAGTCAAATTTTATTTACTATGAATAACATAACAGAACAATTACAAAGCAATAACATTAGTGTGACAGTGGGCGCGGTAGAGGCCGGGCGCTCGAACACCGCTAGCGTGCAGCGTCTTATCCTTGATGACTCCCCATAGTATGCTGTCACACCCTATAACCGTGGTACTAATGTTTTATGCACTGATAAGACACAGAGTTTAATCAAATGATATTTTATGTGTCTTCAAAACCACGAAGTGCACATAAGGCATGTATTTAACAATAGAAAAGTAACAGACGTCGGGTTGCTAGTGATTTTGTTCAAGCATTGTATGTATCATCCATTTTGTTTCTTAAAAATGAAAACCTTACGTTAACCGGTGTATCTACAGTATATGAGCCTGTCCATGGGAAAAGGTACAAGTTGGTCACAAAATTCAAAATTTAGTTTTTCGCATAAAACAGTAGTAAAATATCGAAATATTAAATTTTAGGTAATTTTATAGCCACACTTTCAATATAACAAGTAAATGACGTCATCAAACGAGATCACCATGGTGACATTTTTATGATATTTTATGATATTTTACGATATTTTAAAGAATACTTTAAAACAGTACGTTTCAGGTGTCAGTGAACTTATTGAAACCATAAATGATGTATTATGATTGTCAAGGTGGATGCTTGCACCAATTAGCTATTGAAATATTTGACAATTTCATTTGAAATCTTATCGTTTCCATGGCAACACTGGTTAATTTTGGGAAATTGGTATGAGTTTTGGTATAAAATCGGTATCTACATGTATGTATCTGTTCAATACTTAAGCATCGTTTGAATTGAATTTAAGCAATTTGCACAAGCATCACCATTGTCACAGTTGATATTTCTGTTTATAGAATATACTCATTTGAATATTCATAAAGGTAATGTCATTAATATTCATTAAATTCATTTTCCGACCTCAGTTTTTCTGACAAAAGACATCACACTTTGATCACATCAGCATACATTTTTTGTGTTTATTTTATCTGCATGTATTATGCTAATGGTAGCACTTGTTTCAAGTAAGAAGGCAACAACGCCAATAAGGTTAACTTATATTTTTTTTTTACCTGGCTGTCGCCATGGTAACCTTAGATTGTCATTATTCAAAAGAAAATCTCATAAAAGCTGTAAATGTACCACAGTCTAATCTAGTTTTAAAGCACCCTTATTTAGTAACAAGACTGATACCAAACTTAAGCTAATAATGCTCTCAAAAATCAAGATATGCAAATACGGATATGTAAATGAGCTCATTTAAATATTCATATATACATGTAAGTGTTTAAGTACATGTATTTAAGAACTTGCACAAATCTCAATGTTAAAATGTAAATATAGCAACAAAAATTATTATATGAACATGCAAAACGCACTGGAAATACATTCGTCGTACTGAATTAATGGAGGTTTGTGGCCATTATTGTTGAAAGCATCTCAGTTTTATTTTTATTTACATTATCGCATCATTACCTTTAGGCGAGGTGCTGCCTAAACATCAACGATACAGATCAGGTCATGTCGGGCCAACGGGCTATAACTTTGTTGGACTTTGATGACATCTCTGATCCCGCGATTGATAATCTCCCAAAATTAGATAGATAAATAAAATAATCCAACTTGACCTCAGAAATAGTTTTCATCATTAATATACAGAACTCTGGTAGCATAGGTCAGCAAGACATATATTAATCTGATCATTAATTCCAGGCAAATTTGCACTTTTTGGTGCTTGTATTACGTGACACTCATTCTTTGCATGTGGAGTAAATCTTTTAGAAATATAAATCAAACATATATGGCGTATATACACTATATTTGTTGTGTTTCTAATGCGCACAAAAATCTAAAGGAATGGTGTTTCGCGAAGCCAATATCACTTGCCTTGCTTTTTTGCATGCTTGGTATACTTCTTAATTCTCTTTGCTCTTGCATATACAAGCGAATAAATTGTTAGACGTGTTTATACGTGTAACATGCATTATTTGTCGCAATTCGTTGTTTTGTGGTCCAAATTGATGTCAAAGCAGATATAATGTACTAAAATTGTCAAATTAAAATGCAACTTCAGATTTTCAGTGATGTTGTTTGGCACCCAGAGATCTCCATCGCATGTTAAGTTTATTGTATCTGTGAGTCCTCGCTTTTTGATTCATCATGGTGGGTATAATAATTTATTTGTTTGTCCTTGTTGATTCATCGACTAGTTAGAGATTCACCACGAGAACTGAACAAGTAACTAAATGTTGTGAACCATTGCAGAGGGTGAGATTAGGCGCCTGTGAAACGGTTTAACGCCCCCCCCCCCCCCTGTTATTTTATATTACTGGTCGTTCCATGGCGATGCTTTTTTGTGGTTCTAATTGTCTTGCGTTTTGGTGTTGAATTGATGTTCTGTTTGCAACGTTCAATGTACATGTATGTACGTTTTCATGTAACAACATTGAACGATAGTCACTTAATGACGTTAATGTTTAGTATATGTATACTTAAACGCAAACGCTTCGCAACAATTATACAATGCAAACTTCTTCTTCAAATATTGACTGAAATATTTCTGTCGGTGATATTACGATTGACAAGTCCAGTTCTTTGCCTTGCATACAACATGTTACTCAGAACGGCGTGGCTTACGGTTGCTGAGAAAACGTCAAAACTTCGAGGTAACCAATGTTTTAAAAGTCACGATACCTTATATTGTATGCGAAAATGTTTGTTTTCAAAAGCAAAAAGGACAGAAATGCAAATATGGAAATTTGACGAACCTGTAAAGCAAATGATTTTTTTTTTTTTTTTTTTTTTTTTTTTTTGCAAATCTATGTTATGCTTGTGCATCAACGGACATGTATATTGATCATGATCAGCTAGTTATTATGTTGGTACTAACTGTCTTGCTTTTATCAATACGTATTATTATTATTATATTGCTTTAATCAGCTCATTTATAAAACACATCATGCCACGATCTGATGTGAAATGGTATCAAGTACAGACATGGTTGCCATGCCCCTCTGGGAATGATTTTCAAAATTTCATAGCTTCGTGAATGTCATCTACTTATAATTATGACCAAGTATGTCCCTACATGCATTTCTCAGTAATTTGAATATTTTAGTGTAATGCCCCAACAAGGTAAGCCAACAAGGTAAGAACTTTCCTGGACGTTTGTGTATGAATTATATATACAAATTTGTTCTTGTGGGAGTTTGAAGTCTTGCTTTAATTTTTTTTTTCATTTACATACTCTCTTGCACACATAACAGCATATAATACTCAGAGATAAGGATACGTACATGTAGTATCTATACATATATTTAAAAAATTCAGGAAGCCGTAAGTTCACTTACTTATTTGGATAATTCATTGAAAAGGAAAAACTCATTAAAATTTGATATTGTATCTGCTTTGTAATACAAAGTGAAATAATGACAATAGCAAGTAGCCGTTTGCATCGTTAGCATGTCTTATGAAACATTGGTTGCCATGGAAACAGAAATGCTTTAACCCTGCTAACAGAAATATTTATACTTACTCTTGTTTTGCATCATAAGCAACTTTTAAATCTTAGGTATTTGGACAATTACCTACAACGTCTTTGTATGATTTTTGCATTTTACTAATATTTATGTTCACTTTTATGATGAACAATGGTAAAAGTGCTATGTTCCAATGAATATTCATGATTATGCAAATGAGTTTATTTATTTATGTTGACATAATAATATACAAAAATTTATTCTCTTTAATCTGACACAAGTTTTGCTAAAGTGAGTTGAGTATTAGGTAAGTCATGGTTGAATAATTATTTGCTATATCAGCTCTGTCTTTGAAATACTGGTTACCATGGAAACATAATTCCTTAAATATGGTATGTTACCTATATTGATTGTCTTGTATTTTGCAATGGACAATGTCCTAAATTATTTATAGCTGGTATTTAAGTACTGAAGGCTTGTATTTGACATTGCATTTAAGTCTAAAGTCAAAAAATATGAAAATGTTGGAATAAAAAATGGATTATTAATGAATATTCATAAATATGCAAATGAGCTAATTCAAATTTAATATCAAAATAATAAAGGGCATTCACTAACCTTTCAATTGATACAATTTTTAAGAAAATATATTTAGTACAAGTATAGATATCACAGTTTATTAATTGCGATTTCACTTCTAAAATTGTGCTACTGGTTGCCATGGCAACGCAGATGATCTTGTGTTGCTATTAGTAACAGACCTAATCTCTCGTAGATTGAGATGCTGAACAATATCTGCATCAATGCGAATTAATCTGAAAGGGTGAAATGTAGTTTTGATAAATATATGACCATTAAATGACATTAAATCTTTTGAAATGAATTTTCCAGAAAAAGTGGATTTGTGCCAACTTGTACCTTTTCTCACGGACAGGCCTTACGTAATTTTCTTTTCGATGTACATTTTGTATAAATAAAAGCCACAAAAGGAAAAGAAAAGATAACCAGCAATTACAAAAACAGAGAATGTTCCCTCTCTTATCTATAAAATTGAGTTCTAAGTGGTATGCTGCGTTTTCCCGTTTTTCTGTCTACACCCGAAGAAAGATGGAGTAGAGGCGAATACGGGACAGTCACATGCTACTCTTTTTTCCCTCAAGCTAAATTAAAATCCTAAAATAATTACAACTCATCGTAGGTTTTATTAAACACATTCCTGACCCGCTCTGCATTCGCTTTCATTATTTTATTCTGAATTGGAAGCTCCTACACAATTTTTATTTTTCTCGCGTATGGAAATTATGATGATAATAATGTAGTAAATGGCATACATGTAAATCACTTTTCAGATCCAAATATACTGTGAGTGCTATCATTGTGCGTGCTACAATGACAGTGCAATTATAGTACGGGGTTTCTCAAAAGCGCCAAAACCATGAAAACACCCTGTTATTGATAGAACACGTGATTGTGAGGATGGTCAGTAATTGTATTTTGACTTGCAGCAATGCATCAAGTCTATTGCCTGAACAATTTAAAACCGTGAACGAGGAGGCATATGAAAAATATAGCCCATTTGCGTTTTTCACTGGTTCACGGTCTACCATGGTTAACGGGTGAGTCACCATACTACTTCTCTACACAAGAAGCGGGAACTCCCTCACAGAAAAGCGTTGTCGTGGAGGTTAAACCTCAAAACTTTTTTTTTAAATCAACAACAAACAATAATACATATCAAACAACTTTTAAATCAATTGACAATACGTATATTCATTTGAATTACAATCGTTAGAGAATGCGACAAAGTGGACATACAAGTCATTGTAAAGAATGGTATCATATGAATCAGGCGTAAGGCAAGGCGAAAATCTATCTCTTGAATTATTTGCATTATTTTAATTGACTTGAAAATTTTACTATATTGACTTTAAATTGAGGTATAAAACACGACAAAACAATTATAAAATAACGATAAAAAAGGTACAAATAAGAATATCTAATGCGAAGTGTACAATATTATCTACATGTATCAATGAACAAATTTAAATACAACGGATGTCATGCTCAACAAAATCGATTAAAGGCCATGTACATGTAGATTATATAGCAGCCATCAGAGACCCAGAAATAACATCAGGAAAACATGTCCGTCAAATGTATACCCCCTTAAACCCCACATTTATACAACCAAACTGGGGTAGTATACCTATTTTTCTTTTTTTTTGCTCCAAAACATAGATTGTGGGTACTCGTTAGAACCGCCTCGAATTTTTTCTACAGAAAATTTTCATTTTTTTACAATTTTAAAAATCTATTGAATGGGCATGTTTTCATAATGACACATTTTCTGTCTCATCCATGCTTTAAGAAATGATTGATTAAAGGAAAACTCAGTGATATGGACACGTCCTGCCAAAGTCCATTGAATTTTGTGTGTATAAATTATGTTAATCGATTTTGTTTAAAACATAGTAATTTAGAACCACGTTATATTACCACAGCAAATTTGGACATACGTATGCTGACGTTTACAAACTGAAATAACTATAAACACGAAACTAGCGAACAATTGCATCATCTAATTGTTAAAGGAAACAACAGTAATAGCACAACACATAACATTAGCTCAAACAATAACACATGATAAAAACCCTAAAGTTGTACATAGTATGAGAAAAAGGAACCTTTGTGATGATCATTCTCAATATTTAAGGCTGTGACGTCATATTTTACGAGCAATCAACAAAAATAGCATGTGAAATCTACTATATATGTCCGAAATCCTCGCTTTTAAAGAATATACAAATTTATATATGTATGCAAATTAAAAATAGCAAAATAAGCTTATTTAAAACATTGGTAAACGGTACTATTGTTATAGTGTTGCCGCTTATGTTCATTCATACCACGAAAAAAAAATTGAAATAAACGGAATAACATTATAGTACAACAACAAACTGTTTCAAGTTCCCCACAGGGACCTCATATATATAATAAGCCGTTTGACATTTGGGTGTATCAGTTGTGTTTTGGAAGGCAGTCTCACTGCATCAACTTCAAGTGCTATTAATTGAGAATTTTGGGATATTGAAAAAAATGTTTTCTGTTATGGATAATTCGAAGTTTGAAGATACTAGATATGCTTATGATGAGTTGACTGTACATACATATGTATGTACGCTGGGGAAGATAGAGTCTAGCAGAATGTGACAGTTGTACAGGGAAGTTGACTTACGTTTTTGGCATGTTTAATTGCTTTGTATACATCATGTTAGTTCTTTCATGCTGATTGAACATGTTATTTTCTGTGCAGGTCAAAATTTGTTTACTATCACGAAGCTATGTGACTTACTTATGTTGCTGGTCTTAGTTGTCTTGAGATGTTATGAATTAGTATCTGAGATTAAACGCTGAATTTGATGTCTGTGCATAGAAGATGTTTGGTGATACCTAGATGGAGAAGAAACTATGTAATTTTAATAGCTGCATGAGAACAAATATGAGGTGTACATTTGTTCATAGATTTACAGGCCAGTTTTGATATGTTTCGGTGTTTTCGTTTTACTCTTAAGTTCATCCATGCGTATTTTCTCGAGATCTTTAATAAAAGTAAAATATAGTTGAAGTCTTAAGACTAGTATCCTATCAGGGCCTGAGATAAAGAATAGAATTACATTTGTACTTCTCCTAGAATTGGTTAAAAAAGCTAAATCCTACTAAAAAGCATGAGGCAACATACTTTTAAAAATATAAAAATGACGAAAGGAAGACAGTTTAATGGTATGAATACATGTCGATAGTTTGATTAGTGTGTCATTTGATGGGCATGTAAATTAACCAGTGTTATATCTGTAAGGTTTGTATGAGTGGAAATCATGTTAAATATGCATGCAGAAAATTTGGAAATGTAAATGAAGCAGATGCATGTCCATGCGTTGAAATATAGAGTTGCTGTTTCAGTTGCAAGGGTTTTATAGTTGATTTAATTTGCAGGAAAAAAATCACGGAAAGAGAAATGACTGACAAAAAAGAAAAAAAATGTAGATCTGTAGAGAGAAAGGATAGGATATGATAAGTTCTGATTATGCAAGGCAGTTTTGGATAGTTAAATACTTTGTACTCAAGCCATGAATGGAACTATATGTTTCTAATATTCCAGTACTTATATATGATGAAACCTTGGGTAAACTTGGAACATAGTACTGTTTCAAGTTCCCCACAGGGACCTCATATATATAATAAGCCGTTTGACATTTGGGTGTATCAGTTATGTTTTGGAAGGCAGTCATAGCGGCATACGTAGACTGCTATTATTGATATAGATGCTGTTTTACGCAACTTACTGGCTGAATATGTTAGCTTTAAAAAAAAAGAGAAAGGAAAAACCAAAAAAAAAAAAAAAAAAAAAGAAAAAAAAATCATAATAATATATAAAATATATAATCATCAAAATATGAGCATGACGTGTCAACATTCTAGAAAAATAATAGAGCTATAAGTATATTTATCATCCATGTTCATAGCTGGTACTCAAGTTAATGTATACAGAGCATCAGATGCATCAATTCATAATATGGCAAGATGTGTGCATGTTGGGCTGTTTTGTAATTATCGAGATATGGTGTATTATATTCATTGTCACTAACCAGACTGAATTTTATTTATACAAACTTTTTCGAATGTTATGCAAGAATAATATTACTCGGCGATTAAACAGTTCAATAATAAGGCCATTTTTGCACTATATTGCTAGCACATTGAAGTAGAGCTACTTATTTTATTTGTACAAGTATACTAAAAGCCCAACAACATTGCCAATTTGTGCAATATATGGCAAACAATTTATACTGTACTTGTAACGCTGAAAGGGCTCACTCGAGGTTTTCCTTCATTCCCTTTTAGGAACTATATGTTTCTAATATTCCAGTACTTATATATGAGGGAACCTTGGACGAACTTGGAACATAGTACTATTCTACATATTGTCAAGTAACAACTTCATTTTAAATACGAAACTAGCAAACAATTTAACCATTATCTACATGTGAATTAAACGACAAAAACGGCACAACACATACTCGTAACATTTGCCAAAGAAATAAAATGTGTGATTCAAAACATTTAGAAAAATGCCAAACTTGTGACTAAATGGAACCCTTGATAACGTTTTAATTGCCAAAATGAATTATGTTGAATAGGGTTTTTGCATTCCCAAGGGAGATAACCCATGATCATAAAAATGAGTTTTGAAAATGTTTACTTCATTATGAAGAATTTCAGGTAAGTCGTTTGTGTCATTTTATAATGATTTTGAGCAATCATAATGAAGTACCAAGAATTTTAATTTTTGTGGGAAAGTATTTACCTCCCTTTCATGAGATATTTATACCGAAAATCCCTATTCAAAAATGCCTTGGACCACAATTTTTTATTTTTTGTCAACCGATTTTTCAAAAATTTTGCTGCTAATTTTGCGACAAACTAAATGCTAAATATTCCATCTACTTTCAAACAGTTGCAAAATATATGTGAAAAACTATAGTGGGCAAATGAAGTTAGGGTTCAAACGTTTACCATGTTTTTTGTAGAAAATATCGATCTGCTGGTAAAATAAAACATTTCCATCATCCGGGTGTTTCATTTTGTAAGCTTTGTATGGTTGCAGATCGAATAGTGTTTGCTTTCAACAAGATCAGACTTTAAGTCAGACTACCCTTAAAATGAAAGTGTTATGGAACTCTCATAGACAATTGATGGTGTTTAAGTTTGATCGTGCAAAATTTGTAAATTGTCGAGCTGTTTTCCAATCTTTCTGGGCTGGCTGACATAAGAAATGATTAAACTTGATGACTAACGTGAATTTTGCAAAGTTTTTATGAATTGACAAAATTGAAATTTTTGTTGAATCAGTTCTTAAGGAAATTTTATCACTGTGGTTTTTAGGTAGTGTGGCTTTAAGAACAGCTGTGCTTGAGTCAGATAGTGCATCTTTTCAAAATTGGTGACATATAAAGGTGCGCTAATCCACCATATAAACCGAAACTTAATCAACTATCGATTGGTCCAAAAATGCATCCTCAAAAGCTTGATCCCTAACTCATTTCTCCAGTCACGTTTCTTGTCAAACTATATGATGCACCACCATACGACGATGCAAAAGGAGCAAACATTCTCTGTCTTTGCCATTTGGTTTAAATGAATGTCAAGTTACATTTTTGGCCGTGCTAAGTTTTGCGAAGTAGTCGTTATAGATTCCTTGGGAAATTCCCTCAATTCTGTGGCTCTGATGCATCTTCATCGACGAATATCAACCATTGCCCATTGTTGTCATAGTAAATTCAAGATAATAACACTACGTTTTGTATGTAGTATCGTAGAGCGCCCGGTTATCCTATGATCCCACTGGCCAAACTGTCAAATGGTCTTTGGCCTCCGTGGAACCCATAACTAAACCCGTAGATATTTTTCAGGGATCGAACGGTTGGCTTGCTACTCGTCATGCTACTGCGAGAACCTGATGAGTTGTGTCGGTTATGTTGGCGATGGTTTGACGTGTGTCTTCCACTAAGATTGGCGTGATTACCGTGATGCTTTTTGTGACGACTATTTGATTTATGCTGTCTCTCAGCTCGTATTGTCCATGACAGAGGCGCCAGAGAGCCAACAGACGGTAAAGCCGGGATCAAACGCCTCAATCGTATATCAGTGTTGTCGAGGATGAAATACGTTCCCTTTCGGCCACTGTGTCGATGGCGCCTGACGGTTACATAGCTCCGGTAGGAACGCGTCTGACGACTGATATCCCTGCCCTCATTTTTGCTGTTTTCATTCGCCTCACTTGACTCATGATGCTTAGGATGGGCACTAATTATGGCAAAACTACTGAAAAAGGTAAAAGTAAAAAGGAATGATCAGGAACTGGGGCAATCAGAACCAAAATGTCACCCTAAAACAAATCGCAAGCTGAGTAAGAAGGTACAAGTAGGCAATCAACAGGAAATGGCACAATCAGAATGAAATTCCAACACCAAAACCCGAGGTGGGAAAAAACTAAATTGACAGTTAGGTACATATACTTATACTAAGAAAATATATCGAAGGCCGAGTGAGCAGCTATTTCTGAATAGACGGCCACTCAGTTACCCGAACTTAACTAAAATATGAAAACGGTCATAAGGTTCAAACAGCACAAAAATACAACTCCAAAACATAAAACAGAACCACAACAGAAGTATTGCCTTGGAACGATCAGTAATATAAAATTACTGGGGGTCTTTAGCCGGACCATAACCTCAGCCTCATCTTCTGCAATGGTTCACAGCATTTAAGTAGTTGTTAGCTTTTTCCATAAAGGTGGCCAAACAAATAGTCGAAATGAACTAAGTTACGTGAAAACGAACATGAAAAGCGCAAACAGGATAAAATGCAACACAAAAACAGGAACTGGATTTTTAGTTGCCATTGTTTGCAACTGACAAAAACAGCTTAACCAACTTTTTGCCCTTTTTTTCCCCACATTACTCTCGATAAGGTGCAAATATTAAGCGGTAAGAACCAACATCCGTCCTATAATAAGTCGCTCGGGTTTCTTTCAAAATGGTTGGTTTCCCCACCACATTGTATATATACGACTTGTTACGTATAAATTGCTACCTGAATTTGTTTTACCATTTGAGCCGCCTCATGGGAAAACCAACAATATGCATAGGCGAAAACAAAGACGCAGCTTCGCGAAGCTGATCAGCGCCTTTGTTTTCGCTACTCGGATAGTACAGTTCCTCTTCTACTTAAATCCGAAATTCCAAGCTTCTAGCTCTTTTCTGTGACTGTACAGGTAGGTTTGTGTCGGACCTGGTCGGAAGCCACATTGTTGGTTTTCCCACGAGGCGGCTCATTTTTCAGCTTCTGAGCTTGATCTTATAGTAAAAGTTAAAAATCAAAGAAAATGACAACTTTAGATTTATTTTATTTGGGTTTTGATCATGGTTGATTCAGTTATCGCTTTAAGTAGACACAACGACAAAGAAAAAGGTACAAGTAGGCAAAGATCAGGAAAAGGCGCAATCAGAAAAAGATTCCCACTCCAAAAACCGAGGTGGGAAAAAACCAAACTAACAATCAGGTACTTATACCATGAAACATATCGTAAGCCGAATGAGCAGCTATTTTTCCCAATAGGTGGCCACTCAGTTACCTTAACTTAACTAAAAATATGAAAACATACATAAGGCGCCAACAGCACAAAAAATTTTAAACACCAAGACATAAAACAAAAAAGAACCACTACAGAAGTATCGACTTGGAACGATCAGTAACACAAAGTTACTGGCGGGCTTAAACCGGTTTTACAGGTACCTAACCTCACCCTCAGCTTCTGCAGTGGTTCACAACATTTAGTTAGTTCTTCGGTCCTCGTGGTGAATCTCTAACTAGTCAATGAATCATCAAGAACAAACAAATAAATCATGATAAACATCCTGATGAATCAAAAACCAGGACTCACAGATTGAGTAAGCTGCCCGACGATGGAGATCCCTGGGCGCCGAATAACCTACTAACTCCGGAGCAAAAGAAAAACACCAGTTGGACCCCGGTGGGCCAAGCAACAGACAAGAAGCTCCGGCCCCAACCAACTAAAATGAATAGCTTTAAGTCGGGGCCATCATAGAGTCTGACGCCCGACCCACCGGCGTGCAATTAAAGAAGGCAGCATAGTTATCAACCATGATTGGGTTAAAAACTAAGCATGCAGACTGTCGCATAACATTCAAGTTATAACCTATACGTCTGTAACGTGATATGATTTTTCCGAACTGAAGAGAAAAATCATTTATTCCTTTAAGTTTCTTTGTAAACCAAGTCACCATAAAATTCAGGTTCCGAAAGGCCCTCACTTAAAAGTGTCTTTAACCCAACATTATATTTGGAAATCAATTCATAGTGTCTACGATAAAATTTAGAAAAGGTTTTTCGAAGTTTATGATACCGATAGCCCTGTTGGAGAAGTTTTGCCGTTAAACATTTATTTCGAGCGGCGTTGAAGTCTGTAACATGATTGCAGACTCTAGCAAACCTAATAAGTTGCGAAATGTATACACCATAAGAAGCACGACGAGGAACGTCACCATCCAAAAAAGGAAAATTTACTATATCAAAATAAAAGCCATCGCGCTTATCATAAATTTTAGAAGAAACAAATCCATTTGCAACAGAAAGATGTAGATCTAAAAAGGGGGCTTCGGTATCTGAGATATTAGCTTTGTTCAACTGAAGTTCAGGTGGATAAATTTGATTGACCATACCTTCAAAATAAGGGTTGTCAATGTTCAAAAGGTCATCGAGGTACCTAGATGTGGAATTAAAAGCCTCGATAACATCAGCTTGATTATCATGGTTAAGAGAATCCATGAAATCTCTTTCGTAGCAGTATAAAAATAAATCAGCTACGAGAGGTGCGCAATTTGTACCCATCGGAATTCCAACAATTTGTCTGTATAACTTGGTCCCAAATCTAATATAAATATTATCAAGGAGATAGGATAAGGCGTCGCACACATTCTGACATGACCAAAGGGTATACCGACTTTGGTCAGAGGAAGTGAAAAAAGCCTTTCTGTCATTACATGCCAAATAAAGTGAACCATAGTTTTTTAATGCACTTTTGAAGGTCCACTCTATCAAATCCAGAAGTTTTTCTTTAATTAGATTATGTGGTAATGTTGTATACATAGTAGATAAATCATATGTGGACAAGCTTGTCGCACGGAACCCTCTACACTTCAATTTACTGAGCACCTCACCAGAATTTTTTATTGACCAAAACCAATTTTTATTTGAAGTTTCATACACTGTCTCACAGTATCTTATAACATGAGATTTGATAGCAGTAAGACAAGAAGTTAATAATTTAGAAAGTTCAGTGGTAGTACAAGAGCTAGAATTTGCAATAAATCTAGCTTTGTATGGTCTTTTGTGAAGCTTAGGTAACCAATACATCGTAGGAAGTTTGTCTTGGCCTTCATTGACACAAACAGAAAACTTAACAGGTAAATCGTTTAAGTGGGCATTTACTACAGACACCTCATCAGTATCTGTCTCCAGATAAGCCCTGGTACCATCAAGCTCCTGTTTTAAGGTGTTAACGTAGTGAAGTCTACAAACGACAACAACATTGTTTGCGGCTTTATCTGCCGGAACCAAGACATACTTTCTATGAAATTCTTGGATACCCTGCTTCAAATGCCTAAATGACGATTTGGGTTTAGGAGGTAAAAGATTAGTATTTTGTGAATAAAACTTAATACGTTTATCCACGATAGTGAAGATACTTCTTTTCCATTCTTTAAGAGCATTATCCTCAACACCCTCTCGTTTACACCATCGATTACCGAAATCATTTAATGCAGATGCAATCTCCTCTCTACATTTGTCGAAATTAATGTAGGAAGGGAATCTATATTTCGGACCTTTAGAAACAATTTTGCGAATTCTAGAATCCGAAATTATTTTTAAATTTCCAGTAACTATATGTCCAGCTGGTTGATAAACATATTTTGAATCTTTACAATCTCAAGACTTAGGAGTATTAGCATGGATATCAAGATCAGAAACAAGTTTATTGAAATTAAAAATAGTATTTCTGATTGGTTTGTTATATTTGTAACAAATAATAGGAGGTTCTGAATTTTGGAAGTAGGTAGGTATAGACTGTATCACTGATTTATCCTGGAATATGCTTGGTAAATCAATAAAGTCAATTCCTTTATTGATGAAAGGAATTTTAATAAAACTTCTAATGTGATTAGATTCGGAATCGATAAATGGACGAAGAGCATGCTGAGTATAACATCTTGTTAACAGTGCAGCGTCATACATTTGATGATTTCTATCGTAAAATCTATTAGCCTCTGTGTCCAGGGAACGTAATGCAGCAATAGGTAGAGAACTAAGATAAGACAGCATTGGATGTCGACCGTGAATCCTTAGTTTAACAGCTAAATCATTAAGGGAAATGTTCAATTTCAATGCAGCGCACCGTTTACGTTTGTCATTACCCCTTTTCCGTATACCATGAGATCTAGATTTACGTTTACGAGACTCTGAAAGTGTAAGTACATCAAAATCGGGCATTTTGGAAATATTGCCTTCATGGTAAATGTTGTCGTTAAATCCCAGTGGAAAGGGTGTTTGCAGTAATTTTATCCATTTAAGTTCAGTTTCAAATCGTTTAATATTTTTGAATCTAACTGAAGAATTTTCATCATATGAGATTTTCTCCACTGGTTGAACTTTAACATCATTGGGAGAATGACCAGTGCGCTTAAAATGCTGGTACAGAAAGGTATCATTATTTTTGGGCTTAGCTGTTATAAGAGCCGCCTCGTGGGAAAACCAACAATGTAGTTTCCGAACAGGTCCGACACAAACCGGCATGTACAAGCACAGAAAAGAGCAAGAAGCTTGAAATTTCGGATTTAAGTAGAAGAGGAATAGTACTATCCAAGTAGCGAAAACAAAGGCGCTGATCAGCTTCGCGGTTACCGCGAAACTGATCTGCGCCTTTGTTTTCGCCAATGCAGATTGTTGTTTTTTCCATGAGGTGGCTCAATTAATAGTAAACTACCGTATTCGTTTTAATTAGCGCACAGTGCGCTTAACTTTTCAAAATAACTCAAAGTTAAGGTCTCAAAATATCATTCTAATAAGCGCACACTAGGAACGTAAACAATGCGTAAGCTGTTGATATTACAATGTCAAAATTAACAATGATGATGTCATTTGAGTGTTCCAATCGTTGCAAATAGTGTTTGATTAGGTAAGATTAAGTTTTAATGCAATATTAAAGTGTAAAATTGGTGAAAAATATATATATGCTCGTCGAGTAGTGTGCGCTTATGCATATGATTTTCGTAAACGACCAGGGTGTGCGCTTATTGGAGCATGTGCGCTAATTAGAACGAATACGGTAGTATAAAATAGGGCATCGCAGATAAAAGATATACTACAATCTCATGGTTAATCAAATTTATGGCCAATCCAAGAAGTTAATGGTGTGCCGTTCTCGGCAGTAAAACACAAAAATCATTGATGTGTTTCAGCAAACATGGTATGCCGATATAAACAACTCGTCTAGATTTAATACACATTGCAGATTTAAACACATATTCATACAAAAATACCTAGGGTGTATCTTAGGAAACAAATATAGAGCATCCCTTTGCAAATATCGCGCTTCAGCTTAACATAATTTAGTCATAATCTAGTAATTGAAAAAGGAAGACATCTTTATATTCCTCGGAAAATTAGAATCTGTGACTTTTATAATCTAAATGTCATAGAAAGTAAATATCATGTCTTATTAGTAAGCCCGAACATATTAGAACTGTGATGTAAATATCTACCCCACATATTATTGCCACTGGCCAATCTTAATAAGATTTGTTACGGGTTCAAAGAAAACCCTTCTAAATTTGGCTACTTTGTTTACCATGCTGTAAAAGCCCGTATTAGAAATTAAGCTTAGGCTTGCTTTTAATATATGTTGTCCATGTAACATATTATGTTGCTAAACTTATGTGTATTGATTGTAATTCACATATGCACACATGTTATCCATTATATTTAAATTTGCGTGGCTACTCTGTAAATGTATTTCTGTTTTACTATCATTTGTAGGCTAAAAAATTGTAAATTGTTTAATGCTGAATAAATTTATGTTATTTAATGTTATAAAACCATGACAAAAACGCTTGTCTGAATGAGTAAATGCTACCATTATCATCCTAATCAGATTTTCGTCAGTAAAATATGCACCTTCACGGTCGCTGACAATAAATAAATAAATAAATAAATAAATAAATAAATAAATAAATAAATAAATAAATAAATAAATAAAAAGATACATACCTTTGCCATATCAAAGCCACAAACACAAGATATTCATATGTCATCATGAAGCATCATTAAAGTGATGTTTAATATATTTTTTACTTATATATGTATATATATTTGAGCCGCCTCGTGGGAAAACCAACAATGTGGTTTCCGAACAGGCCCGACACAAACCGACCTGTACAAGCACAGAAAAGAGCTAGAAGCCTGAAATTTCGGTTTTAAGTAGAAGAGAAATTGTACTATCCGTGTAGCGAAAACAAAGGCGCTGATCAGCTTCGCGGTTACCGCGAAGCTGATCTGCACCTTTGTTTTCGACTATGCAGATTGTTGGTTTTCCCATGGGGCGGCTCATTTCATCATCACATGGACAGGTCACTGGTGGTAACTGGTCAATGCCGGTTTAAGTAAGGGTCGATCTACAGAATATTAATTAGTTCGTAAATGTCGTAAGATGATCATATGGCACAAATCACACGCGAATGTGAGATTAATTAATCTCTTGCCCACAAGTGTTAAATGTGATATTAGTAATTTATATTAAAATGTGTCACACATCAGGATGGCATGTCCGTGAAATGTAGGACCCCTTACATCCAATTCGGATGCAAAATGGTTTACATTTATTTATATATTATTTTATTACTTTTTTTTTGTATATATTTTTTTTTATCAAAACATTAATTTAAGATATTCGTTAGAACCGCCTCGGTAAGGCGATTCTAAAGTGTATTCTTAATCTATATTTTAGACAAAGAAACTCAAATGAATATAATCATTTTTACTGCTGTAAAAAATTCATTATGTGTTGCATATTAATCACGTTTTCGTAATGTTAATACACACCTAGAAAATAATTAGGTAGATTCGTCATTTTTAATTATTACTATATCAAATAATTTCTGATAATAAAGGTCATTCTAAAGCAGAAAGGGTGACATTATGGCTTATCGTTTGGACATTAACCCTTAAACGTAGTTAATATTCGGGTCAAATATGAGCTTGACTGTCATTATGATACCTCTTTCTAATATTTTTCACAGTTCTTAAAGAATAGTCCTTTCATACATGTATTATATTATGTAAGATATTTTAGGTTTTATGTTGTACTAATAAAACATAACACGAATGTTTTGAAAAATGCGGAATTACGGGGATTTTCCTTCGTAGGTGTCTTACATAAGCTTTGTTTGCTTCGGTACGAACCCGTTAACATCTCAGTGAGCTTCCCAAAACCTCCATTGCGAGAATTTGCCCATGAAATATACAGAAAAAATTTTCAGCATTAAAAGTTGAATATTTCATTAGAAAAAATTTGATATGTTCAACATTTATGATCAAAACATTGATTTTGGGTACACGTTCGAACCGCCGCGGCGAGGCGGTTCTAACGAGTAGAAACAATCTATGTTTTGGAGCACACTTATATGAAATTATGTGCTCACCGCAAACATATTGAACTTTGCTCATATACAAAGTTTGGTGAAAAAAGCACGGTAAACTATCAAATGCAACGTCATCATTAAACATCGACTTTATGCGAAAATGAACAAAAGTGGGATGTACGGTTTCCATAGCAACCGCTGTTTACATTGTATTCATGCCAGAGCAGCAAAATTTGCTGTATAAGTACAAATCATGTTTGTCTATATAACTGAGCGCGGATCTGGTAAAAGGTGTCTTCGGGCATTCAAGTACATTTTATGCTATTAAAATTTAAAAAAAAAACATCTAAATTTGAAATATTTGGCATGTTCTGATATTTATTTCATACAGCTTTAATATTGTAATACAATCCAAGACACATACTTTTCTTATGGTCAAACGTTATTTGTATCATGTATGTTGCCATGGCAACCATTGCGCCATAAGGACTACCATTATTTTAAAAGCCATGTACGGCCTTTGTATTGCATGTTTTATTAAGCGGTTTGTGAATTTGTGCCTATTGCATTGTCTGTACAGTAGTTTAGATGTTAAACTTCAAGAAACACATAGAATTTCGAGAATTTAAGTCTTACCTTCTTTTATATTACAGTGATTTAAAGACGTTAACGTCATCAATGCCAAAACGTCATCAACAGTTTTATGACGTCATGTTTAGATTGCATCAACTGCACACCTTTCAACGTTCATATCTTTGCTATTTATAAAGATAATCTCTTCAAAGGTTCGGGAAATACTCAGAGAAATTTGGTCTTTCATATGTAATTAATATCTTAATTTTTATTTTTCTGCCATAAGACCCCTTTTATCAGATCTTGGTCCAACTGTATTAATTTAATTCAGTTGATTTACAAAATAAGAAAATGATGGCACTTTTCCGTGAATTTTTTGAACGCCCTTCGTAGAATCCTTCGGGTGCAATATGAACGGAGGGGTATACCAATGTAAACGTTTGTATCTCTGCAACCCAGTGTCCCAGAGAGCTGAAATTAGTATCAAATGATTGCTATGACAATATTCTACAATCATGTAATAAATATATAAACAAGCTTACTTTATTGTTTCTCAAATATTTAAGAAAACATAAGTACTAACAGAAAAATCACTGCCAAAGGAAGGAGGTATACAAATAAAATTGCTAATATCTCGGTGACCAAGAGCTCTAGAGAGCTGAAATTGGTATCAAATCATTGCTAGGATTATGTTCTATAATCATGTGGTAAGACACACAAACATTCTGACTTCCTTGTTTTTCGAATACTGATAAAACTTTAAATTTAAGGGAAAAATCACAGAAAAAATGGAGGGGTATACCAATAAAAAGGTTAATAACTCAGCAACCAAAAGCTCTAGAGAGCTGAAATTGGTATCAAATAATTGGTATGATAATGTTCTTTAATTGTATGATAGACATATAAATAATCTAACTTTCTTGTTGTTTGAATATTGATGAGAACTTTAAATATTAGATAAAAATCAAAGAAAAATGGAGCGGAATACCAATATAAACGTTTATATCTCAACAACAAAAAAACCTAGAGAGCTGAAATTGGTATCTAATGATAGATATGACAATAATTTATAATTATATAATAAGATACAGGAAAAATTTGACTATCTTGTGGCCAAAATTTAAGAAAACTTTAGATATAAGAGAAAAAACATAGACAAATGAAGGGAATATACCAATAGAATTGACAATATCTCAGCAACCAAAAGCTCTAGAGAACTGAACTTGGTATCAATTGATTGACAGGATCATATTCTATACACAAAAAATGAAAATAACAGAAATAATCAGATACAAGTCATTCTGTAGGTATACCAGTTCATTTCATTATTTCTCTGTGATTTCTAGTTTTCATTAATATTCATGAAAAAATAGATGAGCCTTATATCCTTAAATACATATTACATATATTATATGTATAAGGGTGATAGAACATGGTCATAGCATTCATTTGATTCCACATTAGTGTTCCATGTTTATCAACAGCTCAGGTACAAATGATACTTTATGTATAGACCCATTTTTTCAAGGATTTTTTTACTTTTTAATTAATATTCATGAATATACAAATAAGATAATTTTCACATAGGCTCATGACAACAATGAATTTATGAAATATGTCTAAATGGTGCGATATAAATTTGTCACAACGATAGTTTAGGCCTGAAATGAGTTATTGTATGGGTTTTAATGATGTTCTACCATTTTCATGTTTTCATTAATATTCATGAATATGCAAGGTAGATATTTTGAATTACTTATCACAGAATGAAAGAGCTATGTCTAAGTTATAAAAAAAGACCAAGTTTAATGGCCTAGGATTAGTAACAGCAGAGGTATGATCGATTTTCTACGCCTAACCCCATTATTTCTATACAAAAGATGGTATCAGGTCATATAATAAAACACAGCGTAAAACGGAAACGCTTCCACTTCAAGAGGGCAGAAAACAGGATTTGATAGCTTTTTCACTATACTTTCAGAAAATCATGGTGCAGAAAATTCCCCCTAAGGGGGGGGGGGGAGGGTTTGCCCTACTGGCCATTAGCCTAACTTCTACGATGCAATGACATGTGCACCGTTGTTTGATTCAACATACAATAGGGTTTGCCACTTTTTGAGCATTTTGTGTCAGGTATCTTCTTGTAACAGCTCTAGAGTTCTAGTAACAGTTATATTATATCACTATTATCCCATGGAACAAAACGTTTTCGCATTGCTTTAACGCCGTCTCGCTACTATCCATTTACTTATTAACTTGAGTTTCGAGCATTGTTCAGTTGCACTGTTTGCAAGTCATAATTGCATAATAAGAGTAAGATCTATTTTTGCATAGTCATCATAAGCAGAAATCTATGCCATAAGTCATGGTTACCGCCCATTAATCGCTTGCCCAAATGTGTCAATGGCTTTTTAGGGTCAGGTCTCGGCATCGGTACTTTTTTACCTTACGTCACCCTGACTTGAGTACGCCAACAGTGTCGCAAAAAGGCATGTACGGTCTCAAGAAGTTATAAACAGTTATGAAAATATCAATTAGACAACCCAAGAAGACTCATCGAAAATGATGCATAACTTGGCCAAGAGATACACAATATGAACGGAATTTGCATTTTCCTTACGCTCTCTCTCATGGTATAACATAAACCGATTTTTGTTTAAGATGCGCATTTTTCTCGAAACCTATGTTAGTGCACCATTTTAAAACCTGACGTCAAGATACAGACGTTCTCGATGTGAAAATCCATGAAAGCGCTGCAAAGTCGTTTTAAAAACTAAAGAACATCAATTTTTTGAAATGTAGCTTTACTAGAAAGGTACAAGTAGGCAAAGATCAGGAAAAGGCGCAATCAGAAAAAGATTCCCACTCCAAAAACCGAGGTGGGAAAAAACCAAACTAACAATCAGGTACTTATACCATGAAAACATTTCGTAAGCCGAATGAGCAGCTATTTTCCCAAAAGGTGGCCACTCAGTTACCTTTACTTAACTAAAAATATGAAAACATACATAAGGCGCCAACAGCACAAAAATATTTTAAACACTAAGACATAAAACAAAAAGAACCACCACAGAAGTATCGACTTGGAACGATCAGTAACACAAAGTTAATGGCGGGTTTAAATCGATTTTACATGGCCATAGCCTCACCCTCAGCTTCTGCAGTGGTTCAAAACATTTAGTTAGTTCTTCGGTCCTCGTGGTGAATCTCTAACTAGTCAATGAATCATCAAGAACAAACAAATAAATCATGATAAACATCCTGATGAATCAAAAACCAGGACTCACAGATTGAGTAAGCTGCCCGACGATGGAGATCCCTGGGCGCCGAATAACTTACTAACTCCGGAGCAAAAGAAAAACATCAGTTGGACCTATTTTATGGACTTGGTTAAGTTGAAATGCTGAAATTAAACTTGGGACTTTTCACAATTAAAGAAACAGACGGAACGAAAAACTGACACTGCTCAGATTCTCGCGTCCGAAGCAACTCAATAGTCCGGTCACAACGTTCGCCTCGGTATAAGACTTTCTCTATTGTTTTTGTTATTGTACAGCTTTTTCTGATGCTCCTACATGTACAGCAAAATCGTTATGACGTTGACGTCCCTAATGCTTTCGAGTCCTAATGATAAAACATTTCACAATGGATGCCGTTATATTTGGATGCATACTGTGAGTCTATTTTCATAACGTAGTTGTATTATTTCAGTTGAATAGCCAAGTATTTTGACGTTTTTTTTCCTATTCGTCAAAATATGTTGTCCGTAAAGGACGTCGTTTCAAGTTGAAAGGCAGGGAAAGTAGCAATAAAACCCATTCTTTGTCAGATACAGTGTAACTTTAATAAAATAAAAACTGAAATAGATTGACAAAAATGCCCAAGATCACATAACATTGATCAACATTCAGTGACAGTTTGGTTGGGTTGTAATTGGAATAAACGGCTTCGTGTGTTCTCTGTAGTAATGATTACCGACCTGGAAAAAAATGAGAATGAATTTTAGTCATTATAGAATGCAATTATTAACATTACGAAAACTTGCCCATGCAATATACAGTGATTTCTAAAGTTGTAGTAAAAATGAAAATTTTCAGATACTTTTCTTATTTTTGCTCAAAACATAGATTGCGGGTACACGTTAGAACCGCCTCGGTTCTAACGAGTTCCCACAATCTATGTTTTGGAGCAAAAATAAGAAAAAATAAGTATACCCCTGCATAAAAATGTAAAAAATGAAAATTTTCAGTAGAAAAGTTTCGATACTTTTCTTATTTTTGCTCCAAAACATAGATTGTGGGTATTCGTTAGAACCGCCTCGGTTCTAACGAGTACACACGATCTATGTTTTGGAGCAAAAATAAGAAAAATAGGTATGCCCCTGCATACCCCAGTTTTGCTATATAAAAGTGGAGTTCAAGGGGGTATATACATGTATTACACGGACATGTTAAAGTGATGAACATTCGAATTTACCTTCCTTCCAAACAATATTTCAGATGGCAATTCAGCCAACATTTTGGATTTCGACTGGATTTGAACACAATACACATATTATGTGATTTCGAATCGTAACCAAACAGCAGGTATGTATTAAAGAGGATCTTAAACGAGTCTTCATTTCATATGAAATTTTATTAAATGAATACCAAATTAATGTATGTGTGGCCATATCATACTTATCCACTGAGTAACAGCGACGTAAAGATATACCGGGTGTCCCAGAAAATATGATACATTTTGAAATTCTAATAGCATCTGACTCGAAATAAATATGCTTTTGCTGATCAATGCAATATACATAGAGATAATGACATGGCATATTTAGACTTGATTCTAAAAGCAAGGTAGAGCTATTGAAAAAAGTTGCTTCTAATTTCGCCATTTTACTTCTACAGTTAGCTTTTTACAATGCATATTTCAGCATCCCACCTTGCAGGACAGGATTGATATTCATACCTTCATGATTGCGGCTCTAAATGTTTATTGTGTGCTATATTATCTGCCATAGATTTGGTCTCACATGGTGTTCCCTGTTGTCTTTATCAAGATCATATTCTGTACATGTAGCACCATCATGTTCATTTTGAACGGTTTTTTCATCACGTACGTTTTTGAAAGTCATATATTGTTACCATGGTAACCATTTCATTGCAGTTTTGATGCTGTTAAGTAATACTTAAGGAATAGTTCTTTAGGACAACACATACCACTAAGGTCATCTATTTACTGTTACGAATTAAATCCATGCATTATCGACATGGGTACCAAATTTTGTTACCCCATCCACTTTTTACTACTGAAGCCAATGATACCACTTATACTGTTTGATCTGTCATACACAGTTAGGTGCGAGCACAATGAAACAAAACCATTTAATGTCTTAGGAAGATGAGATATTGAAATTTTTTTTCACAATCGAAGCAGGGAGCCTAAAACATTTTTAGTATATTTCAGTTGGCCAAATGGCTGAATTTTCCGTTTTGTGCGACATTATCTTTCATGCTTCTGGAAACACACTGTTGAGAAAGAAGAAAAAATAAAGGTCATAGAAAAAGGTAAAAAATATAAATAAATAAATGTGACAATTGAACTGGAACATTGTGCTCGAACAATGCTGACAATGCTATAAAATAAAATTTTCAGACATTGCCAATCACGTAAGCTCATTGAACAGTACCAAAATAAACGGACTGACCTTTTAATTAATTAGAGTTTTAAAATGTATCTTTTTTCTGGGATACCCTGTATATGTATATCATTTCCAAAATATACTGACAATATCGATCTCTCATTGGCCTGCTGTAGTCGACCCTCAGTAGTATTGAATTTTTGAGACATTAATGCGTCCCTTCTTGCATAGTTATGTTATATTGATATCCACAACTGCTGCCATTATTCCCTCAAAAGTGTTTAACCCATATTTGACGAATGGATTCTCCCATCGTTATCTTTTGGGTGAGTTCTCTTTCATTCTGGGGGGTGTTAGGAGTGATTTTTTTTATTTTTTTTATCGCATATGTCGATGAAATTTCTCTGTGCAAACAGAATAGCCTCAGATGGGACGCCGCGTTCTGCGGCGTCACATCTGGGGCTATTCTGTTTGCCTATGTCCCATAAAAGGGACGCAAGGCTTAAATGAGTTAATAATACATACCGCCATTTTCCCGTTTACATTACTAACACACTGATGATAGACTGTTGAGTTATCTAACTTCCTATAGAAGTCAGTTCTAGCATTTTGGTCGTCCCAGTTCATGGTAAGAAATGTTTGATGAAGTGCTGGACCTGAAAAATATGCAAATTTGAAGATAAGCATAAACAGGGACAGCCACAGGCATAAAACAAACACATCTCTGAGATACAAATGACGATAATTACAGCTCTTGTGTTTAGATGAGGCTACCTTGTTTGGGAAAGAGCTAGTCATCTGGTTCTTCATGCGACTTGTAACATTTTGCTGTGTTGTACTTTACTTTCTTTCCCACCTGGTGTCTGAGTTGGGATTTTCGTTTTAATTTAAAAATTGCAATCTCTATGCCTTCTTTTCTTATCGTACACTATAGTGTGCAAAGATTTCGGATCCATTGTGGTCCATCTAATGTTAGGCTTTGAGGCATAACATCAGGATAACATGTGCGTGTAATTTATATATCCCCTTATACCCCACTTTTTAGGTTCTCATTAGCGGTTCTGACATGTACCCACAATCTATGTTTTGAGCAAAAATAAGAAAAATATCAAAAGTTTTCTAATTATTTTTTTTTTCATTTTATAGCTCGAAAAAAAGTCTTTGTATATTGCATAGGCAAATTTTCGTAATGACGTCGCAGTAGCAGTATGAGTTGTACTGTTGTTACAGTTAACTTTTTATGTACAGGCTGATGGGTGGTATTTGTGTATTTTTGTACGTAACTTACAGTTTCTCAATTCTTTATGAATAGTTAAATCAATAAATGAAAATATTCAGAGAAATGCAATTTTAACACGTTTTAGTAAAAAAGACGATTTTTCATCAAAAACATATAAAACAATTTCTGCGGATCAATGGCTATAGTTAAATTGAAGAACACGAATATTGTTTTTAAGAGTACAAGTTAAATTGACCCGGCCCTTTTTGACAAGCATTATCGTAAATATCAACGATCACAACTGCTTTCAGACACAAATTGTTCTTTTTTGGAAAAACAGCAAGCATAAATAAACATGTTTTTATGCATTCTTTTTGTTCAAAACATGTATTCAGAGTACCACAATTACTACTTTGGGACAATGCGTTTAGAAAAATATACCCTTTTAATGCCAGATTTAATATATAATGGGGTGTATTGGGGTATTTATTTTAAGACATGACGTGGTACCTTTTTCCGTGTATGTGTCAAATACAGGCATACTCTGACAGGCCAGAATATGGATATCAGGGTAAACATAGAGGAAATTGGTGCACATTTCTTCCCGAGTAGAAAATCCACCCTGTGATAAAGGAGCATGATATTGTTAGTTCTAGCTCAAGATGATTTTATTATAATCACAATGCATGTTGTACAGGAGCATATAATCTCTTTGAAAGATTAAATGCCCCAGATGTTGGAACAATCATGTCGAAAATGTCACTGAGAACAACTTTGATTAAACTCAACATACAACATCAACATACTTGAATGTACGTAAAGACAAAAAACAATATGGAAACACTATTTTAATCGAACTTACAAATGTTGGCTCATTTCTTCCTAGCGAATCGTAGGTACATTCAACAATAAAGCTGTCTCCCTAAAGTAGAAGTTATAATTTAATTTAGACATCATAATTTTCAAGGTGGACAATCATATGACCAAAATTGATTTTTGTGTACTAACATTCGGACAGAACCAGTAAGCTAATCGACCATAGTTTTCTTAAAACTGAATGACGTTTCATGGGGTAAACCGGTATACCCCGGAATGATACGCTCTAAACTGTTATGCAACATTCACTTTAATGCACGCTGAAGTTTAATACTGCGTTTACACTATGTTCCCGATGGTCACGGCAGCCCCGTTTGCTCGAGTGAAAATTTGGTAAGATGTTTCTCTAATTTCAAGATCTAGCACGTCTTGTTAAGTTTTCTCACGCTATTTTACAATATCCGTGACGAGTACTGGTAATGATAAGCCGATGTGTCTCGGAGGTGCTAATTAATATTCCGCACGTTTCATCGAATAGTACTAATTAGCGCAACAAATTTGTAGTGTACTTGTCAGGTCAGTTTCTAGGCGGCTGTCGAAGTGGACAGCTTTGAACCAAAATTTGTATAGCTTAGGTGATCTTTAGGTGTTAGATTGCCGCCTTTCCTATAGAGAGTATTGCATTGCATGTAATCTACAGCCTTTTTACCAGCTAGAAAAAATAACGGCTAGTTGGATGTTTTTACCTGTGCGGCGGGTATTCAGTACGGGGTCAAGATCATCTACAGTAGACCTCTGAAAGTGACCGAGCTGTTGACTGTAATTAATTCGAGCTAAAATCAGTGCCAATAATACGGCCTGTTTGCTCCACGAGCAATCTGCCTTTCCTACCTTTGACGTCAAACCAAACGCTTTACTGCTGTCACTTTCTCATGTTCACTGTTCACTTCAATGAAGTGCGCCAAAATGCATCAAACGTGTTGTTTTGATTTGTTGCCGAAGCAAGGAAAAGACGGTACTTTACGGGCTGTCCCACGACCTATCACGATTATTAGCATGTTCTATTACGGCTTGTTACGTTCGGATGAGGTCATTTGCGTTCTGACCAAGGCGTAACACGTTTTTTTTTTCGTTCTGTCTGCTACAGACGAAACGTAGACACCGTGCAATCTAAAGCACTTTTGTGCCTTTTGTTTTAGAATAAGGCCTTTGAAATGATAACAACCGCTCTCCTCAACAACCGACGGCAGAGTTGATTAAGAATGCCTTTTTATATTTGACCTTCAATATCACAATGCAGCGTATGGCCTTTGTTGCCGTAGTTTACTATTGTGACTGCTCAAACATGACGTAACTTGCCCACATAATATGCCATTTTATATTCATAAATTTCACGCGCCGTGATAACCGAAAACATAACGTGGCATACGTAGTATAACGGTATCAACACCATCAGAGACCGGAACGTGCCGTAACGCAACAAAACGTATTGAGTATTCGGTAGGAAACGGGACGATACGTGAGACGACCGTGATCAAACGCAGCCGAAAGTAGAAGATATGTAGCTTACCGGGTTATTCACTAGCTTCCCGGCCTCCAAGTTACGTCCAACCCAATTTATAACAACCTATTACGTTTCTTATTTCCGGCATGATTAATGTGGCAGATTTTTAAACTGTCAAAAAATTTGCTACGGTGTCCACGGTTATTACGGCCTGATAAGTTCCCATATCCCGCTCTCCTGCGTTGCCCCACTTTATCCTGTTTTGATCACGGTGGTCTGAAACGTGTTTGCCGTGACCGCCGGGAACATAGTGTAAACGCTACATTATAGGTAACCCCGAATATAATATAAATCCAGTTGCTTGGGGTAATCTACTAAACTATAACAGACATTTAACTGACTGTTCTATAACAAATAAGAGCACATTATTCTGGGGTATGTGCACTTTACCCCGTGAAATTACATTGAGTTTAAGAGAACTATGACCGATTTGCTAACTTGTTCTGTCCGAATACTAGTACACAATAATTGATTTTAGTCACATTGTCCGCCTTGGTTTTCCAAATATTTGTTACATCATTTAATAGATACGTTAATATATTTTTTTGCAAATATTTTAATTTAATGCTTTATTTATTTAACGAAGATTCCTAGCTAGTAGGTTTCGCAAATATACATGTATGTATAAGCCATCAGCAAAAGTCTGTCTTCTAGCTTTTGGCACGGACATACGAAACACGTTGTTATGTTTTGCATACTTGATTCGCAGTGCATATTGTCTATTTATGTTACCGTGCCGGCTGACTTTTGCTAACTGACCGATATGCATTCGTTGATCAGACTGCTTCAAATAGACAGTTTACGTAATGTCATTCTGATCACGTCCATAAGACATGTCCACGTAAGTCACGCGACATTTGAACAATGTCTAAACATAATGAAATATGCAATATATGCCCATGCAATATATAGAGATTTTTTGAGCTTTAAAAATTGAAAATTTTCAGATGAAAAAATTTGATATTTTCCTTGTTTTTGCTCAAAACATAGATTGTGGATACACGTTAGAACCGCCTCTGCGAGGAGGCGGTTCTAACGAGTACCCACAATGATCTATGTTTTGGAGCAAAAGAAAAATAGGTATACCCCTGCATACCCCAGTTTTACTATATAAAAGTGGGGTTTGAGGGAGGGGGTATACATTACACGGACATGTTTTCCTGATGAGCGAGAAGAACCACCTATGTCAATGTTGACAAACAGTTGTCACGAGAGGTAAAGCGTCATGGTCAAAGCAAAACAATATAGAAATAACGCTTAGTCAAACTATTTGAAGTACATGTAGTGTGGTCAAGGAATGCATTTCAATTTGTACATGTCAACCGACTTGGCTATGCAAGGATCGAGTATAAGACCTAAATAGATATCGGTAGCGAACAACCATATTCTACCGAACATTACGGTTTTAATATTACTGGCAGAACGGTTCTAGGTGTATATGGTCTCATTTCCTGTACGCTGATATCGTAGTATGGGTCGTCCGCTAGTGGTTCCAATTCTGTACCATTTCGGAAATGTCTTGTTGTTATACGTGACGCTAGCAGATGAGCATGAAGAAATCCAGCAATTATTTTGAACTCTGGTAGATTCGAACGATTCATTGCCTAAAATAATGAAAAAATGAGTTCTTATAAGAACAGTGAAAGTATGAGTAATGCAGACGAGGATTTGCCATGCCGCGGATTCGGCAAATTAATTTTCATCAGTGACCCTAAGGCCCTAGAACAAGTACTGTTAGATTGTCAATTACAACTTTAATCTGCACAATTGATAATATTGGGGAGACGTTATAGGGCTGCCATCGTGTGTCATCAAATGTAAAACTCAGAATGAAGGAATTAGACGGAGGTTATCAGAAGAATGTTCGTGGATATCGTTTATTTGACATTATTATCTTTATTATTCATTCATTCAAAGTCTCATAATCACCATAATCATCACCCATCACCAATCAATGCACCCCTTCTCCAATCCTATCATGCCAATTTCACAGTCTGAACTCAGAAAAAGCACTTCAATTTCAAGAATATATGCACAAATTCCAAATTCCCCAAGCTAAATTGAAATCATACTTATCATATTTGAATTCTGACACTATTTTATTTGATGCCATTTCCACCGCATTCCATGTAATACTCTACTAATAAGGTGTTTGGCGTATCTGGCAGATTCAGATTAAGTTTTGTATTATAATTGATATTATCCTCTTAAAAGTCCTCTTTGTGATGAAATTTCCTCACGTATGCTTACAAGTTACTTTCATTCAATTGTCAGTATTTTAAATGTCACTGAACAGACCTACATGTAAATATACAACCGCGCAACCAATGGTCCGATAATTATCTCATAAATGTGTCGATAGAAGAAACCGAAAGAAGATTAAATTAAAATCCCAACCAAGTTCCAGGCGGAAAAGAAATGACAAAACAATAAACTATCTTGAATGATGAACATATTTTGAAGAAAAAAAATCAATGTAATATAACCGACCAAAAAGAATCGCAAAGTTAAGATTTTCAAATGAAGTTCTTCATCAATTGCTCAAATTCAAATGTTGCGATTTTCTTATTTCTGATAAAAAAAAACACGTTTGGAATACTGGAATATCTGTTTGTTTTTACAAATGTATACTAGAGGAAAGATATAAATGCAAATTGAATGTGATTATTCAACGGTACCGTCAATTCAAGTTTTGGGTATTTGTTTCAGTCTTGAAGCTACAATATGCTTTTGCAGTTTTTGGAAGCTTATGAAGTTGAACCAATGATGTTTGTCTTTAAAAGTTCCAATCTGATAGGACGTGACCCAGTAAGATCATCAAACCCCCTCTTAAAATTGTGCTTTAAAGTTTCGCGGATTAAGGTTTATCTCCGGTATGCAATTTTTGTTGAAAAGGGTGTCAAATGACATGAGCTGACAAGCCTTTAGAACCCGTGTTTGAACAAAATACAGATAAAAGATGGGGAAACTATGTGTATGGGTAAATTCAGGTGCACTGAAAAGATTACATACACCTGCACAATTCGTTGTAAGTGAATGAAAATGGTGATTTTTCAATGCGACTTTAACATTTGAACCCCATATTGTTTATAGCAAATGTTCCGGGGCAAATTGTGTCATTACTTATGATCTTTATAAAAACTGATGAAAGGTACTCTTGCGTTTCTTTTTTCGTCGGGTATAGATGTTGGTAACTTTTATGACTAGATATTTTCCGTTGATACACAATAGTAGTAACCGTATTCACTGAATCTACTTGCCTGAGTTATACATTCACTACCACAATATCCTCTGCTTACGAATGCCTTTTCCCCTGGTGGTATGACTTGGTAGTTTGTTACTATCGCACCCAGATTTACACTCCCTACGTCATGCTTACGTAGCTTTGACGTCATGCGAATTCTTATTCCGGAACTGTCAATAATACCTGCAATATAATCAATGAGTGACGAGAAGTCGTCACGATTATTCAAAATGAATTTTGTTTTCATTTTTTTTCTTGACTGTTGTCTTAAAATAGATTGTTTGTAGTCGTTATTCTAGAATGATCCCACAGAGGCAGTTCTAAGCAGTACCGACAGTCTGTGCGTTTAGGCTTTAACTTTAAAAAGCCCATAGGGTAAGGTGTGGCAAGACGCACCCCATAAGGTACTCGGCTCTTACAACAAAATGTGCTGACTATTTCGTTTTATCCTTCAAATTTCTCCAGGAGAGTAATCGGTATCATAAACTTCGAAAAACATTTTCTAAATTTTATCGAAGACATGAAGTGATTTTTAAGTTTAATATTTAAACGCTTTACGTGAGGGCCTTTCCGAACCAGAATTTTATGGTTACTTCTGCAGTAGTTCACAACATTAAGTTGTTCGGTGCTCGTGGTGAATCTCTAACTAGTCAATAAATCATCAAGGACAAAAACAACTTTGCAACTTATGTACGTTTTCATATGTATATTTAGATACCTGTAAGTTCGGGTAACTGAATGGCCGCCAGCTGGGAAATAGCTGCTCACTCGATATACGATATGTATATGATTTGCATAAAAATCCAACAATTTACCTGGTCGGAAACCCATATCGTTGGTTGTCTCATGCGAATGCTCAGTTGTCAAGGAGAGTAGTGTCTTGAGGGAGTACAAAATGAAAATTTGTATGTGAAATTACTGTATTATTTTCTCAGCTTAACACAACTTTGAACATAATGTGGAAAACAAATATACAAACATATTGAAATCAAATAGGTCTTACCGGTTTTGTTCAAGGGGTTATCATAGTGGGTTTGCATTACGTAAAATGATGGAAAGTGACCTCCGACTGGAAATCCAGCTTCCTCTGGGAAATAAAATGGCTGCAAATTAAATGTTTCGACTTTTTAGCGGCCCAAATACAAAAAAATAAACAAAAACAAATATGTCGTTTAAAGTGCCAAACCAACTGCATTTCGACCGTATGTGGCTTTTTCTTCATTTTTATAAACTATTTTGCAAGAAAAATGCCTGGGTAGCATTTGCCCCGATCGCCGTACTGGTTTTTGGCCTGCGCTGTTCCGTACGATTTTTCTGACATGGCTTATTACGTATTTGTTTAAAATTCATACGGACATCGTAGGATGTCTTGCGCTTTGGCTTTCGTCGACGTTGTGGACAGAACCGATGTACGTACGGATTCCCCACTGAGCCCTTGCGGTCTCCTTACGATCGCCGTACGATGTCAAGTGGCCGTCCGTTTTTCATGTACTACAGAACTGCGCAATTGTGTTACATGTACCAGATTTATTGCAGCCCTGGCCGTTTCATTTAAGGATTGAAATTCAGATTTTAGCTTTAACTGGATGATGAAAAACATAGCTGTATTAATGTCTTTGAGAATACTTATATTTACATTTTATATTATCAATCAAGTATCAGATTTTTTATTGAGCTCATTTTCATGTTATTTGACATTAAATCCGACTTAACGTAATTTTGGAACAGCCAAAACGTCAGATTTTCGCGCATAACGTCATGGCGATACGCGATCCACGTCACAACAACAAGAGTAAAAAAACAACGTCACTGGCTGGTTTTGACGACGCCTGACCCAAAGGCGTGGTCTCTAGATCACGTGACGTAAGTCACTTAATGTTTTTCATTGGGAAATGAAGAACACCAAGAAAGATTCTTTCATCTAGGGCGATTGCAATAAAAATGTAAATATATTCATATAACGCGTTGGTAGTACACAAAACCCGGACGACCAACTTACATCGTACGGCGATAGAAGGGAGACCATGAGGCCGTAGAATCGAAGGGACATCGTAGGGAAACTCTATGGAGACCGAACGAAACTGCAAAATAATTGGCATCGTGAGGTCATCGTAGGCTTATCGTAGGCCAAATGTCAACTAGGCATAATGCCTAGGTTACATTTGCTCCGATCGCCGTACGATTTTGGTCTGCGATTTTCCCTACGATTTTTGGTCTGCGATTTTCCCTACCTACGATTTTTCTTACATCGTAGCTGAGGTAGGTATCGAAACCAGGGTCCTCTCTCCCGAGTCAAACGTTCTACGCAATCGCTCCCCCATTTTCATTTATAATTGATTATAAATTATCATATTGCTTACACCACCTCCTGTACCCCAGCCCGCAAATATTTCTGGGCACGACGGCCACCCCCTAGGAAAAGGACCCATACATTCCTCCACAGCCATGTCTAGTTTTGGATGCGAACCATCACAGCGCATTATAGTTATGTGGTGCACATGATGTTCATTCCCTGGGGTGAAGATGGGCTCAAACTGTAATAAAGTGATCATTAAAGAGGTAGAATGTGAGGAAGCTAAAGAGGTGCTGATTTTTGGGTCCCCTACCAGTATTCAGAATCATTGTGAGGTTTTCAAGGGTCCTGCCCCGTATCAGTGATCAGCTGATAACCCTCAATAAATAAAATACATGTCTTTAAGGGACGTGACGCCAGGGCGGTGACTCATTAAAGTTAAAATAATGTTTACTGTTCAGATACTTCCTGTTTCTTCAAATATATTTTAAATCAACAGGTCTGGATCATCTCGAAAAATCTCGATCGAAATTATCGCGTATATACGCGACATTATTCTCCTTAACAAGGGGAATCACTCCAAACCAATAATTCTGACTAAATAATGAGACGAATTGAGATACCTGATGTGTGGGCTCTAGCAGTAAGGTCCCCCTTCAGTCTTCGAAAAATATTACAACCCAGAAATAAAAGATTACAAACAAATATATTACTGTCTGAAACTCTTATAAAGATCAAAGATCAAAATCATGTAAAAAGTGGTTAATCTGTCGGCAGATGGTTGAAATCCAAGTTCGTTTTGCAAAATTTTGTCTGCTTACCTCTGTAGTTTCCCTCCACGCGGTCCGATCACATCCGAAAAAAGCAGATCAGAATCGTCGAAAACCAGGCTACATTAAAGCAATCGTATAAGCTTTCTATCGCACAGAACCGCGATGAAATTGTCTCATTTCCATTGAAATATGTAACCTCCTGTACTGCCGGTAATTACAAGGAGTCGTCGCCCATCTGCGCGATAATTTCGATCGTGAATTTCCGAGATGATCCAGGCCTGATAAAATAAAGATTTATTCTAAAAAATGATGCGTACTTTGGTAAGCCAGGCTCATCAGGTTTCAAGATTTATCACTTTGCTTTCGATGACAATTTTTTTTCGGTTCGGGTTGTAGCTTGTCCTAGTTTTAACAAAACCTGACGTGTACGAGTACGTAAATATGCAAATATATATTCAATTACTGAACTCACGCCAAGGACAATGAATATGGCATGCACGTTCCTTCATGCAGACAAAGATTCATTATAGTTATTTGTTACCTCAATCATGTGGTGTTTTCCTCCAAGGTCTGGCATTTCAAATGCAGTACACGCATATGTTGTATCCTTGGCTGGAACCGCATACTGAAAATAAAAACATACAAAGGTTGTCATATAAAAACCTTGTTTCGATTTGCATATCAATGCTCTATAAACGTCCTATATACGCTCACCTGATCTGGGATATGCAACTTAAGTTGACCTTGCCATAAAATAGTTCAGGGTCATCCCAGGGTCATAATTTACATAAACGTTGAAGAGCTCCATTCCTTGATGCTTCATGCCAAGTTTCAAAATCATTCCGGTTCTGTAGAAGAAGATTTTTTGAAAGTTTTTGCTATTTATAGCCATGGCAGCCATCTTGGTCATGTGACCTTGACCCTTTATACAAAGTTTCATTTCCTCTACCTAACGATGTTCCACATAACGTTTGGCTTTAATTGGCCAAGTAGTTACAGAGAAGAAGATGTTTGAATATTATGGTCATATACATTTATATAGCCCCGGGGCAGGGGCAGACATCCCCCTGGGGTCTTTTTTCATACACATAAATATTCTGTGTATGTCCATTTGCACAATCCCAGCAAGTTTCCTTCCATTTAATTATATTTACTTATTTTCCCCATTCAAATGCTCTAGCGACCTAAGTTGACCTTGCCGTAAAACGAGTCAAGGACGTTCCAGGGTTATGATTTATATAAACTTTGTAGAACTCCATTGCCTGATGCTTCATGCCATGTTTCAAAATCATAGGACGTCTGGTTCTGGGGAAGAAGATTTTTAAAGGTTTTTGTTATTAATAGCCATGGTGACCATCTTGGTCCTGTGACCTGGACCAGTTATACAAACTTTCATTCCCCTTTCCTAAGGAACCTCCGAATGAAGTTTGGCTTTGATTGGCCAAGTGGTTTCAGAGGAGAAGGTCTTTGAAATTGTGGACGACGGACGGACGACGACGGACGACGGACGACGGACGCCGGAGCATGGGTATTGGTGAGCCTTCGGCTCAGGTAAGCTAAAATGCTACATACCATGTTTCATGAAAAAAGCACATCGGTTTTAGAGGCTTTTGTTATAGAATGCTTCAGCATTTGTGAGCATGTGATTTTTTTGCATCTAATCATTGCATATTTTTTCTTCGGGTTAGAACATCTGTTAATGGCAAAATGTAAAATTGATTGGTGATATAATTGCAAACGCCAAATAATCAGGAAAAGATGTCTGTTATATGTATACTAGCTGATTTTTCATTTCAGTTCAGAAAAATCATTACACGTTACAGACGTATAGGTTATGTCTTGAATGTTATGCGACAGTCTGCATGCTAAGTTTTTAACCCAATCATGGTTGATAACTATGCTGCCTTCTTTAATTGCACGCCGGTGTGTCGGGCGTCAGACTCTATGATGACGCCGACTTAAAGCTATACATTTAGTTGGTTGGGGCCGGAGCTACTTGCCTGTTGCTTGGGTTCAACTGGTGTTCAACTGGTGTTTTTCTTTTGCATCGGGTTTCAGTTAGTTATTCGGCGCTCAGGGATCTCCATCGTCGGACAGCTTACTAAATCTGTTGAGTCCTCGTTTTTGATTCATCAGGATGTTTATCATGATTTATTTGTTTGTCCTTGATGATTCCTTGACTAGTTAGAGATTCACCACGATTTTGTAAACCACTGCAGAAGCTGAGGGTGAGGTTATGCCGGCAATGTAAAATCGATAAAATAAAGCCCGCCGGTAATTCTATGTTACTGATCGTTCCAAGGCGATACTTCTGTGGTGGTTCTTATTGTTTTATGCCTTGGCGTTGATTTTTTGTGCTGTTAGAACCTTATGTGTGTTTTCATATTTTTCTTTAAGTTTGGGTGGCTGAGTGGCCACCTATTGGGATAATGGCTGACCATTCGGCTTACAATATGTTTTTATAATATAAGTCCTGATTATAAATTAAGTTTTTCCCACCTCGGTTTTTGGAGTGGGAATCTTTTTCTGATTGCGCGATATCCTGATCATTGTCTTACTTTTAATATAGTAAACATGGGATATACAGGGATATGCAACTTCTCTTACTTTTGATTCAAAACATAGAGTGTGGTTACTCGTTACGCGTTGCCCAGTCGGCTCTTACGTGCAATTTCAATCTATGTTTTGAAAACATTACTACATCACTAAAACATCTCTGTGTATTGCATGAGCATGTTTTCGTAGTGGTTCTTACGTTTCTGGTCCTAAAATCAAATACTTTTACATCATCATCATCGGGTTTATAACTTGAAGGTGGTAGACTGGTTCACAGCAGAGACAAAGTCTTCGTTCCACGACGCTTGACTCCATGGTATGTTATATTGGTGTCAGAAGTGGGATCATCTGGGTGGTAAGAGTAAATCAGGCGCACAGTCTGGTCCTGAAATGTATGCTCATATTGTACAAGAATGCGGATTCATTAGACCTACTTGTGGCCCGTTTGCTTACAGAAAACAAAATATTCAGAACTTGCCTACGACCATATTTGACATACGTAATGGGTCCGATCCGACTAGCTAAAATATTTAGCATTGATGATCCTCTGGCAATATCAATTTTGAAACTGAAAAAAAAAAAATCCATTTTTCCATTAAACTTTGGAGATGGCACAATACCCGCAGACAACAGGTAAGAACCCCAAGGAGAAATATTATTTTCTCACAGGTAAGGGCAAAAGACGGGGTCATTAACTCATATTTGACGAATGGATGTGGGGTGTTTTAATCCGAAATTTCAAGCTTCTAGCCACCTTCTTTACCTGTATAGGTCGGTTTGTGTGAGGCCTGGTCGGAAACCACAAAGACCGATTTTCTCGCGTCGCGGATCATGTGATGGCGCAACGTGACATGGACGCTTACATCAATAACCTTGTCATCCTGATCACATGTGTCCAGTCTACGGACAAACTTAAGAATTGTTATCTGATCAGCTTCTTCACCGTGGAGCAGGAACCAGTCTTGCGATTGGTCGATTTTCGGGGTCGCCCAAGCATCAGTGTGACGATCCTGTAGTTTATATATTGTCATGTTTTAGAATTGAAAATCATTATGCACCAGGTCTGGAGGTTATAAAACTGTTTTCATGCTTAACTCAGCTGAACATGAAATTTAAATTCCTAATAAAAACTGAAATAGCCCAAATAAATAGAAATGTTGTGTTTAGAATGTCAAAGCAAGTGATTTTTCCTGCTGCTAAATGCTAAAATGCCAAGAATTGTTGACATTATAACATTTATCAGCAGGATAAATTTTAGCCTCGGTTGAGCTGAGTACAAAAAAAGTATTATAACCTCGGGACCAGAATGCAAACAATCAATCAATTAGCATACAGCGAAAAAAGGGGTCTGTGTAAAAGTAGACGCGAGGGTTTTGGATGCAAATCAAAATGGAGAAAACATAGTACATGTATAGGGTCACTTTTATCATTTTTATAGGCCATTTGAAACAATGAACAGGTTTTACATGAAACCAATTTTCTTCATTCACCTAAATTTTGCTACGCAAAAGATTATCTAACAGCTGAGTTGTAGGCCTTCGTTTTTTTTGTTATCTTTTTGCTTAAAGAAAAAAAATGTTTCTCATACAGAAAAGATATATGTATATATGGTAATGGAGAGTAAGGCTGACTACGGAGATACGAGGATCGGTCAAGAAGTTCTGCCACTCCATATATTTCTCTGTATCTGTCATTGCAAACTATTTTAAAATAGCAACATCTGAAAGATCATTTCTCTAGCTATTACCTGTGATAAAAAATTGTTTGTGGCTCTTTGACATTGACATGGTTTAAAGAGAACAATGCAAAATATACAGAAAAATGATTTCGAAAAAAGTCAAAGTGCTATACGTATTTTTCGAATATGTGTGATTATATCCTGCAAAACTCAAAGTTATTCAACTTAATTTGTTTTATAGCACAACGAGATGTTGAAATCGACCTGTCCTCTCATTTTTTAAAACTGCAGTTTAAATTCAAAGAAAAAATGACATCTGGGCATGAACTTCGAAGCCTTAAATGCTGTATCATCTGTGCTCTGAAGTGAAATCATAATAATGCCAGCAGTTACAATGTATAATGACACAGTGGTATTGAAGAGTTACAGGGGTACATATTCCAATGACGTCATTTTTATCGCTTCATTATACAGTCAGTAGCGCACTTGTGACGTTCATTTTTCTATATATAACAGAATTTATCATTTAAAATTTGAAGAAAATTCGACAAGTAGTTATAAATATATCACACATGAAAGACACAATACAATGTTCACAATTTCAAGAAAACATGCCAGTGGTTTTACCTCACCTTTCTTTCAAGACGGATAATTTAAACTATTTATTTCTTTTGGGCATGGGTTTGGTATCATTATAAAGGAGAAATGTTGCCCTTTCTAACAATGTATAATTCATCAACCTATCATGTCTACTTATCGTAATATAACACCTATGACAGAACTTCCTGACCCACTCTTGTAAGCTTACTGAAAAGTGCGTCACGCCATCCTTCGCCCAACCAAGGATCACATCTGACTGCACCATTTTACCATTAGGCGAAATCCCGAAGCCGACGTAACCCGTTGTTTCAACGTGTACCTCGAATACAATATGTGTGGCGTTGAAGTTCCAAAAGAGCTGGTATTTTCTCTCAGCGTCCAGAAATACGCTGTTGTTGAAATGCTCAGTGGGTGGAACTGTATGGCTTAGGATGGTACCAAAAGTGGTGACACACAAAAGAAATACTGTAATTATATAATGTAAAGAAAATGGCAATAGTGGGTTAGATATGCTTTGAATCGGCCGTCAGACACTATGATGGCCCTTACTGGCAGCTAACTGTTTTGGTTGGTTGGGATCCGATGCTTCGCCCATTGTGTTTCAACTACTCTAGAATTTTAGTGGTGATTTTGCCTTCTCGTGGATCTCTAGGTTACGTGGAACATTTTGTGTACACGGAGTCCTCGTTTTTCATTCATCTAGGTGTCAAACCGCTGAGGAAATCGATGTCGATGATGGACCCGGTTTAATTTAACTGACTGTTCCATTGCGGTTCTTCTGGCTGGTGTGGTTCTATTTATTTCTTGTATATTGAAATTTAAGTAGTTTCACGCCTTCTTCATCCTTTTCAATTCTTGTGGGAGTGCTGTTATGACTGCATCAGTACCTGATTACTATTTACATTCAACAACAACAACAACAACAACAACAACAACAACAAATTGTTTTTTGTGTTCAAAACATTGATTATTGGAACACGTTAGATTTCTTAGATTCTACCCAGTACCCAAATTTGTGTTTTGGATAAAAAAGAGGGAAAATTATATACTCTGTTTACCCCAATGTTACTATACAAAAGTGAAGTTTTAGTGGGAACACATGTCATGGACATGTTAACCTGATGTTAGGCGTTTGTTTAGTTTAAAATGTCGTTGGCTATGTGTTAAGGAAATGTGCTTGGTTCTGATTATTTTAGTTCCTGACCATTGCTGTCCATTTACATAACAACAAAGAATAAAGGAAGTCGAAATACAATACTCTAGCCTTTAAGTTAGTTTAACACTGTAAGTAGTCTCGTAACACTTGATAGTAACTGTTAGACGACACTATCAGCGCATGTGCCTGAGGAAACCAATAATTTTAGTCCCGACCAGATCCGACACAAACCGGTCTGTACAGTTACAGAAGAAGGTCAGAATCTTGAAATTTTGGATATACGGAGAAGATGAATTGAACTATCCGTGTAGCGAAAACAAAGGTGCTGATCAACTGTGCAGTTACTGCGCCTTTGTTTTCGCCTATGCATGTCGTTGGTGCTCGTATGCATAGGCTCATTATTAATTTCTTCACAGGTCCCTAGTTGACTACCTTTCCAATAATAAAGATAATTTTTGAACATGTTACTTACTTGTTAATTTGCTAGCCATGGTGATACCGTTGAAACCTTTCAGTACAATGAGGTCTTCCAAATGGTGTCAAGTAGTTTTGAAAGACAACTTTTATCTAATATATAAGTCATGGTCATATGAAAAAAGTAAACACTGTTTTCGAGAAATACCACCGTAGTGCAGACACAAAGTGTTCTGTACCATTTTGTACTTTACTTTTTGCTTATGGTAAAACTTAGTTCTGACCCACTTTTTCAAAATGGATACCAGTATTGTAGTTAACACTTATACTGCCAGCCGCGACCTAAGCCGACTTTCCGATACGCTGGACGGTTGGATGCCCTTCTTGTTTAAAACTTAATGTCATGTCTAGTGCCTTCTGGTTGGAATTTCAATTGACAAAAACGTTATATATATTTTATGTAAATGTATGAATTCAATAATAATTATCCAAACGACCACTATGCCGTCTTAGCCACTTCGTCACCCAAGTGCTATTCTGTTCTGCTTTATCTTCATGATACATGTTTGTTTTTCTGTGTGCCTCTCTGTTCTGCTTGTTACATTCGGTTTAGTTTGATACATGTGCCCAGTTGTACAGAACTTCGTTAGCTTAACGCTGTCGCTAAGCCCTCAATTTGTTACCAATATATTGACTTTAAACGCAAATACAGTGTTATTTGTGTTGACAAAATGTGAGAATCATTTGTAATGCAAAATATTCAAAGGATTCTCACATTATTTCAACAAAAATAACAGTGTATTTGTAATATTTCCATTTGAAATTAACGAATCATTAACTAGCGACATCGTTAATTTTGAACAACTGGCTCCAGCTGGGCGGTTACCCTTTTGGGACAGAGATAGCCATGCAAGGTAGTATCGGAAAAAAGGTTATGCGATGTTTTGATGTCTTGTGTCAATGTTCACGGGGACCTAACTGTTAATCATGATTATTGATGCGACGTGGAATGTTAATGCATGCTATTAAGTACCACATGTTTTGTTCTCGTGAAAATAAACAAAGCCGAGTTTACAAAATCGCCGTCCACTTTGATCTGCAAAATTCTTCCAGGTTCCCACTTGAAGTCATTTGGAATACTTACGGCACTTGTGTTTTTCAGCTAATGGTTTATAAAGTTGATTGGTAGATACAACGCTGCCACGGAAACTCATTAAATTCTTAAAGTCCTTTTATTTCTTTGTTTTGGTCGTAAACTATGAAGTATAACACAGTCATGTTTTTTTATTGAACAATGTATCCAAACGGCTTTGTATATGCACATTTATCTACTGAGCGTGTAAAACAGTAAGATAAGCATTTTTGTGTATGCACCGAAGTACTAGAATGAGTCATGGAAGAATTAGCATTTTGTTGCACTCTTTCAAAAGTTATTTACGTCAATGCAGAAGCATAACGAGTGCCTTTATCAAGCACAATATTGCATGGCGTAATTTTTCCTTGGACTACATGTACTTCGTTGAGCGAGCTTCAAAGCATATGCCACTTTTATTTTGAATGAGGTCACAGAGTGGGGTTTCTGATTCAGCTTTGTCAACACTCGAGTGACACAACTACAAAACTTGCAATGAAGGTTTACAGGAAGCGATAGCTTTGACGCAAGCTTGAACCCCTACCAAACTCCCAAACACTAAGGCTAAATCAAATAATATTTGATCATGAATATGGGTTGCTCCATGCATTTCTGATAAGCAGGGGAGGGGGGGGGGGTAAAAAAAAACAAAATAATTAAAGGGGTTTATGCTGTTTTTAGGTGCGGTAGTGAGGCAGATTTCCACTGGTATGGTGTGTTATACAAGAACAGCGACCAACTATGGTTATTTTATTGCATTAACATTAGAAGAGTCTTTCGGGAGCACTTTGAACCCTCGGCCTCAGGCTCAAACAACTTCCTCCAGCCTCTGCAAATGTTAATACAGTATAAAACCATGGTTGACCCAATTAACATGTATCTAGAAAATACTAGTTAAAGAGAAAGTATAACTGTCTCCATATCGTAACATTTGCTATTTTATTTTACTGATTCATTGGTCTCATTCTTCCACGATGCATTTCTGTGTCGCATATTAAATTTTAACAACGTCTTAGTATTTTAACAATGGTGGTTCTTTCGTTTTATGTCTTGGTGTTTATTTTTTTTGTGCTGTTGGCGCCTTATGTATGTTTCATATTTTTAGTTAAGTTTAGGTAACTGAGTGGCCACCTATTGGGAAAATAGCTGCCCATTCGGCTTACGATATGTTTTCATGGTATAAGTACCTGATTGTTAATTTAGTGTTTTTCCCATCTTGGTTTTTGGAGTGGGAATCTTTTTTCTGATTGCGCCTTTTCCTGATCTTTGCCTACTTGTACCCTTTTCCATGCACACAAAAGATGCGTATCATACTGTTTTTCACGCTCAGTAGATAAACGTGCATTTACAAAGCCCTGTGGATACATATTACAATAAAGACAGTCCCATGAATGTGTTATACTTGTTAGTTTACGACCAAATTAAAGAAAAACAAAAGGACTTTAAGACTTTAATGAGTTTCCGTGGCAGCGTTGTATCTACCGGTCAAGTTTATAAACCATTAGCTGAAATCCCATTCCAAAGGACTTCGTGGGAACATAGAAGAATTTTCAGATCAAAGTGGACGGCGATTTTGTAAACTCGGCTTTGTTTATTTTCACGAGAGCAAAACATCCAAGGTCAGAGGATGTGGAACGTCGCATTCGTAGCGATCTCGCCGACGCATACGAAACTTCATAATAGCAAGCATTAACATTCCACGGCGCATCAATAATCTCGAAAAACAGTTGATTCCCCGTGATGTTGGGATTTTAGACGCATGCATCGATTCTTGATCCCTCTATTCTTTCTTTTGCAAGTTAACTGGGGTATGCCTGCAAGGCGGTTCTAACGTATACCCACAATCTATGTTTTGAGCAAAAATAAGAAAACATATCAACAGTTTTCAGCTGAAAATTATCAAATTTTATAGCTAAAACAATCTCTGTTTATTGCATGAGCAAGTTTTCGTAATGAAGCCATTTGGGTTTGACGGACTTGTGTTCGTTTTGCTTGTGACAATTCCAGGTCATTGTTTATACTTTTCGCTTTTTGCGTGCCCCTGTCACTTCGGAAATCATATTGGCAAATGCAAGGCTGATGCATTTTAATCAGAATTTGTAAAATAAATGTGTGTGTAAAGGTTTTGTCAGGTCTGATGACTAGATCCTTTGCCGGAACACATTAGGCACAGCAAAGTCTCCAGCCTCGTCACAATATGTCCTTGTCAACCGTGTGTCCTGAAAATTGTCTGCGGACCTCAATTTATATGGCCGCTAGCTCGTTAGATCCGAGGAGGTCAGTTAATCCGTCGATAATCCAGAGTTGATCTCCGGATCTTTCGACTTTCGCACGTGCGATTCAACAGAGATTCAGCTGAGCAGAAGATGATCTCCGACCCTAAAGTGAATTATAACACCAGGCAAAAGAAATAGCTATCATTTGTAAATAATGAGAGTGCGATAGGGTGCCATCTTCATGTCAAATTAAAGGAAGATACTGCTGCAGGCCACTAATGAATTGTAGAAAAGGAGCAAAAAAATGCAAAATTAAAGAATGAATTATTGGAAAGAGGTGCCTGAGGAACGCTCTTTTTATAACAATGCAGCCAAACACCTAATTACGATGACTGACACAGTTGCACGAAGTTTATAAAATTCAATAGGAATCGTCAACAAGCTTAAAAATTACCCTGGACCTGAACACGTAAGGTCATGAATTCTCGCATTTGTATGTTAGCTAGCTGACCGTCCATCATTTCGGTTACAGCTACAACGAAATCTCGCTCCAAAGTCCCATTCATCGCATACGAAAAGTATATTTATCATCTCCCTTATCAGTTGTTCCTTTTGTTTTGTCATCCTTCCTATGCATTTTCTTTCTTTTGATGGTAATCGGGCGGTAGCCTTGGTGTTAGTACGTCGGACTCTGGAGGGTGATGTCAAGGGTTCGATTCTTACAGGCGCAGTGTTGTGTCCTTAAGGAAAACACGCTTACCCCTAATACATGTAGTACTGGTTAAGCAGTGGCTCCGTCCCGGTATGACTTAAGGACTGTTGACTGAAAACTTAAACACACTTAAAAAACTAACCAAATGACAACTAGCAATAAAAATCTGTTGAAATTAGGCTTGAGTATCCGATAAACCTGTTATTGAGCAGACTTGACTGAGAGAGCCCAACGGCGGATCACCGATACAACGGATCAACTGCGCAAGCCAACCACTGCTAAAGGTATTTGAGAAATGATCGGTATTTAAGTCGATGACCGTTGGGCCAGTTTTATCGATGGCTTATCGCCCGATTAGAATAGGCAAGCAAGTGGCCAAGTCCGAAGACTGGAAAAGCCCGGGATCGAACCTGCGACCCTTAGATTTCAATGCGAGTGGCTTAACCAGGCGAGTGGCTTAACCACTGCGCCACGGAGGCTTCTGTAAATTAAATTGATGGAGAAATTTGGTCAATGCATGCATACAAACAAAACTCAAGTGACATTTTGAAATATCAATATATTGGAAATCGCGCATTATAACACCAGGCAAAAGAAATAGCTATCATTTGTAAATAATGAGAGTGCGATAGGGTGCCATCTTCATGTCAAATTAAAGGAAGATACTGCTGCAGGCCACTAATGAATTGTAGAAAAGGAGCAAAAAAATGCAAAATTAAAGAATGAATTATTGGAAAGAGGTGCCTGAGGAACGCTCTTTTTATAACAATGCAGCCATCTGATATCCTATTTTTATACTAGCGTCAGCTCCATGAGATAATGAACTATCAGTTATGTGTGTCGCTAGTTCAGCATATAACCTTGAAAATGAATAATATAAAATAAGTATGCGTTTTTGTGTTTGGTAAAGAATATTAAATGGTCGGATAGTATAACTAAAGAAGGTATTTTACAGCTTATCTGTATACTATTTATTTGTACAGCTTATCGTTGTTGGTAAACTTGGTAACCAATGTTTTTATTTAAATGTAGGTGCATGGTGTAAAATATATTTTGGGTGCGTGTATATTGCTAAAATGAATACTCAAAATATAACTTACAAAGTGAAATAAATATTGTTCTACCTTTAAAGATACTATATATAATAACACAAGAACATACAGCAAGCTCTGTGTTAAATGTTCATGAGATCAATGATAATGAATGATATAATACGATGTCGAAAACTTGTTTGACACAAATATAACATTACATGTATTTTGCGAATAAAATATGAGCTGCGGCGCGAGAAAACCAGTCTTCGGGGTTTCCGACCAGGTCTGCCACAAACCCACCTGTACAGTCACAGAAGCATGCTAGTAGAAGCTTGAAATTTCGTATTGAAGAAGAAGAGATGTACTATGGGGATAAAAATGTACACATTTTCTTTCAGATAAGCAACCATGTTTGACTACATTTTAAGTTGGTTAACGGTAAAAACCCTCTTGGTGGGAATGACAACCGGCATGTTGGTGTATTGGGTTTCAAAGAGGATGAAATACAGACTTCCACCCGGACCCTTTGCTCTTCCACTCGTGGGCAACATGTTACGTATGTAGCAGATTCTATACTCGATTGTGCCATTACGAAAACATGCCCATGCATTATACAGATTTTTTTTCAGCTGTAAAAAATTAAAATTTCGTTGGAAAAATTTGGATATTTCTAATATTTTAACTCAAAACATACATTGTGGGTACACGTTAAAACCGCCTCATCGAGGCGATTCTAAGGAATACCCACAATGTATGTTTTGGATCAAAAATAAGAAAATTAAGTATACCCCTGTAAACCCCAATTTTTCCTACATAAAAGTAGGGTTTAAGGGGGTATATATTGCACGGACATGTTTTCCTGGGGCCAGTTGTTCAAAACTTCGTTAGCTTAATGTCATCGTTAAGACCTCAACTTGTTATGTAAATGCCGACTTCAAAAGCAAATACACTGTTATTTTTTGTTGAAAAAATGTGAGAATCCTTTGCATTGCAAAGGATTCTCACATTTTTTCAACAAAAATAACAGTGTATTTGTAATATTGCCATTTGAAATTTTAACGAATCATTAACTATTGACATCGTTAATTTTGAACAACTGGCCCCAGATGGCATTATTGTATAAACACCTCTGGCTTTATTGTTTTCATAAAACGTCACACTACGTGTTTGTTGTTATATGCGCCAGTGATTACAGATTTCACGAATAAATGAAGTATACTCCTTGCATTGTTTATTGTCACCTCCCCGTGACTGACTGAATCCAGTTTTAACTGTTTAGTTAAAGGAACACGGAACCAATATGACCTTTGCCACTACATGTGTACAAATACTAAAAGTAAATATCACACGTTAATACAATTGCAAAATGCAAAATCGCAATAAAGGGGATTAGTCAACAGCAATGCAAACGTTTGTAAATCAAACGACAAACAAATGGTTTCTTTTTCCAGAATTTAGAACGTATCTGATTCATGAGGAGGTGTTTCAAATGACAAAATACTACGGCTCCGTGGTATCTATATATTTGGGTAAGTAGATGCCTGCGCACATGTTTTATATTTTGGAACCACAACAGAAGTATCGCACTGGGACGATCAATAGTATAAAATTACTTGGGGTAGGTGGGGCGGGGGCTTCAACGAGTTTTACGAGATTCCAACCTCAATCTTACCCTCAGCTTTTGCAGTGATTCACATAATTTTGAAAGTTGTGGTCCTCGCGGTGAATTCCTCGCGGTGAATTTCGAACAAGTAACTGAATCATCAAGGGACAAAAATCATCTAATATATATATATATATAAAACTTATATGATTTTGTTTCATTATACAACATTTACAGGTCCTCAACTTGCCATATTTGTCAACGATATAAAATCTGCTACAGAGGTTCTGATAAAGAAAGGCGCAGATTTTGCCAGCAGACCCCGTGCTCCATCAAGTAAGAAACAAAGATACTAAACTATATAATTATATGACTATAGGTGCGTACTTTAAGCGTACAATTATATGACTATAGGTGCGTACTTCAAGCGTACAAAGCTTAGAAAATGAATTACTTTGACGATAGAAATGTTTCATGTTAATGTACCAGCAGTTTGAAATCTTCTAGAAATTGAAGATTATAGGGATCAACCATGGTTTTCAGTGTTCAAACATTCGATGGATCACGAGGAAGGTGTTTGAACACAAGGCCGCAGGCCGCGTGTTCAAACACCTTCCGAGTGATCCAGCGAAGGTTTGAACACTGAAACAAACCATGGTTGATCGCTGTTCTTGCATTTTCACTCTAATCCACTTAAAATCTCATGAAAATAACATTAACAACGTAAAAACGCACCGAAAACCGCGGAGCTTCTTCAACGTCGGCCATTTTGTTTCTACAAAACACATGACGTCACGTCGCATTGACCAATGACGTCGGCCAAAACCCATGTTCAAACGGCACGTGAATTTCATGATTTGAACATGGGTTTTGCTGTTTGAACACGGCTTTCGACCAATCGAAAACGGCTTCAAACAGCTATGCGCATAGATATCTATGCAAGAATAAAAGTTTGATCCCTTAATTTGTCCAGTATACTATTGAACCCATTTGAACCACATTATGTAAGGTTTATACTGTGAGAATCTATCATGTTTGTTTATAAAGGAAAACAATCTCTCACGAGTTTTATGTTTACGCACATGTACAGGTATGAGGGTCTGGATGGGGGGTCCTGGTATTCACTAATCACTAAAAATTTAGCCATTTATTCACTGTCATTAAAATTTTGGCTTATTCATTAAAATTAGCTCGATTATTAGCTCACCTGAGCCGAAGGCTCACAAGGTGAGCTTATAGGATGGCCATGATCCGGCGTCCGTCCGTCGTCCGTCGTCCGTCGTCCGTCCGTCGTCGTCGTCCACAATTTCAAAGATCTTCTTCTCTGAAACCGCTTGGCCGATCTAGTTGAAATTTTACGTGGAGCCTCCTTGGGTAGTGGTATTTCAAGTTTGATCGCGAAATCCAGGTCACATGACCAAGATGGCCGCCACGCCCATATATGGTAAAAACCCTTCAAAAATCTTCTTCTCCAGAACCGGTGGGCCGATTTCCACGAAACTTGGTATGTAGCATCGGGGACTTCAGTCCATCATAGTTTGATAAAATGATGACCCTTGGATGACCTTGACCTATTTTACGGCAAGGTCAATTTTGGAAACATAGGCTTTTACATGGGAAAAAGTGAAAACTATGGATTTTTTGAAAACTATTGCAGCCTGAGGCCTGAAAAGTGGTAGATGCAAACAACTAATAGAGTATATGAAGGTATGTGATTAATTTAGGTCAAGGTCATCTCTTGACCTTGGCCAGTCTGTCGTCCATACACACTTTTCAAAGATCTTCTTCTCTGAAACTGCTGGGCCAATCAAGTTGAAATTTTATGTGGAGCATCCATGGATAGGGGAGACGAAAGTTTGATCGCAAAATTGAGGTCACATGACCAACATCGCCGCCACGCCCATATATGGTAAAAACTACTAAAAAATCTTCTTCTCCAGAACCGGTGGGCCGATTTCCACGAAACTTAGTATGTAGCATTGGGGACTTCAGTCCATCATAGTTTGATAAAATGATGACCATAGGATGACCTTGACCTATTTTACGGCAAGGTCAATTTTGGAAACATAGGCTTTTACATGGGAAAAAGTGAAAACTATGGATTTTTTGAAAACTATTGCAGCCTGAGGCCTGAAAAGTGGTAGATGCAAACAACTAATGGAGTAGATGAAGGTATGTGATTAATTTAGGTCAAGGTCATCTCTTGACCTTGGCCAGTCTGTCGTCCATACACACTTTTCAAAGATCTCTGAAACTGCTGGGCCAATCAAATTGAAATTTTATGTGGAGCATCCAAGGGTAGGGGAGATGGAAGTTTGATCGCGAAATCCAGGTCACATGACCAAGATGGCCGCCACGCCCATATATGGTAAAAACTACTAAAAAATCTTCTTCTCCAGAACCGGTGGGCCGATTTCCACGAAACTTGGTATGTAGCATCGGGGACTTCAGCCCATCATAGTTTGATAAAATGATGACCATAGGATGACCTTGACCTATTTTACGGCAAGGTCAATTTTGGAAACAGAGGCTTTTACATGGGAAAAAGTGAAAACTATGGATTTTTTGAAAACTATTGCAGCCTGAGGCCTTAAAACTGGTAGATGCAGACAACTAATGGAGTAGATGAAGGTATGTGATTAATTTAGGTCAAGGTCATCTCTTGACCTTGGCCAGTCTGTCGTCCATACACACTTTTCAAAGATCTTCTTCTCTGAAACTGCTGGGCCAATCAAGTTGAAATTTTATGTGGAGCATCCATGGGTAGGGGAGACGAAAGTTTGTTCACAAAATCCAGGTCACATGACCAAGATGGCCGCCACGCCCATATATGGTAAAAACTACTAAAAAATCTTCTTCTCCAGAACCGGTGGGCCGATTTCCATGAAACTTAGTATGTAGCATCGGGGACTTCAGCCCATTATAGTTTGATAAAATGATGACCATAGGATGACCTTGTCCTATTTTACGGCAAGGCCAATTTTGGAAACATAGGCTTTTACATGGGAAAAAGTGAAAACTATGGATTTTTTGAAAACTATTGCAGCCTGAGGCCTGAAAAGTGGTAGATGCAAACAACTAATGGAGTAGATGAAGGTATGTGATTAATTTAGGTCAAGGTCATCTCTTGACTTGGCCAGTCTGTCGTTCATACACACTTTTCAAAGATCTTTTTCTCTGAAACTGCTGGGCCAATCAAGTTAAATTTTATGTGGAGTATCCGTGGGTAGGGGAGACAAAAGTTTGATCGCAAAATCTAGGTCACATGACCAAGATGGCCGCCACACCCATATATGGTAAAAACTACTCAAAAATCAGCTTCTCCAGAACCGGTGGGCCGATTTCCACGAAACTTGGTATGTAGCATCGGGGACTTCAGCCCATCATAGTTTGATAAAAAGATGACCATAGGATGACCTTGACCTATTTTACGGCAAGGTCAATTTTGGAAACATAGGCTTTTACATGGGAAAAAGTGAAAACTATGGATTTTTAGCTCACCTGAGCCGAAGGCTCACAAGGTGAGCTTATAAGATGGCCATGATCCGGCGTCCGTCCGGCGTCGTCGTCGTCGTCCACAATTTCAAAGATCTTCTTCTCTGAAACCGCTTGGCTGATCTAGTTGAAATTTTATGTGGAGCCTCCTTGGGTAGTGGCATTGTACTTTAGTTCGTGATATCTTGGTCACATGACCAAGATGGCCGCCACACCCATATATGGTAAAAACACTTCAAAATTCTTCTTCTCCAGAACCGGTAGGCCGATTTCCACTAAACTTGGTATGTAGCATCCGGGACTCCAGCCCATCATAGTTTGACAAAATGATGACCCTGGGATCACCTAGACCTATTTTACAGAAAGGTCAAATGGAAACATAGGCTTTCACATGGGAAAATGTGAAAACGATGGATATGTTGGAAAATGTTGCAGCCTGAGACTTTAAAGATGCTAGATGCAGACAACTGATAGAGCCAATGAAGGTATGTAATTAATTAAGGTCAAGGTCATTTCTTGACCTTGAGCCAAGGTCATTTAAATATCAAAATTAAGATTATGGTTTTCTCAGAAACCGTTGGCTGATCTAGTTGAAAGTTTATATGGAGCCTCCTTGGGAAGTGGCTTTCAAATTTTATTCGCAGTACATGGTCACATGACCATGATGGCCCCCACGCCCATATATGGTAAAAACACTTCAAAAATCTTCTTCTCCAGAACCGGTGGGTCGATTTCCACTAAACTTAGTATGTAGCAATGGGGACTCCAGCGTATCATAGTTTGATAAAATGATGACCCTGGGATCACCTTGACCCATTTTACGGAAAGGTCAAATTTCGAAACATAGGCTTTTTACATGGGAAAATGTGAAAACAATGGATATGTTGGAAAATGTTGCAGCCTAAGACTTGAAAGATGCTAGATGCAGACAACTGATAGAGTCAATGAAGGTATGTAATTGATTTAGGTCAAGGTCATTTCTTGACCTTGAGCCAAGGTCATTCAAATATCAAAATTAAGATTATGGTTTTCTCAAAAACCGCTTGGCTGATCAAGTTGAAGTTTTATATGGAGCCTCCTATGGTAGTGGCTTTCAAATTTTATTCGCAATATCTTGGTTACATGACCAAGATGGCAGCCACACCCATATATGGTAAAAACCCTTAAAATTATCTTTTTCTCTACAACTGGTAGGCTGATTTCCACAAAACTTGGTATGTAGCATTGGGGACTCCAGCCCATCATAGTGTGATAAAATTATGACCTTGGGATGACCATAGAATATTTTACGGCAAGGTAAATTTTGGAAACATTTGCTTTTACGTCACAAAGCCCACATGTATACTCACATATGCTTAAAAATTCTCAGGAACTGATTGACCCATTTTCTGGAAATTTGTTTTGTAGCATTTGGAACTACAGCCTATCACAATCTATCATAATTTGAACAAATTGTGGCCTACATCTATTTTACGACAAGGTCACTTTTGGATACTTAGGTTTTAATGTACGTAAAAGTGAAAACAATGAATTTTTTAAGTCTATTATAAAAATAATGCTTAACATCTAGATCTCAAGTGAGCCTTTACAAGACCAATGGTCATCTGAACTTTTGCGGCCTGAGAAAGTGGAGATGCAGACAACTGATGCACTTGATTTAGGTTATTAAGGTCAAGGTCATTTTTTGTTTTTGATCCAAGGTCATGTATGTATCAAAATTCAAAGATGATCTTCAATGAAACTGCTTTAATGAGGAAAGCTAAATTTTATGCAGAGCATCCATGGGTAGGGGGAACAAAAGTTTGTTTGCCAAATTTTGGCTTCTATGCTCATTGCCATGCTCAGCATCATTTCAAAAATCTTCTTCTTCAGAACTGTTTGTCAGATTATCATGAATCTTGTTCAAATGTTTCCTTATGTTGAAACATTCGTAATCTGCTTTTTTTCCTCTTACAGGATCACTGATGCTGGTATCCCAAGCTCACTCACAAAATCAGAAGCCAATGAGCTGGTTCTAACCTGTAACCAGAATCTATGTTTAGAGCAAAAAATAAGAAAGACATGCGTACCCGATACACCCTAGTTTGACTGTATAAAATGTTGGTGTAAGAGGGTGTACATTACACAAACATTTTAGCCTAATGTGGCATGATAAATTCATTCTTAAAAAAAATATTTTTAATAAAGGCGTCAACCTGTACCGGGTAAGTCTTATCTGGTGAAACAGCATGTATAGCTTTTTACATATCTTTTGTTTTTTAGGTGTTTTTTTTTTGTGAATTTATTTGTCATGCTATGATCGAATTAAGCAAAATTTTGTAAATTATAATTCAGTTAAAGAATCACCAGAATTTTCAGAGGGCCTCTTCCTTTGGGAACTTTACCGCCTTTTTGATCAAAGTGGATTTTATAATCACTATTACTTTCCTATTACGCGTGTGATTGATCATTGATATTTTGCTATTTTTATTGATGATTGTTCTTGACAAATGAGAATTGACTCTACATTTTCTATTTTAGGTTGAAATCTGAACATATATATATACACCTTGGACATTGTTTTCGTGGATTTATACTTTCTATCAAAATTGAAGTGCTACGTGACACTGAATAATTTTAATATTACTGTGTTTCAAGTGTTCTGTGATAGTGACTTAGTGTGTTTATAGTGCCTTGTGACACTTTGTTTATAATTGCCTACAGTGTTTTGTGTTTGTGAATACTGTTGATTGCTGGACTAGTGATAGACAATGCCTCGTAGAAAGTATTGGAAGAAAGGGAAGGCACATCAAAGTTTGGAGGACAAGAATGAAATGAGACAGATGGATAGGAAAGAGAAAGATGATTTGTTAACTGGAAATGAAAGAAAAGGGTTAAACTTCCCAAAAAAGGCTGAGAATGGGTTAAACTTCCCTAAAAAGGCTGAGAATGGGTTAAACTTCCCTAAAAAGGCTGAGAATGGGTTAAACTTCCCTAAAAAGGCTGAGAATGGGTTAAACTTCCCGAAAAAGGCTGACAGTGTTGCCAAAAAGCCTTGTACTGATACTGTTGCCAAAAAGCCTTGTACTGATACTGTTGCCAAAAAGCATTGTACTGATAGTGTTGCTGAAAAGCCTTGCATTGATGATTTTGCAAAAAAGCCTTGTACTGAAAGTGTTCCCAAAAAGCATTGTGCTGAGACTGTTGCCAAAAAGCATTTAACTGAGACTGTTGCCAAACATTTTGCCAGTTCTGTTACTGAAACAAATTCAATGTCTAGCTCAAACAATACTGGAACTAAACTTTTGCCTGATACTTTGGTTTATACAAATATTAGTCAGTTTAAACAGATAATTGTTGATCTCAAAGAAACTATAAGCTCAAACATGCAGACAGATTTTGAAACAGTGATTCTGGAATCTTATCCTGATGTGTTTCCCAATGTCAATCAAGTGACATTGAAAAACCTTCTGAAAGAGAGAATATATCTTTTTCTCCTCAAAATGCAATGCTGCAACAGCATACACAGCATAATAAAAACAATACTGCTCAGCATCATTTCAGCAGTGATTCGTCAGAAACATGCTTAGACAATGAAATGGTTTGTTACCAAGCAATAAGATCATCTGAACAGTTGTGGAATGCAGGTGATTTGGTCTTTGGAAGTTTTCATCAAAATGATGTCAGATTTTCTGAGCAATCAAGAGGATATCAGTGCACATGCAATGCATTATGTATGTTGTCATACTCTCTTTGTTATAATGTATACACCAGCTTGATATTAGATGAAGTGCTCTGTGAAGGAGATGTTCTCTATCAAACTGTAATCAACAGATTAAAATCAAAAGGAAAATTTGTTCATCACCTGTTGAGCTTGGAAGAAATCCCAGATAATTTTGAAGTAAAGATGGGAAAATTCACAGTAGAAAAAATGCCTATATTATGTGGCCCTCTTATTGATACTCAAAATCTTGGCTTACCAACACTTCATGATACCTTGCAGTTAGCATTCATGTCTGTATCATCAGGTCTTATAACGATTGGGGCCATATGCTCTGCTGTTTTTAGAAAGAATGACATGTATGTATTTTTTGATTCTCATTCCCATGGTGAAAATGGACTTTCGTCAAGTGATGGGTCATCCTGTTTGATAACATTTTCAAGTATAGATGATCTAGTTACATACATGTATGCATTGTATGATAGTTTAAATCTTGACACTAACTTACAGTTTGACTTCTTGCCTATCAAGATTAAGAAGAATGACGAAACACAGAGCTATAAAGATCAAATGGATAGTAGTATGGAAGCCTACTTCAGGGATCAAAAATTGAGACAAGCTAACAAAACACAAAGTAAAGAACAAAGAATATCCAATTATACATCAAACAAATTAATTAAAGAATCAAGGAAAGAACTATGGACAAGCAAATTTAAGCATCGCACTGAATATTATAAAAATTATAAAAGAAAATGTAGACAAAATGAAGCATTTCGAAGAAAAGAAAGAGAATCAAAGGAATCTGCAAGAAAAGACCCAGTGTTTCAAACAAGAGAAAGAGAATCAAAGCAATCTGCCAGAAAAGACCCAGTGTTTCAAACAAGAGAAAGGGAATCAAAGCAATCTGCCAGAAAAGATCCTATTTTTAAGGCCAAAGAAGTGGTGTATCAGAAAAAATCGAAGAAGTCTGCAAGAAAAGACGCTAGTTTTAAGGCCAAAGAAGCTGTGTATCAGAAAAAATCAAAGCAATCTGCAAGAAAAGACCCAGTGTTTCAAACAAGAGAAAGAGAATTAAAGCAGTCTGCAAGAAAATATCCTGGTTTTAAGGCCAAAGAAACTGTGTATCAGAAAGAATCAAAGCAATTTGCGAGAAAAGACCCAGTTTTTCAAACAAAAGAAAGAGAATTAAAGCAGTCTGCAAGAAAAGATCCTAGTTTTAAGGCCAAAGAAATTGTGTATCAGAATAAATCAAAGCAATTTGCAAGAAAAGATCCAGTGTTTCAAACAAGAGAAAGAGAATCAAAGCAGTCTGCAAGAAAAGATCCTAGATTTAAGGTCAAAGAAACTGTGTATCAGAAGAAATCAAAGCAGTTAGCGAGAGAAAATCAGGCTTTTAAAACTCATGAGAAAGTATTCCAGAATAAATCAAAAAAGAAGGCAAGGGAAAATGCTTATGTTCGTGAGTGCGAGAGAATTAAGAAACAGCAAGTTAGGCAGGAAAAAAGAAAATTTGATGGCAGTTCAGAAATCATTACTCCTAGAAAAAGATATAAGCATGACACAGATAATTTTCCAGAAACTCACAGGAAAGACTTAAAAACTATTAAAGAAGCTATAAAACAATTCCACTTAGATATTTCTATTGGACCTTTGTATGTTTGTTCATGTTGTCACCAGACATGGTTCAGGAAAAGTGTTTCTATGTTAAAGAATACCCATATTCCAGCAGAAAGTAAAAGACTGCATTGTACAGACTTTATATCTGTCAATAATGAAGAATGGATATGTCACACTTGCTTAAGTGCCTTAAGAGATAGTAAAATTCCAAAGCTGTCAGTAAGTAATGGCATGAAATGGCCAATCAAGCCACCAGAGTTAAACTTACATCAGTTAGAAGAACGGTTAATAGCGTTGCGTATTCCATTTATGCAGATAAGAGAATTACCACGTGGTGGACAGTACTCCTTGAAAGGGAATGTAATAAATGTACCTGTTGATATTCAGCCTACTATAAACTGTCTACCAAGGCCAATGGATGAAAATTTTACAGTTGCTATCCAGCTGAAAAAGAAACTTTCCTATAAAACGGTTGACTTTAAAGAAAATGTAAGACCATTAAGAGTTTTGACTGCTCTACATTGGCTTATGAACAACAGCAAGCTATATAAGAACTCTGGCATAGTTATTGATGATAACTGGTTTCAGGAAGTTACTGAAAGTGCAGAGGAAACAGTCAGAGAATTTTTAGGAAATTCAAGAGGACAAACTAATGACAACTATTGTGTCGAAAATAAAAAGCAGGAAGAAATCACAAGTAAAGAGGACACTGATGCACCAGCTGATTATGATTCTGATCATTACAGTGAGATAGATGCTAATGACCATGTTGGCAATATAGATACATTAGTGGATGATGCTGATATTGACAATAAGTGTGACAAAGTTTTCTCATTTGCACCAGGTGAAGGACAACACCCTTTAAGTCTATATAATGATAAAGATGCAGAGTATTTGTGCTTCCCGTCCATTTTTTGTGGACAAACACCACCCAGTAAGGAAGAACGAATTGTTCCCGTTCATTATAGTGACATTGTTAAATGGGAATTGAGAAGTATTGACAGGAGAGCTGCACAGTCAGTTCCAAATATATTCTTTAAACACAAAAAGCTACAGATGAAACAAATCAGTGATAAAGTCAATTTAGCTGTTAGAAGATGTAAAAAGCGAGGTCAAAAAATAACTGCAGCTGAAGCTAGAGATGCAAATTATTTGGACAAACTTGTAAATCTTGATGAAGGCTATTATATATTTCGCCAACTGAGAAATTCACCTGCCTATTTAGAAATGCGCAAGAAAGACATTTTTGCAATGATTAGACAACTTTCTTTGCCTACTTGGTTTATGTCATTGTCAGCTGCCGATACTAGATGGACAGATCTGTTGAAAATGTTAGCAAAATTAAATGACGGTATTGAATATTCTGAAACAGAATTAGAAAGGCTTACATGGCAAGGAAAAACAAAGCTAGTTCAGAAAGACCCAGTTACATGTTCAAGATACTTTGATCATAGGGTTCAAGAGTTCCTCAATACAATTCTTAAAAGTAGTTTTGAGCCTATTGGAAAGGTGCTTGGCTATTTTTATAGAGTTGAGTTTCAGCAACGTGGCTCCCCTCATATTCACATGCTTGTTTGGGTAGAAAATGCTCCAACTTTAGAAACAAAGTCAGAAGAGGAAATAATTGAATTTGTTGATCAATATCTCACATGCAGTAGTGATAATGAGAAAACAGCAAATCTTGTTAACCTTCAAAGTCACAGACATTCTAGAACCTGCAGAAAAAAGGGGAAACCAATATGTAGGTTTGGATTTCCATTGCCACCATTGCCGAAAACTATGTTGCTGTATCCTCTTGAAGAAAACATTGACAAGTACAAGAAAAAGAATGTAGAGCTCCAAAAATCAATGAATGAGTGTAAAGAAGATGAAGATATGCCATTTGAGGAGTTTCTAGAAAAAATTGCTAAAATGAACTTCGAAGATTATATTTGCTGCATAAGAAGCTCCTTGAAAGCACCAAAGGTTTTCTTAAAGAGAAAAATGAAGGAAATGAGAATAAACCCATTTAATGAAAACATACTTCTTGCCTGGAAGGCCAATCTTGACATTCAGATTGTTCTTGAACCATATGGTTGTGCTTCATATATAGTTGGTTATATAAGCAAATCACAGAGAGGGATGAGTGCACAACTTGATGCAGCAGCAAAAGAGGCTAGAAGAGGAAATCTTGACCTAAAGAAACAAGTCAGGCATATTGGGAATGTATTTTCTAACTGTGTTGAGGTCAGTGCTCAAGAGGCTGTTTATCTTGATCTGCAAATTCCTTTGACAAAATGTACGAGGGATATTGTTTTCATCAACACATCTATACCAGAAGAAAGAATCTTTCTGTTAAAGCCAAAAGCTGCTCTTGATGAACTTCCTGCTGAATCCACAGATGTAGAGTCTGACAATGTTATACAGAGGTATTCTAAAAGACCCAGGCAGCTTGGGAAATTTTGTTTAGCTGATTATGTCTCTAAGGTTGACATTATTTACCCAAAAGGAAATAAGTTTCCAGAGAAAGATGATGGCAAAAATGAAGATGACAGTTTTGTCAGTAGCTCTGGTGATGAAAGTGATGACTGCTTTGATGACGATAATAGTCGAAGTTCAGGCCTGCTGTTCAAAGCAAAAAATGGAACAAAATACCAGAAAAGAAAAGTACCAAGAATAATAAGGTATGTCAAATACAACAAAAAAAGGGATCCAGAAAATTACTTCAGAGAGCAGCTAATGCTTTTTGTACCTTGGCGAAATGAACAGAAGGATTTGATAGGTTCTTTTGGCACATATGAAGCTCGTTATAACTCTGTGCAGACATCCTTGGTGTCCAAAAGAAACGAGTATGAGCATCATGCTGAAGAGCTTGAGATTGCAAGACAAATGATGGAAAATGAGGAAAGAGACTATGACCAAATTGCACCAAATGCAGAGCAAGAAAATAGAGAGACTGAAGAAGAAGGGCCAGCAGAATCAGAAAAATTTGTTTGTTTCAATCCAAGCAGAGTTGTAGAGCAAAGGCATTATGACATTGGAATAGAATTACAGTCAACTTGCTCAGTACCACGAGTAGAAACAAGTGGTATTTTATTACCAGATGATGAATACTTACAACTACTCAGAAGTCTTAATTTGAGACAAAGAGAATTCTTTAACCACATTGTGCACTGGATTAAGTCCAAAGATGAACCAGTCTATGCTTTCCTAACAGGAGGAGCAGGTGTTGGTAAATCAGTTGTCATTCGAGCACTTTATCAAAGTCTTTATAGAATGTGGAATTTGAAAGATGGAGAAAATCCAGATGATAAAAGAATTTTACTATGTGCTTACATGGGCTTTGCTGCTTTTAATATTAGTGGCCAAACCATTTCCTCTGCATTCCACAGGAAAATTTTTCAAAAGGGGACCAATCATCTTTCAGCTGATGAATTAAACACATTCAGAATTAAGTATAGACATCTGAAACTTGTCATTATTGATGAAATATCAATGGTAGGGAACATGACATTAAATTTTATCAACATTCGCTTACAGCAGCTCATGGGAACAAAAGAAGTTTTTGGTGGTTTAAGTGTTATTGCTGTGGGTGACCTGTACCAGCTTAAGCCAGTAGGGGATTATTTGATAAGTCTAGATTTGACAAAGGGAGCATCATCATTAGGGCAGAACTTATGGAAAAGGCTCTTTACGATGTATGAATTGGTTGATATCATGAGACAGAAAGATGATCTTGCATTTGCACAGCTATTAAACCGACTTCGGTTGAATGAAGACAAACAAAAGCTGCAGACACGTGTTGTTGACCATGAAACCAGTGACTATCCAAAGGATGCCCTTCATTTGTTTGCAGAGAATTGTTATGTAGACCAACACAATGACACTATTCTGAGTCAGTTGCCAGGAGAAAAGTTTGTGATACAGTGCCATGACATTGTTGTCTCAGCAAACATTCCTGCTAAAAGGCACCAGTCCCTGATTGATGGGCTTCCAAAAGACTATGGGAAAACAGGACAGTTAAAGAAGTCATTGACAGTAGTTGTTGGAATGATTGTTGTTCATACAGCTAATGTAGATGTAGAAGACGGTTTAACTAATGGTGCTACGGGTGTGGTGAAACACGTTGACTTCAGGTGGATGGAAGGAACAAATCGACCTAGCATTATTTGGGTATTGTTTGATGACCCGCGGGTTGGTAAGGCAACACGTGAAAAAAACAGGAAATTCTACAACTCAAGCATTCATTCAGACTGGACACCTGTATTTGAAACACAACGAACATTTATAGTGAACTACAAAACGTTTCAAAGAAGCCAATTTCCACTGACACCAGCTTCAGGTAAAACAGTCTACAAAGCTGAAGGAGCTACAGTAGACAGGGTAGTTGTTGATTTATCCCAGAAAGACAGAAAGTATAAAATGCCACATATGCACTATGTTGCATTTAGTCGAGTGAAAAAGCTTGAGGATTTATATATATTGAATATGAATGAAGCTGCTCTGGCTGTAGATAATGATGTGAATATAGAGATGGAAAGGCTACGCAGAGAAGCTGTCTTAGAACTGTGTTATGTTCCTCTGTATAAAATCGGATCAGACAAAACCAAAATAGCATTTAACAATGCTAGATCCTTGCATAAACATTTCAAAGATGTTGAATTTGAACCAAATGTGTTGGCAGCAGATGTAATTGGATTTTCTGAAACAAGATTATGTAGTAGAGATGAAAATGTACATTTTGCTCTCAGACGGTTCAGACTTATACGACTTGATGATACAGTAAAAGAGGCAAACAACAGGCCATATCATGGACTTGCATTATATGTTAAAGAATACTTACATATTCAGAAAGTTGTGAAATTACAATGTAAGTCATTTGAATTCATACTGGCTGACATATTCAATGCTCAAAGAAGTTGTGTTCAAGTTGTTGTATTGTACAAATACCCCAAAAGTTCACAGGCTGATTTTAGAAAGGATATTCACTGTCATCTTAGGCCAGTTGTTGATCTGAATGTTAAATTAGTCATATTAGGTGACTTCAACATACAGGTAGATGGTGCCAATACAAGGTTTGTGGATTTTGTGGAAACATTATTTTGGTGTATGCAGCAAATCAAACAATGTACAACTGACTCTGGATCAATGCTAGACTTGATTTTTTCAAATTCTGAAGGGTTTTGTGATGTTATTGAGGCTTATTGGTCTGATCATAAACTTATATATTGTGCCTTAGACAAATAGATATTCAAATGATGTGATGCAAATGATGAATAAAGTATAAAAGAAATCAGTGTGAAGACATGACCCATTCCTGAAAAAGATAATAATGTTATTTGTATATAGTTGACACCTTCGCAACCAAACATAGCTGCAAAGCTGAATTTGAAATGAGCTTAATATTTTTGCTTACCAAGATTTGCTTCTACAAGTGTTGCTTGATTCAGATTAATATATATATTAAAATCTCTAAGTTAACATCATGACAGAAGAATTGAGAATCCATTTCATTTGAATGCAAAAAGTGTAACCCCACTTAAGAAATTTAATCAGGTGGTTTAGTTAATCTTTGGGGTTGCCACCTTTTTTTTTTTTTTTTTTTTTTTTTTTTTTGTTGTTGTTGTTGTTTTACTTGTAACATTTAATCATGATCATTTAAGTCATTGTTTATTTAATTGGTACTTGAAACTAGTTCTGGGTAAAATAGTTATTGATGTCGTGTATCCTCATTGCTATTGATTCACTAGATATTCTAGGAGTGTGGAGGCTCTGTGATACACCAATTGATCCTGACTCCAGAGCAAGAGGTCAGGAGTGTTATCATTGAGGAGTATTGGGTGAGAACTCAGAAAGTAGTTCTACCTTGACTTACTGAAAAAAATTTACTGGGACATTAAACTTTATCCTAAACAAAAACAAAGAAAAAAAATAGTTCTTCATCCATTAACATGAAAGTTGTTACAGGAATAAAATGTTATTTATTGTCCCCCGCCTTTTCGAAGAAAAGCGGAGGGACATAGTTTTTGGCTTTCCGTCATTCCGTCCATCCGTCCGTCCGTCCTTCCGTCTGTCCTTCCATCCTTCCGTCCCCCTATAGAGTATGTACCTTGTGTGCGCAACTCCTCCTACAGTTTTACTCCGATTCTTTTAAAACTTTACATATGTTTTTACCATACTTTGAAGATATGCATGTCGTTTGGATATACATGTAATCCTCAGATTGATTTTTCACACATTTTTCGCAATTTGAACTAAGTCATTTTTCAAGCATTTTGTCAATGAAAGTGAATGGACAGTGGGTACCTTGTGTGCGCAACTCCTCCAACAGTTTCATTCCGATGCTTTTGAAACTTAACAGAGGTCTTCACCAGGCTTTGAAGATATGCATGTGGTTTGGATATGTTACTTAGATTAATTTTTATTACTTTTGTTCGCAATTTGAACTTAGTTATTTTTCGGTCATTTTGACAATGAAAGTGAATGGACAGGGGGTACTTTGTGTGCGCAACTCCTCATACAGTTTCATTCAGATTCTTTTTAAACTTTACAGTTGTCTTTATAATGCTTTGAAGATACGCATATGTTTGCATTTAATCCTCAGCTTAATTTTATCACTTTTTTCGCAATTTGAACTTAGTCATTATTGGGGCATTTACACTTAGAAAGTTCATGTGGCTTCTCAGATTATATTTGTGTATTTAAACAATCAAGGCGGGGGACATAAATTCTCTGAATTTGCTTGTTATGACTGAAACATATAATACCACATGATGTATTTGTTAAAATATGGTGAAATGCAATACTTTGGATTTTTTTGTTGTTCCTTTGTAAGGACACTTGTATATAATGTTTATAAAGAAACTGAAAACCCCACATGTACACTCATAGAAGTTTTAGAAATAAAGAGACTGTGACTATAATGTTGGAGAAAAGTGAATTTTGCAAATATACAGTACATAACTGATTTAATTGCAAGGAAAACAAAGATCTAGATGCATTGTTGAAGTTTTATTATAATGGTACATTCATAGCTTGTATGAAGCAGGACTAATGTTATATAGTTTGTTGAGTGGTTGACCATGGAGATAAGCTTATAAATAGTTGTGTTGCAAATTTTGCTATAAGATGCTATTGTACAGTGCTGAGCAGTGAGTAGACATGTTTTGTTATGATTTTAGAGAATCTGGATATTAAAATATGGTTTCAAGCTGAAAAAAAATATTTGCATGTAAAGAGCTTATTTTGATGTTGATTATAATGTATCTACATTTTGACCAAATATTTGCATGTAAAGAGCTTATTTTGATGTTGATTATAATGTATCTACAATTTGACCATATATGTTGCTTGTTTTACATAATATGTTTATATGTAAACAAACATAAGATACTTAAAAATGATAGAATAAAAAGAAATGGAAATACATGCACAATGTATATTGTTAGTACAAGTGTATTATCTTAATTTATTTACAAGTTTATGAATATCATGTACAATAATAACTTTAATCACTGAACTTGTTTTCTGTTTGTTGTACTTTATAAATCTGTAAGCTTTAAATGTACCGTAATGATGACTTTTACAAGGTATCTATTTCAATAATGGAAATGTAATGCACAACTTGCACTTCTTTTGAAGTTTTAATGTTATAGACACAGTCTCATTATTTCTTCATCACCAATTATATAATGTATATATTGCATAGTTCATGATCAATTAAGTTTGCACACTTTTGAAATGTGGGTATAAAATTTCAATGGTTCTTTTCTATGTACATGTAGTACTGTTTTGCTAATGAGTTATTAGGATCTGTGTTTAATGTAATTGAACAAATAAACCTTTATTGGATGACAGAAGCTAGTTCTTTTCACTGCCATTCCTTTTGCATTCCCTTATTTGGCTTTAAGGTTACTGTGTATGAGACAAGAAGCTAAGCAATGGTAAAGAACTGGCACAATTAGAACCAAAGTTCCATCCAAAAAACCCAAGTGGAAAAAAAACAAAACAAAATTTCAACCAAACCTTAGGCTCTAATACATACTGTATTATTGGACATACTGTAAGCCAAGTGAACAGCTGTTTCCAAAAAAAGGGCCACAAAACACACATTAAGCTGTCAACAGGACAAATATCAACATTGAAATAAAAAAAAATGTTGAGAATCACAGAAGTAATGGCTCCATCTTGGAATGTCAGTAATATAAAATTATTGTTGTGATTTTTTTCAAAGGTGCCTAACCTTGCCATCACTATCAAAGGAGGCAACTGAAGCAGCAAATTATGAATACACATAATTTGGTCAAATACTGACTAAAAGTGGCAGTAAATGTTTCAACAGAATTGATATGTTGTTTTCTGTTTTAAGTCACTCAACAGCTAAGGTCATATGGAGATGAAACCTCAGATTAAAGTCTATATGTCAAGCCCTGGGTTGTAACCAGGAGCCCTAGAAGGGAAGTAGATTAACCCAACTTGTCACAGAGGCCACTGTTTCACCAGAATGTCCTCCCAGAAACTTTGCAGCCTTAGACCGGAAACTTGCCAGATGCAGACAACTAATGAAGTCCGTAAAGGTATGTGAGTATTTAAGGTCAAGGTCATTTCATGAAGAGTAAATGCTCCAATGTCAGGCTTCAGGTGAGCGTTCTCAGGACCAATGGTCCTCTGGTTCATTAAAATATGATAATTACTAGAACCGCCTTCTTCACCCAGCTAATTTCTAATAGCAAATATAGGTATTCCCCACCTAAGGCATCCCTTATCTAAAGCCACAAAGACTAGTTCTATGATACTTAATTGTAAACTGCTGAGTGCAACCTTGATTTTAACATCTTAAGAGAAGCACATATTATCTGTTAGACCACAAAGCCTCATAAAAACTTTCCAAAATAGTTAACTGATTTTTTAGCAAATCCTCTTTTAAATCTATTGGGAATATAAAAAGGTACAAGTAGGCAAAGATCAGGAAAAGGCGCAATCAGAAAAAAGATTCCCACCCCAAAAAACCGAGGTGGGAAAAAAGCAAACTAACAATCAGGCAATTATTCTGTTGGGAATATTATCCCCTCCAAACTGTATACTGAATATGCCCTGAGTTTCACCCTGAATCTTTCTCTTCAATTATGCATATCAAAGGTTAATTTAAGAAAAATTGTAACTTCAGGGGTAAAATTTATAACTAGAGGACCATTGGTCCTGTAGCTCACCTGAGAGATTATCACATTGTAAGCTCATGAGATTTAAATTAATTGAGAATCGACCAATGAAAGTCTATGCATGGACACTATTGACCCCCGGGGCATGGCCAAATTTGACCCAGGGGCATGACTGGTACAATTTATAATGGGGACTACCAAACATTGCTACATACAAAATATAGAAGCTCTGGGCCTTTTGGTTTCAGAGAAGAAGATTTTTGTTAGTTTTTCCCATTGTAAGTCTATGGAGACTATCTACCCCCGGGGCGTGGCCAAATTTGACCCCAGGGGCATGGCTGGCACAATTTATGTAGAGGACCATTAGCCATTGCCACATACAAAATATCAAAGCTGTGTGCCCTGTGGTTTCAGAGAAGAAGATTTTTGAATTTTTTTCCCATAGCAAGTCTATTGAGACTATCAACCTCCGGCGCCTGGCCAAATTTGACCCCAGGGGCATGAATGGCACAATTTATGTAGAGGACCATTAGCCATTGCTACATACCAAATATCAAAGCTGTGGGCCTAGTGGTTTCAGAGAAGAAGATTTTTTAATTTTTTTTCCCATAGCAAGTCTATGGAGACTATCAACCCCCAGGGCGTGGCCAAATTTGACCCCAGGGGCATGAATGGCACAATTTATGTAGAGGACCATTAACCATTGCTACATAACAAATATCAAAGCTGTGGGCCTAGTGGTTTCAGAGAAGAAGATTTTTTTAGTTTTTCCTATTGTAGGTCTATGGAGACTATCGACCCCCGGGGCGTGGCCAAATTTGACCCCGGGGACATGATTGGCACAATTTATGTAGAGGACCATTAGCCATTGCCACATACAAAATATCAAAGCTGTGGGCCCTGTGGTTTCAGAGAAGAAGATTTTTTTTAATTCTTTCCCATAGTAAGTCTATGGAGACTATCAACCCCCGGGGCGTGGCCAAATTTGACCCCAGGGGCATGAATGGCACAATTTATGTAGAGGACTATTGGCCATTGCTACATACCAAATATCAAAGCTGTTGGCCTAGTGGTTTCAGAGAAGAAGATTTTTTTAGTTTTTTTCCTATTGTAGGTCTATGGAGTCTATCGACCCCCGGGGCGTGGCCAAATTTGACCCCAGGGGCATGATTGGCACAATTTATGTAGAGGACCATTAGCCATTGCCACCTACAAAATATCAAAGCTGTGGGCCTAGTGGTTTCAGAGAAGAAGATTTTTTAATTTTTTTTCCCATAGTAAGTCTATGGAGACTATCAACCCCCGGGGCGTGGCCAAATTTGACCCCAGGGGCATGAATGGCATAATTTATATAGAGGACCATTAGCCATTGCTACATACCAAATATCAAAGCTATGGGCCTAGTGGTTTCAGAGAAGAAGACTTTTTTAGTTTTTCCAATTGTAAGTCTATGGAGACTATCAACCTCCGGGGCGTTGCCAAATTTGACCCCAGGGGCATGGCTGGCACAATTTATGTAGAGGACCATTAGCCATTGCCACATACAAAATATCAAAGCTGTGGGCCCTGTGGTTTCAGAGAAGAAGATTTTTGAATTTTTTTCCCATAGTAAGTCTATGGAGACTATCGACCCCCCGGGGCGTGGCCAAATTTGACCCCAGGGGCATGAATGGCACAATTTATGTAGAGGACCATTAGCCATCGCTACATACCAAATATCACAGCTGTGGGCCTAGTGGTTTCAGAGAAGAAGATTTTTTTAGTTTTTCCCATTGTAAGTCTATGGGACCTATCTGTTGCCATGGAAACCACAATTTTGATACATTCTGCTCCAAAACCTAATGACATCAATCCCCCAACCCAATTATGGTTCACATTAAATTTGATCAAGATCGGCCTACTAGCTTCAGAAATATTCTTCTTTGAAATTGTGGACGGACGACGGACGACGGACGACGACGGACGACGGATGCCTGCCTATCCTATAAGCTCACCTGTGAGCCTTCGGCTCAGGTGAGCTAATAAAAAGCTGTTGTTTTTATTTAGTTAATCAGTAAGCATGGAGTACTATGTGAAGTATGATTTTGTGCTTGTGCCTGATTGTACAAAACATTTTATATATGTCTTAAATACCGAGCGAGCGAAGCGAGCGAGGAAAAAATTATGTAGCGCCATATAAACTGCCAGTTAGATTTGCATTAACGTTCTTAGTACTGGCTTGTTTCTAACTGCAAAAGTCACCATAATTATGCTCTGTCATATAAAATAGCAAAGTGATGTCCTTCCACAGAAAAGATTATCATTAAAGGATTGGAACATACATAATAAGGACAAAGTTGGGTAACAGAATAAAAAGAAAATACATATACTGTACATAAGCAAACAAAACAGTGAAATAGTATCTGGCTCAGGAAATGACACATTTTTTTAAAAGATTCATGAAGTGAGTCCCTATATGCTATGTCTTTCCAAACATTCAAAGATTTCAGAAATATGACTATAACATTTGAACTAAATCGGGTCTGGGGGCGTAAAAAATGAAATTCTGGAATGTCAGGGAGGCCATCTAAGACAATTCCATAGCCAAATTTAGCATATTCATTATTCTTTAAAATGTTATTATTCACTATTCATTATATTATTCTGCTATTCATTAAAATTTTTCATTTATTCATTATTTTTTAGGACCTACTTATTCACTAATCATTAAATTTTTGGCTCTTTATTCACTCTCATTAAATTTTTTAGGCCATTATTCTTTAATCATTATACCCCATCCAGACCCTCAGGTATCCTAACTGCATTTGACAAAAAACCTTACTGTCAAAGAAAATATCTAGAATTTTCGGATTTAAGAAGAATGGGACTTGTACAATCCATGTAGCGAAACAAGAGGCGATGATCTTCTATGCAGTTACTGCACAGTTGATCTACGACTTTGGTTTCCTGTAGGCAATTATCAGGAAATGGTGCAATCAAAAACTGAGGTGGGAAAAACTAAATTGACAATTAGGCACTTATACTATGAAACATATCGTAAACCGAGTGAGCATCTATTTCCCAACCGGTGGCCACTCAGTTACTAAAAATAAAAACCAGATTTTGACACGGGTCATATGTTACAGCCGATGCATTCACCGATAATGCCAAGGATATTGTATTCGGTCAGTATGGCCCAACGTGGAGACTTCATAGAAAGATTTCATCGAAGGCTTTGAGGTAAATTGAAATCACTTTGCAAGATATCTGAACATTTACGTATTTGAACTCTCTGAACTAAATAAATGAATTAATCACATTTTCAAGTTAATACTTTATGAGCAGATTATCATCTATCATTTTGACCATTTACTTGTTTCGTTGTTTCGAGGATATGTTTTACATTAAGAATTATAAGAATTTGATTTTATCACTCTTATTCATTTAGAAAACTTCCTTCTTTCCTTTAAACCTCTAGACACTTCATGCAAGGTGATATGTTAGATGAAAGAATACACAATGCTGTCAGAACAATATTTGAAGAAATGAAGACAGAAACGACACCATTTGATCCAGTAAAATACATCAACTTTCTTATGGGAAATATTTTACTAGGGTTGTGCTACGGGGAGTCGTAAGTTGAATTTCACCCTTGATACATTACGAAAACACACCCATGCAATATACAGAGACTTTTTTAAGTTTTTAAAAATGAAAATTTTCAGTACAAAATTTTTGATATTTTTTCTTATTTTTGCTCAAAATATAGATTGTGGGTACACGTTAGAACCGCCTCGCCGAGGCGGTTCTAACGAGTACCCACAATCTATGCTTTGGAGTAAAAATAAGAAAAATAGGTATACCCCTGTAAACCCCAGTTTTACTATATAAAAGTGGGGTTTAAGGGGGTATTTATTGCACGGACATGTTTTCCTGATGCAACATCAGGATAACATGTCCGTGCGATATACACCCCTTTATACCCCTCTCTTAAATTGTAAAACTGGGGTGTATAGGTTTATACCTTTTTTAATGTTTTTATCCAAAACATAGATTGGAGATACTCGTTAGAACTGCCTGGGCAAAAGTATCATTTTCTTTTTTCAATGAAAACATTATTTTTTAGAGCTGACAAAAATCTGTGTTTATTGCATGGACAAGTTTTCGTAATGTATATGCCTTGCCATTATTTGATGGACTTCTTTGCATGTTGTCATCTATTTTCACTGTTGATTACGCAGTCATAAGTACACTAAGATCAACCATGGATTTGTCACACATATTCTGCTTCTAATGGCGATCAATAATTCGACATGCCTACTACGTGTTTCACAAGGCACATACAACTATTATGGGCAAACTGGTACCCTTTTTCTACTATTTACAAAATTTAATAACGTGAGGTACTGAACCGGCACGGTCAACGTGTTTTTACTATACCCACTATCAGACATTTCTTGCCTAACGCGAGATAGATTTGTACACCATCAACTGAAATACAAACGTCTTTTTAATGGGGATGTCTCAAAATAAAATTCCAATCTTCTATACATGACATTGTGCATTGATTTTTAGTTGTTGATCAGGCCGACGCTAACCAGGAGCTGCACAGTCAAGTCTGATCGCTGGTCCAATAAAAGTATGTGCGCTAATCGGCTTAGCGATCACACCAGTGCTAATGTGTGCACTGACAAAAAAGCAGGTTATCTCGTGACCTTTCTTGTCTATTTGTACATCGTATTCTTATAATTGGCTGCGATACAAGAAAACTTTCTTTTGTCAAGTTGCATTAGTACTTTTAAGACGTACACGGACAACATCTATGCAATGTAAGTAAGCCGCACTGTTCTAAAATGTCGCCTTTCCACCGTTTAAAACACTCAAAAAAGTGTTCAGCTAGGCAATTATCCGCGTCCAGGGTAATAATTTTCTGTGCTTATTTTATTTTAGCACTCCCTGGGACTTCCATTTAAAGGGTGCTCACACAACAGCGTATAGCGCCAACGAATGTCGACGTATGAAATATTTTGTCCATACGCTGGTGTACGTTGCATACGTTCGGCATAAGTTTTACGGGTACGCTACAATGCCTTTGCAGACGTTGTCATGTGTCGAGTACGCCCAGAATTTTGTGCCTGCACAAAATTTCCAACGTATGCCGACGTACTGATAATACGTTACTCATTGGGTATGCGTACGCAACGAATACGTTATGCACAAGTTCATGAACGTTACCTGTAAGTAACTCATACGTTCGCATACGGCATACGCCAAGCCCTCCTGGATGTTTTTAGCGTATAAGAAGCGTATGCATAACGCATTGCCAACACTCGGAATGTATGCAGCGTATGTTAAACGCGCGAAGGACGTACTCATTGCATGCGTAACTTACGCATAGCGCATTGGTCAGTGCCAGAGCGCCGCGAGAACGCCAAGGAAAAACGACTTTATTAATTTTGTGAAAATGCAAGCCATGACGTTGTCTCCTCGTCCTTATTGCGCTGCTACGAAGTTCACACGGCGTTCTGGCACTGCGCTGGTGGATTATAGGCAAAATGGAAAGGACGTCTCTGTCGGCATTTGTATGATTAGGTTTCAATTATATCCTCTTAGCTCTGACATCAGTCTGTGAAAATGACTATGCTGAAAACTTCTGGCTGCATAGAACCATGGCCAGACCCAAAGCATTCTTTGCCCCATGCTCTTTGTCTTAACAGAACTATGCTGGCAGCATCAACAACATTTTTTTCTGCTGCGCCTTCATATATACAAGTAATAAACCAGCTGACATTGTGAAAGAAATCCTTATACATGTATGTGCATCTGATTTAAAAAGTGTTTTGTTTGCTTTTGTCATTTTAAAAAAATTGCATATCTTTTTTCATCAATTTTCATCAGAAAAAAAAAACAAAAACCGTTGGACGCGGTATGTGAAAGCTCCACACAAGCACATTAAACGCCGTGACAGCTCCTCGCGAACGCCGTGACAGCGCCTAGCAAACGCCACAGAAATGACACGCCGTGAAAGCGCCGTATCGGCGCGGTGTAGACGCAATGATATCGTGATGGACGCCGTGCCATCTCTATGCAAACTCCATAGGCTACCACGGCGTTTGCACTATGATCTCACTGCGTGCCCGCGGTGCTAATGGCGCGTTGATGAAGCTCTCACAGCGTTGCCACGGCGTCCTCAGGGCGTTTATACGGCGCCCTTATGATAACGCAAAGCGACGGCATTTGTTTTGAGTATGTCCAAACGAAAAGCCATGGCGTTCTAGGATTTCCCACGGTGTTAGCTGGCGATGCAAGGTCGTGCGCTACGGTGTTGGTGGCGTTCGTACCGCGCTCACCTCGGCGTTCTTTTTTTTCTGGAACGCCGTGATAGCGCCGCCCTGGTGTGACAGGTTTTCAGGGTATGGATAACTGACAAGTAGGACATGATCTTGGCTGTACGCCGTGGTCGTAAAAAACAAACAAACAAACAAACAAACGAACCGTGCACTCAGACAAAGATTTAATTTACAAGTGAATAGCTGGATAAACGAAAGTGTTCTAAAAGTGAGTCAATGCAATAAAATATCTTGAGATAATCCCTGACTTTTTGTCAATGTATGGTGTATTTACATCTCAGAGTACATCTCAGGTTAGGCAAGAAATGTCTATCATGATACCTACTATCATATGAGCCGCGACGCGAGAAAACGGGTCTTTGGGGTTTCCGACCAGGTTCGACACAAATCAGCCTGTACATTCACAAAACAGTCAACAGAAACGATTCAATATTTACGACTGTATTAAATTTGTATGGGCTTATTTTTGAAATATTCAATCTTCAACTTCAGGTTTAAGTTTGATGACAAAGACTTAAATAGGCTTATCGAACTTGATGATCAGTTGGTCGATGAACTAGGTGGTCTTGGAATGCCTGAGGACTGGATGCCAGGTCTCAAGTATGTGTGGGAGTCACCTGGAATGAGGCGCATGAAATCAGGCTTAAAAGAGGTGATGGATACAGTGATAGGAAAAAAGTATTGGGAACATCTGAAAAGCTTTGACAGAGGCAAGGTCTTTAAAGACTTAGTTGGTTTATTTGGCGTTTACGTCTCACTCGACAGCTGAGGTCATATGGAGACGGTCTTTCGATTTATAGTCTCATACGACGGACAGGAGAAGTCCAGAATCGAAGCTGCGGCCACTGCTTTACATAGAGAGTGGCCTGTCGAATGAAATATGCCCTTCTCGAAGTGGAAAGTTATACTCCACAGCATTGGACGTTACATGATCAGCTGCAACGCTACAGAAAAGAAAATTAAACCTGAAGAACACAATAAATCAGAAAATGATGTATATTTATACTAACATGGATCATTATTGTAGGCCATCCAAAACACAAAAGCCCCAGATGTGACACTACAGAACCCAGAGTCATATGGGCAATGTCCTTGGGCAGTTTTGTTTGCTTAGAATAAAATTCCTCGAAAATGAAATTAAATCTCTTTAAGTCCATAAAACGAAAGTGGACCCACTTTAAAAAATGATAAAGATGATCACGTCCTTTTGACACGATGGACTTCAGTCGAGCATGGGCAAAACAGATGTGTAATAAAAATCCGTAATTGCAGGTAATATCCGTGATTTTGCCGATATGTTGATACTAGCCCGACAGGAGGCTGAAAGTGATCCGGACGAAGCAGACCTAGACAAATTAACAGACACCCATATAATGCAGACTTTGGCGGATATTTTCTTTGGTGAGTAAACCAATGATTTTACTAACCTGTTCGGGTTATTGAAGAAGCTTCGGTTATTTAGTGAGTCGTATATGCTCAGACTATTTGTACGCTAAAATATATGCTCACTGACCATATTTGAGAAAACAAAACATAATCATGCATGATGATGCTTATTTAAATAAAACATTTTCTTCATAAAAAAATATAGTTAATTTACCATTTATGTGCAGAAGTTATCATCACGAAAACATGTCCGTGTAATGTATACCCCCTTGAACCCCACTTTTATATAGCAAAACTGGGGTATTCAGGGGTATACCTATTTTTCTTATTTTTGCTCTAAAACATAGACAGTGGGTACTCGTTAGAACCGCCTCGGCGAGGCGGTTCTAACGTGTACCCACAATCTATGTTTTGAGCAAAAATAAGAAAAATATCAAAAACTTTCTACTGAAAATTTTCAATTTTTTACAACTGAAGAAAAATCTGTATATTACATGGGCGTGTTTGCGTTATGATTCCTCGATCACCTGCATACGGAGGTTTTATTTCTCACAGTTAATCCACTATGTCATAGCATGTAATAAGTTCAATGACTTTGTTGATAGATCCCCGCTTGCCTTTTAGAGGGTCCATTTTTTGATGTGTGTATAATGAGACAGGAATTGTACTTTCAATTATTATCTCATTTTCGATTACCAGAAGTACAGCTGTATATGAATCCAAGATGCATTTTACTAAAACACGTCTACGCCTTCAACAGACTTTTAAACTTGAAACTTGAAAGTTTTCAGTTGTTTTCACTTTTTGCTTAAAGCATAAATTGTGGGTATACGTTACAAAAACATCGCCGAGGCGGTCTTCACGAGTTCCCACAATGTATATAGAAGCCAAAATCACAAAAATAGAATTCCCTGTGCACTCCTGTCCTGGTTTTACTATAGAGCAGCAGTCACAATGGCGAGTTTTCCGAAATATGTCGAGCGCTTCCGAACGATTTAAGAATAAAACTTTGCTGACCAATCAAAATAGTTGCCGGAAGAATTAATAAACGAAAGGTTAGGAGCCTTGTAATTTTTATTTATTCTGGTGATCCCGGGACTTTGATCAACTCGTAAATGAATGCCCAGCTATAACACATAGGGAGCATCCGTTCTACGGCATAATTTTGGACTTTTTGTTGATATTATGTATTAAGCATTTCAATAATGATATCACATGATCACGGATAACGTTACTATGGCACAATGTGAAACTGCAATTAAGAAACCGTTCCGAATGTGTCAAAAGTTAGACAAAAATGCTGTAATATTTTCATCGTATTGATTTTAGGTCGAAATGAATAACTGCAAACGGACGGATAAGGCATCATTATGAATGACTGTTGCTTAAACAATTATACGCACCTCTTTTGCAAGATTCAGATCATTTAATGTTGTTGACAGTTGTGCAGTGATATTGACCGCCATTGGTTGGCAATGGTATTGATTGGTTAAATTAGTCATGTGACAAAACGCCATGTGACATCGATCACGAACATTTGCAAAACAGTACAGACATTACGAAAACATGCCCATGCGATATACAGAGATATTTAAAGCTGTAAAAAATGAAAATTTTCAGTGGAAATTTTTGGATATTTTTCTTATTTTTGCTCAAAACATAGATTGTGGGTACACGTTAGAACCGCCTTGGCGAGGCGGTTCTAACGAGTACCCACAATCTATGTTTTGGAGCAAAAATAAGAAAAATAGGTATACCCTGCCTACCCCAGTTTTGCTATATAAAAGTGGGGTTCAGGGGGGTATACATTACACGGACATGTTTTCCTAATGAATGTTTTGAAATTGACTTTACATTATGTTCATATTTTACATAGCTGGAATTGATACTTCGAGGCTTAGCCTTCGATTTGCTATTCTACATATGGTGGCGTATCCAGAAATACAGAAGAAAGTTCAGGAAGAAGTAGATAGAGTTGTCGGTACGGTTAATGTTTTCTTGTTTTAATGGAATTTTATGATTTGTCAAAAAACAAGAAGCGATTAAAAATAGTTTTCAGTTTTCTGTTAAAATGAACAATATTTGAAAATTCTTAATTAAATCATACACATATACTTTTGGTGTTCTTGTATGTAAAAAAGTCGAAATTTGTATAGATTTACACAAATAAAAAGAGATGTAGACAATAAGAAATACTACTCTTGTGTTAACGCAAAACAGTCTAAAAACATTGTATCAGCTGTTGACATACTAACCATCATGTGTTAAAGGATTCGATGAACTTCCAAGTCTGCGTCACAGGCCCGAATTGAGTTACACCGAGGCGGTTTTACATGAGAGCATGAGATTGTCGAGTATCGCTCCTACAGGCGTTCCACATTTGACAACGTGTGACACTAAAATTGGTGAGTCTGCGTGGCATCACGAAAACATGTGCGTGTAATGTATACCCCCTTGTATCCCACTTCTATATAGCAAAACTGGGGTATGCAGAGGAATACGAAATAAGAAAAAAAAAAATAAAAAAAAAAAAAAAAAAATAAATAAATAATAATAATAATAAAAAAAAATTCAGCTGAAAAAAAAAATCAATTTTTAAAGCTCAAAAAATATTTTTTATTGCATGGGCAAGTTTTCCTAATGATTAAAAGTATTAATTTATAATGTTTGTATTTGCGGCTAAGGTATCAAGAAGCTCTTCGGAATATATTCATGCTTTTATTTTCTTCGTTTTTTCTACTCAAAAGTCCCGTACATGTGATATTAACAAATATGTCTCCCTGTGACGCGAAGGATCAGGTATTATACATGTAAATATATAAGAACTGTTCTGATCGCCGTTGCTAATTTATCAATGATAAATTATATGGAAAGGTACAAGTAGGCAACGATCAGGAAAAGGCGCAATCAGAAAAAGATTCTCACTCCAAAAATCGAGGTGGTAGAAAAACTAAATTAACAATCAGGTACTTATACCATGGAAACATATCGTGAGCCGAATGAGCAGCTATTTTCCCAATAGGTGGCCACTCAGTTACCTAAACTTAACTTAAATATGAAACACCGCTGTGTCTGGTGTGGGTTCGAGCCCCGCTCTGGCCACATGTGAGACAAGCCAAGTTCTGCTTGCGGGTGTGTCAGGTGTAACCGCGTTTTTTTCTCGGGGTTCTCCGGTTTTCGCCCCACATACTGATTGGCCCGCCTCATATGAGCTGAAATAATCTTGAAAGGGACGTAAAACTGAATTAAAAATATGAAAACATACCAAAGGCGCCAACAGCATAAAAATTTTAAACACCAGAACTGAAACAATAAAAAACACCACAAAAGTATTGGCTTGGAACGATCAGTAATATAAAATTACTGGCGGGCTTAAACCGGTTTTACAGGTACCTAACCTCACCCTCAGCTTCTGCAGTGGTTCACAACATTTAGTTAGTTGTTCGGTCCTCGTAGTGAATCTCTAACTAGTCAATGAATCATCATGGGCAAACAAATAAATCATGATAAACTCCACCGATTGAACCGCGGTGGGCCAAGCATCAGACAAGAAGCTCCGGCCCCAACCAACTAAAATGAATAGCTTTATGTCGAGGCCATCATAGAGTCTGACGCCGTACCCACCGGCGTGCAATTAAAGAAGGCAACATGGTATTAACCGTAGACTGTCGCATAACATTTGAGTTCTATCCTATACGTCTGTAACGTGTAATGATTTTTTCTGAATTGAAAAGAAAAAAACATTCCTTCCTATAAGTTTCTTAAATTTGTAAACCAAGTCACCATAAAATTCTGGTTCCGAAAGGCCCTCGCGTCAAAGAGTCTTTAGCCCAACACTAAATTTGGAAATCAATTCAGTCCATGTCCGCAAGTGCGCAATATAAATCCTCAACTATATATAGAATAGTATTCAGTAAAATTATTTGATTGGAAAATACGTACTCGTGTATAACCCAGGGAAATAAGGGTTAGAGAACACCCCATTTTAAAGGGTTGCTTTGTATTTGGAATGAAAATTGCAAAACACTTTTGGCTATATCTTAAATATTAATTCGCCTACGTGAAATATCGACCAATGTGAAGCTAAAATGCTAACCTTGAATTGCAGTTTACCCTATATATTTGCTTATATGCTGAAACGCTAAATTTTAGTTCAAAACAAGAGATTTACAAGAAGGAGACACAAAATTGGTGGTAGGTTAGTATTGTGATTTCTGGACCTAGTACCGATGAGCCGATAATACTCGTAATTATCCTTGATGTCCATGAGCATTCACCACTATTTAAATAAACCTCACCATGCCACAAATCAGGTTTTTGATTAGGTCACTATGCATCATTTGATCTTATCAAGGTTGTATAAGGGATCATAATAATCAACTATAAAGACTTGAAAGTGATAATTTCTCAAATCGAATCATTAATTTATTTAAGGCGTGCCTAACTTTTCATCACGATAACATGTCCATATAATGTATACCAACTTTTAATCAAATTTTATATAGAAGAAAAAACAGGGGTTTGCACATATTTTTGCACCTGTTTTTGACCTATTTTTCTTATTTTTGATCCAAAACAAAGGGTTTGGGTACTTGTTAGAACCGCCTCGCCGACAAATGTAGAGAGGAGATTGCATCTGCATTAAATGATATCGGTAATCGATGGTGTAAACGAGAGGGTGTTGAAGATAATGCTCTTAAAGAATGGAAAAGAAGTATCTTCACTATCGTGGATAAACGTATTAAGTTTTATTCACAAAATACTAATCTTTTACCTCCTAAACCCAAATCGTCATTTAGGCATTTGAAGCAGGGTATCCAAGAATGTCTTGGTTCCGGCAGACAAAGCCGCAAACAATATTGTTGTCGTTTGTAGGCTTCACTACGTTAACACCTTAAAACAGGAGCTTGATGGTACCAGGGCTTATCTGGAGACAGATACTGATGAAGTGTCTGTTGTTAATGCCCATTAAACGATTTACCTGTTAAGTTTTCTGTTTGTGTCAATGAAGGCCAAGACAAACTTCCTACGATGTATTGGTTACCTAAGCTTCACAAAAGACCGTACAAAGCTAGATTTATTGCAAATTCTAGCTCTTGTACTACCACTGAACTTTCTAAATTGTTAACTTCCTGTCTTACTGCCATCAAATCTCATGTTGTAAGATACTGTGAGACAGTGTATGAAACTTCAAATAAAAATTGGTTTTGGTCAATAAAAAATTCTGGTGAGGTGCTCAGTAAATTGAAGTGTAGAGGGTTCCGTGCGACAAGCTTGTCCACATATGATTTTTCTACTCTGTATACAACATTACCACATAATCTAATAAAAGAAAAACTTCTGGATTTGATAGAGTGGACCTTCAAAAGGGCATTAAAAACTATGGTTCATTTTTTTTGGCATGTAATGACAGAAAGGCTTTTTTCACTTCCTCTGACAAAAGTCGGTATACACTTTGGTCATGTCAGAATGTGTGTGACGCCTTGTCCTATCTCCTTGATAATATTTATATTAGATTTGGGACCAAGTTATACAGACAAATTGTTGGAATTCCGATGGGTACAAATTGCGCACCTCTCGTAGCTGATTTATTTTTATACTGCTACGAAAGAGATTTCATGGATTCTCTTAACCATGATAATCAAGCTGATGTTATCGAGGCTTTCAATTCCACATCTAGGTACCTCGATGACCTTTTGAACATTGACAACCCTTATTTTGAAGGTATGGTCAATCAAATTTATCCACCTGAACTACAGTTGAACAAAGCCAATATCTCAGATACCGAAGCCCCCTTTTTAGATCTACATCTTTCTGTTGCAAATGGATTTGTTTCTTCTAAATTTTATGAAAAGCGCGATGACTTTGATTTTGATATAGTAAATTTTCCTTTTTTGGATGGTGACGTTCCTCGCCGTGCTTCTTATGGTGTATACAATTCGCAACTTATTAGGTTTGCTAGAGTCTGCAATCATGTTACAGACTTCAACGCTCGAAATAAATATTTAACGGCAAAACTTCTTCAACAGGGCTATCGGTATCATAAACTTCGAAAAAGCTTCTCAATTTTATCGTAGACACTATGAATTGATTTCCAAATATAATGTTGGGTTAAAGACGCTTTTAAGTGAGGGCCTTTTGGAACCTGAATTTTATGGTGACTTGGTTTACAAATTTAAGAAACTTATAGGAATTAATGATTTTTCTTTTCAGTTCAGAAAAATCATAACACGTTACAGACGTATACGTTATAACTTGAATGTTATGTGACAGTCTGCATGCTTAGTTTTTAACCCAATCATGGTTGATAACTTTGCTGCCTTCTTTAATTGCACGCCGGTGGGTCGGGCGTCAGACTCTATGATGGCCCCCGACTTAAAGCTATTCATTTTAGTTGGTTGGGGCCGGAGCTTCTTGTCTGTTGCTTGGCCCACCGGGGTCCAACTGGTGTTTTTCTTTTGCTCCGGAGTTAGTAGGTTATTCGGCGCCCAGGGATCTCCATCGTCGGGCAGCTTACTCAATCTGTGAGTCCTGGTTTTTGATTTATCAGGATGTTTATCATGATATATTTGTTTGTTCTTGATGATTCATTGACTAGTTAGAGATTCACCACAAGGACCGAAGAACTAACTAAATGGTATGAACCACTGCAGAAGCTGAGGGTGAGGTTAGGCGCCTGTAAAACCGGTTTAAGACCCCCAGTTATTTACAACTGACCGTTCCAAGGCGGTACTTCTGTTGTGGTTAAAATTTTTCAAAGTTATTCCAATTATGTGTTTTATGCTGCATGACTTTGTGGTCACCCGAATATCATTTGGCTGCTCACTTAGCCCTCTGAATTTACTTGTTCTGTCCAAGCTAGCACTGTGACCACCTGACCTTCAACAGCTGCTCACCCTGCTTTCCGTTATGCATGTTTTACGTTGGTACTTATGTATTTTTACTTAACATGATTTTCCTTATTTCTTGTTTATATTTGTGTATAACAGAACCACTGCAGAAGCTGAGGGCGAGGTTTGGCGCCTATAAAACTGGTTTAAGCACGCCAGTAACTTTGTGTTACTGATCGTTCCAAGGCAATACTTTTGTGTTGGTTCTTTTTGTTTTATGTCTTGGTGTTTAAAATTTTTTTGTGCTGTTGGCGCCTTATGTGTTTTCATAGTTTTAGTTAAGTTAAGGTAACTGAGTGGTCACCTATTGGGAAAATAGCTGCTCATTCGGCTTACGATATGTCTCATGGTATAATTGCCTGATTGTTAGTTTGGTTTTTTCCCACCTCGGTTTTTGGAGCGGGAATCTTTTTCTGATTGCGCCTTTTCCTGATCTTTGCCTACTTGTAACTTTTTAACGTGTACCCACAATCAATGTTTTGAGCAAAATGTTAAAAATATCGAAAATTTTCTAGTGATAAAGAAAAAAAAAAAATAAAAAAAAAAAAAAAAAAATAAAAAAAATAAAATAAAATAAAAAATGTGCATGTTTTCTTAATATTTTCCTTGTCTGAACTGAACTGAACTGAACTGAACTTTATTTTACATCTCAGATCACTACAAAGGTGATGTTAAAGGAAAATACACATAATATTATGCATTGGTGGTCATGGCATCTCTGTGATGTTGTATTCATGCATGATGAAGAAAGAGAGGGGGAGAGGGAATATATTAATTTTGTATTCATTATACTTTTGGAATATCATTTATAGTGGTTGAACAATTTAAATCGAATCCGAAAAAGTTAGTGGGGACAGAAGTGCCATAACACAAAGGTTTAGTTCGTATCGCTGTGATCAATTATCTTTGTAGTTCACAGCGGCACGCACTTCAGCAAATTACATATAATTATAACAGCTTTTGTGACAATAATTGAAATTCACTCGTCATTAATAACTAGAGAAGACATTGATAGTATTATTTCTATAATTCAGTAGCTCCGCCCAATAAAGTCGGAACATAGATGTGCTGGGGGGTATTGCAAATTTATTCATTCATTGGTTGAATAAAACGCTTTTGACCCGAATGGGTTCACGAGTAAATTTCAATTGACATGTAACGCTAACAATGTATTTATAAGGCACGCGATACTGTGTAATAAGTTGCTGACTATGGACTTTTTATTCGTAGAGATAGTAAGTTATATCTTTCGTAAACCTGTATGTACAAGGAAGGCGGGTCAGAAACTTGTAATTTGCGTAGGCTGATCATTATACGTATATGAATATAGGTAGGCGGAAGACCGCTCTTCCTTTAATGCCAAAACTTTGGTCGCACCAAAATGATGACCAAGAGCATATAGTTTAGGCATTATTAACACTTATATGGAATGCATACGGTAGTTATATGATATGCGTGTGAACACCAACTGTCATACTCTCGTATATGTACAATTTTTGTAAATGTCTTCTATACATGTTCATTGTTGTTGCGTAAAAGAACAAATGTCAAATAAAATTAAAAAAAAAAAAAACTTTGGTCGCACAGTCGACCACTATAATCACTTCTCTGCATTTTCCTCGAAACCTACCAGTCATATGCAGCCCCGCCACCTTCTACACTCAGGTAAACGTTGTTATCAATATAGTATATTGAGCCCGCGCATCAGAAAACAGACAATCTGCATATGCGAAAACAGAGACGCGGATCAGCTGTGCAGTAACTGCACATCTGATCGGCGCCTTTGTTATCGAATAATAGACAGCACAACACCTTCCCTTACCAAATCCGAGATGACCGCACAGGCTGGTTTGTGTCAGACATCGTCGGAACCCAGACTGTTTGTTTTCCCAAGCAAAGGCTGGTTCAATATCAATCGGATATACATGTACATTATAATGTTTAAGTAATATGCTACAGGGCTGAATATGTTTTCGAAGGTAGCACAATTGTGATCAGCATGGCATATTAAGTTTTAAACATACAATCTATCGAAATGACTTAATTAGTTTACCAACGTATATACCAAGCTTTTTTAGGTTTTGATCATCTGTACAAGAAAGCAATAGTTATTTCTTCTGTGAATTAATGTTGTTTTTTTCAATTAGGAAAATATGACGTCCCTAGAGACACAATGGTAGTAATTAATCATTGGGCCCTCCACCACGACCCCGCTGCATGGGAAAATGTTGATGCTTTCATACCAGAAAGATTCCTAGATAAAGATGGCAAGATGGGTCCCAAACCAGAGAACTGGCTCCCGTTCTCTGCAGGGAGGCGAGTGTGTCTAGGTGAATCAGTCGCAAAACCGGAACTACATTTATTATTCGCGTGCTTAATGCAGAGGTTCACATAGCGATTACCGGAAGGGAAGGAGGTTGATTTGACTCCAACTGGGACCTCTTTTGCACTGTATCCCAAGCTGCAACAGTTAATTGTGGAGGGAAGAGTACTAAAGGCTTAAATATTTTTCTTACGTGTGGTATGGCCAGGAAAAATATCCATGTAGAATCCTTTGTACTTGGTGTCCTGGAAACATACATTAAAAGAAACTATAAAAATATATTTGTGAGTCGTTTCCATATGCTATATATCATTTGCTATATATTGGTTAAACCGTTATCTCATTTTGTCAACCCTTTGTTTCGAATTGTATACACTTACATGTATATCTTTGTAATATACTATGCTGGAAAACGTTGCAGTGTTATCGTTTGATTTAATCAAGGTTCATACAAGATCTGTTAAAAGCAGATAAAACACATCACAAACTAATTAAATTTCACGTGAAAATATACATGTATATTATACATGTACATGTAGATGACGTTTCATCTTTGAATTGTTAAAATTGACATTTACCATTGTCTACTTAAAACAAAAAATTGCAAATTAAGATTGTAAAACGTTGACAGCAGTTGGTTTTACATATCAAAGTAAGAACACTAGGAGTAGACTGTTGGCAGTGAATATGCTATGCTCACGTGCAAATTGTTGTCATGATGTGTTTTATTTTACAAAATAAGAAAAAGGTACAAGTAGGCAAAGACCAGGAAAAGGCGCAATTAGAAAAAGATTCCCACTCCAAAAACCGAGGTGGGAAAAAAACAAACTAACAATCAGGTACTTATACCATGAAACATATCGTAAGCCGAATGAGGTGTGCTTATTCTTTAAAGATTTATAGGAAATACATGTATCACACATTCGACGATCTCTACAATGAGGCTGTGCCTTGACTTTCTTAAGACATGGGCCCAGCATGCATGTTCTTCTATTACATTACGAAAACATGCCCATGCAATATACAGTGATTTCTAAAGTTGTAAAAAATGATTTTTTTAGAAAGTTTGCGATATTTTTCTTATTTTTGCTCAAAACATAGATTGTGGGTACACGTTAGAACCGCCTCGCCGAGGCGGTTCTAACGAGTACCCACAATCTATGTTTTGGAGCAAAAATAAGAAAAATAGGTATACCCCTGCATATCCCAGTTTTAATGAGGGGGTATACTTTTCATGGACATGTTTTCATGATGCGTTCAGGTCGACCTCAGTTAAGTTGGTGCAATTCAGCACAAGCTATGCATTTCAAACCTTTTATAAAAGAAATGATTAGTTTCAATTATTGTGTTTATGAGATTAAATTTTACGCCCTTGCATGGTTTCAAAAAGATGTTTATTTTAACGGTAAAATAGGGGTCAATCATTGCAACAACAACTAAGGTAACCCTCAACACAAACGTTGAGTTTCTAGGCCTAAATGTCCATAACAAAGTATGACTTTCAGTTACCGGTCATTACTGGTCATTTTATTATAGTCCCGCTTTGGAAAGGTGGGGCTATACTGGATTCACCTGTCCTTCCGTGGTAAACATGCAATAAACAGAGATTTTTTTAGCTTTAAAAATTGAAAATTTTCAGCAGAAAATTTTTGATATTTTTCTTATTTTTGCTCAAAACATAGTTTGTGAGTACCCACAATCTATGTTTAGGAGCAAAAATAAGAAAAATAGGTATACCCCTGCATACCCAAGTTTTGCTATATAGAAGTGGGGTTTAAAGGGGTAAATATTTCACGGACATGTTTTTCTGGTGGGTTCCGTGTTTCTGTCATTCCGTGGACATTTCGTTTCCGCCCAATATCTTGAGAACGAATCGACACAATCTGACCAAATTCGGTATGCAATTCAACATTGACAAGACATAGCTTGGGATTGTTACCCGTTATTTTTTCTGCAAAATTTGGAGTCACGGCCCTTGATTTTCGCCAGAATATCGCTTCCGCTCAATATCTCGGAAAAGATTTGACAGAATCCTACCATATTTTGTTTGCACATTGGCAAGACCTAGCTTGCATGCATGTTAATTTTCATGTCACCTGGCGCACAGCACATGTACCTCGGAAGCTTTGCAGGGTTTGATTTTATCACGCAATCTGTGAATTATTTCAAAGGTTAGACGCCAAATCCGACAAAGTTCTATCAGTATGACCGGGTGGCGTGTGCATTAGTGCCAAGATTGAAGGAAAATGCATGTCCAAGCATAGTTTTGTGTCATTAGGATATATTTATAAATGAACATTCAAAGAACACGATATCCGATCGCCAATTTTGTGCTTAACGTGTCATCATACCCTTGTCAGGTCATAGGAAATGTCATTTCAAACCATAATTCAACTGACCGGCTACCAGTAGACGAACATGTTCTTACCTTGCCTAGCGCGCACACACACAAACACGAATCCTATATACAGTCAAGGGCCAAAAGTATTTCCACAACGTCAGAAACTCCCTAAACTTACGTGCATTTTCAAGTTTAAATAAAAAAATTATCTTATCCAGCATGGTCAATAGACATGTATTTTCGATAATTTTGGTGTCATTCGAAAAGTAAATAAATAAACAATGGATAGACAACTTAGGTGTTTTCAGTCAGATCTATGAATGCGTTTTAAAGCTACAAATGTTCACACCTTTTTCAGTATGTTTGATTTACTGTTTTTCACCATGCAAGTTAATTGTAATGGCATGTATATTTGCACGTAAAGGGTGTGTTACAAATGTGCCCACGCATGGATTATCTTTAAATTTTATGCATAAATAGGTCATCATATATGTGCTATGAAAATGCATATATTGAATTAAATAATTGATTATACAACCCTGGCTCACTCCCACAATGACATGATACCTGCTAACATCTTTGTGTGTCCTAAATCTTAAGTTTTATCATTTTCCAAGATTTGACACGTGAAATTGCTCGAAATCATTCCTGGCATCAGTAAATAAAAATAAAACTGAGATCCTTTAAGAGCAGTGAACATATTAATGAGAAATGGGATGGGCCATATCGCGGTTTTGGCTACTTAAGCCTCTTCAGTGACCCTATAGATTTGGCAACATGGAGCCGAAGAGAATTTTATATCTTTCAACAGGGTAGTCGATACAAAGACTAGTATAATCTAAACGGGGCCAAATGTATTGAAGGTTGGTCAGAAAATTAATCTAAACCTAAAATATTTTTCTGATTTCTCAGAATACCCTCACTGATCTCAAAGGACCAAAAGGAAGATATAATCTGCACTATGGATGATGTACGGGGAGACTTTTAGGGCCGCCACACTGCACAACACCAGCTGCAGTAATAGCAAATAAAAAAAAATGAGATCCTTTAAGAGCAGTGAACATATTAGTGAGAAATGGGATGGGCCATATCGCGGTTTCGGCTACTTAAGCCTCTTCAGTGACCCTATAAATTTGGCAACATGGAGCCAAAGAGAATTACTTCAATTTTATATCTTTCAACAGGGTAGTCGATACAAAGACTAGTATAATCTAAACAGGGCCAAATGTATTGAAGGTTGGTGAGAAAATTAATCTAAACCTACAACATTTTTCTGATTTCTCAGAATACCCACACTGATCTCAAAGGACCAAAAGGAAGATATAATCTGCACTATGGATGATGTACATTTTACAGAAGCATTATATTGATTTTCTGATGAAATGATTATATATGTTCTCGTTTTTTCCTCTGAAATTTACAAAAATACTAAACTCATCTTCTAAGATAAATATGTTTTAGTCTTTGTCAAGATACCATATTTGCATAAAAACTTGCCATATATGTCTTCCCGATTTGAGCGAAATTTCATGATAATTAAAAACCGGTAACATTGTCATTTTTTAACATTATACATAGATTCATGTAGGTCACGTTTCATAATTTTAGAAAATTTCGAAATTGATCCAAAACATTACAAAAAGGTTATTTGGAGTTTGATCCTTAAAGGCCTTAGTCAGCTGCCGGGTGTCAGTAGATTAAGACAGGTAAAACAGTTAAAGATAAGATTCTGTGCAGCTAATGTCATATTTACTGTCTTATCATGGAGGATAATAAAGGATCAATCAATCTCCAAGGCACTACCTGTGCAATAAAATTAGTCAGGCATGGGTATTTATGATTACCTATTTTACATGCTAGCATAACATCAGTTATTCCACTGGTAGAAGCTACAGCCAATCAAATTGAGTATTGGATTTTTAGGAGCTGCTGGAGATGTTAATCCTTTGGTATCCAGACAAATACTGAGATACGGTACCTATTTTTGCCTTTTATAGTCCATCTAGGCCTTTATGCACTTTTCTTGTACACAATTTGCTAGGACAATCCTAAATGGCATACATTTAGTAAAGTTCATGTAAATGAGTGGCCACCTTTTGGGAAATTGCTGTTCTCTTGGCAAACTGTATGTTTTCATTGTACCAGTAAATATTTGTTATTCCGCTTGTTTTCCACTTGGGATTTTAGGTGGAACGTTGGTTCTAATTGCACCAGCTCCTGGTCATTGCTTACTTTTACCTAAATAGTATAGGTTTTGCCAAAAAGATTTTATTCATGGTAATCTTCTACCATTGTTTTTCACACTTGTCTGTTTTCTTTAGGTTTAGAACCATATAAAGTAATTCGAAAATAGCAGTGAGACCTAATGGCTAAGTTTGCCTTCAGTTGAATCAATTCTAAAAGCTCTTAATTATTATTATCAGGGAGAATATAGGATGTTTAACTTTGTTTAATTGATACTCAGATGTTATGTTTCTCATATATAAGTGAGGCAGGGAGACCCATGTGAAATTGTCTAGGGATAATCTGAATTTCTTACTCTTCGATATTTACTCCATGCAAAATGACACAATATTGACCAATAACATTTAGTTGTTAAACAACACAAGTGGAAAATTAGACAAATGTTCACTGGTTATTACTTTAACATACCTATACCATGCCAGTTGTAAATTTTAGAAGGATACCTTACTCACACCCGGGAAACGGTCAATTTGTACACCACCGGTGCTCCATGGAAAGAGAAATTGACGGTTTCCGGTGTGGGAGTTGTTGGGTTGTGTTGTACCCGAGTGTGTTCGGGGTAAGTTTTTTTTTTGTTTCTTTCCCCCCCCCCCTGTACCTAAAAATCCGAGAATGTCAGATGATGGGCTAATGAATAAAGACCATGCATACAAAAAAGCATGCACAAAAATTTACAAATTATCCACATATCGTTTTTCGGGTTTAGGAAACCCTGGTCAAAACTTGTGTTGTGGGATAAAAAGTGATTCAGGTTTCCGATATAGCTAACTCAAGTTTGATATGAGCCTAGAATTACAACAGAAAGGTACAAGTAGGCAAAGATCAGGAAAAGGCGCAATCAGAAAAAGATTCCCACTCCAAAAACCGAGGTGGGAAAAAACCAAACTAACAATCAGGTACTTATACCATGAAACATATCGTAAGCCGAATGAGCAGCTATTTTCCCAATAGGTGGCCACTCAGTTACCTTAACTAAAAATATGAAAACATACATAAGGCGCCAACAGCACAAAATTGTTTTAAACACCAAGACATAAAACAAAAAGAACCACCACAGAAGTATCGGGCGGGCTTAAACCGGTTTTACATGGCCATAACCTCACCCTCAGCTTCTGCAGTGGTTCATAACATTTAGTTAGTTATTCGGTCCTCGTGGTGAATCTCTAACTAGTCAATGAATCATCAAGAACAAACAAATAAATCATGATAAACATCCTGATGAATCAAAAACCAGGACTCACAGACTGAGTAAGCTGCCCGACGATGGAGATCCCTGGGCGCCGAATAACCTACTAACTCCGGAGCAAAATAAAAACACCAGTTGGACCCCGGTGGGCCAAGCAACAGACAAGAAGCTCCGGCCCCAACCAACTAAAATGAATAGCTTTATGTCGGGGCCATCATAGAGTCTGACGCCCGACCCACCGGCGTGCAATTAAAGAAGGCAGCATAGTTATCAACCATGATTGGGTTAAAAACTAAGCATGCAGACTGTCGCATAACATTCAAGTTATAACCTATACGTCTGTAACGTGTTATGATTTTTCTGAATAGAAAAGAAATATCATTAATTCCTTTAAGTTTCTTAAATTTGTAAACCAAGTCACCATAAAATCCAGGTTCCGAAAGGCCCTCACTTAAAAGCGTCTTTAACCCAGCATTATATTTGGAAATCAATTCATAGTGACTACGATAAAATTTAGAAAATGTTTTTGAAGTTTATGATACCGATAGCCCTGTTGGAGAAGTTTTGCCGTTAAAACATTTATTTCGAGCGTTGAAGTCTGTAACATGATTGCAGACTCTAGCAAACCTAATAAGTTGCGAAATGTATACACCATAAGAAGCACGACGAGGAACGTCACCATCCAAAAAAAAGAAAATTTACTATATCAAAATCAAAGTCATCGCGCTTATCATAAATTTTAGAAGAAACAAATCCATTTGCAACAGAAAGATGTAGATCTAAAAGCATGTAATTTACATGGAATATTAAGAAGAAAAAATTAAAATATGTGAACCATGGGTCATTTTTCAAAAGTGTACCAATTCTAGCTCTGAACTGTCGGTTTCAAGTAAATAAAGTCAATATCATGGAATCAGCTGGTGGCCCATTGGTATTGGCATTGCGTTCTCTGCGTTTTCTTTCAGTTTCACAGATTCTCTTCTTTTCATAGAGAGCTGCTTTTTTGTTGATGAGACCGCGCCACTTTGATCGCTCCTGTGCAGTCGATTCCCAAGGGCCCATTGGTATGTCGAAATCCTTCAGAGTGTCTTTGAGGGTGTCTTTGTATCGTTTCTTCTGGCCACCTTGAGAGCGCTTTCCCTCCTTTAATTCTCCATGGAAGACTTTCTTTGGAAGTTGCTTATCAGGCATTCTTAAAACATGGCCAGTCCACAGAAGCTGTGCTAGCTTTAAAACAGTATGGATGTTTTGCATCCCTGCTTTCTTCAAGACCTCCGTGTCTGGAATCTTGTCTTGCCACTTGATTTTTTAAAGCTTTCTCAAACAGCATAAGTGGAAATGGTTAAGTCTCTTTGCATGACGCTGGCATACTGTCCAGGTCTCACATACAAGAGGGTTGGCAGTACCAGAGAATTGTAGACTTTTAGCCTGGTGTCAAGCTTGATTCCATTTCGCTCCCAGATATTTGCACAGAGTCTTCCGAATGCCACATTTGCTTTTGCAATTCTGGCAGTGACGTCATCATTATCGTGCACTTCTCTGCAGAATTTATAATTATCAACAACTTTCAGTTTTTGTCCATTCACAGTGATTGTTGGTTCATTGTACGTTTTTCATGGTGCTGGTTGGTGTACAACCTCTGTCTTTTTGTGCTGATTGTGAGTTCATAATATCACATGACTGTGAGACTTGATTCATGACTCTTTGCATTTTGCCTCTGAGTTGGAATCCTTACCTATATCATCAGCATAATTATGGTACATGTACTGTTATATTCAAGAAAATGTAATTTCTTAATTTGTGATTTTGGTAACATGGTAATTAGATAAGTATAAGGTACATGCAAGTGAACAACTCTATGATTTAGAAAATGCATTAACTAGTTACATTTTATAGCTTAATACTTCTATACTGACTGACCATCTGATTACTGGATAACCGCTCAGGTCTAAGCCTGCCCAGGAAAAGTGGTTTCGAGTCAAACCCTACATATTGGCTTAGTTGGGTGGTTATGTATGAAGCACTTTTTGGATGTCATGGCATCCTTATTTTTGGGTATAAGTCCAATCAGAGGATCAATGGTCCTGTAAACGCTCACCTGAGATCTGAGATGCATGTTTTTTTTTTAATTCAGTTTTACGTCCCTTTCAAGATTATTTCAGCTCATATGAGACGGGAGAGAAACATGTTTGACTATAATGGTCATATACATGTATATAGCCCCAGGGCAGGGTCAGAATAACCCCTGGGGTCAATTTCTTTTTCAAAATCATAAACATTCTGTCCATTTGCCAATTTTCTGAAGTTTTTCCCTTCAATGACCCTTAAACAGCTTTCTGCATATATGAGCCACGTTGACCTTGCCTTAAAATTTGCCAAGGTCATTACTAAGTAGCTATTACTAACTCTAGTCCCATTTGAAAGCAAAACGCGACCAACATCCTGGCCATATACTCAATTTCACCTCTGCTACTCATCATCACTGTATATTCCTTAAAAATTTCTGTAACGGTCTTTGTGTCTCCTGCCGTAAGGGTCATTGTGTTTCCTTCCGTGACGGCCTTTGTATCTCCTGCCGTAACGGCCTTTGTGCCTCCTGCCGTAAAGGTCTTTGTGTCTCCTGTCGTAACGGTCATTGTGTCTCCTTCCGTAACATCCTTTGTGTCTCCTTCCGTAACGACTTTTGTGTCTCCTGCCGTAACGGCCTTTGTGTCTCCTGCCGTAACGGTCTTTCTGTCTCCTGCCGTAACGGCCTTTCTGTCTCCTGCCGTAACGGCCTTTCTGGCTCCTGCCGTAACGGCCTTTGTGTCTTTTTCCGTAACGCTTTCCGTACTTTTATCCGTAGTCATCTCCGTGTCTTCCGTTGTAATCATTGTTATGTCTTTGTCTGATTTAGTGACCGTTGACAGCACACTAGATTCATCTGTAGATACGGACTGATGAGCTCCAGTTCCGTCCGTTGAGACAAGCGTAGTTGCCGTCCATTCGACGTGGTGGTTTGATACCGTCGACTGTGGCGCCGGTTCTCCATTGTGTGAGGTTCTGTTGGGCCTTCCAAAGTCCCTCGCATCGTTGGGTATTTTAGTCATGTTCACCCTTCCTTGCACTTTGAATGAAAAAAATATGAGCCTGTGCCTGAGAAAACCAACAATGTGGGTACCGATCAGGTCTGACACAAACCGGCCAGTACAGTCACAGACGTGGGCTAGAAGCTTGAAATTTCGGATTAAAGAAGAAGGATTGTACTATCCGTGCAGCGAAAGCAAAGGCGCTGATCAGCTGTGCAGTTACTTCAAAGCCAATCTGCGGCTTTGTTTTCGCCAATGAAAATTGTTGTTTTTCTCATGCGGTGGCTCATATATAAGAAACCTTTAAAGGCACTGAATATATTAATGAGAAAGGGGATATGCCATACCGCTGTTTTGGCTAATTAAGCCTCGTCAGTGACCCTTTACATTTTGGCAACATGGAACCAAAGAGAATAATTTAACTGCAATTTTACAACTGTGTCCAAGAAATTATGTAACTGAATATAACGACTTTAGCTCCATTTACTTACATTAAGCATTTTTATCATGCACAATCCTTATCCTAAGCCACATCTTAAAGAGATGTGTACTTAATGTGTCATATTACCATCGAATGAATTATGAGCCGCATCGTGAGAAAACCTGATGTTTGCCTTAAGTATGCGAACACAAAGGCGCAGACCATTTGTTTTCGATACACGGATAGTACAATTTCCCTTCATCTTAAATCCGAAATTTCAAGCATCTAGCCTACTTCTAGGATTGTACAGGCCAGTTTATGTTGCACCGGGTCAGAACTACCAAAGACCTGTTTTCTCGCGTCAAGGCCCTTATGATTTAGAAGGTCATAGTGAAATACATGTACATGTACACAATGATGAAACCACGCTCAAGTCAACTCTCACAATACACGTTTTACAGCATACTGGACGGACAGAGACATGCCAGAATTAAGGAATGTACGTCAATTCTCTGACCCTCACTGACCAAATTCAAACGTTCCTAACCTGAATAATTGCAATCCGTCAGCGTTTACCGAGCCTAGACGGTCATATAAGAGCATTATTAATGAAACAAGCAATAACAAGCAACCATCGCGGTTCGTAAGATACACAAGACAAATTTTGTCAGTTATGATAAACACAGTGCAGATTATATTTTCTTTTCGGTCCTTTGAGATCATTGAGGATATTCTGAGAAATCAGAAATTTGTTATCGGTTAAGATTCATTTTCTTACCAATGTTTAATATAATTGGTACCATTTAGATGATACTAGTCTTTGTACTGACTACCCTGTTGAAAGTTGCAAAATTTCAGTAATTCTCTTTGGCTCCATGTTGCCACATTTAAAGGATCACTGACGAGACTTTAATAGTCGAAACCGCGGTATGGCCCATCCCCTTTCTCATTAGTGTCTTCACTGCTCTTAAAGAATCTCAGTTTTAATTTTTATTTTTTTATACAATATACATGCTAAACATGTAAAGCTAATATAATGTACATGTTAAAGGGAAACATTACTATTTAATTCCCGCATATGATTTTTATGAAACTTCCTATGCTTCAAGATAATTGTATCCTTGGACTAAAATCGAAATAAAAGTGGGGAGTCACCGGCCTCGTTTCCATGGTATCAGAACTTTTTGGATGTTTCTCGTGCATTTCAGAAAACCGCACTCGTAACGGACATGTGTTTTAATATATATGTTATTACTGCATAAAAATCTTCAAACACACGATGAGTGTTATTTTCTTACATTCTGATGCTATTCGCTCTTAAACTGAGGAGATTACATGCAAAATTAACTTTCCCGCCATTTTTCAAACCTGGAAAAAGTACGTATTTCTGCGATATCTCCTAAACTGCGCATATGATTTTGATTAAATTACACCAACAGATAGGAAAAGTGGTAACCATTTAAAAGTTCAAATAAAAAGTGGGTGTCACCGGATTGCGTTGAAAGAAATGGAGAAAAAACTTTCAATATTCCCGCCCTTTTCGTTTTAACGCCAAACGTTGCACTGACGTCGCGTATACTTATGCGACGTCATCAACAGCGAAGTAAATGTTTTCACATATAATTAACCTTATACACGAATTTGGGTTTATCAATTGCCACAGAACTTCTTTTAAAATAAAAATGGGCAATATGTATACCCGCTCTAGGACTTAATTATGCAGAAACAAACAGAATAAGATTCTACAGCTTGCAACGTCATTGAGAAATCAAAACAAAACGACGTTAAAAACTACGCGTAACATGCACACACTAAACGCCGACGTTGCGCAAACAGTGTGCTCATAAACAATAGTAATGTTTACCCTTAAGTTTAGGGCATCCCCCTTATTCTAAATACAAATGGAACTCCTTACAATATTTGTCAACTTTCATGAAATAAAACTTGCTCAAAAATCCCTGACATATCCCTGACGAAATTTCAGATTTCCCTCGCCGTATTGAATTTACCTGAGTTTTTCCTGGCTTTGATAGAATAGCTGTATCGATATATTGTGTCAGTACGCCCTGTGTTAAAAGATTTAAGCCCTCTGGTATTTTATTAACTGACCGTTCCAAGATGGTATTTGATGTGTTTCTTATTCTGTCTGCCTCTCTGTTACATCCGTCACCTTGTTAGGGTGGAGCTCAGCATCTTGCGCCTCATGCGTTTTGTAAATTTCTGTCATGTTTTGTGCAATTGATTTTGTCATGAATGGGCATAAATGAGATACCTCCCTGATCAGCAGGAAGACTCCAGGAACTGGGCGGTAAAATGGCCAAAATTTGTCTTTCACGTTGCCAAGAAAATTTAAAGTTCACCTAAAATGGACAGATAATTTCCATATATGTTCTATACATTTTCCGTAAACCTCCCTGAAATGGGAGGAAAAAATTCCCTTATGCCTCTTTTAAACACATCAAATGTATGAATAGGTTAGGATTTTAATTTTAACCGTATCAATCTTGAATCGTTTGATGATTTTAAGTAAGATAGCCGTGTTGATTAGATGATATTTATTTTCTATCTGCATGCCTACCCCCCCGGCAAAAATGAGAAAACCGGATGGCCAGTCCCCTTACCTCGCTTACAACCTTGGGGCCTGGCAATATAGCGATAACCCACGGTACATCGACAAAATCTACGTTGACACTTCAAATGTTTAATCAAAGCGCAATCTTTGTCATTCTTGCATCGGATTTGTTTGCCATCTGAAACAGACGTTTCGTGCAGTTCAGTCAACAAACTATACAGGTCCGTTGCATAAATACAGTACAGTATGTTCATAAAGAAACGCAGAATGTACGCAATAGTTTTTGGTACTGGTATGCCATTACCTCATCATGTGACTATCTACGTAAAATTAAATTTGATATAATAGTCGGGACAAATACATCAGGGCCCAGAATTACAATGCTTCCTTAAAGTTAAGGCCTACCTTAGTTAAGGTGAAAAATTTTGACTCGATATTTTACCGTTAAAATCAATAACTGTTTTCACGAAAATATACAGGTGTGTAAAACTAAATGTCATTTACATAATCAAACTGATAAGTTTGATTTCATTAAGATTTAGATGCATCTTTTTGGATGCTGAAATTTGCCACCTTAACTAAGGTCTTCCTTAACTTTAAGGGAGGATTGTAATTTTTGGCCCTGGTCACATGGAGACGGCACTAAACATTACACATGTCATATACTGGAACGGTATTGTCATTATTAATAACGTAATGTCATGAGGAATATTAAAATTGTTAAAGCAATTAGATGAAACCATAACAAAACTGCAATTATGACCTGTCAGATTTGCTGAGACACCTGCGTTCAGAAATTATTTGAACATATCAGCCATGTATAAAGATAAAGCCCGCATACATTTTCTGGTTTATGAAGTTATTATTAAGTATAAAAAATCATTACGATTCTGTTTATGCGTATGGTTTATTTTTAAAAGTAAAACGACAATAAAATGGTGAGTTTTGCATGCATTTGCGCTGAGTCACTCGATACGCATTTTTATTCAATAGTATGTCAAATGACAGTATGTCGCAAAGCAGCATTGCTATAAAGATAATCCACCAAAATATTTAATCAAAATGAAATACAGCGAAGTCCTGTTACACCGCGCACCTACGATACTTCATGCCAGACATGACGTGAAAATATATATAAAAAAAAATGAATGACTACTGACATCACTTACCATGAGACGATTAGTGACTTGAAAATTATAAAAAATAAGAAATGTTAGCAATTTCATTTAGCTTTACAAATAACATGCCTGAAACATATGCACCCCCTTGAAAATTTCGGAGACAACTTTCCCCCTAACATCGCACAATGCTAAATCAAATGCATATTTTATGGCAACCTCAACTTTATTAACAGCCATTGCACTTCAGCCAGTTATGAGGTAAATTACACAAAATACATTTCAATGAAAATCATGCTGTGTCTGGTGGCACAAAAACGTCATCACACAGTATTTTAAAATTAGACAAATCACATTAACATGATACTAAATCTGAAAGGAAGTAACATCATTAGATCTAATATCTTCAAATTAATCTTATGCACTCTTTGTTGTTGTAAAATACGAACAATGTCAGATATTAAACATCCTAAAAAAAAACAAAAAAAAAAAAAAAAAAAAAAAAAAAAACTACAATTTAGCTAGAAGTCTAGATTTGCGGGTATGTTCGAGGTGTGATCAGAAAGTTCTAAGCCTGGTACATTTCAAAGCATTCCATTAGACAAAATCCTTGTTCAGTCTGTCATTTTATATAATTGAAAGTCATATGGAGAGTAAAAAGCATTTGGTGACGCTTGATTGCTTTTCTACGACAGTATTGCGAGAGGACAGTGCTTCAAACTTGCAAAATGGCGAAAGTTGAAGTGAGAGCGGTGATAAAATATCTTCGTAGGAAGGGAATGACTCCCAATGAAATTCACGAAGACTGGGAATCAGTCTCCTTCTTATAGCACGGTGAAAAAATGGGCTTCATAATTTAAGCGGGGGAAAGAGAGCATTGAGGATGATGAAAGGTCAGGCCGCCCCAAAAATGCCACCACTCTTGAAAATGTAGAGATCGTGCACAACCTGGTTATGTGTGACAGGAGGCGAGACCTGCGAAGTATAGCCAGCGAAGTGAGCATACGTTTTGGGGCAGTGCAAACACTTAGGTATGTCCAACTCGGCAAGATGGGTACCGAGAATGTTGTCTGATGACCAAAAACGATGTCTGCTCGATATTTCTATGTATCTCCTGTCTCGATATGAAGATGATCCCGGTGGTTTTATCGACCGATTGTAACCCAAAATGAGACATGGGTTCATTACTTTGACCCAGAGTCGAAAAATGCAAAGCATGAGATGGAAGCACCCTGGCTTACCCCTCCCAAGTAGTTTAAGAGAGCTTCTTAGGCAGGGAAGGTATGGCCTCGGTCCTTTGGGATAGACAGTCAAGGAGTATTAATAATTGATTATCTTCAACAAGGTCCCACGATAAATGGTGCATTTTACGCACCAGAATTGAGGCGCTTGAGCCAGGAAATTGCATGAAAGAGGAGAGGAAAATTGACTCGAAGTGTTCTGCTCTTGCAGCGCAATGCTCCTTCACACACGTCGCAAGTTGCCATGACTGCTGCGACTGAATTCGAAGTCCTTCCTCATCCCTCATATTCACCTGATATGGCCCTTTCTGACTTCTATCTGTTCCCAAAATTGAAATCCAACTTTCATGACACACAGTTTGGAAGCAAAGAAGGCGTCATAGCAGCAGTGAACGAGTATTTGGAGGACCAGGAAAAGGACTTCTTTTTGGAAGGGATAAGCAAGCTCGAACAGAGATGGACTAAGTCCATTGCCTTGAAGGGGGATTATATTGAAAAGTAATCACCAGATTTCATTTCCTGGTAATCACGAGCTTTTGAGGCTTAGAACTTTCTGATCACACCTCGTAAAACAACATATATTACCTAATAAGTCGTTGTAATTGAACCCCGGTGATGTCCCGACCCAGCTGGTATTCACCCCGGGATTTACGTTCGATCCCTGCACAGGCATAGTGTATCTATTCCATGGGAACCCTGTGACCAGGGTTGTGTCATTGCGATCTGAATAAAGATACATTATGTATGCGCTACGTCACAAGATTTAGGTAGATTCCTTCTATATTGCCCGGCCCAGGTAGCATTACGATAATATGCTCATGCAATAAGCATATTTTTTTGGTTGTAAAAAATCTAAAATTCCATTAGATTTCTTTGGTATTTTTCTTATTTTTGCTCAAAACATAGATTGTGGGTACACGTTTGAACCGCCTCGGCTTCTAACGAGTACCAACAATCTATGTTTTGGGGCAAAATAAGAAAAATAGGTATACCCTGCATACCCCAGGTTTTCTATATAAACGTGGGGTTCAAGGGGTAATATATTGCACAGACATGTTTTCCAGATGGAGCCTAATGACCGCGTAATAAACCTTTGATATGGGATGTTCCAGACGATATATCTGCCTTGCTTTGTTAATAGTTGATGATCCTGACAGGCCACCCTAACTGTATCAGCAGAAATGAGCCTGTGCGTGAGAAAACCAACAATTTGGGTTCCGACCAGATCCGAAACTAACCAGGTACATTCGGCTTAAGATGTCTTTTCATTTATTTTTTCCCACCTCGGTTTTTGGATTGGGAATGTTTTTCTGATTGCGCCTTTTCCTGATGGTTGCCTACTTGTATATTTTTACTCCATTAATTCAAAGAAACACCACATGGCAAAAAGTGTAAAATGGCTTTTATTGCTTGGGGTGGGCAGTGCCTTTAAAATATCGGTTTCATGTAATACACGTAGTTTAGTAAAGTAGAGTACAGCTTCCGACCCCTTTCACCTGTTAATAAACAAGTACTAGTAATTGGAGCAAAAATATTAATTTTCGTTGTTTTTTTCTCTTCAGTGAACATTGTAATTGTACCTACCTTCAGATTTCAACTGACACCTGTCACCGTAAGTTAGCCTGGGACACATACACTCACAGCTGTGAGAGAGCAAACTACCCCCATTCATACACGTCCTATTGCAGTGTCTACCTGTTGAAAACTCATAAATCTGTCTTTTTAAGGTACGGTGTGCTATATACAATACATAAGATAATTTAATGTCGGGCGTCAGACTCTATGATGGCCCCGACTTAAAGCTATTCATTTTAGATGGTTGGGGCCGGAGCTTCTTGTCTGTTGCTTGGCCCACCGGGGTCCAACTGGTGTTTTTCTTTTGCTCCGGAGTTAGTAGGTTATTCGGCGCCCAGGGATCTCCATCGTCGGGCAGCTTACTCAATCTGTGAGTCCTGGTTTTTGATTCATCGGGATGTTTATCATGATTTATTTGTTTGTTCTTGATGATTCATTGACTAGTTAGAGATTCACCACGAGGACCGAAGAACTAACTAAATGTTGTGAACCACTGCAGAAGCTGAGGGTGAGGTTAGGTACCTGTAAAACCGGTTTAAGCCCGCCAGTAACTTTGTGTTACTGATCGTTCCAAGTCGATACTTCTGTAGTGGTTCTTTTTGTTTTATGTCTTGGTGTTTAAAATTTTTTGTGCTGTTGGCGCCTTATGTATGTTTTCATATTTTTAGTTAAGTTAAGGTAACTGAGTGGCCACCTATTGGGAAAATAGCTGCTCATTCGGCTTACGATATGTTTCATGGTATAAGTACCTGATTGTTAGTTTGGTTTTTTCCCACCTCGGTTTTTGGAGTGGGAATCTTTTTCTGATTGCGCCTTTTCCTGATCTTTGCCTACTTTTACCTTTTAATAAATGTCCAGTATATAATTGTCATTTATTTGTAATGGCACCTACCTAGAAATCTATGTTGACATCTGTCTCCATAAAATGCCCTTGAGCATGAACACATACAGACGGGAAGGGTCAAACGGCCTCCATTCATACACGTCCTATTGCAGTCTGCATCTGTGGAAAATGATAAATATTCAGTTTCTCTCAAGTCCGGTATAAGATAATCTGATGTACAATTGATCAAATCTAAATGACAGAGTTTATCTCTAAATTAGTGTACAGCTGTTATTAATTTGTAACGGCACCTACCTACAAATGTATGCTGACACCTGTCTCCGTAAAACGCCATGGAGCACATACACCTGCAGGCGGGAAGGCTCAAACGGCCCCCATTCATGCATGTCCTATTGCAGTCTGCACCTGTGGAAAAAAAATCAATATTAAGTTTTTTCTCAAGTCCGGTATAAGATCATTTGATGTATACAATTGATCAATTTATAAAAAAAACATAGTTAACATCTGAATCAGTGTTTAATTGTCATTAATTTGTAATACCACTTATTTTTTTATAAAGTTCCGAATTTGAAATTTGCATATCTACTTTTAGCACACCGTTCAAATATTTACCCTTCTGCGCGCTATGCTATACACTATACATGAGATAATATGATATAAAATTTATTTAAATTTAACAACTTTTGGTCAGTGTATTATTGGCATTTATTTGTCATGGTACCTACCTCGAAATGTTTTCTGACATCTACGTAAAATGCTTTTGAGCACGAACACCTCCGGGGTGTATGATCAAACGGCCACTATTCAAATATATCTTCCTGCAGCATGTGCAGGCAATGAATCAATACTCATTTACTCTAGTGTACATTATGCTATACCATGTATAGTATAATTACAATGATGCAAGTGATAGCCTTGGTGCAATACCCATGATCTTTTGGTAATATTCATGTAAAGGCCTATAACCATATACACAATCTACTTATGTTGTGTTTCCCATTTTTTTTTGTTTTGTTTTGATGTTGATATTTTTTGTGCTGGTTGCACCTTTTATGTACGTTTTCATGTACGGGTCGGCTGACGATGCGTTCTCTTTGTGCTGTATGGATGTGGATGGCGAAAGCATTAATGACGAAATTAACTATTAGGATTCTCACCCGTCATAGTTTGAGGAGGATTAAGAGTAACATGGGGATTTGTCTCGTTGCCGACGAAAGGCGACACCCATGGAGAGACGGATGAAACATTCCATCTATACGTTGTCCAGTTCCAAGTGGTAAACTCAGTCCCATCCCAGCTTGTGCCTAGACTACTCAAGCAGGAAAAATAACTGACAAATCGCGTGCAGCGAAGACAAAGATAATCAGTGTCAGTGTCTATATACGCTTAATCAGGTCAAGATCGTGACAGGCTACATGAAAGGTACCGTCAAATTTTATACCTTACATACCTAGTGAAAGAAAACAGTACTTCTTGCATAACTGACAAGAAAATATCAGTATAACCAATGTTTTTGCCAGGAGTAGATTTCGTTCGTATCTACCCCTGGTTGTAAGACCCAGCGTTCAAGTGTTCTTTTTAACATTTGGTTGTATTGGACGTCACGTAACTTCGTCATTAAGCGCACACGTCACAATGACGTCAAAACGCCCTATTTCAAAATTGCGGACGACGCGATTTTAGCGTTTTTTTTCTCAGTTTAAATGTTGTGAAAATCAAGACTTACCACATTAAATCGTGCAAGAAAAAGAATATGTCATGCGTGTAAGCCATGGATAGACAAATCTGTCCCTCGGGTTACCGATTGGCATCAATCGGCGAGCCTCGTGATGCCAAACGGGGCACCCAGGACAGATTTTTCTTACATACCTCTATCATAAAGATAGAAAAATTCCGGTTTTTTAGTGGTGGTAGATAAATCGATCTTACACTGCTGGTTTGGTTGCTCATGCAAGATAAGAAAAGCATGCGATATAATTCGATCGTTTCTACTGCTTGCAGCAATGGCGTTCACCAAAACTAAACAAAAGTGATGTTTTTCACAGCGAGTATTCTTGAATCACGCTCGTTTTAAAATAAAAACAAGTAAAAACTACATCACTATTGACTTTGACAACGATTTATTTACATTTGACGTCACATCCGTAATATGCACAACGTCACAAGGGTTAAAGCACGGTACCAGGTTACGTTACCGGTAAAAGGATAAAATCGGAGTATGTAAGAAAAAGAATCGATCATGGGTGCCCAGTGGAGAAAGGAAAATCCCAACCCTCGGGACCACCGTTCCAGTGGGAAACTCGGGGAGCCTCGTTTCCCACTGGAACGGGTGGACCCTCGGGTTGGGATTTTCCTATCTCCACTGGACACCCATGATGGATTCTATTTGTCTATCCATCTCTGATACTGTAAGATTGTAAGAATCTTTCATGACTGTCAGGTATGGATAGACAAATCTGTCCTTAGGGTCATTTTGGCATCACTAGGCTCAGCGAATGATGCCAAACTGTGACCCGAGGGACAGATTTGTAAGTAATACATGTAGCACATTAACTAGGAAAAATGTGCTGGAGATCACAAAGCACGAACCTAGTCGTCGCCGATTCAGCGTCAGATTCCACAAGAACATCGAATGCTGGCACAATCACAGATCCTGCAACAGGGTAACATATCAAACACTTTAAAATTTATTAAAACGATACATCAATTTTCAATATCATTATTTTGTTGAAGCAATCGATGACTTTTAAGCATATGCAAACTTTGTTGAGATTGTTATGGATTCGTCAAATCGGTGAATTTTCCAGTGAAAAGTGAATTTTCGGACCTAACGTTTTTAGACTTCTTGTTATAGACATACATGATTCTAATTTTTAAAGAACAAAGAAAAACGGTATTTTTCCGAAATTTGTATGCCCCATACAATGAACACATCAATAAACATTTACCTGTACTTGCGGGCGAGTAATGGTGAAGCATTATTACCATGCATCTTTGAATTATCTGTACATAATTTCATTGCTCTAGGACAACGCAGTGGTCTAGTGGTTTGAGCGTCGCGATATGCACCCGATACCCATCACGAAAACATGTCAATGTAATGAATACCCCCATTTTTATATAGCAAAACTGGGGTATGCATGGTAGACCTATTTTTCTTATTTTTGTTCCAAAACATAGATTGTGGGTACTCGTTAGAACCGACTCGGTGAGGCGGTTCTAACGTGCACACACAATATATGTTTTGATAAAAAATAAGAAAAATATCAAAACATTTTATTTTTCTACTGAAAATTTTCCATTTTTACAAATTAAAAGATCTCTGTATATTCAATGCATTGGCATGTTTTCGTAATGGCGTCGGGATAAGCACCCGGTACCGGTATCGGGCGATGTGCCCTTTACTGAGCATGACACATAAGCGCTCTTGGCATTAAAATATCCATGAAGTGGGGGCTCCGTTCCGACATGATTCAACATTGCTGACTGAGTCGTGTACCATCATGATCGTCATTTATGTGGTGCCGATCATATAATTCTCACCTTTAGAAAATGCCATTAAGAATAGAAAACTCCACGGTAAAATATGCATTGTTAGAAATTTTATTTGTAAAATTCCATTTAGATCCTGTCTCGGCGCAGGACTTGATTGGTTTTATACAACAATGTTGAGGACCACGCCCATTTTTTTCTTAGAATACAATATATGGGCCGCGGAATGAGATTACTTAATTGTGCAAGTACAGCAGGTACAAAGCAAAGCTGAGATTGATCTGCACCGCCCAGCGATCAATTGTTCCTGCTGGATGTAGGATATATTTCATTCCCTCTTCCACTGTATATATATATGTAGATGTATCGAGTATCAATCCGACTATGTATACAAGTGTCGGATCTATCAAATTAAAAGATAAATTGAGCCACATCGAAAACAAAGACGCAGATCAGCTTCACAGTAAATGCAAAGCTTATCAGCGCCTTTGTTTTCGCTACACGGATAGTGCAATTTCTCTTCTACTTAGATCTGAAATCTCAAGCTTCCAGCCTGCTTCCGCGACTATATAGGTCGGTGTGTGTCAGACCTGGTCGGAAACCCCGAAGACTGATTTTCTCGCGTCGCGGCTCAATTATAAACATGAGGCAGCTCAGTTAATATGCGTACCCGATATGATTGCGTGTACTGGCTCAGTGGCAGCAACTTGATAATAAATGAGACTAGGGAACAAAGACAATGTGGAAGCCTTGCTAAATTACACTAAACTTGTTACAAATCACATCCTACAAAATGTACATGAACGTTCAAGTACGAATCGTTTGCTCACCTTTCCTTCATGGGCTTGTGCGTTATACCGTCAAAACAAAGCTTCGCCCATCCGTTCGACTATCCATGTTTGAAGGTCCCTTGCTCATTTCCACGGCAAAGCAATTTATGAGAATAAGAATATTATGTATGGTATAATTATATGAGGCAGCATCGTGTTCTGCAGATGTGATCCTAGAACGATTTATTTTCTTAATATGCACGTTATTTCGGCCTCATTAAATCAGCATTATGAAAACATGCCCATGCAATAAACAGAGATTTTATGAGCTTTAGACCTTGTTTTTTGAGCTTTAGACCTTGAAAATTTTCAGCTGCTAATTTTTGCTCAAAACATAGATTGTGGATACACGTTAGAACAAGTACCCACAAATCTATGTTTTGGAGCAAATTTGCTAATTGACTATAACTATGCCGATCTGGGAGATTTAACTTATTTCCAGTCTGAGCTGAAACCATTTCGGGCCAATGCAATGACAAGTTTGTCGCAGATGGCCTTGTAACGGCTTGCTAGAATGGACATCAAAGTTAATATCACATCCACCTGTCACTGACTAAATCATCCGATTCGCATTACGAAAACTTACCTATGCAATAAACCGAGATTTTTAGAGCTTGAAAAATTGAAAATTTTCAGCTGAAAAATTTTGATATTTTTTCTTAGTTTTGCTCAAAACATAGGTTGTGGGTACAAGTTAGAACCGCCTCGTTGAGGCGGTTCTACCGAGTACCCACAATCTATGTTTTGGAGCAAAAGTAAGAAATATAGGTATACCCCTGTATACCCAAGTTTTGCTGTATAAAAGTGGGATTTAAGGGGGTATATTTTGCATGGACATGTTTTCCTGCTGAGGGTCAATGCAGTTACATGTATAAATAATGCTGGCGTAGGTACTGACACTCACTTTACAACTATCAAAGATGAGGGTTGCTTTTGCATTGTGTACACTAGTGCTTCTAGGGACAAGCTTTAATTCTTCAGGTATTTATTTTACAAAAGTACAATTTCTTTACCAAAAGGGCTATTGCACAATGTCTCTAATGCATGATTTGATAAAAAAAAAGTAGCCCAAGGGCAACGATCGCTCACCTGAGCGTCAACAAGTACAGTCACTGGACAAAGTGATTTTTTCCCTTTTTTACCCTAAATGGGTATGACGGCCATCTTGGTAATGTTTCAGGTCTATGGCTGCAATAGTTACCATAGTATCATTGGTCCTGTAAACGCTTACCTGAGACCAGGTTGTCACTTTTCTCCAAGTTTCCATGTTTGCCTATGTTTCCAAAATGCACCTTGACCTAAAACAATCACATACCTTCATCTACTAGTTGTTTGCATCTACCACTTTTCAGGTCTCAGGCTGCATTTAGTTTACAAAATATCCATTGTTTTCACTTTTTCTCATGTAAAAGCCTATGTTTCCAAAATTGACCTTGCCGTAAAATAGATCAAGGTCATCCTAGGGTCATCATTTTATCAAACTATGATGGAATGGAGTCCCAAATGCTACATACCAAGTTTCGTGAAAATCGGCCTGCCGGTTCTGGAGAAGAAGATTTTTGAGTGGTTTTTACCATATATGGACGCGGCGGCCATCTTTGTCATGTGACCTACATGTAGATTTCGGGATCAAACTTTCGTTACCCCTACCCAGGGATGCTCCACATAAAATTTCAGTTTGATTGGCCATGCGGTTTCAGAGAAGAAGATCTTTGAAAAGTGTGTATAGACAACAGATCGGCCAAGGTCAAGAGATGACCTTGACCTAAATTTATCACATACTTTCATTAGTTGTTTTGCATCTACCACTTTTCAGGTCTCATGCTGCAATAGTTTTCAAAAAAATCCATATTTTTCACTTTTTCCCATGTAAAAGCCTATGTTTCCAAAATTGACCTTGACGTAAAATAGGTCAAGGTCATCCTAGGGTCATTATTTGATAAAACTACGATGGGCTGGAGTCCCAAATGCTACATACCAAGTTTCGTGAAAATCGGTCTGCCTGTTCTGGAGGAGAAGATTTTTGAGTGTTTTTTGCCATATATGAGCGTGGCGGCCATCTTGGTCATGTCACCCAGATTTCGCAATCAAATTTTTGAACCTACTACCCAGGGATGCTCCACATAAAATTTCACTTTGATTGGCCAAGCGGTTTCATAGAAGATCTTTGAAAAGTGTGTATGGATGACAGATCCTTCAAGGTCAAGAGATGACCTTGGCCTAAATTACTCATATACCTTCATCTACTCCATTAGTTGTTTGCATCTACCACTTTTCAGGTCTCAGGCTGCAATAGTTTTCAAAAAATGCAATTTTCCGCTTTTCGTATTATAAGTCAATGGAAAGTTGCCATAGCAACCAAAGTAGTGGGACAAGGACAATAAAAAACACAAACTTTGTAGAGGCTAATATCATAAGCATGTATGCAAAGTTTCAGCTTCATCCCCCATACGGCTTCTGAGAAGAAGATTTTTGAATATTTTTTTCGAAAATTTACCCTTTACGTTGCTATAGCAACCAAACGAATAAAGCGATTTTGACAAAAGTTGCCTAAAACGGGGAGGACTACTCAATAAACATTTATATAAAAACAAAATTTCAATATCCTCAATGAAACGGCAGAAATTACAAATTTACACTTTTTGCCTTATAAGTAGTTGGACAAAGTAGTTGGACAAAGACAATAAAAAACACAAACTTTGTACAGACTAATGTCATAAGCATGTATGCTAAATTTCAGCTTCATCCCCCATACGGCTTCTGAGAAGAAGATTTTTGAATATTTTTTTTTCGAAAATTTACCGTTTATGTTGCTATAGCAACAAAACGAATAAAGTGATTTTTACAAAAGTTGCCTTCAACGTGAAGGACTACTCAATAAACATTTATGTAAAAACAAAATTCAAATATCCCCAGCCTGACAACAGAAAATGCCAATTTCCACTTTTTCTCCATACAAGTCAATGGAAACTTCAAGTTGCCATAGCAACCAGAGTTCTTATCCGATCGAAATAAAAAACACAAATATTCGTTCCCCCCTCCTGTAGATGCTACATGTGAAATACGAAAAGATTCGGCCTGAAAAGAAAAGTCGATATATAGTTAACAAATTGAGGGCTTAACGACAGAGTTAATCTAACAGAGTTATGATCAACTGGGCCCTAGTGTTCAATGTAGTTATGTATTTTAAATGCATATGTGCTTACCTCCATCCACATTTTATTCACTAAAACCATAAATTTACGTTCGCAATTCTCATAAAAAGGTACAAGTAGGCAAAGATCAGGAAAAGGCGCAATCAGAAAAAGATTCCCACTCCAAAAACCGAGGTGGGAAAAAACCAAACTAACAATCAGGTACTTATACCATGAAACATATCGTAAGCCGAATGAGCAGCTATTTTCCCAATAGGTGGCCACTCAATTACCTTAACTTAACTAAAAATATGAAAACATACATAAGGCGCCAACAGCACAAACATTTTTTTATACACCAAGACATAAAACAAAAAGAACCACCACAGAAGTATCGACTTGGAACGATCAGTAAGTCTTGAACTCATAAGTCTTAAACTCATTACAGAGTTTGTCGGAGTTGTTCTCTTCGCCATCCACATTCTCACAAAGGTAAATATGTTTGAATGACAGAAGTTCGGCGCGAGTATGTCCCAAATTCATTGTCATTCCTCTCATTAAATAATATTGCCATCAAAGTATATTTTTCAGTAAGCTGCGAATGTTTGACAGACCGAGATTGTCCACCTAACAAACCAATGTGTATGGAGGTATCTGACGGCGAGCTGCCCTCTGTGTGTGTGCGACCAACGGTAAGCATTAAACATATTATGCGTTTATTATGCCTGTAAGGCTTGGTTGGTATTTCATTGACCACCGAAATAGTCATAAAAATTCGTTTTAACACGATAAATTGTATTTCCCGTGATTGTACTATTTCATTGCCATTGCTTTCGTTTACTCTTTATGAGCCATAATGCTCAAAGTGTAAATAGTGCGTTCAGCTTCGTTTGTATTCCTTTTCATAACAAAGACCTAGGGAGTTTAAGGCCTGGTTTTGGCCTCAGATTTTCGTAAAATTACATTTTGGAATATAGTTGAGAGAAGTATTCCTAAAAGCAGCAACATGTCTCCCCTAATAAAATCCAGAACAAATTCTTCATTTAGCCTAAAATCGTTGCCATGGTTACACACAGAACAACTATAGATAGAGCATATTTTGCACTTTTTGGCTAACTATTGGCCATTTCTGAACACAATCTTTAATTTTCAACCACCGGCCCACGCGAGAAACAAAATGATACTTTGCATACAATATGTCTGGATGATACTTCATAATTATTTCATATTAAGAAATTGTTTGTCGCGTGGGCCGGTAGTTGAATATATCGTTTTATAGTGAAAAATGGACATAAACTGTGCAAAAAGTGTTATTTCTATGTTTTTAGCATTGCCATGGCAACGTTTACTATATGAATGAAAAACTTGTGTACTGTATTTCAAAAGTGGGGACATATAGTTACCTGTTATTTGCAATATTTTCCAATCACAATTCCAAATTCAAAGAAGATCTATGGCTTAGATGTAAGAAGTCCCTAAATGTCAGATTCGGGAGGACGAAATTTTCATGTTATAACTATTGGGCTGAATTTAACATTTATAGGCGAAGAAATATATACACTTTCGTTTACAAAACAGTTTGGCTGATTTAACAGAATCCAGACAATGCAACTAAATATTTTCACAACCCACCCCATCTTTGGGACAAATGAACCATTAGACTTTGAACTGATTTGCATTTGTTTGTCAACAGCACTTTTTAATCAAATGAATATGGGCTCGTTTGTCATATGAATACTGAACAATACCCTAACATTGATTGTTTATTGTTTTGTAATTTTAAGTTTATTTTGAAAGAAATGTTACCATGGTGCATAAGATCTTTAATTTACAATCTTATAGTTTAATTCTAGGTGTGTTCCCCCCGGGACCCAGCATGCCCTTTCGTCAGTTTATGTGTTTTTCACATTCACACAACATATCAAAGTGGCATCCTGGGTCTAGGGGGGGAACAGGGTCAGCGAGGCGAAAATGTACAATTTCCTGAAATTTTCCCTTAACTAAAATAAGCACAGTTGTTATTGACAATTTTAAAGACATCAACTGTAGAATTGTAAACATTTATGGTCGTATTTCTTGTCAAACCGGTGTCAGGGTGAGCATATGTAGGTCATGTAGATGTATTTATAGAGATACAGTACGGGTTCAAAAGTAAATTTGCTTTCAATCTATGCGTATTGCATTAATGCTTAGAAATGTGATTCCCAATTTTATGTTAAAATTGACATAAATTATGTCATTGACAATTAAAATATGCAAGAACACAATAATTATATCAAACAAGGCATTTTCGTCCTTGAAAGAGACATATTTGTCATTTAGGGACTATCCCAATCTAAGGCATAGATGTCCTTTTCACACAAACCAGAGGCCGAATCAGGCCTTAAGCTCCCTAGGCCTTAAGATGTTTGCATGAAGTTGTAGTTGCTGTTCTTTTTTATATTTTGCAGGGAAGAAAACGTTCAATCAAAATAACCTTGGATGATTGATTGGTTGGACGTCTTACAGCAGCAGAAAACAGAGAAAAATACACAAAAAGTTGTGTAATCCATATACTGTAAAAGTAATATGAAATAAATAAAAAACATTTGATATATGCATTTGATGTTCTGATAACAAAATTGAGTACTTAGTATAATAGTAAGTATCGCTTGCCTATAATCTGCATAGTTAATGCAAGGGCCAGCGAAAATGTAAGTCGGGCCATTGAAAACTATAACTAAAACTACTAATTTTTCGCGGGAATTAGGCAAACTGTCCATATAAGAGTGGTCATATCTAAAAATATGGGTCAGTTTTGGACCCTCACACTCAAACTGGAAAAAGTCCAAAATCGTGCGGCAAGGTTTGTGACTAGAAATTATGTTTTTGAAACTGGGAGCATGACTGGCATTAACTGAAATGGGAATCTCTTAAGAAAAGGTGGAAGGATAACTGACTTATATTGCTATACAAAGGTCTAAAGGGTAAAGCCAGAATACACAAAGATGACCTTATCCCGAAGAATAGGCGTTGTAGAAATCAACACCCTTTGGCTTTTCAGCTAGCAAAGAAGCATACAAAAGTAGTTTATTTCCACAGACTATCAGGGACTGGAATGACCTCCCTGATTCTCTGATCATCCCTGCTGAAATGTCTGATGACTGTGTGTCCACGTTCGCATCTCTTGTGAGAACCAGGGACTAATTTCCTTCCTGGCGCACCCCCTTGTGAAGTATTGTCAATTTAGCATATCACCAGTAAACCACTCGGATTCAGATTCAGAAGCTTAGGAGCGGCCATTTTAGTGATCGACGAGTAAATAGAACCTTTGAGGAGTCTTCGTATTTATTACATAAAATAATACTAATATACATAAAAATAAAGTCGCTTCATATTTCAACAACTAACATAAGCTTGGTAGAGCTTTTTATTGTGACTATCTTAAGAACATATGTACACTACACTGTGGAACTGTGACTTGCTCAAGGCCACAATAGACGACGCTCCGGCGGGGTTCTAACCGAGGCCCCCTGTCCAATGTCCGATGCGCTACCGACTGCGCCAGCCCGCTCTAGCATAGACCAGCTGGAAACATAAACTCCATATGACCATATGAAGATGAACAAATGATATTGCTACACAGTCTATTGGAAAATCAGTTGTCCCTCTTGTCATAATGTCTAGGAATGATGCTATCTTCATGTTGAGGCAAGTACTGGACTCCGAGTATTGAAGGCAAAGGCTTGAGCATGGGATATTTGAGAGACAAAAACGCTGAAGATGCATATTAAAAGAGGTGTTTTCGCGAGATTCCTTAATAAGAGATATTATCTTAGACAAATCATTTAGCCTTTGTCAAGTACCTTAATGGGACTAATATGCTCTTGCCTTTGTACATGTAGATACGTGAGGTGATTTGTGCCTTTGTTTATTGTATATACAGGGAAAAACGCTCGTCATGACTTTATTTTTCATGTAAAATGAATAAAATATGGAATAAATAAAAAGTAAATACAGATAAATGAATATACCTTAAAATAGAAACTATGTGGAAAATCAACGTTGTATAGTCCCATTATGTATACATGTAGTGGCAAAGGTCACTTCGGTTCCGTGTTCTGTTCACTTAACAGGTACATGTAAACGGGACAAATTTGGTCACGGGGAGGTGACAGACTTTACAATATTCATAAACATTTTATATCGGCCTGTCATGGCATTAAATAATAATTAAGTTTAAAAGTGGTATCAAATGATTGCTTAATGCGTGTGGCCTGAAGTGTCAAGAATATCAATGTTATGAAAAACGTATGTCACAATGCAGAAAACTTTAAAGTTCGAATATTCATTAGGAAAGCATGAACATATAATCCCCCTTGAACCCCACTTTTATATTGAGAAACTGGGGTACAATTTCCTTACTTGTTATCTAAAATTTTCTCTTTTTTTCTTTTGGATCCAACGTGTACCCAAATCAATGTTTGGAGCAAAAAAAAATAAGATATCAAAATTAGTCCAATGAGATTTTCAATTTTTACAACTGAAAAAATCTCTGTACAGTATTGCATGGACAAGTTTTTGTTATGCTGGTCTCTGACGACCCAAAGAGTTAAAAATGACGCCAGATGTTCGGTGTTTATACAATGATTTGACTAAGTTCTATTTGCATGTGTTCATACTATAAATAACAGCCACCGGAAATGTTTTACCAAACCGGTTTTAGCAAACTCGCCTTGAAATTCTAGAAGAGCCAGAGGCTTTTAATCACTTGATTTATATAACATGGTGTTTATAAAGTACATTCTATACCATTTGGACCCTTAATCTATTAACGCCTTGAAAATATTTAGCCCCAAAAGTCAAAATTCCCGCGGGGATTTAAAAAAACCCTCTGGAAATCCTAAACCCCGCGGGAAAAATTGGAATTACCAGCGGGGATTTTTCCCCATAGTTAAAAATCCCCATGGGAAAACCAAAACAATTTAAAATGTTTATTTTTACATACAATCAGCAATACTGATCAAACTATGATTCTAAGTTGTTATAACTGTTAAATTCAAATATTGATTTTTTTCCCACGGGGAATTTTCGCCGCGGGATTTTTTCAGATGAAAATCCCCGCGGGGTTTTAGCGAAAATTTCAAAACCAATATTTAGCCACAGTTGATCTTGAAATGTATCATTTTGACATTCAGCATTACTAAAACCATTGTTTTGTGCAGTTTCTATTGATTTCTATTTTTCCCACGGGGAAAACAATCCACGTTTTTTTTTGCCCATGGGGAAAAAACCCGTGGGGCATTGTCAATCATGATATATTGGCTAAATAGCTAGTATATAATATGCAAAATGTGCTTCGAAACTGATTAGAAGTTAAGTCCATATTACCATGAAATGAGTATAAAGAAATAACATATTCCCCATGGGACTTTTGCCTACGGTTATTTTTCCCACGGGCTTTCCTTCCTGCGGGACTTTTTATGTGGGCACAATATCCCTTTCATAAGATATGAATGTTTAATTTTTTATGATGACATGGAGAAAACATGGAGAACATTGGCAGTTATTCAGCAGATATAAGTCAATTTATTATGCTTTTTACTTCCCACTCAACACCTATATCGTAATATCCAAGTAAGTCTGATGGACAGAGTGATAAAACATGTCATAAATGATAACCAAATTCTGTTTAGGGCATCAAGATAAATCACAAGCTGTTGATTGTCTATCTTCATATTATACTGATCATCATCTTCCAAAATAAGTGTGAACTGTGCATCAGGATATTATAATATATAATGTTTATTTAAAAATTATTGATGATAAATGTAATGCAAAAATCGTCTTGAAATCATTTGGAGGAAAAGTTAAAGTATATTCTTACAAAGAAAAAAATATTGTTTATATTGGTGTCCATGCAGATATGTAAATGGTATCCAAATTTGCGGAGATGATGTCTTGCTCAAGGACCCAACACGGTGCCGCTTGTGGGGATCAAACCAAGGATAGAGGTTTTGTGGTTTAAGATACTGATCATATGATGCAAGATTTTGGTCAACACATTTTTTCCAACGTGACTGAAAATATGGTACATGTATTTACGGGAAAAGCACAAACTGATTAGCAACTTCTGTAACTAAAGATAAGCTGTTGATCAGAGAAGAACATGGTTGTGTGACAAACATGGCCACGGGATGGATCTCACATTGGTGAATCACTTTGTTATTAAGTTGTGTACTTTAAACTACACATTACTCAAAATAACATGTTACTCAATGTATAAAATCTGTACTTTTGTAAGTAAGGTAGGAGCGTTCCATAAGATGGTGGTGTATTCAAAATCATAACTTTGTTGAAATGCAACTCATCAAGAAAACATGTCCGTAAAATGTAACTCCCCTTAAACCCCACTTTTATATAATCTTGGGTATGCAGGGGTGTACCTATTTTTCTTATTTTTGCTCCAAAACATAGATTGTGGGTATCTATATGTATGTTTTGGGCAAAAATAAGAAAAATATAAAAATATTCAATGGAATTTTCAATTTTTCCTGCTGAAAAAATCTGTGTATATTGCATAGGCAATTTTTTGCAATGTGTTCTAGAGAATGGATTGTTTCGATAAAATATACAAACGTATTTTCTTCTTTTTTTTTTCTTTTCTTTTTTTTTATTCAGTTAAACGTCCCGTTCAAGATCATTTCAGCTTAAATGAGACGGGCCAATCAGTAGGTGGGGCGAAAACGGGAGCACCCCGAGAAAAACCACCTGGCACACCCGCAAGAAGAACTTGGCTTGTCTCACATGTGGCCAGAGCGGGCTCGAACCCACACCAGGCACAGCGGTGAGACGATCGAGTGATTAAGAAACAGTGCTCTTAACCGCTCGGCCACGGGGGGCGCCTACAAACTTATAGGTAAAATACTTTGACCGTGCCTCTTAACCTCTGGCATAGATATGCATTTGTTGACCGGACTGCTTAAATGACTATGTTCTCAATAATGCGACTCTATGACGAAAAACAATATATGACCACGTGCTTCACATGTCACTGGAAAAATGTGTAAAACAAATAGGTGCCCATTTTACCGTGTTAACAAAACTTCATCACGTGAGTTCAAGCGACACGGTCAAAGTATTCTACCTATACCGATGGATTTACAAAACATACAAACACTCAATGACACGCCTTCCTATGCTTCAGTTCGTATTGTTACCGAAAGAAGTTTATAATTCTGTAAGGATTTTTTTATCTGGAGATCATGGAGCATTCCTTCTTACATCGGTGGTTATACCACACTACTTTTGCCATGGAAAAAAATGAATATTAAGTTGAAGAAGTTATACTTAAAGTTTGTAATTCATTGTTGTCGAAGTAGGCTCCCGTCACAGATTTGCCGGTAAAATATGAATGTATGTATTGGTCAAATAGATGCACATTCACTTCTTTCAGATTATAGCGGTAAATATGTGACGTGAGTCTACTACGATATAAATCGTCGTTTTCGCACTTGTGGCTACATGTAAGACTCGTTTCATGGGCTGTATCCTTCAAATCGAAAGATCACATAAGGAAAACATGTCCATGAAAAGTATACCCCATTGAAACCCAAATTTGTACTGTCGTTTCCCTCAGTAGCTGAGAGTGAAGTTAGGTGCCTGTAAAACTAGTTTAAGCACCCCCCTCCCAGTATGAATATTACTGATCGTTCCAATGCGATGCTTCTGTAGTGGTTCTAATTATTATATGTTTTGACATTTGATCCTTATGTACGTTTTCATATTTCAGTAACGTTTGGGTAACTGAGTAACTGCCTATTGGGAAATAGCTGCTCACTCGGCCTTTGTATAAGTACCTGATTGTTAATTTAGATCTTTTCCCCATCTCATCTCGGTTTTTGGAGTTGGAATTTCTTTCAGTTTGCGCTATTTCCTGATCAATGGCTATTTGTATCTTCATTTAGTTTGGTAACAATCTCCATCATGAACATGTCCGTATAATGTATACCCCCTTGAACCCCACTTTTACATAGTAAAACTGGGGTATGCAGGGGTATACCTATTTTTTCTTATTTTTGCTCTAAAACATAGATTGTGGATACTCGTTAGAACCGCCTCAGCGCATACCCCAGTTTTACTATATAAAAGTGGGGTTCAAGGGGGTATACATTACACAGACATGTTTTCCTGATATTTATTTTCGTCGTTGTACTGTTGCTGGTGTTGTTTCATTGTTTTCTGTTTACAAGAAGGCGATTGGTTATAGTTTAATATAAAGAAATGAAATTAGCGCCTAACCGATGAATTGTCTGTGATCGTTCCTTATAATTAGCACACCTTTCTGCTTTCTTTCGTTTTTGTTCTTTCGGTTTTTGCTAGACTCTAACTCAACACTAGCCACACCAATATAGCTTTGCCGCACTTCAAGTCCATCGGGTTCTGCCAGTCTCATATGTGACAAATACTCTTGCAAATGAATATAACTTCATAAAAAATAGAACCTCTCTTATTAAACTAAAATACATATAATTATACGGACTTAATTATGTAAACAAATCAACATTCTCAGGGACAAGTAAAGACATTTGCATTGCAAGTTTTTAATTAATTTATTAATTTTTTCATTTATTTATTATGCTGTTTGCATGCATTTGTGTTTTGTTTAATAACTTACTAAGTTAAAATACTTGGTTGTTTCTTGCGGGGCTAGCCAATTAGTTTTATTTGAGTCTAGTAACGCTAGGCAAGAAGCAAACATACAAAAAGAATAGGTACCATTGTACACCCCAGCTTTACTTTATGAAAGTAGAAAGTAGAAAGTACATGTAAGTGGATATATGTTACATGTACATTAATATGTTATGCTGAGGGTAGGCTTCAAACCAGTAGGAATTTGGCGATGTTGCCTAACTCTGCTATGTACGTTGTCTCTTCCAACTATAATGCGAGAATATCCCCACAAAAATTAGATAGCGCTCATATACACGTTCATGTATACAACAGTCATCAAAGTACCGTCCGCATAAAGACTATTAAACATACCGTAGATTTTTTTTTTTCCAAGAATCACCTACTTTTACGCCAGTAAACACGAGACCTTTGAGTGACCCACAAAAAGATAGCATTTAAGGTTTGATTACAAATAAAAGTGCACTGGATGTAAATAACTTTCCAGCAATTACGCGGGGAATCTAACCATTAACCCTTGTCTTGATATTTGGTTTACATCAAGTATCGGTCAAGTAGTCTGGAACTGATAATAGTAGCCCATCTTGATGTTTCTCAAAATGAGCCTGTGCATGAAAAAACCAACAATTTGGGTTTCCGACCAGGTCCGACTCAAACCAGGCTGTACAGTCACAGAATAAAGCTAGAAGCTTGAAATTTTGGATATAAGTAGAAGAGGAATTGTACTATCCGTGTAGCGAAATTAAAGGCGCTGATCAGCTGCGCAGTTACTGCACAGCTGATCTGCGTCTTTTTTTCGCATATGCAAATTGGTGGTTTTCTCATTCAAAGGCTCAAATGACATTTTCTGTACCTTAGTTCAGTTGATTCGATTAGCTGAAAGTCCAATCATTCTGTAGCTTAGTAGTCGAAGAGCTTATGTCAATCTTGTATACTTCTTGTGTACCATCTTAGCGCATATTTTCAGGCAAATCATCACCATTGGCTTAAATAATTTTAGCTAAAGAAACATGAATATACTTTTATATAATTGCATATCGAATGCTCTATAAGGTTTATTTAATACTTTGGTAGAGAGAAATATCTCCTCGGCAATCAATATCTCCAAAAGCATCTACTTTTGAAATCCCTCAATTGACTTTCTAAAGTATATTATTTCGTCTCATAACGTGCAGTTTATCTCTAGTCCGAACCCCGTGTTTCTTTGTAGTCGATTTTGATGTGTTATTGCCTCAGCATGAAAACATGTCCGTGACATGTATACCCCTTAACCCCCACTTTTATGTAGAAAAAAAACTGGGCTTTGCAGGGGTATACCTATTTTTCTGAATTTTCATACAAAACAAAGACTGTGGTAACACGTTCAAAACCGCCTTGCCGAAGCGATTCTAACGTGTACCCACAATCTATGTATTGAACAAAAGTAAGAAAAATATAAAATAAAAGTACAAGTAGGCAAAGATCAGGAAAAGGTGCAATCAGAAAAAGACTCCCACTCCAAAAACCAAGGTGGGAAAAAAACAAACTAACAATCAGGTATACCATGAAAACACTTAGTAAGCCGAATGAGCAGCTATTATTCCAATAGGTGGCCACTCAGTTACCTTAACTTAACTAAAAATATGCAAACATACATAAGGCGCCAACAGCACAAAAATATTTTAAACACCAAGACATAAAACAAAAAGAACCACCACAGAAGTATCGACTTGGAACGATCAGTAACACAAAGTTACTGGCGGGTTTAAATCGATTTTACACGGCCGTAACCTCACCCTCAGCTTCTGCAGTGGTTCATAACATTTAGTTAGTTCTTCGGTCCTCGTGGTGAATCTCTAACTAGTAAATGAATCATCAAGAACAAACAAATAAATCATAATAAACATCCTGATGAATCAAAAACCAGGACTCACAGATTCAGTAAGCTGCCCGACGATGGAGATCCCTGGGCGCCAAATAACTTACTAACTCCGGAGCTAAAGAAAAACATCAGTTGGACCCCGGTGGGCCAAGCAACAGACAAGAAGCTCCGGCCCCAACCAACTAAAATGAATAGCTTTAAATCGGGGCCATCATAGAGTCTGACGCCCGACCCACAGGCGTGCAATTAAAGAAGAAAGCATAGTTATCAACCGTGATTGGGTTAAAAACTAAGCATGCAGACTGTCGCATAACATTCAAGTTATAACCTATACGTCTGTAACGTGTTATGATTTTTCTAAACTGAAAAGAAAAATCATTACTTCCTATAAGTTTCTTAAATTTGTAAACCAAGTCACCATAAAATTCTGGTTCCGAAAGACCCTCACTTAAAAGTGTTTTTAACCCAACATTATATTTGGAAATCAATTTATAGTGTCTACGATAAAATTTAGAAAAGGTTTTTCGAAGTTTATGATACCGATAGCCCTTGTTGGAGAAGTTTGGCCGTTAAAGTTTATACAGAAAATTTTCATATCTTTTTTTTTAAATTTAGAAATCTCTGTATATTACATAGGTAAGTTTTCGTAATGTGTGTTATTTTCCCTGATACGCTATATATTGTTGACTAAATGAACGGCTTGACTAAAATATGTTAGTCAGGCCGAATAGCTATCAAAATATAAGCAATACAACAATTCCCATTAGAAAAGCAATAATGGCTTAATATCAGAGCAGGCATTTACCATGAAATTGCATAATGGCACCCAAATGCTGTCCGATTGTATCATATTTTGCAACAAAATGGATGAACCTGCAACATTTTTACGACTTACAGACACGTTCGGAAACCAATTTATGTCACTTTTGGTCGTAAGGATATTTGACTATTACCGATTGTCCAATTAGGACTATTGAGTATTTTGCTTTTTCGAAATAGAAGGAAATTGTACAGATTATCATTGCTGATAGAGATCACAATGTGTCATTATAAAAATAATATCAAAACAATAAAAAGCGCTGTAAGTTGCATAATCTGACCGCCTCTCAAGCGTTTTCCTTGTGTTGGAATCATGGTATACGTTGATACCGTTTTGGTTTCAAATCTAAACAAACCCCCCTCAACCGCACTATAAAACTTTAACTTAGATCCCTTAAGAGCAGTAAAAATATTTATGAGAAATGAGATGGGCCATACCGCGGTTTCTGCAACTAACGACTCATCAGTGACCCTTTAGATTTTGAAAAAAATGGAGCCAAAGAACATTATCATGGTTAGCAAATGTTTCTAAACCGTTAATTATAATTTTCTGATTTCTCAGAATATCCCCACTGATCTCAAAGGACCAAAAGGAAAATACAATGTGCACTGTGGATGACGTACGGGGAGACTTTTATGACCGCCACACGGCACAACACCAGCTGCAATACTAGCATATAAAAGTTGATATAAATTGAGGACCTTTAAGAGCAGTGAAAATATTAATGAGAAAAAGGATGGGCCATACCGCGGGTTCGGTTACTAAAGCCTCATCAGTGACCCTTTAGATTTGCCAACATGGAGCCAAAGAGCATTACTGAAATTTTGCAACTTTCAGCTACGTAGTCGATACAAAGACTTATATAATCCAAATGGGGCTAAATAATTATATTAAATACTATAACGTCAAAAGAGGCACCATGATGACAGTCACATTTAACTGTTTAACAATGAACTAAAATAATAAAAGAGAAAAAAGGAGCTTCAATTACAGGTACATATACAATTTCAAGTTTAAAATTTATTCACTCAAAAGCATATTACAGTGGCTCATCTTGATGATACAGAATTATTATGTGCAAGGAGAGAAAAGATAACTATTGTATTTTATTGCAAGAGTTTCGTTGTGATAACATCATTGCCTATATGTCTCTGATAAAGGTTGCGACTTAAGCACCTCTCCGCCTCCTCACATTACAACCACCATTAGAATGTATACTATATGCTTTTTGAATTTAATTTACGAAATAAAAGAAATTGCAGATTAAACATTGTTATAACCCTATTTGCATATAAAAGGAATCAACTCAGTGGAATACGTAACGTATTGTAACGTATCAAGTTCAGCTAAACTTTCAATACTTGGTGTCTAATGGACAGCATACGGGGGATGATCCAAAATAACGTAGACTTTTGCTGTAGCTTCTATACAGATCAATGAAATGCTTATAAAATAACATGAACTTAAATCGGAATATGTCTAGAATATCCCGGCAAAATATCAGGGAAAAAAAAACGACCCGTTAAAAATCTACAGCAAAAACAAATAGGGCACTATGGTGTACCCGGCGCACGTCACCGTAGATATCGTAACGTCGTTGACGTTTTAATTCATTTTGAAGTAAACACCCGCTCAGCGCTTAGGGCCATATATTCAACATGTGTCATAAATCAAAGAATTTTACTTATTTGTGCTTCGGTATTCGAACATTTTCCTTCAGTATCCAAAACTCGAAACAAATTCACTCTCCATGTTGCTACACAAATCGCCTTATCTTCAGCCGTCTGCATCAGCGCATTAAGCATTGCGTCACCAATGTCGCGCGTTATTTTTGTTTATTTATCCATCTTTGTTATGCTGTTCTATCGTCAGAATCACAACGGGAATATTTTTACACTACTGATTTATTCATTGATCGTTCCCGTTTTGTCTACATTTAGTTAGTTTTGGTTTTCGTGTTGGCGTTTTAAAAAATCGCGGAAAGTTTTGTGATCGCATGGATTCAAGCCGTATCTGGCGACGACGTTTTTAACGTTAAATGCACTAATAAGGAGTACTTTTGATATTCATATTTCCAAAATGCATTACTCAAATTAGTTAAAACTTAGTCACAACATTAGCTCAACACCATGCTTCTACTGGACTTAGTCTGGCGCGATTCGCGTGCGTATTTTACATTATATCGAGACATGTATGACACGGTACACGATCGAAAATTCGCTTGCGCCGCCTATGCGTCACCATGGTTTTAAAATGGCGCGGCGCGTTTGTGGTACCTACGAAATGTGCGATTGTTTTAACTTATTTTGTTAAACGGATGTTACCATTTATCGCAATATATATTTGTCGAAAATCTATCTACGTATATTGAAGTAACAACAAAAGTACACGTTATTTTGGATTTCCCCTCGTACATATACTGTATATTAGAAATCACATTTAAAATCGATACAAAGACTAATGACCTTATATGGCAAAAATGAAAATAATCAATTATTAATGTTACAGTCGTTAGTGACATACAAAGATACCATGGCGTCTATTTCATCCTAAATGCAAGGCAGTTCCATCCATTTTGTTGTAAAATAATACACCACTTTGGAGCCATTATGTCGCTTCATCGTAAATGTCTAGCTTGTAATTATTCTACTATTACATTACTTATAATAATGCATCCAAGATTTTAGCTGTTTTGGTTACATCATTATAGTCATTTGGCCTTATGACCATCTTTGCCATCGTCTGGTCCTATATTGTCTGGACACGTATAAACAGTGTTTAATAAAATGACCTGCATCATGAGAAAAAATGGAATTTAGCATATGCGAAAACAAAGGCGCAGATAAACTGTGGGATAACTGCACTTAAATCCAAAATTTTAAGCTTCCAACTATTTTCAGTGACTGCACAGTCCGGTTTGTGTCAGATCTGGTCGAAAAGCCCGAAGACCTGTTTTTTTCGCGAGTGGCCACCTATTGGGAAATACATCATTATGACAGAACTCGGAATAATCACATGATAAAATAGAATATACTCAAGAAAAAGCCAGGTATTATTTCGACGCTTTAGAGTCGGTGTGGTTTGGGCATGTGTATGTACTGCGCAAAATATTCTACGGACCATAGTACTATTTACAGGTTGTCGTTGAGGAAAACACTAAAAATGTAGCACACATTAACGCCAACTGCTTACTAAGGGCACACTATGCCTTGTACCTTGTACATTTTGCCGTTGTTTAAAATATCGTCAGCGACTTCCCTAAACCAATTTAAATAACGACACCCTCTGGGCCCATGAAGGCTGTCGTAACAATTTATTTACCGTACGATGTCTTGCTTTATGATATGTGAAAGAATTACTACGACTCCTGCAATATATGATATCCGAAAATGCTCCTATACAAATCGTCGAAAATATTTTCAAGGAACCATAAGCAGATTGAAGGTAACTGAATATCCAGTATATTTAAGGATTTGCAAGAAACAAATTTCACAGAGATTGACAGCCAACATCTTTATCCTGTCTCTTTAACATGTATCTAGAAATATTCAGAAACAGCCAACTTGAACGATCCTTACTGATGCGCATGTATGCGCAGGAATAAATTTGACCATGGGCCAAGACCAGATAAAAGATCAGAATCATTTAAACTCAAATTAAATGTTCAATAATCTATACCCAGGCCGTAGTGGTTCTATTTGTTTTATGTTTTAATGTTGGATTTTTGTACTGTTTGCACCTTAAGTACATGTGCGTTAAGATTGGGTAAGTGAGTAGCCACCTATTGGGAAATAGCTGCTTACTGAATCTGTGTCCTCGTTTTTGATTCATCATGGTGGTTATCATGATTTATTAGTTTGTCCTTGATGATACATTGACTAGTTAGAGATTCACCACGAGGACCGAACAATTGCAGAAGCTGAGGGTGGGGTTATGGTCATGTTAAAATAGTTTTATCCCGCCAGTAATTTTATATAACTGATCGTGCCAAGCCAATACTTCTGTCATGGTTCTTATTGTTTTATGTCTTGGTGTTGATTTTTGTGCTGTTTACATCTTATGTGCGTTTTCATATTTAAGATTGGTTTTGGTAAATGATTGGCCTCCTGTTGGGGAAAAGCTGCTCACTCGGCATGTTTTCTCGCGCTATTTCCTGATCATTTCCTACTTGTACCGATATGTTTTCTTAGTATAAATACCTCATTGTTAATTCAATTTTTCCAAACTCGGTTTTTGTAGTGGGAATTTCTTTCTGATCGCCCCTTTTCCTGATCATTGCCTATTTTACCTTTTCACAGGAGAGCGTTCAATTGAATTATTCTTACCATCCTTTGAATTAAAATATGATGATATTTAAGTCACAATTTTGATTTTGGATCTGTTTGTCTTTTTCAAGTATTTTCATTAAAATTCTTGCTGTTTCTACTGCAACTTAGTTGCAGTAGAAACAGCAAGAATTTTAAGCAACAACGACAAAATTGATGGAATCATCACGCAGCTGTTAGTTGTTATGATTTCAAGTTCCTGTGAGAATCGCATTGAAAGTGCCATAATACACCAGGAAAACATGTACGTGTAATGAATACCCCCTTAAACCCTACTTTTATGTAGTAAAACTGGGGTATGCAGGGGTATACCTATTTTTCTTATTTTTGCTCCAAACATAGATTGTGGGTACTCGTTAGAACCGCCTCGACGAGGCGGTTCTAACGAGTACCCACAATCAATGTTTTGGAGCAAAAATAAGAAAAATAGGTATACCTCGGCGTACCCCAGTTTTGCTATGTAAGAAATGGGGTTTAAAGGGGTATTCATTACACGGAAATGTTGTCCTGATCGATAATAAGCATTTTAAGGAAACACAGTAGCCAGATGTGTGGCTTATTTATTCCACTGCAAGGATTCAAATTCAAATTTCTGTTGCATACGGTCTTAGGCGTAGAAAATAGCCTTGTTTCCACAAACATGCCGAAAACGGGGTAGAGTCGGTAGGCCGGAAAACCTTTTTATTTTGCGTGTATTTCTTCGTTTTTGAAAATGGGTAAAAAGGTAGATCATTAGTACTCAAAACAAACATGTGATGAAATTTAAAGCCAGTACGAAGCTGAAGAAAGTGTATTGATGAAATTATAGCAGTTTTTAAATCATTGGCTGCTTTCCACTTAAATGTTGAGGGTAGGTCGGCATGAAAATATTTTTATTTTATTGTTATTGACAATAAAAACTGCAGGGTGGGCGCAAAAAACTCAGAGTCGGTCGGGTTAGTGGAAACCCAGTTATATTTTTTTATTAATCCTTGCACTAGTGTCTAGAGCAAACATTTCGAGAAACCATCATTTGCGTGTCAATTTGAAATGACCCTAAACTAAAGCAATTTCAATAGTGTTGCTCTGTGAAAATGAAAATGTACCTCATACATCATGTGTTCATATACATATACAAACGAGGATTTAAGCATAAGTTACCATTAGGATTAAAAAAAAAATGAACATGTCTATTCAATAGAAGAAGGATTCATCTTGCGTAAAACATAAATTATAAATATACAAAGCTCTGACAATGGCCATGGCATTACATGAAAATTCTGGTATCAGTACTTATTTGACATAGTATATTTAGTAGCATAGGTTCATTACTTATCGCCGTGTTGACCAGTAATGGCAATCGGATTAGACTTTAGACCAATCAAATCAACTAAAATTAGACACTGTAACAGCAAATGTCATTGTGAGAGACATCAAGATGGTTTGTTTGTTTGAATTGATGCTGTACGTCCCAGTCAACAGCAATGATCATGTCGGGAAGTTGCCTCCATGCGTAGCAACTGACCGACAAACAGTGAATTATTACTGAACAATTTACGCACTTGAGCTGATCTATTTCGATTCTAACACACAACAAACGGACTAAAAGTCGCTGAAACCGTCGATAGAGTAGAGCTTTCTGCCATTGCATTGTAGATATCCCGCCAAATACTTGACTTACACACATGTATTAGGTTTGTTATGCGCTGAAATGGCGTTAACCGTCTAATGGTACTTGATGTGTGATAGTCGACGCAACATATGATATTGAAGTGGCGCAAAGTAACGTCACGCTTATTCACCCAGTGAATTGTTACGCAATATGTAACACGTTTTTAACCATTTGCTATATAGGTCAGGTGTGTTAAAATCACACCCACTGTACTTTAAAGTTCTGAGGTTCTAGGAGTTACCTCCATCACTGATGGAAAAAGGTACAAGTGGGCAAAGATCAGGAAAAGGCGCAATCAGAAAAAAAGATTCCCACTCCAAAATTCCCACTTACTGATGGAATATACTGAATTCTCACCAAGTGTGACTAAAATGCATAATATAATACATATGCGTTTGCAGAGTGTACGGTTCTTTATATCAGCGCTAGGTGAGCTTCCCTTTTGGTTAGATTTCGGTAGTAAAGTCAATAATTCGCAGTGCTAAATTACGTCGACGTAGCGACGTTTGCTAAACCCCACTATGCCCATGGGCAGACTCATGAATTATGTCTCCTGTATGTTTTGTTATGACTTATGTCGACCCCATTACTGTGGACAAACATATAGTTCTTCGAAAACCTGACACAATAAATAAACTGTTTGAAAAAAAAAAATATGTTTACGATCAAAACAAATGCGTTGGATTTGGCGTTATTTATATCAAATCACAATCGCGACGTTTCTTATTAAAACGTTTACTAGTTTAATATCAAAATCTGTTACAATTAACAACCATATACAGCAATTCTTTGATACCGGTACGTATTTATTAAACAGCATGTATTTGAAGGACATAATAACTTGAAGTAAAAATTGCATAATTAAGTCGTACGTTGTTATTCTTGATTTGGCAATGGCATCTGTTTGATCAGCACGAGACGAAAATTATATTTGTCACGTATAAAAGCCGTCAGAACATCACATCTTGTTAAAAGCTTCATTACGAAAACATGCCCATGCAATATAAAGAGATTTTTAAAGTTGTAAAAAATGAAAATTTTCCGCTGAAAATTATTGATATTTTCTAATTTTTGCTCAAAACATAGATTGTGGGTACTCGTTAGAACCGCCTCGGCGAGGCGGTTCTAACGTGTACCCACAATCTATGTTTTGAGCAAAAATAAGAAAAATATCCAAATTTTTCTGCAGAAAATTTTCAATTTTCAAAGCTTAAAAATTCTTTGTATATTGCATGGGCATGTTTTCGTAAATTTGAGCCTCGTCAGGGGGAAGTTGTTGTCTGAATGTCTAAATGGTTTGGACTAAAAAAACTATAAAGCAACTTTAACAATTTTTACCAGTAACTTTATATTACTGATCGTTCCAAGGCCATACTTCTGTGGTGGTTTTATGTTTTGGTGTTGAGGTTTTTGCTGTTTTCATTTTATGTATGTTTTCATATTTGTTTTCAAGTGTTGGTAACTGAGTGGCCGCCTATTGGGAAAATAGCTGCTCACGCGGTGTACGGTATGTTATCCTAGTATAAGTACTTGATTGTTTATTTAGTTTTTTCCCACCGCGGTTTTTGGAGTGCGTATTTCTTTCTGAGTGCGCTACTTCCTGGTCATTGCCTACTTTTACCCTTTTTGAAAGCAATACTGTGTATTTTCAGTCGGCATGTACATATACGAGAAAAATGTTTGCTGAGGCTTAACGTCCCAGTCAACAATTTTTAAGTAATGTCGGGATGGAGCCAACGCTTCCTGGGTTTAACCAGTACTATAGGGAGTTAATGTGTCTTGCTCAAGGACACAACAAGGTGACGCCTGTGGGGATAGAACCCAGGACCTCGCGATTCGTAGTCCGACGCTCTACCACGACGCCACCGCGCCCCTATGTACGAGAAAAGATCCAAAATAATGTGATTTATTCTGTCACTTCAACATGCATAGTTTGATTTTTGAAAAAAAAAAAAAGAACAATTCTACATTTTGTAAGTATTGTAAACACGCCGTGCTACTTTAAATTCGTGATGACGCATAGGCGGCGCACGCGAATTTTCGGAAATGTACAGTTTCATAAATGTCTCGATTAAATGTAAAATGCGCACGTGAAGCGCGTCAAAATAAGTCCCGTAGCACCATAGTGTTAGGAGAATGTGGTTCTGAAGTTTAAACTAAATTGGAGTACAGTATGCTTTTTTGAAAAATCAATATAATTTGTGTGTTTTCCAATGCATGTAACGTTAAAAACGCCGTCAGCAGACCAGGCTAAAATCTGTTGGGTTTCTAAAGTTACCAGGATCTTTTTAAACGCCAAAACAGAGACCGAAAATAACTTCATGTAGACGAAACAGGAACATTCAATGAACCAATCATCTGAGTAAAAATAGTCCCGTTGTGGTTCTGACGATAAAATAACAACAGAAATTGGAAAAGAAACAAAAATAACGCGCGACCCTGGGGACGTTATTGCGTTATGCGCTGACCGCATGCAGACGGCTGATTTCATGCGATTTGTAAAGCAACATGAACTTACAGTGGATTGGTTTTGACTGTTGGATACTGATAGAGAATTTGCTAAGGCGGAAGCACAAAACATTCAAACGTCTTTTGTCTTATGCACAAGTTGAATAGATGACCGTATTCGATGTGTGGGAATTTACCTTAAAATGAATAAAAACGTCAACGACGTTACAAAATTATCGATGACGTGCGCTTGGTAGACTTCAGTTTTGACTATAAAGTTTTAACGTGGCGTTACTTTTATCTAAATTTTGGACAGAATATTCTGGACATATTCCGATTTATGTCCATGTTATTTTATTAACATTAGATTGATCTGTACACTGTATATACGCTACAGCAAAAGTCTACGTTATTTTGGATCATCCCCCGTATGTTCTAATGGAGTATTGTATATCATGTTGTGTTTTGTTTATTTGTGTCTACGGCTAAAACACAATCAGGGTGGACATTTGAGTTTCACTTTTGTCAAAAAATGAATAATAAGTGGCGCATATTTAGATGGCATTCCTGTTACCCAAGACATATTTTTTGTGCAAAAAACGCAGAAATTTTCATTTTCTTTTCAGGCGTTCAAAACTGTCACCATACCTATGTCTTTAGGGCCTATAGTGAGGGTCGAGATGTAATCCCGTGCGATTTGTTTGCTAAAATTGATTTTTTTGCTTGAATCAATTGATTTGAGTGTACTATGCACGAAAATGATGGGGTTCAATTTTTCCAAGCCCCAGATCCCAAACTGGGCTCCAATTTATTTAAATTAGCTCTTAAGCCCATTTTAAATCAAAATGTTTCATAGCATTTCGCATATTTAACTAATCGTGAAGTGCTCAGTGCCACAAATACATAATTTAAGGGTGCCGAGTCCATTTTTAATACTTGTATTGTCATAGAAATATCCCGAAGCCCATGCTTGGGCTCTTTATTTCCATGTCGGAGCCCAAAATCGTGTTTTTTGACTGACTTTAATAGATTGTCTGAATGTGTATTTGTGTGAGTATTGAGCAAACATAAATGCCCGTTAGATAAAAAAACGTTTTCTTAACACATACCGTAGCAGAGCTTTTGGGCTTCACCCATAGAGCCCATTTCAAATGAAATGCTCTCTAAGCGATAAATGTCAATATATTGGCATTTTTTTAAGAAATCTGTTCGAATACGCCAATATCAACATGTATCCTAGTGTTAATTGTCAAAAAGCTTTTAGATCCAAGTGTGGGTTCTTCCTTGAGTCCCAGCTACATATACACCCATAAGAGCCCAAATATCCTTCTATCGTTCTGCGTATATTTTTCAGCGATTCCATTTGCTTTGGGCGAACTTTCGTCTGCCAAAACCACCATTCAGGCGTTTAGCTCCATGGGTTAACCAAACGAGCGCTTGAAATCTGTAACAAATACAATATACGCGAATACGTCATTAAATCATATATTATATGCAACTTCTATTTCTCTGTCTGCATCACACACAGACGCAGAACACACGTGTTCAAATGTCAGAGACTAAATTGTGTATAATTTGCAACGAGGGCTCAGCTCCATCATCCAAGAAACTGATCAGCAGTTCTGAAATGATTGCTGATTTCGTACCATGTTGAAATGAGCGGTGGCGAACTTGAAATCAAACCGCTCTGTGATCACCTGAACAGTCTTAGTGACAGTGAAAAGTAGTGCAGGTTATATTTTCGTTTTGGTCCTTTGAGATCAGCGAAGATATTCTGAGAAATCAGAAATTTATTATCGGTTAAGATACATTTTCTAACCAATGTTTAACATATTTGGTCCCATTTAGATAATACTAGTCTTTGTATCGATTACCCTGTTGAAAGTTTCAAAATTTCGGTAATTCTCTTTGGCTCCATGTTGCCAAATCTATAGGGTCACTGACGAGATTTTTTAGTCGAAACCGCGGTATGGCCCAACCCCTTTCTCATTAATGTGTTCACTGCTCTTAAAGGATCTCAGTTTTATTTTTTATTCTGTATATTATCATAGCGAATGTAGGTAGCCCCTAGGGAATAAAGTGAATATTGAGCGGATGACATCAAACAGAATACGTTGAATGATAAAGTAAAGACTTGCTTGTCTGAGTTATTGGACGCTGGGAATGTCTCTGCCCTAGAAAAGTGGTATCATAGAACATGCTTACGCTCAGCACAGCGTACCATTAGCAAAGAAAGTTAGAGACACACAGCTTATTCGGTCCATATTTGACGAAGAGTTATATCCATCCAAACAACTCACTGGTAATGATGTTACAGTAAACATGGCTGAAATTAATGAAGAATATTTATCACTTTTAAAGTGGCACCAAGTTTGCCTTACAGAGTCACAAAATTAAATAAAAGCACCTGAAAAATCTTTTGTGCACAGAACTTCTGAAACGCGCGATGAAGAAGTTGACAAAATAGTGGACCTTTCATATCAGCTTTTGATCCAGAACAGTCGCACAGATTGCCAGGTAAAACAGAAACCAAAGAAAGATGATGTATTCCTTCGGACCTTACAAACACCCCTCTCGGTAGGTCTTGGAGGTGACTACAGAAAGATTATTGACATTGAGAAACGCGTTGAGCAAGCTGTCCTCGGCCGGATGATTGAGACCGGAGGTTATTGCCTACATTTGTCAAAAAAGGGGTGAATATATGGTTTGCAGTTGACAACATCGATCTTCTCGAAGACACGCCAAATAGACCTAATACATTTCATGGCACTGTTATAGTCATCAACCAAAGGAATGTTGATGGAGAGCCTGTAAATAAACCTCTTGTCATTCCAGAAAAAAACTCAAAGCAAGGCGCACAATCATTAGACAAATCTATCATATCAGTGTCGGTAAAGAGGTCATGCCTACTTGGGCCACAACTCGTTCCCTGCTGCTTTAAAATACGCACGAAAGTATCACTCGAACAAATACTGAAGTAATTGCCCCTCTGTTCAAGCCTTCTCCCACTAATATAACAACTCTGTATACTGTTCTGATGCTGAGACAGGTCGTCTCTGCAGTTGTTGTTGGCCCTGAATGGAAAACAATCATAACACTTGACCTTGATCTTTATAGCAGTGCTCTTCATATTCAGCAGACAGTTGGAAACACCAACTGGGTCCTGCAAGCAGGTGTTCTGCACATCGTGTTTGCTGCTTTTAATGCTTGGCAAAACATTAGATGGCAGTGGCATTGATACATTGATACGTGTTCTGTGGAAAGTGGTATTTTTACATCGGCAGCGCTAAGGGGAATTTATGGGGGCAAAGCATACAAGCGAAGAATAGAATACCGCATCACAACATGCCTTGCAATCCTGATTATGCTTTTCGATGCAAACGCAAAAGAGCCCTTGCCAGACTTACTCCGGACCCAGTGTGACTCTCTTCGAAAGGCCCTTCACAAACGAAGTTCGGTGCAAAAGCTATCTTTCAAAATATTCAGACATGGTACACATAAATGAAAGAGAACAGGCTCGGTTCGTGCTAAAATACATTAAACAGGTCGATAGCCTTTTGTTCCTCATCAGCGCCTGCCGCTCAGGAGACTGGGAAACGTTCCGGACAAGGAACTTGGAAGGCGAAAGTTTACCTCCAACACGCGCGACCCTTCTCTCTCATATTACGCGTGCAAATTACATAGCCATGCGTGACAAATCCAATACAACACACTGCCCAGTTCTCCCACCTATCGACAAAAGCAGGTGGCTGGTGGAGGGAACTCTATATAAGCCAGTGATGTGCTTAGATGAGCCGGCTCCAAAAGCTGTTATTGAATTAATAAAGTGCGGCTGTAAAACGGGATGTGTTGGCTCGAGATGTAAGTGCTACAGTAACAAACTGCCTTGCACACCTCTCTGTAAATGCTATGCCACTGAGTGTGCAAATCTCATCAAGGAGAAAATACGAATACGAAGATGACGAGTGAATCAGTAGAGGAGCAAGCATTTTAGATTCGGCACCTGCTCAGACCACTTAATTAAATAATTATGTTTAAAAAGTCTTTATTGGCTTACCCCTATGATTATCCAGGGTTGGTTTTGATGGGCTCATATGATATTCTAATAAATGGGCATGTTAAAACGTTCCAGGTATTAGAATACGTTGTTTTGTAAAGTTTGTACCATATAACGGAATTCTAACACAACATTCCCATTTTCCGCCTTTACTTACCCCACCCACTTCTTTATTATAAGTATAGTAGGCTTGTCACGCTAATAAATAACACAAATTCATTATTTAACACAATACAAGCTTCAAAAGAAGATATAAATTGTAGAATGCATGCCAAATGTAAAGTTTTTAAAGAATAAAGAGGCTGGTTAATGTTTACAGGACTACAGAGGTACAAAATGGGTGTGGTCATCATTAAGAGCCCTTAATATTGGGTCAAGGACTGGAAAAATTGAACCCCATAATTTTCCGATTGTTTAAGCCCTAAACTATCATTTAAAACGAAAAAATCAATTTTAGCACAAAAATCGCACTGGAGCTAAAATCTTTACATCTCGACCCTCACTACTACGGGTCTACATATTTGAAAAATATAACAAGTATTATGGCTAATACAATTTATCTTATATTGAGATTTTTTACTTATAGGGCACTTTTTGTCAACTGTGAAATGTGTCATGTCCGTAACCCTATCTGTTTTAATACAGTTTAAATACAGCTTAAAGGAAGGAATGATTTTTCTTTTCAGTTTAGAAAAAATCATTTCATGTTACAGACGTATAGGTTATAACTTGAATGTTATGCGACAGTCTGCATGCTTAGTTTTTAACCCAATCATGGTTGATAACCATGCTGCCTTCTTTAATTGCACGCCGGTTGGTCGAGCGTCAGACTCTATGATGTCCCCGACTTTAAGCTATTTATTTTAGTTGGTTGGGGCCGGAGCTTCTGTCTGTTGCTTGTTTTTCCCACCTCGGTTTTTGGACTGGGAATCTTTTTCTAATAGCGCCTTTTCCTGATCTTTGCCGACTTGTACCTTTTTGTCACGAGTATTAATATGTAATATTCATATCTACTTAATGATGTTCTTTTTTGTTTAAAATCCAAACAAAATGAAATAAGCTCAAAATGATCATTTTAAGCAAACAACAAAAATTGGGGCTACGGACACGACAAGGCTACGGACACAACAGTTGCTGCTTTATCTGATGAAACCATTCAGCTAGCAACAAAATGTTTCTTATAAAACGTTTAATGGCTAGATCCCCAAATAAAAGTAAAGGTCGTGTTTATATTAAGCATTGTTAACATGCTTTAAAAGGAGCTTGAAAATAGGGGGCTACGGTCACGACATTTACATGATGTTACAAAATTGCATCTGGCAGATTCCACAATCACTGTCGTGGATACCCACGATTTAATTTTGACAATACAATAGTATAATTTTATGCATGATTTAATATACTTAATTGTTTGGCATAGCATTATATTAATTGTTTTATAAATAGTAACGTCAAGTAACATGACGTCGCGACGTTAGCAACGTCATATAGTAACTAAGGGATTTTAATGGAAGACAGCAAGGTTGTCTATAAAGAACATTTGGGACTGTAATAAACAGAAGAAACAGGAAACATAGAAGAAATTATACACAGTGCAGAATCAATATGTTGGAAGACGAAATATGAGAAACTGATGGACAAAATAGAGGAAAGTACAATTATTAACTTTTTTGTGCCAATGTAAATTATATACTTTGTATTTATTGTGGCAACAAATTAATAATATCGTGGGAAATATCGACAGTTGTCATTATTTAAAGTTTGTTCGCTACAATCACTTTATATTCATTAAGGGCTTTTCCATCAAAATTCCAAAAGTATCTTCGGCATAATATAGTATTTGTGATTTTACATGTATATTTTGCAGTTTAGTAAGTTTGGATGCCACTAATTTGGGTATATTTAAAAGCCAAAATTTATAACAAAGGGCTACTTTTAAGAAAAGGTACAAGTAGGCAAAGATCAGGAAAAGGCGCAATCAGAAAAAAGATTCCCACTCCAAAAACCGAGGTGGGAAAAAACCAAACTAACAATCAGGTACTTATACCATGAAAACATTTCGTAAGCCGAATGAGCAGCTATTTTCCCAATAGGTGGCCACTCAGTTACCTTAACTTAACTAAAAATATGAAAACATACATAAGGCGCCAACAGCACAAAAATATTTTAAACACCAAGACATAAAACAAAAAGAACCACCACAGAAGTATCGACTTGGAACGATCAGTAACACAAAGTTACTGGCGGGTTTAAATCGATTTTACATGGCCATAACCTCACCCTCAGCTTCTGCAGTGGTTCATAACATTTAGTTAGTTCTTCGGTCGTCGTGGTGAATCTCTAACTAGTCAATGAATCATCAAGAACAAACAAATAAATCATGATAACATCCTGATGAATCAAAAACCAGGACTCACAGATTGAGTAAGCTGCCCGACGATGGAGATCCCTGGGCGCCGAATAACTTACTAACTCCGGAGCAAAAGAAAAACATCAGTTGGACCCCAGTGGGCCAAGCAACAGACAAGAAGCTCCGGTCCCAACCAACTAAAATGAATAGCTTTAAGTCGGGGCCATCATAGAGTCTGACGCCCGACCCACCGGCGTGCAATTAAAGAAGGCAGCATAGTTATCAACCGTGATTGGGTTAAAAACTAAGCATGCAGACTGTCGCATAACATTCAAGTTATAACCTATACGTCTGTAACGTGTTATGATTTTTCTAAACTGAAAAGAAAAATCATTACTTCCTATTCTTAAATTTGTAAACCAAGTCACCATAAAATTGTGGTTCCGAAAGGCCCTCACTTAAAAGCGTCTTTAACCCAACATCATATTTGGAAATCAATTCATAGCTCTTGTGAGTTTATGCAAAGGCTTGTATCAATGTATTAATCAACCCCCGATAAGAGTCAGGGTATTCCTTTTGAATTTCTGACATAAACTTATTGGCTAAAGATGAAATTATAATAACTAGTGTCTTGTAAAATAATAAACATTTTGAAGGGAAACTTTATAACACTCAAAAATGACCAAATTTTAGCCTTTTGACTAGGCAGTAAACCGTTCCGCTACTAATAACCCACACATATTATGTATCACTGGAAAGCTTGAGAAGTTTCCTATTAAGCTATGACAATAACATCATTCTAGGAGTGCACCATGGCAAAAAACTGGCCTATAACATGTTTTTTTTTGTGTGAAATGTCCACCCTGACTGTGTTTTAGCAGCTAACATTTAACTGTGATAACTTTATCAGCGCTAGTTGAGCTTCCCTTTTGGTTAGATTTCGGTATGCATATGCGAAAACAAAGACGCAGATCAGCTTCACGGTAACCGCGAAGCTGATCAGCGCCTTTATTTTCGCTACATGGCCACTCGTTCACGGCCACTCGTTTCGCTACAAAGCCACTCGTTCGCTCCGCACTTTCATAAAAACTGATTCTGCTGAAAACGATACACTAGGAGTACACTGCTAAGGTACCGCCCCTAAGGAAAATTGACAGCGCGTAAAATTATTCAATAAACCACACTATATCTAAAATATAGTCTTCATTTATTGAATAACAACAAATAGATTTATATTTAACTTTATTCAATTATTGGCATCCCCAGGGATCAGCTCAGAAAAGCAGCAGAATATCGCCTTGCAGCTGATGCAGATATCCTGCGATTAAACATCAGCCATGTCCAGCAGAATAGTGTCAATTTAAATGCAATCCAAGTACATTTTTGGTAATAAACGTGAGTCAAGAATCCTTCCCAACAGCTCGCCAGGAAGGTTCTTGACAGAGTTAAGCCCAAACGAGTTAAGATCTAAGATGTTCCCATGGGGATATAGCTTGAAATGAATAAGAATAGAGTTCGGAACAGATTAGAACTTAATGAGTAATTGCCAAAAATGTAAGGTAAAGAATAGAAGGGAAAGGGAACTAAACACGCACGTGATAGATTTCTACGAAGAAAACGAGTGAGAAATGCTCGTTCATAGCATGATTCTTATACAGTTTATACAGCAGTAATCAAGTTAAAATCATTCAAAGAATTTAAATGGAAATTTCACAACAAATACCCATTATTCTGTATGCAATATTATACAAGGCTATGATTGTTTTCCTTATTGCTTAAAACAAGTATGCAGAAACTAGATGATCAAACTATGACAAATTGTAAAACAAATAACGAATGTTTCTTATTAAAACGTTTACTAGTATTATATCAACATTTGTTACAATTAACAGCCATATACTGTAACACCATATACTGTAACAGCAATTCGTTGATACCGATACGTATTTATTAAACAGCATTCATTTGAAGGACGTAATAACTTGAAGTAAAAATTGCATAATTAAGTCGTACGTTGCTATTCTCGATTTGGCAATGGTATCTGTTCGATTAGCACGAGACATTATGTTTGTCACGTATAATAGCCGTCAGAACATCACATCTTGTTAAAAGCTTATTGACGCGTTATAATCAGCTTGTCGTATCTGATGAAAATGCATCTTTTAGTTTGAGCCTCGTCAGGGGGAAGTTGTTGTCTGGATGTCTAAATAGTTTGGACTCAAAGAAGTATAAAGTAACTTTAACAATTTTACCAGTAATTTTATATTACTGATCGTTCCAAGGCGATACTTCTGTGGTGGTTCTTATTGTTTTATGTTTTGGAGTTGAGTTTTGTGCTGTTTGCACTTCATGTGCGTTTTCATATTTGTTTTCAAGTTTTGGTAACTGAGTGACCGCCTATTGGGAAAATAGCTGCTCACGCGGCTTACGATATGTTTTTCTGGCATAAGTACCTGATTGTTTATTTAGTTGTTTTCCCACTTCGGTTTTTGGAGTGGGTATTTATTTCTGAGTGCGCTACTTCCTGGTCATTGCCAACTTTTACCTTTTCTTGAAAGAAATACAGTGTATTTTCAGTCGGCATGTACATGTACGAGAAAAATGTTTGTGTTGAGGCTTAACGTCCCAGTCAACAATTTTTAAGTAATTTCGGGATGGAGCCAACGCTTCCTGGGTTTAACCAGTACTGTAGGGAGTAAATGTTTCTTGCTCAAGGTCACAACACGGTGACGCCTGTGGGGATCGAACCCAGGACCTCGCGATTCGTAGACCGACGCTCTACCACTACGCCACCGCGCCCCTATGTACAATAACGTTTTTCTGTCACTTCAACATGCATAGTTTGATTTTTGAAAAACATAGAACAATTATACATTTTGTAAGTATTGTTATCACGCCAAGAAGGCGCACGCGAATTTTCGGAAATTTACTGTTTCATAAATGTCTCGATAAAATGTAAAATGTACACACAAATCGCGTTAAAATAGGTCTCGTAGTAGCATAGTGTTACGAGAATGTGGTGCTGAGGTTTGAACTAAATTGGAGTATGTTTTTTGAAATATCAGTATATTAATTTGTGTGTTTATTCCAATGCATTTAACGTTAAAAAACGCCGTCGGCAGACCTGGCTAAAATCTGTTGGGTTTCTAAAGTTACCAGGATCTTTCAAAACGCCAAAACTGAGACCGAAAATAAATTAATGTAGACAAAACAGAAACATTCAATGAATCAATCATCTGAGTAGAAATAGTCCCGTTGTGATTCTGACGATAAAATAACATAACAAAATTGGAAAAGAAACAAAAATAACGCGCGACCCTGGTGACGTTATTGCGTTATGCGCTGACCGCATGCAGACGGCTGACTTCAGGCGATTTGTAAAGCAACATGAATAGTGGACTGGTTTCGAGTATTGGATACTGATGGAGAATTTGCTAAGGCTGGAGCACAAAACATTCAAACGAATTTTGTCTTATGAACATATTGAATAGATGGCCGTACTCGATTTGTGGGAATATACCTCAAAATGAATAAAAACGTCAACGATGTAACAAAATTATCGATGGCGTGCGCTGGGTAGACCATAGTTTTGACTGTACAGGTTTAACGTGGCGTTGTTTTTATCTAAATTTTGGACAAAATATTCTAGACATATTTCGATTGATGTCCATGTTATTTTATTAACATTAGATTGATCTGTACACTGTATAGACGCTACAGCAAACGTCTACGTTATTTTGATGTATCTCGTCAGAACAGAAAGTGCTATCTTTGCTCGATGGGTATGGGCGAGTCAGAATATCATTTTTTATTAGTCTGTCCATTTTATACTGACTTAAGAAGGTCATTTTTGACCAGGTCCTCTTGGCCACCAGTAGCCAAATTTATTAATATTATGTCGTCAAATTCATCTCGATTTATTCTGAAACTAGCTAGATTTATTAAGTCTGCAAATATTGCACAAGCTCAGGCTCTATCTACTCTAGCTGTATCCTGATAACTCCTATGTACTACATTGTATTGTTTCAATATTTGTTTTTGTTCATCTCTGTCATATTGCTGTTTATATGTTTTGGCTAATAAATTTGCTTGCTTGCTATTTTGGATCATCCCCCGTATGTTCTAATGAAGTGTTGTATATCATGTTGTGTTTTGTTTATTTATCAACCATTTAATCGTGATGATTCGTAAACGATTCGCTATGAGAACAGAACAATTAATCATTACTAAAACTTGCCTGTGTAATATCTGGAGAATCTTTTTCAGTAGCAAAAATTGAAAATTTCATCAGAATTTTTTTTTATATTTTTCTTTTTTTCGCTCAAAACATAGATTGTGGGTACACGTAAGAACCGCCTCGCCGAGGCGGTTCTAACGAGTACCCACAATCTATGTTTTGGAGCAAAAATAAGAAAAAATGGTATAGCCCTGCATATCCCTGCATACCCCTGCATACCCCAGTTTTACTTTATAAAAGTGGGGTTTAAGGGGGTATTCATTGCACGGGGATGTTTTCCTGATGGATCATGCAAAATGCCATTATGTCCCCAGTAACGTTAAATTAGTGATCGTTCCAAAGAAATTATCTATTGTGGTCCTCTATTTTACTGTGAAAACAAAATCGATTGCAAATGCAGTTATTTTTAGTCCCATCCAGATGTAACGCGGTAAAGATGCAAAAGGTCCAGAGTGTGTTAATATCCCGGCTAATTCAGCTGGGGTTCGACATGGATAGGTTGTTAGATTCATTGCAGTCTCTGGCCACAAATGATGGTTGACTTGTAGAAAGGAGCATTCTGTTTTGTCATAGTTTACGGTTACTGGATGCAAATGTCATTTTATGTATGGAAAATGCAAAACTAAAGAAAACCAGAAACAATTTCAATTATATAATGTGAGAGACCAATTTTATGACACGTTATCAATTTTATCTGTTAAATAGAAATAGGAAATTATGCAAGAAATTTGTACCGTTGTTGTTCAATTAAGTTTTCAAAATTACTGCTTGAAATGATATGGAATGGAAACAGAATCTAATTTGATACTTCTTCAACAATACCACATGAGTTATTCGTTTGTTTTTATTCAAGGTGGATCAAACCTAGATCAAACTAAAATAGGTGGTGATCAGTTTAATCATTTTTGTCCTTCTTGGTGATATATGTTTAACAAAGCATACACATGAAAAAGCATATCATCTCTTAAAATTAAACAGTTGTTTAAAACCTGTGAGCCACGTTTTAACTTATGTCATGATCCATACGTCCAAGTTGAAGGTCATGGTAATGTGAATCATGTTAAATTATTAAGTTTCCGTTTACTAGTACCCTCCTAGAATGCGATAGGTTGATAAAATAGCCAGGGGATTATTTATGACCTTGTGTCACGGTCAAATGCATTGACATTGCATCTAAGAACACGCGACAAAACTGTCATTTTTACTTTTCTCCATTTTAAATTTTCTTTGATCACTAAGATTTAATATGTGGCCATGCCGTTGAATGGGCTAAGGTCAACCCAAGGTCATAACTTAAATACTACACGAGTTCGTAATGATACATTAACTGTTTCATTGTCCGAAATGGCGCAATATAGTCTAAACTATCTCCCTTTGAATGTTTTAATGCTTCCAAAGGATTAAATCATTTATTTATATCTTATTTAATTAATTTATTGGTCCTTCGGTTCGGCGTTGATTGGTGGAGAAGAAGAAACACATAAGACGCCAGGTCATGGGTATACTTCTATACGATCACCTGGTGAGCCCTCTGGCTCAGTTCAATAAGTATGCCCTTACGCAAACTACCGACAACACAATAGGTTACTTTAGTATCCGTATTTGTTTCATCGTTAAGAGCATAGATAATATTGGTGAGAAGAAACTTTGCTATGGTGCGGCGAGGGTCGTAGAAACGTTTCAGACATAAACATCAAAATGATATTCAACAGCATCACTTGGTTATCACCTTTCTGCTTATTTGGATATCTGGGCAACATTCATCATGATAATAATCTAATTTTCGGAGCATTATATCGGTAGATAAATTGTAATTATTGCACTGCTTGAAGCAGCGAACGTGTTTGCTTTTAACTTGTATGTGTGTTTTTTTTTGAGCCGATCTTTTACACATTTTCATATTTTTAAATATTTGATTCGCAGCAGTCTGATAATATACACTGTACACCGACCAAATGTGGCGGCGTAATAAATCCTAGCATTACTAAAATGTAGCGTCACTTAATGTCTAATCGCAAAATATAAGCGTGTAAACTAGAATACTGTGCAACCTCCAGTACTGATGGAAGGGAAGTAACTTCACGCTTTAAAAGTCAGAATTATCATACCTGTGTTTGAAATACTAAAATTCTGTCAGAACCGCTTCACCAGAGCCTTTATAAGTAGTGTTTCCGATCGAATCGTACACAAAATATTCTTAGACCAGTAAGTAGTGGATTGTGCCTTTATTTACTGTATATGCAAGAAATTCATCAGTGTCACACTTGAATAATCAAAATGAATACGAATGTGAACATGATAAATAAATAACTAGATATAAAAATAAAATAAAATAAAATAAATAAATAAATAAATAAATAAAGAAATAGAGAACTACAGCTCTATAAAATTACATGTGGTTATTCATGTAATGCTCATATTATGCAAATGGTTGGTAGTCATGTTTTTCCAACGTGACTTGGAAAACGATTTTACCTAGGAACAAACTGATTAGCAACTTCTGTCCTAAAATTAAGCTGTAAATCAGATAGTTATTTCCCAAGAAGAAGTGTATCAGGGATTCTGGAGGTACATCTTATAAGAAAAAAATATGCCCATCGACACGAAGGAGGACGAGCTTGCGATCGCTTTATTGCGAATAAATATGCTATCCATCAGACCATCGCTGCAGATGTTCATAAGCAGCATCAATTTGAACTCAAACTGCTCATTCGGCTTACGATATGTTTCATGGTATAAGTACCTGATTGTTAGTTTGGTTTTTTCCCACCTCGGTTTTTGGAGTGCGAATCTTTTTCTGATTGCGCCTTTTCCTGATCTTTGCCTACTTGTACCTTCCTTTATACGATTTATACAGTCGTCAGGGGAAATCTGGTCTAATTGTCTATTTTAGAAAAAAAATCAGAGTCACTCGTCTTCAACCAAGAAACTAAGCGGCCACATTCTTCCAAAATTTTGCATAATATTAGTTAAAATAAAAACCTGAAATGGAAGTATTATATGACACATGTAGTAACCCCACATAATAACGTAACGAAAGGATGACGCATAAACTATCGCTTCAGAACGGCCAGAGATTCTGGGCTTTTGGGTGTTGATCATATGATGCAACATTTTGGACGACACGTTTTTTTCCAACGTGACTGAATACATGATATTTACGAGGAAAGAACACATTGATTAGCAACTTCTGTAAGTAAAGATAAGGGAAGAACATGGTTGTGTTACACACGTGACCACAAGGTAGAAAGCTTTCATTGGTGAATCACGTTGCAATTAAATTGCGTACTTATTACTCAAAATAACCTGTTACTAAATGTATCAAATCTGTACTTTTGTAAGTAAAGTAGGGGTGCTCCATATATAAGGTAGAAGCGTTCCATATGATGGTATCAAAATCATAAATACGTTGAATGCAACTACTCGAAAGAATGATTCTTTTTAAAGGTAAAACACCAATATACCGATGAAAAGGTACAAGTAGGCAAATATCAGGAAAAGGCGATGACTGGAATACTGGAAAATATACAAACGGCCTTATGCCACACCTTCCAATGCTTCAGTTGGTATTGGTGCTGTTTAATGTTTATAATAGGGATGTCAACGAATAGTCGAATGTTCAAATATTCGCATTACATTCGAAAATACGAATGTTGAATTCGAATATTTGAATTTTTTCTTACTTGCAATATTTTGGTTTCAGTTAATGTATGCGTGAAAGCACTCCGTTTGAGATGCGCTATGAGAAAACTAGGCATGTAATTTATCAGGAAAGTTAGAAAGATTATTAATACGATTTAATAAATTTTCGAAACCTGCCTTCCAAACATCTAAAACATCACCCAGCTTATTCTTTGCCTCGCAATTTCAAAGTTTAACTTCACATAAAATTTATTTCCTTTCTTCGCCTTTATCAATTTTACCTATTTCTTTCTAAAAGGAGTTTTTGATTAGATGTTTCCAACTGTTTGATTTCAGTTTGCTTCTATTTCCAAAATTAACGTTTAGCCTTTTGAACTTTCCTACTGAAAAACTTTCTGTACCTTAAAATCTCGCCTCTTTTTGCAAGTTTCGACTGGTCACCTGACTTTAACATAGATTTTTCTTTTGTACATAACTCGTTCCAAATATTTGTCAGTTCCACAGACCACCATTACTTTTTTAAAAGTAGTTTTTTTTTTCTTATTATTTATCCCACTTTTGATTTTAATAATTTTCAAATCGACTTTCTTTTGCATTTTTTTTCGTAATTAAATTTAGAAAAAAAGGGTATAATTTTCAGCTGCATCACTTTGATTTCGTGTACTTCTTTCGCGTTTTCTATGAAATATACACATGGAAATAAGTTAGGGAACACTTTTAGCTCTTGGGCAAAGTTTCAAAAAATCCGTTTTCCTTTTTTCTGGCGATACTGAAATTTTTATCACATATATTTCATACCTTGGCCTAGCTACAGACCAATTTATGGAAATTGACAACATTTTGTCTTTATACTACGGAGGATACAATATGCCATATGTGAAAAACTCCACTTTTACGGAATACAAGTTTGCCGTTTTGCTTCTGCACTCCGCGAAACTCAATTTTTAAAAGCAAAACAGGAATAAAATGTTGAATCCGATGGTTTTGAATGAATAAACGACTTCGGACCTAAAACTTCATGCGTCATCTCCCAACTAGCTAATCATACAAAATCTACTGTTTGCATTGATTTCTACGGAAAGCAAAATTCTGGGATATTTTGCAAATAAAGCCGTAAAGGAATAATTCCGCTAGGACACTATAACCAGAACGTGCATGCTTAGATTCCTAAATGGTCAAATCGAATATCTGACCCAACATTTGCAACCTGCAAAATGTACCCAAAGAACAAAACGTGACCAAGAAACCTACCCCCGGGAAAGTATGGACCTACCGCCGACAGTCGGTCAGAAAATAAAGAATTTGTGATCAGAGTTCAACAAGCAATGTCTCAGCTTTATGCTTGCGAAAAATTACGACAATGCGAGTTCAAATAATGAAGTTATCGCATAGACTAGCAGTGCGTTTCTTAAATTTAGCAAAAAATTTCTGAATCAAAGATGGCCACTGTCCGCCACAGATAACGTTTGATGCTAACCATTTTCACATAGAAGCAACTTTGGATATTACAGATTCTGACAAGTTGTCAAAACATTCTTCAGACTCTATGATGGCCCCGACATAAAGCTATTCATTTTAGTTGGTTGGGGCCGGAGCTTCTTGTCTGTTGCTTGGCCCACCGGGGTCCAACTGGTGTTTTTCTTATGCTCCGGAGTTAGTAGGTTATTCGGCGCCCAGGGATCTCCATCGTCGGGCAGCTTACTCAGTCTGTGAGTCCTGGTTTTTGATTCATCAGGATGTTTATCATGATTTATTTGTTTGTTCTTGATGATTCATTGACTAGTTAGAGATTCACCAAGAGGACCGAATAACTAACTAAATGTTATGAACCACTGCAGAAGCTGAGGGTGAGGTTATGGCCATGTCAAACCGGTTTAAGCCCGCCAGTAACTTTGTGTTACTGATCGTTCCAAGTCGATACTTCTGTGGTGGTTCTTTTTGTTTTATGTCTTAGTGTTTAAATTTTTTTTGTGCTGTTGGCGCGTTATGTATATTTTCATATTTTAGTTAAGTTAAGGTAACTGAGTGGCCACCTATTGGGAAAATAGCTGCTCATTCGGCTTACGATATGTTTCATGGTATATGTACCTGATTGTTAGTTTGTTTTTTTCCCACCTCGGTTTTTGGAGTGGGAATCTTTTTTCTGATTGCGCCTTTTCCTGATCTTTGCCTACTTGTACCTTTTCATAATTTTATAAAGAAGAATATATATAGTCCAAAGGTGGTAGTCACATTATTACAGGTGTTCCCTAACTTATTTCCATGTTTATACATGTATGTTTATTCTTCGCGTTTATCTAACAGAAAATCACTTGGGATATCTCCACTGAACTTAGTTATTTCAAAATGATCATCATCAAGATGCATGTCACCTTTTTACTTGACGTAAAAATGCATAATAAAGTCGGAACTAGATAGTCTCTCGATTTGCCAATGACATCCTCTTGATTAGCACGGGACGAAAATTTAGTGTGTCACGTATAGCTGTCAGAACTTCAAATCCTATTAAAAAGCTAAGTGGCATGTAATAATCAGCTTGTCATGTCTTATGGGAATGCATATTTTAGTTTGAGCCTCGTCAAAAGGAAGCTGTTGTCTGGATGTCTAAATAGTCTGGACTCAAAATACTATAAAGCAAATTAACAAACTTTTATAAAAGCAATATAGTGTATTTTCAGTTGCCATGTGTGTTCTAGTGGAGTATCGTCATCGTCTTTGACATATGAGCCTGTTTTTGTGAAAACAATAAATTGGATTCCACCAGGTCCGACACAAACCAGGCTGTACAATAACAGAAGCAGACTAGAAGCTTGAAATTTCGGATTTAAGAAGAAGAGGGATAGTACTATCCGTGTAGCGAAAACAAAGCTGCTGATCAGCTGTGCAGTATGCGTCTTTGTTTTCGCATAATGCAGATCGTTGGTTTTCCAATGCAGCGGCTCATATCATGTTGTATTTTGTTTAAATTATTTATTAAATATTTGACCATGATGACTGGTAAACGATTCGCTATGAGAACAGAACAATTAATGATCATGCAAAAGGCCATTATGCCCCCCCCCAGTAATGTTAAATTACTGATCGTTCCAAATCTGTTGTGGTCCTCTATTTTACTGTGTTAGTGGATATATGTATTTCTGCACTTTTTCTAACTTAGAGAGTCTTAATGTAACACATTAAATGATGGTCACCTTTTGAAAAAGAGCTGCAGACTTGAATTATCTATTGTTTTACTTATCAGTGTTATCGTTTGATGTTTTGGTTGCTTCTTACCTTGGCTTTAAAGTGGGACTTAGGGTTTGCTTGCGATCTTCAGAAATTATCGCTAACCTTTTACTTTTGTGACAAAAACTAGAGGATTGTTATCGGTCACGTAGTATAACAATGTAAATCTATTTGGGCGATTGTTGGTTGGTTGATTGGGGATCAACGTCCCACCAACAGCTAAGGTCATATGGAGACGGGACCTCGGTTTATAGTTGAAGAAGCCCGGGATCGAACCTGCGACCCCTGGTTTAAAAGGCGAGTGACATAACCACTGCACCACGGAGGCTTCTTTGGACGAGTGTGCTAAATACTCAAAAAGTTGTGATTCTGTCCGTACATGACTGACCTAATTTTGAGTGGAACATTTAATTTCCAAGCAAGCAAACAAACAAGACATGGCTATGTTCTTAGAGTCACTGCCGTCTCTGGTCACAATAATTCATAGTTGTCTTGTAAAAAGGAGTATTCTGTTTTGTCATAGTTTACAGTTACTGGATGCATATGTCATTTTTTGTATGGAAAATGCAAACTAAAGAAAACCAGAAATAATTCCAATTATACAATGTAATCCCAAGAGACCGATTAATGTGTCTGTAGTTAATGCCCACTTAAACGATTTACCTGTTAAGTTTTCTGTTTGTGTCAATGAAGGCCAAGACAAACTTCCTACGATGTATTGGTTACCTAAGCTTCACAAAAGACCATACAAAGCTAGATTTATTGCAAATTCTAGCTCTTGTACTACCACTGAACTTTCTAAATTATTAACTTCCTGTCTTACTGCTATCAAATCTCATGTTATAAGATACTGTGAGACAGTGTATGAAACTTCAAATAAAAATTGGTTTTGGTCAATTAAAAATTCTGGTGAGGTGCTCAGTAAATTGAAGTGTAGAGGGTTCCGTGCGACAAGCTTGTCCACATATGATTTTTCTACTCTGTATACAACATTACCACATAATCTAATAAAAGAAAAACTTCTGGATTTGATAGAGTGGACCTTCAAAAGGGCATTAAAAAACTATGGTTCACTTTATTTGGCATGTAATGACAGAAAGGCTTTTTTCACTTCCTCTGACCAAAGTCGGTATACACTTTGGTCATGTCAGAATGTATGCGATGCCTTATCCTATCTCCTTGATAATATTTATATTAGATTTGGGACCAAGTTATACAGACAAATTGTTGGAATTCCGATGGGTACAAATTGCGCACCTCTCGTTGCTGATTTATTTTTATACTGCTACGAAAGAGATTTCATGGATTCTCTTAACCATGATAATCAAGCTGATGTTATCGAGGCTTTTAATTCCACATCTAGGTACCTCGATGACCTTTTGAACATTGACAACCCTTATTTTGAAGGTATGGTCAATCAAATTTATCCACCTGAACTTCAGTTGAACAAAGCCAATATCACAGATACTGAAGCCCCCTTTTTAGATCTACATCTTTCTGTTGCAAATGGATTTGTTTCTTCTAAAATTTATGATAAGCGCGATGACTTTGATTTTGATATAGTAAATTTTCCTTTTTTGGATGGTGACGTTCCTCGTCGTGCTTCTTATGGTGTATACATTTCGCAACTTATTAGGTTTGCTAGAGTCTGCAATCATGTTACAGACTTCAACGCTCGAAATAAATGTTTAACGGCAAAACTTCTCCAACAGGGCTATCGGTATCATAAACTTCGAAAAACATTTTCTAAATTTTATCGTAGACACTATGAATTGATTTCCAAATATAATGTTGGGTTAAAGACGCTTTTAAGTGAGGGCCTTTCGGAACCTGAATTTTATGGTGACTTGGTTTACAAATTTAAGAAACTTAAAGGAATTAATGATTTTTCTTTTCAGTTCAGAAAAATCATAACACGTTACAGACGTATAGGTTATAACTTAAATGTTATGCGACAGTCTGCATGCTTAGTTTTTAACCCAATCATGGTTGATAACTATGCTGCCTTCTTTAATTGCACGCCGGTGGGTCGGGCGTCAGACTCTATGATGGCCCCGACATAAAGCTATTCATTTTAGTTGGTTGGGGCCGGAGCTTCTTGTCTGTTGCTTGGCCCACCGGGGTCCAACTGGTGTTTTTCTTTTGCTCCGGAGTTAGTAGGTTATTCGGCGCCCAGGGATCTCCATCGTCGGGCAGCTTACTCAGTCTGTGAGTCCTGGTTTTTGATTCATCAGGATGTTTATCATGATTTATTTGTTTGTTCTTGATGATTCATTGACTAGTTAGAGATTCACCACGAGGACCAAATAACTAACTAAATGTTATGAACCACTGCAGAAGCTGAGGGTGAGGTTATGGCCATGTAAAACCGGTTTAAGCCCGCCAGTAACTTTGTGTTACTGATCGTTCCAAGTCGATACTTCTGTGGTGGTTCTTTTTGTTTTATGTCTTGGTGTATAAAATTTTTTTTGTGCTGTTGGCGCCTTATGTATGTTGTCATATTTTTAGTTAAGTTAAGGTAACTGAGTGGCCACCTATTGGGAAAATAGCTGCTCATTCGGCTTACGATATGTTTCATGGTATAAGTGCCTGATTGTTGGTTTGGTTTTTTCCCACCTCGGTTTTTGGAGTGGGAATCTTTTTCTGATTGCGCCTTTTCCTGATCTTTGCCTACTTGTACCTTTTTATGACACGTTATCAATTTTATCTGTTAAATAGAAATAGGAAATTATGCAAGAAATTTGTACCGTTGTTGTTCAATTAAGTTTTCAAAATTACTGCTTGAAATGATACGGAATGGAAACAGAATCTAAATTGATAATTCTTCAACAATACCACACGAGTTATTCGTTTGTTTTTATTCAAGGTGGATCAAACCTAGATCAAACTAAAACAGGTGGTTAGGTGATCAGTTTAATCAATTTAGTCCTTTTATGTTGGTATATGTTTAACAAAGCATACATACGTGAAAAAGCATATCACCTCTTAAAATTAAACAGTTGTTTAAAACCTGTGAGACATGTTTTAACTTATGTCATGACCCATACGTCGAAGTTGAAGGACATGGTAATGTGAATCATGTTAAATTATTAAGATTCCGATTACTGGTACCCTCCTAGAATGCGATAGATTGACAAAATAGTCAGGCGATTATTCTATGACCTTGTGTCACGGACATTACATCTAAGAACACGCGACAAAACTGTCATTTTTACTTTTTTCCGTTGTAAATTTTCTTAGACCACTATGATTGAATATGTGGCCATGCCGTTGATTGGGCCAAGGTCAACCCAAGGTCATAACTTAAAAAGGTACAAGTAGGCAAAGATCAGGAAAAGGCGCAATCAGAAAAAGATTCCAACTCAAAAAACCGCTGTGGGAAAAAAACAAACTAACAGTCAGGTACTTATACCATGAAACATATCGTAAGCCGAATGAGCAGCTATTTTCCCAATAGGTGGCCACTCAGTTACCTTAACTTAACACTAAAAATATGAAAACATACATAAGGCGCCAACAGCACAAAAAATTTTAAACACCAAGACATAAAACAAAAAGAACCACCACAGAAGTATCGGCTTGAATACTACATAAATACTACATGAGTTCGTAATGATACATTAAATGTTTCATTGCCCGAAATGGCGCAATATATTCTATACGAATGTTTTAATGCTTCCAAAGGATTAAACCATTATATTTTATTCAATTAATTTATTGGGGTTCCGGTTCGGCATTGATTTATCGAATCTTGGTGGAGAAGAAGAAACACATAAGACGCCAAATCATGGGTATACTTCTATACGCTCATCCGGTGAGCCGCTTGTGAACTTAATAAAGTATGCCCTTACGCAAACAACCTACAACACAATAGGTTACTTTAGTATCCGTATTTATTTCATCGTTTAATTAGGACATAGATAATATGGTGAGAAGAAACTTTGCTATGGTGCGGCGAGAGTCGTAGAAACTTTTCAGCAATAGTGTAAGTAATACGACCAGACATATACATCAAAATGATATTGAACAGCATCACTTGGTTATCACGTTTCTGCTTATTTGGATATCTGGGCAACATTCATCATAATAATCTAATTTTCGGAGCATTATATCGGTAGATAAATTGTTATTGTTGCACTGCTTGAATGGCGAAATTGAAAGTATGTCATATTTTGACAACAATGTCTAAAACATTACATTCGTTCAAAGATACAAGGCATGAAAAAAATGCGTGAAACAGCGAATGTATTTGCTTTTAGTTTGTATGTGTTTCTTTTTAGCTGATCTGTTACATATTTTCATTTTTTAGCTGATCTGTTACATATTTTCATATTTTTACATATTTGATTCGCAGCAGTCTGATAATATACACTGTACACCGACCAAATGTGGTGGCGTAATAAAACCTAATATTACTAAATTTAGCGTCACTAAATCTGAAAAAGAATAAGGTAATAACCCCATAAATTTCAAAGTCTAAGGTCTTACTGCAAAATACAAGCTTTTAAACTAGAATACTGTGCAATCTCTAGTACTGATGGAAGGGACGTAACTTCACGCTTTAAACGTCAGAATTATCATACCTGTGTTTGAAATACTGAAATACTGTCAGAACCGCTTCACCAGATTTTTTATGAGTAGTGTTTCCGATCAGATCCTACACAAATTATTCTAAGATTAGTAAGTAGTGGATTGCGCCTTTATTTAATGTATATGCTAGAATGAATAATCAAAATGAATACGAATGTGAACACGATAAATAAATAAATAAATAAATAAATAAATAAATAAATAAATAAATAAATAAATAAATAAATAAAATCTCTCTTAGCATAGAACTCATCACAGAACTACCTGCTAGGGGATAACGGAGAATTACAGCTCTATAAAACAAACTGATTAGCAACTTCTGTACCTAGAATAAGCTGTTATTAAAATCAGACAGATCTTTCCCAAGAAGTTGTTTATCAGTTTGATCAGGGATTCTAGAGGTACATCTTATAAGAAAATCAATATGTCCAACGACACGATGGAGATCGAGCCCGCAATCCCTTAATTGCGAATGAGTATGCTATCCATCAGATCACCACTGCGGATGTTCACAAGCAGCATAAATTTGAACTCTAACTGTCTTCATAAATACGATTTATACAATCGTCAGGGGAAATCTGGTCTAATTGTCTATTTTAGAAAAAAAAAATCAGAGTCACTCTTCTTCAACCGAAAAACTAAGCGTCCACAATCTTCCATAATTTTCCATAATATAAACTAAAATAATAATCTGAAACAGAAATGTTATATGTCACATGTAGTAACCCCACCAAATAACGTAAAGAAAGGATGAAGCATAAACTATCGCTTCAGAGCGGCCAGAGATTTTGGGTTTTAGGGTATTGATCATATGATGCAAGATTTTTGTCAACACGTTTTTTCCAACGTGACTGAATGTACATGATATTTACGAGGAAAGAACAAACTGGATAGTATCTTCCGTATGTAAAGATAAGGAAGAACATGGTTGTGTTACACACGTGACCACACGGTAAAAAGCTTACATTGGTGAATCACGTTGCAATTAAATTGCGTACTTTAAACAAAGCATTACTCAAAATAACCTGTTACAAAATGTATCAAATCTGTACATTTGTAAGTACGGGGGATGATCCAAAATAACGTAGACTTTTGCTGAAGCTTCTATAAAACTCATTCAAATGCTTTTAAAATAACATGAGCATAAATCGGAATATGTCTAGAATATCGTGGCAAAATATCAGGCAAAAATAACGACCCGTTAAAAATCTACCGTCACAACAAAAATGTCACTAAGGTCTACCCGGCGCACGTCATCTTTGATTTCGTAACGTCATTGACGTTTTATTCATTTTGAAATTAGCAAATTCTAAGCGCTTACGGCCATCTATTCAACATGTACCATAGATAAAAAGTATTTTTTGCTTATTTCGCTTTGTACTTCACAAATTTCCCGTCAGTATCCAAAACTCGAAACAAATTCTTACTTTAAATTACTTCAAAATCGCCGATTCACCAGCCGTCTGCATGCGGTCAGCGCATTACGCATTTACGTCGCCACTGACGCGCGTTATTTTTGTTTCTTTTTCTATCTTTCTTATGCTGTTTTATCGTCAGAATCAGAATGGGAATATTTTTACACAACTGATTTATTCACTGAATATTCCCGTTATGTCTACATTTAGTTATTTTTCGGTTTTTGTGTTGGCGCTTTCAAAAATCGCGGCAAGTTTAGTAATAGCATAGATTTTAGCAATATCTGGAGACGACGTTTTTAACGTTAAATGCACTGAAAAAGCACACAATTTATATTAATATTTCAAAAACGCACTGCTCAAACTTGTTGAAACTTATGCACAGTATTATCTAAACACCGAGCCTTTACTGCACTAAGTTTGGCGCGATTCGCGTGCATATTTTACATTTTGTGGAGACATGTATGACACAAGACAGGACCGAAAATTCGCGTGCGCCGCCTATGCGTCACCATGGTTTTAAAAGGGCGCGGCGTGTTTCAGATACTTATAAAATGTGTGATTGTTTCATCTTATTTTGTTCTAAGAATGTTCTGATTTATCGCAATATACATTTTTCTCAAATTTATCCACGTATAGTGAAACTACAGCAAAAGTTTACGTTATTTTGGATTTTCCCTCGTAAAGTAGAGGTGTTCCATATTTAAGGTAGAAGCGTTCCATACGATGGTATCAAAATCATAAATACGTTGAATGCATCTACTCGAAAGAATGATTTTTTTTTTCGATAAAGTTATACACACATATACCGATGGATTCTGGAAAATAATCAGAACAAACTTATGACACACCTTCCAATGCTTCAGTTGGTATTGGTGTCGTTTAATGTTTATACTGTGTAAGGACTTTTTATCTCGAGGTCATGGAGCCTTCCTTCTTACATTAGGTAACAGCACACTGATTTTGCTACCGAAAGGAAGAAAAGTAAATGTTAAGTTAAACAAATATACTTTGTTACTCATTTTTGTCGTACGTTTTTATACCATGAAAACATATCGTAAGCCTAATGAGCAGCTATTTTTCCAATAGGTGGCCACTCAGTTACCTAAACTTAACTAAAATATGAAAACATACATAAGGCGCCAACAGCACAAAAAATACTGGCGGGCTTAAATCGATTTTACATGGCCATAACCTCACCCTCAGCTTCTGCAGTGGTTCATAACATTTAGTTAGTTGTTCGGTCCTCGTGCTCAAATCTATTTTACAGGCTTCTTAAACAGGCTTCACTTGGTGTGGGAATCTTTTTCTGACTGCACCTTTTCCTGATTTTTTCCTACTTGTTTCTAACCTCACCCTCATCTTCTGCAGTAGTTCACAACATTTAGTTTGTTGTTTGGTCCTCGTAGTGAATCTCTAACTAGTCAATGAATCATCAGGGACAAACACATAAATCACGATAACCACCCTTTAGACTGATGAATAAAAAACGAGGACTCAATTCAGTAAGCTGCCCGACGATGGAGATCCCTAGGCTCCGAATAATATATATTAACCACTTTATTAATTTTTGGCTCCTAATGGCTAACATTAATTCAGCAATACTAATAGTTGTAGTCTGTACGTTCTTGTAATTGATCAGGAAACTTAGAAAGCTAAATATTAAGATTTAATAAATTTTTGAAGCCTGTTTTCCAAACATCTAAAACATCACCCAGCTTATTGCCTAAATTTAAATTCACATGGAATTCCGTTTCTTCTTTCTTGTACTTTACCAATTTTGCCTATTTCTTTCCAAACGGATTTTTGGTAAGATGTTTCCAACTGTTCGATTTCAGTTTGTTTCTGTTTTCAAAATTTACGTTTAGCCATTTGAACTTCCCTATAGAAAAACTTTCTGTACCTTAAAAACTCGTCTCTTTTTGCATATTTCGACTGGTCATTGACTTTTACGTGTTTAGTTTTATGATAACTTGTTCCAAATATTTGTCAGTTCCACAGACCACCATGGCTTTTTAAGTCGCCTTTTTATTATTGTTTATCCCAGTTTTAATGTTAATAGTTTTAAAATCGACTTTCTGGTGCATTTCTTTCTTAATGAAGTTTATAAAAAAGGTATAGTTTTCATGTGCATCACTTTGATTTCGTGTACTTTTTTCAATTTTTTCTATGAAATTTGTTAATTGTTCGCGTTTATGTAACAGACAATTAATTGGAAAACCTCTGCTGCACTTAGTTTTTTCAATAGTATCATCGTCAAGGTGCATGTCACGCATTTGATGGACGTATTAACTTGACATAAAAATTGCATAATAAAGTCAGAACTAGTTAGTCTCTCGATTTGGCAATGATATCTTTTTGATTAGCACGAGCCGAAAATTATGTTTGTCACGTATAGCTGTTAGAACATCAAATCCTGTTAAAAGCTTATTGATGTGTTATAATCAACTTGCCATATCTGATGAAAATGCATTTTTTAGCTTCAACCTCGTCAGGGGGATATTATTGTCTGGTTGTCTATATGAAAGCAATACTGTATCAGTGTATTTTCAGTAGGCACGTATGTATCTCTTCGTCGTCTTAGACATATCGTGTTTTGTTTTGTTTATTTATTCAATATTTGGCCGTGATGGCTGGTAAACGAGTCGCTACCTAAAAATAATGATTATTTAAAATACCATAATGCTCCCAGTTATGTTAAATTTCTTACCGTACAAAGAGACATATCTGTTGTGATTCTATATTTTACTGTTAAAGTATCTCTGCATTTTTTCTAACTTATGTGTGTCTTAATTTAACACATTCTTAATTTAACAAATAAAGATTAGATAATTGAATGATGACCGCCTTCTGAAAAAGGGCTGCTCACCAGTATAAACTATTGTTATATTTGTCAGTCTTATCGTTTGGTATTTTGGTTGCTTTCCAACCTAGCTTTTGAATTGAGACTTTGGCTTTGCTTGCGATGATCGGAAGTCATCGCTAACCTTTTACTTTTGGGAAAAAAAAACTAGAGGGTTGGTATCGGTCACGTAGCATAACACATTAACTATATTTTGACGATAGTCACTGTGCTGAATACTCACGAAATTGTGATTCCGTCTGTGCATGACTGACTTAATGTTAAGTGGAACATTTAATTTCCAAGCTAGCAAACAAACAAAAATGCTACTAAAGAAAGAATAAGTCGATTGCAAAAGCAGATACTTTTAATAAAATATAAAGGTTTGATCCTTTAACCCCACTCTGATGCAACGCGATAAAGTTGCAAAAATCCGGAGTGTGTTTATATCCCATCTAATTCGGCTGGGGTTCGACATGGGTGTGTTGTTAGATTCATTGCAGTCTCTTGTCACACCATTAATGGTTGACTTATAGAAAAGAGCATTATGTTTTGTCATAGTTTACCGTTACTGGATGCAAATGTCATTTTATGTATGGAAAATGCAAACTAAAGAAAACCAGAAACAATTCCAATTATACAATGTAATCCCAAGAACACGTTATCAATTTTATCTGTTAAATAGAAATAGGAAATTATGCAAGAAATTTGTACCGTTGTTGTTCAATTAAGTTTTCAAAATTACTGCTTGAAATGATACGGAATGGAAACAGAATCTAAATTGATAATTCTTCAACAATACCACAGGAGTTATTCGATTGTTTTTATTCAAGGTGGATCAAACCTAGATCAAACTAAAACATGTGGTGAGGTGATCAGTTTAATCATTTTTGTCCTTTTATGTTGGTATATGTTTAACAAAGCATACATACGTGAAAAAGCATATCACCTCTTAAAATTAAACAGTTGTTTAAAACCTGTGAGACATGTTTTAACTTATGTCATGACCCATACGTCGAAGTTGAAGGACATGGTAATGTTAATCATGTTAAATTATTAAGATTCCGATTACTGGTACCCTCCTAGAATGCGATAGATTGACAAAATAGTCAGGCGATTATTCTATGACCTTGTGTCACGGACATTACATCTAAGAACACGCGACAAAACTGTCATTTTTACTTTTTTCCGTTGTAAATTTTCTTTGACCACTATGATTGAATATGTGGCCATGCCGTTGATTGGGCCAAGGTCAACCCAAGGTCATAACTTAAAAAGGTACAAGTAGGCAAAGATCAGGAAAAGGCGCAATCAGAAAAAGATTCCAACTCAAAAAACCGCTGTGGGAAAAATACAAACTAACAGTCAGGTACTTATACCATGAAACATATCGTAAGCCGAATGAGCAGCTATTTTCCCAATAGGTGGCCACTCAGTTACCTTAACTTAACTAAAAATATGAAAACATACATAAGGCGCCAACAGCACAAAAGATTTTAAACACCAAGACATAAAACAAAAAGAACCACCACAGAAGTATCGACTTGAATACTACATAAATACTACATGAGTTCGTAATGATACATTAAATGTTTCATTGCCCGAAATGGCGCAATATATTCTATACTATCTCCCTTTGAATGTTTTAATGCTTCCAAAGGATTAAACCATTATATTTTATTCAATTAATTTATTGGGGTTCCGGTTCGGCATTGATTTATCCGGTGAGCCGCTTGTGAACTTAATAAAGTATGCCCTTACGCAAACAACCTACAACACAATAGGTTACTTTAGTATCCGTATTTATTTCATCGTTTAATTAGGACATAGATAATATGGTGAGAAGAAACTTTGCTATTGTGCGGCGAGGGTCGTAAAAACTTTTCAGCAATAGTGTAAGTAATACGACCAGACATATACATCAAAATGATATTGAACAGCATCACTTGGTTATCACGTGTCTGCTTATTTGGATATCTGGGCAACATTCATCATAATAATCTAATTTTCGGAGCATTATATCGGTAGATAAATTGTAATTGTTGCACTGCTTGAATGGCGAAATTGAAAGTATGTCATATTTTGACAACAATGTCTAAAACATTACATTCGTTCAAGGAATAGATACAAGGCATGAAAAAATGCGTGAAACAGCGAATGTATTTGCTTTTAACTTGTATGTGTTTCTTTTTAGCTGATCTGTTACATATTTTCATATTTTTACATATTTGATTCGCAGCAGTCTGATAATATACACTGTACACCGACCAAATGTGGTGGCGTAATAAAACCTAATATTACTAAATTTAGCGTCACTAAATCTGAAAAAGAATAAGGTAATAACCCCATAAATTTCAAAGTCTAAGGTCTTACTGCAAAATACAAGCTTTTAAACTAGAATACTGTGCAATCTCTAGTACTGATGGAAGGGAAGTAACTTCACGCTTTAAACGTCAGAATTATCATACCTGTGTTTGAAATACTGAAATACTGTCAGAACCGCTTCGCCAGATTTAAAAGGTGTATCCAGAAACAAATCGACCCGATCATAAACACACTTCAGTATCTGCAAGCATCTTGTATCATAAGTTCCCTTCTGCGTAATAAAATAATTATGTTGATTTATACATTACGAAAACAAGCCCATGCAATATATAACAATTCGTGTTGCGTTGCTTCCTTAAAAAATACAAGTAGGCAAAGATCAGTAAGAGGCGCAATCAGACAAAAGATTCCCACTCCAAAACCGAGGTATGAAAAAACTAAATGAACAATCAGGTCTTTATACCATGAAAACATATCGTAAGCTGAATGAGCAGTTATTATTCCAATAGGTGGCCACTCAGTTACCTCAACTTAACTTAAATATGAAAACATACATAAGGCGCCAACAGCACAAAAATTACTGGCGGGCTTAAATCGATTTGACATGGCCATAACCTAACCCTCAGCTTCTGCAGTGGTTCATAACAATTAGTTAGTTGTTCGGTCCTTGTGGTGAATCTCAAACTAGTCAATGAAACACCAAGAACAAACAAATAAATCAAGATATACATCCTGATGAATCAAAAAACGAGGACTCACAGATTTAGTAAGCTGCCCGACGATGGTGATCCCTGGGCACCGAATAACTTACCAACACCGGAGCAAAAGAAAAGTTTGACAGTTTGACCCCGGTGGGCCAAGTAACAAACCAATTCTGTTTATCTGCTATTACTGAGTTTTCAGTTTCCCAATTGCTTAATTTATTGTTTAAAATTACTCGTATACAGTAAAGTTTATAAACAGATGACGTCAGTGTGGTGCCGCGGAAATTTGATGGATCGGTACGGTCAGCCGTTGTCGATTTTGGAATTGGATTGATGATGCCTTGTTTCCAAGCGCTCGGGATAATACCTGTAGTGAAACATGTATTAAATAATGCATGCAATGTATCGAGTAAATTGTCACTCTTTTAAAAAGGTACAAGTAGGCAACGATCAGGAAAATGCACAATCAGAAAGAAATTCCTACTTCATAAACCGAGGTGGGAAAACTGAATTGACAATTAGGTACTTATACTTAAAAAACATATCGCAAGCCGAGTGAGCAGCTATTTCTTCAGTTACCCGAACTTAAATAAAACTATGTAAACGTACATAAGGTTCAAACAACACAAAATTCGACTCAAAAACATAAAACAAATTGAACCACAACAGAAGTTTCGCCTTGGAACGATCAGTAATCTAAAATCGCTGGGGTGGGGGGGGGGGCTCAAATCTATTTTACATGCTTCTTAAACAGGCTTCTCTTGGTATGGGAATCTTTTTCTGAATGCAACTTTCCCTGATTTTTGCCTACTTGTACCTTTTTCTAACATCACCCTCATCTTCTGCAGTAGTTCACAACATTTAGTTTGCTGTTTGGTTCTCGTAGTGAATCTCTAACTAGTCAATGAATCATCAAGGACAAACACATAAATCACGATAACCACACTTTAGACTGATAAATAAAAAACGAGGACTCAATTCAGTAAGTGCTCGACGATGGAGATCCCTAGGCGCCGAATAACATTATATTAACCACTTTATTAATTTTTGGCTCCTAATGGCTAACATTAATTCAGCAATACTAATAGTTGTAGTCTCTACGTTCTTGTAATTGATCAATAAACTTAGAAAGATAAATATTGAGATTTAATAAATTTTTGAAGCCTGTTTTCCAAACATCTAAAACATCACCCAGCTTATTGCCTAAATTTAAATTCACATGGAATTCCGTTTCTTCTTTCTTGCCCTATACCAATTTTGCCTATTTCTTTCCAAACGGATTTTTGGTCAGATGTATCCAACTGTTCGATTTCAGTTTGTTTCTGTTTTCAAAATTTACGTTAAGCCATTTGAACTTCCCTATTGAAAAACTTTCTGTACCTTAAAAACTCGTCTCTTTTTGCACATTTCGACTGATCATCTGACTTTTACGTGTTTAGTTTTATTTTGTACATAACTTGTTCCAAATATTTGTCAGTTCTACAGACCACCATGGCTTTTGAAGTCGCCTTTTCTTATTGTTTATCCCAGTTTTAATGTTAATAGTTTTAAAATCGACTTTCTGGTGCATTTCTTTCTTAATGAAGTTTATAAAAAGGATATAATTTTCATGTGCATCACTTTGATTTCGTGTACTTTTTTCGAGTTTTTCTATGAAATTTGTTAATTGTTTGCGTTTATGTAACAGAAAATTAATTGGAAAATCTCTGCTGCAGTTAGATTTTTCAATAGTTTCATCGTCAAGGTGCATGTCACGCATTTGATGGACGTATTAACTTGACATAAAAATTGCATAATAAAGTCAGAGCTAGTTAGTCTCTCGATTTGGCAATGACATCTTTTTGATTAGCACGAGCCGAAAATTATGTTTGTCACGTATAGCTGTCAGAACATCAAATCCTGTTAAAAGCTTATTGATGTGTTATAATCAACTTGCCATATCTGATGAAAATGCATTTTTTAGCTTCAACCTCATCAGGGGGAAATTATTGTCTGGATGTCTATATGGAAGCAATACTGTATCAGTGTATTTTCAGTAGGCACGTATGTATCTCTTCGTCGGGTTAGACATATCGTGTTTTGTTTTGTTTATTTATTTAATATTTGGACCGTGATGGCTGGTAAACGAGTCGCTTACCTAAAAATAATGATTATATAAAAGACCATAATGCTCCCAGTAATGTTTAATTTCTTACCGTACAAAGAGACATTTGTTCTAACTTATGAGTGTCTTAATTAAACACATTCTTAATTTAACAAATAAAGATTAGATAATTGAATGATGACCACCTTCTGAAAAAGGGCTGCACACGAGTATAAACTATTGTTATATTTGTCAGTCTTATCGTTTGGTATTTTGGTTGCTTTCCAACCTTGGTTTTGAATTGAGACTTTGGCTTTGCTTGCGATGGTCGGAAGTCATCGCTAACCTTTTACTTTTGGGAAAAAACTAGAGGGTTGGTATCGGTCACGTAGCATAACACAGTAACTATATTTTGACGATAGTGCTGAATACTCACGAAATTGTGATTCCGTCTGTGCATGACTGACTTAATGTTGAGTGGAACATTTAATTTCCAAGCTAGCAAACAAACAAAAATGCTATTAAAGAAAGGAAACGTCGATTGCAAAAGCAGATACTTTTAATAAAATATAAAAGTTTGATCCTTTAACCCCACTCTGATGCAACGCGATAAAGTTGCAAAAATCCGGAGTGTGTTTATATCCCATCTGATTCGGCTGGGGTTCGACATGGGTATGTTGTTAGATTCATTGCAGTCTCTTGTCACACCATTAATGGTTGACTTATAGAAAGGAGCATTATGTTTTGTCATAGTTTACCGTTACTGGATGCAAATGTCATTTAATGTATGGAAAATGCAAACTAAAGAAAACCAGAAACAATTCCAATTATGTAATGTAATCCCGAGAGACCGATTTTATGACACGTTATCAATTTTATCTGTTAAATAGAAATAGGAAATTATGCAAGAAATTTGTACCGTTGTTGTTCAATTCAGTTTTCAAAATTACTGCTTGGAATGATATGGAATGGAAAATAATCTAAATTGATAATTCTTCAACGATACCACACGAGTTATTCGTTTGTTTTTATTCAAGATGGATCAAACCTAGATCAAACTAAAAAGACCTAGATCAAACTAAAAAGAGTTGGTCATCAGTTTAATCATTTTTGTCCTTTTGGTGGTATATGTTTAACAAAGCATACACATGAAAAAACACATCACCTCTTAAAATTAAACAGTTGTTTAAAACCTGTGTGACATGTTTTTACGTCAAAGATGAAGGTCATGGTAATGTGAATCATGTTAAATTATTCAGTTTCCATTTACCCTCCTCGAATGCGATAGATTGACAAAATAGTCAGGTGATTATTTAGTAAACTAAGTTCTATTTTGATTGTAAATGACCTTGTGTCACGGTTAAAATGTATTGACATTGTATCTATGAACACGCGACAAAACTGTCATTTTTACTTTTTTGTCATTGTAAATTTTCTTTGACCACTCAGATGTGGCCATCCCGTTGAATTGGCCAAAGTCAACCCAAGATCATATCTTAAATACTACATGAGCTCGTAATGATACATTAAATGTTTCATTGCCCGAAATGGCGCAATATAGTCTATACTACCTCCTTTTGAATGCTTTACTGCTTCCAAAGGATTAAATCACTATTTTATTCAATTAATTTATTGGTCCTTCGGCTCGGCTCTTGGTGGAGAAGAAGAAACACATAAGACGCAAAATCATGGGTATACTTCTATACGCTCACCTGGTGAGCCATTACGAAAACTTGCCCATGCAATATACAGTGATTTTGAAAGATGTAAAAAATGAACATTTTCAGTAGATTTTTTTTATATTTTTCTTATTGTTGCTCCAAACATAGATTGTGGGTACACGTTAGAACAGCCTCGCCGAGGCGGTTCTAACGAGTACCCACAGTGTATGTTTTGGGTCAAAAATAAGAAATTAGGTATACCCCTGCAAACCCCCGTTTTTCTTTATAAAAGTGGGGTTTAAGGGGGTATACATTTCACGGACATGTTTTCCTGATGCTGGTGAGCTCAATAAAGTATGCCCTTACGCAAACAACCTACAGCACAATAGGTTACTTTAGTATCCGTATTTATTTCATCGTTTAATAAGGACAAAGATAATATGGGTGAGAAACTTTTCAGCAATAGTGTAAGTAATACTACCAGACATATACATCAAAATGATATTGAACAGCATCACTTGGTTATCACGTTTCTGCTTATTTGGATATCTGGGCACCATTCATCATAATAATTTAATTTTCGGCGCATTATATCGGTAGATAAATTGCAATTGTTGCACTGCTTCAATGGCGAAATTGAAAGTATGTCATATTTTGACGACAATGTCTAAAACATTACATTCGTTCAAGGAATAGATACAAGGCATGAAAAAATTGCGTTAAACAGCGAATGTATTTGCTTTTAACTTGTATGTGTTGTTTTTGAGCTGATCTTTTACATATTTTCATATTTTTACATATTTGATTCGCAGCAGTCCGATAATATACACTGTACACCGACCAAATGTGGTGGCGTAATGAAACCTAGCATGACTAAAATGTAGCGTCACTAAATCTGAAAAAGAATAGGGTAATAACCCCATAAATTTCAAAGTGTAAGGTCTAACTGCAAAATACAAGCTTTTAAACTAGAATACTGTGTAATCTCTAGTACTGATGGAAGGGACGTTACTTCACGCTGTAAACGTCAGAATTATCATTAGTAAGGTTTCCGATCAGATCTTACACAAATTATTCTAAGATTAGTATGTAGTGGATTGTGCCTTTATTTAGATAGATAGATAGATAGATAGATAGATAGATAGATAGATAGATAGATAGATAGATAGATAGATAGATAGATAGATAGATATCTGTCAGCATAGAATTCATCACAGAACCACTTGCCAAGGGATAAGGCAGAATTACAGCTCTAGGAAATTTCACGTTCGTATACATATAATCTAATTTTATGCAAGGGGTTGGTAGTCACGTTTTTCCAACGTGACTTGGAAAACGATTTCTACCCAGGAACGAACAAACTGATTAGCAATTTCTGCACCTCAAATAAGTTGTTAATCAGATAGGTCTCTCCCAAAAAGTTGTTTATCGGGATTCTAAAGGTACATCTTATAAGGAAGAAACGACAACAATATGTCCAACGATACAAAGGAGATCAAGCCCGCAACCCCTTAATTGCGAATGAGTATACTATCCATCAGAACACCGCTAAGAGGCCTCCGTGGTGCAGTGGGTTTGTCACTCGCCTTGTGAACCAGCGGTGGCATGTTCGAACCCGGGCTGTTTTCCTTACAATACTATTTATACAGTCGTCACGAGACATAATTCTGGTCTATTTGTCTGTTGTCAGACTTCCTCAACCGAGAAACTATAAGACTAGTGACATCAATCTTTCATAATATATTATACAATTAATGACTTTTGAGGCATTGGATATGATGTGATATCGACCCGAGAATACCAATATTGACCGAGGCGAAGCCGAGGTCAAAATTGGAATTCTCGGGTCAATATCACATCATTACCAATGCCTCAAAAGTCATTAACTGTTTTATTATATAATTTTTGACAAAATGTCAAGCAATGAAAAGAAATCAACTGAGACAGATATAGAATAAACATTTAACATTTAATTCAATACTAATGATAATGATTTTGCCTTAATTCTACAAATGGTACACAATATGTGGTCGACAAAATACCCCTTCTATCACAAGAAAATGACAACTAATGTCCAGTCATGAGCTGGATTATGCGCAGCGCTAAGCGAAAGGGGAACCAGAACGTCAGCTCTAAATTGAGTAACTAATATAGACCTGCCAGCACGCGCTAGCCAGTTAATATGACAATTTGAAGACTTGCCACGTGGGCGCTTTGGGCCAATGAAAAGCGAGATTTTCAGTAGCTTATATAATAATGATTATTAACTAAAATAAAAAGAAACATTATATGACACCTAGTACCTGCTCAAATAACGTAGAGTAAAGAATACATATATAACATTGCCTCAGAACGGCCTAGATCAGCTGGCTAACTGTCACTCCGCTCCACTTCGGTACCTCGTTCCACTTCCCTGACATGGTATGGAGAGGTTTAACGGAATACCGATGGAAATCTTCCGTCTAAGAACGGTCATGCGGTTGCAGTGAGGGAGCAGAAAACTCTTTCTTTGCTCACAAGCTTAAATGTTTGTCAAAATGCCCATTTAAATATGAATTCAAAACCTCACGACTTGTGCAAAAAATATATATATATATTCAGTGTCTGCTGCGATTAGAAATATCACACAAAATCCTCATTACGAAAACTTGCCCATGCAATATACAGATATTTTTTTCAGCATTAAAAATTGAAAATTTCATTGGAAAAACATTGATAGTTTTAATATGATTGCTCAAAACATTGATTGACAATCTATGTTTTGGAACAAAAAAATAAGAAAAATAGGTGTACCCCTGCATACTCCAGTTTTACTGCATTAAAGTTGAATATAGGAGGGTAAGCATTGTAGAGCCGTGTTTTCTTGTCGCTAAAGATATGATTAACGTACATTATAAGTTGACTGCTAATATCAGATTTATTAAATCGGAGTGGCTATTGCCAGTCAACTGTCACTTGCGAAAAAAACGTTAAAATGGCTATTACCAGTCAACTGTCACTAGCCAAAAAACGTTAAAATGGCTATTACCAGTCAACTGTCACTGGCCAAAAAACGTTAAAATGGCTATTTACAGTCAAGTTCAAAAATGATTATTTACTTAGTATGTGGTAACATGTTTCTGATAAACTTGGGAGTGAAACTATGTTTCAGAAGATCTAAGCCTTATTTGTACTTTTTAATATTTTGTTTATTGGGAATGCATTGATTGACAATGCAATACGTTTTTATATGTATTAGTTATGATATAATTTACGTTGATCTTGTTTCGTTGATCGCGTGTACATGCAACATTGAACTTCAAAATGAGACGTTGATTTGTTTTTCTTCATCTCATCCGAAACCAATAGCTTATGTAAACTGAATACTGAAAAAATGATTTGCCAGCAACAATTTAAAGTGACTTTTTCTGGCTTAAATCTGATGTTTTAGGTTTTGTATCCAAAGTAGACCATGCCAATTATGTTATCATTTGAAGAGCATGGTGTATAGAACGTCTTCCTTTTATGGACCCTTTCCTGATTCAATGACACCTTATCTATATGCGATCACATCATCAAACTGTAGAGCCGGGCCTTCGGGATTTCTGATTAGCTCTGAAGCCGGACAGGACAGACACAGTACTGTATGGCGGTTTTGATAATCAGGATTAACAGACAATGCATTGTGCTTAATAATTAACAAAACAGGAGCGTTGGCTAAAAGCTGTATAAAAACGCAGTTTTGTTTTGATTAAAAATGTTAAATATATTTTCTTGTGGTGAGGCTCAGGTGTCATAAAACAGAAGAATACCCCTAAAATGTTTTTACAGTACGCGTGTTAGAGCTGCTCTTTTCACGCCTTGAGGCATTTTTAGAACAACTTACCTTTGAGGTGTATTCGTGTGCGCCAATATTTGATAAACCGCGACCGGATTTGACTAAATACGCATTTTAAAGATTTAAAATCAGATACGCACGCCGCGTATAAAACAATAAATGTATTCGAGATTTGTTTGGTCCATGAACAGCTGGGACTGACTGACTGACTGAACGCATATCAGGTGTACACTGTACTTAACCACCTGAAGTCGTTTTAAAATGTCTTTCTGATCTTTTTTTCTCTTTCTTTCTTTCATTTTCTTTTGTTTGTTGCTGTTGTTATAGAGCCACGTGTGTATGTATTTGAGGGCCCCATGTAAGATTGGCGAAAAAATAATTAATTGGTCAACCACACGAAATCAAAAAGTTAATTTCTTACTAAACATTTTCATAAATAATGTAGTTACATTTTCTATTCTAGCCTGGTTATCAAATCGGCTTCATTAGTTTTCTTTCTTAAAACTTTATTAGTTTTCTTTCTTTTAATTCATTGCATTATTTAAGCTTGTGAAATTAAATCAGTGCTGGTTTTCTTTCAAAACTCAAGTTTGATCGGACACCATCGTTACAGTACTTTAAAATGACACAAATTTCACGATTTATGAGGTTTATCTCTTGTATGCAGTCGTTGTTGAAAAGGTTGTCAATTCATTGGAGCTGCTAAGCCTTTAAAATCCATATTTGAACAAATGCGGATAAAAAAAAGAAAGAAAGAGTTTTTATGAAAAACTTTAAAAAAAAAAAAAAAAAAAAAAAAAAAAAAAAAGAAAAAAAAAAAAGAAAGAAAGATCAGTCCTGATTTTGTTGAGTACTACAATGAGAACTGGCATACATGCCAAGATTTCATCTTTATGTCATTGTTTTTGCCCGCGCCGTCTGTCCGTCTGTCTGTCACAAATGGTGTCCGCTCTGTAACTTGAGAGCCGTTTAATGTATCTTGATGAAACTTCACAGGACTATTAACCAACATAAGAACCATAATTCTGGAATGCGTATTTTTGGAGTTATGGCCCTATGAAATGGAAAATAGCAGGCTTTGCATTGCAGTCGTGTCCGCTCTGTAACGTGAAACCCATTGAGATTTCTTGATGAAACATCACAGGATATTTAACCAACATGAGACGACATACAGAACACAAGAACCATAACCAGATAGATATAGAACACAAACAAAATCATGAGACTGTTGAATCTGTATCGTTTGCATACATGTTTTGTCTTGTTAAAATCTTGTTATTTGTTTTGATTGTGAATGAAATATATCATTGGTTTGCTTCTTTCAAATAAAAATAATTGTTAGATCCTTTGGAAGCAGTAAAACATTTAAAGCGAGAAGATGGACCATATTGTACAATTTCGGGTAATGAACCTTCGTCAGTGACCCTTTACAAAACTGGCAGCGAAAGCCAGACATTTTTACTGCAATTTCAAAAGTTTACATCGGTGTAGTCTAAATCAAAGACTTGTATTGGATTTCCCAAAGGGGCAAAAATAATCAAAATATAGTTAAGAAGATGATTCTTAACGTACAATATATTTGAAACACTCCAAATATATTCACTGATCCCAAAGGATCAAAAGAAAAATATAATCGACTTCCGTGTTACATGAACATGCTACTCTTAAAATGGTTCAAAGATATTCAATTCTACTCTCTAAATTATACGAAGTCGTCCTGGTAAGGAAACACATACACGATACAAGTAAGCGTCCAATTACGAAAACTGCGAGCAGCGAAGACAATATCTGCGCGTTTGTGCTTGAATATAACCAACACAAACCAGGCATGCTTGTTCATATTTGTCAAAACATATATAAGTAGCATTGACTGGGAATTGACACTTCACCTTGTCCTAGATACATGTACATTAACTAGAGGAACAAACTGAGGATTTCTGAGTTAAGATTTGGTCATGTATACTCTCATTACTTCAAGTTATTCATTCTCTCCTGTTTTGCAATACGAGCTGCTGCCAATTCGTGATCTAATTGCTGGTAATCCCCTATCGGTTTGTACATGAACAGTGTGGTTGGTATTATAGCAGAACACCCGGACATGAGATCAGCTGTTAACCGTGGTTAGCAATGCTTTTATTCAAACGATAAACATTAATTCGAATTTTTGCGTGGCTGTAATCTGACTTGAGTTTAGCCGAAACCCACGAGGACTGAGTTCCGTCATTGGAGGCTGAATTAATTTGTCACATTATCTTAATATTGAGAAGAAGATAAGAGCCAAAAGTCTAAACACTTTTCAAGCAATAATTAAATTTCAAGTCTGACTGTAAATAGCCATTTTAACGTTTTTTGGCTAGTGACAGTTGACTGGTAATAGCCATTTTAACGTTCTTTGGCTACTGCCAGTTGACTGTAAATAGCCATTTCAAGGTTTTTTTGGCTAATGACAGTTGACTGGTAATAGCCGTTTTAACGTTTCTTGGCTGCTGACAGTTGATTGTAAATAGACTCTTCCTTATTAAATACTGGAGTAGGGAGAAATTTCTGTTCAGCAATAAAACCGAAATAATTCAAAAATCCCTAAATTGGGTTTTACTACATACGAGATATTTAGTGTCATGGCACTGAGCCTGTCTGTCGTCCCATACCCGTGATCATATGAAGTCAATCTGCCTGAATGTGATATTTTCTGGTGTTGATTAAATAAACGACCAGACGACAAACGATAGAAATATGCTGATTGTTATTGAGGCCAGACTGCTTTCAAAATGTAAACGAAACAATAAAAAGCACTGCCACGCATTATCATTTATTAGTAATGCAATTATGGCTTAATATGAGACAAGACATTTACCATGAAATTGCATAATGGTACGCAAATGGTGTCCGATTTGATAATTTTTCGCAACATTATGGATGAACCTGTCATGTGTTAAGAATAAAAACTGTTACAGAGACATTCTGTAATCAATGTATGCCATTTTATCGTTATAAGAATAATTGACCATTTCCGATTGTCCCATATACGCCTACTGTGCCTCATATTTGGAAGCATGGGACACACTTATGCAATCTTAGCAGCCGCCTATGTGTCAAAAGCGCGTAAGTCCAAGGTATTTCACTTGTGGTAATACCGCTTATGGTGCCTACGTTTACTTTTAATGGAAACAACGCTATTGTCTTCACGATCTTGCGTCGAGTCTTTGAAAGTGTTTCCGTTAGGCGTGATCTATCAAGGCTAAAAACTGATGCCGTTTTTGTTTCAATTCAAAGCAATCTTACTTTTTAGGCGCAATTTACCGAAGTAACTACGAGGATTGCAATACGTTGAAGCCCCACTTACAGAAAACATTTTCTGAATAAACACCAGCTCTCCTAACATACACGTAATATTGTACAGGAGAAACAAACTTTAAGCATATATGTACATTTATCATATGACGTTGTTGATGTCCAGCAGATAACGTCATTATGACCACACGTGTATTATATTTGCGGGAATACGTAACGTCATTGACGACATTCGTAACAACAATGTAAATTTTCATTTAAAATATGTTCGTTTTGAGAACGATAAAATCCTATGTTAAAAGTCATATGATAAAACGAATCTGACATGTGTGGTCATTTTATATGAGAATTAATTAAACGAGACGAATGAAATGACCACTCGTGTAAGATCCTCTATATATACATGTATAAAAAGAACGGCTTAAGAATCTGTCCGCACTCTCGTATACTAAAACCCTCAGAAAGTGCAGGATTTGTATAGTTATTGAACAAAACAAAATTACATATTTAATTTACAACTTCACTGTAACCTCGGCTGCATATTAAGGTAAACAACTCAGTGAGACTTATTCCGTAGTAAAACATTATATATAATAACAAGTTCAGTTCTAGTTGCAGTTTTTAAAATTTGCAGGGTTGGATGGTAAAATTGATAAGCACTCCGAACATGCATAAAATGGAATAACGTACCAAATTTTGATTTGCAATATGAATACTTATGCATGTCTAATATATGTTTCCAAATACGAGACACAATGGGATAATAAGGTATAATAGGAAACGGCCAATTATTCTTACAGCTAAAAATGACGTACATTGATTACAAGACATCTCTGACTGCTTTCATCCTAAATGCATGGCAGTTTCATCAATTTTGTCATAATGTAGTAGACCATTATGAAGCCATTACGTCGCCTCATAGTAACAGTCTGTCGTGAAATCGCTCTATTATTGCATTACTTATAATAATGTAGCCAGGGTTAAGGTTGTTTTGCTGATGACAGGCAGTGCTCCAGATAAGGATTGAGGATCAATAGGTATTTACCCACCTCTTTTTGGCTTAATTGGGTATTTTGGATTCCATTGGGTAAAACTATAATTTTTAAAATTTCGAATTGGGTACTTCATGTTTTTGAATTGGGTATCCTATTTGCGGATGAAAGTAAATTAAAGTTAAAATTAAAAACAAAAATCATGTGTTTCATTAATAAATGATTTGTCTCTTGATTTGAAGGTATCTCAGCTCATTTGCTATAACATTGTATAAAGTGATACATGAAAAGTTATCCTCAATTATCACTGACTACAGGTCTATGTTATTAAGTTTTTTCTAAAAGCTAATACTTGTTAAATCTATTTTATGCAACAAGAAAAGACAAAAATCTACATTTCAAATGACATAAAATATTTAGGAAGCTGCTTCCTGTTGTAAAAACAGTGTTTTGCAATGAGGTGATATCTGAAATTGATCCATTTTTATATTTAAACTATTGCAACTAGATGCAGAGCCATCACGCTGTCTATAATACAAGCATAGTGGGAGGGGTACGTTTAACAAAGATCGTAAGTTGCGTAACATTTTAGGATGCTCTTTAGCTTTTAATTGCAGCATCAATGAATTGTTTGTTTGGAAATAATGAAAAATAAAATTTTAACAAGTGTTCTTAACTTTACATACAATAAATTGAATCTGATGGGTCATTATTGAAAGAAAAAAGCTAAAGAATTGGGCTTCCTTTTCTCCCAGTCAAACTGAAAGTACAATTCATACTGCACAAGTCTATTCTCTAGCGCAACCTGGCGGCGAAAATCGATTGGATGAAATTCTTGGCTCATAGTCTTGATCATCAAGACGCTCTATACAGTATGAATGGTAAAACGGGAACCAAGTTCCAAAAATAGACACATGTGCTCGATTGTAACTACACGCATGTGCAAGCACAATTTGGTAAACATCCTGTATTTTGACATGAATTGATATAGGGCTGTACGCAAAGAAAATAATCTGATTTGCGTATCGAAAATTTCTTTTGCTTTTCTGTACGCAGACCTGTAAATCTTAATTGTGTTTTAAGACATTTTAATTGGGTAAATACGCAGATACGCTGCTTATCTGTAGCACTGTCAGACAGCAATCTAACCTTATGACCATGTGTGACATCGTTTTGTCATTTATTGTCTGGTTTCATTAGTACAAAGACAGGGTATCATAACACTGATACCAAAGAAAAATAAATCAAGACAAAGGCTAACCAATTACAGGCCAATATGTCTCCTAAATACTGTATTTAAGATAGCTTCAGCAGCAATTGCAAATCGCTTCAAACCAGTATTAGATAAACTCATAAAAATCAATCTGGTTTCATATCTGGCAGATACATAGGGAAAACACAAGGCTAATATATGACTTGATGCAATTAGTTGAAGAAAACAACATTCCAGGACTTCTGCTCCTTATAGATTTTGAGAAGGCCTTTGGTTCATTATCATGGTCATTTATGCAAAAAGTGCTTACTTCTTTTAACTTTGGCCTATCTATTATTCAGTGGATATCAACATTCTATAATAGCTATTAAGTAGCTATTAATCAAGGTGGCAACCTCTCCTCTTTCTTTAACATACAACGCGGCTGTAAGCAGGGGGACCCAATTTCCCCTTACATAATTATCCTATGTGCAGAAATCCTAGCATTGAAAATTAAACATAATAAATAAATCAAAGGAATAAAGATTAATAACAATGACTTCATTTTAATACAGTTTGCGGACGATACTATCGTCATCTAGGACGGATCTGAGGAATCTCTCAATGAAACATTACAAGAACTTGAATGCTATGCAAAGATTTCAGGACTAAAAGTTAACTTCTTGAAAACACATGTTGTTTGGATAGGTTCAAAAAATATAACACTGAGGCAATAAAAACACAATGGAAATTAAACTGGGGTGTTAACAGATTTAAGTTATTAGGAATCACTTTTGACATTGACTTGGATAAAATATTGAATTTGAATTTCTCTGAAAAAATGTCTAAAATCAGAACAAAAATAAGCTTTTGGAAACGTAGAAACCTAACTCCTCTTGCCAAAATCACTGTCATAAAATCTCTGCTTTTATCAAGTATGAATCATCTATTTATTTCACTGCCTAACCCAAATGAAAAGATGATGAAAGAAATGAATGATATATTATACGAATTCATCTGGGAAGGTACAAGTAGAATTAAAAAGACAACTTTATACCAAGATTATTGTGATGGTGGTTTGAAAATGATAGACATAAATTCTTTTATCACACGTTACAAACGTATAGGTTATAACTTGAATGTTATGCGACAGTCTGCATGCTTAGTTTTTAACCCAATCATGGTTGATAACTATGCTGCCTTCTTTAATTGCACGCCGGTGGGTCGGGCGTCAGACTCTATGATGGCCCCGACATAAAGATATTCATTTTAGTTGGTTGGGGCCGGAGCTTCTTGTCTGTTGCTTGGCCCACCGGGGTCCAACTGGTGTTTTTCTTTTGCTCCGGAGTTAGTAGGTTATTCGGCGCCCAGGGATCTCCATCGTCGGGAAGCTTACTCAGTCTGTGAGTCCTGGTTTTTGATTCATCAGGATGTTTATCATGATTTATTTGTTTGTTCTTGATGATTCATTGACTAGTTAGAGATTCACCACGAGGACCGAATAACTAACTAAATGTTATGAACCACTGCAGAAGCTGAGAGTGAGGTTATGGCCATGTAAAACCGGTTTAAGCCCGCCAGTAACTTTGTGTTACTGATCGTTCCAAGTCGATACTTCTGTGGTGGTTCTTTTCGTTTTATGTCTTGGTGTTTGAAATTTTTTTTGTGCTGTTGGCGCCTTATGTATGTTTTCATATTTTTAGTTAAGTTAAGGTAACTGAGTGGCCACCTATTGGGAAAATAGCTGCTCATTCTGCTTACGATATGTTTCATGGTATAAGTACCTGATTGTTGGTTTGGTTTTTTCCCACCTCGGTTTTTGGAGTGGGAATCTTTTTCTGATTGCGCCTTTTCCTGATCGCGGTAACCGCGAAGCTGATCAGCGCCTTTGTTTTTGCTACACGGATAGTACGATCCCTCTCCTACTTAAATACAAAATTTCAAGCCTCTAACCATCTTCTGTGACTGTACAGGCCGGTTTGTGTCAGACCTGGTCGGAACCCCAAATTGTTGGTTTTCTCATGCACAGGCTCAAATTATATACCAAAATTGACTTGCATTAACCCCTTCAATGAGCGGTAAATAATTACACCTTTATTTTGAGCTGCATAATGTTTTGTCATTAGCAAAGACTAACATTCTCTGCCCGAGCATCCATTGACTCGTCTCTTTATCAGGAAAACATGTCCGTGAAATGAATACCCCATTAAACCCCACTTTTATATAGTAAAACTGGGGTATGCAGAGGCGGTTCTAACGTGTACCCACAATCTATGTTTCGGGCAAAAATAAGAAAAATATCAAACATTTTCAATTTTTACAACTTTGGAAAAATCTGTATATTACATGGGCATGTTTTCGTAATGACATGTATAATATGATAAAACTCAGTCAAATCTACATTATAGGATACGCTGCACAGACACACTTACCAGTGCATTAGTGATTATCTTTAACTTAAAAACATCAAGTAGTCGGTATAACATCTGATTATTTGGTTCAAAATCTGCAGACAGACGTTTTCCGTACACCACTCAACATAAGTTTTGAAAACGAGGTAAGGTTGAGCCAGGTAGAAAGTGTATATAAACAAGCCTTAGGCTTGCGCATTTTTAATCAGGTCGCTCGAAATGCTATAATTAAGTTTGAGTATTTTGAAAGCTTTCACCCCGGGACAAGCATTGTAAATGACTGTGTGTCTTGGTAAAGCACAATTATGTGCCCATGGGCTTTTTCGATTCTTGATGTTTTCATTCTTTAAAACAGACCTAACTTACTTCAACAAAAACTTAAGGGCTAATTCAAGGACCAGACCAGCTAAAGATCGTTTCGACGATATTTTGTTTCATTTCTGCTATTTGTTTATTCTTTCTAAGGACACCCTTCTAATAAGAGTACACGTGTTCCTCTAATGCCAAACGGTTAAGCCCCAGATTGTCTTCTACATGTTATGATGCTTCAAATGTCAAGTAGTCAGGTATATAGAGAGTAAAGAGTAAACAGAGGAACAATAAAGGTCTATAATATATCTTTATAACGTATGTTGTGTTACGCTACGATACGTGGATGTGTCAGAAAGTTTTGTCATAAATGTTATAACTTTGTTAATAGACACGATATGTTGCTGTATTATACCTTGATTGAAAGGGCTATAATTCTACTTTACTGTGATGCCAAAAGAATGCACGAATGAAAAACATAATTCGAAAGAGACGCCTTGAACTGGGGGTGAACCCACTGGCATGTTTTCTTGAACTTGTGAATATTGTTGTGTGTTTTATAACTACCGATTAAATCTTCTCCAACTTTACAGTGATGAATCATAGTATATTTAGGAAAGCAATGTGGCAAAAATTACCGTTATCGATGCTATGCTGACTGTATAATAAAGCGATATATATGACGTCATTAAAATACGTACCCTTAAAGCATTTCTGGTACCGCTGAACCATTATATTTGCCTGACTTTTATGAGTTCACTATAGAGCACACAAGGATGAAACAATAAAATCGTTCATGCATTTCAAGCTCCCTGGTCTATGTACAGATGTCATTAAATGCTCTTTTAATTTCAACTGTAATTTTAATGTATGTACAACAAGCCAATTTCAATATTTCATTTGTAATATTTTAATTACATGTAAATTCAGTTGAATGATTTCGATTCTTGCAGGATGTATTCATCTATGTTTGAAAAATATATGACATTGATTATATTTTTCAAAGTCGTTTTTCTGAAAAGTATTGCATAGTTTTCTTTAAACTGTGCTAGTATTAGCGAGCCACATCGTTTAGATGCATGCTTTTGATTTCATTGACAAAGAGCCACACAATGGTTTTGCTACATGTTATAGCCAGAAGAATGGCCTTCTTATAAGGTTCTTTAAACATATTTTTCGTTGCAAGTTACTGGGAAATAAAGGGAGTGACAGAACTTTTTGACCGATCCTCGTATATGGAAAAAAGTACTCTGACTCTTGCAATACATTTGGGAGTATATGTTGTGTACTTTCTTTGTATATTCTGCTAGAGTTAAATGGCAAACGGATTGGAATTTCAGCTAATCAAATCAACTAAAATTAGATACAGCAAATGTCATTTTGTGAAACATCAAGATGGGCTAGTATTGTTAGTCTCAGACTACTTGACCGATACTTGATGTGAACCAAATATCAAGACGAATGAAAATGTTTAGATTCCTTGCGTTACTGCGGGAAAGATATTTACGTCATGTGTACTATTGTTCGTATTTATTTCTTCAGACAACAATTGTGTGGGTCTTTTAAACATGACAATAGCATACTGCTCCTCAATAATTACCTTATTTCACTGTGCTCCTTTAGACCATTAAAAGTATCTTAACTTGAAATTTAAAAAAATATAATAATCAGTCAGACTCTCCTTTAAAATTTGGAACCGACAACACTTTTGATTAGCATGAGAGGAAAATTATGGTTGTCACGTATAGCTGTCAGAACATCAAATCTTGTTAAAAGCAAAATGACGTGTAATAATAAACTTGTCATAACTGATGAAAATGCATCGTTATCTCATGAGCCTCGACAAGAGAAATTCCTTGCCTGGGTGTATAAGGATGCTAGTCTAAAAATACTGAAAAAAGAAGAAAAAAACCGCTACATAAAACAAAGCTTTTTAAAGACATGCAGTTAACATGCTCATGTAATATACAGACTTTTCTTGTATGATAACTTTTCACCTTCTTGTACCTTTTTCTTACATCTGTAAAATTGAAAAGGTAAAAGTAGGCAATGATCAGGAAGTTAAAATTGTTTTTTAATCAAAATTGCGGGTAAGAGTACTGTCTGCCTTTGAAGTGCAGGGATGCAGATATTAACATTATTTTGCATGCCGGCAATGGGTTGGTATGACACAAAAAAGATTTAAAGGTGTAAATAGAATAAAATTTCAAATTTAACACTATCAACTTGTTAATTAAGGGTAGAGATGATATTGATGGTATGCTGCTGCTATGTCGCAGAAACGCCATAAGCAATACTGTAAGTCATTCGACCAGACATATACATGTACATCAAAATGATATTGAACAGCATCTTATTGTTATCAGGTTTCTGCTTATTTGCCTATCCGGGTAACATCTCTCATATAAATCTAATTTGCGGTGAATTATATAAATAAAAAAAAGTATAGTATCACTTAAATGGCGAAATTGAACGTATGTCATATTTTGACGACTGTGGCTAAATTATTGCGTAATAGAGAACAACTAAATGGAAACAAAACAGCAAAATAATTTGTGCGAAACGGGGAAACATGTTTTGTTTGTGTGTTTTTGCTTTGACTCGGCAATAATATGCTGTTTTACATGTAATTAGCGTCGTACTTGTTTGGGAGCAGTGTGTCTTCGTCGCTTAATCTTTGAAACAAGTGTTTTTCCTGTATGTAGTTTAGTGTTCGGACTTTAGGAAGATCTTGTCATGATAAGATATTTGATTTTCAGGAGTTTGATAATTAACAATGACCTCGCGTGGTGGCATTGATAAAATCAACATATAACACCACTTAGGAGAGACACTTTAATACGAATATGAAAGGTTAACAAAATTAGGGTCAACTGGTGCTTTTCTTTTGCACTAGATTTCAGTAAGTTATTCGGCGCCTAGGGATCTCCATCGTCGGGCAGTTCACTGAATCTGTGAGCCCTCGTGTTTGATTCATCATAGTGGTTATCATAAAATTTTAATTGTTTGTCCATGATGATTCATTGACGAGTTAGAGATTCACCACGAGGACCGAATAACAGGGTAGTCTATACAAAGACTAGTATAAACCAAATAGGGTCAAATATATTAAACAGTGGTTAGAAAATGAATCTAAACCGATTATAATTTTCTGATTTCTCGGAACACTCTCGTTGATCTCAAAGGACCAGACAAAAGCTATAATCTGCACTATGGATGATGTACTGGGAGACTATTTAGGGCCGCCACACGGCACAACACCAGCTGCTGTAATAGTTAATAAAAATAGAACTGAGATCTTCTAAGAACAGTGAACATATTAATTGGAAAAGGGATAGACCACACCGCGGTTTCGGCAACTTGAGCCTTTTCTGTGTCCCTATTAGTCAGTGAGCTAGGCCCTGATTTTTTGCCATTTGTTACCAGTCGAGGGGACTAAATCTCATGGCACTTTTTGATAAGTTCAATATCTATAGATAATATTTCAGCATGATAGCAATCTCAGATCGGTAGCTTAAGACCTGAAAAAGATCAGTCTTATCGGTACCTTAAAAACAATAAGTTTTTGGGGTGGTTATTATAAACATGCCCTAAGTAAAATCTATTTGTATTTTAAGCAGCACAAAGCAACCCTTCAATTTATAAGAGGTCAACTGATATCTAAAAATAATTGACATGCATTTAGAACACGATAATACGTAAAAAACTATAAAAACGCATGCTCAAGGGTAGGGGTAGGATTACCCCACCCACACCCATTATTATACCAACTTATTATTTGTGTAAAACTTTCATGTTTAGACGTTAAAATGAATAATATCCTAAATATCTGAATAAAATTTGTCATTTCTTACATAATTGTTAAAAATAAAAACAGTATATGATTAAATTTGAATATTCATGAGTATTGTTAAAACATTAGAAATATTGGAGAACAAGTCATGAATCCTTGAACTATGATGCAGCCTTACCAGCACATTCTTTAGGTTCCAAACAATTCATTTGATCCCCGAAAGGCCTAAAATGTTTTACATAATAATAAACTTACTTGCACTACGGTAGCATGTATGGTTTCCATGGCAACCATTAATGTGCACTGGGATACAGACCATATACCTGCTGATATTTATCGTAGACGACCAAGCTTCATTAAGAGCTTGTATAGATGTAGCCCTTTTTCAAATGGTTAGATATTCAAATAATCTAATTTACATATTCAAATAATCTAATGTATATTCGTGAATATCAATACAAATGATACAACTAAAGAGGTCCAAACCATTATTGCAGCATTTTTTATAAGACTGATACAATAAATTTCACCGGAGCATAAACTTTTAATGACACATATCTCATTTGGGCCCCTCCCAGTGGGGCCCTGAGAAATAAATTGGCTGCTTGTGCCTCCATGCAAAGCTAATAAACTACTGATTGATCATCTAAATTACTAGCTTAACGCTCAAAAGTTCTGAGCCTGCCTAGGACAAGTGGTTCAAGTCAAACCATCTATTCATGTAAGCCATAGTTGTCAAGCGGTTTAATATAAGTATGATAGGCGTTTAAATTGACGAGTAAAAAAAAAGGAAAAAAAAAAAAAAAAAAAAACAACAAAAAAAAAAACAACAAAAAACAAACAAAAAAAAAAACTTTGGACCAATGAAGAGTTTTGAGGGATGATTAAGTAACCATATCTGAATTGGAGAAAATTTAATATTTGGAGGTGTATATACAACATTTCATGTAACTTGGTTGCTTTTGGCTCTGGAATGGTAAAATGTGTATACAATAATGATTACTAATGCAATGTACTAATGACATATTGAGTATTGACTGTATGACTTCTAATACCTAGTATATGAATAAAAACCTTATAAACTGGATAAAAGTAACAAAAAAACTAAGGAGTATACTTAAAAAAGCTCCCATAACTCAACTGTTGATTGTTATAGAGAGTAAGAATAGTATATTATTCTTGCTAATATACTATACTAATGACAGAATTGCTGGTATAGACATATCTGACTTCTGCTACCTAGCATATGAATCAAGATCTTATAGATAGGTGAAAAAAGCGACCAAACTAAGGGTTATTAACGAAAACCTTATTAATTGGAGAAAAATCATGAAAAAAAAAATCCTAAGGAGGTATACTGCCAAAAATAATTATAACTCAATCACTAGTGACCATGGAAAGCTAAGATTAGTAGCAAATGATTGCCAAAACAATGTACTTATGACATAAAGGTCTGACCTCTAATACCAAGTACATGTATATGAATAACAACTGTAAAATTTGAGAAGAAATCACAAATATCCTAAAGGGGTAGTCTTACAAAATCTCCTGTAACTTGTGTGTTTATGGCCCTAGTGAGGTACGAATAGTATCAAATGAGTGCCTATGCAATGTTATAAAGATATTTGAGTTGGTATTAACATATCTGATTCCTGCTACATGTACCTAGGATATGGATCAAAACCTAATAAAATGGTGGGGGGATTGCGAACAAACTAGCTAAGGAGGTATACTTACCAAATCGCTTGTACCTTAACTGCTTATATTCATAGAGAATGCTGTAAATACCGGTAGTGTCGAATTATTGTTCAGACAATGGGCTAGTGATTTATGGGCTAGTGTAAACTTATCTGACGTCTACTTCGTAGAATGTCAATGAAAACCTTATTAATTGGAGAAAACTCGCGAAAAACCTAAGGATGTATACTTATAAAATCGCTTATAAATCAACTGCTAATGGTTCTAGTGAGTTAAAATAGTAGCAAATGATTGCTAATGCAATTTACTAATGATATGTTGGCATAAATTAACATATCAGACTTCTAATACCTAGTATATGAATAACAACTATAAAATTAGAAGAGAAAAGGGGGTTAGTCTAACAAAATCTCCTGTAACTCGTGTGCTAATGGTCCTAGAGAAATACGACTAGTATCATATGATTGCCTTTGCAATGTTCTAAGAATATATGCATTGGTATTAACATATATGATTCCTGCTACCTAACAAATGGATCAAAACCTAAAAAATTGGGGGGGGGAATCGCGAACAAACTAAGAAGATGTACTTACCAAATCGCTTGTAACTCAACTGCTAATAACCATAGGAAGATGAGAATAGTGTCAAATTATTGTTCAGACAATTATAGGCTTGTGGAAACTTATCTGACGTCTACTACGTAGAATGCTAATGAAAACCTTATTCATTGGTGAAAACTGGCGAAAAAACTTAAGGAGGAATACTTACAAAATCACTTATAATTCACTGCAAATGGCACTAGAGAGTCAAAAATAGTAGCAAATGATTGCTTATGCAATTTACTAATGATATGCTGGCATAAATACGCACATCTGACTTCTAATACCTAGTATATGAGTAAAAACTTAAAAAATGGGAGCAGAAATCACGAAAAAAAAACTAAGGGGGTGTAGTCTTTTAAAATCTCCTGTAACTCGTGTGTTAATGGTCCTAGAGAGCTATGAAGAGTATCAAATGTTTGCTTATGCAATGTTCTAATAATATATTAGCAGATATAAACGAATCTGAATTCCTGCTACCTAGCATATGAATCGAAACCCATTAAAATGGGGGGAAATCGCGAACAAACTAAGGAGGTATATTTACCAAATCGCTTGTAATGCAACTGCTAATGACCATAGAGAGCTGAGAATAGTGTCAAATTATTGCTAAGACAGTGGATTAGTGATATGGTCTAGCCTGTCTGATGTCTACTGCCAAGAAAAAAAAATAAAACCTTATAAATTGGAGAAAAATCATCAAAAAAAAAACTTCAGAGATATATTTCTCAAACAATTTATTACTCAACTACGTTTTGTAGCAGGGAATTAACATAAGTATAAGCTGATTGATAATCGAATGCATTGAAGATATATCAGCTTGTATAAACAAACAAACAAACAAAACTTGACTTCTTCTACCTAGTACATGAATCAGAACCTTATAAATTGGAGGAAAATCACGAAAATAAGTAAAGGGGTACACTTACAAAATCTTTTATATCTCAATTGCTAATAACCATAGAGAGCTGATAATAGTGTCAAAGGAACGCTTAGACAATTTTTAATGACATATTGTCAGGTAAAACTGATATATCATTTGTAGCCTAGAATATAATTAAAAAACACCTCTTTACATGGGATATATTGGGAAAAATCAGATAAACTAAGTGGGTATGTTTTATGAATATGCACGAATATGCAAATAAGATGATTTGCAAATGATATAAATGAATGTAAAGTATTTGCTTGAACTCTAGTTTGAGATCAATTCGATCCAGTGGCAGCCAAGATATACTGGTAACCAACTTTGTTGGTATATGTATGCCCAATTATATGAATTCCAAAATGCATAATTGCAATACCTTGACCTTTGGCCTCATGTTTCTTAGACATATGTACTATCAAGTTAGAACTTGTAGCAAGGCTTGGTATCATTTTATTATCCACTTGTATTTGTTTCCATTCATATTTCAATACATTGTGACAAAGAAAAGAAGACAGTATATTTGAATGTATCATTTTACAGCATATTTGCACTAACTTGACCTTTGACCTCGCAGTGACCTCCAAGGTTGGAGTAATTGCTCTCTAAAATGCTTAGAGATTCAATGTTGACTATTGCCATAGTAAGTTTATCTAGCATTTTGGATTTTGCATGAAAATAATAACATTTCCTTGTCAAATGTAAAAAATAATACATTTTGTTCCGAAATTAGGTACCTAACGAAAAGTGCGTTTTTGGGACCATAAGCTACCGATCTGTGATTGCTATCATAATGATTTTTATCTACAAATGCTAGATTTATAGAAAATTAGTATTAGATTTAGTCCCCTTGACTGGTAACAAAAAAGTGTCTGGCTCATGGACTATATATGGCAACACGGAGCCAAAGGGAATCACTGTAATTTTGCAACTTTTAACAGGGTAGTCGATACAATGACTAGTATAAACCAAATTGGGTTAAATGTATTAAGCGGTGGTTAGAAAATGAATCTAAACCGTTTATAATTTTCTCATTTGAGATTTTCAAGACTCTCAAAGGATCAAACGAAAAATATAATCTGCACTATGGATGAAGCCCCCAAGTAGTTTTTTCCCACCTCGGTTTTTGGAGCGGGAATCTCTTTCTGATTGCGCCTTTTCCTGATCTTTGCCTACTTGTACCTTTGTATGAAAACCGGTTTAAGCGCGCCAGTAGTTTTATATTACTGGTCGTTCCGATACACCTGTTGTGGTTCTATTTCTTTTATGTTTTGGAGTCGATTTTTGTGCTGTTTAAATCTTGTGTACTTTTTCATAGTTTTAGTTAAGTTTGGGCAACTGAGTGTCCGTCTATTAGGAAATAGCTGCTCACTCGGCTTACGATATGTTCTCTAAGAACCTATTTGTCAATTTTTTTTTACCGCCGCCTCGGTTTTTGGAGTAGGAATTTCTTTTTGATTGCGCCTTCTCCTGATCATTGCCTACATGTACGTGTACCTTTTGATAAAGGAAAGATAGTAATTGAATGTAAACAAAAAACAGCAAACGTTCACAGAAGGGAACAAGGCCCTGTTTAATGATTTATGCTGAGTTATTTATTCAAATCGTTCAGGAACCTTTGCAAACTGTAAAAGACTTCACATGTTATTCTTTAAATGTTCTGATAAACACTTACACATACATACACTTACATAAAGTGCGTGTTTTATTTTAATATTTGTTTATGAAATGTTATGAAAACGTGACTCTAGATTAGCAAAGCAAGATACTAGAATCTGCATTATATATGACAATCCAGCCAAGCAAATATTAACGAAAGATAACTGGTCAGCTATCTTTGCCAAATACAATAAGACTTGCTCATAACGTACTGTACATAATATAACATGTAATACATGGAATCAGCGTCAAAACTGACATGATGTACAACTTAACCGTCTCCCTAAAATGGCCATTCAAACAACCACCATTCACGGGTATCTCAAAGTACTAATTCAGTCTTTAATATGCATGGTACCAAGTCCACTAAGTTACATACGTTAGGAATTTCTGCTCATATTAGCCTAGAACCCTTTTTATGGGATATAGGCAACAACATAGCCCCAGATGTGACGCTGCAGAACGCGGCGTCCCATCTGGGGGCTATTCTATGTGCACATCGAAAAATGAGATAAAAAAAAAATCACTCCTAACACCCCTAAAAATGAAAGTGGACTCACCCAATTGATAACAATGGGAGAATCCATTCGTCAAGTATGGGTTGATTTAAGTACATATAGTTTATTATGAACATTATTCCAAAATCCGATAGATGGAAATTTCCATTTAATATAAATCTATTTAATCTGAAAGGAAATTTCCATCAGGGTTTGGAATATTTTTCCGTACTCAAAATTTCAAAACGCTCAGATTGTCTTCTTATTTTTGAGCCAAAACATGAGTTAATATAAGAATACATTTTTTTCTACTTAAAAACAGGGTTTTCATGCCGGAGGGTCTGGTTTCCAGCTTGAAGATAAACAGGTAGGGAGTCTAAGAATTGGGCGGAGCTTACACACAGGTAGCTGGCTAACTTTAGAGTTCATAAAACTGATCATGTGTCATAATTGGTTGCAATAAACAACCAGGTGAGATAATTCCTGTCAATCATTTTATTAGTCACTGAGGCTTGAAACTGACAGCCAATCAAATCGCTTGTATTGATGTTATCACTTCAGCAGTCAGAGAAAGAATGACACAGGTATACCTGTGAGGCCTTTTATACCCCAGCCCTGTCTTTTAAATGTTCGTTTTCTTACAGCTGAAAAAATATTTCTTTATTGCAAATATATGTGTATATTGCATGGGCCAGTTTTCGTAAGGCTTACCCTCTCCCATTCATATTATTCTGCTAGAGCTATTTTGCATGTGGTATTAATTATCAAGTTTGTTATAAAAAAAATTCTGCTTCTGTCAGCAGTATTTAAGTTGTTTGACGAGAACCATCCTATCGCAAGCAAATATATAATCAAGATGCTAATGTATGTTTCTCCCATTCATTATCAGCTCCAGATGTTTTCCATGAACCAAGAGCCTTTAAAAACATGATACACAGTCACATACAATAGTTGGTTTTCAGTTGTGCTACGGAGACATTGTGTGTGGAACACATTGAGGTAAACACTTTGTATTCATTTTAGCAGTATTTATTGACGTGTTATTCTTTGATTGTATCTTTGTTTGTTTAACGACCCATGGGTCACATTAGCTCTGATGGGTCATAAGCATTTGGCAAAGTTAAAATACTTAAACTTGTATCAAAAGTTGTAGCCGTTAGTCGAATAGACATTCTGTTCAATGCAACGATATTTGAAATAACATGATTTGACGTTTTAGAATTCTACATCTTTTCAAAAGGTTAACGCGTCCTAAAATGACAAAATGATTTCAACAGATACGCCTTAAGATATTTCCATAGAGCTATGGGTCCAAGGGTACCTTTGGTTTTGACCCCTTTCGTACACCATATCACTTGGACAATCTTTCCCTACAACCTTTTATAAAGCATATAACAACCCAAGTAAACGGCCGTGTCAAAATCAGAGTTGGTATTTATGTTGCATTTGAGGCAAAAAATCAACATATTTGTATTTTCATTTTTCTTGGTTCATAATAACTAATGACCTATCATGTTTATATTCCAGTGATAATTCTTTTGGTTCTCGTGTTTGTTTCGAATTTCACCATAGTAGGTAATGGGAATAGTTCAGTACTGGTGCTTCAAAACAATGTTTTGGGCTGGTTCAATGAGATCATATGCAGCCACTGCATGAAAACCTCGATTTACGCGAATTTACAAACATATGCAAATATTTGGTAAATTTATGGAATTACATGCGCTAATCATTTACAATGGTTTCTTCATAAAAGTAAATGTATCAAAAACTTACTGGTGCTTGCATATTAATAAAATACTTGGCAAATGTTGAGTCGAAATTTGCTGGGAATTTACATGACAGGTAAATGTTGCGATGAATTTGACTTTTATTTTCTTGCGTTGTTTTGCATGTGTAAACATTGACATTTGCAATTATTTTACATATCCTATGTGTGCCTTTAGCTTGCCGCATTTACCAAGGCATGCATATCATTGAAATGTCAATATTTGATATCTGATTTACGTATCTTCCGTAAATGCGAATGTTTGTCTCTTTTGATAACGTTGTTTACATGTCCAAAGACTGGCATTAGCAATCATTTTGCATACCCTATGTGTGCCCTTAGCTTTCTGCATTTACAATGGTATGTATACTATTGGCTATGCCTAAGTTTGATAGCTGATTTACGTATCTTCTGTAAACGTAAATATTTGTTTCGTTTGGTTGCGTTTTTGTACATGTTCAAAGACTGGCATTTGCAATCATTTTACATATCTTATGTGTGCCTTTAGCTTGCCGCATTTACAATGGTATGTATAATATTGGCCATGTCAATATTTGATTACTTATTTACGTATCTTCCGTAAACGTTAATCTTTGTTGCTTTTGATTGCGTTGTTGTATATGTTCAAAGACTGGCATTAGCAATCATTTTGCATACCCTATGTGTGCCTTTAGCTTGCCGCATTTGCATTGGTATGTATACTATTGGCTATGCCTAAGTTTGATAGCTGATTTACGTATCTTCTGTAAACGTAAATATTTGTTTCGTTTGGTTGCGTTTTTGTACATGTTCAAAGACTGGCATTTGCAATCATTTTGCATACCTTATGTATGCCTTTACTTTGCCGCATTTACAATGGTATGTATAATATTGGCTATGCCAATATTTGATTACTTATTTACGTATCTTCCGTAAACGTTAATCTTTGTTTCTTTTGATCGCGTTGTTGTACATGTTAAAAGACAGGCATTTCAAATCATTTTGCATACCTTATGCATGCCTTTAGCTTGCCGCATTTAAAATGGTATTTATACATCTAGCTATGTCAATATTTGATGGCTGATTTACGTATCTTCCGCAAACATTAATGTTTGTTTCGTTTGGTTGCGCTGTTGTACATGTTCAAAAACTGACATTAGCAATCTTTTGCATACCTTATGCAAAATATAACAGATTTTTCGAATTATTTGATGAATATTCATTTCTGGCATCGCCCGTGGTATTTAAATTCAGGTTTCATGTTCAGTGTTGGCATTGGACGGTGATAGAGTTGTATATGTAATGATAGTCTAATCATAATTATTAGTTTCGTGATTATACCATATTTAATCATATGATATTCTGTTCGACAAATTATTATACACTTTCGAGTCTGTTGTGTGACCAGAACCGCCTGATGATGACAGTTTTTCTCATGATAAGGATCAAAACGAAACATTAGTTTTCCTTCCACGTTTAATTAAACAGATTTGCAGACAACATATGGGGTTCGGTCAGATAATTAATCAAAGGTGCAGGGGAATGATAAGCTACATGTATGACGTCTCAGTCATAATTTATTGATATACAAGCAAACACAATTTACATAAATCAACTTTTTGGCAACACGAATAAATACAGTTTCAAAGAGTCCTGTCAACCAAATACCTAACATGCATTTTGCTTACAAATGTCTTCATTGTAGCAAAGATTACACTCTCTGCAGTTTTGGTGAGCTACTTGGTAACTTGATTGCGTAAAAATTTCGAAAACAAAACAATGTTACAATGTTGCATTTTATATAATTATAGTTTTTATTTTCGCCAAAGAAACATGAAAAATAATATAGTTAGAACAGATTGTTTTCAAATTGAATATAACTGCATCTTATTAAATCTACCTATAACAATCCTAAATACTAAACAACGGCAACAACAAATTTTAAAACGAAACTTAACAGTTATTAAACTCAAAAGTTATAAGCACGCCCCTATTTTTCATTGAATATTGCTAACCGAATATTTTTGACTATGCCTGAACTTTTTTGCAGAAAGTACATTTCCAAGAGTTAGAATATTAATTTTCCTTAGTTTAAAGTGAACGAATTACGGAATAAATCTGTGTGCAGCGGACCGTGGTCAAATGTGCTGTGCTGTCTTGCATAAACGGTACATTGTTTACGGCATTGAATATCGAACAATTCTGAATGCATTTTATTTGGCTTTAATTAACACAAAAGACACTTTTTTTTCTAAAGTACCGGTCCCACTGAATCGTAAGCAATCGTACGATTGTCTAATCATAAGATTATTGATAAGACTGCGAATGCATTTATAAAATGTTTTCCATCGTATTGCGATCGTAAGCGCAGTGGGACTGGAACTTAAAGTACCGGTCCCACGGAATCGTAAGCAATCGTACGATTGTTAAATCACCAGTTTTGTGGTAAGACTGCGCATGCAAATTATGTAGAATGTTTTCCAACGTGTTTATGCTTTCTTCGTCTGCACATCGGGTCCAAAGAAATGACCCTCACAATCGTAAAGCGATCTTAAACCCCAAAGAACGCATTTTGGTGATAATGATAACAAATAGGTGCTTATTTATACTGTTGACTGTTAGGAATAAGTTCCTTTCTTTGGCGTGGACCACATGTGGCCATATAATTCAAAAGCTGTTTCTTGGAGCTTGCATAAATTATGATTCATTATAGACTGGAGAAAGTAGAAACATAAGTAATGGCAGATAGCAAGTTCCAGAGATAATACTTATCAGTCACTAGAAATAGTATTCTATGAATGGTACAGGAGATACACATACCAGAATCTAATGAAAATAATGACCAGTTTATGTATCTACACATTCTGATCAGTGAAAGATCTAAATTGTTGATGTCTTAAGCGCGGTGGGACAGGCACTTGAGCAAATAATGACCTAGAAAATTCAGGTTTTCGGTAAGGATTTTTGTTTTAAAGGCCGCTTGTCGCTACAATGTAAATTATTGGTACAGAATTCGCACAGCCCATGAAGAATTCAATGCGTCACATACAGACGTCGCGTCAGATGTTCAGGCACAACTTGCGATTTTTCACGGCTCTTGGTGCTACATGTAAAATGCTGCCATTTCATTTTATTTTGAAGTAGCGGTATGCAAAATATATCAAAACAAAGACCTTGAAACCATGCAGCTTTTAGACCATGTGCAGGTTTGATGTGTCTTATGACCTATTGATGAATACCAGTTCTTCACAGATGAATAAGTGCCAATTGTTCTTTGAAAATGAATTATCCGGCACAACTGGATTTTTACAAACTTGATGACGTATATGTGACGTCACGTGACCTCAAATTTGCCATCTTATAACTATACGGCACTGCTGCAGTCTCTCCCAGGCTATGTTGACACCGGTCTGATAAACCAAACTTTGCACACCAATGCATTAATGTCTCTACAGATTCGACGTAAATACGCTATATTAGGTCGATTACGTCGACTATGACCATTCAGACAAGCTAGCATCATTGCCAGACAATCAGTGCAACTGGAAAAACTTATGTTTTCACTCGTACAAAGACTCAGTTAAAGCCCATAAAAGTGTTTTGTAAATTCTGCAAATCCTCAAACCCGTCGCCAGTTAGAGCAAGTGTTATTTGCTGAGTGGCTAACATTCCACAAAATGTAAATTATCCATGCGACAGCGGTGTTTAGCGGTGGTACGAGCTAATGGGGGACACACTAGATTTAATTTGTTCAGACGATTTGAACTGATAGATTCGAAGTTCAGTTTACTTGCTCTTTTGGGAAACGTACTTAAGCAGGGTATTTCAATCGTTGTTAGTGAATTATTGATGAAATTCTCACTATCACACAGCAAAATTTTCTGAAAATCATTTTATAACGCCATGTACGATTTCCCCTTACCTTACACCATCGTTGTTTTCAATACGTTTTTCCAGACTTTTCGATTCATGAATGTGCTAACCAAAAGCTCAATAGATTTCGATAGAAATCACCGATCACAATGGAATTTCACCACATTATTTCACAATAATGTATCTTATCGTGCAATGAATTTGAACATTTTCGGTTGATTCGTTTTTGAAATATTTTAAAAAATCTTACTAGGTGCGTTGGGAATTTGGTTAAGTATATATGTACGGATTAACTTGAGCAAGCTCCGCCTAAGCAGTTAACCAGTAATCCGATGGTCAGTCAGTAGCGAACATGTATATGCTTTCACTGAAGACACAAACAGCCCATCTATTTCTTTAGGCCTCAAAGGGCGGCGGCCATATTCCCACCATATATTGTACCGGACGCGGCTTTCACTTTACCAGTAAATGTGACGGATATGCGGGATAACAGCTAAGAGAGTTTCGTTTAACTCTCTACAGTACTGGTAAATACTGGATTGTATGTATAGCGTCTCAAAAGACCGTCTTTTAAGATAAAATACATTCCAGTTTCATTTGATTGATGTAGGCGCTAATTAACCAATTAGCTATGCAATAACCTATGCGTCTGGAATCATTCTTTTGATGTGCGCGGAACACATGTGCGTAAACACGCCCGCCTCTTATCTTATGGTATGCTATTCATAAAAGGATTTGAGTAGCTTCAGAAAGGATTGACAACATTTCTTGGAAATCATTTATAACAAACTGCAAGTTTTCGGGAAATATTCGTTATTCGTAGCGTTGAAGCATCATCCGCGTGTGTCTTAAAAAATCTATTGTAACATCGATGCTAAATTCGTTGTGGAACATTTATTAATTATTATGTAGAATTAACATTATGACTCTGCATCTCGGGGTAATGACATTGACAATAGAGGACAAAATTTAACCATCGTTTAGTTCAAACTGTCGAGCATCTTTTAAGTGTAACACGTTTTCGTTTTCAAAGTGTTGTCTGTTTAACGATCAGTTAGCTGGGATATGAAACAAAAGCGTTATTTAATATTTAACATAAATGTCTAGCAAAATTTTGCGTCGACAGGATAGTTATTGACATTATATATGTACGATTCTTCAATGATTTTTGTTACATTTTATTCTCCACAAAACTCGCAATTTTCTAAAATTTATATCCAACATGCTATCGAAATACAATGTAGTTTAATTGCAACTACGTGTAATATTTCAAGTTAATATGTGGGCAATTGCACTCCAATAGGCTCCTTTTTTATTAAAAATAATAATCTCATAACTATAAGTCAGTTACATATGAAAGTCGAGAGCTGTAAGTTCAAATATTTTAACAAAATAAAGCGCACAGGAACGAGTTTCCTCAATAAACCGAAATGCATGTATTGATAAGGATTTGCGTAAAAAATACCATTTCTATTTTATGGCTTGAAGAGGCTACATATTGTTTTGCTAACTCAATGATTCACATATTATATCGTGCATATGTAGTTAACTGTACACCAAAAGGATATTAACTAGTCAAGGACTTTGGTGGCGACAATGTGTTCTGCGGTTTGAAGCACTGGATCGACAATCATGACAGTTAATGGATCTAGGGAAAGAAAAGATGTAATTTGACCAAAATCAATCGCAGGTTCGACCCCTGGCTTCTCCAGCCCGTCTCCATATGACCTTAGCTGTTTGTGGGACGTTAAACCACAATCAAACAACCAAACCTACCAGAAAGCATACCCCACTACCAGATCAAATCATAATAACCCCGATATGCATACCAACCTATGCAAATATATTGCAAATATTACCCTATCATACAACAGCAAATATACTACGTAAATATATTTGTATGCAGTCTGCACATACGTTAGCAAACATGAATATTATATTTATATTTGACACCTGCAAACGTGGTCTCATTTTGTATTTGTCACATGTTTGCATATGTTTGAAAGATAAGATATCTCATTTCTGCAGCCTTTACATAGATATGCAAATCTAATTCAAGAATAATATGCGCGCATGTTTACATGATTCTGAATTGCGATTGGCATACTTATATTTTTCTTATATTTGCTACATGTACCATTCATGTTGAAAAATAGATATTTGAAATCAATTTACTGTACAATTTGAATTACATTAAACAAGTCATTTAAAACGATTGCAATTGCATGGCAATTTTTTTATTTGATTTACATTTGCATAGCGTATTCAAAATGACTGCTCACGTTTTTATTTGCATTAGTCGGTAAATTGCTACATGCAGATTAATATTCACATACGTAGTAAAGGTTAACATGAACGGGAAATAGCATGCTATGCAAATATTTGGTAAAACGTTTAAAGTAAACACTAAAATTTGACAAAATATTTACGTACTGCGCGATAAGGGTTTGAATCTTATAATGCATTTAACATATGCACAGGTCGCACACAATTAAGTAAATGCGGCAAGCTAAATGTGCGCCACCATCCGTATACTTGTGTAAACACAGACATTTTCCATAGGCAAATGTAATGCGCATGAACTTCAAATGAAGTCAAATATGAAGCAAGCCTTAGTAAATTCTGGCATTTCAGTATGTTTGCAACACTTTTACTATGGTGCCTAAATCGACTTTTTCATGCAGTGAGCCTAGATAAGAAATTGTTCCATGCTGCAATTAATTTAATGCAATGTACGTACATGTGTGGTTGCATATGAAAATTTATAGCAAACCTTGACTGCAACTAACATTTTATTTCTAGGGTGCCTCTTACCATGGGGCTACGGACTCTACAGACCGTGCAAAAATCTATTTGACCATAACAGCAGTCTAATACTATTTCTTGACAAAACCTTCACACATGTTTACTAGTCCTCAGTCTGAAAAACAATAACTTAAAGACCATTTTATCCTCGCTCTGAAATTCCATTTTGAAAAATAGGGACTACGCACTCTACATAATAAATGATGATTTTTAAAGAAACAAATACTCTTCACTGTGAGGATAAATTCAACTTCCATTGATTTTAAACTCTCTTTTGTCATAACAATGAAATACTATATACCAAAACTATCATGCTCTAATCATGGGTGTAATCTTTTGACCTGCCAAGTTGAACTAAAAAATTGAAAAACCTAACAAACGTACTGTTTTGCTTACTACGCAATTTCTTTGTTATTCTAGGTGCAAACTGAAAGCCGTAAAAAGTATATTACATGGGACTTATGTGTCTTTAGTATCACATGAATATTGGACCCTACCTATATTTAACAACAGAAAACAAGCTAAAAAATCGCTCAAAATAAAAGTGCAAAATCATAAACAGCCCTCATAGTATATACAGCACAAGTGTTGCCCTTGTAAACATTAAATTAAAATGAGTTTTAAGCAGCAAAAATATGAGAATGGGGATGGACCATGCTGCGATTTCGGCTACTAAAGTCTCATCATTTACCCTACAAACAAGTAATCATAATAATACACGTAATTTAGTGCCTATGATCAAAACATTATAAAACCATAGTATTTATTATTAATTATTTAAGCTATTATAAAAATTCTGACACAGACTTATGATGAACATAATGATTGAATAAAACAAGAATAATTGCTCATATATTCATCGTGTTAGGTGAATTGATATCATACAATGTAGGTGTCCTTGTCATCCATTATATTATTATTTATTTTATTGATTTAGAACTTACACTATTCCAGGCCGTACCGACAATGCCGCTGCTCTACAGCTATGTCGCAGTTACTATCTTGATCGGGGTGTACCATCCAAAATATGGTGAAGCGATTTGGTCCATTAGAAAGACAGATCACCCGAGCTCTGGAAACAACATACCACAGCGGTCGTCCGGTATTGGTTCGAAGAAAATCCCATCTAAAGTAATAACAGATGATCATCAATCGACGCTCACAACGAATGGCGCTTTTTCCAAAGCTTATGACAACGTTATTTTAGCGAATGAAGACAAAACTTCTAAAACTGATGACAATGTAATTTCCAAAGCAGATGACGACGTGATTTCCAAAGCTGATGAAGGCGTTTTTTCCAAAGCTGATGACGGCGTTATTTCCCAAGTTGATGACGGCGTTATTACCAAAGCTGATGACGGCGTTATTACCAAAGCTGATGACGGTGTTATTACCAAAGCTGATGACGGCGTTATGTCCAAAGCTGATGACGGCGTTATTTCTAAAGCTGATGACGGCGTTATTTACAAAGCTGATGACGGCGTTATTACCAAAGCTGATGACGGCGTTATTACCAAAGCTGACGACGGCGTTATTACCAAAGCTGATGACGGCGTTATTACCAAAGCTGATGACGGCGTTATGTCCAAAGCTGATGGCGTTATTTCCAAAGCTGATGACGGCGTTATTTCCAAAGCTGATGACGGCGTTATTTCCAAAGCTGATGACAACATTATTTCCAAAGCTAATGGCGGCATCAATTTCAAAGCTTATGACGACGTTATTTCAGAAGCTAATGCCGACGATATTTCTAAAGCTGATGACGCCGTTATTTCCAATGCTGATGACAAAGCACAAGGCACTGCTACTGGCGAGAGAAAACACCTCCACGAATCTCAAATCTTGGCCGCAAATCGTAAACATCATCGAGGGCATCGCAGACGTTCACAAAATCGAAATACCAATGACTCAAAACACGATTTCGACGTGGAAGAGGAAACGTCCGAAAACGACGAATTACTTCCCGATATCGACATTGATAAGGATGAAATAAAATGGAATGGACAACCTCGCCGGATTTGCAACATGGTCTTTGAAACAAACATCCTAACAGAGGCAGTAAACAACTATGGAGAAAAGGTCCAAATAGCGCCGATCGATGGTATTGACGGAAACAAGACCGGCCTACAAGTCCATGAAATGTACTGCGAAAAGGAACGAGTAAGATGTACCGCTATCGACAGATCTGTATATCGCTCGACCTGCAAAACACAATATCGATACAACTACGCACCCACTATTTCCAACGGTAATTTTGAAATCTCGCTGATTAAGATTCGCTCTGGGTGCAACTGTATTATACTGAAAAAGAAACGAGCAATGACCTTCAACATCTTAGACTATTTTGGCTGGCATTAGTATGCAAAAAAGACATTATCGCCACGTGATGAAGAAAAAAAATTCAATCTGGAACATACACTTACTGTGTCTTATCTTTAAATCTACTTGGACAAAACTTGCAGATGTTTTACCAAGGAAACATAATCTAGCCCAAAATTTCGCCGAGCTACTACCATTTCGCCCACGGATGAATCTATTTGCCATTACGAAAATTAGCCAAAGCAATGTACAGTGACTCTTAAAGTTGTAAAAACTGAACGTTTGCAGTATAAATTGTTTAAATAATTTCTTAAGTTTGCTCAAAACATAGATTGTGGGTTCAAGTTAGAACCGCCTCGCCGAGGCGGTTCTAACGAGAACCCACGATCAATGTTTTGGAGCAAAAAAAAGAAAAATAAGTATACCCCTGCAAACCACATTTTTACTATAAAAAGTGAAGTTTAAGTGGGTATATATTGCAAGGACGTATTCCTGATGACATAGTAGACATGTTATATTTGAGAGGAATCTTTACTAGCGGTCACATGATGAAAATTATAATAAATAAGCCTACGCATGAGAAAACCAACAATTCGGGTTTCCAACCAGGTCCAATACAAACCGACCTGTACAGTCACATAAAATGGCTAGACGCTTGAGCGTTTGGATTTAGAAAGATGAGGCGTTGTGCCATCCGCGAAAATAAAAGCTTATCTATGCCTTTGTTTTCACAAATGCAAAATGCTAGTTTCTCATGACGCGGCTCATTTTGTTAACTTTGTATCTTCACAAAAGAATGGCGAAAGGTTTGTTTCATTGAAAAAAGTCAGACCATGTTGATCTAGTTGAAGCGGGAGATGGGATTTTTAATTTCAGACGCTTCAATGTGTTTTCCACTGGTTGTCGAAGAAAGACCAAACACAAACAGGTATATAGCGAATTGTCTCTACAGCATAGCCGAAACCGGATAACCAAAGAAAGAAATACAGCATTTAAGCTCAAGCTTTTTCGACAAAGACACAATTACAATAAAATGCTATCTGAAATTGAACCTCTTTCATGTCAGTACAAACATTCCGGACAAAATAACATTTCATGCGTTTCTTCGCATTGACTTAAGTGTTCTCAATTCTAGACGAACACAAACATTAAATTGCTTGCGTGTCACGATCGAGTTAGTATAACTATGAAAAAAAATGAAACCAAATTCTAACTTTATTTTAGGAGCACTTTAAAATTTAAGACGTTCAAAATTCCTAATTATTATTTCTGATTTTAACAATTTACAAGTATATGTTTCTATAAACTGACAAATAGAAAGGTACAAGCAGGCAATGATCAGGAAAAGGCGCAATCAGAGAGAAATTCCCACTCCACAATTAGGTACAGCAACTCTTGAAAACGTCCAAAAATTAACACCTACAAGTTTATATTTGTCACTGACAGTTGATACTCAGCTTAGCTTATCGTTTATATGGAAGTAAACAAAGATTAACATTTCTATTGGCTATATACAGACATGATTGACATTTTGGGACAGCTAAAACGTACTAGTACTGATATAGAAAAAATCTCTCACAGAATGAGACAAGCGTGTCTGATGAGAAAACCTTGTAATATTGTACAAATGCGGGTAATTGACCCCCTTCTAGGTATGTTTGCCTTATACGAGGATCGGTCAAACGGTTCTGTCACTCCCTTTTTTCTCAGTAACTGTCAGTCAGAAATATGTTTGAACGTGCATATCTGAAAGACCATTCCCTGGCTATCACCGGTGCCAAACATTTTGCGTCGCTCTTTGGGTATGAAATGAATTTTATCACTATAAAACATGTTTCTGTAGAATACTGATATGGTTTGAAGTAAACGATGTAATAATTTATAGAAAAACTACGTACTTCGAAAAAATGTAATCAACGCCGAATGTTTTTCGAACATTGATTATTATATCCTGTAAGAATAGAAATTATTCAGCTGAATTTACTTGCTTTATTGCACAACGAAATGTTGGAATCAACTTGTCATTATATCCTTTAAAAGATCATTTTTAAATCAAACGGCAAACTCTAGACATATATTCTACGGAATATTTTGACCGATCCTCGTTCATATAACTTTTTACGTGTATGCTACCTTTTGTAGACAATATATTTTACATCAGATAAGAATAAAACATACCTGTGACGTATTCGTTCATTTCTACCGTAATTATGGCTGTATCCTGGTATAATTCGGCAAATAGGTTACTGTATAGACGTTACCTCATGAATGCGTTATTGGGCATGGTCTACTTTTGACCTAGGTAAAGGTAAACAGTTTAAAGATTCAACTCATATGCTTTCCGTTAGAAAAAAATGAAATACGAGGTTGTCTTATTCACTGGATTAGACAAAATACAGGTAGCTGATGTCTCTAACGGTAAATATGTGACAGCTTTTTTTTAATCTTCCTACCTGAACAGATGGACTAGCCGACCACGCCCAGATATGAATATTAAAGTCGCCGCCTATACAGTGACCTATTTGCCCAATTATACGTATATATCGACAATCTCTCCTGCTGGTCTCACGGATTCTCTGGGCGCCGAATAAACACTATCTCCCTTTGAATGTTTTATCGCTTCCAAAAGATCAAAACTTTATATCTTATTTACTGAAAGCGGGAGCTAAAGAAAAACACCAGTTTAACTCCGGCGGACAAAGCAACAGACAAGAAGCTCCGGCCCTAACCAAATAAAATGAATGGTCCCTACATAAAAGCGTCTTTAACCCAACATTAAATTCGGAAATCAATTCATAGTTTACGTACTTACTTACTTACTGGAGACAGACGTTAAGCTATGCACTTGTACTTAGCTAAGCAGTTCTGCTTCATAGACGCCGACTGCCTAGTTTGGAGAAAGCCAGGGCAGTTTTCGACGTTCGGTCGGGAAATTCCCTGTGAATCCACCGCGCCCGAAAGGTGACAGTCATTGGCACATGCCGATGCAGGAACCATTGGTAGTTTTTTTTTTCAACAATTGATATTTTTACTGGCGTCTCCAGCGGAATTCGAACCTGCACGGCAGAGGTACATAGCTAGTCAGGAGCCAAACACGCTACCGACTGAGCTATCCGGACGCCCACTGTCTGTGTCTGTGATAAAATTTAGAAATGTTTTTCGAAGTTTATGATACCGATAGCCCTGCTGGAGATGTTTTGCTGTTAAACATTTATTTCGCACGAATAAGTTACGAAATGTATACACCATAACCAGCACGGCGAGGAACGTCAACATCCAAAAACGGAAAATTTACTATCTCAAAATCAAAGGCATCGCGTTTACCATGAATTTTAGAAGAAACAACTCCTTTAGCAAAAGAAAGGTGTAAATCTAAAAAGGGGACTTCGGTATCTCTGGTGCTGGCTATATTCAACTGTAGTTCAGGTGAATAAATTTGATCGACCATGCCTTAAAATAAGCTTTGTCAATATTCAAAAGGTAATCGATGTATAATTCGGCAAATATGTTACTGTATGGGCGTTACCTCATGAATACGTTATTGGGTATGGTCTGCTTTTGACCTAGGTAAAAGCTAAAGGAATACAGTTGAGAGATTCAACTCACATGTTTTCCGTTAGAAAATAAGAATGAAATACGAGTTTGTCTAGGAATCTATTACGTTCTTGGGGGTTTGATGCCTCGTTTTCAAAAGACCATAACAATGTCTCAAAGGTTCTGGTGGTGGTATTTCATGATCAGGGCAAAAGCCCAATGTATTCTGAACCTATAACTATTAAAAGTTTTGACATTTTCCTCCATATAGTGTAAAAAAGGCGATTTTAGCGGGGGTGGGGGTCAAAATTTCATGTGTGAGAAAATTTTAATTTTTCGCTTTTCCTTGCTTGTAGTCCCTTAATTCCACTATTTGTGCATGCGACACTGTGTTAAGTGCGATAAACATGCAAAATGCCAATGAAATAAAATTGAAATATTACATCGTCAACATTTTGGGTACAAACCTTTAGCAGTTACCTGTATAATATTTATTGTCTAAGTACTACCAAACATTATACAAGGCACTGTTAACTCATGAGAAAACCTGCTATCTGTTATATGCAAAACCTTACACCCAGATCAGCGATGACCAGCCAGCTACTCAGAATTGTGTCATTAATTAAGAAAACTTCAGTCCATCTTCAATGTCTTGCACAGCTTGATTAGAGTTCGATCTTTACCAAAAACATTTTCTCCAGACACGGCCCATTGTGACAAAAACTTGGTCACACTGAGCAACCTTGCATGAATATTTATTTACCTGTATAAACCTGTTACAACACGGCCTTCAATGTATTTATTTTTCTGATTCAGTTTAATGTCACTTTCAAGATTATTTCAGCTTGTATGAGATTGACCAATAACTAGGTGGACGAAAACATGAGAACCCAGAGAAAAAACTCCTGACAAACCCGCAAACAGATCTTGGCTTGTCTTACATGTGTCTCGTTTCAGTATAATGCTTGTGTCGAAGTGATTATTATCGTAATAGTTATTTTTGATTAGATTAGATTATTGCCGAACATCCTTTAATAGGACCAGTTTTTCAGTCATTTTGGGATTGAGCCACGTATTACTTCTTGTACCCAGTACTCTGGGGGTTGGTGTGTCTCGGGCACAGCACGGCTCCCCACGATTGGATCAAACCCAGGGCCTCTATTTAGAGTCACTTGCATTAAAGAACCGAAAGATTCTTGTTTTGATGCCTAACCTGATATGAGAAGCAAAAGTTTTATGAGAATTAATGGAAAATTGTATAAACACCCTTAAAGTTGGTAATTTGAAACTTTACATTGCTTTATTGTACCAATGACAAAGACATTTTAAGTTCCCATAGTACTGGCAAATACCTAGACAGTGGTGGCATCGTACTGACCTGACTGAAAAGTTGTTGATTTGGAAGTCAATAAGTTTAAAAAAAATAGGAAAACTGTCTACCAATGATACTGTTTGATGTGCAAGAGGTTATTGGCCGTGTAAACAAGTGGACACTATTAGTATAGAATGATTACAAAAGTTTGTTCCACAGAATGTACAGTACCCTCATTTTCTGGGGGATGGAACTTAAAAGGTGGTTATAAATCATGCAGATTTGGATTAATTTTGGAAACAAATATACGAGGTATGGCAGGAAAGTTCGTAGACACCATTAGTATTTTCAACAAGAAAAGAAATTCAATCAAAATGAATATATCTGGGTTTGCAAAAATATTTCATGAGCAAATAGACGAAATTTTATTAAAATGTGGCCAACACGACATCTTCTACAGCCTTTTATGTGCACCTCCCTAACCGGGAGCGGGGCAAGGGTCAACGTCTCAGTGACGTTACTTGAAGTTTATTGCTGTCAGTGCTTTATATATTTGTAACAAGTTTAACCGCTGTTTCAGAGTTATTCCACACAGGGTCCTTGGATATCGGTACAATTTTATTATGTGGATACAGCTGTCAAATGCAGATCTGTGCCAACTGTCCTCAAGTTCTCTGATGACCGGTTGAACAGATGAAAACATTTTCATTTGCTGAGAATGTAAGACGCATGCCCTTCCGCCGCCGTTTATCATCTTAGATGATCTATGGAGCATCCCAAAATCAATTCTGCCACTTGTAAACTAGTGACCAACAAGCTGATAGATTTTATGTTGTTGTTCATATCATTTCCATCGTGTTTGTTGGCGATTTCAATAACAAAAACACTTAATTTTATGGTTATCGGCTGTTCTCCGACGTCAAATGATTACGCCATTTTTTCAAACAATTTTTTCGGACTGCATGTGAAATTTTATTCACAGATATCAAACTGCACTGCCGCCGAGGCCCAGACATTCAGAAGACGTTGTTGATTGAACATTCTTTCAGGATCAAAATATTTTAACGTTACAGCACACTTCCGTGCCGTTTCACAAGCAAAAACAGAATGTGAAAATCGTTACATTTTATCACGTTTTGACACCTGCCCCGCACGGCCCTACCCTCAAGCAGAAAAATGGTCATACCAAGCGTGTTATTACTTCAAATTGCACAAAATTTCTGAAATATACTCATAAGATATTGCTGCTTGAAATTATGCAAAACGCTTCTTCAACAACGCGTTACTTTTTCTGATAGCTGAAGTGTCTACGAACTTTTCTGCCATACCTCGTATATATCCATTTTTTGTACTTTATATATGGCTTACAACTTAACTGCTGTTTTGTTTTCTTTATAATTTTAAGTTAAAAACATTTTCACATACTTGGGCTCTAGTACTGAGATAACATTTTGGGCTGTAGGGTAGTGTTCCCCCCCGAGTCCCAGAACGCCATTCACATATATTATGTATAATATGACAACACATTCATATGCAAAGGGATTTCTTGGGACTCGGGGGGGGGAACAATGCTAAATAAATACTTTTCTATTTTTCTATATGTTTAATACAAAATATGTCCATTTTAACCCAAAAATAAAGCAGTACATCTTTTGAAACAAAAACCTCAATCCAATATCATAAACTATGGACTACCAGCAAACATGTATACAAAAACAGAAGCATTTAACCAACATTTATTTTTCTCAAAATCTGAGGCAGCTATACATTATGGCTCCCATTACCACCATCAGAGGTCCTTCACTGGATTGGACAGAATACAGGTAACTGATCTAAGTGACAGCACTCTAAGCTGACTGAGCTCGACTTTTCTATAATCTCCCTACTCGAACAGATGGACTAGCCGACCACGCCCAGATATGAATATTAATGTTGCCGCCTGTACAGTGACCTATTTGTCCAATTATACCTAGGAGTGCAATTAAAAGTATCGATAACATCAGGTTGATTGTCATGGTTAAGATAATCCACGAAATCTCTTAAAACATCAGGAAAACATGTTCGTGCAATAAGTACCCCATTTAAAGACAGGGCTGGACTATATAAAGGGGATTAGCATTCAGTTGTCATTTTCTAAATAGACTTCAGACCATTCACATCAAATTTCATCCAATAGATGATATATAGTCCTAAATACAGTAATGTGATTGGCTTATTCCTGTCACCAAAAAAGCAATAATTGATTACCTGTGTTGTACCTGTACTTTGACCCCCCGGCACAGAAACCCTGTCTTTAACCCCACTTTTATATAGTAAAACTGGGGTATGCAAGGGTATACCTATTTTTCTTATTTTTGCTCCAAAACATAGATTGTGGGTACTCGTTAGAACCGCCTTGGTAAGGCGGTTCTAACGTGTACCCACAATCTATGTTTTGAGCGTAAGGCGGTTCTAAAGTGTACCCACAATCTATGTTTTGAGCAAAAATAAGAAATATAAAAAAAATTAAGTTGAAAATTTTCAATTTTTAAAGCTAAAAAAATCTCTGTATATTGCATGGGCAAGTTTACGTAATGACAAAAGTCTGTTGTGTGTTCATCTGAAATAATTAAAATAAAACTGAGATCCTTTCAGAGCAGTGGAAAGGGATGTGCCATGCCGCGGTTTCGGCTACTTAAGCCTCTTCAGTTGCTCTTCAGATTTAGCAAAATGGAGCCAATGTGAAATACTGTTACGTAATTTTGCAACTTTCAACATGATAGTCGATCAAAAGACTAGTATTATCCAAACAGAGCCAAATACATAAAAGGTTGGATAAAATGAATCTAAACCGATAATGAATTTCTGATTTCTCAGAATACCCTCGCTGATCTCAAATACCAAAAGAAAATATAATCTGCACTATGGATGATGTACGGGGAGACTTTTTAGCGCCGCCATCCGGCACAACACCAGCTGCAGTATTCAGGTGCCAAAACGAAAGTTTCTACAGTTCTATATAGTTTGAACAGCTCAATGGAAGTGTGAACTGACAGCTACAAACGCACACTTAATCATCTTTTCCAAAATAGCTTTACACTGACTTAATGAAGCATCATGGTTTTGAAGACTGAGCAGTTGAGATGCAGAATGCAACTCATTTAGTAAAAGCCATTGTAATCTAATTGAACAAGCATTGCGAATTTTAATGAATGACAGTGTCTTCTTTTACAAGAAATGTTAAAACCAAAAAGGCATTTATTCAAATTAAAAGCAAGTTGACAAATGTGTATAAATTTTAAATACACTAAACGCGATGGACCTATCCCCACACGACTATTTTTTTAAGATTTACATATTTCATTATAATTGGAAATGGATTTTTTTTTTCTAAATTTATGATATTAAGCGCGAAGACTTTGATTTTGATAGTAAATTTTCCGGATTTGGATGATGAATTTTCTCTCCGTGCTTCTTATGGTGTATACATTTCGCAACTTATTAGGTTTGCTTGAGTCTGCAATCATGTTATGGACTTCCACGTGCGAAATAAATATTAACAGCCAAACTTCTCCAACAGATATCGGTATCAAAAACTGTGCAAAACATTTTCTAAATTTTATCGCAGACACTATGAATTGATTTCCACATTTACTGCTGGGTCAAATGCGCTTTTGCGTGAGGGCCTTTTGGAACCAGAATTTTATGGTGACATGGTTTACAAATTTCAGAAACTTATAGGGAGGAATAAATTTTCTTTTCAGATTAGAAACATCATTATACATGTAAGTTACAAGCATGGGATAAAACTTAGATGTGATGTGACAGTCTACATGCTTAGTTTTTACCCAAACATGGATGATAATTATGTTTCATTTTCATCAAATACACGCCGGTGGGTTGCGTGACAGACTCTATCATGGCCCCGACTTAAAGCTATTCACTTTAGTTTGTTGGGGCTGGAGCATCTTATCTGTTGCTTGACCCACCGGGATTCAATTGGTGTTTTTCTTTTGCGTCTTTCAGATATAGTACTATTATGTTGCTTGGCGCCCAGGAATCTCCACCGCCAGGCAGCTTATTGTATCTGTGAGTCCTCATTTTTTATTCATCATCATAATTGACGGTATTTATTTTTCCTTGATGAATCATTGACTAGTTAGAGATTTACCACACGGACAGAACAACAGAACTAAATGTTGTGAACCACTGCAGCAGCTGGGGTTGAGGTTAGGTGCCTGTGAAATTGGTTTAAGCCCCACCCCCAGTAATTTTATATTACTAATCTTTCCGAGACGATACAGCTGTAGTGGTTCTGATTGTGTTATGTTTTGGCGCTAAATTTTTGTGCTGTTTGCACCTTATGTACGTTTGCATATTTCAGTTGAGCTGTGGTTAACTGGAAAAATGATAATTTTAATATTTCGTTCAAAACATTGAATGGCGATGCGGTTCTAACGAGTACCCTCAATCTATGATTTTTAGTTTTTTTGGAGGAAAAAAATCGCTGTATACATTGTATTGCATGGGCAAATTTTCGTAATGTACACTAAACAGCTCAGTTATGAATCGCCCATCATGACCCATGTACAATAACAATTAAACTGAGATCCTTTAAGAGCAGTGAACGTATTAATGAGAAAGGGGATGGGCCATACCATGGTTTCGGCTACTTAAGCCTCTTCAGTGACCCTATAGATTTGGCAACATGGAGCCAAAGATTATGACTGTAATTTACATCGTTCAAAAGGGCAGTCGATACAAAGACTAGTATAATCCAAATGGGGTCAAATATTTAAACGTTGGTTAGAAAATGACTCTAAACCGATAGTAATTTTCTGATTTCTCAGAATACCCTCGCTGATCTCAAAGGACCAAAAGGAAAATATAATCTGCACTATGGATGATGTACGGGGAGACTTTTTAGGGCCGCCACATGGCACAACACCAGCTGCAGTAATAGGAAATAAAAATTAAACTGAGATCCTTTAAGAGCAGTGAACGTATTAATGAGAAAGGGGATGGGCCATACCATGGTTTCGGCTACTTAAGCCTCTTCAGAATAACTAACTAAATGTTATGAACCACTGCAGAAGCTGAGGGTGAGGTTATGGCCATGTAAAACCGGTTTAAGCCCGCCAGTAACTTTGTGTTACTGATCGTTCCAAGTCGATACTTCTGTGGTGGTTCTTTTTGTTTTATGTCTTGGTGTTTGGAAATTTTTGTGCTGTTGGCGCCTTATGTATGTTTTCATATTTTTAGTTAAGTTAAGGTAACTGAGTGGCCACCTATTGGGAAAATAGCTGCTCATTCGGCTTACGATATGTTTCATGGTATAAGTACCTGACTGTTAGTTTGGTTTTTTCCCACCTCGGTTTTTGGAGTGGGAATCTTTTTCTGATTGCGCCTTTTCCTGATCTTTGCCTACTTGTACCTTTTCAGTGACCCTATAGATTTGGCAACATGGAGCCAAAGATTATGACTGTAATTTACATCGTTTAAAAGGGCAGTCGATACAAAGACTAGTAAAATCCAAATGGGGTCAAATATTTAAACGTTGGTTAGTATATTATCTTCAATGTGAGCAATATTCTAAGCGGTGCTGAGAGAAGTTAATCCGTAACAGGTCGCCTCACAGTATCTTTCTTATGTCACAGTTACTCAGATTGACGCAAAACTTATTGATTGCTATCAAAATCGAAGTTCAATTAAACGAGTTTCATCCAAACGGAATTTTGCCATAGAATATATATAGATGCCTTTGACAGAATGTCCAAGTGAAAAGAAGCAATATTTTAAGGAAAACACTATCGAATAAAAGCTTACTATAGAAGACTAATAATAACCACACAGGAAAAGACTTACATTCAAGCAAATTAGTATCTTAATATCAGTGCCAGTTCTCCCTCAACTGATTTTTCGATGATGTAACGATGACCATCTTTGCAGGACAAATGCAACGCAAGTTTCGCCGGACATTGTAGGCGGCGTACCTTGTCAAAGGAACATATGTAGGATGTTTTATATTAAAACCGATACGGTGTCTTGAGTTGTCATTTATTTTGGCTAGAAGATATGCAGATTCAATATTCTACATAGCAACTGGAGATACCTGCGCCTCTGAAAAATTTGGAGCAAACAAGCAAATTCAGAGAATTTATGTCCCCCGCCTTGATTGTTTGTTTACACAAACATAATCTGAGAATAATGTATATACAAAGTATATGCACATCTTCAGACTATGCCCATATCATCTGTCTATAACATTTGTAAGTTTCAAGGGACTCAGCCTAAAAAAATAAAATTAATCTGGGGATTATATCCAATTCACATGCACATCTTCGAGGCATGGTCAAGACATATGTAATGTTTAAAGACAATTGGAAAAATTGTAGGAGGAGTTGCGCACGCAAGGTATCCACTGTTCATTCAATTTTATTGTAAAATTACCCGAAAAACGAATTTTTCGTCCTTTGAGATCAGCGAGGATATTCTGTGAAATCAGAAAATTATTATCGGTTAGGATTCATTTTCTAACCAATATTAAACATATTTGGTCCCATTTAGATGATACTAGCTTTGTGTTGACTACCCTGTTGAAAGTTGCAAAATTTCAGTAATTCTCTTTGGCTCCATGTTGCCAAATCTAAAGGGTCACTGACGAGACATTAATAGTCGAAACCGCGGTATGGTCCATCCCGTTTCTCATTAATGTGTTCACTGCTCTTAAAGGATCTCAGTTTTGATTTTTATTCGCTATTACTGCAGCTGGTGTTGCACCGTGTGGCGGCCCTAAAAAGTCTCCCCGTACATCATCCCTAGTACAGGTTGTATTATTTTTGGTCCTTTGAGATCAGCGAGGATATTCTGTGAAATCAGAAATTTATTATCAGTTAAGATTCATTTTCTAACCAATATTAAACATATTTGATCCCATTTAGATAATCCTAGTCCTTGTATCGGCTACCCCGTTGAAAGTTGCAAAATTCAGTTATTCTCTTTGGCTCCATGTTGCCAAATCTAAAGGGTCTCTGACGAAACTTAATAGTCGAAACCGCGGTATAGCCCATCCCCTTTCTCATTAATGTGTTCACTGCTCCTAAAAGATCTATGTTTTAATTTTATTAGTTAAAATTGTCAAATTAATACTTTAGGAGGAGTTGCGCACACAGGGTACCAACTGTCCATCCACATTCATTGTCAAAATGCCTGAAAAACGACAAAGTTAAAATTGTACAAAAAGTGTCAAAATTATTTTGAAGATTATATCCAAATAACATGCACATCTTCAAAGTATGGTAAAGAAATATGTACAATTTCAAAAGAATCGGAGTAAAACTGTAGGAAGAGTTGCGCACACGAGTAACCTCTAAAAATGACTGAGTTCAAGTTGCAAAAAAAGGTAAAAAATTAATCTAAAGATTATATCCAGACCACACGCATATCTTTAAAACATTGTCAAGACATCTGCAAAGTTTCAAAACAATCGGAATAAAACTGTGAAGTGGAGTTGTACACACATGGTACATACTACTATAGGGGGACGGAAGGACGGACATAGGGACATATGGAAGGACAGAAGGACGAAAAGCCGAAAACCATGTCCATCCGCTTTTCTTCGAAAAGGTGTGGGGCAATAAAATCCACGCCAGGATATATGTGTACATTGTTGTTTCTATTTTAAAGCATTTTTGATCGTTTCCGAAATAACAGAAATTTAGCATGTGAATTCAGACTTTAACCGCCGAACTAAAAACTTTTTTTTATCAATCTTCTATCGTTTCTTACAAAAGCTGGAATCCTTTGAAGTTTAAAACTGACTCAGTCATTTTAAACGATAATATACCCATTTTTGCCTCACAAAACTAACATAGCGAGATATTACTTGGGTGGTGATGTTTGAAGCACTTTTTGGGTGTCATGACATTCTAATGTTGGGTAAAAGTCCCATGAAATGGAGGCAAGGTGCCGACATCACCTTTGCTGTTGACTGGGACGTTAAGCACCATCCAAAACAAAATAATCTTCCACGACCATCCCTGGTTTAACTTATCACTATTGGTTCACGATTGATTGCATGAAGTGCAGACAGCGATTGTCGTCACCTCGATCGTGTTGTGTACACTATTAATGTTCGTAACATCTTACGACTATGGCTGCTGCAAGGCTTACACGAAACAGATTTGAGTTACTGGGTTACACACGAGTTTGCGCATAACTGATCTTATGGAAGAAACAACTTGATCATTTTTATATAATAAAATGATTTGTCAACAAGTACAGCTAATTTAATGCAATGTTTAATGTAGATCAAATTGAAGACAATAGCTATAATTAGTTTCGGCCTAAGATGTAAAATTTATTTTACAAGTAAGTATAAACCGACAATCGGTTCAAGATGCATGAATGAACACCACTGGTTGTTTAAATCGATTTACTATTCCCACTTAGGCTCAAATGGGGACTAACGGTGAAGGCAGAAGCAAAAATGTCCCAAAATTCCATATAATTTCAGCCTATACTGATTACCATATTCATTTGAAAAAAGTAACCCCAATTAGGCGATCTATATGTAAACTAATTTTTATAATTTGCTTTCATTTGAAACGTCCATTAAAGAATAATCGGCGAAAGACTACGTACACATAGATCCTAGAGAACAACAGTAGTTTACCTACTGTAGTAAGGTGTGACAAGCAAAGGACTCTTAAATCATATAAAGGTTACATTGCGAGAACTTTATTCAAAGACGCAAATGTTTGAGAATATATATGCTCAAACCAGAAAAACCAGAATTTTATGGTGACTTGGTTTACAAATTTAAGAAACTTATCGGAAGGAATGATTTTTCTTTTCAATTCAGAAAAATCATTACGCGTTACAGACGTATAGAATATAATTTAAATGATATGCGACAGTCTGCGTGCTTAGTTTTTAACCCAATCACGGTTGATAGCTATGCTGCCTTTTTTAATTGCACGCCGGTGGGTCGGGCGTCAGACTCTATGATGGCCCCGACATAAAGCTATTCATTTTAGTTGGTTGGGGCCGGCGCTTCTTGTCTGTTGCTTGGCCGGGGTTCAACTGGTGGTTTTCTTTTGCACCGGAGTTAGTAAGTTATTGGGCGCCCAGGGATCTCCATCGTCGGGTAGCTTACTCATTCTGTGAGTCCTCGTTTTTGATTCATCATGGGATTTATCATGATTTATTTGTTTGTCCATGATGATTCATTGACTAGTTAGAGATTCACTACGAGAACCGAACAACTAACTAAATGTTATGAACCACTGCAGAAGCTGAGGGTGAGGTTAGGATCCTGTAAAACCGGTTTAATCCCGCCAGTAATTTTATATTACTGATCGTTTCAAGGCGATACTTCTGTTGCGGTTCTTATTGTTTCATGTCTTGGTATATAATTTTTTGTGCTGTTGGCGCCTTATGCATGTTATCATATTTTAGTTAAGTTTAGGTAACTGAGTGGCCACCTATTGGGAAATAGCTGCTCATTCGGCTAGCTAAATGTATTCATGGTCTTAGTACCTTATTGTTAGTTTGTTTTATTCCCGCCCCGGTTTTTGGAGTGGGAATCTTTTTCTGATTGCGCCTTTTCCTTATCTTTGCCTACTTGTACCTTTTCAAAAGAAATAACGAATGAAACTTTTCCTTTTATTTACGTTAATACCAACTCGTCTATAAAGTATATAGTACAATATATGTCAAATGATCTGTAAAATGGTATCTAACAAACGATAGAATAGAGGCCAGTGTACTCATAAACAAAATGATAAAAAGTACACTTTCGGTTACCATTATTTTACGACTTCTTTCATTTCATTAGTCACCCATTGTCAATATACATCTGAAAGTAAAATACATAAAAATAAAAATGACAGTGTTTGCTTATCAGATCCGCATTGATACTATAAACGTTAATATGATCATATACAAACCCGACGAAAACCAGGGACGTCAAAAATCAAAACATAATCGATTTCAATAATTTTGGCCTGAAATAAACCCAACCGATTAACGTAATCGCAGAAAACCGATGTTAGCAAACGACGTTTTTAATATACATGCATGCTTCTTTCGGAGCAAACGTAAACGTCATCCGGCACAATGACGTCACAAATAATGTTTAGGGCCGTGTAGCGGCCTTACATCATCCACAATGCAGATTATAAATTTCTTTTGCTCCTTTGAGATCCGTTTGAATATTTAGAGTACTCGAAACATAGTGCATGTTTAGAGACTTTTTTCTAAACATTATTTTATTATTTGGCCTCGTTTAAGAATTTGTCTTTGATTTAGACAACCCTGAATTATCGTGTGTTACCAATGCGCGCTTGCGAGAATCTCCTGCTTAAAACACATTTTTAATTAATGCAGGACTGTTATGTTATTACCTTATGAAATAAAAATGTATGCAATGACATACATCAAAATGTAAACAAGACATGACAGTCATCATCTTCTTGCATGTACGGAAACGGATGCGTAAATCAGCAGTGCAAATAAATCGCGCAGATAGTCTTCGTCGTTTTGGTGCTTAGAAAGATATATAATTAATAAGCAATGGCCAGGGACAAACATAATAATAAACACATATACGTCCTTAAAAGCAGATTTTAATAATACATAAACAAATACCTGAGATTCGATCAAAAGGCTGCAAATGGAATTAAGCAGTAATTACATGTATGAACCAACAATAATTTCTTATCTGCTCTGTTGTAATTTTGCGACCAGACGTCTAACCTTTATACCATAACAAATGCTATTTTCTCAGTTCAACAAACGGTTGTCCTACCTTTTTCGAATTCGGTCAATATGTAATCACTTGCTAATAAACCGTGTGGTCCATTTTTACGCTAGCACAGAAAAGTCTGGGGGTAACAGTACAAGGGTAATACACATTAAATAAACTTAACACATTAAATAAACTTTTAAAACAAAAAGTCAGAATCACATGTTATTCAACGCCCTACAACAGAAGTCAGTTTCCTTAAAATTCTTTTTCCTGAGCAATGGTGAAATATACATATGCTTCGAAAAATAATTTCTAAATTTCATCGCAGGCGCTATGAATTGATTTCCAAATTTAATTATGGGTTAAAAAAGGTACAAGTAGGCAAAGATCAGGAAAAGGCGCAATCAGAAAAAGTTTCCCACTCCAAAAACCGAGGTGGGAAAAAACAAAACTAACAATCAGGTACTTATACCATGAAACATATCGTAAGCCGAATGAGCAGCTATTTTCCCAATAGGTGGCCACTCAGTTAATACCTTAACTTAACTAAAAATATGAAAACATACATAAGGCGCCAACAGCACAAAAAATTTAAACACCAAGACATGAAACAAAAAGAACCACCACAGAAATATCGACTTGGAACAATCAGTAACAAAGAAGTTACTGGCGGGCTTAAACCGGTATAGGTTATAACTTGAATGTTATGCGACAGTCTGCATGCTTAGTTTTAAACCCAATCACGGTTGATAACTATGCTGCCTTCTTTAATTGCACGCCGGTGGGTCGGGCGTCAGACTCTATGATGGCCCCGACTTAAAGCTATTCATTTTAGTTGGTTGGGGCCGGAGCTTCTTGTCTGTTGCTTGGCCCACCGGGGTCCAACTGATGTTTTTCTTTTGCTCCGGAGTTAGTAAGTTATTCGGCGCCCAGGGATCTCCATCGTCGGGCGGCTTACTGAATCTGTGAGTCCTGGTTTTTGATTCATCAGGATGTTCATCGTGATTTATTTGTTTGTTCTTGATGATTCATTGACTAGTTAGAGATTCACCACGAGGACCGAAGAACTAACTAAATGTTATGAACCACTGCAGAAGCTGAGGGTGAGGTTATGGCCATGTAAAATCGATTTAAACCCGCCAGTAACTTTCTGTTACTGATCGTTCCAAGTCGATACTTCTGTGGTGGTTCTTTTTGTTTTATGTCTTGGTGTTTAAAATATTTTTGTGCTGTTGGCACCTTATGTATGTTTTCATATTTTTAGTTAAGTTAAGGTAACTGAGTGGCCACCTATTGGGAAAATAGCTGCCCATTCGGCTTACGAAATGTTTTCATGGTATAAGTACCTGATTGTTGGTTTGGTTTTTTCCCGCCTCGGTTTTTGGAGTGGGAGTCTTTTTCTGATTGCGCCTTTTCCTGATCGTTACCTACTTGTACCTTTTTACAGGTACCTAACCTCAGCCTCAGCTTCTGCAGTGGTTCATAACATTTAGTTAGTTTTTCGGTCCTTGGGTGGAATGATTTTTCTTTTCAGTTAAGAAAAAGTCATTACACGTTACAACCGTATAGGTTATAACTTAAATGTTATGCGACAATGTTCATGTTTTTAACCCAATCATGGTAGGTAAGTATGCTGCCTTCTTTAATTGCACGCCGGTGGGTCGGGCGTCACTGTACAGCTGTATGATGGCCCCGACTTAAAGCTATTTAGTTTAGTTGGTTGGGGTCGAAGCTTCTTGTCTGTCGTTTGGCCCACCGGGGTTCAACTGGTGTTTTTCTTTTGCTCCGGGTTTCAGTAAATTATTCGGTGCCCAGGGATCGCCATAGTCGGGCAACTTACTGCATCTGTTGAGGGATTTCCAATTCAACTGTATTTTTTCTCGGATCGTCTGCTCTTACTATATTTTGATATATCTATAGACACATATTGGAGCAGGCATCATTTGACAAAGAATAGTATGACATAATTATAATATCTTTCTTGACTTTTGACCTAATGTCTGGTTGTTGTCATGCCGTGTCTATTAAATTTTGGAAATATATACTACGAGGGGTGTTCTTTAATACTTGTCACTTGCTTGATTATTTTTGCTGTGGACAATTAATGAGAATGTTGTTCATATGTGGTGAAAGCCCAATCTTTTCTGATCGGATTGGTATCAAAATTATTGCTGTCCGACGCACGTTTATATAGTAATCGCATTTTAAAACAGGGTACAGTAATGACACTGCGTTAATTTTCAGTTAATTTACAATATGTTATTTCGGTCACTAGTATAGAAAAGGCTATAACTTTCGCAATAGTGTATACAGGTCCACTTTTATTTTACACATTATGTTATTATCCATATGAGCAATAGAAAACACTTTTGTAGAATATTTTTATTTTTACTTTACAGAGTTATTGCTCCTGCTTTATGACGTCATAATGTTTTTATATACGTCATTCAAAATCTCCGCACAGGTTACTCCTTTTCGTAGTTTTAAATTTTGTCAATTGGATTGTGTGGTGAATATCTTAAATTGATAGTTATCTTAGGCTAGAGTTTGTTTAAAATGGTCTAAATGGACATTCGCTGTAAGTTACTATACGGGCAATTTAACATTTTCTTCACATATAAGGTAGAGCTGTCCGTCTCTATCATAATAGAAACGCTGTCAAATTTCATCATTGAAAACGTCAACGAAAACGCTTCCAAAACTTATCAAGTAAATAGATTTTTTGAAAGTTGAAAAACAACTGTAACACTCTTTGGCTCCATGTTGCCAAATCTAAAGGGTCACTGACGAGGCTTGAATAGCCGAAACCGCGGTATGGCCCATCACCTTTCTAGAAAATATGCTAACTGCTCTTAAAGGATCTCAGTTTTATTTTTATTTGAAGTTGTAGTAGTATTTGTACATGCTATTATTGTGGTATGGATAGCTCTTCAACTTGCATTTTGTGTTATCTTTCAAAATGTTATTACTCATAAACCAAGATGTTAGTGGATAAATAATCCAAAACTTATATCACTGGAATCAGCAAAGATCTGACACAAAGCAGCATTAACATTTTAGATGAGTCATAACCGGACAGGAAATTATTAGGCTCTGAAACTTCTATTCCGACGTTCATTCAATTTATCAACACGTAAAAACTGGCATAGTACTATGTTTACAGCTCTCGTAAAACTTGTAATTTCTGTTTTAGGAAACTAACTTTCCACCCATGAGTTTGGAAGGCAATGGAGATCCCACAGGTATAAAATCGTGGTTCTAACCTTTTTATTTCAAACATTATACTGTCTATTGTGAAAGGGTGAAGAAGGTATTTGCAGTGTCATGAGGGTGCCCCTCTTTAAAGCCTCAAATTGCACTGTCCTAAAATTGTTGGCTGATTTCAAAATCGCAAAGAACCCATCTATAATAAACAAGTCCTTTTGCTCTGGTACAGATGTTGGTTAAGGAGAAATTGAGTCGATGACAAGAATTAAAGAACACCCCTGTATTCATGATATATCGCTTGGTAAACATGTACGTTATAATAGAGGACAGCACGTGTCTGCTATAATACCTATAATGTTTACATGACGTCTCCACGTTACATGCATTGTCCAATTTACCTGTTGAACTTAAAGAACACGGAACCAAACTTCACCTTTGAGATGACAGTTAACATTGCGTTTCAGATATTCGTGGTGATTTAATTAAACAAAAGTAAATCACCAGACATTGTCTGTCTACAAACCGCTATAAATAGAGGTGCAAAACGCATCTCCTCTAAATCGGACAGGCTGAAATTCGGGAAGACATGACACGGGATGCTAATTTGTCCTGAACTACAGGTATGGTTCAATTGTGTACATTAAATTGATGGCTTAAATTTAACCATGTTTGAAATATTTTAACTCTAATTTCTAAACTGTTCGACAATTCGTAGATTCATTTTGATCCGTATCCATCTGTTTTGCCTCCAACACATTCGGCCATATAAAACCAACTTCCACGCCTTTAAGAACACATATTCGTACATGTAAAGTTATATGGCCTTTCTTATGTAACTGATGTAATATATACGTGTAATGGTTAAAATCTATTGCAGTCCCCGTGTTACCTTCGATTACCTCAGCATTGTCTGTGTCATTGTCTTTCCAGGCGAGTTTTGTTATCGTTTCAAGTTTGGTAAGCTGATTTCTTCTTTTGGCTATATTTCTTTAATTTACCGTAATTTTATAAACATTGTATATCCGAACGGACCATAAAGGACAACGCTCACGAAATAGTATACACCAGTCATTTATATACATTGGGTATAGCATGACGTTTAACTTTTCAGTTTTAAAGTTCATTTACGGCTTTTTCAAGTACATTTAAGGCTCACCGCGTAAAATAAAGGCACATGTCCGCTTACTAAGTGTCGCCGGGCACTTATTGAACCTGTGAGGCCTCGTGCTGTTGATTATTAGTTTGTACTTGATGATTCATTTCAACAAGAGGACCGAACTGCAAAAGCTGAGGGTGAGGTTAGGCGCCTGTAAAAATGAGCCTCTAGTACTTTATATTGCTGATCTTTTCAAGGCGATGCTTCTGTTGCGTATCTTAATGTTTTATGTGTTGGTGTTGAGTTTTTCCCGTGTGCTCCTTATGTATTTTTTCATATATTTAATTTATTTGAGTAAATGAATGGCCAACTGTTGGGAAAAAGCTGCACGCTCGGCTTAACTTATGTTCTCTTTATATACATGCAAGTGCCTAATTGTCAATTAAGGTTTTTCCAACATCGGGTTTTGGAGTAGGCGTTTCTTTTTGACTGCGTCAATTCCTGGTCATTTCCTGATCTTTCTGTGGTTCACATTTATCAAAGTTATTCTCATAACGAGTTTTATATTGTATGACTTTGTGTGGCCACCCTGATATGATTTGGCTGTCACTTAGCCCTCTGCATTTTATTTGTTCTGACCAAGCTAGCACTATGATCACCTCACTTCAATAGCTGCTCACCCTGCTTTCCGTAACACATGTTATACGTTGGTACCTAGGTTTTATATTTTAACATGATTTTTTTATTGCTTGTTTATATTTGTGTATATTAGAGCCACTGCAGAAGATGAGGGTGAGAATAGGTACCTGAAAACTCGATTTAAGCCCCCCCCCCGTAGAAATGTCATATTACTGATCGTTCCAAGGTGATACGTCTGTTGTGGTTCAATTTGTTTTATGTTTTGAAGTCGAATTGTTGTGCTGTTTGAACCTCGTGTACGTTTTCATATTTATATTTAAGTTCGGGTAACTAAGTGGCCGCCTATTGGGAAATAGCTGCTCACTTGGCTTACGATATGTTTTCTGAGTACCTAATTGTCAATTTCGTTTTTCCAACCTTGGTTTCTTGAGTGGGACTTTATTTCTAATTGCACCTTCTCCTAATCGTTGCCTACTTGTACCTTTTACCTTTTTATATCTGTATGCAGTGTAAATATTTTCGATAAGTGGTGACAAAATGAAAGTTCATATCATTTGATTTCGATTTTACGCAAAAAGAAAAACCCTTTGACAGGTGACTGCTAAGATAAAGAATCAAAGACTCGCACGGCATCCTAAAATGTAAAGGTTACGGAAAAAGGCACAAAATCAAATCCGGGATTATTTCCTCTGTGTGTTTATTTCGTAAAAGGTGACGTATTTTGGCTTTAAAGGGGGATCTTCTGGTACCACTGTTTATTCGATTTATGACCCCCGCCGGTGCAACATGATCAGTTAGGTGATTATTTCATTTATAATGCAGGGGGTCATAAAGAGGCCCCAAACGGATGATACATGTGGTACATTGGTACCACTTTTTATTGGCAGGCCAACAGGCTGTCTGTTGTCCCGTCCCTAATCAGTGATCCGCTAATGACCATCAATAGGTTATAAGAATGCAGGTTTTTAATTTGTCTTTCCTCGCAAATGTAATGACAAAAGTCAAAATTTATAAATTAATTGGTGTCAGTGGACCACCTGCAACACCTGTGATTGTAGACAACAGTTTCTCGACACGACCACAAGTCGTGTACCCGTAACGAATGAACAAAGCCTAACGTAAACAAAGAATCACTGCATCCATGAGTGTCAATTTACGATTTCTGCTGAGCTTTGTTTTGACTTTCCGTTCGGGTCTATGGCTGTATACCGATACCATATTTTTTCTTATGAAAACAAATCTCGGTATTTTAGGTGCAATTTATCGAGAATCGCTAAAGCCATGATTACGTTATAGCGAACAACGCGATGTAAACATTTTGACAACAAACCATTGTTTGTTGGGTCACATATGATGTACGGTCAACATCACATCCTAAACTTTAGCATTGGAGAAAACATCGCGGAAAATAAAATGGTGCGTTTCCAACGTGTTTCAGTACATAATCATGGAAACTTCTCATATGAACATTACCACGTCAAATCCCACTTATACAGCATTACGTAAACTCGCCCATGCAATACCCGTTGATTTGTTTCCGCTGTAAAAATTGAATTGGTAAAAAAGATATCTTTCACATGTTACCTCAAATAAAAATAATTGTTAGATCCTTTGGAAGCAGTAAAACATTAAAAGCGAGAAGATGGGCCATATTGTACAATTTCGGGTAGTGAACCTTCATCAGTGACCCTTTACAAAACTGGCAGCGAAAGCCAGACATTTTAACATTTGGGTACAAGTTAGAACAGCCTTGCCGAGCGAGGCGGTTCAAGCGAGTACCAACAAGCTATGTTTTGGAGCAAAAATAAGAAAAATAGGTATACCAATGCATTCGTCAGTTTTACTGTGTAAAAGTTGGGTTTAAGGGGGAATTTATTTCAAGGACATGTTTTCCTGACGGTAAACTTTGTCAACTTAAATAAGGATGGAACCATTCTTGCTAAATATGTGAAAGTGTCCAAATGTTTTATTTCAGAAACCAGATTGCGGGTGGCAAAATAGGATAAATCAACAGATACGTAAAGGCATCCAACGAAAGGTTTGCTCATTATCATCGAAATGGGACTCTCATTGAGGGTAAACTATCATAAAGTTTGTCTTTATTTCATAAACATGTCTGCAGCATTTTCTATTTATTTTCGTCGTTTTCTGTTAAAGAAAGGCGTGCATGTGGAGAATGAGATGTTTTTGTTTTCCATTTGCTGACACAAACATGCACTAACCTTTTTGGAATACAATCTAAATTAAGAAATAATACCACATGGTAAAAGTAAACAAAGCTCAGACAATGTCAAAATCAGAAAGAAATAATCACTCCAAAAACCAAGGTGGGAAAAGCTAAATTGAAAATCTGGTACTAATACAAAGAGAACATAGCGAAAGCCGAATGAACAGCTATTTCTTAATAGTTGGCCGTCTAGTTACACGGACTTTACTAAATATAAGAAAACGTATTTAAGATGCAAACAACACAAAATTCAACACTTAAACATAAAAAATCAGTTAGAACCACAGCAAGAGTTTCGCCTTCGAATGGTCAATATTAAATGAGCCGCCGCATGGGAAAACCAACAATCAAAAATCGATGTGACAGCTACATCTATAGTAGCAAGAAAATGACTACTCAGCTCCATATCAAAGATGGACGTGCATAATACATAGAAACCACAAAGCCACTGCAATACAGTATTCATTTAGATTAAATGGGTCATTTATCTTTTTTCAGGGCGCTAACACATTTATTTATTGCTTTAGTTCATACATATATTTATCCTTTGACTGGTAAACAATTTAAAAATACCAATACAAACAAAATTATTATAGCACAATTTAAAACTGATGTGAAGCAAAATTTGAGATATACAAAGTACTTCCGGGATTAAAAAAACGCTACACCATAATTTTCCGTTTTTTTTTTTTTCCCAAAAACTGACATGAGCTACAGCAGCCCGCCACACGTACACAAACTGAAATATTATCATGGTCGTTTTAAGAACACACTAGACCATTAAGGAAAACGTTACACAAACGACTATATTGCAGTGTCACAATATCAAAATCTTTTGCATTCTATGCAGCCTGTCAACACACCACTGACTTTGTCGGTTTAAACAAATAATAAGTTTCTTTCAAATCATTTAAGATAAAGCTTGGTGAAATATATGCCAATGCTAGTACATGTAATGCAAAAACAGGGTAACAGTTCGCGATTTAGCGATTCTTGAGCGTTGATGAAATTGGAACGATGTGGCAAATGAACAACATCGTGCCTTTAACGTTTTATATTGTGACTCAGACATTCGCTGACAGGCCATGTTCCGTTGCACTACTTGATACTACCTCGAGGCAGGATTAGGTCATAATATGTAAGCGTCATCTGACGACGGAATCATCCAATAATTCTGTTATTGGAAACTGAGGTGTGTAATTTTAAACTCACAATTAACACAGCCTGTTATAATATTCCGCTTATCGGAAAAGATGGCGATGACGTCATCGATAACTTACCTGTGAACTCACGGGTTCAGAGTCAATAAATACACAGACTTAATACACATATTTGTGCGGGAAAATATGTCTTAAATTGTAAATATTCGTTGAAATCAAAGAATGATGAATTAACTAAAAAAAATAACTTAATATAAGAACCACTGAAAAAGAATTATCCGCCATCTGTCTGAAAAATTATTCTGGCAAGGTTTGTTTTAAACTGAGAAAACTGAATGATCTATAGGTAATTGGATAGCTTTATCCAATGTTTTCACTTATGCATTATTATTTCAGCTCACATTTTTCTAGATTTGTTTTTATCTAACGGCAGCTTATATTTCACGATTTTACTTTGTAATTATTATTATTTAATATGATAATAGATAGCAATGTACAATAACCGTGTCGTTGAAGTTGTTGGAGTATTAAAATCCAAGCGTGTGTGGCCGATATGTTATTTAAAATCTTAAATATGTTTCCTCCAAAAACAGATCCTACAAAATGACAGCAGAAATACTATGTTGACAGTGTAAAATTGTCGTAAAAATTCAATGTAATTCGAGACAGAAGTGACTGAAAGTGTGTGCATATTAAATAAAAAGAGATCAAAGCCGCCTGCGCTTGCCGAAAAATAAAAATATTTAACTATAAATAAACACGGAAATATTGCGCTATTCACGATATTTTCTTTCCAAATTCAAAATACATGCATTCTGGAAACAATCTTTCATCATTACACAACAAACTTTTAAAGATTTGGGCGTTTTGGGTCATTTGTGCAAATAAAATATTACGTATATTGGCTTTTAATAAAGCCGCCATTACGGATTTGTACCCGTGAGAGTGACCCGGATGCTGGCTGATGACGTCACGCCATCTTTTCCGATAATCGGAATTGGTTATGATTAGAACTGTTTACACTGTAACAACACAAAGTATACATATGGCATTGCAACCTTGGTACCATGACGTTAGTGACGTCAGAACGAACACAGAATTAAAAGTAAAGAAGATTATGTCCCTTTCTTAATATTTTACTTTGTGGGTCGATTCATTAATGGACTTCGAGATTAAATTTCGCAAACTAAATACCGCGTGCGGGACCGTTATTGTTTGTCATTAGTGTCTTACAATCGCACATTGGATCATTAATATACATGAAAATTGCTAATGGTTGATGTTCAGTGAAATAAAAATGCTAAAGATTTGAACAACAACAACAACAACAAAACAACAACAACAACAACAACATAATAATAATAATAATAATAATAATAATAATAATAATAATAATAATAATAATAATATGAACATAAAATGTCCTTTGTTGTAGCGTTTTTTTATTCCCGTCAGAATGTATAATGTGTCATAGGAAGGCAAGTTACACCACTGGCAGTCTTAAGCGAAGAAACATTGACTTTTTTTTTCGAACCGAGAAAAACTAATTTTAAAAGAGTGTATTGTGTAAAAGAGTTTAAAACATGTAATGTTTTCTATTTTCAGGTCGTGAGTGTTTTCATTGGCTTCTTTGGGATCAGTGCCGGGTTCCTGTTTGATACCAAATGTGTTGCATCACCGCCGTGCACATGCAGCAGAGAGTTTATATACTGCAATAAAAAAAGCCTAACGCAGTTTCCGCTACTAACAGAACACCCGGATGGGTTAAAACATCACGAGTTCTATCTGCGATTAGATAACAATAACCTGACCACTATTCCTGCATTAGCATTTGAAAATCTATCATCTATCGATGCATCGCGTGTATACCTTCATTTTGAAAAGAATCATATTAATAACATAGATATCAATGCTTTTGAGGTCATTGAAAATAATGTGACGTATCTTAATTTGGAGCACAATTTCTTGACACATCTACCAGCCGCACTTGGTAAACTCACGTCTCTTAATTACCTTCTCCTCTTGGATAACCCGCTTGTTAGCCTGGATGCCATTATTTTCGCTAGCATGAACACGAAACTGAGGACGCTTTCACTGTCTCTTCGCCATTTTACCAGCTTGCCACATGAACTTCATGTCTTGTCGGCCCTCCAGTCGCTTACTCTTCACAACATAAGTTTTCCTGATTGGAATTCGACAGTTTTTCAGATTTTCGAAACTTCTCTAAAGATATTGCATATATCCTATTCTAACTTTACAAGTATCCCTTCAGCCGTTTGTGGTCTTCATGCTCTGACATCGTTAAACGTAAACCACTCCCCGAACATCAATACAAACAATGTCCCCATCTTTGATAAATGCGCTAAAAAGTTAGCATTTCTCACATACCTTTCGCTGCAGTATAATGATTTAACGGTTCTTCCAAGATTTGGCTCTTTATTTCCAACTTTGGAAACATTGCGTTTAGATCATAATTTGCTTTCTTTCATACAAGACGACTTAACATTTGCAAACCTGTGGTGGCTGAACAGTCTCTACTTACGCCACAATCAATTGTCCCGTATTCCATTCGCAGTCAACAGAGCGCAAAACCTGCGACAATTATTTCTAAGCTCCAATCAGATAAAAACTGTTGAAGGCTATGATGTATTTCGCCTCAGAAATTTAACTTGGCTAACTTTGGATAATAATCCTGTGGATTTTATATCAGACAATGTATTTAACTTTAACCCATTTATTAACACTATGGATTTGAGTAAGACGATGCTAAAGCAAGTTCCCCGAGCACTAATGCGTCTCCCACGTCTTCAAATTGTTTATGAGAGCGGATTGCCTATCGAGTGCTCATGTCAAGCCATGTCTTATCTGAAACGATGGAATGTAAAACCAATTCAGATAAATGCCAAATGTAGCTCGGGTGGAACTGTTAAAACATTTCTGACGCATAATCTTACGACATGTTCCTAAACGTAATTCCGTATGCCTTTGATCTAGTCCCAGATGTGACGCCACAGAACGCGTCGTCCCATCTGGGACTATTATGTTTGCTTAAAGCAATTATGCCAATGAAAAATGGAATTAAACATCAAAAATACACCTGATTCCCCTGTAAATGATAGTGGACCCCAAATGATATTGTTTGGAAAGTCCATTCGCAATAATGTGGTTAGACATGTTTAGATATATCCATGTACACATGGAAAAGTTAGAGAACACATATATTTCAAAGTGTTGTTTTCCAATTGACATACAAAATAAGAAATGTTATTGTCTGTATCCGAAGTATCGACGAATCTGAAGAAGAAAAAACAACTTTGAGGCAATGTTAATGTTTGACAAATGGACTTGCCCATTATTATCATTTGTGTTAGTCTCCTACCATTTTAGTGGCATCAGGAGTGATAGTTAGTTTTTATTTGACGTTCTTTGGCTACACAGCTCAGCTGGTGCTGTACTGTTAATTTGCCTTTGTCCCACAAAAAGGAAGCCAGGCTTACACGAGTTAATTTACTATTTAAGAAAGTTGAAAATATCAGAATTTTCATGTCTGATTTATACGCGAGCACCGACAATCAGCATCATAATACTACAAACCATACTGTGCCTCTGCTGCTTTGAACAAGTGCAAATAGATCTTGTGACAGTACCATGGTTGTATAGTGCCAAACGTATCGGCTATTAAGATAGAAATTTAAAGTGAACATTTTCTATTGTAATCATTTTAGGTGCGACATAAAGTGTATACAACTTAGAATTTCTTGTATGGTGAACGTTACTGAATAAATTGTTATACAATGCTTACTGTGTGCAACTTAAAATGCTTATGGTTACTGAATTAATTGTAACACGAGGCTCCCTATTTGCTAGTTGAAATGGTTAAGGCTACTGGATAAATTGCTATACAAGGATTAGTATTTGCTAGTTGAAATGATTAAGGGCACAGAATCATTTGTTATACAAGAATCAATATTTGTTAGTTGGTAGTTGAAATTGTTGAGGTCACTGAATGGATTGTTATACAGGGTTCACTGTTTCCAGGTTAAAATGGTTAAGGTTACCCGATGAAGTGTTATACAAGGATTAATGTTTATTAGTTGAAATGGTAAGAGGAAACTGAATGAATTGTTAAAGAAGTGTTGTCGTTTGCTTGTTGAATGTGTTAGGTTACTAAATTATTTTAATGATCACTAGTTGAAATGTCAACTAGTGATCTGAATTGTAATACAAGGATCATTGCTCTAATCAAAATGGTTAAGGTTACTGAACGAATTATGTACTTAATATACATTGATCACTATTTGATAGTAGTTACAAGCTGTTATATAATGGTCACAATTTGATATTTGAAATTGTTTAGGTTACTGAATAAACTGTTATGCAAAGATCAGTTCTCGTTGAAATGGTTAAGGGTACTAATGAATTGCTATATAATGACCACTATTTGCTTGATGACTCACTATATCTTGCATCAAAACTATTAAAGGGAATTCCCAATTAGACCAATGTAGTGTTATTTTGTTCACGGTGAACCGTACGCTGGTATTTATGACAACCAGACCGAGTTTGCCTAGCGATGTTTTACCTTATTTTTCAAAATTACGAAAACTTGTCCATGCAAAATACAGAGATTTTTTCACTAAAAAAAAAAAAAAATGAAATTTCCATTAAATAACTTTTTTTTTCTTATTTTGACTAAACAAAACCCATAGAGCATGGGTACACGTTAGAACCGCCTCGCTGAGGCGGTTCTAAGGTGTACCCACAATCTATGTTTAGGAGCAAAAATAAGAAAAAAACATGTATTCCCCATTTTTACTAGATAAAAGTTTGGTTTGAGCGGGTATCCTTTAAACGGGCATGTTTTCCTAATGGTTCACTATTCGTTCAATGGGCGCTTTATGTCAATTCATCACAAGTCATCGCTAATTGTGACAATGTAAATGAAATGGTTTGCTATACAATGATCACTTTTTCATTACGAAAACTTTCCCATGCAATATACAGAGAATTTTTTCAGCTTAAAAAAGTGAAAATTTCATTGGAAAAATTTCGGTATTTTTCTTATTTTTGCTCAAAACATAGATTGTGGGTACATGTTAGAACCGCCTCGCCTCGCCTCGGTATACCCCTGCATACCCCAGTTTTACTATAAAAGTGGGGTTTGAGGGGGTATACTTTACACGGACATGGTTTCATGATGTATTTGAATTACATTATACAATTTAGATCTCTAACTGGAATAATTCAATAGTGTTTACTATTTGTCAGTATGTTGTATAATCAACTGGAATGTATAAAACTTATAATTACAGATGCGTTCAGTTATTAATATAGCCCTAATAATATGATATATTGTTACTGCACAGCTGATCAGCGAGGGTCTGGATGGGGGGTCCTGGTATTCACTAATCACTAAAAATTTAGCCATTTATTCACTGTCATTAAAATTTTAGCTTATTCATTAAAATTAGCTCGATTATTCATTAAAATACGATAATTACTAGTCACGCCTTCTTCGCCCAGCTAATATCCCTTAGCAAATAGGTGTCCCTTATCTCAAGCCACAAGGACCAGTTCTATGATATTAAATTGTAGACTGCTGAGTGCAACCTTGATAAACATATTGAGAGAAGCATAATTATATACTCTGCTAGACCACAAAGCTTCATAGAAAATTTCCGAAACAGTATACCGATCTTTTTTTTTTGAAAACCCCTTTTAAATCTGTTGGGAGTATAATCCCCTCCACCTTAAATACTGAAAACGTTTTGCCCTGAATCTTTCTCCTCAATTATGAATACCAAAGGGTATTTGGTAACTTCAGGGGTAAAAGTTATAATAAAATGCTGTTGCTTTTATTTAGTAAACTAGTTAGCATAGGAGTACTATGTGATGTATGGATATGTGCTTGTTCCTGATTGTACAAAACAGTATTAATACCGATCTTTTTTTTGAAAACCCCTTTTAAATCTGTTGGGAGTATAATCCCCTCCACCTTAAATACATGTACTGAAAACGCCTTAAGTTTTGCTCTGAATCTTTCTCCTCAATTATGAATACCAAAGGTTACTTGGTAACTTCAGCGGTAAAAGTTATAATAAAATGCTGTTGCTTTTATTTAGTAAACTAGTTAGCATAGGAGTACTATGTGATGTATGGATATGTGCTTGTGCCTGATTGTACAATACATTTTATTAATGTCTTAAATACCGAGCGAGCGAAGCGAGCGAGGAAAAAAATATGTAGCACCATATAAATTGCCAGATAGATTTGCATTAATGTTCTTAGTGCTGCCTTGTTTCTGATTGCAAAAGACACTGTAATAATGTTCTGCCATATAAAATAGCAAGATGATGTCCATCCACAGAAAAGATTATCATTATAAGATTGGAACATACATAATAAGGACAAAGTGGGATAATAGAATAAAAAGAAACTACATATACATGTACATAAGCAAACAAAACAGTGAAATAGTATCTGGCTCAGAAAACATCCAGAATGATTTATTTTTCTCTGCCTTCAAATGACATTTCTTTTTCAATTGGTCCATGAGGTGAGCCCCTACATGCTTGGCTTCAAGACATATGTCTTTCCAAACATTCAAGGATTTCTGAAATACGAATACAACATTTGAACTAAATCGGGTCTGGGGGCGTCCAGACCCCAGAAAAAAAAGAAATTCTGGGATGTCAGGGAGGCCATGTAAGGCAATTCCATAGCCAAATTTTAGCATATTCATTATTCTTTAAAATGTTATTATTCACTATTCATTATATTATTCTGCTATTCATTAAAAATTTACATTTATTCATTATTCTTTAGGACCTCATTATTCACTAATCATTAAATTTTTTGCTCTTTATTCACTATCATTAAAATTTTTAGGCCATTATTCATTAATCATTATACCCCATCCAGACCCTCATCTGCGCCTGTTTTTTTCGCATACACAAAAGTCGAATTTTCTCAAGATTCCGCTCATATATCAAATGATAGAAAATACAGCGCCACACGACATATCATACTGCTCTAAATAACATGAAGTAAGAACTACTGTAGCAATAAAATGATTTAGCAGCTCTACACACGGTTTTTCTCAAAACATAATGAAATGGTAACTCTGACATATGATCATCTTGGGAAAAAATAAGAAGAAAAAAAAAAGAAAAAAGAAAACAATTCCCGACACAATCACATCGATTTTAATATTAAGAGGTATAAAAATAAACGTTAGCAATAACAAATAAGCAATGACTAGGAAGTGATCAAATCAGAACCAAAGTTCAAGCCTATACAGGAAGAAAATATGAGAAAAAAATCGGTAAATTGAATCGTTTTAGACTGAACCTCGTCTTTAGCGCCGAAAGTGGTTTAAGTCATTTGGTTGGTTATGGTTTGTCACGCTTACTTTGGAAGCATTAGTATTCCAAATCTATAGTTTCGAAATGATTAATGCCAGGCCGAGCTACATTTCATTGGAACTATGAACCGAGAACTACCAAACCGCACTAATTATATTATCCAAAATGACTTTTCTATGGCTTCAATTATCACTTTTGAGACTTAACAGAACAACTCATTTGTTTTAACCAGCTTTGATTCGATAGCAATAGCAAGACGAGTTATAAAGAATGGCATTGCCTTCTTTTACAACAAATGTTAAAGTAAAAGCAGGTACTCATTTAAATTTAAATTACATTATTAATTGAAAATCGGTGCATACATTTTAGATAGAGAAATAAGACCACGTAGTACGATTGGAAAGTTACACAGTCGGCATATACTAATTAGGGAAAGGCTCATATAACTCGTTAGAACTGCCTCGCCGAGGCGGTTCTATCTAGTACCCACAATCTATGTTTTGGAGCAGAAATAAGAAACAAACTGTAGATATACCCCTTCATACCCCAGCTTTGCTATATAAAAGTGGGGTTCAAGGGGTATACATGTCATGGACATGTTTTCCTGATGATATTTTATTTTTGTAATTCCAGGCGATAATCTGGAGAGCAACGGTATATTACTAATATACTCGTTTTTACGAGTTTAACCAGTTTGCATTTTCCTACCTATTGGGGAAATCACTGAATAAAATTAAAACTGAGATCCTTCAAGAGCAGTGAACATATTAATGAGAAATGGGATGGGCCATACCGCGGTTTCGACTATTAAAGGCTCGTCAGTGACCCTTTAGAATTTGGCAACATGAAGCCAAAGAGCATAACCGAAATTTTGCAACTTTCAACAGGGTAGTTGATACAAAGACTAGTAATATCAAAATGAGACCAAATACATTGGTTAAAAATGAACTTAACCGATAATAAATTTCTGATTACTCAAAATATCCTCGCTGATCTCAAAGGACCAAAAGGAAAATATAACCTGCACTATGGATGATGTACGGGAGACTTTTTAGGGCCGCCACACGGTACAACACCAGCTGCAGTAATAGCAAATAAAATTAAAACTGAGATCCTTCAAGAGCAGTGAACATATTAATGAGAAATGGGATGGGCCATACCGCGGTTTCGACTATTAAAGTCTCGTCAGTGACCCTTTAGAATTTGACAACATGCAGCCAAAGAGCATAACCGAATTTTGCAACTTTCAACAGGGTAGTCGATACAAAGACTAGTATTATCAAAATGAGACCAAATATATTAAACATTGGTTAAAAATGAACTTAACCGATAATAAATTTCTGATTACTCAAAATATCCTCGCTGATCTCAAAGGACCAAAAGGAAAATATAACCTGCACTATGGATGATGTACGGGGAGACTTTTTAGGGCCGCCACACGGCACAACACCAGCTGCAGTAATAGCAAATTAAATTAAAACTGATATCCTTCAAGAGCAGTGAACATATTAATGAGAAATGAGATGGGCAATACCGCGGTTTCGACTATTAAAGTCTCGTCAGTGACCCTTTAGAATTTGGCAACATGGAGCCAAAGAGCATAACCGAAGATCGTATTTATGTTTTGCACCCATGGCATTTGTTGTCTTCCTTAGCAGGTGAAAAAGATTAGCAAGTGTACGATACTTTTTTTTACATAAAACCGACGTTTTACACGACACTAGCCACTTCTAGCAATGGATAACCAATTTTAACTTTTTGCCTTGTACATGTAAATATTCAAATTAACAATACATGTGAGTTTTAGTGTTGTTTCCTTTTTATCACTTTACGGGTGTCGGAACGAAAATAATTCACTTTGCACAATCGGCATTTTCACAAACTTGGTGACGTAAATCGGACGTCACATGTGCCATCTTTCAACTATACGGCGCCTCAGGTATCCCTACCAGTCTATTGGGACAGTGAAAGATCTACCCCAGTCTGATCAACCAAGTTTTCCACGTCAATGGGCTAATGTCGATGGAGACTTAACCGTGACGTCAAGATGCTATATAAAGACGTCAAGATGCTACATTAAGTGGGTAATGACAGCCACGCACTATCAGACAAGCGTGCATCGCTACTCTACTTGCAATCGGCAGCTATAATTGGCATAGTCAGCCATCAAAGAACTCACCAAATACACAATTTTGAATCACTTAAGATAAGCAAAACATTTCATTTTCAACTTTGCGTTTTAAAGCTCTGTGGTGTAGCAGCTCACTCGGCTTACGATGTGCTCTTTTTGTATAAGTATACATGTACATGATTTATCCATCGCGGTTTTTGAATTGGACATTTTATTCCGATTGTGCTTCTTCCTAGTCATTGGTTATTTGTTGATTCGTTTGTGATGGTGTCTATGGTCACATTCAAAAGTTTAAGTCATGTCGAGACTGAATTATCGCTTTTTGGACAATAAACCAGTAGAATGGGGAGCTTTTAACGTCTTGTTCTAGGACACTGCACGGTGAAGGTAGGTTTTGAACCTTCAACGAATAATAGTATGCGCATGTAGACACAAGGAAAGCGAACAAAAATGTTCACAAACATTGTCAACACAAGCAACATTCTGTATGTAGGAGCTTGTCCATAACAAGACACTTCACTTGATGTTTCTTATGTCACAGACTCTTAGACTGACACAAACCCTATTGATTGCTATCAAAACTGATGTTCAATTAAACGAGTTTCAGCCAAACGGAACTTTGCCATTAAACAGATAACGATGTCTGTGACAGAATGTCCAAGTAAAAAGAAGAAATACATTACGAAAACTTGCCCATGCAATAAACAGATATTTTTTGAGCTTTAAGAATTGAAAATTTTCAGCTGAAACATTTTGATATTTTTCTTATTTTTGCTCAAAACATAGATTGTGGATACACGTTAGAACCGCCTCGCCGAGGCGGTTCTAACGAGTACCCACAATCTATGTTTTGGAGCAAAAATAAGAAAAATAGGTATACCCCTGCATACCCCAATTTTGCTATGTAAAAGAGGGGTTTAAGGGGGTATTCATTGCATGGACATGTTTTCCTGATAGTGAAAAGAAGAAATATTTTAGAGAAAACAATATCGAGTAACGCTCGCGATCTTTACGCACTAAAGAAGACATCTGAGAACTGACAGTTTTGCAGTACGGATTGTATTTTAGGAAAACGAGTTATCTCTCAATAAGGACAGACTCAGTCTCATGTGTAAAACCTTTCGGGGCGAAAACTATTTTAGCGAATGGTTAAATATGCAAAATATATCTTAGCGGAGCAGAAATTTCGGCAATTAGAGGTATGCTGGCTAGTCCTTATGTTGGTATAAACTTCAAATATTTACAACTGTTACAGGCGTTATGTCACCTTGTGCAAATAATTTCCTTCGAAAAATGGCGGCGAAACAGTTGAAAACTACTGCAATCTGGAGTTAAAAAAGACCGCCGATCCTGCGTGTCTATCGCTTTTTCGGCGTTCCGATCAGATACGGTGAGATGGTTGGTGAGCATAGAGATTTTCTGCCTTTTCCGCGTGGAGCATTGCCAATCGTTTCAGTTTGTAGTCACGCACGAAATTCAAAACTTTAATCCGATGTTCACTCGCAGTTGTCCTGACTATTTTTTGTCAATTAATTAAGTCACCGACGATGCTGACATGCATGTTTTTGAATTAGTGCAAAATCTTGATTACCAAATCGCATTCTTAATGATTATTTTCTCTAAAAGGATGCCAATTTATGGATTTTGGAAACCACGCGATCTGTCCATATTCACAATAAATGGTGTTAAAGCTAAAACATGACTTCAGTTTCATTAACAAATTCCATTGCTTCTATTACTAGCCACCATTACGAATAATTGTTTCACATATTATGTATTTGCATCAACGTCAATTCTGCTTAGAAAATGGATTTTAGTCAGAAAATCTCCAAGCAATGTCAGAAGAAAACAACGCAAATGCATCACTTTAGTGTGTCACGTTCAATCATTTACCGTGATCCACCTACTATAACTTCAGTCACTTCAAATCCTAGCATTCGTTATCTAGAAGTAGCCGAATAAAATTCTTATGTACCAGCTTGTTTTAACAATTATATAATTATTTCATATTCTTCCTTCTTGTGAGACAATGATATGACAAATTCTAACACGACGTTATCGCCTTTCCCATTGAACCCAATGGAAACGTCACCCGGTTTGTAAATAAACAATATTTCAAATATCACAATGAACATATTCATATTTATTTATTTATTTATTTATTTATTTATTTATTTATTTATTTATTTATTTATTTATTTATTTATATTTTGGATGCAACAATATCTGTCATAATAACCAAACTGGTCGAAAAATCCATATGATAATCTTATCCACGTAGAGTAAAACATGTATACACAAATTTCCCATATCTATTCAAAATGTCTTCATTTTCGCACGTCATCAGCCAGATAAATTTATCATAACAAAATTTGGAACTTTACGATTTATGGGATAAAAAAATTCAAGTCTTTCGCGGTTATAAAAAGAACAATCACAAATAAAATGTACTTCGTCTTCTACTTCATTCTGAAAACATTTTTACATAATCTATCACTAACTTGTTTTTTGCTATATCTTCCACTTTCTATTTCTAACTTGTGTGCACTAATTCTTAATTTTGTAAGAGCTTGTTGATGGTTACGGTCTTTTACGATATCTAAATAAATCTCTTTTTGAAACAATGACTTGAAATTATAGAAAGTCCTTAATTTCCCCTTTTTGATTATCGCTTCATCTTGCAATTTATTACACCACAATTCTTTATACATATTTTTCAATGAAAATTTCCCTTTATTACAATTTGTTTCATCTACATTTATTTCTTTGAGAATAGTATTTACACCTAAAAACCATGACTTGTCGCCTGATTGATGCAGTTTCTTACTAACAAGTAAAGTTTGACCAACTAAGGAGTCTTCGCTTTTCTGACACGCATAAAAATAATATTTCAATATATTATTACAAAAATCAACATAGATTGGAAATCTACCTAGTTCGCCAACACAAGCTATGTTAGAAGCTTTAGAATGTACACCCAATACAGCTGTACATATTTACAGAATTTTGTATGCAGTTTTTCCCCGTGCATATTCTGGTAAATCTTATCAAGAATATTGTCTACTGAACGTACATTCTTACTCATTGAAGCCCAAATCTCGCTCCCATAGGTTAATATTGGTTTGATGGTATGATCAAATATGTGAAAGGCAATGGAAGAATTTGGATAAGTAGAGCCGAAAACACTTTTCAGTTTGAATATACCTTTGAGTGCTTTCTTGTATAACTCTGACGAAGCAACTGAAAATGATCCAGAAATACAAAATGTAACTCCTAGATACTTATATTCTCGCACGTTTTCCAACGTCTCATCATGGTATTTAAATTGATTTCGTAATTATACAATTTACCTGCTTTCTTAAAGATCAATACTTTTGTTTTATCCAAATTAACATCCAGACACCAATCAGTGCAGTAATTTTCAAGTTTGTTTAAACAGTTCTGCAGACCTGTTTCATTTTGTGACAGTAATATGACATCATCAGCATACAATAAACAATTCAAATGATATGTACCAATATCAACACCATGACAAGTATTATCAAAAATATCAGGCAAATCGTTTATAAAAATTTTGAATAAATCGGGACTCAGTGTATCACCTTGTCTGACCCCAATGTTGGACAAGAAAGATTGTGTCAGACCGTTATGCATTTTAACACTTAGGTAATTACCAACATACATATCTTTGATAACATTGTAAAAATTTCCAGCGATTCCAATTCTTATTAACTTATATAGCATAAATATCATGAATAACTGTATCAAATGCTTTGCGAAAGTCTATGAAGCATGCAAACAATTTACCACTTTTATCTTTTGTATATTTTTCAATTAGAGTTCTTAAAACAAACATGTGATCAGCAGTACGAGCTGTCTTTGTAAAACCTATCTGAACCGGATTAATTAGGGAATTAACTTGTAAAAAGTTGTCTAAGCGCTTTGTAAGTATGACATTGAATAATTTTGCAGCACAAGAAAGAATTGAAATCCCCCTATAATTATTAGGGTTATCAGAGGTCCCGCCTTTATGGATTGGAGAAAGATATGCTTTCTTCCATTGAGAAGGATATGATCCATTAGTAAGGATAGAGTTAAAAAGTTTTAACAAACGATTCTTTAAGTGCGAAAATCCGCATTTAAGCATTTCATTTGAAATTCTATCAAGACCTACGGCTTTATTGTTTTTTAGGCAAACTATCGCCGCTTGGAGTTCTTGAGGCGAAATTTGAAAATCCAGATTGGAAAATATTTTCAGCTTTTTTCCTCATGAGTCAATAAATCAGAAATTTGATCAACTCTAGGTTTGAACTTCTCTTGTAAAGTATTTAAACTGGAGAAATGGTCAACCCATCCATCAGGTGATATCTGTGGTTCAGCATTAGACTTATCTTCGCTTTTTAAATCCTCTAAAAGTTTCCAGTAAGCTTTTGGATCGTTCTCGTGAAGTCGTTCTAATTTTTCAATTACATGCCCCTTATATTCTTTACGCTTCCTTTTACAAGACTTGACATACAACTTCCTAAATTTATAGTATGATCCACGTATAAACGGATCGCTCGGATACAATGTTTATGTTGCACATAAGCATTCATGTCCGCCGAAAATGAGTCCACTGAAAAACATTTTGAAATGTAAGCATTTATTTATTAGTCGTGTTAGAATCGAAATAATTTTACTTTACGGTGAAATATCTTTGATTGAAGCGTGATGTTGTCGGGCGCGCAGATGCGATATTCAATTCACTCCGGCTGCGCCATCGTTAATAAATACATCCCAGTCTGCCCTCCAACACCCCGCATTAATGACGATAATCCACCGTAAAGTAAAATTAAAATTATTTATAATTCTAACACGATGTTATCGCCTTTTTCATTGAACCCAATGGAAAACGTCACCGTTTGTGAACAAACAATAATTCACTGTGAACGAACGAAGTATCATTGAATGAAATTATACGATAATCGCTGCCGAGAAACAGTCTCCATGTCATTTGATTAAACGACTGTGATGTCAAAGGCAATTTTACCATTTCGGACTGAACCTGCGCTCGGAAAATGTATATTGCTGTTTTCGTAAATTATTTCTGAAGTTCTAGACCCATCCCATAAGTAACCTGTATCTGGTCGCTGAGAACATTTCGAGAACGTTATTGTTGCGAAGAGTACTCAATCATGGAGACAAATACATTTAAAGAGCAAATATTACTTAATTACCCTGCATTAAGTGCATCTGATAGACAATGCGCAAAAATTATTATTTTATATAGACATAGTAAAATGTGCTTACCGAAGCCAGAGACATATGGGCGCGCTCAGTATCACATGACGTCTTAAAAAAAAAAAAAAAAAAAAAAAAAAAATAATAATAATACTTAGTTTCCCGACACTGATAATATACATCACAAAAGTCATGCTCTATGTGAATGAATGGAAAGTTGGGTAAAATCTCAATCTGAATTATTGTAAGGAACAGATGGTGTATCTGTAAAAATGAATATACTACAAAGCAACTTTGTAATAAAAGATATTACAAAATATACAAAATCGTAAATAATGGAGTAAAATATGTCCTTATTGCTTGTTGGCATACATTTAATTATACGCCAGATGTGTATGTGTTCAAACATGTACACAAAGTCATGTCGGTGAAATCAAACTTTACAACTCGTAGCGGGTTGCTTTGTAAGCAGATTGCTCGTCATCGCTGTTTACAACTCGTTGCTTTGCAAGTGGATTACTAGTCATCTCTGATTACAACTTGTTGCGCGTTGCTTTGCAACTGGATTGCTCGTCATCTCTGCTGTACAACTCGTAGCGCATTGTTGTGCAAGTGGATTGCTTGTCATCTCTGTTTACAAGTCTTTGCGCGTTGCTTCGCACGTGGATTGCTCGTCATCTCTGTTTACAACTCGTTGCGCGTTGCTTTGCTAGTAAATTGCTCGTCATCTCTATTTACAACGCGCTGCGCGTTGCTTTGCAAGTGAATTGCACCTCATCCCTGTTTACAACTCGTTGCGCGTTGCTTTGCAAGTGAATTTCTCCTCATCTCTGTTTACAACTCGTGGCGCGTTGCTTTGCAAGTGGATTGCTCTTCATGTCTGTTTACAACGCGTTGCGCGTTGCTTTGCAAGTGGATTGCTCGTCGCCTCTTTTTACAACTCGTTGCGCGTTGCTTTGAAAGTGAATTGCTCCTCATCTCTGTTTGAAGTTGCTGCTAGCCGGATGGCTACTTCTGTAAGAAAGACAAAAACAACATTATCTTGATCCTTGAGTGTAATGTTAAATTTCTGGTGATGTATTGCGATTTCTTTCCCACCTGGTGTCAGGTTTGGATTGTAAATATAATTGTTTCAATTCCTTGACATGCTCTCCTTTCCAATCATCAGGAAAATATGTCCACGTATTTATTACTCCCTTATATCCCACGTTTATATAGTAAAACTCGGGTTTACAGTGGAATACATATTTTTCTTCCCGTCTACATATGACCTTAGCTGTTGGTGGAACGTTAAACCCCAAATCGTCGAACAACCAACCAACCCGGTTATAAAGTGTACACACAATCAATGTTTTGAATGAAAATAAGAAAACATCATTTTTTTCTGCTGAAAAGCTTTAGTTTTTAGAACTTTCAAAATGTCTGTGTTTTACATGTGTATGTTTTCGTAATGAATAACGTCGGTAGAGAATGCAAACGTTTCCATAATATGCAAACAGACTGGCAGTTACCAGATACCAGTTCACGTGACATCAACCATACAGTAACTATAATTAAATCCGTGTGTATTTGGTTGAAACTCAAAGCTGCAAACAAAGGATACTCACCCTAGGCCTGACCTTTCCGTTGCCTTATCCGCCGGATAAAACTTGTATAGGAGTATCCGTTTGAACTTAGTCCAAGACTATTTGTTTATAGCATGTTTCCTAATGCCCGGAGATAATAACAGATCAAGAATATTTCCATAGCATATGTTGTCAAACATTAAATTACTTGTCATTAAATCAATGCCTTATCTCTTTATCGCCGCCATTCGATTGGCAATTAGTTTCTGCAATTATAGGTGACCATTCAATGAACTCGATATAGTATGATCAGTTACTGGCTGGAATGTAAGCTATCTGCGGAGGAGCGACCGGTCAACTTGCTGAGCTCACTAAGAATTTGGTGTCAATCTATACTGGTAAGTTTTAGTTGCAATATGGAGTTGTAATGTAACAGAACATACAAAAATTAAGGACAAGCATCAGGAAAACATGGCCGTGCAATATATACCCCATTAAACCCCAATTTAAAACTGGGATATGCAGGGGTAAATCTGTTTTTCTTGTTTTTGCTCCAAAACATAGATTGTGTGTACCCGTTAGAACCGCCTCGCCTCACAATCAATATTTTGAGCAACAACGTTTAAAAATGTCTTTTTTTTTTCAACGAAATTTTCAATTTTTACACCTGAAAAAAATCTGTATATTGCATGATGAGATAGACATGTTGAGCCGCAAACCTTACATTTCGCACCTTTCACCTGTTCACAACATGGATTATTGGTACCAAATCCTAACAGCCCTAGAAAAACTTGCACCAATATAGCGTCACTAATTCTTTCTAGTATTGCATTTTGGGACCAGTTGTTAAAACGTCGTTAGCTTAACGTCATCGTTAAGACCTCAACTTGTAAGGTGAATGCCGACTACATAAAAACACTATTTTTTTTTTTTTTTTTTTTTTTTTTTTTTTTTTGGTTTTGTTTTTAAAATGTGAGAATCCTTTGGATTGCAAAGGATTCTCATATTTTTTCAACAAAAAATATCAGTGTATTTGTAATATTACCATTTGAAATTTGACCGAATCGTTAAAAAACGACATCGTGCAATATATACCCCATTAAACCCCAATTTTAAACTGGGGTATGCAACTGGCCCCAGATCTTCATCTTCCATACAAATGCTCAGGCCACACATGAGCATAGTCGCACTGTAGCAGTTTAAACTATGACACACACGAGCATAGTCGCACTGTAGCAGTTTAAACTAAGCAGTTTGACTTTTATTTTGATATAGTAATTTTTCCGTTTTTGGATGGTGACGTTCCTCGTCGTGCTTCTTACGGTGTATACATTTCTCAACTTATTAGGTTTGCTATAGTCTGCAATCATGTTACGGACTTCAACGCTCGAAATAAATGTTTAACGGTCAAACTTCTCCAACAGGGTTATTGGTATCATAAACTTCGAAAAACATTTTCTAAATTTTATCGCAGACACTATGAATTGATTTCCAAATATGATGTTGGGTTAAAGAAGCTTTTAGGTGAGGGCCTTTCGGAACCAGAATTTTATGGTGACTTGGTTTACAAATTTAAGAAACTTATAGGAAGGAAAGTTTTTTCTTTTCAGTTCAGAAAAATTATTACACGTTACAGACGTATAGGTTATAACTTGAATGTTATGCGACAGTCTGCATGCTTAGTTTTTAACCCAATCAGGGTTGATAACTATGCTGCCTTCTTTAATTGCACGCCGGTGGGTCGGGCGTCAGACTCTATGATGACCCCGACTTAAAGCTATTCATTTTAGATGGTTGGGGCCGGAGCTTCTTGTCTTTTACTTGGTCCACCGGGGTCCAACTGGTGTTTTTCTTTTGCTCCGGAGATAGTAAGTTATTCGGCGCCCAGGGATCTCCATCGTCGGGTAGCTTACTGAATCTGGTAAATCCTCGTTTTTGATTCATCAGGATGTTTATCGTGATTTATCTGTTTGTTCTTGATGATTCATTGACTAGTTAGAGATTCACCACTAACTAAATATTATGAACCACTGCAGAAGCCGAGGGTGAGGTTATGGCCATGTAAAATCGATTTAAGCCCGCCAGTAATTTTATATTACTGATCGTTCCAAGGCGATACTTCTGTGGTGGTTCTTTCGTTTTATGTCTTGGTGTTTTTTTTTTTTTTTTGTGCTGTTGTACGTTTTCAGATTTTTAGTTAAGTTTAGGTAACTGAGTGGCCACTATTGGGAAAATAGCTTCCCATTCGGCTTACGATATGTTTTCATGGTATAAGTACTTGATTGTTAATTTAGTTTTTTCTCATCTCGGTTTTTGGAGTGGGGATCTTTTTCTGATTGCGCCTTTTCCTGATCTTTGCCTACTTGTACCGTTTTAAACAACGCGATAGTCGACAAAATACGCAATCAGAAAGAAATTCCCACTCAAAATACTAAGATTGGAGTCGGGGGGGGGGAGGGGGTGGGGCTTAATCAACAATCAAGTAATTATACACAGAGAACATATCGTAAGTACATGTAGAAATAGCAGTTATTTCGCAATAGGCGGACACTCGAACTAAACTAAATATATCACAACGTACATAGTTCAAAAAGCTCAAAGCATAAAATTAGCACTACGACATAAATATTGTTTTGGAACGATCAGTGATATAAAATAACTGAGGGCTTAACCAATTTGACAGGCGTCGAAGCAGGTCTTAAAGACATCGACCATTGGAGTTGTTACTGCCGAGACTGGCAGGGAGTTCCAGAGGCTTATCGTAGGGGTGACGAAAGAACTCTTGTAGACGTTTACAGAGCCGCATGGTACCACGAAACAAATCTCATGACCTCTAGTTGTAATGTAAGAGTGTATCAGGTAATTCTCCCCAGGAATGTCGACGTGATTGTTGACGATATGGTATATCATCACGTCTTACACTGCTCAAGACGATGCTGAATCATGAAGGTGTAAATGATAGTTCAGCGGTAGTTATTTCAGCAGAATCTTACCGCGCATATCTGGAAAGCTTCGGTCCTTTAGATTCCGTCCTTCATCGATGGATCCCAGACGGTGGACGCAGGTTCCACTTGAGATCAGACAAAGGTCTTGTAGCAGACTTGCTTTAAGTTCTTTGTTATGACGACAGCTTCCTCTGCAGGAAGGAGACCGTCCGGTTGGCCATTTTTTGTCAACTTGTCAATGTGGCTACTGTAGATCCGGAAACGTTCGCAAAAACTTAATTTTCGCTAATATTCTCGAATTGGTTGCCTCGCGAATTCAAAGTTCTCACTAATAGAGAGTCACTATAAACGTTATAGAGAACTCGCTATTAATTCGGAAATAGAAAATTCGCGAAATAAAAGTCACACGAAAATTTCCGAGTTTACAGTATTTGAAGATCATAGATTTTTGTCGATAGCGAAGCAAAGGATGTAATTTGCTTTGGTTGTCTCCTTACGTACTTGATCGTGGATCTTTTATGTTGCATTGCCACTCTTTTTATTGGCGATGCTGATGTGTTTACACTTCATGAGGTTAAAATGCAGATGTCAGTCACTATCCCACTCCTGAAGGATATCAAGGTCTCTACAATGTCTGAACGTAATGTCGCTCTATAAAGCAGACGAGCATCAGCAAAATGCCGTGCTGTAGAGGAAACTGTGGATTTCAGGCCGTTTATATACAATGTACATGTGCATTGTCAGGAATAAGAGACGGCCGAGCACTTTCCCTTGTGGAACACGAAAAGCAGCAGGAGAGGAGGAGGATTTTTAAACATCTAACGCCACTTTCTGGAATCTGTAAGCAAGGATACTCTGGATCTAAAATGGGGTATTTTTTCCGAATACCGCAATGATGGAACTTGGCAGCAAGGCGTTAATGAGCCACTTTATCATACGACTTGCTGGAATCCAGAAGAATGGCGTCCATTTGCTGCGTTTTATCCGATCCGCTGGCCAGGTCATGATTTCCATAAAGCTTACATGCATATTCATATTGCTAAACAGTACCAATTTGCAGATGTTTTTGCCTTCTTCACATCATAATATGCTAAAATTAAGTATAGTATACTAAATTTGTATAATTAAGAAACATCAATGTCAGTTCTTCAAATCTATTGATGTATTGCAATTTCTCACCCATCAGACAAGAATATACCTTTTTGTGCCTGTCGGAGATTTTTCTATACGAGTACTGATACTTTTCAAATGTCTCGAAATGTCAACCATATAGAAATGAACACCTTAATATGTTAACAATGATAAGCTGAGAGTCAAGATACCCTTGAAGGTGTTCATTTCAGGAAATTACCAAGAGTAATAGGCAGAGCCTCGGATGAGACTTGAATAATCTGAAAACTTTCCTGAGATTTTCTTGTTTCGGCCTCAACTCCATCATAGATTAGTATTGTCTCTAGCTGGCCATGCGTTTGCTGATACAGATGGATCAAATGATAAACCTTTGGCGAATGGCAAAGAATATGTTCTTTTGAAAATACAAAATACAATTGCATCAAAATATATTAATTAGTGTATTGCCATTGACAGCGAAAACAGAAAACGTATTTTATCCTTTAAAATGCGAAACAGACATCACACTTGAACGTTAATGCATTTTCTTCACGATTTAAATGCAGTCGTTATCATTTTTGCTTTTTAGAATTCGCAAAAAAAAAAATAAAATAGCTCAACTAACCAGATCGTGAAAACCAGATGACTGGATGTGTTGTCACGTTCCATGCATATAAGCTAAGAAGCAGTTTGTTTCTATGAAAAGATCCTATAAAGTAAGTGTCCAACCGTTTTAGAAAGGCCAGTTGAAAGCATTTAACAGTGACCATTACAAGTAATGCCAGTTTAAGTAATACAAAGCTATTACGGCTCAGGGGTGGAGCTAATTTGTAATCTTTTGGTCGCTGCTCGTCTGCGCCTATCCGCAATTCTACATTTCTCAAAGATAATTTTGTTTGAAACCGATGCCAGGTAAGCGGCAAACGAATGGTTTGGGGTATTATAGCAATTTACAAGCACACAGCATTCATTGTTCGTTACAAACATTAATAATACAAAGAGAATATTCTTTCTATAGTCTAAAAATTGCCTCTGATAATGCTTTTTTCGCAGAAAATTTTTGTATTGGAAACGATAGGAAAATTATTTTCATGTCAAAATCTTGATCATTGTTTGTCCTAATAAGACCTGCAAAATTTTCGAAAATCGCTGAGCAGATAAAGGGATTTTGCATTGGCAAGGGAGGTAATCGATAATCATGAAAATGCATAGTTTTCAAAAGGTTTTACTTGGCCATGAAGATTTCGTCCCAGGTACGTCATTTGTGTTAGTTTATAATAATTTTTAGCAAACATTAACAAATATTTTAACTTTTTGCGGGAAAATATTTACCTCCCATACATGAGATTTTTGTACAGAAAATCCCTTTTCAAAAATGTTTTTGACCAGAACTTTTTTTATTTGTCAACCAATTTCCAAAAGTTTTGCTGCACATTTTGCCGCGACAAACTAGATGCACACAATTGTGACAAGAAAATATTTCACCTACACTTGAACAGTTGTCAAATATCTGCGGAATCCCATTATTAGACACTAGGAAACGCATTTTAGTAAAACTATTTAACAGTCTTAGACTATCGAAATTGTCTCATACAAGATGCCAAGGCTGTCTATACAGCTATGCAAAGAAGTGTTTAATATACAACTGTATTTTTAATATGTTTGATATATTTTCTTAAACACCCCACGTATTATAACAAACCTTCGCAGACAGATATAAAAACAATCTCTAAAGAGCAAAAACTTAAAATAAGTTTGAGAGATTAATATTTTGATGTAAAAAGGAGACTGTCTCAGTCTACGTAGACTACGTTAAACGATTTAAAATCTTTGAACAAAATCATATTTGTTGTATATTGTATGTATAGTTTTGAAGTAAATGCGACAAGCTTGTCCACATATGATTTTTCTACTCTGTATACAACATTACCACATAATCTAATTAAAGAAAAACTTCTGGATTTGATAGAGTGGACCTTCAAAAGGGCATTAAAAAACTATGGTTCACTTTATTTGGCATGTAATGACAGAAAGGCTTTTTTCACTTCCTCTGACCAAAGTCGGTATACACTTTGGTCATGTCAGAATGTATGCGACGCCTTATCCTATCTCCTTGATAATATTTATATTACATTTGGGACCAAGTTATACAGACAAATTGTTGGAATTCCGATGGGTACAAATTGCGCACCTCTCGTAGCTGATTTATTTTTATACTGCTACGAAAGAGATTTCATGGATTCTCTTAACCATGATAATCAAGCTGATGTTATCGAGGCTTTTAATTCCACATCTAGGTACCTCGATGACCTTTTGAACATTGACAACCCTTATTTTGAAGGTATGGTCAATCAAATTTATCCACCTGAACTTCAGTTGAACAAAGCCAATATCTCAGATATTGAAGCCCCCTTTTTAGATCTACATCTTTCTGTTGCAAATGGATTTGTTTCTTCTAAAATTTATGATAAGCGCGATGACTTTGATTTTGATATAGTAAATTTTCCTTTTTTGGATGGTGACGTTCCTCGTCGTGCTTCTTATGGTGTATACATTTCGCAACTTATTAGGTTTGCTAGAGTCTGCAATCATGTTACAGACTTCAACGCTCGAAATAAATGTTTAACGGCAAAACTTCTCCAACAGGGCTATCGGTATCATAAACTTCGAAAAACATTTTCTAAATTTTATCGTAGACACTATGAACTGATTTCCAAATATAATGTTGGGTTAAAGACGCTTTTAAGTGAGGGCCTTTCGGAACCTGAATTTTATGGTGACTTGGTTTACAAATTTAAGAAACTTAAAGGAATTAATGATTTTTCTTTTCAGTTCAGAAAAATCATAACACGTTACAGACGTATAGGTTATAACTTGAATGTTATGCGACAGTCTGCATGCTTAGTTTTTAACCCAATCATGGTTGATAACTATGCTGCCTTCTTTAATTGCACGCCGGTGGGTCGGGCGTCAGACTCTATGATGGCCCCGACATAAAACTATTCATTTTAGTTGGTTGGGGCCGGAGCTTCTTGTCTGTTGCTTGGCCCACCGGGGTCCAACTGGTGTTTTTCTTTTGCTCCGGAGTTAGTAGGTTATTCGGCGCCCAGGGATCTCCATCGTCGGGCAGCTTACTCAGTCTGTGAGTCCTGGTTTTTGATTCATCGGGATGTTCGTCGTGATTTATTTGTTTGTTCTTGATGATTCATTGACTAGTTAGAGATTCACCACGAGGGCCGAATAACTAACTAAATGTTATGAACCGCTGCAGAAGCTGAGGGTGAGGTTATGGCCATGTAAAACCGGTTTAAGCCCGCCAGTAACTTTGTGTTACTGATCGTTCCAAGTCGATACTTCTGTGGTGGTTCTTTTTGTTTTATGTTTTGGTGTATAATTTTTTTTGTGCTGTTGGCGCCTTATGTATGTTTCCATATTTTTAGTTAAGTTAAGGTAACTGAGTGGCCACCTATTGGGAAATAGCTGCTCATTCGGCTTACGATATGTTTCATGGTATAAGTACCTGATTGTTAGTTTGGTTTTTTCCCACCTCGGTTTTTGGAGTGGGAATCTTTTTCTGATTGCGCCTTTTCCTGATCTTTGCCTACTTGTACCTTTTTATGTAGAGTACTCAAAATATACACACTAAGAGGCATCTTCCCAACAGTATTTTAGACATTTGGCCTTGTTTAGGAATCTGTCTGTTATTAAGACTTCCCTTGTGAAAATTCTCAAAATAGCATCACAGATGTCTGACTTTCGTTGCTGGTTTATAAGGGTCACTGATGAGGGTTCATTACCCGACATTGCGCAATATTGCTCATACTACCTCCCTTTGAAAGTTTTCACTGCTTCCAAAATAATTGTGTTGTTTATTTATAAACAAGGTCACAAAAGTGGCAAACCACTTAGATATACTCTGCCAATATATTACACTATGAGTAACAGTGTCTTTATGTGTATCGGTGTGGCGCAAATAGTCACTTGAACGAACATAAAGTCTGCAAAATCAGGATTGTAAAATACAATGTGTCACTTCCTATTCCGCCATTTCCTGATCATTGCTGACGTTTGCCTTTTTATTAGGAGTTTTAGTAAATTTTCCTTTTTTGGATGGTGACGTTCCTCGTCGTGCTTCTTATGGTGTATACATTTCGCAACTTATTAGGTTTGCTAGAGTCTGCAATCATGTTACAGACTTCAACGCTCGAAATAAATGTTTAACGGCAAAACTTCTCCAACAGGGCTATCGGTATCATAAACTTCGAAAAACATTTTCTAAATTCTATCGTAGACACTATGAATTGATTTCCAAATATAATGTTGGGTTAAAGACGCTTTTAAGTGAGGGCCTTTCGGAACCTGAATTTTATGGTGACTTGGTTTACAAATTTAAGAAACTTAAAGGAATTAATGATTTTTCTTTTCAGTTCAGAAAAATCATAACACGTTATAGACGTATAGGTTATAACTTGAATGTTATGCGACAGTCTGCATGCTTAGTTTTTAACCCAATCATGGTTGATAACTATGCTGCCTTCTTTAATTGCACGCCGGTGGGTCGGGCGTCAGACTCTATGATGGCCCCGACATAAAGCTATTCATTTTAGTTGGTTGGGGCCGGAGCTTCTTGTCTGTTGCTTGGCCCACCGGGGTCCAACTGGTGTTTTTCTTTTGCTCCGGAGTTAGTAGGTTATTCGGCGCCCAGGGATCTCCATCGTCGGGCAGCTTACTCAGTCTGTGAGTCCTGGTTTTTGATTCATCAGGATGTTTATCATGATTTATTTGTTTGTTCTTGATGATTCATTGACTAGTTAGAGATTCACCACGAGGACCGAATAACTAACTAAATGTTATGAACCACTGCAGAAGCTGAGGGTGAGGTTATGGCCATGTAAAACCGGTTTAAGCCCGCCAGTAACTTTGTGTTACTGATCGTTCCAAGTCGATACTTCTGTGGTGGTTCTTTTTGTTTTGTGTCTTGGTGTATAAAAATTTTTTTTGTGCTGTTGGCGCCTTATGTATGTTTTCATATTTTTAGTTAAGTTAAGGTAACTGAGTGGCCACCTATTGGGAAAATAGCTGCTCATTCGGCTTACGATATGTTTCATGGTATAAGTACCTGATTGTTAGTTTGGTTTTTTCCCGCCTCGGTTTTTGGAGTGGGAATCTTTTTCTGATTGCGCCTTTTCCTGATCTTTGCCTACTTGTACCTTCCTACAGTATAAACTCTCTAAATTCTGTTAATGAAGTTTAGCAAATGTTTTTTGCTTGTAGGACGGTAAAAATCTTAGTTTTTCTACCAAATAATTGCTAATTATACTTAATAATGCGTGTTCTTGCCAATATATGGTTGACAGAGCTGTATTGCTTGCTATTTTGATGAGAACAAATTATGGTTACCGAAGTTACTCGATTCGTGCCACTGTTGGTATTTTTTTTTCAGTTTTACGTCACTTTCAAGATTATTTCAGCTCATATGAGACGGGCCAATCAGTAGGTGTGCGAAAACGGGAGGACCCCGAGAAAAACCACCTGGCACACCCGCAAGCAGAACTTGGCTTGTCTCACATGTGGCCAGTGCGGGGCTCGAACCCACACCAGACACAGCGGTGAGATGATCGAGTGATTAAGAAACAGCGTTCTTAACCGCTCGGCCACGGGGGCCGCTTGGTAAAATATGTTGACTGTGCAACTCAGTATAATAGAAAACACACAGACACTAGAACATTAAAAACAAACCAACACTTAAATTTTTAAAACATGTTGCAAGTTGTCATGACATCTTTTGCAAATCAATTAAGTATTGACGAAATATGCATGTGTTTGATTAAGAACAAAATGGCGATAGCACATTCGCATTTCTAATGGTAATTCCTGTAATTGATGCAATTTCGTTGACTGGAAACCACGGGAGCTGTCCAGTGCCATAATAAATGGTGTTCAAGCTCATGCAAGGCTTCATTTTCATTTGCAAATTCCATCGCTTGGAATTCATCTAATTTAGTAGCCGCCATAATAAATGATTACGAATAATTGCTCCTCGTATTATGCCTTTGCATTAGCGTTTATTCTGCTTTGAAATTGAACTTCAGAATATTAGTTAATTACAATGTCAGTAGAAACAAACCAAAGACATCTCTTCAGGAATGTTCAAAACCAAGATGATTTCCATGCACTTTCGTCTACATTTCGAAAACATGCCCATGCAACAGATTTTTCTTAAATTGTAAAAATTGAAAATTTCATTAGACAACTTTTGATAGTCTTCTTATTTTTACTAAAAACATAGATTGTGTGTACACGTTAGAACCGCCTCGGCGAGGCGGTTCTAACGAGTACCCACAATCTATGTTTTGGAGCAAAAATAACAAAAATAGGTATACCCCTCTATACCCCAGTTTTGCTATATTAAAGTGGGGTATAAGGGGATATATATTACACGGACATGTTTTCCTGATGAAGTCACAAGTGTTTGTCTCACTCGTGTCTGAGAAAAGTCGGATATAATTGTTATATATCGTTATTTTCTATCAATTATATTTTCTTCGTCGTTTTAATCTTGGGAGAGAATCTGACAGCCTGGCAGATATGATCGAGGGTCATTGATTTAATATCACACCATACGTATCTTAGCTCTTTCTAAATAAATATAAAGTTGAGAGCAAATTAACTTGAATTATCGTAAGAAACAAAATGTGTATATGTGAACATAAACCCGACTAAAAATAATAACATTATTATGATATCGGTAGTCCTTTTGGAGATGTTTGATCGTTAAACGTTTACATGTATTTCTCGCGTTGAAGTCTGTATATTCTTGCAAATTCAATAAGCTGCGAATTGTTTACCCCTTGCAATCAGAAGCACGAAGAGAAAAATCACCATCACAAAGTCATTGCGTTGTGTCAAATAAAGCGTTAAAATTAAAACTAGTGAACTCGTCTATGCTGACTAGACAATACAATACACTGTAAGCAATTCATCCTTGATTGTCACTTCCCGTCAAACTGCGGTATTAGATGATTAGTAATATGCAGCAGCCTCGTTATCATAGAGCATGTAAGCTTGGATGATAGCGTGAGGTACGAGGACTATACGTACTCTGTTGGGCTGTCTTTTAGTGCATCACATCGAATCCTTTTGCATGTGACCGAGAGTGGGAGTGCTTAACAAAATTCAGAACTCTGTCACATATACGAGTACACCGTACTGCAGGTTATTTTGCTACAAATCGACAGTTGGCTAACATCATGTTCCCGCTAGAATTGGCTTTGAATCCATAACACGAGAAATCTTGACCAAAGCCTTTAGCGGCACTTAAGTTTCAAAGATACACACACTGGTCTGTCGTTCGTTTAAGGGATCGAAATTTACGTATAGGAAACAAAACTGAAATGTATGAGAATCGAAATAAATGACGAATCAGCGAAATAACGACACTGAAAATTTAGAAGAAACGAAAGATTCACTGGAAGCTTTGATAACAACAGCTGCTGACATTTTCATTGGCTCCATATGAAAGAAGCCAACTTGTTTCGTCATATCGTTTATTGTTTTGGATGACAAAAATGCAAATCTAAAACAACGTCGATTATGAATACTAGTTCATATAGCATCAGGCAGACACTACAATAATGTCTTGTGCGAAACTGACAGCTGCGAGCAAACCCCGCTAACCCTGACCTTCTCCGCTGTCTTATCCCCGGATAAATACTAAAATATACAGAAGTATCCAACTGAACTTTGGCCAATACCTTTTGTTTACAGCATGTTTTCTAATACTGCGAGATAATAACCGAGCAAGAATATTTCCATAAATTATGTTGTCTCAAATAAATTTGCTGATCATTAAATCAAAGCATAATCTCTAAATCGCCGCCATTCGATTGGCAATTAGTTTCTGCAATTACAGGTGACCATTCAGTGAACCCAGTATGATCATGATTTGCAGGCTAAACTTTAAGCTAAACATGGAAGAGCGACCGGTCAATATACGGAGATCGCCAAACAATACGATGCCGCTCTTGCGGGTAAGACCTCAGTCCCAAATCCTCGCTAAAGATATGGAATATTGATCATGATTACTAAATCATGCCCATGCAAAGTAACGACCTATTACAGCTATAGAGATTGAAAAAAATAGCGAAAACGCAAACGTCACATCATAAAAGCAAGATTAACATTCATAAACTGGCTAATTGTCGAGGCTTTGAGCTCAAGTCAACATGCCCATTCGGAGAAATTTATGTTTTATTTAAATTTTTTTTTTGTTCCTCGTACTTTAAAATAATGTATACAATTTAAGTTGCTTCTGATGTTGCGCCTGTGTAAAATGGCAAATACAGATCTTCTTGTGATAACACCAAAATGAAATTGCATCAAAATACATTAATTGAGGTATTTCAATGGATTTCTAAAACGGAAAACGTATTATTCCTTTTAAATGCGAAACAGGCCTCACACATTAGAGCTTTAATGCATTTTCTCCACGAGTTAAATGCAAATGTTATCCTTTTTGCTATTTTGAATTTTGATCGTGAAACCAGATAATTAGATATGGTTGTCACGTATCATGCATATATACTTGGGAGCAATTTTATTTTCTGAATAAAACATTCTCAGGAGAATGTGCAACCGTGGTGGCAAGGCCAGGCAAATAATAAAGACACGTTTAGGATTGCATAACAGCTTGATGATTATGGGCAGATAACGGAAAATGACACAAATATTTTTGTCACAGGTAAGGACTAATCAAGGTGTTTTCCTTCTTTTAAATCAATATATTGGGGATGATCATATGGATTGTATATTGGGGGTGATCATGACATACAACCATCTTGGCTATAGAAGCAAGATACTGCCCCTTTAATTAGTACCTTGTTGTTTACAATGTCAGTTTACTGTGCTTTCGTTGCTCAAAAAGTAAGCTCACATTTTTCCCCTGCTCGTCGGCGCAAATAGGGAACTTTTTCGACGCTAATGACCCATCAGGATTGACGCGTCGTTTAACAAAAGATAAACAAACAAACCCTTTTCAAAGATATGTTTAAGTCCGTACTAGGTTTGCAGCAAACGCACTTACTCTGTTCCTAATAAGCACTTTGTACATGTATGATGACAAACTGCATTTCGAGATATATAAGGACTAATGATCAGCTTTGAGACCGTGTATCAGCTTTAAGATCGTGTCGATTGCAAAACGGTTTAAAGGGATCACAAGATATTTAACATCCGCACCATATAATAAAACAAATGAAATGATACTAGACAAAATATAATATCACAGGTGTCTGCTTAGAGCTTTTCTGTTTTTATTCCCTAAATCTAACATTATACACGTCATTTTTGGGATGAAACTAAAACTGCACAATTCAGATTACAAGACACGGTCTCAATTACATTCAGTTTGAGAGATTAATATTTCGAAGTTAAAAGAAAGCTGTCTGAATCTACAAATGTTATATATACCAGTTGTGTTATATTAATACCCGGGTCATGGACTTAAATTAATACCAATTCATATATTCTACCTGATTCGTGGAAAAAGATGCCTGGAGGAGAAATAAATTCAACAAGATCTTCATGTGAAAAAGTACAAGTAGGCAAAGATCAGGAAAAGGCGCAATCAGAAAAAGACTCCCACTCCAAAAACCAAGGTGGGAAAAAACCAAACTAACAATCAGGTACTTATACCATGAAAACACTTCGTAAGCCGAATGAGCAGCTATTTTCCCAATAGGTGGCCACTCAGTTACCTTAACTAAAAATATACAAACATACATAAGGCGCCAACAGCACAAAAATATTTTAAACACCAAGACATAAAACAAAAAGAACCACCACAGAAGTATCGACTTGGAACGATCAGTAACACAAAGTTACTGGCGGGTTTAAATCGATTTTACACGGCCGTAACCTCACCTTCAGCCTCTGCAGTGGTTCATAACATTTATTTAGTTCTTCGGTCCTCGTGGTGAATCTCTAACTAGTAAATGAACCATCAAGGACAAACAAATAAATCATGATAAACATCCTGATGAATCAAAAACCAGGACTCACAGATTCAGTAAGCTGCCCGACGATGGAGATCCCTGGGCGCCAAATAACTTACTAACTCCGGAGCTAAAGAAAAACATCAGTTGGACCCCGGTGGGCCAAGCAACAGACAAGAAGCTCCGGCCCCAACCAACTAAAATGAATAGCTTTAAGTCGGGGCCATCATAGAGTCTGACACCCGACCCACCGGCGTGCAATTAAAGAAGGCAGCATAGTTATCAACCGTGATTGGGTTAAAAACTAAGCATGCAGACTGTCGCATAACATTCAAGTTATAACCTATACGTCTGTAACGTGTTATGATTTTTCTAAAATGAAAAGAAAAATCATTACTTCCTATAAGTTTCTTAAATTTGTAAACCAAGTCACCATAAAATTCTGGTTCCGAAAGACCCTCACTTAAAAGTGTCTTTAACCCAACGTTATATTTGGAAATCAATTCATAGTGTCTACGATAAAATTTAGAAAAGGTTTTTCGAAGTATATGATACCGATAGCCCTGTTGGAGAAGTTTGGCCGTTAAAGATTTATTTCGAGTGTTGAAGTCTGTAACATGATTGCAGACTCTAGCAAACCTAATAAGTTGCGAAATGTATACACCATAAGAGGCACGACGAGGAACGTCACCATCCAAAAACGGAAAATTTACTATATCAAAATCAAAGTCATCGCGCTTATCATAAATTTTAGAAGAAACAAATCCATATGCAACAGAAAGATGTAGATCTAAAAAGGGGGCTTCGGTATCCGAGATATTGGCTTTGTACTGTTCAACTGTAGTTCAGATGGATAAATTTGATTGACCATACCTTCAAAATAAGGGTTGTCAATGTTCAAAAGGTCATCGAGGTACCTAGAAGTGGAATTAAAAGCCTCGATAACATCAGCTTGATTATCATGGTTAAGAGAATCCATGAAATCTCTTTCGTAGTAGTATAAAAATAAATCAGCTACGAGTGGTGCGATTTGTACCCATCGGAATTCCAACAATTTGTCTGTATAACTTGGTCCCAAATCTAATATAAATATTATCCAGGAGATACGATAAGGCGTCGCACACATTCTGACATGACCAAAGTGTATACCGACTTTGGTCAGAGGATGTGAAAAAAGCCTTTCTGTCATTACATGCCAAATAAAGTGAACCATAGTTTTTTAATGTCGTTTTGAAGGTCCACTCTATCAAATCCAGAAGTTTTTCTTTAATTAAATTATGTGGTAAAGTTGTATACAGAGTAGAAAAATCATATGTGGACAAGCTCGTCGCACGGAACCCTCTACACTTCAATTTATTGAGCACCTCACTAGAATTTTTTATTGACCAAAACCAATTTTTATTTGAAGTTTCATACACTGTCTCACAGTATCTTATAACATGAGATTTGATAGCAGTAAGACAGGAAGTTAATAATTTAGAAAGTTCAGTAGTAGTACAAGAGCTAGAATTTGCCATAAATCTTGCTTTGTATGGTCTTTTGTGAAGCTTAGGTAACCAATACATCGTAGGAAGTTTGTCTTGGCCTTCATGACATTCAAAAAGAAATCACGGACGTAGATTTTCGGAAAGAAATTTTACAAAGAATTGATACACTCGCTGAGGAAATGAAGAACGTTTCAAGTGCGGTGAGTAAAATTGCAAATTATTTGACAAACAATTCCTCGAGAAAAGAAAAGAAAACTTTCGAGAATCCCAATACCGACACTACAAACAAATTGTCTTCAGAGTCTTGGGACAATAAAACCCCACATGTAAGAAATGAACAGAGCAACAGGGATGAAGACGTTATAATAACAGGCGTAAGTTCACCTAAACAAAAAACTGTAAATCATGTTGATTCAGCCTCAAAGATAAAACAGGATATTATAAACACATGGAATATGAAACTAAAGAACCGCAGGGAAAATTTCTGGCAGATGTTACGCAATAGTAATACTGCGAAGACCTATGAAACATGGATGAATAATTGCCCCGTTATCATTCCGAAAAAGGTACAGTTAAAAGAAATAACAGGTGAACCACTAAATCAAACACAAAGACGGGAGAAGCAATGTATGGATAATTACAGAGCGGAGAAGGAGACCTACTAGTGGCCTTCGGGCTGTTAGGAATCCTCGTTAAATAAATAAAGCATTAAATTAAATTATTATAAAGAAAAAATAGAAACTGTGCTGAATGATGAGAATTACTATGAAGAATTGAACTCAGATCCACATAAAGAAGTCCTGCGTACATACAAAAAATTAATCAACAAGTATAAAGATTGTTTTACAGAGAAAGAATATGATTATCTAAAAGAATTCGAGAGTAAGCAAAGCAATTTTTATGGACTGCCAAAAGTTCATTAATGTGAAGATATTCAAAATGCTTGTAACAATGCTGACTCAAATTCTAGATCAGAGTGAAACTATGAGAAACGCTCTATTTGGAAAAGCAGTAATCAAGAGTAAACGACAGCCTAGGAATTTAAAACAGATACTGACGCGAGCAAAGTTTACTGAAACTGATGAAACTGATGAAAGTGAAAATAAAGTCACGAAATGTCGACGTTCAAATTGCGGATTATGTCCATACATAATAGAAGCTTCAGAATACATGGTTAATGACAAAATAATAAGAGTAAACACACCCATGGATTTTAGCGTGAAAAACGTTGTATATATGATACAGTGCCGCGGTTGTGACGAAATCTACATTGGAGAGACTAATGATTTGAGAAAGCGTATGACGGTTCATCGGCAGCAGATCCGAGACAAAAGTACTAGAATGACATATAGATGACTGCTCAAAAGTAGAACCAAAATTTATTGTATTGCCTTTTCATAAAATAAAGGACAATAAAACAACACCACGGAAACAAAGAGAAAAACTTTTCATCAGAAAGTTTAATCCTGAACTTAATGCAATATATTCACAGGGAAAAGGGTTCCGATGCTCTTTATGATAGGAAAATTAACGGGCTAGTTTTGTGTCACATCAAATGATTTCTACTGTATAAAACGTATATATAATGCAGTTTAGGCCTGGACTTGTAAATCACTATTTTTAATAATGCATCCCCTGTATATCATACGGATTACATTCTCAAGTGTTACAGAAGTATGCCCGTTTAATTTTCGATCATATGGAGATTATAATACAAACCAGACCATTAGATGTGATGTCTTTTTTTATAAATAAGGGAAAATGCGCTGAACAACATAACGGCAATGTTTTGCGTGATTTCATGTCTAAATCTGCATTTGACTACTAGATCGTAATAGATACGGTTTATCAAATCTGTTCCTAACTAGTTTGACAAAATTATCTCTTCTGTCTATTTTTGTACACCCAGAATGGTCTGGTTTGATATACATGTATGTCTAACGTAATGTCCAAATACGCTGACATGGTGATACAAATTTTTGCTATGTAAATGGACTTTTTAAAATAAAATAAATGTATTCAAATTGCATATTTACCAAAATTTAATTTCAGAAATATATTTCACCCTTAATTTATTTACCAGCAAGTTTTTCATACTGTTAAATGATTAAGCATAGTTTAGATTAGTTTAAACAGATTTAAACGATACATTTACGTTTACGGTGTAACTTTTTATACAAGGGAGATAATAAATTTTTATAAATGCTAAATCCCGGTACTACCCGGTTCCGCTATACACATTACGTTAACATCTCTTTGTTGTTTGTGCCAGATGAACATGAGATTATTTATTTTCTTTTGGGTCAGGTTATGACACAAACCAATATCTTTTGACTCAATGATAAACTAATGAAGAAACACTACTGTACAGTGGAAACAAGTGACACTATATAGCTATTCAGCTTGATGTGTACCTATATGAATGTTTCCCTGTCATAAAATATTTCTATAAACAATTATAAAATACTCAAGAAAAAAAAACGTTACGCTTCTTTGATATTAATTTTCGCGCGTTGACGCCGGAAATAGTATCATTGACGTCGTAACGTAAATAACATTGCTTGAAAATTCCTAGATGGATGAAACCGGTAGCAATAAATGAAAAGAAAGTTCCAGTGTGTCTTTTTTGACTTTTGAATCATATTAATATAGACTTAAATTAATACCAATTCACACACACACACACACACATATATATATATTATATATACAATGTACATGTGTATTGTCAGGAATAAGAAAGGGCCTAGCACTGTCCCGAGTGTCCCCTATGGAACACGAAAAGCAGCAGGAGAGGAGAAGGATTTTTTAAACGTCTAACGCCACATTCTGGAATCTGTAAGCTTCTGGACCTAAAACGGGGTATTTTTGTCCGAATACCGTAAAGATGGAAGTTGGCAGTAAGGCGTTGATGAGCCATTTTATCATAACGACTTGCTGGAATCCAGAAGAATGTCGTTCATTTGCTGCATCTTATCCGATCCGATAGCCAGGTCATGATTTTCATGTAGCTTACTTGGCAGTGCTAAACATTTCAAATTTGCAGATTTTTTTCCTTCTTCACAACATAATATGCTAAAATTAAGTTTAGCAAACAAAATTCGTATAATTAAGAAACATCAATGTCAGTTCTTCAAATCTATTAATGTATTACAATTTCTCACCCATCAGACAAGAATATCCCTTTTTGTGCTTGTCGGAGATTTTTCTATCCCAGCACTGATACTTTTCAGATGTCTCAAAATGTCAACCATTTCTTTATATAACTATAGAAATGAACACCTTAATATGTAAACGTCAATATGAGGAAATGATAACCTGAGAGTCAAAAATTCCCTTGAAGGTGTTAATTTCAGGAAATTATCAAGAGTAATAGGCAGAGCCTCGGATGAGACTTGAATAATCTGAAAACTAGCCTGAGATTTTCTTGTTTCGGCCTCAACTCCATCATAAATTATTAATGTCTCTAGCTGGCTATACGTCTGCTTCTACAGATGGATCAAATATTGAACCTTTGGCAAAGGACAAAGACTATGTTCTTTTGAAAATACAAAATAAAATTCAATCAAAATACATTTATTAGTGTATTGCCATGGACAGCGAAAACAGAAAACGTATTTATCCTTTAAAATGCGAAACAGACATCACACTAGAACTTTAATGCACTTTCTGCACGATTTAATTGCAATCGTTATCGTTTTTGCCTTTTAGAATTCGCAAAAAAATGAAATAGCTCAACTAACCAGATCGTGAAAACCAGATGACTGGATGTGTTGTCACGTTCCATGCATATAAGCTAAGAAGCAGTTTGTTTCTATGAAAAGACCCTATAAAGTAAATGTTCACCGTTTTGGAAAGGCAAGTTAAAAGCATTTAACAGTGACCATTATAAATACTGCCAGTTAAAGTAATACAAAGCTATTACGGCTCAGGGGTGGAGCTAATTTGTAATCTTTTGGTCGCTGCTCGACTGCGCCTATCCGCACTTCTACATTTCTCAAAGATAATTTTGTTTGAAACCGATGCCAGGTAAGCGGCAAACGAATGGTTTGGGGTATTATAGCAATTTACAAGCACACAGCATTCATTGTTCGTTACAAACATAAATAATACAAAGAAAATATCCTTTCTAAAGTCTAAAAATTGCCTCTGATAATGATTTTTTCGCAGAAAATTTTTGTATTGGAAACGATAGGAAAATTATTTTCATGTCAAAATCTTGATCATTGTTTGTCCTAATAAGACCTGCAAAATTTTCGAAAATCGCTGAGCAGATAAAGGGATTTTGCATTGGCAAGGGAGATAATCGATAAACATGAAAATGCATAGTTTTCAAAAGGTTTTACTTGGCCATGAAGATTTCGTCCCAGGTACGTCATTAGTGTTAGTTTATAATAACTTTTAGCTAACATTACAAAATATTTTAACTTTTTGCGGGAAAATATTTACCTCCCATACATGAGATTTTTGTACAGAAAATCCCTTTTCAAAAATGTTTTTGACCAGAACTTTTTTTTATTTGTCAACCAATTTTCAAAAGTTTTGCTGCACATTTTGCCGCGACAAACTAGATGCACACAATTGTGACAAGAAAATATTTCACCTACACTTGAACAGTTGTCAAATATCTGCGGAAACCCATTATTAGACACTAGGAAACTCACTTCAGTAAAACTATATAACAGTCTTAGACTATCGAAATTGTCTCATACAAGATGCCAAGGCTGTCTATACAGCTATGCAATGAAATGTTTAATATACAACTGTATTTTTAATGTATTTGATATATTTTTTCTATCATCCCACGAGTTATAACAAAGCTCCGCAGACAGATATAAAAACAATTTCTAAAGAGCAAAAACTTGAAATAACTTTGAATTGTTAATATTTTGATGTAAAAAGGAGACTGTCTCAGTCTACGTAGACTACGTATTACTAAAACGATTAAAATTTTTGAACAAAAACATATTTGTTGACAGAGATAGTTTTGAAGTAAATGGAAAACTTTATTCAGAGAACTCAAAATATACACGTTTAGAGACATCTTCTTATCAGTATTCTAGTAATTTGGCCCTGTTCAGGAATCTGTCTGTTGTTTAGACTTTCCTTGTGTATATTCTCAAAATTGCATTACAACTGTCTGACTTTTGTTGCTGGTTTATAAGAAGGTACAAGTAGGCAAAGATCAGGAAAAGGTGCAATCAGAAAAAGATTTCCACTAAAAAAATCGAGGTGGGAAAAATCCAAACTAACAATCAGGCACCCACACCATGAACACATTTCGTAAGCCGAATGAGCAGCTATTTTCCCAATAGGTGGCCACTCAGTTCTAAAGAGTCACTGATGAGGGTTCATTACCCGAAATTGCGCACTATTAACTATCTCCCTTTGAATGTTGTCACTGCTTCCAAAAATATTTCATAATTTATTTAATGATAAGGGCACAAAACTGGTGAAAACATACCAACTCCCATTTAGATATACAATGCCAATATATTACACTATGAGTAACAGTGTCTTTATGTGTATAGATGTGGCTCAAATAGTCACTTGGACGAACAGAAAGTCTGCAAAATCAGAATTATAAAATGTAATGTGCCACTTCCGATTCCGCCATTTCCTTATCATTGCTAACGTTTGACTTCTTATTATGAGTTTACTACATTATATACATGTACTCTCTTAGCTCTGTTTAGCAAATGATTTTACTTGTAGGACGGTAAAAATTTTAGTTTGTCTACAAAATTATTCAATATCGCTAAGAAGATTACACTTCATGTCCAAAATTAATTTTGAATAGCATGGTTAAGAGATCATGAAAATGCGTAAATAATTACTTAACCGTGCGTGTTACTGTCAATATATGGTTGACAGGGCTGTATTGCTTGCTCCATCATTGCTGCGTCTTTGAAGCGTTCGTTTTCTATCTTTGGTAAGAACAAATTATGGTTACCGGTTACTCGATTCGTGCAACTCAGTATAATAGAAAAAGCATACGTGTACTACAACATTAAAACAAACCAACATTCAAATTAGTAAAACATGTTGCAAGTTGTTCTGACATCTTTTGCAAATTAATGAAGTATTGACGGAGTGTGCTTTTGTTTGATTAAGAACAAAATGGCGATAACCCATTCGCATTTCTAATGGTAATTCCTCTTAATGGATGATATTTTGTTGACTGGAAACCACGAGAGCTGTCCAGCGCCATAATAAATGGTGTTCAAGCTCATGCTTCATTTTCATTTGCAAATTCCATCGCTTGGAATTCATTTAATTTAGTAGCCGCCATAATAAATGATTACGAATAATTGCTCTTCGTATTATGCCTTTGCATTAGCGTTTAGTGAAATTGAACTTCAGAATATTAGTTAATTACATGTACAATATCATTTAAAACAAACCAAAGACATCGCTTCAGGAATATTCAACACCAAGCTGATTTCCATGCATTTTCGTTAAGTCACAAGTGTTTGTCTCACTCCTTGTCTGAGAAAAGTCGGATATAATTGTTATATATCGTTATTTTCTATCAATTATAATTTCTTCGTCGTTTTAATCTTGAGAGAGAATCTGACAGCCTGGCAGATATGATTGAGGGTCATTGATTTAATATCACACCATACGTATCTTAGCTCTATGTAAATAAATTAAAAGTTGAGAATTATCGTAAGAAACAAAATGTTTATATGTGAGCATAAACCCGGCAAACGCATAAACCCGCAAAACAATAACATTATTATGGTATCGATAGTCCTGCCTGAGAAGTTTGATCGTTAAACGTGTACATGTATTTCTCGTGTTGAATAAAAACAAAACAGATCTTTTAAGAGCAATGAGCATATTAATATGAGAAAAGGGATGGGCCATGCCGCGGTTTCGGCTACTTAAGCATCTTCAGTTACCCTTCAGTTTTGGCAAAATGGAGCCAACGTGAAATACTGTGATTTTGCAACTTTCAACGGGATAGTCTCAAAAAGACCAGACCCAAATATATAAAACGTTGGTTAGAAAATGAATCTAAACCGATAATGAATTTCTGATTTCTCAGAATACCCTCGCAGATCTCAAAATATATTCTGCACCATGGATGATGTACGTGGAGACTTTTTAGGGCCGCCACGACTGCATATTCTAGCAAATTCAATAAGATGTGTATTGTTTACCCTTAGCAATCAGAAGCACGATGAGAAAAATCACCATCACAGTTATTGGAAAAGTGTACCCCTTGCCTGCTGCTTTATGCTTATTACGCGTTGTGTCAAATAAAGCGTTAATATTAAAATTAGTGAACTGGTCTATGCTGACTAGACAAAACAATACACAGTAAGCAATTTATCCTTTAAGTTAGTTGACACTTCCCGTCAAATTGCGGTATATGATTATTTATATGCAGTCTCGATATCATAGAGCATATAACAGTCTATAGACTAAGTCCTTTTCAGAGCTCAGATTTGAGCCCATAAGTCTCAATAGAAAAGATATTGTGAAAATATTTTCTCACAATCTTGAAGGCTTTCTAGTTCAGCCACTGTTCCCATCACTACTGGTTTATAAATCACAATCATCTCTTATGTTTATTTCATTGATTTTTCCCATTTGAAAATTGTCAGCTGGGTATGTCAGTGCATAAAGAATGTGCCTAGACTGTTTTATGCAAGTGGAGTTCATTGTATCCATTTTTACATTAAAAAGAACTCGATGTTATGTCAAATGCAGCATATAAATGTTTCATTTGATAAACTGTTTTCATACCTAAACTTTTCTATGCAAAGGTATATGGCTTTCTAATATCATTATTTTTCTGTTCTTGAAACATTGTAATTGTTTCAAGATAAAGATTGTCAGGGCGAATTGATTTATTCAACTGTGGCTTGGGCACATAGTCTCTAGACTGTACAAGCTTGGATGAAAGCGTGGGGGTACGAGTACTATAATTACTCTGTTGGGCTGGCGCTTAATCCATCACATCGAATCCTTTGGCCTGTGTCCGAGAGTGGGAGTGCATGTCAAAATTCGGACTCTGTCACATATTCACCGTACTACAAATTAGTTTTCTACTAATCGACAGATTGGCTAAAATCATGTTCCCGTTAGAATTGGCTTTGATTCTGTAACACTAAAGCCTTTAGGGGCACTTAAGTTTCACAGATACACACATTGGTCTGTCGTTCGTTAAAGGAATCAAAATTGACGTTTAGGAAACGAAACTGAAATGTATGAGAATCGAAATAAATGACGAATCAGGGAAAAAAGCTTCACTGGTAGCTCTGATAACAAACTGCTGCTGACATTTTCATTGGTTCCACTTTAAAGAAGCCAACTTGTCGCGTCATATCATTTATTGTTTTAGATGACAAAAAAGTAAATCTAAAACAACGTCGGTTTATATGAATACCAGTTATATAGCATCAGCCAGACGATCTTCTGTGCGAAACTCACAGCTGCGGGCAAAGCACGCTAACCCTGACCTTTTCCGCTGCCTTATCACCCGGATAAATACTTATGCAGAAGTATCCAATTGAACTTTGGCCAATACCTTTTGTTTACAGCATGTTTTCTAATACCGGGAGACAATAACCGCGCAAGAATATTTCCATAACTTATGTTGTCTCACATTAATTTGCTGATCATTAAATCAAAGCATAATCTCTAAATCGCCGCCATTCGATTGGTAATTAGTTTCTGCAGTTGCAGGTGACCATTAAGTGAACCCAGAATGATCATGATTTACAGGCTAAACTGTAAGCTGAACACGGAATAGCGACCGGTCAAGATACGGAGATCGCCAAAAATGCGATGCCGCTCTTGTGAGTAAGACGTCAGTCACAAATCCTCGCTTAAGATATGGAATATTGGTCATTACTAAACAATGCCCATGCAAAGTACCGACCTATTACAGCTATAATAGAGATTAAAAAAAATCAGTTGATTCCTTTTAGCCAAAACGCAAACGTTACATCATAAGAATAAGATAAATATTCATAAACTGGCTAATTGCAGCGGCTTTGTGCTCAAGTCAAAATGCCAATTCGCAGAAATCTATGTTTTATTTAAGACGTGTGTTCCTCTGACTTAAAAATAATGTATATATTTTAAGTAAGATGCCTCGTGTTGCTTCTGAGGTTGTGCCTGTGTAAAATGGCAAATACAGATCTTCTTGTGATAACACCAAAATGAAATTGCATTAAAATACATTAATTGAGGTATTTCAATGGATTTCTAAAACGGAAAACGTATTATTCCTTTTAAATGCGAAACAGGCCTCACACATTAGAGCTTTAATGCATTTTCTCCACGAGTTAAATGCAAATGTTATCCTTTTTGCTATTTTGAATTTGCGAGAATTGAAATAGCTCAACTAAACTGATCGTGAAACCAGATAATTAGGTTTGGTTGTCACGTATCATGCATATATACTAAGGAGCAATTTTATTTTCTGTATGAACCGATCTCAAAAGAAAATGCAACCGTGGTGGCGAGGCCAGGCAAGTATTAAAGAAACTGAATTTCATAACAAACTGATGACTCTGATCAGATAAAGGAAAATATTACACAAATATTTTGTCGCAGTTAAAGACTATTAAAGGTGTTTTTTCTTCTTTTAAATATATATCTACATAGATGGACTTTATGTTGGGGATGATCATGACAGAGCACCATCTTGGCTAGTGAAACAAGGTACTGTCCCTTTAAAACTACCATGTTGTTTACAATGTCAGTTTACTGTGCTTTCGTTGCTCAAATCGTTAGCTGATTTGTACAATTTTGTCCCCTTTTCGTCGGCGTCAATGCGAACTTTTCTCGCCGCTAAGGACCCATCAGGATTGACGCGTCGTTTAATAATAAACAAACAAACGAACCCTTTTCAAAGCTAATTTAAGTCCGTGCCAGGTTTGCGGTAAGCATATGGTTGGGGACACGTCGTTTTACAAACGCACTTTGGTATGATGACATACTGCGTATCGAGATACATAAGGAATAGTGATCAGCCTTAAGACTGTGTCGTTTACAAAACGGTTTTAAGGGGTCACAAGATATTCATCATTTGCAATATTATAAAGCAAATGAAATCATTATGATACCAGTCCTGGCAAATTATAATATCACAGGTGTCTGCTAAGAGCTTTGCTGTTTTTGATTTCTAAAACGGTACAAGTAGGCAAAGATCAGGAAAAGGCGCAATCAGAAAAAGATTCCTACTCTAAAAACCGAGATGGGAAAAAAACTAAATTAACAATCAAGTACTTATACCATGAAACATATCGTAAGCCGAATGGGCATCTAGTTTCCCAATAGGTGGCCACTCAGTTACCTAAACTTAACTAAATATATGAAAACATACATAAGGTGCCAACAGCACATTTATTTTTAAAACACCAAGATATAAAACGAAAGAACCACCACAGAAGTATCGCCTTGGAATGATCAGTAATATAAAATTACTGGCGGGCTAAAGCTAACATTACACAGGTAACATTTGTGATGAAACTAATATTGCACAATTCAGGTTACAAGACACAATTACAAGTACATTGCTAACAGACATTGTGCATACAATGATAAAGTTGCATTCCAAATTTGTTCTACGTTACATTATGTTTTATTTTTAATTGAACAGCCTGTCGAACTCGTCTCCTACCGAACGTGAAGACTGTCTATTTGCAGTGACTTGATAAATAAATTTCATCAAATTTTTAATATATTTTAAAACATCAATCATGTTATAACAACGCTGCATAGACAGACAAAAGAAACAATCTCTCAAGAGCAAAAAGTTGATAGATATACTTATCATGCAAAGTTTGAGAGATTAATATTTTTGAAGTTAAATTGAAACTGTCTGGAGCTTCATAAAACCGATTTAAATAACATAGACGTTCCCGACAAAATAAGAAACGCAATCATGGTGCCATTAATCAATTTTTCAACAAGCGCATAAGAATTAACAAAATTTCATTTATACCATTTCAAAGATATGCTATTCGGACATGCATTGCATTCGTTTTTAAACAAGGGGCCAAAACTGTGCTTCGAAAATTGGCCATCAACCAGGTTCGGGTAAAAATTTAAAAATCACATACAAATTACACTTTTTTTCATCCTCTTTTTGGTATTTACTTTAGATTTTTGGAACATTTTCAAGCACAGACTCTGAAAATTGGCAGCTCTTGTTAAACACAAGATGCATAATTGAGATATCCCGTTTAAACCATGAAAGGTTTTAAGCTTATCTTATGAGCTGTAACTTTATAAGCTTCATGGGTACAAATTGCTCACCTCTTGCAGCTGATTTATTTTCATACTTCTACGAAAGAGATTTAATGGATTCTCTGTATCATGATAATCAAGCTGGCGTTATCGAGGCTTTAAATCCGACTTCCAGGTACCTCGATGACCTTTTAAACATTACAACCCTTATTATGAAGGTATGGTCAATCAAATTGATCCACCTGAACTACATTTGAACAAAGCCAATACTACAGATACCGAAACCTTTTTTTAAGTTTAGATCTTGCTATTGCAAATGAATTTGTTTATTCTTAAAAGGTACAAGTAGGCAACGATCAGGAAAAGGCGCAATCAGAAAAAGATTCCCACTCTAAAAAACTGAGGTGGGAAAAAACTTAATTAACAATCAGGGGTAAGTAACTCAAAGCCATCTTAAGCTTAAGATCATCTTACGACCAACTTAAGTATCTCTCAGGGATTATGTTGAATAACTGAAAAGGACCTTAAGTCACGGAGATAACTTAACAGCATCGTAACTTTACGGTCAACTCAAGCCACCTTAGCATCGTATTATCTTACTAAGTGGCACCTTTCATTTAAAAAAGTTACGAAAGTTTAGAGTAGTTGGAATAGCAAGGGCGTCAATTCTAAGGCGGTCATCATAAGATCACCGTAAGTATGTCGTAAGAAGGGGAACTTACAATACCTTCGAGTTACTAACCCCTGGTACTTATACCATGAAAACATATCGTAAACCAAATGAGCAGCTAATTTCCCAATAGGTGGTCACTCAGTTACCTACACTTAGCTAAAATATGATAACATACATAGGGTGCGAACAGCACAAAAAATAAACACCAAGACATAAAACAATATGAACCAGCCTTGGAACGACGAGGAATATAAATTTACTGGCGGGCTGAAATCGATTTTACAGGTACCTAACCTCACTGTCAGCTTCTGCTGCAGTGGTTCACAACATTTAGTTAGTTGTTCGGTCCTCGTGGTGAATCTCTAGCTTATCATTTGATTTATGATAACCGCGATGATTTGGTTTTGATATAGTAAAGTTTCCGTTTTTGGATGGTGACGTTCCTCGCCGTGCCTCTAATGGTGTATGCATTTAGCAACTTATAAGGTTTGCTAGAGTCTGCGATAATGTTACGGACTAAAACGCCCGAAATAAATATTTTACATAGAAACTTCTTCAGCAGGGCTATAGGTATCATAAACCTTGAAAAACATATTCTGAATTTTATCGTAGATACTATCATTCATTCCCAAATTTAGTTTTGTGGTAAATACGCTGTTACTTGCGGGCCTTTCGGAACAAGAATTTTATGGTGACTTTGCTTACAGATTTACAAAACTTCTAGGAAGGAATGATTTTTCGTTTCAGTTAAGAAACATCATTACACGTTACAGACGTATAGGGTATAACTTAAATGTTATGCGACAGTCTGCATGCTTAGTTTTTAATACATAACCACAATATTCAAAGAAACTGTTATTCTTATCTGAAACCGCTCGGCAAATCAAAGCCAAATATGATATGAAGCATCTATAGAAGGAGGAACCAGTTGACCGTCATGCCCATATATGATAGCAACCCTTCAAAAATCGTCTTCTCTGAAACCGGTGTTCAAGATCATGCAAGGCTTTATTTTTATTTACAAATTCCATTGCTCGGAATTCATAATTAGCCACCATAATAAATAATTACGAATACTTGCTCCTTGTATTTTGCCTTTGCATAAGCGTTTTTCTGCTTTGAAATTGAACATTTATTATAATGTCACTGAACACACGACAATTACATCTCTTCAGATTGCATCTGTATCGTGCAACGCCACGCCGATTTCCATGCAATTCAAGTTCATTTAAGCCACAAGTGTTTGTCTCACTCGCTATCTGAGAAAAGTCAGATATAAGTGTAATACACATGAGCCGTCTCGTGGGAAAACCAACGATGTGGGTTCCGACCAGGTCCGACACAAACCAGCCTGTACAGTCACAGAAGATGGTTAGAGGCTGGAAATTTTAGATTTAGAAAGTAGAGGAATTGTACTATCCGTGTAGCGAAAACAAAGGCTAAGTTTCTGTGCGAAACTCACAACTAAGACCAAAGCACGCTGCACTATCTTTTTCAGCTGTCTTATGCCCTGGATAATTACTTGTCGGAATAAAAATAAAAACTGAGATTCTTTAAGAGCAGTGAGTTTATTAATGAGACAAAGGATGGGCCATACCGCGGATTCGGCTATTAAAGCCTCGTCAGTGATCCTTTAATTTTGGCAACAAGGAGCCAAATTGGATTACTGAAATTTTGCAAAGGTCTAGGGGATTAAAGGCCTAATTTTGGCCTCATGCGATGATAAAAAAATTGAATTTTGGAAATTTGAGGGGAACGGTATTGCAAATAATAGGTATATACCCCTGCTTCTAAATTCTAGTACAACTTTTACATTCAAATTCCACATGTTGCCATGGCAACGCTCCGGAAAACATAGAAATACAACTGTTTGCAATTTTGGGTCTACTTTACATCATTTGTTCATTTTCAACTACCGGCCCACGCGACGAACAATTTCTTATTATGACATAATGATGAAGTATCATCCAGAGATAGTGTTAGCAAATTATAATTCTGTTCGTCGTGTGGCCGGCACTAAAACTTAAAAAAATATGTTCAGAAATGGTAAAAAATAGACCAAAACGTGCAAAATGTGCTCTATCTATGACTCGTCTGCGCGTTGTCATGACACAGCTTGTAGGATAAATGAATTACTTGTTTTGGTTTTCAAAAGACGAGACATATGGCTGATTTAGGACATTTAGTTTTTAGCAAAATCTGAGGCCATAAACAGGCCTTAAACGCCCTTTTTCTTTGAACAGATAGTCCAAAGACCAGTATAATCCAAAAGAGGCCAAACATTCAAAAAAAATACAAGTAGGCAAAGATCAGGAAAAGGCGCAATCAGAAAAAGACTCCCACTCCAAAAACCAAGGTGGGAAAAAACCAAACTAACAATTAGGCACCATTACCATGAAAACATCTCGTAAGCCGAATGAGCAGCTATTTTCCCAATAGGTGGCCACTCAGTTACCTTAACTTAACTAAAAATATGCAAACATACATAAGGCGCCAACAGCACAAAAATATTTTAAACACCAAGACATAAAACAAAAAGAACCACCACAGAAGTATCGACTTGGAACGATCAGTAACACAAAGTTACTGGCGGGTTTAAATCGATTTTACACGGCCGTAACCTCACCCTCAGCTTCCGCAGTGGTTCATAACATTTAGTTAGTTCTTCGGTCCTCGTGGTGAATCTCTAACTAGTAAATGAATCATCAAGAACAAACAAATAAATCATGATAAACATCCTGATGAATCAAAAACCAGGACTCACAGATTCAGTAAGCTGCCCGACGATGGAGATCCCTGGGCGCCAAATAACTTACTAACTCCAGAGCTAAAGAAAAACATCAGTTGGACCCCGGTGGGCCAAGCAACAGACAAGAAGCTCCGGCCCCAACCAACTAAAATGAATAGCTTTAAGTCGGGACCATCATAGAGTCTGACGCCCGACCCACCGGAGTTAGTTAGAAAATGAATCCGTTTGAGCTTTGTCCAATACTATTTATTTACAGCATATTTTCTAATACCCAGAGATAATAACCGGGCAACTTATGTTGCCTCACATTAATTTGCTTGTCATTAAATGAAAGCATAATCTGTAAATCGCCGTTATCTGACTGGCAATTCGTTTCTGCAATTACAGGTGACCATTCAGTGAACCTACTACATGTATGATCACGATTTACAGGCTAAACTGTAAGCTAAACACGTAAGAGTGACCGTTCAGCATGCGGAGATCGTCAAAACTGCGATGCCGCTCTTGTGGGTAAGACGTCAATCACAAATCCTCGCTAAATATATGAAGTATTGATCATTGCAAAATTATGCCCATGCAAAGTACCGACCTATTACAGCTATAGAGGCTGAAAAAAATAGTTGATTTCTTTTAGCGAAAACGCAAACGTCACATCACAAAAGTAAAATTAATCTTCATAAACTGGCTAATTGTAGCGGCTCTGTGCTCAAGTCAAAATAACCATTCGCAGAAATTTATTTTTTATTTAAGTTTTTGTGTTCCTCTGACTTAAAGATAATGCATATATATTTATGTAAAATGTTTTGTGTTGCTTCTGAGGTTGCGCCTATGTAAAATGGCAAATACAGATCTTCTTGTGATAACACCAAAATGAAATTGCATCAAAATACATTCATTGAGGTATTTCAATGGATTTCTAAAACGGAAAACGTATTATTCCTTTTAAATGCGAAACAGGCCTCACACATTAGAGCTTTAATGCATTTTCTCCACGAGTTAAATGCAAATGTTATCCTTTTTGCTATTTTGAATTTGCGAGAATTGAAATAGCTCAACTAAACTGATCGTGAAACCAGATAATTAGGTTTGGTTGTCACGTATCATGCATATATACTAGGGAGCAATTTTATTTTCTTTATGAACCGATCTCAAGAGAAAATGCAACCGTGGTGGCAAGGCCAGGCCAGTAATAAAGACACTTTTTGGATTGCAAAACAGCCTTATGATTATGAGCAGATAACCGAAACCCAGAGGACCAGTGGTGCTGTAAACGCTCACCTGAGACCTGAGATATATACCAATAAACTTGTTTGATTAGAATGGTTATATGCATGCACATGTATATAACCCCATGGCAGGGTCAGAATAACCCCTGGAGTCAATGTCTTTTTTAAATCATAAAAATTCAGTCAATTTGTAAATTACTGCAAGTTTTGCCCTTCAAATGACATTTGAACAATCTTCCCCATTCAAGTGCATCGGTGACCTAAGTTGACCTTGCCGTAAAATAGGTCAAGGTCATCCAAGGGTCATGATTTATACAAATGCTGTAGAGTTCCTCTTCCTGATGCTTCATGCCAAGTTTCAAAATCATAGGCTTTCCGGCTCTGGGAGATTTTTAAAGATTATTGCTATTTATAGCCACTGCGACGATCTAAGCAATATGACCTGGACCATTTATACAAACTTTTGTTCCCCCTTCCTAAGAATGTTTGATAATTTTGGTCATAAACATGTACTTGTATAAAGCCCCAGGGCATGGGGCAGACAAGCCCCTGGGCCCAAAATATTTCAATGAACATAAATCTTCTGTCCATTTGCTCATTCCTAGCACGTTTTCGGCCATTTAATGTCATTTTCCATTTTTTTCCCATTCAAATGCAAGGGCGACCTAAGTTGACCTTGCCGTAAGATAGGTCAAGGTCCTCAAAGGGTCATGATTTTTACATAATTTGTGGACCTTCATTTCCAGATACTTCTTACCAAGTTTCAAATTCATACGCTTTCTGGTTCTGAAGAAGAAAAAAAACTTTAAAATGTTTATAACCATGGTGGCCATCTTGGTCATGTGACCTTGACCATTTATACGGTCAAACTTTCATTTCCCCTTACTAATTTTGCTCCACATAAAGTTTGGCTTTGATTGGCCAAGCCATTATCAGAAAGAAGATGTTTGAATTTTTTGGTCATATACATGTATTATAGCTCAAGAGCAGGAGCAGACAACACCCTTGGCCTAAAATATTTTCATAAGCATAAATTTTCTGTCCATTTGCTCATTCCTAGCAATGTTTCTGCCATTAAATGACATTTTTCCTGTTTTCCCCATTCATAGGCAGAGGCAATCTAAGATGACCTTGCCGTAAAATAGTAAAACTTTGTAGGGCTCTATTACCAGATGTTGCATACCAAGTTTCGAAATCATAGGCCTGGTACTGAAGAAGAATATTCTAAAAGTTTTTTTGCTGTTTATAGTCATGGCGTTCGTCTTAGTCATGTGACCTTGAAAATGTATACAAACTTTCATTTGCTCTTTCCAAGGATGTCCCGCATATATTATGGTCATATACAGGTTTATAGGCCCGGGGCAGGGGCAGACAACCCCCTGGGCCCAAAATATTTTCATAAACACAAATCTTCTGTCCATTTGCTCTTTCATAGCAAGTTTTCTGCCATTAAATGACATTTTCCTATTTTTCCCTATTCAAATGCATGGGCGACTAAAGTCGACCTTGCCGCCAAAAAGACAAGGTCATCCCAGGGTCATGATTTTTATAAACTTTGTAGAGCTCTAATGCCTGATGTTTCATGCCAAGTTTCAAAATCATAGGCCTTCTGATTCTAGAGAAGAAGATTTTTAAAGGTTTTTGTTATTTATAGCTATGGCGACCATCTCGGTAATGTGACCTGGACCATATATACCAACTTTCGTTCCCCCTTCCTAAGGATGCTCCACATAAAGTTTGGCTTTGATTGGCCAAGCTGTTTCAGAGAAGATGTTTGAATATTATGGTGATATAAATGTATATAGCCCCACGGCAGGGGCAGACAACCCCCCTGAGCCCAAAATATTTGCATAAACATAAATCTTCTGTCCATTTGCATACTCCGAGCAAGTATCCCCCATTTAATTCCATTTTAATAATTTCCCCATTCAAATGTATTGCCAATCAAACTTGACCTTACCGTAAATAGGTCAAGGTCATCCCAGGGTCATGATTTATACAAAGTTTGTAGAGCTCCTCTCCCTGATGCTTCATGCCAAGTTTCAAAATCATAGGCCTTCCAGTTCTGGAGAAGAAGTTTTTTTTCAGGTTTTTCCTACTTAAAGCCATGACGGCCATCTCCGAAAATGTGACCTAGACCATTTATACAAACGTTCGTTCCCCTTCCTAAGGATGCGCCAGCAGAAGTTCGGCTTTGATTGGTTACGCGGTTTCAGAGGAGAAGATCTTTGAAATTGTGAACGCCGACGGACGGACGCCGGAGCATAGGTATATACTATAAGCTCACGTGAATACTATAAGCTCACCTGTGAGCCTTCGGCTCAGGTGAGCTAATAACCCACAAATATTTTGTCACAGGTAAGGACTAATAAAGGTGTGTTTTGTTTCTTCTTTTAAATTAATAACTACATAGATGGACTGTTTATCGGGGGTAGATCATGACAGACTACCATCTTGTCTACAGAAGCAAGATACCGTCCCTTTTAAATTACCTTGTTGTTTACAATGTCAGTTTGCTGTGCTTTCGTTGCTTAAAACGTTAACTCATTTGTACACGTTTGTTCCCTGCTGGTCGGAGCCAATACGAACCTTTTTTCGACGCTATTGACCCATCAGAATTGACGCGTCGTTTAATAATAAACAAACAAAAGAACCCTTTTCAAAGATATTTTTAAATCCTTGCCAGGTTTGCTGTAAGCATTTGGTTGAGGACACGTCTTTTTACAAACGCACTTTCTTTGTTCCTAATGAACACGTTGTATGATGACAAACTGCATTTCGAGATATATAAGGACTAATGATCAGCTTTAAGACTCTGTAATTTGCAAAACGTTTTTAAGGGGACCATCCGCACCATATATATAATAGAACAAATGAAATTATAATGATAGCTGACAAATTTGAATATCACTGGTGTCTGCTAAAAGCTTTGCTGTTTTTGATTTTTTACTCTAGCATAACACAAGTAACATTTGTGATGAAACTAATATTGCACAATTCGGGTTACAAGACACGATTTAATTGCATTGCTAACAGACTTTGGGCATACAATGTGAAAGTTGCATTCAAACTTCGCTCTATGTTACACTATGTTCTAAATTTAACTGCCTGTCGAAATTGTCTCATACCGAACATGAAAAGGTACAAGTAGGCAAAGATCAGGAAAAGGCGCAATCAGAAAAAGATTCCCACTCCAAAAACCGAGGTGGGAAAAAACCAAACTAACAATCAGGTACTTATACCATGAAACATATCGTAAACCGAATGAGCAGCTATTTTTTCAATAGGTGGCCACTCAGTTACCTTTACTTAATTAAAAATATGAAAACACACATAAGGCGCCAACAGCACAAAAAATGTTAAACACCAAGACATAAAACAAAAAGAACCACCACAGAAGTATCGCCTTGAAACGATCAGTAACACAAAGTTACCGGCGGGCTTAAACCGGTTTTACAGGATCCTAACCTCACCCTCAGCTTCTGCAGTGGTTCACATGAAGACTGTCTATTTGCAGTGAAGTGATAAACGTTTAATATATTTTAAAATTCCCTCATGTTATAACAACGCTGCATAGACAGACAAAAGATACGATCTCTCAGGAGCAAAATGTTGATAGATATACTTATTATGCAAAGTTTGAAAGATTAATATTTTTGAAGTAAAAAGGAAATTGTCTGAATCTACGTAAAACCGATTTAAAACTCATAGACATATGTGTTGACTGCATCGCAAAACTTGGATAATGAGGACACTGAACTGAAGAACACACCAGGATAACACGTCCGTGAAATGTATACCCCCTTGTACCCAACTTCTAGATTGTTAAAATAGGTTATATAGGGGTATACCTATTTCTCTTGTTTTTGTTAAAACATAAATTGTGGTACTCGTTATATACATCAGGATAACACGTCCGAGGCGGTTCTAGCGTGTATCTACAATCAATTTTTTGAACACAAATATTAAAAATATCAATTTTTAATGAGATTTTTACGGCTGAAAAAAATCTCTCTGTACATTGTATGTGCAAGTTTTCGAAATGAGTCAGTCTATTAATTAACGTTTCGGCCGTTGGCTTTCTCAATTATAATACTTTACAAACGTTCTACGTTTCAGTCATTTCCATGTACGCCGCCATTAAAATATATTTGACGGAAATCGACGTTGCGTCCTGGCAGTGTCAATTCCGCCAATATGCGTGCCGTACAAAGTTCCTTCTTGAAATCATCAGGAAAACATGTCCATGCAATGTATACCCCCTTAAACCCCACTTTTATAAAGAAAACTGGGGTTTGCAGGGGTAAACCTATTTTTTCTTCTTTTTCTCCAAAACACAGATTGTAGATACTCGTCAGAACCGCCTCGGCGAGATAAATATCAAAAATGTTCTGCTGAGTCATTTTAACTACTACTTGCATTTTAAGGTCAGGGTGTTGTAAAAAACGCCACGATGTTTTCTTTTTTTTTTTTTTTTTTTTTTTTTTTTTTTTTTTTTTTTTTTTTTTTCGCATATCGATGTATTAAATGCTCCGCCATCGGAATATGCAAAAATATTCAATGACTACAGGATTAGTTTTTGATCTACAGGCAATCCAATAACACCACATTTGCCATTGAACTTAATGGGTAAAAGGAAAATAGATGTCGGATTTCGCACATAAACATATTTTTCTCCTAAATTCCACGATGCATATTATCTGCGTGAATCACTTTGGGAGAGGTTGCTTGAAAAAAAAAAGTCATTGACAACCGTGCTTGTTTTCGTGCTATTTGAGGTTTGGTGATGTATGGTTATAAATGACGTAAAAGCTACAGCTTTCTCCGGTTCAAAAAGGCGCGACGTAAGAGCGTCGATTCGTGTTCCGCTGACGTCGCAAAGCAACGTCACACCTAACGCTGCATAACGACGTTTTACAATACCCTGACCTTAATGGCGGCGTACAGGATAATGACTGTAATGTAGAACATTTTCAATTTTATCGTATTTTTAAAAAAAGGTCAACTGCCGAGACGTTTAAAAATAAAGTGACTTCATGGGTTTTGTGATTGAATTAATCCTTCATGAATAATAATAATAATAATAATAATAATAATAATAATAAACGTTTTTGGTTCAAATGAAAACCACAGGACATTATGATTCTGTTGAATTGTCACAACTTTGTTAGTTGGAAACAAATTTGATGATCCCATTACGAAAACTTGCCCCTGCAAAATACAGATATTTTTTTTACTGTGAAAATTGAAAATTTCATCAGAAAATTTTTGATATTTTTCTTATTTTTACTCAAAACATAGATTGTGGGTACACGTCGAGGCAGTTCAAACGAGTACCCACAATCTATGTTTTGGAGCAAAAATAAGAAAAATAGGCATACCCCTGTATACCCCATTTTTGCTTTATAAAAGTGGGGTTCAAGGGGGTATACATTATACGGACATGTTTTCATGATGCTTATGACAACCATCAGAAGAGATTTGTTGATAAAATTACAAGCTGGTTTAAGTTTGTGTATCACAATGTCTTGCATTCCTTTTCAGATCAAAATACGTGTGTTTGTTTGTAAATGGCCAGTTGAAAAATTACATGCATTTTATCATGACCTTTTCTGAGGGTAGGATTTAGGATTTGAGTGCAGCTGTTCTTATTCGTTTCGTGCGTTTACTTTCCCATTATCGAAAATATTCTTTTATCCGTAATTCTGACAGAACTAAGACACACGTCCACTCCTGAGAGTCATCCGGATGTCATTGTAGAACCAAAATAATTACCAACGTCATTTCGTAATTGTGACAAATTGGCGTAAGAGTGGGTTCCTGTTGCAAAAGAAGTTTCCACTAATAGCGTGTCTTTTTCTCCATTCCATACTAAGCAAATTATCGCTTTCAGTCATCGATTTGTAGCGTTGTGGAAGAGAGCTGTCTTGGTTAACAAGCTGACAATTACTGCTGTGGACTTCGCACGTGAAACAGTGGTCTCTTGTTAATTCGCTGTATTCTCAGACTGGATAAAGGCCGTGATTGTTGACTTAGGAAAAGCAAGTTATTGGTAAGTAAAACCTCTAACGCGACGAACATTTCCCAAAGCAAAAATGAGATATGAATCTTTACATGTATTTATTTATCCGTTTTTGTTTTAGTTTAAATTTATTGAAGAATATATTCGAATAAATTTGAAAACAGTAGAATAAATGAAAATATCATTTATAAATCATAAATGTTAAACACAATCATTATGTATAAAATATGTTTTCTGTCTTTAAGGAAATTTTAAGTTTTAACGAATATATTGTAGTGATTTGTACCAAAGTATGGTTCATATTACATACAAATTTGTTCAGTTTATTTTTTTTGAAGTAATACTAAGGCCGACTTTAAAATTGACGGCATATATGCGTTTGCTATATTTGTTTTCTTAAGGATATGTTTAAGAATAACACACTGAAAATTAACTTTTTTATGAGGAAACAAAATAAAATAAACAAACAGTAGCCGCAGTAAAACTAACAACAACATGGCAAACGGAAATCAAAATTGATTGCAACTGGAGGAGAGCAGACAAAATACAAAGGAATAAAGACATGATTTTTTCCTTGTTTATTGCATAAAAATACTTTTCAAAGCTTCAAATAGGAAGCAATCATAAAATCAATTGAAACTACCAAAGAACGAGAAAAACAATAAGATACTGATGCAATAGAAAAAGAGTGATAAACAGAGAGACAGCGAGAGACAGAGACGAAGGAGAGAAGTGGAGAGACAGAGAGAAAGGGGGGGAGAAGAAAGAAAAAGAGAGAGTGACATGGAAAAGAGAGGATAAGAGAGAGATAGGAGAGAGAGAGAGAGAGAGAGAGAGAGAGAGAGAGAGAGAGAGAGAGAGGGAGAGAGAGAGAGAGAGAGAGAGAGAGAGAGGGGGGGATTAGGGCATATATGATAATTTAACTGTAGAACCACGTATAACGAACGAACGATAAAAAATTATTTTCTAATTACGACACTAATGTCATTGATATTTACAACGGCAGTACAGTGGCGTAGATTATACAACAGAGAGATGGATATGCAGTGAGCAAAATGTTTTTTTGATAATAATTACATTAATTTATATGTCCGCATTCATTTAGTTTGTTACGGGGAAACTTATAACATTAAAGCCAACCATTGAGATCCTAACTCGTCGCGAGAAGCACATCAAAAGGGCTGTGTGCACATTATATTGGCACTTGTGCTCATTTTTGTTTGATATGATGGACAATAAGTAAATTTTTGGTGGTTATAGATAACTCTTTATTAGTGACATTGGTGGAAAACCTTGTAGTGTCTATTTTTTGGGAAGTACCTGCTTAATCAGTTAAAAAGAAATAAGACACGTGGACTATTTACTTTAACGTACAAGAACTATTACGTATGCTGGACAGTAATTCAGTCGTAATCAAATGTGTCCCATTCTAATTGACTTCTTTTCACCAAAACTGAGTGTCATTATTTAAATAAGATATAACTTGAGCTATCAGGAAAACATATCCGTGCAATATATATAATCCCTTTAACACCACTTTTATATAGAAAATCTGGGTATGCAGGGGTATACTATTTTTCTTATTTTTACTCCAAAACATAGATTGTGGGTACTCGTTACAACCGTCTCGTCGAGGCGGTTCTAATGTGTATCTACAATCAATGTTTTGAGCAAAAATAAAAACAAATAATCAAAAAACGTAATGAAATTTTATATTTTTTACATCAAAACAAATTCTATATATTGATTGGGTATGTTTCCGTAAAAGTTGTTGTTGTCTGGACATCCTGGTGTATTCAGTACGTCATTAACATCACAATATTGTTGTTGTCGCTGTGTTAAAGTGCAATTAAACCAAGAAGTCATTCGAAGCTTATTTGTCTCCTCAGCTGCTTCAAGTAATCTGGGGGGTTTGCACATTTTTTGTATAATGAGGTTAGGGCCAATTATCGTCCGCACATGACATTAGTTGTTGAACGTGGGAATAAAGCACTAACAAGCCAAATCAACCAACTAACTGAAGTCATACACTACATCTGTACAACGAAATGGCATTTACATTCTCAAACACGATATCTTATTTATATAGTCATACCAAAAAGACATAAACTCACAACTAAAACAAGATAAATATAAGTTGTTTCCCAGTTAAGAACTATCATTGCGCTTCACATGCTTTTGTAGAGCGTGTCTTTAATGGTGTCTATCGAAGGTGCCCTTTTTAACCTCTTATAGACTTTTTCAGACAGTTTTGAAACCATGTTATCCTTATTTCAACTTATTTGACAGAGCCAGGTCAGGCGTTAAACGCACTTTATCCTAGTGTGAAACACAAACTTGTAAATAGCATGAGGTAATAAGGTAGCCTAAACAAAGCTTTTGCTAGTTCAATGTACATTGAATAGATGGAATATTTCGGCTTATATCGTAGCAACTGTGTCCTAGTGCAAGTGGCAAACTAGCGGATGTGAGAATAGGAATGATAAAGATTCTGAATCTACATTTTGTCATACGGCGAATATAGGTTAACAAAGTTTTCATTCTAGACGAAATAATAGACCTAAATGGGACACAGGCTTCACGTTTTCAATCTAAAACAAACATATTCTAAACAATTTTCCTAACCGAACACCTGAATTTTCTGGAATACTATTTGAGCCAAGGTAGCTGGGGGATTAAAAGTTATAAGGAGCATTATTTCTTAATGTAACTTTACTTTGACACCACAAAATGACCAGCATGGCAACACATAACCAAAACAAAAAGTCTCAAAATTCAGTAAAAACGCATGGAAATGAATTTCGGACCGAATTAAAACACCCAGGCGTTACAGCAAGCATGACCGCACCTCATCAAGACAATATTCGAGGATCAAAGTAAACCTAATCAATGGCAGGAACACTATATTGATAAAGTGGCGAATAAGGACAGAAACGCGAGGTACTTCAAGACTATATCTTCGTTCAAGCGTGCCTTGCATCGCATTTTTAGAAAAAAATTCTGAACTAATGTATTTTGATGGGTACATCGATGCCAAATGGATTGCACTCAGATATTTTTTATATCGAATGACGTTAAAAATGCATGTGCATTTTATGTAAATTAACACGTTTGGTCACGGTCCGTTGCACAGGCCCAAATTTAACCAAAGATAATAAAGATTCCTACTCCTGGTAATTGACGTTCTGCGAAAAAGGTCGAGAAATAGTCGAAAAAGACAAATTTTAAAATGTTCGTTTAGCAATTTTGACGAGTATATTTTTTCATATCTTAAATGACAGGGGAGCTGAAGCGAACAAGGCGAACAAATACAGTATTGTTCTATTCGTCACCGGACTCATTACGAAAACACGCCAATGCAATATACAGAGATTTTTTAAGTTGTAAAAATGGAAAATTTTCCGTAGAAAATTTTTGATATTTTTCTTATTTTTGCTCAAAAAATAGATTGTGGGTACACGTTAGAACCATCTCGCCGAGGCGGTTCTAACGAGTACCCACAATCTTTGGTTTGGAGAAAAAATAAGAAAAATAGGTATACCCCTGCATACCCCAGGTATAAGGGGGTAAACATTACACGGACATGTTTTCGTGATGCCGCGCCAGGTAATCATTGACTAACGAAGGTGTAATTCTTTCCACTTAGTTTGAACAATGTCGTTCTACTTTCTGGTACAACTTGCTTGTTAACAGGGTCAAAGTTGTGTCCCAAGATACTCTGTGTTTTGAATTTTACAAAATATGCTGACATGTTTAAGACATTTTATTGCATTACAATTTCCTAAATCTTAACACGTGTAACATTAGAGATAAAGGGATAGTCATGTCCAGTAGGAAAACACACCCATGCATTATACAGCGATTTGAGCAAAATTGAGAAAAATCATTTCATTTTTATATAAACTTTTCTTAGTTTTCCTCAAAACATACATGTAGATCGTGGGAACATGTTAGAACCGCTTTGCCGACGCGGTTCTAACGAGTACCCACAATCTATGTTTTGGATCACAAATAAGTAAAAAATAGGTATGTCCCTGCAAACCCGATTTTTTTTATATAAAAGTGAGGTTTAAGGGGGTTTGAATTTCATGGACATATTTTCCTAATGTCCCAAGTCGCATAATTTTGACAAGAAAACACACTCTGGTATCAACGGCAAATGAGAGTTTCAATCATGTAACGCTGCACAATCCATGTCCTTCAATCAACTGTGTTTATTTCAATCAAATTCAAAATTGCATTTAGTGGATTATGTTGTTATATTGACCCGTGGGTGCACCAGTGTATTATTCCTTGTTTTATTGTTTTTAACTGAGGTCTCATGCTAAGACATTATGAGTTTTATCTAAACTATACACATGGAAATAAGTTAGGGAACACCTGTAATAATGTGACTGCAAACTTTGGACTGTATATATCCTTCTTTGTAAACATTATAAAGAATGTTTTGACAATTTGTCAGTATCTGTAGTCTCCAAAGTTGCCTCTATGTGAAAATGGTGAGCATCAAACATAAACTGCGGCGGAGAGCGGCCATCTTTGATTCAGAAAATGTTTGCTAAATTTAAGAAACGCACTGCTAGTCTTTGCGATAACTTCATTATTTGGACTCACGTTGTCGTAATTTTTCGTAAGCATAAAGCTGAGACATTGCTTGTGGAATTTTGATCATAAATTCTTTATTTTCTGACCGACTGTCGGCGGTAGACCCATACTTTTCTTGGGGTAGGTTTCATGTCCACGTTTTGTTCTTTGGGTATACATTTTGCAGGTTGTTAATGTTGGGCCAGATATTCGATATGACCCTTTAGGAATCTAAACATGTACGTTCTGGTTATAGTGTCCTAGCGTAATTATTCTTCTACGGCTTAATTTGCAAACTATCCAAGAATTTTGCTTTCCATAGAAATCAATGCAAACTGTAGATTTTGTATGATTAGTTGGTTTTGAGATGAAGCATGAAGTTTTAGGTCCGAAGCCGTTTATTCATTTAGAACGATCAGATTCAATATTTTATTCCTGTTTTGCTTTCAAAAATTGAGTTTTGCGGTGTGCAGAAGCAAAAAGGCAAACTTGTATTCAGCAAAAGTGGAGTTTTTCACATATTTCATATTGAATCCTCCGTAGCACAAAAACAAAATGTTGTGACTTCCCATAAATTAGGGTGTAGCTAGGCCAAGGTATGAAATATATGTGATAAAAATTTCAGTATCGCCAGAAAAAAGGAAAATGGATTTTTTTAAACTTTCCCCAAGGGCTAAAAGTGTTCCCTAACTTATTTCCATGTGTATAAAAGTTTGTTTTCTCGTGTTGACAGGGCTAAACATCAGGAAAACATGTCCGTGAAGCGTCTACCCCCTTAAACCCCACTTTTATATAGAAAAACTGGGGTATGCAGGGGTATACCTATTTGTCTTATTTTTGCTCCAAAACATAGAGGCGGTTCTAACGTGTACCCACAATCTATGTTTTTAGCAAAAATAAGAAAAATATCAAAAATTTTCTACTGAAAATTTACAATTTTTACAATTTTAAAAATCACAGTATTTTGCATGGGCACGTTTTCATAATGAGTTGGTGATTATTTGATCCCAAGATACTGTTTCGTTTTGAATTTTACAAATTATGCTGACGTGTTTGATACATTTTTATTGCATTGCAACGTCTTGGATCATTGCACGTAACAATGGAGATAACAAAGAGTCATGTCCAATGTTGCAAAATTCTGACAAGAAAACACAATCTGATATTAACGGCAAATGAGAGCTTCAATCATTCAAAGCTGCACAATTCATGTCCTTCGATCATCTGTGTTTATTTCAATTAAATTCAAATTGCATTCAGTGGATTATGTTGTTACATTGACCGTGGGTGCACCAATGTATCATTCCTTGTTATATTGTTTTTAACTGAGGTCTCATGCCAGGAAAATATGAGTTTAATCTAAAATATTAAAGCGCTGCTGTCCGAAATTTGTATTTGTGAAAAGGTGAAAATCAAAGTTTGTTTTCTCGTGTTTACAGGGCTAAAGTTGGTGATTATTTGATCCCAAGATACTGTTTCGTTTTGAATTTTACAAATGAGCCGCCTCTTGGTAAAATCAACAATCTGCATAGGCGAAAACAAAGACGCAGATCAGCTTCGCGGTAACCGCGAAGCTGATCAGCGCCTTTGTTTTCGCTACTCGGATAGTACAATTCCTCTTCTACTTAAATCCGAAATTTCAAGCTTCTAGCTCTTTTCTATGCTTGTACAGGCCGGTTTGTGTCGGACCTGTTCGGAAACCACATTGTTGGTTTTCCCATGAGGCGGCTCAAATTATGCTGACGTGTTTGATACATTTTTATTGTATTGCAACCTCTTAAATCATTGCACGTAACAATGGAGATAAAAAGAGTCATGTCCAAAGTTTCAAAATTCTGACAAGAAAACACAATCTGATGTTAATGGCAAATGAGAGCTTCAATCGTTCAACACTGTACAATTAATGTCCTTCAATCAACTGTGTTTATTTCAATCCAATTCAAATTGCATTCAGTGGACTATGTTGATACATTGACACGTGGGTGCACCAATGTGTCTTTCTTTGTTTTATTGTTTTTAACTGAGCCCTTTTGACTGAACATAATGAGTTCAATCAATACTATACTTAAGGAAAACAAACAAGTTCAACTGAAACGTTTGTATTGGACTTTTTGATAAAATCTCTTTTAGAAATGTCTTCCAAACTGCTTGTGGAATATGATCAAATGAGAAAACGTCACTTTATTGATCAAATTAACGTCAAAACGTCAAAAACCATGAAAAATGCAAATTGTGACGTAAACGTCGGGAGGAAGGTAAAGATGCCAAATATTATGCATGTTTGGTAATCTTACGTCGACTTGAAAATGTACAATAAAGACTGGCTTCATTGCATAATTGGTTGCCATCCCATGTTGCGTTCAATCTGGTTAACGAAAAGCAAAAGTGCACAGTAATGAATATTGAGCAATAAACGTAATTTACATTTTTCGATGTGGGCACATTTTTGTTCATACAGTATTTATCGAACCAATAGACGGCACCACAATGCTATTCAAGCAACAATGACGCCACAGGTACCGTAGAATTAGGACAACTACGTTTGTTTTGGCATTGGCGTAGGTGACGTTAAACATCCCAAATCATAATGTAATGCTACCAAATTTCCAAAAGTCACCACTGCAATCACTTTTAACAGATTTGGAAACAATAAATGTGGTTTTGGTTCAAAGATGACATTAATTGATCATGTTTCTAGCGCGTGCCACTGTGGGTAAGTTAGGTTATGCTCACGCCATCAAGCATACGTAACCGGTATAGTAGCTTCAACTGCTGTAATTTGAGGTTTAGATACTGCTCACAGGTAATAAGATCAGTTACTTCACAGGCTTGCATTATAAAGCCAGCCTACAATAGCCCAAGATGTTTGTTGCGTTTCTTTATTCCTTAAGTATATTAAAGCTCTTTGTCCGAAGATGGTATTTATGAAAATGTGAAAATTAAAGTTTATTTCTCAGTGCCTGATAATGTTTATTGTTTTTTATATAAAATATTTTTGAATATTGGTTATGTGTACAAAATTATCATTGACGGGAGGTATATGTTCCTGACAATAATAAATTCTTACTATTTTATTATATGATTGCCCAAATCATTTATAGAAGTATTTGCATACTTCAGAAAAAATCTGTGTGTTCAAGAAAAAAAAAATCGATGGTGAGGTCAGGGCCCTGCAGTTTCAACCGTCAGTATTTATTTAAGTTTGGTTAAGTGAGTGGCCAGCTAAGTACTGGAAAAAAATAGCTGCTCACAAACTGTTTACGTGCAGCCCAAAATTCTGTCACTAGTCCAGTTGCCAAACATGGATTTGGCCTGTGACCTGGAAATGTGTGCCGCATAAAATGTTTTTATGGATTTTACTTCTTGATACCTTTCAGATGAAGAATCCGAGTTATGCCACCTTGGCATCATTGAGCATTTTGAAATATTCAAAAATTCAAAATGGACGTCAAATGGCGGAAAATAGTGCAAAAATCAACATAATAATGTATGTGAAGATAAAAACTCATTTCTCTTATTGTCCTTACTGTCTTTTTCTGGTTCATCAGACCATGCCAGTTCAAAAACGGCATCATGAATTGTTTGAAAAAATCAAAAATCAAGATAGCGTCCAAGATGGTTTGCATAATCAAGAAAACAGCATCCCAGAGTTGCACATACTCACTGTTTTGTGTTTAAAATGCTCATTTTAAGTTCTTATTAACAAAAACACCATAATTTAGTTTTGTTTATGTTTTTACGCTCCAGTCGTAACAAAAAAGCAAGATGATTTCCAAGATGGCTGCCGAAAAAATGATATAGAGAACTTGATGTTTAATAAACTGTCTTAACTGTCTTGTTTTTGAACGGCTTTATTTTGTTAGCAGTTCAAGTTCGAGTTTAATTCTGACCCAACATCATATCAATGATGCAAGATCGTGATCAAATAACCGTCTTAATCTTAGTATAAGGGAAAATGGTCTCCGATTCAAAAAGCTTATCTAAATGTTTATTTGTTAAGTTTTAAGTAAGCAGAATAAACAGAGGGATGCAAATCAACATCATTTAATGAAATATAGAGTAGGCATTTTATTCTAAAACTGAGATTAGGTATTCGCCTGTGTCATATCATTGTAATAATTAGCATAATCATCAGCTATATTGTTCCACTATTGCAACAATTGATTCTTTAATTCAATTGCATTTGCAAAACGTTGTACAGACTACTTGATTAATGAAGCGCCTGTATTTTGATGATGTGCATGGTTGTTCAGAAGAATACCCACAGCAAATCATTCTACTTGAAGTAAACTATCTGTTGCTGGAGCCACACTGTCGGCTGTTGTAATTGGTGCAAGCGCTCAGAACCCTTCAACATTATTTCGACCACCTGACTTAAGTTGGATATTAGACCACGCACCCTTGACCAAGCGTGGATTATCAAATGGATGTCTGGACATGTGTTGGTTTCACATTGTTTTGGTAAACGACTGTGTATATGGTGATTATATGCATTGAGATTGGGAGCGTTTGTTAGCCTTTGCTTACCAGTTTTACATTCGACCATATATTTTACAGAAATAATTTTACGTTGCTGCGATAACATCATCCAAAAGCGAAAAGGCTTACTCAGTTAAAGCTTGTCAGGTATGAAACCCAATATTTAGCGTCCTTTAAATGTCCCTTTTATATGGTCCATCCCCTTTCGCATAAATGTTTTATCTGCTCTTAAAGGGACTTGATTTTACTTTTGTTTCTTTTCGGTTTACATTGATTGTAGATATTTAATCTTGAGCAATACATTGACGTTCGTGTATAAGGCTTACACATTTTCCTCAATGGTTCGCAATCATCTCACTTCTTTCCACTGTTACACTATGTCTCACCTGAACATCGTTAGCGTTAGGTCCGAACACGATCAGCGAGTATACTTTTAACCAGTCTGTGATATAACAAGCCCTTCTTCAATGTGAGATGGTCAAAGTTACATGCACAATCATGAAATACATACCTAAATCATTGTATCTTTTCAACAGTAGTTTTAAAGCTGTCATCTGCAGAGAAGATTGAATAGAGTTGAGAGAATGCTAGTGCTTTTTGTTAAAGCTCTTGTCTTGCGCGAGAAGTTTTGGTTATGTTTTCATGCTACAGTCAAAGTAACAATGGGTCGTTCACAGAATAGCACATCCAATCGGTGACGACTGTATTAGGACAGTGCAGTGTATGTGGATTTCTCAACTAGTACATTTCCAAACATATTGTGTGTTCGTAATCCTCTTGTCCCCGCTGTCCCCATCATTGAAGAATGCTGGGAGCCAACTACTGAGGGTATACTATGGCAAGGTAAATCTACCTGGAAGTGTTTTGAATAAATAATTTTTGCTTCAAGTGTTTGTGGCTTTTGCGTAAATGAGTTTTGCGTACCGCCATTGTAATAGCCATAGAAATGATCAAGCGATCATTGTTTGGAAACTTTCCAGCCAACTTTTTCAAATTCATCCGTCAAGTTAAATCCATGCACTAAGAAATAAAAATAAAACTGAGATCCTGTAAGAGCAGGGAACACATTAATGAGAAAGGGGATGGGCAAAGGTTTACACATGTATTTATTTGAAATAAGAAAACAACAATATTGTATATAAAGTTGTGATGTGGTATATCCCAATATTCAGAGTTTCTATGTACATTTTAAACTTTTCTGTTCTTCGCATTAGCGTCAGTTCGACTTTTCCTTTCTTTTATGTGAACCAGCTTTATCTGCGTTTGTAGTCTGTTACATCCTTTCCAAATATGCTACAGACCAAGCGTCTAGCGTTTTATAGCTCTATTGAAGGATTCACTAAATTATCTTTTTAAGAAAAAAATGCAGTAACCTTTTCTTCCTTATATATTTAAGATGTAAATGTTACGAATACTTCCATTTAGTGGTGTATGATTGTGGCAGCCATCTTGTCCACCATCTTGCCTCATAATAATAACATAGGGATCAAAACATAGAATTATCTTTTCAATATTGTTTACAGCATAAACTGAGCATTTTTTCGCAGAAAAATGAGTATATTAAACCCTGGGGTGCTGTTTTCTTATTTAAGACGACCATTTTGGACGCCATCTTGATTTTTCCAAAACGCTCAATGATGCCAGGGTGGCATCATGGAGTTTCTGAACTAGCATGGCCCAGTGAACTGGAAACCACAATAACATTTCATGCGGCACCATCTTCTAGGTTATGCTGATGGCTACTGGACTACACGGACCTGGGATCAAATGCCATGGACTGAAATGAAAGTCAGTTCTATCGGGAACCTCTAGGTGCTCTAGATTTTAACCCCTGGCCCCTACCCACGGCAGACACCCCAGGGACTCATGGTTAGAAGCTCCTTGATGAGCAGTCATCAAGTTCGAGACAGCTGGCTATTTATATACCAAAATGCGACCGAAGTGTAAACAACCGAAATGTAAACAAACGATAAAACCGAATTCGGTTTGTCGTCGTGTCAAAGTAGACGGGTCCTTTTAATTTATCAAGCGTTTTATGTGACATTACTCGTAATAAGTATAGAACAGTCAGCCATGGGAACAATTTTCTTCATATTCACAGTAAATGCTGTTGGACACAGCTGAAAGCTATAGTGAGATAGGTAAACTCATTGAGTAAAACCAAAGTCGACAGCTTCTAGGTTCACGAGGAGTTATAAAGCGATTAATAGTTTTCATCTATATATATAGTAACCCAAAGAGCCAACACAACAGTTGATTGTTTTCTCAATTGTACTAGTCCTGTCCAAAATTTTACCGGAAAAAAAAAATATCTTAAAATAAAATGCTGTATTATCCAAGCATCACATGGAACTAAAGTCATCAAAAGAAGTTTTGCACCAGTTAATATTTTTCTCATTTTAAAATGATGTCTAGTATAGATATTTTTCAAATAATTTTTTAAAACTTAATACCATCTTAAAGGGCTGGACTTCCTGAATGACAAATCAATGTTTTTTTCTTAAAAAGATTAAATAAAAATGTGCAAAAATGCCTGTTTTTGAAAACACCAAAATTTGGGATGCAGCAAAAAGCCCACATCTTTATTTCTGGGCTTCCAAACCCGAATTCGTTTCACATCCTCATTCGGGATACTGAAAGCAATCATTTAAAGCAAAAAACTAAAAATTGAATTTTTTTACAAAAAACACTATTTTTGACAAAAAATAACGATTTTTGAGATTTTGTTTAAATTCTCAGATAAAGCTTAGTAACTCATCTCTCCAATAAAATGGGTTGTTTTTCTTTCAAACACAGCATGCAGCACCCATTAATGTTTAACTGAAGGTACTAATTTTCAACCCATCCAAATTCAGAATTTTTAAAAAGCTGCATGTCAAAAAAGTACTCATCATTGCAACATCTTTGACATGAGATTCCTTTTAACAGAAACAAAACAGGTGGCAATTTATGGTGTCAAAACATCTCATAGTGATCAAAAATTGAAATTAATTTCGATTTTACTCATTTTCTTTCAATATTTATCATTTTTTCTCAAAAATTGCAATTTTGTCAAAAAATGATTTTTTTTACTAAACTTTTGAGATTTTTTAAATTGTTTTTAGGCTTAATCATTAGCTTTGGAGCTCTTGTGTGTAAATTTGGAAACAAAATGTGTTCTCAAGTTGATGCTGTGGCATTTTTTGTGGATTTTTTTTTGATTTTACAATTTTCAGCATTTACAGAAAATTGGAATTTTATTTTTCCTAAAATCGTTTCCGCAACAATTTTTGGTCTTATCACACACATTATTAAACTCTTCAGACTGTGCAAATTCAAAAAGCTAAATTTAAAATTTGTTAGTTAAAATGTCACTTAAAAATATGAAAAAAATTTAAATAGTGCAAAACTTCTTTTGATGAGTATATATTTGTTTACGACAAGTCGCTAATTGTCACAAATTAGTTAACAGAGGCAGTGTGTCTGTTAGGAACGAAATGCTTGGGAATTTGCCGGTATTCGGCATGCGACATTTATCCGTAAGCTTCGTTAACTTCAAGCATTTGATATTTTAGACATCCAAACGCATCTGAACAGAAGTGTGTTATCCGTTGCATGTTAGTTAAAATGTTGAGTGTTGTTGAGCAGGAATCAAGAAATGATATGCAATCGATTGATGATAGGCGAAAATTGGATCTAAGCAAAACTCATTTGATAGGATTTTACCCAAATCGGTACGATCTTAGGATCTAGGTAACATTTCTAAATATAATTATTTAACACATTATCACCGAATAATGCAGCTTCCATTCATTTACGAAATCCATACTAATAAGTTCGACATTAGTTTCACAACGAGAATGCTTAGCTGTTACGGCAGTGGAACGCGGTACCGAAACGGAGCGGATTGTGGGGTTATACATGTGTCAGCTGATCTAATTGGATGGTTCTTGAAAGGTCCCAGGAAAGGAAAGTGAATGACAAGATAAAACAGTGACGAACTTTATTGGTTAGAGGTGATGTTTAAAGAGCTAGATATATAATATATTCCATAGCATTTGTAAAGGAATATCTAAGATTGAAAAAATACATAAGATGTTGCGTCGATGATATCATCCGAAATACTTTCACTCGACTTAAGGAATCAAAGCTCTCTGTTTTCATTGTCATATAAATGTTCGTCGTAGCAATAAAGAAATACTATTTCCAGAAAAGACATTGCGCCCAGACGCGATTTCCATAAAAGAGACATAAAAACAGATGTCCATTTAACGTCGTGAATGGTATGTAATCATTAGCTTTTGTTCAAGACAAGATATGTTCGACATAAGTGCATTGGGGTGATTGACACGACAGCAACATTCTGTTTCTCATGTGACCTATAAAACTGATTTTGTCGCCTTCGAAGTGGACATTATTCCACTGGGAAAATACACTGCTGTCACAGACATAACTATGACGTTACGAACTCACGCTATATATGTAAATGCATACAGGCTGAAAATCAGGAATTGAATTCCAACCCATATAGGTGAAAACACCTTACATTATAAAACACAATATTTAAAATCCCGCTTTATATTTTTTTTCATTGACGTATATTTTCTGTATGTCTCTTTGTGTCTTCCACATGCGGTCCATATATTGTATCTATGTCAGTTTAAATGCACTGATCTGATCAAAAGAAATAGACTGCAACATATTAACTTTGTGCATTGGCCTGAAGATACCCTTATTATATTCTATGTCATATTAAACTAGCGAAGTAATTCTGTCTTGTGCAACTCGATATAAATCAGGCGCGATGAAATTGCTTTTCGAGGGCTTCGGGCAACCTTTCAACGGAGTCCTAATGATGCTATCGTTTCCTGTGATTAAACATAACATTATTGTGTCTTAGCCGCTGGGGAAACGACGCTTATAGTCTCAGAACTCAGATCACGCACACTAGGCTATGCAATTTTGACATTCTCTGTACGTTTTTGTCTTATTATCAGAGTTTGTGAAACAGTGATCACGCACACAAGGCTATGCAATTTTGACAGTCTCTTAATGTTTGTCTTATTATCAGAGCCTGTGAAACATATATCGCGTCGACAAAGTCAATTTGAAATTCTCTTGTAAACCTTATTAAAAACTGTAACATTTTTAGGTTTTATCGTTAATTATATGAGCCTCAGCATGGAAAAACACAATTCTGCTTAGGCGAAAACAAAGGCGCAGATCTTGGCAGTAAATGCAAAGCTGATCAGCGTCTTTGTTTTAGCTCCAAGGATAGTACGATTCCTTTACTTTCTAAATCAAAAATTACCAGCCTCTAACCATCTTCTGTGACTGTAAAGCCCGGTTTGTGTTGGATCTGGTCGGACCCAAATTGTTGATTTTCTCACGCACAGGCTCATATCAGTTTGTGTGGAGATAACAATTCAAGTTTCAGTCTCAGCTGTATGCACGATATTTTTTTTTCTAATTACTTCGTATTTTAGTGACTTTTGTGATTTCAAAATGAATGTACTACATGTTCATCAGCAATCAACACAAGATGCTCAGTAACTGTTTCACTGGCAAGACTGTGTTCCTGCAATTTTATGAATAACGCACATAAGGCTGGAATTCTGTTTGTGGTACAAAACAAACGACATAGCTCCAGATCTCAGATCCAAAAACGCGGCATCATAACTGGGGCTATACTGTTTGCTAAGAAATAAAATAATTGAAAAATAAAATAAAAAAAAAAATGATTTAACACCTCATGTTACTGGACTAACCAAATCGATAATGTTGAGCAAGTCTATCCATGACTGTTGACAAGTAGATCGCAAACGGTCATGTGGAACCTTTCATTAATAACACAAAGATAGAGATTTTGATTTTGTCGTCACCAGACGCTCCGAAGCTAGTCTGATTTTCCAAGATTCCATAAAATTCCTCTTAGGTATGCATTAAGATCATAACAATGAAAAGATGAAAAGTGTTGAGAGTGCAAAGCTGGTTTGCATTTCAACTACCTTGTCGTCTCACTGTTGAATTCCATACAGTCTGATGTTTTATCTGTATAAGGTACATGTGAAACGTAGAAATGATTTTTAGTAGAGTTTGTATAGTTGATAATATTATTACACAAGACAGATTTGGACGGGGCTTTTAGTAATTCTTGATGTTTGATATCCTTATTCCTCTAAGTATATTTTGTCACAGAAAATTGTCATCTATCTTTTTAACTGTCACGCAGATATAAAGAGAAATTAAAATAGAAACCGCATATTGCACTCCAGAGACAAGCATATGTCGTGCCTAAGTGCTATATTGTTAAAAACCACATTGGTATGAAAATTGTGGGTGACAACTTTTATGGACGTCAGACTGTTGCTGGAAACTAGGTAGCATTATATCGTGTTTCTGATCGAACGGTTTTGGCAAACACTGGTTTACCTACTGCAAAACACATTACGCAACAATAAAACTATGTTACCGCATTTGCTGGGTGCGTTTTACTGACGAGGTTAAAAAACGATACAGCACATTTTTGTGTTTTTCTCGAATACTGATTGACTGTATATAGCCAAACTCTTGCAAATACATTTATTATGATTGTCTCATACACGCTCAAACACTTGATGGAAAACGTTTCACGTAATCCGATTTCATCATACCAAAGGTTTTGTGCATCTCGTACACGCTCTCCATACGTCGCTGACTGGTTTAATCCCCTTGAATACATGTGTCAGTTGAAAAAAAATCATTTTGCCAAACATGTCAGCGCAGTGATGGCTTGAATCAATGCAAATAGTTAACAAATAATATAAAACAGGGTTCGCGTTTACGCAATGCTCGAGTTTGGGTGAAATGAAAATGACGTAGCTTTACGTTTAAATGAGGTACGCTCGACATTTTTACGTCTGAAAGAACGTGTCAAGGTAACAGATACATGTACTGATAGGTCACATCCCGCTGGCAGGATAACGTAATCTTCGTGACACTTGTCTGTAAGCAGAGTCCAAAGGTAACCAAGATGTGAGTGTGAGTCAGTACACCAATAAAAAGTTTCACATAAGGGGCGCAGACCTTACCTTGACACGTGGTCGCCAAAAACGTCATTTATAAACCAGATACCCTAGATTGCTTGAATAATTACCAATAGTTGATAATGAATTATTATAAATACAAAAATCAAAATTTCAGGGATTTTTATGATTTTTTTTTTTATAAAATAATGATGCATACAAAATAACAAGTTGCAGCGTTTTTTTTTTTTTTTTATCTCGTCAGCATATTTACATTGTGTGCAATTTGAATCCCTCATTCCGGGAACATCAAACAAATAAAATAATGTTCGGTTCGCAGCACCCTAACTCATTTATAGTATCATCAGCTGAGAGCTAAGGAAACATGAAGCTCAACAACGATTGGCCAAGTCAAAGACAATTCAACATTTAGGTCAGAGATACATAGAAACTTTATATCCAAATACATAATAATCTAAAATCAGAATTATTTTGAAACTTTAAAAGTGCCCCGTCATTTGTAGCAGTACGTTGCCGAGACAAAAGTACATAGTGGAGATGGAAATGACATGAATCCTGCACTTCCGGATACAAGCATGAAACTTGGTAGATATGTTTATAAGCATGAACTATTTGAAATTTTCTCGTTAGCCAATCAAAATTACTCCAATTTTCAAGATGGCGGCTCGTAATTCCAAGATGGCTGCCAAAATAAATATTAAATCAGAAAATGGTGTTCTAGTCAGTGAGAAAAAACTTAATAATGCTGCGAATAATATTTCTGAATTATTTGCAAATAAATAAATATTTAATTGAGTCAATATTGCCTTTGTGGGATTTTAGAAGGGGCCCACAATGGGGAAAGGTAAGGCAATTTTGCTGAAAAGCTGTTTTGCAACAAAACTCTTTTTATATTTTAGTGAAAAAAAAAAAAACTAAATTCATTTGTCATTATTGCCTTTACTCAACTTGAGTCATGAATAACATAGTTTTAGTTTTAATGGGTACTGGAAATAAGGTCTATTTGAATTATGGGGTTGCTGAGGGGCAAAATTGGAAACTGATTAGAATAGCTTTTATGAAGAATCGTGAAGTTTCTAACCTTTACAGGGAAATATGAAAATTTATAATGCAAATACAATTTGCTCTGCACATTTTGATAATATAATTCTTCTTCATTTACTTCTTCTTCTTCTTCTTCTTCTTCTTCTTCTTCTTATTATTATTATTATTATTATTATTATAAAATATCATGATAAACGATTTTAACGTGAAATAAACTATATACAGCCAAAAAGTGCTACTTAGAATTGCAATAAACTTAAGCTGGCTACTGATGCTTCCAAATAGTTTTCGTTCACACCAACGACGACAACAGAAACAACAATAAGTGCATTTACTACTAAAATTTTTCATCTTTGATGTATCATATGCAAATTTCTGTGCACATTTTTAATCTTTAGTTGAACATTTTTTTATAGTGGATGAATAGGACAATTTAAGCTCTAACCTCCCGCTTGAAAGTTAAGGAAGTCTATTAGACAGTTTTCATTCATTCTGGATTTCATCGTCACAGATTCTATTTTCTTCATAATGTGCTGCTGTTCTGTTGGAGGAGTAGCACCAGCTTGATTGGTTCATGAAGCCTGGTCGCTAGACTCTATCGGTGTCTTTAATTCTTAATGAGACTTTACGGGTGTCTTTGTAGCATTTCCGTTTTTTCGCCTTGAGAGTGGATTTCATCCTATAAGTCTCTGTAGAAAACCTTTCTTTAGATGTTGCTCATAAGGCATTCCTATATAAAGTTGGTGCATCTTAGCTGTAAAACTATAATACCATTTGCATTTTTTGCGTCCTTGATTTCTCCAGGCCACTGTGTCTGTAAGCTTGTTTTAACGCTTGATTTTAAGTTTTCTCAAGCACCTTAAGTAGACATGGTGATCTCTTTGAATGATGTTGATATAATAGGCATGCCACGCATGAATATAGGAGAGTTGAATGAGCCATATAGACTTTCAGCTTGGTATCGACCTTTGTTTCATTTCGCTTATACATTTGCACATATTCTTCCAAATGCCACACTGGCTTTTGCTGTTCTAGTCATCAATACGCACTGTTCTGGAAAAACTGCTTATCGGGTAGATGGATGTATTAAACAAATCAGTATTTGTCCTCTTTGTCTGGTGTGGGTTCGAGCCCCGCGCTGGCATCACGTGAGACAAGCCAACGTTTGCTTGCGGGTGTGTCAGGTGTTTTTCTCGGGAATCTCCCGTTTTCGCCCACCTACTGATTGGCCCGTCTCATATGAGCTGAAATAATCTTGAAAGGGACGTAAAACTGAATTAAAAAAGTAGTTGTCCATTTGTAATGATTAGCGGATTATTGTACAGCTTTCCGGTGCCGATTGGAGCACAACATTTGTCTTTTTTGTTGATTGTAAGGTCATAGCTATCACAGATAATCCATGTGGATCTGTTGCACCAAGCATTGATGCCTTTGAACTGGTGGTATTCTTTGCCATTTCCCTTATGTTTGTCATCTGCATAGAGTATCTCATCCAGCACATCTATGTGCACCTTAGTTTTAGTTTTCAACTTCCGTTTGTTGAATAACTTTCCATCAAAAACGTTCCTGATTGGAAAATGAGTATCACAGACTTAAACGGCTTCAATGAGTATTGCAAATGATATCATACACAATGGTGTTGTCCCCCAGCGCAACCCTGTTTGGCCTCATTTGTCATATCACAAGGTTAATAGATCTCCCCATCGTCCTGTGCATGCATATCATCATTCCTACAGGATGACCTTTTGACCATGATTTACTTTGACAGCCCATATCTTCGCAAGTCTCTAATAACTTTGTTTAAATTTTTCGTGAAGTTTGCAAGCGCCATATATATGTCTGCTTTCTGTTCTTGACATTTCTCATGAAGTTGTCTTGCTATATGAAAATCATCTATTGTCTTCCTGTCATCTCTGAATCAGCATTGACTTTCCGGAATAAATCCTGTCTGTCAAAGACTTCAGAATTTCCTTTCTGCGTGTAAAGATGAATGTCTTGTGGGGATTCTTCCTTCCTCCACGCAGCCACGGTGAAACAGCTCTTTCAGTCTCTCTGTCATGGATAGCCCCCAGACGGCAGCGGAACTTGCATTTGAACATGGAAATTTGTCAGTTGAGAGTCTGTTGAACTGCTAGAGACTCCTTTAAACTACCTTTGCATATTTTTGATTTTAATTTGAAGTTTATTTTTCTGCCTATCGTTGCCGATTTATAAGAGATCACTGATGACGATTTAGTACTTTATTAATATTTTATAGTCTTTCATATATGACGGTTTGGTATTTATCAAGCAAAAAACTGATTTTTTTCTATTTTCTTTCAAGAGTCTCTGACTTTTGATATAGATTGACAAATATTGCTGCTAATTTGTCTTCTTGAATAAGGAGCCAGTATCATCTTAATGCTTGTGCTGTTCCTCAAGATTCTAGAAGCCTCCGAATATCTTAACCATTCTCATCAAACCAGTAATTGAGTTTTCGAGATGGATGTCATAAAAGTTCTATAGCTGAAGAATTTTCCAGTTTTCTTCTGTGTCTTCCGAACTGAGATTGATTTCACCCAGTTGGATGCAAATGTACCATTCTATTTTGGTTCAATTTCGAGACACCCAGTCTCTATGGTGGTTTCTTGCTTAAAGTCGCCTCTAAGGCTTGTGTTTGATGACACCAGTCTATAATCTATCCAGCACCCTGCTCTACATTACATTTGTCGCTCTGACACCCTGCCTGTCTTTTCTCCACACTATGACATACAGTTTATGAGACGCCCGTGTTTGGATCGCAGATATACCCATGATGTTCACTTGTATATCACTTCATTTCGACTGATCATGGTAGGTGTATAAGATGGACAATACTGACATATTTATCGCCCGTCAGAGGAAGTATCGAAGTCATTAGGTGGTCATTGATGCCTTATGGCAATCCTGACAGCTTACACAAAGCCAAATTCTCCTTTATGGCTCTTCTCACTTTGGCCTTCACACTAGGAGAAAGTACAGCCGGCACCAACTCTTTTTCCATAACCTCTACAAACTAAGTCTCACTCACTACAGCTATCTGCTAAACTGTGACTAACAAGTGACTGTTCTACGCTGTTGTCCAGTCGACCCAGGATTGTCTATTAAGGGGCGAACATTCCTCTGCCGATCTTCAATGGTATGACTAACATCTCAGTATTTAGGAGACAATATTGACTGCTTAATAAATGTGCTTTACATAAATTAATGTTAAATATTATGTTTTCCTACAATTATGACCAGGGGAGAGTGGTAGCCTTGCGGTAAAGCGTCGGACTGACTGCATCGAGAGCCCCTGGGTTTGGTCACCACTGGGGACGTCGTCTTGTGTCCTTGAGCAAGACACATTTACTCACCACAGAACTGAATCATACCAAGTAGTGTTAGTTCAGTGCAGGCATGACTGCGAAAAATGTTGACTCAATACAAAGAAGAAAAACAATATTGACCATCCGTACATGTTGACTGTAGCTAAATATATCCCTATACTACTATGATTAAAATAAAAAAAAGAATATCAGTTATTCAACTTTGAAAGATCAGTCAAGTATATAATAAATATTTGTAATGCTTAAATCATATTTATCTTGTGTCTTTTCACACAGGAGCCTGTAATGATCCATATGAATGTGTACTTGTTGAGTGATGGTTAAATCATGGCGATTTACGGTATTATATTTTCACAAAAGCAGTTTTATGGAATTGTTGGACACGCTGATGAGCCCCAGAACAATGGTTTAAGCAAAGACAAGCAGTAGTGCAATAAAATCCACCCATTTACAAATTCCAGTAGTATAGTTTGTCAATTAATCTTAAAATCAAATGATTTTGACGGCCATCTTGAAAATTGCGTTAGCCACCTTGAAAATGGAAAAATTTGAGATGGCTAACGAGAAAATATTTATTAGAAAGGATTAAAGAACCTATTCTGAAAGTCTCATACTTGTATCCGAAAGTGCAGGATTGTCTCAAAATCCTGACGTTTCCATCTCCACTAACAGTTACATCCGCATTGTTATTGTAAGACTAAAGCAATGCATATTAAAACAAAAAAATGGACAAAAAAATTAAAATGATTACAATGTAATAAATCAGTCATTATGTAACTAGACCAATGGTAGGTAGCCTTACATCTTGTAGTTACGCGATAGCTCTGTACACACTATGGATCAACAAAGCAAAGAGTTTCTCTAATCATAATTACAACAACGGTGGTGTAATGGATAGCGTATTCGCTCAGCAATCTAGTGGTTGCGGGTTCGATACCCGGCTTGTACATATGCCTGTCATGTTGGTGACAAATGTTCGCCCTGACGTAATTAAGGCAAACCGCCCATAGGGCTTGACCAAAGCCGTCATATAGACTTAGAACTGCTTCAGCAAAGAGTGACGAAATTGGACAACATTTATCAACCACAATTGGGTTTAAGTACTATTCAGTGTGTCGCAAAAATGGTGTTAAACTATAGACAAAAAATTAGGCTGTAACAATCATCATCATCATAACTTAAAACAGAAGAATATGTATATTTATTATGTCATATTATAAACATGTTCTTTTGTTTTAAGTTGCCAATACACATGCGCATGTAATAATAAAGAAATGATAAAAATGCAATTGGAAAATATTATCAAACAATAAATGTAAAACACTACTAGTTCATTACAATTTTATTTTGCCAAAATCGTTTTTATACAATACATCAAATGTAATGTTCTGGAAGCGCAGAACTAACGTGAACAGTACCAATCACGTGCAATCATTTATATATGTTTCCCGTGCCAGTGTACAAGCAGGGGACGTACTTTTTTATTTGTTTGTAAGTGGTAACATTGATGCAAGATTGCACAGAACAGGCAAAATATCAAAATATACAACACTTTGTCATCATGTTATCGCACGATTTCCATAGAGTAAGTAGCTTGTACATTTGAGTGGGGAGTGTAAGAAAATGTCATTGCGTTTTGCTGTTCCGTATGTGCAAGATGTAATAACCCCTACGCATACTTGCATATTACATGTATCATGTCAGTACATTTTCAAGTTGAAGGGCTTTCTGCCAAACGGTCTTACCTAATTAGCATGTAAGAATGTATTTTTACTTAATATGAAAATCACAAAACAACAAAAATGCTATGTTCGAATGAAAACAGTTTTTGTATAATGTTAAATTCAATATGCATTATTGTAAATTGGACCTTGCTCGCCTTTCTGTTCAGTTATGCTAGTCCCTGTATAGTATATTAAGTTAAACAGACTGACAAGAATAATTTCAATTTACTCTCTTTTGTATAGCCTTTGTTGGTGTGCAGGTGGGTTTTCTCCCTTGGTGCCCGAATACATGCTCGAGCTACAAATGTTTTCCGGCGGGTTTTCCGTAAAAATCATTATGATTCTAGACACAGAAGGTCATAAAACAAATCTTCTTGTCGGATTAATACAATAAAATTGACAAGATGACAAATAGCAGACTGTTACATTATCGACCTGCTTATTAAATGGACTGAAAATAATTGTGTATTTAATTGTGTTCTCCACCATATGTGATAAGAGCATGCAGCAACTCAATTTTTGAGAACCGTTCGAGGTTTGCATCAGGATAACATGTCCATGGAATGTCATGATACATTGTTCGTGGAACGTATACCCCTTAAACCCCTTATGGTAGAATTCGGGTGTACTGAGGTTACCTAATATATATAGTTCGCTTATTTTTAAGCGATCTGAAACATGGATTGTGTACCTAAAATCAATGTTTAGAGCAACATATAGAAAATATTTTAAAAATTCAAATAAAATTGTTCATTTCAAACTTAATAATAATGATAATAAAATCTCTGTTTAACGCATGTGAGAGTTTTCGTAACAGATTTATAGATTTATTGAAGTACCGGGAGACATTCTCAAACAAGTTCATTATTTTATTAACATGTTCGAATTATATATTTGTAACTTTTTAGCAGAGCCAGCATGGCAGCAGTCGATGCAATGAATACCCCCTTAAACCCCATTTTTGTATAGAGAAACTGGGGTTTGCAGGGGTATACCAATTTTTCTTATTTTTGCTTCAAAACATAGATTGTGGGTACTCGTTAGAACCGCCTCGCCGAGGCGGTTCTAAAGTGTACCCACAATCTATCTTTTGAGCAAAAATAAGAAAATATTAAAAAAATCTACTGAAAATTTTCATTTTTTACAAGTTTAAAAATCTTTATATATTGCATTGGCATGTTTTCGTAATGCCTCGCCAGCATTACTAAAACTTGCCCATGCAATAATACATATAAAGAATATTTGCAGCAGTACATATTCAAATTTAAATTGGTAAAAAAGATACTTTCAATGTTTATGCTCAAAACATTGATTGTGGGTACACGTAAGAGAACCGTCTTTTTTTTTTTTTTTTTTTTTTTTTTTGTTTTTTGTTTTTTTGTTGTTTTTTTTTTTTTGTTTTTTTATTTTTATCAAAATAAGAAAAAATGTATACTCAGATTTACTAATATAAAATGCGTATTCTGGAGGTTATACTTTTCATGAACATGTGTTCCAGATGGGTGTAAAGCATACTCACCCACCATGGGTGGTTTACAGTGGTACATAGTAAACAATTACTCATGTCATAAACTACCGAGTTTAAAATTGGCATATCTAATCTTTTTACAGCGCACCGTAACATATATTAAAATTAAAGAGGATGTAAAGCTGCTCGTTTGTACATGTACATGTAAATACCACATGAAAGTATAGAGAATCTTGAATTTAGTCCAAGTTGGGATTTTAATTCTATCAATTCCTGTCATTCCATTCTTTCTTCATTATCAACTGGCAAATATGGAGAAAAAAAACAAATACCAAACTATAGTTTTATTCACCAGTCTCATTACACGTTGCGTCCTAAGTGTACCGGTAGCTGCATAAAAACGGCAACTTCAGAATTATGTCTTTTTAAGTTCAATGCGGCGAACTTTGAATCAATATTTTAACCAACTTTAGCCTAGTGGCCTTTTGTTTGAATTGGGCAAACAGTTTGTTACAAGCGCGGCGTTCTGTATGGTGTTATCATGTTTGCCAAGAGGAACTTCATCAAAAATAAAAACAATGTAATTAAAAATCAATCATTGTGCCCCTAAAAACAAGTAAATACCCAAATACATAAATGATAATGATAAGCAAGCCCATTGGACACAAATGGGTAAAGCCAAATTGCATTGTCGTTGTAGCTCTGAACGTCTTTCCTATCATTTAGAAGCACTTCAGTCTAAATATGCAGTGAAAATTCCATTTAATTTCATTTCCTTTGCGAAAATGGCACGAAATTGGTCCAAAAGCAATCATGTAAAATAGCAGGAGAGCTTATTCTGTGTCCTTCTTAATGCCAGAATCTGTCAAATTTAAGAGCCCCGTCGCAAAGAATGTCTGTTGTCGTGTTATTCGTTGTATTCATAAAAGGATGAAAATCACCATGTTTAGCATTGACGCATGAATTTGCTGATGGGCGAATGGAAACGTCAACACGTTAAAGATCACTTGGTGAGAGACTGATAATCAAACCAACAGATAAATTATTCAAATTACAGACGAGTCTCCTAACATGGGTGGTCTTTCTGAATTAAAAGAGACGAGCTAGATGCAAAAGCCTTTGATAATAGCATTTCATATCCTACTCCTGTGAGTGAAATTAAAGTTTATCCAACTGGGATTAGTGGTTCACACTGATTCCGCCTGGGGACCATCATGACCAAACACAGTCAATCTTCGACGTTATAAATCGGTTCACATTGGTCAAGCATCAGGAAAACATATCCGTGAAATGTATACCCCCTTAAACCCCACTTTTAAACCTAATTTTCTTATTTTTGACCCAACACATACACTATGGGTACTCGTTAGAACTGCCTCGGCGAGGCGGTTCTAATGTGTACCCACAATCTATGTTTTGAGCGAGAGTATCATTTTTTTTTTCAATGAAATTTTCAATTTTTTCTATATGTTAATATTGAAAAAAAAAATCTCTGTATATTGCATGGGCAAGTTTTCGTAATGGGTGCCTGACTTTATTTACTTTTTTAATATTTATGATTCTGCGTCTGTGTCGTTGTCCTTCCATGTCCCGAAGGATATATCTTGTGAATTTTATGTCATAGATTTTTGATTGCTGGCAATTTTGTCTGGACAATAGGTTAATTGAGTGTGCTCTGCCTGACTGCAAATCATTAAGTCTATCTGTCAAGATCAGACAGTAGAATACGAGGATATTGCAATATGAGCCTGTGCGTGACAAAACCAACAATTTGGGTTTCTGACCAGGTCTGACACAAACCGGCCTGTACAAGCTCAGAAAAAAGCTAGAAGCTTGAAATTTCGGATTTAAGTAGAAGAGAAATTGTACTATCCGTGTAGTGAAAACAAAGGCGCTGATCAGCTTCGCGGTTACCGCGAAGCTGGTCTGCGTCTTTGTTTTCGCATATGCAAATTGTTGGTTTTCTCATGCACAGGCTCATATGATTTTAGCTTCGTCAAGAGAAATCATTTCCTATACGGTGTCTTTGGTTAGATAAGCAAATTTTCAACCACACTGTACACATATCGAAGACTGAAAGGGACGCCAAACCTCGCGTAGATGGGTTGCATCATCTATATGTTACAAAGTTTAATTCAGCGTCAGTGATCAACAACGTCATTATACCGTATACATGTAGCTTACATTAGCCGCCGTAACCGGTGATGCAAAAAGAAGGATTTTCATGACACGGTTTAGTAAGATGAAACTATTACGTAAGTGCAAGTCAGTATTTATGTGCATTATAGAAAAGTGCTATGAAATTATTTCAGACCTACACATCTCGTCACTACGGTACCTACTAATCCACACATCTCGTCACTACGGTACCTACTAATCCACACATCTCGTCACTACGGTACCTACTAATCCACACATCTCGTCACTACCGTACCTACTAATCCACACATCTCGTCACTACGGTACCTACTAATCCACACATCTCGTCACTACGGTACCTACTAATCCACACATCTCGTCACTACGGTACCTACTAATCCACACATCTCGTCACTACGGTACCTACTAATCCACACATCTCGTCACTACGGTACCTACTAATCCACACATCTCGTCACTACGGTACCTACTAATTCACACATCTCGTCACTACGGTACCTACTAATCCACACATCTCGTCACTACGGTACCTACTAATCCACACATCTCGTCACTACGGTACCTACTAATCCACACATCTCGTCACTACGGTACCTACTAATCCACACATCTCGTCACTACTGTAGCTTCTGGTCTAAACATCTCGTCACTATCATTACGAAGAAAAACACGTATTACAGAGCTTTTTTCAGCTATAAAAATGAAAATAAAAAAAATATCAGAAACTGATATTTTTCTCATTTTTTCACAAAACATTTATTGTGGGAACACGTTGGAATCCACATTCTATGTGTTGTAGCAAAAATAAGAACAATAGGTAAAGTATACCCCTGTATACCCCAGTTTTACTATATAAAAGTGGGGTATAAGGGGATATACATTATACGGACATGTTATCGTTTTGATTGCTTCTACTGATTTAACTATTCAGAAAACGTGTGGGTCGACATCTGGAGCTACATGGTCCTCCCTACGAAACATATTGTGTCTTCAAGCACAAGATTTCAATTTCTTCCTATAATATCTTATCGTCTCGCTTTAATACCGGAAGACTATTGAGAGGTTTCCAGTTATTACTGAATCTGATAAAAGAGATGCCAAATTGCGTTCCATTAAAGACAATTGCAGATCTCTTGATGTATTAGCTTTATTCTGATGTATAGAGAGATTACTTAAATGTAATTGCTGTAGTATAGACGTTAGAAATAAATGAAATGTCTTTCGTAATGGCATTTATATTGTATGGTACGTTGCTGGAGCAAAATAAATAAATGCTTTGACACTATTGGTCTGTTTTAATGGTATATGCTACAGTTTTGCCTGCGTTATCCTATAATATACATCAGACAAATTACTATACATTTGCAACGCATTAGGAAAACAAATGTGCTACGCAAGGCAGAAAAATGCTAGGCTGGATAAAGACCAGAGGACCATTGGTCCTGAGAACGCTCACCTGAAGCCTGATCTTGGAGTATTAAGTCATAATGAAATGACCTTGACCTTGAATACTCACACACCTTTATTGACTTCATAAGTTGTCTGCATCTGCAAAGTTTCAGGTCTCAGGCTGCAATAGTTTCCAAACCCAGTGATTTCTGAGAAAACCGTAATTTTAATTTTGATATTTAAATGACCTTGGGCCAAGGTCAAGACATGACCTTGGCCTTCATTAATTACTTACCTTCATTGACTCCGTTAGTTGTCTGCATCTAGCAACTTTCAGGTCTCAGGCTGCAACAGTTTGTTTTCGCCTTTTCCCATGTGAAAGCCTATGTTTCCAAAATTGACCTTGCCGTAAAATAGGTCAAGGTCATCATAGGGTCATCATTTCAACAAACTATGATGGGCTGGAGTCCCAAATGCTACATACGTGTACCAAGTTTCATGAAAATTGGCCTGCCGGTTCTGGAGAAGAAGATTTTTGAAAGGTTTTTACCATATATGGGCGTGGCGGCCATCTTGGTCATGTGACCTGGATTTCGCGATCAAACTTTCGTCTCCCCTACCCATGGATGCTCCACATAAAATTTCACTTTGATTTGCCAAGCAGTTTCAGAGAAGAAGATCTTTGAAAAGTGTGTATGGACAACAGACTGGCCAAGGTCAAGAGATGACATTGACCTATATTAATCACATACCTTCATCTACTCCATTAGTTGTTTGCATCTACCACTTTTCAGGCCTCAGGCTGCAATAGTTTTCAAAAAATCCATAGTTTTCACTTTTTCCTATGTAAAAGCCTATGTTTCCAAATTTGACCTTGCCGTAAAATAGGTCAAGGTCATCCAAGGGTCATCATTTTATCAAACTATGCTACATACAAAGTTTCGTGGAAATCGGCCCACCGGTTCTGGAAAAGAAGATTTTTGAGTGGTTTTAACCATATATGGGCGTGGCGGCCATCTTGGTCATGTGACCTGGATTTCGCGATCAAACTTTCGTCTCCCCTACCCATGGATGCTCCACATAAAATTTCACTTTGATTGGCTGCGCAGTTTCAGAGAAGAAGATCTTTGAAAACTGTGAATGGACAACAGACTGGCCAAGGTCAAGAGATGACCTTGACCTATATTAATCACATACCTTCATCTACTCCATTAGTTGTTTGCATCTACCACTTTTCAGGCCTCAGGCTGCAATAGTTTTCAAAAAATCCATAGTTTTCACTTTTTCCCATGTAAAAGCCTATGTTTCCAAATTTGACCTTGCCGTAAAATAGGTCAAGGTCATCCAAGGGTCATAATTTTATCAAACTATGATGGGATGAATTCCCCGATGCTACATACCAAGTTTCGTGGAAATCGGCCAGCCGGTTCTGGAGAAGAAGATTTTTGAAGGGTTTTTACCATATATGGGCGTGGCGGCCATCTTGGTCATGTGACCTAGATTTCTCGATCAAACTTGAAATGCCACTACCCAAGGAGGCTCCACATAAAATTTCAACTAGATCGGCCAAGCGGTTTCAGAGAAGAAGATCTTTGAAATTGTGGACGACGACGACGGACGGACGGACGGACGACGGACGACGGACGGACGCCGGATCATGGCCATCCTATTAGCTCACCTTGTGAGCCTTCGGCTCAGGTGAGCTAAAAAATGCACACATATGCATGTTTAATTCGAAAAATCTGACACCTATTGTTGACGTTTCGATTTTTCTTTTACCATATTTCAGCCTACAGTTTAACTTAAATGTCATTATGGATATGGCCGAAGCTGCGAAAAAATGCCTGATATGAAGGAAAACGAGTACTTTGAGCAAAGAAAAGATTTATACCGAATACACAAATAGCCTTGAGACAAGTTAGATATACTTTACTTCATATTTTGCACTATTATAAGGGATCAAATTACTCCACTCACTTATGAAAATTTGGGGTTGACTTAAAAGGTTGACTTAAACCCGCCAGTAATTTTGTGTTACTGATCGTTCCATGGTGGTTCTTTTTGTTTCATGTCTTGGTGTTTAACTTATTTTGTGCTGTTGGCGCCTTATGTATGTTTTCATATTTTTAGTTAAGTTAAGGTAACTGAGTGGCCACCTATTGGGAAAATAGCTGCTCATTCGGCTTACGAAATGTTTTTATGGTATAAGTACCTGATTGTTACTTTGGTTTTTTCCCACCTCGGTTTTTGCAGTGGGAATCTTTAACTGATTGCGACTTTTCCTGATCTTTGCCTACTTGTACCGTTTTGTCTGCGTTCTCTTAGAATATGCTCAAGAATTCAATTATTATCCCCAAATAAAATCTCATCAATTTTTGTGGCAAATGGTACCCGTTAGTTATGCTTCAACTTAAACATGGTCTTAAGGATAAATGGCTTTTAACAAGCAAAACTATAAAAACCGACAGTGAATTAACCCATATTTTAACAAGCTTAGAAATGCTGAATCCTTTAAACACATCGGTTTCAAATTGCCAGTATAATTCTATTAAGACATGCCATTCTAAAACAAATTTAAATGCCTGTTTAACTATTGTACACAAGGCAGGAGCCATAATAGAAACACCATTCACCAGAGCCATAATAGAAACACCATTCACCATTCAAGCCACGTTAAAATAGCTCTAATTTTCGTCCAATTACAAAACCCCCAGATTGTTCAAGTATGTGCAAATTATGCTTTTTAAGTAGTAAGACTTCACAAATTACAATTTGTTTAAGACAAAATATTACTACATCAAAACATTTACAAATTATGGCTGGCCTCTACACAGTCACATTTATGCACCCACTTTCAGGCCTTAATAAATGACGCTCGAAGGTGCAGACAATGCATAAATTGAACATTTACATGTATTGAAAGAAAGTTACATAAGAAAGCCCGGTTATTTCGTTTTAGAAAACACTTAAATGTTATTTTGATGGAAGTATTGAGTTCCACTATAGGCTCATTTTTCTGAAGTGCTTGCGAAAACGAAATGGCCTGGATTCCTCATGTTACTTTGATTCAATGGATGTTCAATAACTATGAGTCAAAACGCTATATGAGAAAACTCGAATATCTCACCTCAACTTCGGCGACGATTGCAATGTACGTCACCGATCATTTTATGGGTTTGTATACATTCCATACCACGTGATTTTCAGCTGTGTTAATTCCTATTTGTCTGAGTGCAATATATTGAGATTTTGTCAGGGGTAAAAGAAAAGAAAATTTCATTGGAAATGCGAGGCGGTTCTAACGAGTACCCACAATCTATGTTTTGAAGCAAGAAATAAGAAAAAAACAGGTGCTCCCCTACAAACCCTATGTTTGCTATATAAAAGTGGGGTTGAATGGACATGTTTTCCTGATGTAATAGCCCAATTATCGTGAAACTTACTTGGAACACTGATTCAATAAGTTTGAAATCTAGAGAAGTTTTCTAAGTACAAAAAATAATGTCTGCTGCATATCCATTTATTGCAAAATGCACTGTTTGGTTTTGGAACTTCTTTAGTACAGTAGTGCCTACAGCAAGTGCAAGACACCCATCTTGCTTTTCAGTATACATTAGACCTTATCTGATCAATTAAGACAAGATGGAAACAGGAGGTCTGTCAGACGTGTGTAAGTCTACGGAAGTAGACCGTTATAAATATGTTCTTCTCGTTCATTAATTCAATGAGGCAGTCCAGCATTACAGCTAAGTAAACTTTCATTATCATTTGGATGGACTAATTCTCATTTATCTTGGATTTTATCTAGTTGGTTCTGTTACATTTTGAAATCCAAATTAGTTTATTCCCCGTGACAGGCGTTTCAACCGTATATTTCAGCATATTTGAACAATGTTTTATCGTATTATGTAAGTTTAAAGTTTAAACATACGACTCTCAACGGCAAGTGAACAACGAAGGTGCAAACATGGAGCCAATTTCCCTCTGCCTTTGAGAATACAATAATTTGGCTTTATTAGCTCACCTGAGCCGAAAGCGTCCGTGGTCGTCCGTAGTCCGTCCGTCGTTCACAAGTTCAAAGATCTACTCCTCTAAAACCGCTGGGCCAATAAAAGCCAAACTTCACGTGGATCATTCTTAGAAATGGGGAACGAAAGTTTGTATAAATGGTCTGGGTCACATGACCAAATGTCCACCATATCCGTATATGGTAAAATCTTTAAAAATATTCATCTCTCGAACCGGTTGACCGATTTCAAAGAAACTTGGTATGTAGCATTGGGGACTCTAGCCCATATTAGTTTGAATGTATAAAACACGACCTTGGGTTGACCTTGACCTTGACTTATTTTACGGCAAAGTCAACTTTGGTCACACATGGTTTTTAATGGAAAATAGTGAAAACATTGGACTTTTCAGGAATTTTTGTAGTCTGTAACCTGAAAGTTAGTAGATACAGACACCATATTAAGCTAATGAAGGCATGTGAGTATTGGAAGTCAAGGTCATTTCTTGACCTTGGCCAAACGTCATTTACATATTAAAATGTATAGCTTAATTTTCTCAGAAACAGCTTGGCCAAAGGGGAACCAAAGTTTGAATAAATGGTACAAGTCACATGACCAAGCTGGCGACCATGTCCGTATATGAGAAAATCAAAACAAAAACATCTTCTTCTTTGGAACCAGTGTATCGATTTCAACGAACGTGGATTTTTCAGGAAGTTTTGTAGACTTTAATCTGAAAATTGTTAGATACAGGCAACATATTGAACTAGTGAATTTGTGCTATTATTAAAGGTAAAGGTCATTCCTTGACCTTGGCCAAAGACCATTAACATATTAAATGTAAAACTTATTTTCTCAGAAACATCATGACCAAAGGCAAATTTTACATGTAGCATCCTTAGTAAAGGGAACGAAAGTTTATATAAATGGTCCATGTCACATCACCAATGTGCCACAATGCCAATACTAGTATGTGGTAAAAACCTTAAGATATCTTCAACTCTGGAACCGTTGGATAAATTTCAATGAAACCTTGATGTCTTAAACAGCAAGGTTTCATAGGCTTTTCTGTGTGACAAAATGGAAACATTGTATTTTCTAGAATACTTTGTGGCCTGTGACCTGAGAATTGAAAGATAAAGACAATTTACAGTGTTAATAATTATGAGAGTATTAGATGTCAAGTTTACTTTTGACCAACATGCCCTTAGCCAAATACCAAACCTCTGATTAGCGATATCAGGACCTTTTGTCCACAGGTTATTATTATTATTATTATTATTATTATTATTATTATTGTTGTTGTTGTTGTTGTTTTTGTTGTGGTGGTGGTTGTTGAATTTTTTGTTGGACATTTGTTATATAATGCGATTAGCTGGTATGCTTGTGTATTAAAACTGCCATTGGTCGACCTCATCAAGTTTTGGAACTCCAATTATGCTTTTTTCAGAGTTTGACGGGTGTTTCCAAACATGCATTGTATAATATTCTCAAAATTATGTGCTATATCCGGCCATTCGATCTGGTCGAAAATGAAATAATTTTGACCACTATAAAAGGCACCAGTCTACTTTCAAGAATAGTCTTATTTCCAAACAAAAGTTCAACAAAATCAGACTTTCTATTAAAACGAAACTAATTTGTCAGACAAATTTGAGATGAATCGTTGAACTTAAAAAACAGGGTAACATATATTTGAAAACAAATCAATTGCAATGACGACGGAGGCGACGGAGGCAATACATGTCAAACTCATTTTCAAGAAAAAAATAATTCACAAGGTTGGGCTTTATAGTATAAACAGTATACATTACAATCTGATCTAGGGGTTAAGAGTAAATGCAACGATCCAATAAGCTCGTGTTTGCATGACCTTAAACGTTTAACTTTTTGGAAGACGAAAAACACTTAATAGCTATGATTAAGGGTTTGTTGAAGACGGAGGCAATTTCTAAATGTAATAAGAGGCCTCTATGTATTTTTGCAAGATATTGCTGAAATAACTCCGCTGGGACAGATTTGAATTCAAATTGTGTGACGCTTGTTATTCCTAGTGTCGTATCGAGCTCAAATGGCAATTTGAATATTTCCTAGCATATTTGCTTAGCGTTAATGAGAATGGTTCTGTCGGAATATGAAACATGAGACTGTTTGTGCAACATTATGGGAAAATCTGCAAATAACATTCATAATTGTGCAAAAGTTAAGGTGCAGCTCAGATGTGCACAGTAAATGTTTAACCGTACGGCGTCTCTTCATTTTCAATTCAATCTTCAAGGTTCTAGGTCGTAAATCTCAAAGACAGGTTTTCCGCTAGCGCGTCTCATTTAAGCCAAAGGGTCGCGTTTAGATTATTTGGTATGACTTTGTGCTACCTGTCAAACTTCGAAGGTCGGCCGGCGGGGCATACACTACATGTAGGTGCTTTTTGATACGCAAGATATTTTTTATATTCTACACGACAATAATGATTTAAGAAATGGGCAGACAATAACTGTATTTTTGGATAGGGTTCGTAATTTGCGACTGAACAACTTTTCGCCTTTTTAGTAGTCAGTACAGTGGAATCAACAACATGTTTTATAACGCATTGTCCAGCACACATATATGCCTTATTGTGATGCGAATGATATTACTCGGGACTGCATTATACATGATAAAACAAGATTTCAAAAATTGCATATATATTGGATTAATCATGGGAAGCTATACTGCATTGATTATTGTCCAGTGTTTTACACTTCAAATAAAAATTCTAAAAGCGTCAAGTACCTCTTCGTCTGGGATATAAAGCGTATAAGTGCAGAAAACACTTAATAAAGTCACAGCGAACTACGTCTCGCTGAACGAAGTCACGAATAATGTCACTGGAGTAGACCAAAATGGAAAGAAGAAGTTCTTAGTTTGCACTATTTGTACAATTGTAAATTGTTCTATATTTTGGAAAAATAAACATATCTACGTCATCCTATTACGTAAACATGCCCATGTAATATACAGTGATTTTTAAAATTGTAAAAATGTACACGTTAGGACCGCCTCGTTTAACGAGTACCCACAATTTATGTTTTGAGCAAAAATAACCCCTGAATACCCCAGTTTTATTATATAAAAGTGGGGTTTAATGGGTATTTATCGCACGAACAAGTGTCCTATGTGTCACTAGTAGTTGTTACCCAAAGGCTTTATTTTATTGGTAGAAAATTGTTTGAAGTTCTATCTATCTCTATATACTGCCATACGCCCTCGCGGACATTCTAGGCAGGGTTGCGCATGGTCTGTTAGTATCAGACAGTTTAAAAGGATGAAAGTTTAGACAAAAATGAAGTGTGATAGTGAAGGATGAAAACAGATGATAGGTTAAAATAGGTGAGAGTAGCTAAAATCAGGTTAAAAACAAGCTTATCAGGGGTTATGGTCGAGAGTGTTGCAGCTTACAGATAGCAGCCTTAAAGGCATCCAATCTCTGTAAGCAAACAATAGACTAGGGAAGGGCATTCCACTGAATAATGGCAAGGGGGGAATGAATACTTGTAGAAATCTGTTGATGTTGACACCTGCCTGAAGGTCATAGAATGGCAGTATCTAGAGATCCTGTTGTTATACTGCACATAAGTTGGACTAGCTTAGGATTTTTCTTCTATTCTCACTATCCTTCAAAGTTAATGGTATGAACTACTGTAAGTTAGTGCTGTAAAATCCTTGTTCGTTGTTTTTTTTCTCGGTTCGTATTTCCTTAGTTTTCTAATATGGCTACTTTGATTCTTAATTTTTTAAGCGTGAGTCATTCGCAAAAACTTTGCTATCTGATGACTCGACATAAACCTTACCAAGATAAGACACCATATGTTATGAAATATATGATGTTTCTTGCCCAAGTTCCCCCAGCAACAATTATAAAGTCTAGTTTAATTGGATTTCATTGAGTATGTCTTATAGCAAAGTTTTAATCATTATTTATAAGGCCACTCATTCCTATATTTACGGGTAAAAACTGCCAAAAATGTAAGACCGACAAAAATGAATAAAAGAAAAACAGCCATGAATAAAGTACATAAATCTAGGCAAATGTTCAAAAATAGACACCACAGTTTAACAGTGAATATATAACTCAGTTTAGTCCAAAAGCGAGTAAATCACAATATAATCGTAGTTGGGCAAAAACATGGTCAACTGTGACGGTTCCGTCCATTTATTCGCTTTTTTATTTATTTATACGTATTTGACACATTTGTCAATTTTAGGGTCATACACTGTCTGCGCATGTTCGTAATCTTTAGAACGCTACAAATCGGAAGACAATGCAGGGTCGCATAATGACACCATGACGTGATTCTGGATCACGTGATATCAAAATGACACTGCTACAAACATAATGTCAACAGTTAGACACTTTTCCCTTTTGTGTCAATGAAAAGTAAAAAACAAAAACAGTATATCTTATGAACGACTTCCTTATTAGTGTATTATCTTTTATTTAGCTAATTTTACCTGTTAATACGACATTTTGCATGTACTTATCAAGAAAAATGCAAGGAACATGCTATTTCACCATTTTGTAAGCTGCGGTGCATAATTGTAGCGCTTGATTATTGCGTGTTAGAAAAACTTAAAGCATTTTTTCTTATCAACACCCCTATTTTCACTTGACATACACATGTACGACCGGACCTTTAAGCATCGAATCGGCCCTCACTTTTCTCTAATTAGGCATACAGCCTGGATTAAGCCTGAATATCCAGACACTCCAGATCCAAAAACAATTTTCTCCCGGCGAGTTCTGTTGATTATGATCTTGCAGCTAACAGAGCTCATCAGCAACAAATGCATTATCGCCCCAAAGCGGAAGTGAAAAACCATTTTGACGTAACAACGACTCCACAATCTTCATAAATGTCAGATTATCACGAGACTAAATCATTTTGAGACCTAAGATAACCTGCTAACTTCATATAAATGCGAAAGTGGTGTTAGCAATTAAGCAACCACTACGCATTACGCTGTCTCTTGTTATCAAGATTGCATCAGAATGTGTCTACAATCGACCAAACTATATATGAGCCGCCTCGTGGGAAAACCAACAATGTGGTTTTCGAACAGGTCCGACACAAACCGGCCTGTATAGTCACAGAAGATGGCTTGAATCTTGAAATTTCGGATTTAAGTAGAAGAGGAACTGTACTATCCGTGTAGCGAAAACAAAGGCGCTGATCAGCTTCGCAGTTACTGCGAAGCTGATCTGCGCCTTTGTTTTCGCCTATGCAGATTGTTGGTTTTCCCATGGGGTGGCTCATATATAGGCTGATCCCTTGTGTTAAAACAAATAATAAACATAAAATTCAGAGATCCTTAAAAAGCAGTGAGCATATTAATCAGAAAAGCCTTCAACTATAATAGTTTTTATGATCATTGGTGTACAGATACAATTTTGTAATCGTCTTCATTTCTACTCTGACATACTGAAGCATCAGTTTCAAGTACAATGTAAAATCTCACTTTGAAATTCCTAAACAAACGAGCTTACTGGAAATATTCAAACATAGCCATGAGCTGTATCAGCCGGATTGTGTCACAACTGGTCGGAAAGCCCCGACGACGGGTTTACTCCTTATGCAAATCATTCCATAGGGAAGTTCAGGAGAAAGTTGCAAATCCTTTGATATCAGCGAGGGTATTCCGAGAAATCAGAAACTTATTATCGGTCAGGATTCGTTTTCTAACCAATGTTTAATTTATTTGGTCCCGTTTAGATAACATTTGTCTTTGTATCGACTACCCTGTTGAAAGTTGCGAAATTTCAGTAGTTCTCTTTGGCTCCATCTTGCCAAATCTAAAGACTCACTGACGAGACTTTAATAGTCGAAACAGCGGTATGGCCCATCCCCTTTCTCATTAATGTGTTCACTGATCTTGAATGATCTCAGTTTTAATTTTTATTGCTATTACTGCAGCTAGTGTTGTGCCGTGTGGCGGCCCTAAAAAGTCTCTCGGTACATCATCCATAGTGCAGGTTATATTTTCTTTTTGGTCCTTTGAGATCAGCGAGGGTATTCTGAGAAATCAGAAACTTATTATCGGTCAGGATTTGTTTTCTAACCAATGTTTAATTTATTTGGTCCCATTTAGATAACACTTGTGTTGTATCGACTACCCTGTTGAAAGTTGTAAAATTTCAGTACTTCTCTTTGGCTCCATGTTGCCAAATCTAAAGGCTCACTGACAAGACTTTAATAGTCGAAACCGCGGTATGGCCCACCCCTTTCTCATTAATGTGTTCACTGTTCTTGAAGGATCTCAGTTTTAATTTTTATTTGCTATTACTGCAGCTGGTGTTGTGCCGTGTGGCGGCCCTAAACGTCTCCCCGCATATCATCCATAGTGCAGGTTATATTTTCTTTTTGGTCCTTTGAGATCAGCGAGGGTATTCTGAGAAATCAGAAACTTATCATCGGTCAGGATTTGTTTTCTAACCAATGTTTAATTTATTTGGTCCCATTTAGATAACACTTGTCTTTGTATCGGCTACTCTGTTGAAGGTTGCAAAATTTTATTAGTTCTGTTTGGCTCCATGTTGCCAAATCTAAAGGGTCACTGACGAGACTTTAATAGTTGAAACCGCGGTCTTGCCCATCCCCTTTCTCATTAATGTGTTCACTGTACTTGAAGGATCTCAGTTTTAAATTTTATTTGCTATTATTGCAGCTGGTGTTGTGCCCTCAAAAGTCTCCCCGTACGTCATCCATTTTGCAGGTTATATTTTCTTTTTGATCCTTTGAGATCAGCGAGGGTATTCTGAGAAATCAGAAACTTATTATCGGTCAGGATTCGTTTTCTAACCAATGTTTAATTTATTTGGTCCCATTTAGATAACACTTGTCTTTGAATCGATCACCCTGTTGAACGTTTCAAAATTTCAGTAGTTCTCCTTGGCTCCATGTTGCCAAATCTAAAGGGTCACTGACAAGACTTTAATAGTCGATACCGCGGTATGGCTCATCCCTTTTCTCATTAATGTTATCAATGTTCTTGAAAGATCTCAGTTTTGATTTTTATTTCTCATTACCATTGTTATAAGCCATTTCCACTGAAGTAAGCACTAAATACTAATGTCAAAGTTTATAATGCATACCGGAAACTTATTTCTAAAGCCTCAGACGTATTTAGGAGATAACAATGTTTCATTTTGTCAATGCTTTGTACTATCCTGAACATCATCTGCCTACGTTCCAATCAAAACTGAAAGTTCCTATCTCACAACATACGATCAGATTGGTAATTTATATTGCCCTTGTCCGATAATGAAATTATACATGAAGCATGTGATGAATTGTTATTGCGTTTCGATCAACCGAAAAAATATCCCCCATCCTGCAAATCTAACATGAATATCGAAAAACAGGAACAAAATGTCAACAGTTAGACACTTTTCCCTTTTGTGTCAATGAAAAGTAAAAAACAAAAACAGTATATCTTATGAACGACTTCCTTATTAGTGTATTATCTTTTATTTAGCTAATTTTACCTGTTAATACGACATTTTGCATGTACTTATCAAGAAAAATGCAAGGAACATGCTATTTCACCATTTTGTAAGCTGCGGTGCATAATTGTAGCGCTTGATTATTGCGTGTTAGAAAAACTTAAAGCATTTTTTCTTATCAACACCCCTATTTTCACTTGACATACACATGTACGACCGGACCTTTAAGCATCGAATCGGCCCTCACTTTTCTCTAATTAGGCATACAGCCTGGATTAAGCCTGAATATCCAGACACTCCAGATCCAAAAACAATTTTCTCCCGGCGAGTTCTGTTGATTATGATCTTGCAGCTAACAGAGCTCATCAGCAACAAATGCATTATCGCCCCAAAGCGGAAGTGAAAAACCATTTTGACGTAACAACGACTCCACAATCTTCATAAATGTCAGATTATCACGAGACTAAATCATTTTGAGACCTAAGATAACCTGCTAACTTCATATAAATGCGAAAGTGGTGTTAGCAATTAAGCAACCACTACGCATTACGCTGTCTCTTGTTATCAAGATTGCATCAGAATGTGTCTACAATCGACCAAACTATATATGAGCCGCCTCGTGGGAAAACCAACAATGTGGTTTTCGAACAGGTCCGACACAAACCGGCCTGTATAGTCACAGAAGATGGCTTGAATCTTGAAATTTCGGATTTAAGTAGAAGAGGAACTGTACTATCCGTGTAGCGAAAACAAAGGCGCTGATCAGCTTCGCAGTTACTGCGAAGCTGATCTGCGCCTTTGTTTTCGCCTATGCAGATTGTTGGTTTTCCCATGGGGTGGCTCATATATAGGCTGATCCCTTGTGTTAAAACAAATAATAAACATAAAATTCAGAGATCCTTAAAAAGCAGTGAGCATATTAATCAGAAAAGCCTTCAACTATAATAGTTTTTATGATCATTGGTGTACAGATACAATTTTGTAATCGTCTTCATTTCTACTCTGACATACTGAAGCATCAGTTTCAAGTACAATGTAAAATCTCACTTTGAAATTCCTAAACAAACGAGCTTACTGGAAATATTCAAACATAGCCATGAGCTGTATCAGCCGGATTGTGTCACAACTGGTCGGAAAGCCCCGACGACGGGTTTACTCCTTATGCAAATCATTCCATAGGGAAGTTCAGGAGAAAGTTGCAAATCCTTTGATATCAGCGAGGGTATTCCGAGAAATCAGAAACTTATTATCGGTCAGGATTCGTTTTCTAACCAATGTTTAATTTATTTGGTCCCGTTTAGATAACATTTGTCTTTGTATCGACTACCCTGTTGAAAGTTGCGAAATTTCAGTAGTTCTCTTTGGCTCCATCTTGCCAAATCTAAAGACTCACTGACGAGACTTTAATAGTCGAAACAGCGGTATGGCCCATCCCCTTTCTCATTAATGTGTTCACTGATCTTGAATGATCTCAGTTTTAATTTTTATTGCTATTACTGCAGCTAGTGTTGTGCCGTGTGGCGGCCCTAAAAAGTCTCTCGGTACATCATCCATAGTGCAGGTTATATTTTCTTTTTGGTCCTTTGAGATCAGCGAGGGTATTCTGAGAAATCAGAAACTTATTATCGGTCAGGATTTGTTTTCTAACCAATGTTTAATTTATTTGGTCCCATTTAGATAACACTTGTGTTGTATCGACTACCCTGTTGAAAGTTGTAAAATTTCAGTACTTCTCTTTGGCTCCATGTTGCCAAATCTAAAGGCTCACTGACAAGACTTTAATAGTCGAAACCGCGGTATGGCCCACCCCTTTCTCATTAATGTGTTCACTGTTCTTGAAGGATCTCAGTTTTAATTTTTATTTGCTATTACTGCAGCTGGTGTTGTGCCGTGTGGCGGCCCTAAACGTCTCCCCGCATATCATCCATAGTGCAGGTTATATTTTCTTTTTGGTCCTTTGAGATCAGCGAGGGTATTCTGAGAAATCAGAAACTTATCATCGGTCAGGATTTGTTTTCTAACCAATGTTTAATTTATTTGGTCCCATTTAGATAACACTTGTCTTTGTATCGGCTACTCTGTTGAAGGTTGCAAAATTTTATTAGTTCTGTTTGGCTCCATGTTGCCAAATCTAAAGGGTCACTGACGAGACTTTAATAGTTGAAACCGCGGTCTTGCCCATCCCCTTTCTCATTAATGTGTTCACTGTACTTGAAGGATCTCAGTTTTAAATTTTATTTGCTATTATTGCAGCTGGTGTTGTGCCCTCAAAAGTCTCCCCGTACGTCATCCATTTTGCAGGTTATATTTTCTTTTTGATCCTTTGAGATCAGCGAGGGTATTCTGAGAAATCAGAAACTTATTATCGGTCAGGATTCGTTTTCTAACCAATGTTTAATTTATTTGGTCCCATTTAGATAACACTTGTCTTTGAATCGATCACCCTGTTGAACGTTTCAAAATTTCAGTAGTTCTCCTTGGCTCCATGTTGCCAAATCTAAAGGGTCACTGACAAGACTTTAATAGTCGATACCGCGGTATGGCTCATCCCTTTTCTCATTAATGTTATCAATGTTCTTGAAAGATCTCAGTTTTGATTTTTATTTCTCATTACCATTGTTATAAGCCATTTCCACTGAAGTAAGCACTAAATACTAATGTCAAAGTTTATAATGCATACCGGAAACTTATTTCTAAAGCCTCAGACGTATTTAGGAGATAACAATGTTTCATTTTGTCAATGCTTTGTACTATCCTGAACATCATCTGCCTACGTTCCAATCAAAACTGAAAGTTCCTATCTCACAACATACGATCAGATTGGTAATTTATATTGCCCTTGTCCGATAATGAAATTATACATGAAGCATGTGATGAATTGTTATTGCGTTTCGATCAACCGAAAAAATATCCCCCATCCTGCAAATCTAACATGAATATCGAAAAACAGGAACAAATTCCAAACAAAAGTATTTGGAAGCCCATCCGTGATGATTCTGCTGTCATTTTAAGAAGATTCATTTAGGTTCAAATTAAAGTAGGTGTGACTTTGCTTGGTTATGGCTGAGAGTTCCAAGGCCTCTATTTGTGTATCACACTCTAAAACACCTTAAACCTTTAGCTATTATAGTGATCTTCAAGCGTGATGATAAACAATTGATGATGTCATATATTGTCAATTCTTTTTCGCTTGGTGTTTGCATACATAAACTTGCCCATGCGATATACAGAGACTTGTTTTAGTTGCAGAAAAAAAAATGAAAATTTCATCACAACAAAAATCGATATTTGTCTTATTTTTGCTCAAAACATAGATTGTGGGTACACGTTAGAACCGCCTCGGTATACCCCTGCATACCCCAAATTTTACTATATAAAAGTGGGGCTCTAGGGGGTATTCATTGTACGGACATGCTTTCCTAATGGGTTTGGATTTTTAATAATTATTGTTTCAACTCAACTCCTGGTATTTCTGCTCTTACATAGTGCACTTTCCTGCGTTTGCTTTTCCATGTCTGTGAAGCTTTTTTGACAAATGTCACTTAGTCGTGTGTCACTTCATACAGGCCACATTTTAAGAATACTTGCCTCTGATTATGCGTGTACATATACAGGAACCTAGCAGCTGACTAGAGGCTTTATTCTCGCCAGATAGCATGGGAAATCTGACAAGTAGGTTTTAACAAAAATCCAAAATTGTATATAAACATTATGGCCAAACATCTTGTATTTGTCTTTCCTGGTTGAAATTTCTGAACTCAGGACTTCTCATGACTCAGGTTATCTAATTTAGACGAGACTTGTTGAAACTCTTTCTATATATAATTCGGTTTCTTAAATATCAAATATTTATCTTTTCGATACGGGAAATGACAGATGTGAATATTCGCAGAATATTTACATTTTTATTGCAATCGACCTAGATGAAAGTATTTGTCTTGATGTTCTTCATTTAAGAAATGAATTTCATTTTTCTGATGTACATGGAGCTATGAACCGCAGTGGGTCGCGTGCAAAGTGAATGAACCCCGAAGGGGTTCATGTAAGCTTTGCTAGCGACCCACTGTCGTTCATAGTTGCATGAACATCAGAAAACTTAAACTCATTTCTTATATTTATATTCATTTCTCTCTGTCGTTTGTTGAAAAATCATCAAGACGATAATATTTACGAGCAGATAGATAATTTATACACAATGTTTATACAAACAGCGGAACGGCGTCGACGTTTACAACGTCCAATCAAGTGTGACGTCGCGTGACACGATGTTGTTCATGGATGTATGAACACAGATGAACATCTAATGATTCATCTAAGGAGGTTTTAGAAAAATGTAATATTTTCCAATGAAAAACATTAAGTCACGTGATCTAGAGGCCACGCCTGTGGGCGGGACGACGTCAAAACCAGCCAGTGACGTTGTTTGTTTACTCTTGTTGGCGTGACGTCGGTCGCGTATCGTCATGACGTTGATCGCGAAAATTTGAAGCTTTGTTTGTTCCAAAATTACGTCAAGTCGGTTTTAATGTCATATAACATGAAAATGAACGATGATATATGAAATTAAAAATCTGTTACTCGATTGATAATATAAAATGAAAATATAAGTATTGAAATTCAGATTTAAGATTTCACTGGATGATGAAATTTTTCAATCCTTAAATATATCTGGCTACGAGGTCATTGTTTTGAGGTCATGTCAGAACGTATTGGATGACCTTCGTAACCAGATAAACCATGAATATTGTCTTTTGCATGTATCTATGTTAACAAGAGCGGCAAATTAAACAAATGTCTAACAAAATTATTAAGGCTGGACTTGTACATGTATGTGAAGAAACATCCCAACCCTTTTGGCGTTCAATGTTTATTATCTAAACAGGTTGGACGTTGAAATGTAAAATGTCAGTATATGGCTAATGCGTCTAAAAAGGTACAAGTAGGCAAAGATCAGGAAAAGGCGCAATCAGAAAAAGATTCCCACTCCAAAAACCGAGGTGGGAAAAAACCAAACTAAAAATCAGGTACTTATACCATATAGTCTGGGTTCTGAACCAGGAAGAGAAATTTTCCAATAGCGTAAAACTCTTAAAATCAAATTAATTCGGAGATTTAACTAAATTAGTTCGACTATTAGAGTGAATAAGTGTTTATATGCAAATCTGCATCATATCCATTGACTGCGAAATGCACTGAATTGGTTACTTTGATCAACTTTAGAAGTGTCTTCCTACATTATGCGACATTTTCATTGCAATTCAGTAATACATTAAATGTTATCTAACCAATTAAGACTACACGGAAATAGGAGGTCTGCCAGACGTGTGTAGACCGTTTTAAACACGTTCTTCTTGTTCATTAATTCAATGGAGCAGTCTAACCTTATACTATCATTGTCATTTAGAGATGGACTATTTCTCATTTATTTTTGGATTTTTGGATTTGTTTGTCTGTCTGACTTTTCTAAATTTTCCAGTTTAATTAGTCGATTTTCTAGGCATTCCCATTAATTGTTACCTTCAAAAACCTTGGCACAATTTTATTGTATAGCATCATCCCTACGATTGCCATGTACTGTTTTTACATACGCGTTCCAAGCGCCGTCGCAAAGCACATGATTATTTTTGAATAATTCGAGCATTATTACACGTACAGTATAACGAAATTGTATATGTGTAAAAAATGTGTTAAAAAGGTACAAGTAGGCAATGATCAGGAAAAGGCGCAATCAGAAAGAAATTCCTACTCCAAAAACAGAGGTTTGAAAAACTAAATTGACATTTAGGTACTACTTAAAAAACATATACTATCATACGGTAAGCCGAGTGAGCAGCCATTTCCCAAAAGGCGGCCACTTAGTTACCCGAACTTAACTAAAACAATGAAAACGTACATAAGGTTTAAACAGCACAAAAATTGAACTCCAAAACAAAGAATTAAATAAAACCACAACAGAAGTATCCTCACCATCATCTTCTGCAGTGGTTTACAGCATTAAGTTAGTTGTTCGATCCTCGTGGTGAATCTCTAACTAGTCAATGAATCATCAAGGACAAACAAACAAACAAACCATGATAACCACCATGATGAATCAAAAACGAGGACTCACAGATTCAGTTAGCTGCCAAATGATCGGGATCCCTTGGAAATAGCTTACTGAAATCCGGAGCTAAAGGAAAACACCAGTTGAACCCCAGTGGGCCAACGAAACAGACAAGAAGCTCCGGCCCAAACCAACTAAAATGAATAGCTTTATGGAGGGCCATCACAGAGTCGGACGACCGAGCCACCGACGTGCTTTTAAAGAAGGCAGCATAGTTATCAACCATGATTGGGTTAAAAACTAAGAATGCAGACTGTCGCATAACATTTAAGTTATAACCTATACGTCTGTATAGTGTTATGATTTTTTTTGAACTGAAAAGAAAAATCATCCTTCCTATAAAATTCTGGCATTTAGATCCTACGAAACTCGATGAAAGTGCTTACAGGTGTTGGCCAGACTTTATTGTTTTGATAGACGCATATCATTCTTAGAGGTAATCTGGACAAAGTATTTTGTCTATTCTTGTAACTATTCGGTCGCTTTGGTCACCATTTAACGATATGTATATAGATAATAAAATTAAAACTGAGATCCTTTAAGAGCACTGAACACATTAATGAGAAAGGGAATGGGCCATACCGCGGTTTCGACTATTTAAGTCTCGTCAGTGAGCCTTTAGACTTGGCAACATAGATTTAGATTAAATGGACGACTAAAACAAACGCCGTAACTTCAAAATACTGAAACAATATAGGTTTTGAAAGTTACATGTATTTATCCGGTAGCCGGGTGTTCAAAGATTACAAATATAGTGTTATTTCCAAAACAAAACAAAACAAAACAAAAAGAAGAAAAAAAAAAAAAAAAAAAAAAAAAAAAAAAAAGAAATGATTTTGTCGCTTTTTTTTTACTTAAATACTAAATCACATCCATTTATGAAAGTCCATCAATGCGTCTTCAGAATTCAACACATGATATTATTTCGCAAATAGGTTACTGTATAGAAGGCAAGGTTTAATATTCATATCTGGGCGTGGTCGGCTAGTCCATCTGTCCATGTGGGGAGATTATAGAGCAGGCAAACTCAGTTAACGTAGACTGCTTTCACATATTTTCCGTTTGAAATCAGTTACCTGTATGTTGTCCAATCCAGTGAAATAGGCAAATTCCTATTTCATTCGTATTTTCCAACGGAAAACCTGTGAGTTGAATATTTCAACTTTATACCTTTAGCTTTTACCAATGTCAAAAGTAGTGTATGTCTAATAAAGAATTTATGAGGTGCCGCCCATACAGTAACCTATTTGCCGAGTAATATATTCTTATTAAACGCCCACTCATTTATTTTCAATCCATCATATCAACATTGAAATGACAAACAGTTAAAATAAATTTTCAGTATCACAAACATATCCGGAAACATCCCGTCGAAATTGAAATTATGTGGGCCTACATCAGAGGCATCCGTCTTATTTCGAGAAACGTGTTTGACAAAGTCAGACTATCTACAAAACAAAATTAATTTGTCTGACAAGTTTGCGATGCATTGTCGAACTTGTATGATTGTCATTCTAAGTCGTTGCATATCAAACAATCTGACAGGCATTACATTTGTATAGAAATTAACTCTCTTAAGCCTGACGTCCCTTTTATGAGACCTAGGCAAACAGCATTGCCCCAGATGTGACGCCACAGAACGCGGCGTCTCATCTGGGGCTGTTCTGTTTGCTTAGATGAATTATATTGAAAAAAAAATAATAAAAAATCAAAATCACTCCTAACACCCCTAAAATTAAAGTTGGCTCAACCAATTGATAATGATTGGTAAATCCATTCGTCAAATATGTGTCAAAGACGGATGTCAAAAGTTTCTCTTACATTTTGCTTCCCAGTAAAATACTCAATAATATCAGACAAACCAACTGTTGTGATCCGCGACGACGACGGCAGCGTATTCTCATGTTCAAGAGAAAAAAGAGAACAAAGATTTGATATTTATGGATTGACAGTAAAATGTTACAATTGGGTCGAGAGTTTAAAACAGTAGAACGAAATGGCCCAATAAGCTCACTTTTGCATGACATAAATTGCTTATCTTTTCAGAGGACATTAAACGCTTAATGTCTATAATCCGGCTTTGTCAAACACCGAGGCAATTTCTAAAGTTAATAAGAAGTCTCTATCAAAATGTATTCTTTTGCAAGAAATTACTAATATTACTCTGTTGCTTGGCCCACCGGGGTCCAACTGGTGTTTTTCTTTTGCTCCGGAGTTAGTAGGTTATTCGGCGCCCAGGGATCTCCATCGTCGGGCAGCTTACTGAGTCCTGGTTTTTGATTCATCAGGATGTTTATCATGATTTATTTGTTTGTTCTTGATGATTCATTGACTAGTTAGAGATTCACCACGAGGACCGAATAACTAACTAAATGTTATGAACCACTGCAGAAACTGAGGGTGAGGTTATGGCCATGTAAAACCGGTTTAAGCCCGCCAGTAACTTTGTGTTACTGATCGTTCCAAGTCGATGCTTCTGTGGTGGGTTCTTTTCGTTTTATGTCTTGGTGTTTGAATTTTTTTTTTTTTTTTTTTTTTTTTTTTTTTTTTTTTTTTTGTGCTGTTGGCGCCTTATGTATGTTTTCATATTTTTAGTTAAGTTAAGGTAACTGAGTGGCCACCTATTGGGAAAATAGCTGCTCATTCGGCTTACGATATGTTTCATGGTATAAGTACCTGATTGTTGGTTTGGTTGTTTCCCAACTCGGTTTTTGGAGTGGGAATCTTTTTCTGATTGCGCCTTTTCCTGATCTTTGCCTATTTGTACCTTTTTTCTCTTGGGACAAATTTTATGCATATGTTACAGTTGCCTCGATCGCCGTACGATTTTTGCGACATCGTAGGCCACAATGGGCTACGATGTAAGTGTCTACAATTCACAAGGGCATCGTAAGATTTCATGCTCTGACTTTCTTAAATTACTCTACTGGGACAGATTTTATGCCTAGGTTACATTTGCCCCGATCGCCGTACGATTTTTCGAACAACGTAGGTCACCATGGGCTACGATGTATGTACGGAGATCGTAAGGAAACCGTCTGGTCTCCGCAGTATTTAAGTGGAAATCGTACATAGCCCGTGCGATGTTCGTCCGATTTTAATAGTATCGTACGGCCTTACGGAAGCCGTAAAATCACCCTATGATTGCCTTGCGATTTTTGTCTCCAAATTTATCATACGAAATCGTGAGGTGCCCACAGGATAGTTGCAGATCCTCCGTACGGCTCCCGCACGATGCTTCTACGACATGTCTACGGCCTACGGTCTTACAATTTTTTAAAATTGTGAAAGTGCATACTATTACAAAATTGTAGAGGCTACGGCGATCGTAGGAAGCCGTAGAATCGTAGGGACATCGTAGGGTCGCCCTGTTGAGGCAAAACTTGGCATCATACGGTCATCATAGGATAATTGTAGGCCAAATGTAACCTAAGCATAATTGTCATTGCGTGACGCCTGTTATTCCTAGTGTCGCTTCCGGCTCAAATAGCAATTTGATTATTTCCTAGCATATTTGCTTAGCGTTAATGAGAATGCTTCTGTCGTAATATGAAACATGAGACTGCTTGAGACACATTATGAGAAAACACCTGTATGTTTGTAAATAGGCACAATAAAGGCTCCTTTGGTAGCCAGTAAATACCTCTTCGTTATTTACTTGAATCCAACCTTACAATGTTCTAGAGTTGGCCAGAGATCACTTCTCGTGACACGGCTCATTTTATCCAATTTGAAAGAGAGAGTGCGGCGGCGTAGTGGTAGAGCGTCGGACTCCGAATCGACAGGCTTGGGTTCGATCCCCACAAGCGTCACCGTGTTGTGTCCTTGAGCAAGACACATTCACTCCCTACAGTACTGGTTAAACCCAGGAAGAGTTGGCCCCGTCCCGTCATGACTGAAAAATTGTTGACTGGGACATAGTCTCAATACAAACAAACAAACAATTTGAAAGAGAGGCTATTTTCGTAATTTAGTTGTCAGGCCCGTTACATTTCGAAAATCTGCCGAGGCAAACACTGTGCTTTCTATTCTTACTATTTAGACTCGTGTACGTACAGCAGTTCGCGATTTATATACGACTTTGTACTGTTAAGTAGAGGCGCATCGACAAAATAAATTATTTCGAAGGGTCAAGTAGTTTAACTAATTTTGACGCGTATGAAGTGACTTGGAACTACATGTATTGTACATAGTACTAAACATTTTAAACAATAACACCGAGTTGAACAATGAATAAATAATGGAAACTACAATGTATTGGTTATCGTCCAGTGTTCCACACTTCAAGATAAAATTATGAAAACGTCAAGAGAAGCTCGCTTAACGGTTTCGGGCTTTTAAAAATGTCACTGGGGCGGATTTTGTAAATAAACATGTCTGTAAAATGCAAACCCTCTTACACCCAGCGTTTATACGTTAAAACTTAGTGCACAAAAGAGGCGGTTGTAATGTGCACATGCGATCTATGCGGGTAGCAAAATGCAAAATGTAAAAAAAAAAAAATCAACTGATACGTTCGTACTCATTCTACAACCGAAAAAAAAAAAAAAAAAAAAAAAAAAAAAAAAAAAAAAAAAACGTGCCTCAGTTTACATTTTTCCTAAATTTTCTTCAGATCATATATTGTGCCGGGGTACTTGTCGGAACGGTTCTAACGTGTACTGGCATTCAACCTTTTCTGCCAAAATATGAAACTATTTTTGAGTGTTTAATGTTATTCTTCCAATATTTTTTTATACATTTCTTGATTCATAGCCTATGATTATTCGCAACATCTAAAGAAATTAACGTACTCTTTTTCTTCTTTTTCAGATTTCATTGGACGATTTTCATTGGACGAAGCATCAGTAAGGTAAGTGACAGATCAGAATAAAAAGCTAATCTAAGTCAGAATAAAAAGCTAATCTAAGTCGCTGTACATTTCGCGGAACTGTTGTCATCATGTTATAATTGAGCCGCGACGCGAGAAATCAGTCTTCGGGGTTTCCGACCCGGTCCGACACAATCCCACCTGTACAGTCACAGAATCAAGCTTTAAAGCTACAGGCTGGAAATTTTGGATTTAAGAAGATGAGGGATGGTACATGTGCTACTCGTGTAGCGAAAATAAAGGCGCTGATCAGATGTGCAGTTACTGCACAGCTGATCTGCGCCTTTGTTTTCGCATAGGCATAGGAAAAATTGCGGTTTTCCCATGACGCGGCTAATTTTGTCTATAAAGCTATCAAGACACTTACGTACACTTCGGCTTGTAATGCCAAAATGCTGCATACGTCTCACAGCCGCTAGTCAACAGTTTAAAATAACAAAACTTACTGTAAGGTTTAGATAAGTTCATTTAAAATATCACTCACGAATTCTTAATTTGCACCGTTCAACCCTTTTTATATTAACACCATCGTACACCAATAGGGCTGTGACGTTTCGTCTCAGACAAATCCAGACTGATTAATTTCGTTAGACATTTGTTTGATTTGCCGCCCTTGTTAACATAGATACATGCAAAAGACATTACTCATGATTTATCAATCTTGAGAACTTAACAGAGAAATATGCTAATCTTGACATAATTTAGTCTGATATGTCACTCACTCGAAACAATTGAATAATGGAGCACTGCTTCGTGGTCCAATGAATAAATTAATTGCAATGTTACAAACCAGACTTCTGATAGAGCATTTTATACAAAAATGCGTATCATATAAATAAAAAATTGAAATATACCCATGAAAGAACAACTGTGACCTATTTATTTGACGTTTTCATCAGGAAAACATTTCCGTGCAATGAATACCCCCTTAAACCCCACTTTTATATAGTAAAAATGGGGTATGCAAGGATATACCAATTTTTCTAATTTTGCTCCAAAACATAGAATGTGGTTACTCGTTAGAACCGCCTCGGTGAGGCGGTTCTAACGTGTACCCACAATCTATGTTTTGAGCAAAAATAAGAAAAATATACAAAAAAATCCTCTGAAAATTATCGATTTTTGACCTAAAAAAAATACTGCATATCATATGGGCAAGTTTTCGTAATGGAAACGATACCCTTTTAGAAATGACCTGCTGACGGCTTGTTGCATGTGATGAAAAGACAAAGCCTTAATTTATTGATAAAATTAACGACAAAAGCGCAACAAACCATGAAAAACGCAAATTGTGACGTAAGCGTTGGGGTAAAGGTGGTGAAATTGCAAAATCCTTTGGTTAGTTTGTTGGTAACATTGCTTTTTGCTTTGCTACCAAATGTCAACTGGATAATGTACAAGAAAGATGAGCATCTTCCATCCCATGTTTTCTTAAACCAACCTGGTAAACGGAGTACAAACCTTCACAATAAAAGAATTAGCAGTTGCCGTCATTTAAATCATTCGATATTGGTCGTTTGTGCTTATACGGTATTTATGTATAATTTTTGTGCTGTATGAACCTTATGTATGTTTGCCGCCTGTTGGGAAATAGCTGCTCACTCGGCTTACGATATGTTTCTAAGTATTAGTACTTAACTGTCAAATTAGTTTTTTCCCACCTCGGTTTTTGAAGTTCGAATTTCTTTCTGATTGCGCCTTTTCCTGACTGATCACTGCCTACTTGTACCTGTTTAATCGAAATGGGAGACTACATGACATGCTTTTCACGCAACAGTGACGTCACAGGTACCGTAGAAATGGGTCACCGCAGCAAATGATTTGAGATTCGTTATACAGAGTATGTTGCGATGCAAAGGAAAATAATGGATAATTGGCGTTTAGTAAACACTCAATTCGCATACTGTAACCTTAAGTTTGTAAACATAAGTAAGCATAAGTAAACATAAATTGCATATGGTGTGTTGTCGTAACGATGTTCAAGAATTTGTCCCACTTTGAAATTCTTCTACATCAGGCGATGCTGAAACAACAGCCGTCTAAAACAATCTCGACAATGGAATTTTGATTGATCACCAAAATAACATTTCTGCCACTTTCGAAAACAATCCATCGATTTTCTCTTTAAGTTAAAATATGATCTAGCGAGCTAAATGGTCTGGGCGATGAGATTGCGGCATGTAATACAGCTAAATATAGTCAATCTGCAAAAGGCAATTTATTTTAACCCTAAAAGGAATATTAGGCGATGCCATGTATAGACTGTGCGTTTTGCATAAAGGCAAATAAGGATAAAGTACTGATTCCAGACTGAATTCATGTGAGTTTGAATGGGTGAGTCAAATATCGTTTGTGCTTTCAATGTTGTTATAGATTTCAGGGCCCCATTGAAGATTGATGAACACCAAATGGGTCGCCCTCATAAAATATCTACTTTACCTTACCTTTACTTTACTTTAAGTTACGTTACGTTACAATACGTATAAGACATCTCACGTTATCGTGTACCATATAGGAAAAAGAATCTTGGTTCCAGATGCCAACATTGTTATTGCATCTTAAGTAATAAATAAAAAAAAAATCCTTTAAGAGCAGTGAGCATATTAACGAAAGAAAAGGATGGATCATATCGCCTTTTCTGTGACCCTTTAGATTTGGCAAAATGGGGCCAAACTGAAATGCAGTAATTTTGTAACTTCCAACACGATAGTCGATACAAAGACTAGAATTATCCAAACAGAGCCAAATATATAAAACGTTGGTAAGAATATGTATCTAAACCAAAAATGAATTTCTGATTTCTAAAAATACCCTGGCTGGACCAAAAGAAAAATATAATCTGCACTATTGATGATGTACGGGGAGACTTTTTAGGGCCACCACACGGCACAACACCAGCTGCAGTAATAGCAAATAAAAATAAAACATATCCTTTAAGAGCAGTGAGCATATTAAAGCGAAAAGGGATGCGCCATACCGCGATTTCGGCTACTTAAGCCTCTTCAGTGACCCTTTAAATCAGTTTTTGAAATTATTCAACGAACATATACCGAACAAAAGACTAGTGTTAAAGCTACACATACGTGGCTTGTCCCAAATGTCCCGTTACACATACATTTTATTCTGAACGCGTAGCGGGAATAAACCAAGGTTAGTCATGGAGAATAACTGGTCATATTGGCACTTATTTCGCTGCTCAACATTATACTCACTTCAACGACCTCTTTGCTACTCATTGTTACCTTGGTAACCATGAGTAGGCATGACTGGAGCAGGTCAAATTATACACAATGTTTTAGGAATATCTTTCTTTTCCAATCTGCTAAATCAACATTGGTATAATGTGATCATTAAGAAAAATATTCCAGCTTAACAATCATTCTATAAGCATCATTTAGTGATAGTATTATGGAATTTAAGAACTATTCCATAGTTTGGGAGACAAATAAAGAAACTTACCTATGAAAATTCAACGACAAAATTACGACGTCGACAAAAACATGCGGAGCAAAATTACAGGGTCGTTATATTTAAACTTCTAAAGTATGTTCTTTAATGGAAACCAAGCAATGGTTTAGCTTAATACTAGTTGTGGACTTCAATACTATTACAAAACACATATTTTTAAAAAGATATTTCAGCTAACAGAAATATTACTCGACTTAATGACACATGGTAGATGGTTGACAGTGGATAGTTTTTAGTTTATTATTCTTGTTTTGCATGACTGGTCTTTATAGCATTATTGTGACGATTTGCTTATAAATATTTTACTCAGATTTCCAAATATATGGTACACTATCATTCAGCTAAATATAAATCTAATTTTGAAATATATTTCTTTTTTGTAGTGTATTTATCCAAATGGCAAAATGTTAAGAAAAAATCACAAATGACGGCACCGTCATTAGACCTGCTCCGCTGCAGTAGGGGAACACGGGTTCAAACGTCCACTGCGTTTTAACAAACGCATGTATCAGTACGAAAATTTACCCCTAAAGCCCTAAGATAGTTACTTGTTGATCATTAGTGTTGTTAGGTCTGACGTGTTGTTATTGTGGCAAAACAGTGTATGTAATGAAACTTTTGGGACAACCCCCGTATATTCTGACTTGAATGACCTGACTTCTATATCTGACTTCTATTTCTTTTCATTGTAAAACGTTTCATAACACATAGAAACTCGATTTTTAGTGTTGCTCTATAAACTAAACAAGGAATTGTAATCTATAAGCCTTGGGCTTACGTTTTGTATAGTATGTAGAATAACCACCATGCTCATTGTATTTACATTTTCGATTTCAAACAAATATTGGTTAAAACAACACATGAATATTCAATTTTGATTCCTTTCTATGAATGTAGACAGAGTCCTGCTAAATGCATTTTAACATAAGGGGTCTCAAAACAATGTTGACAATACCTTTTTTTTTGGTCAATAAAGAATTTAAAAGTTATATAATCTTGTACTGTGGGTATAACATAGAGTCATTTTCGTTAACATCTGACGAAAATGAAACCTTTGATCAGCCGCATTGTAACTTTGTTTGTACAGGTATAGGCAAATGCACATTTTCTCATTAATTGTTCTGTACGACGTGAAAACCTACTATGGTGTTTATTCTACTTGTCGAAAATTGCTTCATATATATACCCAAGGACTTTGAAAACGCCTCACTTGTTTTATTGCTCCCTACTCTCGCGATACATGATATATCGGCAAAAATATTTTTGAACTAAAAAGTACATCCAGTCTGCATAACTTCGATACCAAAACCGAAGCGTCAACGCCTTTTATTAATGTCATACACGATCAATTCCAGCGTTACCCAGAATTCAACAAAACCAAAGTATATGGAGTCGGCAAATATTCATCAGATACATCATGATTTCTGGAAAGAAACACCAAAAGCCAAGCAAATGCTGTTGGTTTGCTTTCATTTGCACTAAAATAGCGGTAGTTACGTAACTTTTACATTTTAATTATGAAGAAAACTTTATTTTATGCTTGTAAAATGAAACGAATTCAAAAGAAGTTGTGCACAATGAATAGGCAAAGACTTGCGTAAAAATTACAATTACTTTCGACGCTGTAATCGAATGGCAAGAGGCACGAGGACCGAATAACTAACTAAATGTTATGAACCACTGCAGAAGCTGAGGGTGAGGTTATGGCCATGTAAAACCGGTTTAAGCCCGCCAGTAACTTTGTGTTACTGATCGTTCCAAGTCGATACTTCTGTGGTGGTTCTTTTTGTTTTATGTCTTGGTGTTTAATTTTTTTTTTGTGCTGTTGGCGCCTTATGTATGTTTTCATATTTTTAGTTAAGTTAAGGTAACTGAGTGGCCACCTATTGGGAAAATAGCTGCTCATTCGGCTTACGATATGTTTCATGGTATAAGAACCTGATTGTTAGTTTGGTTTTTTCCCAGCTCGGTTTTTGGAGTGGGAATCTTTTTCTGATTGCGCCTTTTCCTGATCTTTGCCTACTTGTACCTTTTTTTGAACACTTACGCTTGACGTAAACAAATAACGTTAGCGCCTCAAACGACATTGAAAGAAATCCGCCATTTTGATTTTGCTTTTTCTTGTGCTTAAGGTCGTTAGCTATCACTCGAGATAGTTTGTGTTTACAAATTCCGTTTATTGAAACCGTGTTGAGGTTTCCTTGCGTCTCGATGACGTCTGTGAAAACAGCTGTAGCAAACAAACGAGCGACCAAACTTTTATGGATCTTTATGGATAAATATTGTTTATTGTCTTGGCGTACACGATAATATGTTAATTTGTACATCCTCGTAATTTTAAGGAAGTTTTTGAGCATTTTTTTTAAAGATAACAGATGTACAGTGAGGCGTTTTCAAAGTCCTCTAGTATATGAAGCACGTTATGCCAATGTACGCAACTCACCAGACCCAAAAATACCACTGACTCTGGTTCAGCGTTTCCTTTACAAAACAAAAACAAAAACCTGATTGAACTTTCAACCATAACCAATTCAAACATGGACCTAGATAGTTTAAGTAGAATCACAAATGGAGGACTAGACATACTTTTGCGTTCCGGTATGATTAGAGTTCGTTTCTTTCGGATATCATGTCTCGATAATCATGTTAGCTTTGCAGGATTGTGATTTTCCGCTCGCCGAAGTGCAATGTCAGTTCTTCACATGTTGCTCGTATAATTTCAGTATCGGACCATACCAATATAAATTACCAATCTCTGACATTGTTTGGTGTATGATAGGAGCGCACATTTTTGAAGGATGCTGACTCATAGAAAACAAATGATCTAGTTAAACTTTAAACCAATGCCAAACAATATTCTGCATGTTTGCTGGCACCTTAAAGTTCAAAATAAATAAATAAATAATAAAAATGAAAAATAATAATAATAAAATATCAATCAATCAATAAAAAATACCCACTTAAGTCATATGCGAAACAAAAGAACGAATGCTGTGAACTATGATCGTTTGAGAATTTCAAAGTTATTGATATAAAGTGTGCATTCGTTTAGAGTAAAGTAATTCGTCGAGACTGTATTAAGTGTTTTTGCACTTAGGTGTTTTATGTCACAGACGAAGTGGTACTTGACGTTCTCAGACTTTTTATTGAAGTGTTTGTAAAACACTGGACACTGACCAATAATTCTTGATTCCAATGTTTTCACATACGTTGGTGCTATTAATTTGAATTCGTGCTAAATAGCATGTATGAATGCAAACTCAAATTACTTTATTCGTGTGTCAATAAGATTTACGGCTGGACTTTTCGAAATAAAGCACTTTGTTTGTTGACGCCATACCTAAAGAGTGTGTCATCGTATACGAATTGAATCGCAAATTATTTACACTAAACCAACGTACTCTAAATATGGCTTTTTGTAGCTTTCATATTGCATAATTAGATAAACTGTAGCATTTTACTAAATGCGGTTTCATATTTCATTTTACTGCAAAACCGTTCTTATTAGCGCTGAGCAAATATGTTAGGAAAAATCAAATAATCCTTGAAGCCTCAAACGACACCAGCATTAATACGCATCACAGAATGTGAATTCAAGTCCTCCCAGGGGAGATGTTACATTAATATCTTGCATAAAATTCGTTTTATTAGAGGCCTGTTATTACCCGTAGAAATTGTCTCGGTCAATTCGACATTTGCAGAATTACAGAAGTTTAGCGTTTTATGTCCTCCGAAAGACCATGCAAAATCTAGTTCGTCGAGCCACTGTGTTTCTGTCACAAACTTTCGACCAGCTTCATTACCATTTTACAATGAAATAAATACCGACCATGCTATTTCAAAATGACCCCCGTGCTGCCGACGTCGTCACTGACTACAACATTGAATATTATTGTCTGTAATTTTTGATACTCTTGTGTATTCATCAGGAAAACATGTCCGTGCAATGAATACCCCCGTAAACCCCACTTTTATATAGTAAAACTGGGATATACCTATTTTTTTATTTTTGCCTCAAAACATAGATTGTGGGTACTCGTTTTTGAGCAAAAATAAGAAAAATATCATAATTTTTCTGATGAAATTTTTCCTCTGCTACAACTTAAAAAAATCTCTGTGTGTTACATGGGCAAGTTTTCGTAATGTTACTGGAAGACTACGAACGAAAACCTTTTGAGCTAAGTCTTTACATAACTGTAATGTACATGTACCAGTCATTTTTCTTTCTAGCTCCCCTAGGGCTGGGGATAGCGGAGACACAGCGTTGTTAAAGTGCCGTGATTTAACCTAACCCCTGATGAGTCCCGGCAGTTTCGGGGATGTGCCGGGATTCCAATTTCGCGCCAATACACAATCGCATTTATAAATTAGATAATAGTTGTATTTAACATGTAATAAATTTCTTTATGGTCCTTATATATTTGACAGGTATGCCTGAATGTGTTTCGCAGAAATTAAACAAATCTCTCATACGGTTTCATTAGAACAGCTACCAACTGTTGTCAGCCTCCGGGGAGCCGGTGTTTTGGCAGTGATTTAATCACAAATATGACACCGCAGTGCCGGGCTTTTAGCCGGGCTGTAAAGCGGAAAAAGTTAAACGCCCCGCTATTTCACTTTGATGTGTAATGTGTAAAATAACAATCGTAGGAGGTCAACGTTGCATCGCAAAAATGTCAGACAAATTAATTTTGTTTTCTAGCAAGTGTGATTTTGTCATTTTCCCCGAAAATCAGAATATTTCGACATCAGAATGATGCCGTTAAAAGACGTCCAAATTGTATCATTTTTACAGAGATGTATCTTTTTTTTTTCGGCAAGTTGTGGTACTACAATGGCGGTCTAATTTTCTTCTATTGGCGCAATTTTCTCTCTAAACACTGAACCACAGACATTCTAGTGTCATGAAATAGTCAAAGACGATTATGCTGACTTGGTTAATGTTTCTACAACCTCTTATGCTCAAATGTGTACCCCCGAGAGCGGTGATTTCGTTCTAAACGATCATCAACAGACTCATCAAACTCAAACAAGGGGAGACAATCACTCATAATCATATAAAAACATGAAACAATAGAAACATTACTATCACAAAGATTGTCACAATAGAAACATTACCTTCGCCAAAGAAACATTTATACTGAAACTTTTACAGCAATAGCATAATCTCTCACAAAATCTGTGGATTCAACTCTAACAATGGCTCCAAAAGGGAAGGGCCGAGGGGGGAAATCTACCCCAGCATCCGCATCATCGTTCAGCAGAGCGACAGATAAACCAACCCCTAAACGACAAAGGGAGAGCGAGGGTCATGCCGAAGATGACGATGAAACTGAAATGATAGTTCTGGACCTAAAACAACTGATAGACAGCATATTCACCTGTCTCACAAAAAATGAAAAACTACTTGACAACTTTATATCACAACTCTTTGAGATTCCCAGCATTCAAGATAAGCTAATCCAGAAAGTGGTTGAAGCTATCAAATCTAGTGAAATTCACTCTGCTGCTCTTAGTGAACCTATGGAAAATGCAGAGTCTGAGGAGCCTAAAGCCACACTGGTTAGTACAGTTAAAGATCTAACATCTGCTGTTCATGAACTCAAAGATGAACTGCGAACATCAACTCAGCGCTGTGATGATCTCGAACAATATTCGAGACGAAACAATATCATCATCTCTGGAGTGCCTGACAATAGTGAGACATCAACTGAAACCCAAATATGCAATATTATAAATGATCTTGTTGCTTCCCCTATTGAACCAACTGACATTGACAGATGCCATAGACTAAATAGACCTAAGACAAATACTAAACATGGTAAAGTCCCTGACAAACCTGCAGATATCATAGTGAAATTTGTGTCCTACAAATCAAAGGCAAAAATTCTAACAAAAGATCCCATGGAGAAACTCAGAGAGGATAATAAACATAGAGATGATCAGAATAAATTATTTATCCGTGAAGACCTAACAAAAGCTAGAAATAAGCTCCACTACAAAACCAGGCTGCTTAAGAAAGCTGGTCTGATAAAAGATACATTCTCGCGTGATGGCATGATTGTTGTCAAAGTGAAAGTTTCTGGCAAAACTGACTTGAAGCAGTACTTCATTTCATCTGAAAATGATCTGAAGAATATATGTAAAACTCATAAACTTGCTGTTGATGAAGAATTAAAGCCACGGGCAGGTGCAGCTACCGCAGTACATGATAAACATGACAGTGAAATGGACACTAGCCATATTGCAGATGACTCAGACAAGACAAAGAAGAACCTTGATCCTCATGTTGCAGTGTTTAAGCCAACTAGTATGACTGTAACAAACCCTGGCACATCAAAAGGTACAAGTAGGCAAAGATCAGGAAAAGGCGCAATCAGAAAAAGATTCCCACTCCAAAAACCGAGGTGGGAAAAAACCAAACTAACAATCAGGTACTTATACCATGAAACATATCATAAGCCGAATGAGCAGCTATTTTCCCAATAGGTGGCCACTCAGTTACCTTAACTTAACTAAAAATATGAAAACATACATAAGGCGCCAACAGCACAAAAAATTTAAAACACCAAGACATAAAACAAAAAGAACCACTACAGAAGTATCGACTTGGAACGATCAGTAACACAAAGTTACTGGCGGGCTTAAACCGGTTTTACAGGTACCTAACCTCACCCTCAGCTTCTGCAGTGGTTCACAACATTTAGTTAGTTCTTCGGTCCTCGTGGTGAATCTCTAACTAGTCAATGAATCATCAAGAACAAACAAATAAATCATGATAAACATCCTGATGAATCAAAAACCAGGACTCACAGATTGAGTAAGCTGCCCGACGATGGAGATCCCTGGGCGCCGAATAACCTACTAACTCCGGAGCAAAAGAAAAACACCAGTTGGACCCCGGTGGGCCAAGCAACAGACAAGAAGCTCCGGCCCCAACCAACTAAAATGAATAGCTTTAAGTCGGGGCCATCATAGAGTCTGACGCCCGACCCACCGGCGTGCAATTAAAGAAGGCAGCATAGTTATCAACCATGATTGGGTTAAAAACTAAGCATGCAGACTGTCGCATAACATTCAAGTTATAACCTATACGTCTGTAACGTGATATGATTTTTCCGAACTGAAGAGAAAAATCATTTATTCCTTTAAGTTTCTTTAATTTGTAAACCAAGTCACCATAAAATTCAGGTTCCGAAAGGCCCTCACTTAAAAGTGTCTTTAACCCAACATTATATTTGGAAATCAATTCATAGTGTCTACGATAAAATTTAGAAAAGGTTTTTCGAAGTTTATGATACCGATAGCCCTGTTGGAGAAGTTTTGCCGTTAAACATTTATTTCGAGCGTTGAAGTCTGTAACATGATTGCAGACTCTAGCAAACCTAATAAGTTGCGAAATGTATACACCATAAGAAGCACGACGAGGAACGTCACCATCCAAAAAAGGAAAATTTACTATATCAAAATCAAAGTCATCGCGCTTATCATAAATTTTAGAAGAAACAAATCCATTTGCAACAGAAAGATGTAGATCTAAAAAGGGGGCTTCGGTATCTGAGATATTAGCTTTGTTCAACTGAAGTTCAGGTGGATAAATTTGATTGACCATACCTTCAAAATAAGGGTTGTCAATGTTCAAAAGGTCATCGAGGTACCTAGATGTGGAATTAAAAGCCTCGATAACATCAGCTTGATTATCATGGTTAAGAGAATCCATGAAATCTCTTTCGTAGCAGTATAAAAATAAATCAGCTACGAGAGGTGCGCAATTTGTACCCATCGGAATTCCAACAATTTGTCTGTATAACTTGGTCCCAAATCTAATATAAATATTATCAAGGAGATAGGATAAGGCGTCGCACACATTCTGACATGACCAAAGGGTATACCGACTTTGGTCAGAGGAAGTGAAAAAAGCCTTTCTGTCATTACATGCCAAATAAAGTGAACCATAGTTTTTTAATGCCCTTTTGAAGGTCCACTCTATCAAATCCAGAAGTTTTTCTTTAATTAGATTATGTGGTAATGTTGTATACAGAGTAGAAAAATCATATGTGGACAAGCTTGTCGCACGGAACCCTCTACACTTCAATTTACTGAGCACCTCACCAGAATTTTTTATTGACCAAAACCAATTTTTATTTGAAGTTTCATACACTGTCTCACAGTATCTTATAACATGAGATTTGATAGCAGTAAGACAAGAAGTTAATAATTTAGAAAGTTCAGTGGTAGTACAAGAGCTAGAATTTGCAATAAATCTAGCTTTGTATGGTCTTTTGTGAAGCTTAGGTAACCAATACATCGTAGGAAGTTTGTCTTGGCCTTCATTGACACAAACAGAAAACTTAACAGGTAAATCGTTTAAGTGGGCATTTACTACAGACACCTCATCAGTATCTGTCTCCAGATAAGCCCTGGTACCATCAAGCTCCTGTTTTAAGGTGTTAACGTAGTGAAGTCTACAAACGACAACAACATTGTTTGCGGCTTTATCTGCCGGAACCAAGACATACTTTCTATGAAATTCTTGGATACCCTGCTTCAAATGCCTAAATGACGATTTGGGTTTAGGAGGTAAAAGATTAGTATTTTGTGAATAAAACTTAATACGTTTATCCACGATAGTGAAGATACTTCTTTTCCATTCTTTAAGAGCATTATCCTCAACACCCTCTCGTTTACACCATCGATTACCGAAATCATTTAATGCAGATGCAATCTCCTCTCTACATTTGTCGAAATTAATGTAGGAAGGGAATCTATATTTCGGACCTTTAGAAACAATTTTGCGAATTCTAGAATCCGAAATTATTTTTAAATTTCCAGTAACTATATGTCCAGCTGGTTGATAAACATATTTTGAATCTTTACAATCTCAAAATCAAAGAGTGCTGAGCCCATTGTGAAATCTCTCTTCAGTGACATTTTAAAATCAAAATAAACTACATATACTCTAACATTCAAATAAAAGCTATCAGTTTTTATTTATTAATGATAACAGTCTTACCTTTGGAAATAGTACAGGCATTATAAAATACTGTCTGATAATGGCTTTTCTTTAATAATTTAGCCCTTAAGAACCCATAATTCAAGAATTCTTAGTAAAGTACTGGTAATACCCAGGAAACAGCTGATTACTTAAAAATTGTTGACAGGGACGTTAACTCTACCAATCAACACGTAACAGAGACTTGAGAAAACTAAGTGCACCTATGTGCTTGCATCGGGAAAACATGTCTGTGCAAGGAATACCCCCCTAAAACCCACTTTTATTTAGTAAAACTGGGGTATGCAGGGGTTTAACCATTTTTCTTGTTTTTGCTCTGGGGCGTGGATTGTGGGTGCTCATTAGAACTGCCTTGCCGAGGCGGTTCTAACCTGCACCCGCAGTCTGTGTTTTGGGCAAAAACAAGAAAATTATCAAAACTTTCTGCTGAAAATTTCAATTTTTACAGCTTAAAAAACTCTGTATGTTGCATGGACATGTTTTCGTAATGTATGTGTATTCGTACATGTGCATGTTTATGATTGGATAAATGAAGTGAGTATGCATGTATATATATGTGATATTATGTGTAAAATGTTTTCATACTATCCGACCTTGCAGTACATGTACTGAATATTGACGAAAACTGACCAAAACTGACATAAACCACGCTGTACTGATCAGAGATTAATGATCTCAACTCTTATGACCTAGGTGCTTTGCCTCAAGAGCCATCCAAAGTGCATACTTGAAATGCATGTTTAAAACTGTTACATTGTATTTGTATACTGAAGAAATTCTGGCTAAATCTGACACAAACAAAAGCTGTATAATCCCAGATGGATAGTTGTATAAGCCTGGATTGAAACCTGATAAAGAGTATACATGTACATGCGCAAAATCACATACTGAATAATTGTTCATTTTGAACATGTATGCATCATGTCTGTCTTGCTGCCCTTGTTCTTCTCATACATTTATCTGTATGCATCGATACCATAGTTCCCACAACTGCACACTGTTGCTACCTCTTAATAAGTTGTTAATTTTGTACATGTACATGTGCCTCAACTTAGTTTTAGTAGTATTAGGTTGTATGTTTCCTTTAAGTGCGTAAATTCCTGGTTTATGATTTTGTTAATAACCAGAAAACCAGACAAGAAGCAAACCTAGTAAATTGCTGATAAGCCTACCCAGCTTTCAAAATGAATCACATCAGACGTAGAGACATACAGTTACCAAGTATCTATACATGTAATAACCAATACCCTGGGTCAGACCAAGTGTTTATACAATTGCTATAAAATAAGAGTCAACAGCTGCACTTTATTTCTTTGTATAATTTTAGAGCAACAAGATTAGTAGCCTTTTGCCACAAAATACTTGCTTACATGTATATATATACTGTAACATGCAATATTTGATGTTGAACGTCATTAATACAAGTACATGTATTAAGTCTAATAAGGACGACGTTATTGAAACAGATTTTGTATAGTCTATTGTATACACGTCTTCTTCACATCTTCTGTTACTTTATATGCACTTGTAATCATGCAGTATTCCAGTGCCCTAGCAAAATATGAAAGCAAATCCTCATTTCAAAGATAAGAAAAATAATAATAATCTTACTAATATACAACTGCTCAAAGAGTCCCATTTTGCAATTCTGATCAAGCAAATTAAAGCTTCCCATATCTGAAAGTTGGTAAACCTTACTTATCTACTGAGTGAAAAATTCATATGCACTTCAAAATTGTAATACACAAATCACATCCATTAAATTAGTAACACTGTTGATATTCCACCAAATATTGACATAGTTTCCAAATTCCACCTAATGTTGAGTCTCCACTTCATGTTGAGTCCAACCTCCACCTATTGTTTAAGTTAACTTAGGTCAAATCTAATGCTGAGCTTCATTCAGTGTTGAGTTTCCACTTCCTATGAAGTTTCCAATTAATGTTGATTCCACTCTGTGCTGAGTTTCCACATAATGTTGAATTCCACTCGGTGTTGAGTTTCCACTTAATGTTGAGTTCCACTCAGGGTTGAATTTCCACACTCAATGTTGAGCGTCTACTTAATGTTGTATTCCACTCAGCTTGAGTTTCCGCTTAATGTCAAGTTCCACCCAGTATTGAGTCTCCACTTACTTAATGTTGAGCTCTGCTCAGTGTTGAGTTTCCACTTTATGTTGAGTTTTCACTTAATGTTAAGTTCCAATCAGAATTTTCTCTTAAAATGTTGAGTTTCCTCTTAATATTGAGTTCCACCCAGTGTTGAGTTTCCACTTAATGTTGAGTTCCACTCAGTGTTGAGTTTCCTCTTAATATTGAGTTCCACCCAGTGTTGAGTTTCCTCTTAATATTGAGTTCCACTCAGTGTTGAGTTTCCACTTAATATTGAGTTCCACCCAGTGTTGAGTTTCCTCTTAATATTGAGTTCCACCCAGTGTTGAGTTTCCACTTAATATTGAGTTCCACCCAGTGTTGAGTTTCCTCTTAATATTGAGTTCCACCCAGTGTTGAGTTTCCACTTAATGTTGAGTTCCACTCAGTGTTGAGTTTCCACTTAATGTTGAGTTCCACTCAGTGTAGAATTTCCTCTTAAAATGTTGAGTTTCCTCCTAATGTTGAGTTTTACCCAGTGTTGAGTTTCCACTTAATGTTGAGCTCCACTCAGTGTAGAGTTTTCACTTACTGGTGAGTTTCCACTTAATGTTGAGTTTCGCTCAGTCGTCAGTGTTGAGTTTCCGCTTAATGTTGAATTTCCACTTAAGGCAGGGTTCCACCCAGTGTTGAGTCTCCACTTAGTGTTGAGTCTCCACTTAGTGTTGAGTTTCCACTTGATTTTGAGTTTCCACTTAATGTTGAGTTAAACCCAGTGTAGAGTAACTGCTGATTCTACACCAAATACTGAGTCCCCCATCTAATGTTGATTGTAAAACTGAAACATAAAAGAACAAATATCTGTTTAGCAACAGGTATTCATGTAAACTTATGATTGATTCTTGACATATATATATTTCATTAACAGTTTATGCATTTACACCTTTAAACTTTAATGTATTTAGCCTAACACAAATGGATGTTTACTGTAAGGAGTGAATTTCGTCTTGTGCAAAACCGTGCACCCTAAATTTTTGACAGAATATGATCTCATCTAAACAAACACCTTAACAAGGTTTATCCCCTCCATCCAAGCCCACCTTACATTTTTATTGTTTTATTTACCTTTGTGTATAATTATGCGCCAAATGATGACTTGATGATCTTGAAAATTTAAATGAACCATCTGATGTACATGTATTTGAATTTTCTAATGTATTATATAATCCATTTTTGTTTTTATTTGTTTATGCTATATAGTATTGTTTGTATATTCATGTATATAGTTGCTTTAATGGTCACAAGGTCACCCCGGTCACAAATGTCACTTACAGTCCTCAAGCTAAAACAGAATATCAGCCATGCCTCAGAAAATGACAAATATTTTGATTTTGATCACCAAAAACACCCGCCATTATTTTTCAAAATTTGGCAATATGACACAGGCTGATCCTATCCAAATTTTTTCTAACGGTGATCAAATCAGCATAAAGGTGAAACGGCGACATATAAAAAAAAACAAGGACATATCAAGCTGATCATCAATCTGGGGATAATTCACAAAATCCACACGGTACATGGAGTGGAATTAAAATTGCTCATACTAATATTAATAGCATTAGATATAAGCTTGATCAATTATATACAGAATTTTCTAGCTATGATATTATTTGTGTGTCAGAAACCAAGTTAAACCAAAATATCCTAAATCAAGATTTGGAACTACATGGGTTCCATCTTCCAATTCGCAAAGATAGAGAAGAGAACAACGGAGGAGGCCTACTTATTTATATTAAAAGAAATGTACACTTTGAAAGAAGACAAGACCTTGAAAGCAATGAAATTGAAAATATTTGGGCTGAAGTAACTTGTCATCAAAAGAAATTTCTTCTCGGCCTATTTTATAGACCACCTGAGAGCCCATCTGAATACTGGAACCTATTTGAAAATAATATTGACATAGCTACTGACACTAACATGGACATGCTAATCATGGGTGACTTTAACCATGATATGCTTAAGTGTAACCCAAATAGTAAGCTGTTAAGAATACTAACAAAATGTAATATACAAAACATGATTAATGAACCCACAAGAATAACCCAAAAGTCTCAAACATGTATTGACCTAATATTAACAAATCATAGCTCAATTATAATAAATACTGAAGTACTTCCACCATTTTGTAGTGATCATTGTTCTATTACTGCAGAAGTTAATTTTAAAACATACAAAGCTCAGGCATATAAACAAACAATATGGAAATATAATAATGCCAATAAGATTGCATTGAATGAAAAACTTATTGCTACTGATTGGTCATTTATTAATAACTCAAATGATATTGATTACATTAATGAAAAGTTCAACAATACTTTGTTAGCAGCAGCCAATGATTGTATACCAAAAGTTACCTTCACAAGGAGACCAAGTGACAAGCCATGGATGAATAATGAAATACGCAGTCAAATGAGACAGAGAAATCGACTATACTATAAAGCCAAAAACAGCCAATCAGAAGATCATTTTCGTAAATTTAAAGACAAGCGCAATCAAGTAACTACTTTAATTCGTGAAGCTAAGAACAATTACTTCCAAAAACTTCAAACATCACTTGCCGACCCTAATACAAAGCCCAAACAATGGTATAAAATTGCTAACGAAATAACCAAACTAAAGAATAAAAGTAATCCTCCTCCTCCCTTAGTTTCAAATGGCAACATCAACATTCACCCTCTAGATAAAGCTGAAAGATTAAATAAACATTTTGCAAATATTTCTAAGATTGAAAATCCACCACCCTTGCCTGAAATTAAACAAAATACAAACTTTAGTTTAAGTGCTATTCAAGTTAGTGAACAAGACGTTAAAGATCAACTTTTTATTTTGAATTCTAATAAACCAGGTGGCCCAGATGAAATAATGCCTAAACTAATTAAACTAACAGATACTTCATTAATTAGACCACTTACAATGTTATTTAATAAATCACTTTCTTTGGGTCAAGTACCTGCTCAATGGAAAATGGCTAATATCTCTGCCATATTCAAAGGGAAAGGATCCGAGCAGGATCCTACAAACTATAGGCCTATCTCAATTACAAGCTGTCTTGGAAAGGTTATGGAGAAAATAATATTTAAATATTTATACAACTATCTTGAACAACATAACATATTAACTAAGCATCAATCTGGTTTTAGACCAAAAGACTCTACAGTAAACCAACTTTTAGAAATTTATCATGTTATAATCGAGAATCTTGACAAAAGTAAAGACATCAAATTTGTATTCTGTGACATAAGTAAGGCTTTCGACAAAGTATGGCACGAAGGACTCATTTATAAACTTAGTAAATATGGTATAGACGGTAGTCTCATAAACTGGTTTAAAAGTTATCTATCAGATCGAAAGCAAAGAGTTGTTAATGAGGGTTATAAACCTCAATGGGAACATACTTCAGCAGGGGTACCACAGTGATCAGTTTTAGGCCCATACCTATTTCTTATTTATATAAATGATATAGTTGATAACATTAATTGTAACATAAGATTGTTCGCTGATGATACATCTTTATTCACCATTATTGAAAATAATGACTCAATTAAACTATTAAATGAAGATCTACAAAGCATAGCTCGCTGGTCTAACGACTGGTGTATAATTCTGAATCCAAATAAAACTAAATCATTACTCATAACTAGAAAAGATAACCCAAACTGGCCAAATGTTGTTTTTAATAATGTCATCATTGAAGATGAACCTAGTCACACACACTTAGGCATTACACTTTCTTCAAACGGAGGTTGGAGGGATCATGTAAATAAGATATATCAAAAAGCAGCTTACAGATTGAACCTAATGAGAATGTTAAAACATGATATTGATCGAAATTCCCTGACTAGGTTCTTTATCTCTTACATACGTCCTATCTTAGAGTATGGAGATATTATCTGGGATAATTTAAACAAAAATGAATCTGAACTCTTAGAATCCATCCAACTTGACGCAGCGAGAATAATAACTAGTCTTCGAAGAGGTACAAATCATGAAATTCTTTATGAAGAACTTGGTTAGATATCATTATCAAAACGGCGTTCAAACCATAAATTGATACATTTTTATAAAATTCTCAACCATGATACCCCAGCTTACATTAACAATATAATTGATAACTACAACACACATGATATAGGATACTCATTAAGAAATAAGAACTTAAGGCATCCAGTGCCAAGAACTGAGTCATTTAAAAAATCATTCTTTTTATCAACTACTGACCTATGGAATAATCTAGAACCAGAACTTAACAATTGCACATCACTCCACTCATTTAAAGCAACAATTAAAAGAAAAACATCAACTCCACCTAAACATTATTCAACCGGTAATCGTAAAGAAAATATCATCATTTGTCAACTAAGAAACAATAAAAGTCAGCTTAAAGCCAATCTATTTGATGATCATCTTACTGATACAGCAAAATGCCCATATTGTGATTTAAATGAAACAGTTGACCATTATTTATTTGAGTGTCAAGAACACATAAGCTCTAGAATCTCACTTATCAATTCTCTGATGTCAGAACCGGAAATATATAGTAATATTAGAATTACATCAAAATGCTTATTGGAAGGTAGCCAGAACTTACCCCATGATAAAAATGTTTTAATTGTACAATATGTAATGGAATACATAAAAAATACTGGAAGATTTTAACCTCAAACTAACAACTTTGCATATTCTATTTTTGTCATTATGGAAAGCATAAAAAATCTTTCAGCTCCTGATATTAGCAAAACTCACCTTACATGTACATGAATAGTACCTACCCAAGATAGAAAACCTTTACTCTGTAAATTGTGCTCTGTATTGTAGTTCTTACAACTTTGGGCCCTTCATCTGTAAAATTAATTGCATAGATTCTTTAGTATACATGTATATTTGACAGTAATTAAATTGACACATGTGAGAATAACAAATTAAAGGCTATCTAATAAACTAATTGAAAGCTACAGAAATCCCAATCACCATCTTGTCAGATAGATAAGGTGGGTTATATTGGGATTGTCTGTAGATATTAATTACTCGGAAGGCGTGTCCGTTCATCTCTCTTCATTTCGTTTCGGAAGAGAGTGGACCGCTGTCTCTCCGACATATTCTATATCCATTTTTTCAATAATTCTTATTCGACTGAAGATAATAAACACATTTCTTTAGATTGCAATAACTATCTTGTTCTATTATTATTATTCATGTTTTTTCTTTTTGAAAAGTCTATACTTGTTAACCTGAAAAATGAAAACACAATACATGTAAACAATTATTGATTGAACATCCCATGGTAGATTGATCTTACCTGTAAATAATGATGCCCCATTCAGGTGAGCGAAATCATGATCCATATACGATGAGTTTGACCAGATTAAATAACGGAAAATAATCCGCTTTTTCCAATGAGTAAAGCTTTCTCCACGTGACCTTTGGCTAACTGTAGGACGAGTTCTACTCTATACTCCAGTCGGCTTTGTACCACTGTATTGTACGCACTAAGTAACCATGGTCCCGCATGGAATAGACCAGGATTTGTTATTTATACTTCTATCATACTAAGTATCAATGCAAAGAAACATGATAAAAGTTAAAGACAATAAAGCATAATTTATGTATGAATTAAGTTCCTTATTCTATTTAACATGTTTAAAGGAATTATTCCATAGTTCAATTAATTTTTCCATATAGCAGTAGTAAGCTCGCGAATTCACCACTTTTTTGGCTATTAGTATAATAATCGTGCAGAATTGACCTTTACCGGGTAATCCAGCCGGTGTGACCTAGTGACCATTTGACCCCTTTAGTTTCTTTAGTTTCTTTTCGTATTTGTATTTATTTTATTTTTTTTCTCTACCCTTTAGTATTCATTATTGACCACTTAGCGCTTGACATAAAGTAGACATGATGAGAATTCCATGTATGTCACTGACCACAAACTACATTGTATTCTAGAATGACAAAGAGCATGTCTGCGTGATGTATGCCCCTTCTATGGCATAGTTTTAAAGTAAACAATGATTACGGGACATGCAGTACGCTTACACCTTCTTTGTTCTTATCAAATCGATGCTCCTTTGGGCGTCTTGATGTGACGACCTTAAAAAAAGTTCTCAGTGCGATCATCGACGTTTATTATTTGATACATTCTTTTTTCCTTTTTTCCTTCTTTCTCCTTTTTAAATCAATTATGAGTTAAGTTTGTCACATTACAACTGTAAAGTAAAAACTTGTTATACTATACTTCAACTTGTGTGACATCATCGATATTAATCTTCTATATATGTTTATGCTAATTATTCATGTTCATATATGTACATAATATTGTAGTACCTTTGGAGAGGGCGAAATTAGGCTCTGCCTGTGCCCAATCCGTGTCACATGTATGTATTATATGCTGACTAAAATTTCTAATAAATAAATAAATAAATAAACAGAGATGTATCAGGCTGCTAGACAAAGATACATGTACTGTTATACTGAAAATTTATTCGACACGTGTTTCATATAAGAAACGCGATAGACATGTGATATTACAACTTGCGCGGGCGTCTGAATCGACCAAGACAGGGGGCGGACAGACCACAAATATTTTAAGAATATTTTATATGTATTTGTCGAAACACCCGTCTTATTCGGAGAACACATTAATAGTATTCCAAAAATGGACGACAAATCAAACCATCCATTCATTTACTCTAGCTTACATCGCATTATTCATATTTTTGCAAATACCAAATTGACACTGTGCTGGCGACTTGTTCGTTTACTTTTGCGACCATACTATATTCTTTCTAACACTACATATTTATTTCAATCACAAGTCTGGTAAGACGCTTATGTTTTTGTGCGTTAAAAATAGTCCGGCATGAACCAAAGATGACCGTGCAATAGCGTCTATAGAAAATGTTTTTGCAGAAATAAGTTGGTATGGGTATCCTGATTTGAAATCCGGATGATGCCAGATTGGCATCCTTGGGCAATTCAAGATGGCCGCTAAAATCCAATATGGCCGACAAAAGAAAGGGTTTCGATAGAATTTCGTATAGGTATCTGATGAAATGCTAAATGGTTGCCTCAAAATTTGAGAAATAATAAAATTTGATCTGTTTCATCAAAATGCAACAGAATGAAAATTAACAAAATCAAGATGGCCATCAAAATCCAAGATGGCCGGCGAAATAAGGGCTTTTAATAGAAGTTCTTACATGTATGTAATGAAATGTTAAAATTTGGCATTTAAAGTAAAGAAAACTTCAAGTTAAGACATTTTTTCATTAACACATGTATGCAGCAAAAGCAAAATTAACAAAGATGACCACTAAAATCCAAGATGGTCGACAAAATGTTACTTTTATAGAATTTCATCAATGAGGTATGTGATGAAATGTTAAAAACTTGACACTGAAGGTGCAGAAGTAGAGCTAAGATTGTTCATGACTATGTAAAAAAAAACTAAAATAAAAATGACTGTTCAAATTAAACGTGGTCACCGGAAAGTAGATTGTTCATGACTGTGTGAAAAAAGCTAAAATAAAAATGGCTGTTCAAATTAAACGTGGTCACCGGAAAGTAGATAGAATGTGTTTGGGTATATAGTAATTAAATGAAAATTCCATTTTATTAAACTGTTTCAAAGGTATAATTAGAATCTATTGGCAATCAGATATGGTAGAATAGGGTGAGATGGGTAGGATTGGGTTTCACGGACATGTAGAATTGCGACGTGTTAAAAGGCGGTTGGCTGTAGGATATGTGTAGAGTCTAAAATATGGGTTGATATGGCCTGCAGTGGTGTTGGATATGTGTAGAGACTAAAATATGGGTTGATATACCTGCAGTGGTGTTGGATAAAGGGTTATAATCGATGGTTTGGTTATGGATCCACTTACCAGTCAACAAATCTTCAGTCATATTGTGACGAAGCAACTACTCCCTTGCTACTAATCTCAATAGAGTAATAAGAGGAAAAAGGTTTTTGTTCTCGTGTAACAGCTGTGTATAGAGCTAACACTCGCTGTAGAAGCCGGTTTGTATCTCAAAGCAGTACAAATGTGCTGTATAGCTAACATAGGTTATTCCGTCTCCATTTTAGATTCATCCATAATTCTCTATTTCATCCATCCGTGAATCTTTATTTTCAACAGAGATGTCCACAGATCCATATGATGAGTCTTTTATTGTTGAAACTAAATGTAACAGGTTCAAAACTGCTAACTACAATACTACTGTCCGCCGTGTCCGGCACAGCAGAAATAGGATGGGGAAGATAAAATAAGACTTATATGTTCTAGCTGGTAACTGTTCACAATTATAAAATCTTTCAAGCTTTGTGGAATATAATTTTGGTACAGTATGGTGAATTTAATGGGCTGTGTTCAGCTGGTTACCGTCTCAGTAGAGAAATGACTTTTAAGTGCGAACATGAAAAATAAAATGTGATTTTGTGTCGATTTTAAACAAAAAAAAAAGCTGTAATGCAAATGGAATGCCAAAATGACTATTTAACCACACTGAATGCCAATGGAGAATTTCTATTACTGGTCTGTGGGTCCCAAGCCCTTAGCAATCACTAGATCACCATCTTCGTCTTCGCCATAAAGTGAGAACAGAAACACTGAAACCAGCACTGTTATTAAAATAAAATAAAGCGAAAATAAAACATGTTGTGAGTTTAGGACTGTAAATGTTTTATGGGTTACATCAATGTAATGAAGAATTCCGATGATTTGGCAAGAGTCATTACTTCAAACAACTCATTCCATAGAAAGTTCATTTCTAGTGATATGCTTTCGTAGTAGCACTCAGTAGCCGGAGGTTTGGAGAGACTGACGTTTTGTTATTATATATCTAGAATTAGCATTCTGTTTTCTGTTCCGGTCTTCTGTGTTGGAGCTTTGCTTGACGGTCGATCATTGCAGTAGCACTGTTAGTTTGGACAGTTTCTCATTTGTTAATGTCGTTGGTCGTGTGTAGTTCCAATACAGGCCTTACACAACGTATATTACGAATATCTTATTCATTTCGAAATGATGACATTTCACATACACCCTTGTAGAAAGACATACATGAAGATAAAATAGGACTTACACGAATATGATAACTAGTATGTATTGGCGTTCTTGCAACTGCATATCTAGAAATCGTACTACGCCACCGAGCCGGATAATATTTTCTCCAGCTTTCTCCGAAAGTGCATTCACAAACGGACAAAATGAATGAAAAGAATGGAACGAATACCCAGTTGTTTGATGTGTACTCGGTGATTATATCGCTTACTGGTTTTCTTTGTCTGGATATGGCGGACTCGGCATTGTTTGTACTCCTGGTAAATCCTCACTTAACAGGTACATACTACTGAGCAATCTCGGCATCCGACAATCAAAGGTTTACCAACAAATGGTTCTCTTATGCATGTCTACCACGTGTTTTGCTAAAATGGCAGTGGTTTGTTTCACAGTATGCAAAAATTAAGATATTATGAAAGAGAAAAAACAAGACAAATGTTCTTTTACAGTATGGTTATCTCCCTTTATTTGTCATTTAGGGATACAACACTTTGATATATAGTAATATTATGTTCAATGCTGTAATTGCTTTAATTTCCCATGTTTGTGACCTTGAGCGTAATTTAGAAACAATGGGAGTGTATTTTGGGTTACTTTCATATTTAAATAAACTATTTTGGCCGCCATCTTGAACGCCATCTTGTATCTAACAAACTGTATAATGATGGAATGGTGCATATAATTTATTTTCACAAATGTTTGACCATAAATTGAGCAATTTAGAAATAATATGAGTGTTATATGGGTCCATTTCATGTAATAACACTTTTGGCCGCCATCTTGGACGCCATCTTGTATCTATCAAACTGTCCAACCATGAAATGCATATAATTTATTTTCACAATTTATTGACCATAAAAAAGCAATTTAGAAATAATATGCGTGTTATATGGGTCCTTTTCATGTAAATAGCACGTTTGGACGCCATCTTGGACGCCATCTTGATTTCAGCGAGTTGCCCAAGGATGCCAGAGTGGCATCACTTGGTTTTGTAATGTACTATATATCCTCTTTCAAAAAATGCAAAAACATTTTCTATAGACGGTATTACACGCTTTGGCTAATATTCTAGGTTTCTGTGCCGGACTAAAATGATTATATTTTGAACGAATGCGACATGCTTACCACGTCGAAACAAGATTTTATTTTCTTATTAAATAAAACATTTGCATGGAAAGTTTGCTGATTACAACACTGTTGTAACACTTCTGTTATTGACTTGACATATATACACTGTAGTTACAACGCCTGGCTTGGAGAATGAACTAATTTTGCCTTAGAAAATGTTCCAAAACAAACCAGACAAACAAATCCGAAAAGCCAAAATAAATGAGAATTAGTCCATCTAAATGACAATGAAAGTCTATTTAGTTGTTATCTGCCTCACTGAATTAATGAACTAGAAGAACGTATTTATAACAGTCTACATTCGAAGTCTTACACACATCTGGCAGACCTCCTATTTCCGTCTTGTCTTTATAGATCCGATCAGATATAAAGTACACAGAAAGGCAATGGAAATGTTGATCAAGACCAACAGAACAGTGAATCCCGTTACTATTTGCCAATATGCACTAATTTCACTCTAAACTTCGAACTTATTTAGTAAAAGCTTTAACGTAATTTGATTTTAAGAGTATTATGTTATTAGAAAATTTCCCTTCCTGGTTCAGAATCCAGACAATAAAGACTTTAGGCGCATGTTTTGACATTTTATTTTTCGACGTCTTACCCTTCTAGATAACGAAAGTCGAACACCAAAAGGGTTGAGACGTTTCTTCATATACAAGTCCAGACTTATTAATTCGTTAGACATTTGTTTGATTTGCCACCCTTGTTGACAAAGATATACATGCAAACGACATTACTCATGATTTATCAATCTTGAAGACTTAACAGAGAAATATGCTAATCTTGACATAATTCAGTCCGATGCGTCACTCAGTCCAAACAATTGTATAATGGAACACTGCTTCGTAGTCCAATGAATAAATTAATTGTAATATTACAAACCAGGCTTTTTAACAAAACATTTTGTAATAAATAGAGACATTTAAGATAAATATGATATAATTTACAGAGAAATATGCTAATCTTGACATAATTCAATCCGATACGTCACTCAATCGAAACAATTGTATAATGGAACACCGTTTCGTAGTCCAATGAATAAATTTATTGTAATGTTACAAACCAGACCTTTTAACCCGACTTTTTAACAAAACATTTTGTAATAAATATTAAGATATTTAAGATAAAATGATATAATTAACGCAGGCAATCTAAGATTTATTCATGAAGTTCTACTTATTTTCCTACAGAGTGTATGTATAGACAAGTATACAGCTTACGCCATCAGACAATCATACTATTTCCGGTATCTAATGTCAATGTTTAGTGGGTCGGAGACGGATTATTTCCATCGGTGTTCCGATATACCTCTGCACACCGACGGAAAGGGGATACATTGAGTTCTTTATCGAAAGTGAAAATTCAGCAAAACAGCAAACAAGCTGGATCCCTTATGTTACTTTATTTCAATAAATATTCAATTTCTGCATGGACTGCACATATTTATCAGTAGGAGAAATGCTTCAGGAGAAAACTCGAATTTCTCGCCTCAACTACAGGCAGAATTGCAATGTGTTTCACTAATCAGTGATCGATGTGTATGTATACAATACCATGTGATTCTGAGTAGTAAGATCAGCTGGCTAACCTACACGCAACTCATCATGAGACCCAGAAAGTACCACCATCAGGAAAAAATATCCGTGAAATGTATACCCCCTTTAAAACCCACTTTTATGTAGAAAAACTGGGGTTTGCAGGAACTGGGGTTTGCAAAGGTATGCCTTAATTGTCATATTTTTTATCCAAAACATACATTGTTGGTACTTGTAAGAACCGCCTCGCCGAGGCGGTTCTATCTTGTACCCACAATCTATGTTTTGAGCAAAAATAAGAAAAATGTCCAAACGTTTAAGTTGAAAATTAAAATTTTTTAAAGCAACAAATTATTATTGCATGGACGAGTTTTCGTAATGTGGATGACTAGACATACTTTTGCGTTCCGGTATGATTGGAGTTTCATTCTATGTTGATTTTATGACCCGATAATCATGTCAGCTTTGCAGGATTGTGATTTTCCGCTCGCCGAAGTGCAATGTCAGTTCCTCATATTTTGCTCGTATAATTGCATCATCGGACCATACTAATATAAATTGCCAATCTCTGGCATTGTTGTATGATAGGAACGTACTTTTTTGAAGGATGCCGACTCATAGAAAACAATCAATCTAGTCAAACTTTAAACCCAAGCCAAACAATATTCTGTATGTTGGCCAAGTAGTTAAGATACCCACTCGCAACGACAGAACCCTTGATCTTTTATTTACGAATTCCCCATCATCGGTCAATCGAGTGAAGGGGATGCCCCCGATCGGCAAGGCGGATCATGACATAATCTATGTTGAATATGATATTAAGGCAAAACGAATCTAACAAGCCCCGCGGAAGATTTATCTCTATAAAAGAGCGGATATGGAAGGTCTCCGTGACCATTTTGCACAATTTAGGGATTCGTTTCTTTCATCTGACCATAGTCACATGTCAGTAAATGATATGTGGGTCAGTTTTAAGTCCGAGGTTCTCGTGGCTATTGAAAGGTTTATACCAACAAAAATGACCAAGACAAAAATATAGCTTACCATGGATCGATCATTCGATCAAACGTCTTATTAGGAAACGAGAAAAACTGAACTTTCGTGCTCGAAAGTCAAGCAGTTCTGGCATTAAGAACCATTACAAACGGTTCAGAGCACATGTACAGAAAGCCATAAGAGATGCATATTGGAAACATATTTCCAATATCTTCTCCTTTGAAACTGATGACAATGATCCCGATTGCCCGAGAAAAAATGAAAAATGTAAAAGGTTTTGGTCATTTGTAAAGTCCCTCAAAAAAAAAAAAAAAAAACGCGTCAGGGATCACTTCACTAAGAGAAAACGTAATTTTAAAAACCGACACTATTGATAAGGCAAACATCTGCAATAAACAATTTCAGTCTGCATTTACGCGTGAGACTGACTCTGAAATTCCCTCCAAAGGCACAAGCCCTTTTAGTAAATTACCCCCATGGGTGAAATCACAGTTGAACCTAAAGGGGTCCTCAAACTGCTGAATGGGCTAAAGATTCACAAGACACCTGGGCCAAACGGCCTGGATGCTAGGGTATTAAAAGAATGTAGTTCTGAAATTGCTCCCCTCTTGGCCTTTATCTACAATGAGTCGCTTGCTCAGGGAACTGTACCAGATGATTGGCGACAGGCAAACGTGGCCCCAGTGTATAAGAAAGGTGAGAAATATGACGCAGCTAATTACAGACCGGTGTCGCTAACTTGCATCTGCTGCAAAACCTCAGAGCATATTATAGTCAGCAACATAAATAAAAAGGTACAAGTAGGCAAAGATCAGGAAAAGGCGCAATCAGAAAGAGATTCCCCTTCCAAAAACCGAGGTGGGAAAAAACCAAACTAACAATCAGGCACTTATACCATGAAACATATCGTAAGCCGAATGAGCAGCTATTTTCCCAATAGGTGGCCACTCAGTTACCTTAACTTAATTAAAAATATGAAAACATACATAAGGCGCCAACAGCACAAAAAAAAATAAACACCAAGTAAGCAATAAGCATCTTTCCCTTGTTCTTGCTGACTGTCAGCATGGTTTCCGTAGTCAGAGGTCTTGCGAGACCCAGCTGGTTCAGTTCTTTCACGACATGGTTAGTAACCTGGATCGAGCTCAGAACCGGGGTCACAGACAAACGGATGTGATCATCATGGATTTTGCAAAGGCCTTTGACAAGGTGCCACATAAGAGATTACTATACAAACTGCACTACTACGGAATTAGAGGATCTACTCACAAGTGGGTCGCTTCATGGCTCTCTGAGCGCTATCAAAAAGTGGTGTTAGATGGTCAAGCCTCAGATCCAGTCCCGGTCTTATCTGGAGTCCCGCAAGGATCGGTCTTGGGACCGGTCCTTTTCTTTATATTTATTAACGACCTTACGGACAATATCAGGTCATCTGTTCGTCTCTTTGCAGACGATTGTGTTTTGTATATAGGAACATTAATTCACTCACTGATTGCCAGATTCTACAAGAAGACCTGAATAGCCTTGCACAATGGGAGACCGATTGGCAAATGAAATTCAACGTTGCCAAATGTCACTCAATGAGGGTGACCCGGCACCTCCCTAGCAATCAAATACATTTCAACTACTCTCTACATCAGCAAACTCTGGAACAGGTTCGATCCGCCAAATACCTACATTGTACTTACTATCACTGACGACTTAGAATGGGGTCAACATATTTCTGAAATTTCTTGTAAAACAACTAAGACATTTGGTTTTCTTCGGCGCAATTTGGCTCTTGCACCTAGGCACACAAAGGAGGTTGCATACAAAACATTGGTTCGTCCTCAGCTTGAGTATGCAGCTCCTATTTGGCATCCCTATAATGAAACTGAGACAAAAAAGGTGGAGAAAGTGCAGAGGACAGCAGCCAGGTGGACCTGCAGGGATGGCATAACAGGAGTAGTGTTGACGATATGTTGGACGAACTTGAGTGGCCATCCCTGGAGGACCGCAGAGTGAAGTCCTCCTTGACTTTCTTTTACAAGATTCACTCCGGTACAGTGTCTCTTGATAAAGATATATATCTGACCCCAGCACCCAACTTAAGAAGTACCAGGGCATCTCATGATTCACAATACACAAGATATATGGCCTATAGTGATGCTCTGAAGAATTCTTTTTTCCCGAGGACTATCCCTTTATGGAATAGTCTTCCCTCTTCGGTTGTCTCATCAAAGACTGCTGAAGAATTTAAGGCTCTCATTTAAATCAGGGATTCAGAGGTATACGTTTTAGTATGCCTCTGTTTAGCATTTTGTAAATATTTTAATGGCCCATCCCGAATGTTCTCCCCATCTTGCTAAATTCAAAATTTAGCACCCACCCAACACCTGAGATGATGATCAGAAATTTATCGACTCAGTATATGAAGATAGATAGATAGATAGATAGATAGATAGATAGATAGATAGATAGATAGATAGATAGATAGATAGATAGATAGAACCTTAAAGTTCAAAATAAATAAAAACGAATAATAATAATAATAATAATAATAATAATAATAATAATAATAAATCAATAAAAAAGTCAAATGCGAAGCAAAAGAACGAATGCTGTGAAGTATGATCGTTTAAGAAAGTAATTGACATAAAGCATGCTTTCGTTTAGGGTAAAGTAATTCGCCGAGACTGTATTCAGTGTTTTTTGCACTTAGGTGTTTTATGTCGCAGACGAAGTGGTACTTGACGTTCTCAGACTTTTCATTGAAGTGTTTGTGAAACACTGGACAGTGACCAATACATTCTTGATTCCAATGTTTTCACATACGTTGGTGCTATTGACTTAAAATTCGTGCTAAATAGCATGTATGAATGCAGACTGAAAATACTTTATTAGTGTGTCAGTATGATTTACGGCTGAACTTTTCGAAATAAAGCATTTTGTTAACGCTATAGCTAAACAGTGCGACATCGTATATGAATTGAATCGCAAATTATTTTCACAAAGCCAACGTACTCTAAATATGTTTTGTAGCCTTTCTATTGCATAATCAAATAAATTGTAGAATTTTACAAAATGCGGCTAACTCGGTTTCATATTTCGTTTTACTGCAAAACCGTTCTTATTAGCGCCAAGCATATATGCTAGGAAAAATCAAATAATTCTTGAAGCCTCAAACGACACCAGCATTAATACGCATCACAGAATGTGAATATAAGTCCTCCCAGTGGAGATGTTACATTAATATCTTGCATAAAATTCGTTTTATTAGAGGCCTGTTATTACCCGTAGTAATTGTCTCGGTCAATTCGACATTTGCAGAATTACAGAAGTTTAGCGTTTTATGTCCTCCGAAAGGCCATGCAAAGTCTAGTTCGTCGAGCCATTGTGTCTCTGTCACAAACTTTCGATCAACGTTATTACTATTTTACAATTAAATAAATACCGAACATGCTATTTCAAAATGAGTCCCGTGCTGCCACCGTCGTCGTTACCTACAACATTGAATATTATTTTCTGTAATTTCTGATACTCTTGTGTATTTTACTAGAAGACTTCGAACGGAAAAATTTTTGAGCTTAGTCTTTATTTTCTTTATTATTGTAATACACCAGTCATTTGTATGCCCGACTCCCCTAGGGCCGGTAATAGCGGAGACACAGCGGGGATAAAGTGTCGTGATTTAATCTCTGATGAGTCCCGGCAGTTTCGGGGATGTGCCAGGGTTTCAATTTCCCGCCAATACACGATCATGTTTTCTAATTAGATAATAGTTGTATTTTATCATGTAATTAACTACTTTATGGTCCTTATTTAATTGACGAGTATGCCTGAACACTTATAGCAGAAATTCAAACCCATCTCTCATATGGTTTCATAAGAATGGCTACCAACTGTTGACAGCCTCCGGGGAGCCGGGGCTTTAAAAACGGAAACAAAATTTAACGCCCCGCTATTCCCCGGACTCAGAGGGTTATTTGATACAAATGACTGGTGCATAATGTTTTTCACATCGTTTGATATGTAACGTATAAAATGACAATTGTAGAAGTTCGACGTTGCATCTCAAACATGTCAGACAAATTAATTTTGTTTTCTAGCAAGTCTGATTTTGTCTTTTATTTTTTCTCGGATATCAGAATCTTTCGACATCAGAATGATGCCTTTAATAGACGTCCAAATTATATCATTTTCACAGAGTGTGTCCGGCTTCTTGAGATTTATCCATTTACAATAATACTGAAAATTTATTAAATTTAATCGAGAAAGGTGATAGACATGTGATATTATAACGTGCGCGGGCGTTTGAATCGCACAAGATAGGGGACAGGCAGAGCACAAAAATTTTAAGAATATTTTATATGTATTTGTCGAAACACGAGTCTAATTCGAAGAACGCATTTTTAGTATTCCAAATATGGACGACAAATCAAACCGTCTAGTATTTACTTTATGTAGCTTACATCGCATTATTCATAGTATTGCAAATACCAAATTGACACTGTGCTTGCGACTATTTTCGTTTACTTTTGCGACCGCGCTATTTTTTTATTGTAACACTAAATATTTATTTCGAGCACACCTTACCGTCTGGTTTTGTTCGTTAAAACTGCTTACCACTTAGAAACAAGACTTTATTTTCTTATTAAATAAAACATTTGCATGGAAAGTTTGCTGATTACAAAACTGTTGTAACACTTCTCTTATTTACTTGACATACATAGTTACAACGCCTGGCTTGGAGAATGAACTAATTTTGCCTTCGAAAATGTTTCAAAACAAACCAGACAAACAAATCCGAAAAGCCAAAATAAATGAGAATTAGTCCATCTAAATGACAATGAAAGTCTACTTAGTTGTTATCTCCCTCACTGAATTAATGAACTAGAAGAACGTATTTATCACAGTCTACATCCGTAGTCTTACACACGTCTAGCAGACCTCCTATTTACGTCTTCTCTTAATAGATCCGATCAGATATAAAGTACACAGAAAGGCAATGGAAATGTGTTCTACTATCGTTGATCAAGACCAACAGCATTACGAAAACACGCACATGCAATAAACAGAGATTTTTTAGCTTTAAAAATTGAAAATGTTCAGCTGAAAATTTTGATATGTATCACTCTGTGGGTACTCGTTAGAACCGCCCCGTCGAGGCGGTGTTATCCTGATGGAACATGTTATCCTGATGGAACAGTGAATCTCATTACTATTTGCCAATATGCACTAATTTCACTCTAAACTTCGAACTCATTTAGTAAAAGCTTTAACTTAATTTGATTTTAAGAGTAATATGTTATTAGAAAATTCCCCTTCCTGGTTCAGAATCCAGACAATAAGGACTGGATAGCGTAGTGGATACCGCACTTGCTTTTCACCACTGCGATCCGGGTTCGAATCCGGGTCAAGGCATGTGGCAGGGTAGTGGTCGCCCGTCCAGGTTCGGTGGTTTTCCCCGGGTTCTCCGGTTTCCTACACCACGTTGGACCACATAACGCCATCCGCGCCTTCAAGAACAAGTTCAATGAGCTTTCTGTGTAATTGAAATAAGGACTTTAGGCGCATGTTTTGACATTTTAATTTTCGACGTCTTACCCTTCTAGATAGCGAAAGTCGAACACCAAAAGGGTTGAGACGTTTCTTCATATACAAGTCCAGACTTATTAATTTCGTTAGACATTTGTTTGATTTGCTGCCCTTGTTAACATAGATATACATGCAAACGACATTACTCATGATTTATCAATCTTGAAGACTTAACAGAGAAATATGCTAATCTTGACATAATTCAGTCCGATGCGTCACTCAATCGAAACAATTGTATAATGGAACACTGCTTCGTAGTCCAATGAATAAATTAATTGTAATATTACAAACCAGGCTTTTTAACAAAACATTTTGTAATAAATAGAGACATTTAAGATAAATATGATATAATTAACGCAGGCATTCTAAGATTTATTCATGAACTTATTTTTTACGGAGCGTTTGTATAGACAAGTACACAGCTTAAGTCATCAGACAATCATACTATTTCCGGTATCTAATGCCAAGCGTATGTATAGACAAGTACACAGCTTACGTCATCAGACAATCATACTATTTCCGGTATCTAATGCCAATGTCCGGTGAGTTGGATACGGATTTTTTCAATCGGTGTTCGGATATACCTGTGCACAACGACGGAAATGGGATTTATTGAGTTCTTTGTCGAAAGTGAACATTTAGCAAAACAGCAAACAAACGAAAAAAATGTGTTATGTTAGATCATTTCACGTTCAGCTCGGCACATGTGACTTAAATCATAAATATTCTAATTCTTAAAGTACGCAGATCCACATCACAGATGTCTATAAATAGATCAGGGGATAGCGACTAAAAGCCGAAAATCATTGTTTTTTCTATGTTTATTTAAGCTTTGTAGGCAATTTTATGGGTTTACTGGAATATTTGTGCGTCTGGTACAAATACATAGCAAAATAATACGATTAACACCAGAATAACGCAGGTACAAGTAAATTACAAAATCGGTAAACAGTTTGACATTGGTTTAAATGCAACCAATGCGAAGCTGTCATGAAAGTGGGGCGAGGTAACGAAATGTATCGGAGTGCAGGTTAGCCAGCTGATCTCACTACTGAGAATCACGTAGTATTGTATACATACAACCCGATCAGTGGTCGGTGGTACACATTGCAATTCTGCCCGAAGTTGAGGCGAGAAATTCGAGTTTTCTCCGATAACGTTTACTCTACTGACAAACAGATGCAGTCAATGCAGAAATTGAACAATTATTGAAAGAGAGTATCATAAGAAATCCCGGTTATTTCGTTTTCGCAAACACTTCAATGTTATTGTGATGGAAGTATTTTATGTTCATTTTTCCGAAGTGCTTGCGAAAACAAAATAACCTGGATGGCTTACTTGAAGCGTTAAAATCGTAAACACGTGGATATACACCATTTATTGTATGGTTATATTCATCTCGATAGACGAAAACGATTTTCAGAAATTTTGACTCGATAACATTTCCGGAAGCGGCTGGGGGGAGGGGAGGGAGAAAACCGCAAACACATTTCTGGTATTCCTGGACCAGTCATAGTTTATGTAAAAATTACTGTAATTTGACGTAACGTCCCGTTCAGATGTAAGCGGGGGAATAAAAGTTGGCGTAGAAACATTGTATCCAACCTATATAACATAAGTGAACATCATGTATGCACACAGGATTTGATGTCGCGCAATTAAGAACATCGAAGAGTAAGTACGATTTCATTGGACATGGGAATGTACATGGCTTGGGCATTTTTGTCGTAATAACATAAACGCACTATATTGAAAATCTTCTAAATCGGGCGATGTTGAAACAAGAGTCGTCTTAACAATCTCGACAATGAAACTTTGATTGATCACCAAAATAACATTTCTGCTTCTTTCGGAAACAATTCATTGATTTTCCTTTTTAAGTTAAAATATGATCTAGCAAGCTAAATGGTCTGGGCGATGAAACTGGCATGTAATTGAGCTAAATATAGTCAATTTGCAGAGTGCAATTTATTTTGATACTTTAAGGAATATCAGGTGATTGCATGTGTATAGCAAAATTGGAGAACTGCTTGACTACTAAATGTGATCGGTGTTTGAATGGTTGAGTAAAAGGAATTGTCGACCTGTAATATGTTTTATGCCAAGTGAACTTAACGAAAATGCATTTTGTATCGTATAATAAAATTAAAACTGAGATTCTTTAAGAGCAGTGAACATATTAATGAGAAAGGGGATGGGCCATACCGCGGTTTCTACTATTAAAGTCTCGTCAGTGACCCTTTAGAATTTGGCAACATTGAGCCGTAGAGAATAACTGAAATTTTGCAACTTTCAACAGGGTAGTCGATACAAAGACTAGTATTATCTAAATGAGACCAAATATATAAACCATTGGTTAAAAATGAACTTAACCGATAATAATTTTTTGATTTCTCAGAATATCTTCGCTGATATCAAAGGACCAAAAGGAAAATATAACCTGCACTATGGATGATGTACGGGGAGACTTTTTAGGGCCGCCACACGGCACAACACCAGCTGCAGTAATAGCAAATAAAATTAAAACTGAGATTTTTTAAGAGCAGTGAACATATTAATGAGAAAGGGGATGGGCCACACCGCGGTTTCGACTATTAAAGTCTCGTCAGTGACCCTTTAGAATTTGGCAACATGGAGCCGTAGAGAATAACTGAAATTTTGCAACTTTCAACAGGGTAGTCGATACAAAGACTAGTATTATCTAAATGAGACCAAATATATTTAACCTTGGTTAAAAATGAACTTAACCGATAATAATACACTGTATTACATGTACAAAAAAGAAGAATAGTCGCTTTATGACCATGGTAAACAGCTGGATTAGTATGCCAATAAGATGTACTATATTCCCTCTAACGTCATATTTTCATATAGTCAAACTTAAATGTACATCTGTATACATTTGTTTCTTACTTTCCTCTTTATTAACATTTATTGTGGGAAGAACGTGAATCCACAATCTATTTTTGTGTTAAAAGGAAGAGCAATATTAATTTTTCTAAATTACAAATTAACATATTTTTTCAAAGTTAAAAGATCACTGTGTATCATGTGTATTGCATAGGCATACTTTCAATACTCATTATAGTTTCTGATTTTGAAATAGTTTTGCTATACTTTTTAGTTAAGTTTAGGTAACTGAGTGACCACCTATTGGGAACAAAGCTGCTTATTCGGTTTACGATATGTTTTCATGGTACAAGTACCTGATTGTTAATTTAGTTTTTTACCACCTCGGTTTTTGGAGTGGGAATCTTTTTCTGATCGCGCCTTTTCCTGATCGTTGCCTACTTGTACCTTTTTAGACGCAGAGTGTCACTTTTGTTTCATGTAAATAGTGCATATAATTGAGTCCTCCGTCAAACCACCCATCATTAATATTCATTTTATATTGACCATTCAAATCTGCACATTATCTAACGGTCAATGACGATTAGACAACACGTGGGTTAGACAAACAAACCAACACGTGCTTTTTACAGGTAAATATAGGTGCAAAAACACAATGTTTGTCTAAGGAAATAGGGGTGGGCGTGGCTATACCTTGCTGGCGGAGGAGTCAATTGATCATATATCAGACACGGTCTCTTTTGTACATGCATGAGTGTAAATGTATAATGTTATCGAATCTGACCAGCCTTCGTTGTACTTGACTGGTCAATATGTTTTTTTTGTTTTTTTTAAAAATCATGCACATAACGTTTATCCAGAGAAACAACCGCGACTGAGAACGAACAATGCGACTGAAACACATTTAAGACATCTGGCTAACGCCTGAACAGCAGAGTGATCAGACAAGTATTATCTACTACCCTTTGACGTAATATCTACTTCCCTTTGACGCTTATTTATTTCATCTGCGTTATTTGTTCTAAGTCGCGTTGATATTATTCTAATAGCCACGTAATGCGCAGACAAATCAATCAATCAGCTTGCACGACGAAAGTCTCTCCTATTCAAAATATTCCATGTATGTAAATTCAGAAAATTCGTATCGTCATCAAGATTTTGTTTGCTGAGAAACTTAATTAAACCAGATATATCCTGCGAATATTCACATCTGTCATTTCTTGCATAGAAAAGATAAATATTTTATATTTAAGAATGCTGTCTAAAATAAAATTCTGGAGTCACGAGAAGTCATGCGTGCAGAAAAGTCAACCGGGTCCGAAAAATACTAACTATATTGTTTGGTCATAATGGCTATAAAGAAATTTGGAAATGAGTTAATATCAAGAGACAGTGTAATGCGTATTTGTTGCTCAATTGCTAACACCACTCTCGATTTATATGAAGTTATCAGGTTATCTAAGGTCTCAAAATGATTTAGTCTCGTGATAATCTGACATTTATGAAGTTAGTGGAGTTGGTGTTACGTCAAAGTGTTATTCACTTCCTCTTTGAGGCAATAATGCATTTGTTGATGATGAGCTATGCTACATGTAGCTGCAAGTTCATAATCAGCAGAGCTCGCCGGGAGAAACAATGTATTTTGGATTTCCAGATAGCCAGGCTATATACATGTACATAATAGAAACACGAGAGCGTATGAAAGGTAGTAAAATTTCGGTTATGATAGTTCATTGAAATTATGTGCTGATGTTGGATTCAGTTTCCCTCAGGCAATTATCAGATGCTCCGATTACACACCTCAGCTAATGTTATAAACGGAGAAGGAAATGGCACAATAGCTTGTTTATCATACTTTTGTTGTGATGTGCAATAATATCTAGTGATATACCGAAATAATTACTGTTTGACGTTAAGGAAGCAATTCATACAGCATTGTTACATTTCATTTTCTGGACACTAAATAGATACTTTGCCAATTTCAGGCTTGACAAGAATAAAATATAAAATAAAAATTAAAGTGAGATCCTTTAGGAACAGTGAAAGCGTTCAAAAGGAGATAATAATTTATTCTGGGGACATAGGATAGAACTATCATCTTTAAATATCCATAAGAACAAAATTTAATTCTAAGTATTTGACTACGAACGCGTATGCGGTGACCGAGTTTTATGTTCTGTGCATGAAATAGTCCATGTACATATGGGCTATGAATGACTGATGGTCCTGTTTATAACAGTCAAAGCTATGCTGCATGTTCATGTATAAGGCACTCTAATTGAAAGCAGACCTCAGTATATAATAACTGAGCCGCCTTGTGTGAAAACCAACAATGTGGGTTCCGACCAGGTCCGACACAAACCGACACAGAAAAGAGAATGTGGTTTCCGACCAGGTCCGACACAAACCGACACAGAAAAGAGCTAGAAGATATTCCGATTTTAAGCAGAAGAGGAGCTGCACTATCCGAGTAGTGAAAACAAGGGCGCAGATCAGCTTCACAGTTACTGCAAAGCTGGTATGCGCCTTTGTTTTCGCCTATGCAGATTGTTGGTTTTCCCATGCGGCGGCTCAATTATTGCTTGGGGAACTAGGGCAGAAATCCTTATAATTCTTTGCCATAACTATGTCATCCTACCCAGGAAACGTTGGAGTCGCACCAAGACAAAGCAAAGTTTGAATGTGTAGCTAAAGCTCAGAGTACAGCCTTCATTTACGCACAGTCTGATCATATCGATTTGTATTTTCAATTGTTTTATTGTTTAAATTGGGTCTGCTATTCTCCATCTGCAAAGCGGACACTCTAGTTGCAGCTTTCGCGATGCAAATCATATACATGTACATGTATACGCGTTTAATGTAATGAAACCAATTCTAACAAAGTGCATCTTATGACCCTTTTGATATCACACTAGCAATTCAAGTGTAATGAAACAAGATTACAAATTGTCTGAGTGGAATTTCGATCAGAATGTTCCGTGCCTAGATAAAACATAATTCGTTAAAAACTAAGAATTTTATTCTTTAAGTACATTTATCCGGCTTTGTGACATTAAGTGTGAATTCGTTTAGAGAGAAGGAATCCGCAGAATATTTATTAAACGTATTCTGTCCTAAAGCGCTTTATATCCCAGACGAAGTGGTACTTGACGTTCTTAAGATTTTTCCTTGAAGTGTAGAGCACTGGACAATAACCAATACATTGTACTGTAACTTACGCGGCCCCGTGGCTGAACGGTTAAGAGCGCTGTTTCTTAATCACTCGATCATCCCACCGCTGTGTCTGGTGTGTGTTCGAGTCCCGCACTGGCCACAATGGAAACAAGCCCAGTACTACTTGCGGGTTTCTCGGGGTTCTCCCGTTTTCACCCACCTACTGATTGGCCCGTCCTATATGAGCTGAAATAATCGTAAAGGGACGTAAAACTGAATAAAAATTCCACTTAGTGTAATTTTATTTTGCTGCTATTGATTTAAATTCTTGGTAAATTATAACATTAATTTATGTAGATGTACATTCATACATTCAGTAAATGAGCCGTCTCATGAGAAAACCAACAGGTCCCACGCAAACCGGACTGTGTAGTCACAGAAGATGGTTAGAGATTCACCACGAGGACCGAAGAACTAACTAAATGTTATGAACCACTGCAGAAGCTGAGGGTGAGGTTAGGTACCTGTAAAACCGGTTTAAGCCCGCCAGTAACTTTGTGTTACTGATCGTTCCAAGTCGATACTTCTGTGGTGGTTCTTTTTGTTTTATGTCTTGGTGATTAAAATTTTTTTGTGCTGTTGGCGCCTTATGTATGTTTTCATATTTTTAGTTAAGTTAAGGTAACTGAGTGGCCACCTATTGGGAAAATAGCTGCTCATTCGGCTTACGATATGTTTCATGGTATAAGTACCTGATTGTTAGTTTGTTTTTGTTCCCACCTCGGTTTTTGGAGTGGGAATCTTTTTCTGATTGCGTCTTTTCCTGATCTTTGCCTACTTGTACCTTTTTAGAGGCTGGAAATTTTGGAGCATTGTACTATCCGAGTAGCGAAAACAAAGGCGCTGTAACTGCGAAGCTGATCTACGTTTTTGTTTTCGCATATGCAGATTGTTGGTTTTCCCATTCGGCGGCTCAAATAATTTCATGCGAAAGGCAATGAAATTTACGACTAGAGATTGTATACATGGATCCGGTGAAAAAAACTTTCAACTTGAAATAGAACACTTTGTTGACGCCATACCTAAACAGTACTACATCGTTTGTGAATTGATTCGCAAGTACACTAAACTTACGTACGCTTTAGACGGATATTAATCTGTCCACTTGGTTGCATAATTATGTAAATTGTAGAAGGAAATCTATGCCTAAGATTGGGATACTCCCTAATTGACAAATATGTCACTTTCAAAGACGAAAATGCCTAGTTCTTTATTATTATTGTGTTCTTGCATATTTTGATTGTCAATGACATAATTTATGTCGATTTTAACATTAGTTCGGGAATTCATAGTTCTAAGCATTAATGCAATACGATAGATTGAAAGCAAATTTACTTTTGAACCTGTACTATATCTCTATAAATACATCTACATGATCTAAATATACTCACCCTATCACCGGTTTGACAAGAAAAACGACCATGAATGTTAACAATTCTACAGTTGATGTCTTTAAAATTGTCCATAACAACTGTGCTTATTTTAGTTCATGGAAAATTTCAGGAAATTATACATTTTCGCCTTGCTGACCCTATTCCCCCCCTAGACCCAGGATGCCACTTTGATATGATGTGTGAATGTGAAAATCACACAAACTGGCGAAAAGGCATGCTGGGTCGCGGGGGGGGGGAACACACCTAGAAATAAACTATAAGATTGTAAATTAAAGATCTTATGCACTGAGCTAACAATTCTTTCAAAATAAGCTTAAAATTACAAATCATTAAACAATCACTGTGTGGATATTATTCAGCATTCAAATGACAAACAAGCCCATATCTGTTTGCTTGAAAAGTGCTGTTGACAAACAAATGCAAATCAGTTCAAAGTCTAATGGTTCATTTTTGCCAAAGATGGGGTGGGTTGTGAAAATATTTAGTTGCATTGTCTGGATTCTGTTAAATCAGCCAAACTGTTTTGTAAACGAAAGTGTATATATTTCTTCACCTATAAATGCTAAATTTATCCCCATAGTCATAAGATGAAAATTTCGTCCTCCCAAATCTGAGATTTAGGGACTTCTTACATCTAAGGCATAGATGTCGTTTCGGTTTGCTAGAGTCTGCAATTAGGTTTGCTAGAGTCTGCAATCATGTTACAGACTTCAACGCTCGAAATAAATGTTTAACGGCAAAACTTCTCCAACAGGGCTATCGGTACCATAAACTTCGAAAAACATTTTCTAAATTTTATCGTAGACACTATGAATTGATTTCCAAATATAATGTTGGGTTAAAGACGCTTTTAAGTGAGGGCCTTTCGGAACCTGAATTTTATGGTGACTTGGTTTACAAATTTAAGAAACTTAAATGAATTAATGATTTTTCTTTTCAGTTCAGAAAAATCATAACACGTTACAGACGTATAGGTTATAACTTGAATGTTATGCGACAGTCTGCATGCTTAGTTTTTAACCCAATCATGGTTGATAACTATGCTGCCTGCTTTAATTGCACGCCGACGGGTCGGGCGTCAGACTCTATGATGGCCCCGACATAAAGCTATTCATTTTAGTTGGTTGGGGCCGGAGCTTCTTGTCTGTTGCTTGGCCCACCGGGGTCCAACTGGTGTTTTTCTTTTGCTCCGGAGTTAGTAGGTTATTCGGCGCCCAGGGATCTCCATCGTCGGGCAGCTTACTCAGTCTTTGAGTCCTGGTTTTTGATTCATCAGGATGTTTATCATGATTTATTTGTTTGTTCTTGATGATTCATTGACTAGTTAGAGATTCACCACGAGGACCGAATAACTAACTAAATGTTATGAACCACTGCAGAAGCTGAGGGTGAGGTTATGGCCATGTAAAACCGGTTTAAGCCCGCCAGTAACTTTGTGTTACTGATCGTTCCAAGTCGATACTTCTGTGGTGGTTCTTTTTGTTTTATGTTTTGGTGTATATTTTTTTTTGTGCTGTTGGCACCTTATGTATGTTTTCATATTTTTAGTTAAGTTAAGGTAACTGAGTGGCCACCTATTGGGAAAATAGCTGCTTATTCGGCTTACGATATGTTTCATGGTATAAGTACCTGATTTTTAGTTTGGTTTTTCCCACCTCGGTTTTTGGATTGGGAATCTTTTTCTGATTGCGCCTTTTCCTGATCTTTGCCTACTTGTACCTTCTTAAAATACGGCTAAAGCAGCTTGAAGTTCATTGTTCATATTACTGCAAAACTATTCTCATTAGCGATAAAGAATAAAGCATCATCTTGTCATTTGAACCCCGGACGACACCAGACATAATACGCGTCACGCAATGTCAAATTAAAATACAGTATGTCCCAAAAGAGCTATTTCAGTAATATCTTTCATAACATATATTTTGTTCGTAAATAGATAGTGCCGCGGTCTTTTCGACATAGCCAAAGTAACAAACAATATTAGTTCAGCGTTTTACGTCCTCCGAAAAATTAAGCATGCACCATCAAATTTATTAAGCCGTTACGGTTTTTTTTTTTGGTTTTTTTTTCCAAAACTTCTGTCGACTTGCATTATGTTATTGATGAATAAAAATTAAATATGAGATCCGTTAAGAGCAGTGAACACATTAATGAGAAAGAGGATGTGCCATACCGCGGTTTCGACTATTAAAGTCTCGTCAGTGACCCTTTAGATTTGGAAATGTGGAGCCCAAGAGGATTACTGATTTTTTTCAATTTTTAACAGGGTAGTCGATACAAAGACTAGTCATATCTAAATGGGACCAAATAAATAAAACTTAGGTAAGAAAATGAACCTTAACCGATTATAATTTCTGATTTCTCAGAATATCCTCGCTGATCTCAAAGGACCATAAAAATATAACTTGCACTATGGATGATGTACGGGGAGACTTTTTGGACCGCCGAACGGCACAACACCAGCTGCGGTTATCACAAATAAAAATAAAGTTGAGATCCTTTAAAAGCAGTGAACACATTAATGAGAAAAGGGGTGGGCCATACCGCATCAGTGACCCTTTAGATTTGCAACATGGAGCCAAAGAGGATTACTGAATTTTGTTTTGAAAATGCGTTCGTGCTGACATCGTAAGACGAAATGAATTGATTAGCGTCTAAATTCTGATACTCTTGAGTATTTTAACGAGAGATAGAAACGAAGGAGACAAAATTCATGCATAAGTCGTAAGTTTCCACATAACTGCAATATTTGACAGATTGATTGATATGTATCAAGTTAAAAATGAAATGACAATCATAGAAATTCAACGTTGCGTCACAAAATTGTCAGATATAATAATTTCGTTTTGTAGATAGTCTGATATAGTAAAAAAATCGAAAGAAGACTCTTCTCGAAATGAGACCGATGCAATGTTATAGAAGACCTCGATTCGATAGAATGGTTCAGGCTGCTAGACATCTTTCAGTTACCATACTGATGTTGTCGTATCGTATCATAGTAACAAAATAAGATTTAACACAATTGCATAGAGCTATGGTCATGTCGGACGTTGGCTCGATTGTATGGGATTTTATCCAGCATTAGAATGCATCAAAATGTACTTCATAAATATAACCACTGAAGTAAACGAATCTTGCTTATATGTATGGGTAATGTCACTTAACTACTTTTCCTTGGCAGACTCACATCTGAGCGATTAACCACTAATCAGATGGTCGGTCAGTAAAATAAATGTTAGCTTTGTCTCGAGATATATATTTCTCTGAGCCCCAATGGGCGAGGGCCCCAGAATTATTGGTAGATTCACAGACTTTCACTTATCTATTCAAAACAACGTATGTTCTCTCTTTTTCAGATTTTATTGGTCTATGTGTCAAAACTGAATGAGGTAAGTCAAGAGGTCTATGTTTGCCTCTACCCTGCCAACACCCTTATTATAACGAGCATGTATGTATTGTACAAACGATCCTTATTGCTAATACGTGAGACAGCAGTTTGTTTGTTTTTTTCCTTTTTTTTTTTCTTTTTTTTTTTTTTTTTTTTTTTCAAATATGAAATTATGCATCACTTACTTTTATAAGCTTTTGATAGGTGTTTTGCACACATGGCAATTTAATTTGCAAGGTCCAACTTTTTATTGATGGCAAATGTCTTAAAATATTGTATCGTATGAAAGGAAGAGTTCGTCTAAAGATGCAAAAATGTTATAAGTCCCTAGAACTTCTGCTTTGCATTCGATATGGGGTTTGTCTAATTTTGATAGAGTCTTGGTATGCTTGAAGCCGTCTCCATGTGCAGTAATTGCCTCGGATGCATTTGTTCACCCGGATGTATTTTTGCACAAGAGTTCAAATTCGCCAGTCGATTTACTCCAATATCAAAAAGGAAGACTGCGTCAATACACACTAAAACATTTCCTATAACACCATTCACATGGCAAAAAAAAAAAACAAAACAAAAAAAAAAACAAACAAAAAAAAAAAACGGGATACAATTGCGTACTTAGGGTGCATAAATAACCCTGGGTGCAAATGTTGCAGATGGATTCGAACTTAGATATAAACCATTCAAATTTATATATATCGCAACCTCGTTATATAACACCGACTTTGGGACAGACAGAACGCAGCTGCTTTATAGTAATGTCATTAATTAAGGAACTACTCGTGGCACATTTTTATTACAAAAATGTGTTTTAGCGAGACATTTCTTTATGAGATTACATCGTATCGGCAAGGCTACAAGTTTATTTAAACTGTTGAATCCGACCAGTCTCTTATTTTGACCGAACTGTCTGATTTTATTTTGTTTTTTTAAGTGCAAAGACAAATCAATCAAAATCAGATGATAGCTGCAAGTTTCTCCTACACAGAATAATTGAGCCGCCGAATGTGAAAACCAACAATCTGCATAGGCGAAAACAAAGACGCAGATCAGCTTCGCAGTAACTGCAGTAACTGCGAAGCTGATCATCAGCGCCTTTGTTTTCGCTACACGGATAGTACAATTCCTCTATTTTCTAAATACAAAATTTCCAGCCTCTAACCATCTTCTGTGACTGTACAGCCCGGTTTTTGTTGGACCTGGTCAGATCCCAAATCGTTGGTTTTCTCACACACAGGCTCAATTCATGTATGTAAATTCAGATATTTGGTGACGGCTTTCAACAGATTTGGTATGCTTACAAACTTAATTAAACCAGATATATCTTGCTAACCATCACATCTGTCATTTCTCGGATGGAAAATATAAATATTTGATATTTAAGAAATCAAATAGAGAAAGATTTCGCCAAAAGCTGTCTAAAATGAGATATAGGGATTCACGAGAAGCCCTGTGTTCAGGTTCCTCAAATACTGACAATAATAAGAATATGTGAGACTCGTCGTAAGAAAACGGGATTATTGCCTATGCAAAAACAAAGGCGCAGATCAGCTGTGCAGTAACTGCAAAGCTGATCAGCGCCTTTGTTTTCGTTACACGGATAGTACAATTCCTCTTCTTCCTAAATCCGAAATTTGAAGCTTCTAGTCTTTTTTCTGATACTGTACAGGCTGGTTTATGCCGGACCTGGTAGGAAACTCCGAAGACCGGTTTTCTTGCGTCGCGGCTCAATTATAATCTTGAAATTTAGCTTAAGGTGTAGAAGAATTTCATTTTGTGAGCAACTGATAATCTATACGACTTCTGCATATGTACACACATAACCAGAGACAATTTTTCTCACAATGAATGCGGATTGTATGAAGTGACACACTCCTGAGTGACACTTGTCTGAAATTGCTTCACAGACATAAACAACATTATACATTCGACAGTGTCAGGAAAGTACACGTCCTTGTTCATGTTGTTGGTTCAGAGTGGGATTTATGAAACGAAATGTGAATTCAATCAAGGGGCTCGATACTAATTTTGTTGATAAATAAAAATGAGGGGGTATACATTATTTTTAAAAGTATCGACTTATTTACAAAAAGGAAAACAAATCGACTTTTAGAAATATTTTCAATTTCTTTTTTCACGCAATATATAGATTTGAATATGTCAACGAAATGCGTTTGAAACTGTATATGTATTTACAAAATGCTTGCTAAATAACAAAATTGAAGGGTATAAATGAATATATACTTCTCGCCAAAAGTTGTTATTCTGGTTTTATACTAGTACTGCCAAACTTAAATGTCCTCCAAAAATTTTTCAAAGCATAACACGACTTCAGCATTCATTGATTTAGGAAGGAAGCATGTCGTAGCAAAGAACACATGACAGTTTTGTCTCGGCTTATCAGTTTTTGAAAATTGTTGGATATGTTAATAATGCAATATTTTAATTATAAGCCGTGTTTCTTAGTGCTGAATTCTGCACATCATGCGCCATGCCTGAACAAAAGTTACACCATGTCAAGGACGAATATGTTGCAACCATCTGTTACAAACAAAACTTTAAGGCCTAACATCAAACACTGACATTTCTGGAAGGAATTGCAATGTTTAAAGGTTTGAAAACAAGTTGTCTCTAGAGATGTCTGTTGCCTACTTCTCAAGTGATAGGATTAAAAGAATCTACGATGGTGTTGAGGCCAACACAAGGAAATCTCAGGCAAGTTTTCAAACTATTGAAGTCTTATTGTAGGCTCTGCCGAGGATGAGACTCGAATAATCTGAAAACGAGCCTGAGATTTCCTTTCTCGGCCTCAACACCATCACTGATAATTTTTCTCACCCATCACAAACCATTTTGACTCTCAATACACTGAAAAAAAGTTATAAGAGGCCACCTCATATTTTTTCTTCTAGTTCAGAAAGTAAAATACGATCAATCAAAATTCATGATCATATGAATAAACCAATGTCTAACAGTGGCTCTGTGAGTTTCTGCATTCCAAAATGCGTGATACTTCTCACACAGACGAAGCATGTGTAAAGGTACCCTCATTTCAAAAAGTCACACTTAATTAACATCAAATTAAATGTCATGTTATGACGTTGTGTTTCACATTTTAATTTATTTGAAAGTGTTACTGACTGCCATGATGCAAGATAAAATTAAGTCAAAAGTGTTGCTGCAATAAGAATCTTCGTTTTTGTTTTAGACAGCAACCTGAATAACAGAAATTCAGCTTTTGCATGCAATTTGCATACAAACTTTGTTCTTCTCCAGTTGCGTTATTATCAGCAGCAAGGCATTGAAATTTTCAGCGATTATTTAGGACAAATACTAGACTCTGATAAACTTTGCAAATTTAAAAAATCGTCCATAAATTTTGTTATTTTGTTCGTTAAAAATTGGCATTGAAACCGGAAGTGTGCGGCAGCCGTCACCTCTTAGTCCTCGAAAATAGTTTTAAACAGCTCATTCTAGTTATATCTCTCATTTCCAGGCCTCATCAAGTGAATATAATAGGGGTCAACATGTTTAAGAGGCACATTTATGAATTTTCCAAAAAATCTCAAAAATAGCGATTTTTAAAAATGCGTAAAAATTCAACCCGTAGAGAAAATGTGAATGTTTGATGCTTTTCCGAGCCGGAACGACCCCTTTGATGACACCTGTTCCTAATTTCAATAAATGGTGTGCTGTATCCAATTTTTTATTCAAAAACATTGATTTTTGCATTTTTACTCCAAAAACGCGTTTAGTGAAAGAAAATTATTTTTTTAACACTTTGGAACTTTACTTACTTGAAAGACACGTCTTTAGGCAAACAATCTTGCAATTTTTGAAAATGGCTTAGAAACAAAAAGCGAGTTTGTAAAGTGGCCTCTTATAACTTTTTTTCAGTGTAGGCGTCAAATGCTGTTCAGGCAGCCATTTTGTTTTTCCATGAAACAATATGTAAATTAACCAGTGAAAATATAAAACTATAATTGTGCTGTATATTATGCACTAACCTTACAAAAATATTTAATCATCGTTTTGTTTTGTGCATAAAATTCTCAGCAAAATTTAATTTTTAGATTCTTATTGAAGCAGCAGACTGCAATAATTACTCCAGGCCTGTAAACTTCCTGAAATTATTACTCCCTTATATGGATGTACACATAAATATGTACATTTCTATCGGCTAAATACAGAAATGATTGGCATTTTGAGACAAGCTAAAATGTACTAGTCTGTCTGAGATATTTCTGTCTCAGTACTAGTAGATTTCAGCTGTCTCAAAATGCCAATATTTTTTGTATTTAGCCAATAGAATTGTACATCTTCATGTGCACTTCCATATAAGGAAATGATAAGCCAGGTGTCAACTGTCAGTGACAAAAAATAAATTTGGATATGTTAATTTCAGGAAGTTTACTGGAGTAATTGTAGTCTGCTGCTTTGATAAAAATCTTAAAATATAATTTTGCTGAGAATTTTATGCACAAAACAAAATGCTGATTGAATCTTTTTGTAAGGTTAGTGCATACACAAAATTATTTTTATTTTTTCATAGTTGCATATTGTTTCATGTAAAAACAAAATGGCTACCTGAATAGCACTTGTTCCCTAATCAGAGTCAAAATGCTTTAAAAGATGGATGAGAAAAATAATCATTGATGGTGTTGAGGCCTCAACACGGAAATCTCAGACTCGTTTTCAGATTATTCGAGTCTCATTCTCGGCAAAGCCTCGTATGAGACTTGAATAAACTGAAAACTTGCCTGAGATTTCCTTGTCTCGGCCTCAACCTCAACATAGATTCTCTTAATCTCGGACAGGCACACAATTGGATATGCTTGTCTGATATGTGAGAAAATAATGTCTATTATACCACATTATTATTCTATCTATCGCCTTAACATTTAATAGATTTCGATTTAAAATAATGATATTAAGCAATTTAATGGACAAGATTTAAAATTAGTGTCGAAAATTTCGTTTTCAAACCATGCCACTCAGCATTGTTCAGTACATAACAAACTGCCGAAAAGTGCTGATTGTTACCACTATAACCATTACATCGAATAGGATGATTGTGTCAACATTTTTATTCTCTGGGATTAGTTCTAACCAGATCGTTTTGCTTGCTTTTAGACGAATAATTATGCTAAACGTTTGGCTAAGAGTATAATTATGCATTCAGGGCAAAAATACATTTTTATTGCAGAAAATATTTTGTGTTCATATTTCTGAAAATACATGTATTTGTCAAGTACTTCTCTGAAAATAGACTAAAAATAACAACAATGATACATGTACATGTAGTTGAACGGGGGATTGCTTATAAAATAAGAGCTGTCGCAGGACAGCGTGCTCGACTGCTTCTGACCTTTGTCAAACATTAGGCCAAACCCGACTAGTTACCCAAAGCATTATGCTCATACATCTTTTTGCCTTGATGCAATAAGGCAAAATCACTGAACCATGAAAGTTAACTATAACTACCTAAGAATTAAAGGTCTCACTCATATTGTGAAAGAAGTGTGTTCATATACCAACTGAGTGCCAACACACAAGGCAAAATCACTGAACCGTGAAATAAGGTCACACTGACCTATAAGTATTTCAGGGTCAAAGCCTCAAAGGTCTAGTGATACTTACTCATAATGTGAAAGAAATCTGATAATATACCCATTCAGTGTTGAGATATAAAGCAAAATCACTGAACCATGAAATTAGGTCATAGTGACCTATAAGTATGTTTGGGTTCAAGGTCTGGTCATACTCATTCATAATCAGAAAGAAGTATGAAAAAATACCAACTGAGTGTTGAGATATAAGGCAAAATCACTGAACCATGAAATTAGGTCACAGTGACCCAGGAATACTTTACGGTCAAAGGTCTTGTCATACTCATACATATCGTGAAAGAAGTATGTTCATATACCAATTGAGTGCCGAGATATAAAGGAAAATCACTGAACCGTGAAATTAGGTCATATTGACCTAGGACTACTTTAGGGTCAAAGGTCTTGTCATACGCAAACATAGTGTGAAAGAAGTTTGTTCATAAACTACTTAAGTGCCGAGATATAAGGCAAAGTCACTGAACCGTGAAATTAGGTCACAGTGACCTATAAGTATATTGGGTTCAAAGGTCTGGTCATACTCACTCATAATCTGACAAAAGTATGAAAATTTTCTAATTGAGTGTCAAGATATAAGGCAAAATCACTGAACCGTGAAATTAGGTCACAGAGACCTAGGACTAATCAGGGTCAAAGGTCTTGTCATACGCAAACATACTTTGAAAGAAGTTTGTTCATAAACCATTTGAGTATCGAGATATAAGGCAAAATCACTGAACCGTGAAATTAGGTCACAGTGACCTATAAGTATATTGGGGTCAAAGCTCTGGTCATACTCACTCATAATTTGAAAAAAGTATGAAAATATACTAAATGAGTGTCAAGATATAAGGCAAAATCACTGAACCGTGAAATTAGGTCACAGTGACCTACGACTTCTTCAGGGTCAAAGGTCTTGTCATACGCAAACATACTTTGAAAGAAGTTTGTTCTTAAACCATTTGAGAACTAAGATATAAGGCAAAATCACTGAACCATGAAATTAGGTCACAGTGACCTATAAGTATATTGGGGTCAAAGGTCTGGTCATACTCACTCATAATCTGAAAAAAGTATGAAAATATACTAATTGAGTGTCAAGATATAAGGCAAAATCACTGAACCGTGAAATTAGGTCACAGTGACCTATAAGTATATTGGGGTCAAAGGCCTGGACGTACTCACTCATAATCTGAAAGAAGTAAGAAAATATACTAATTGAGTGTCAAGATATAAGGCAAAATCACTGAACCATGGAAAGTAGGTCAACCGACCCTTACCGTCATGACACACAAGTCAGTGTCATAAAGTCAAAAGATGAATGACCAACCATCTTCCTAAGTTGTTTCTATTAAGAAATAAAAAGAAAAAAAATCGGGGAGTTCTAGATTTTGACCTCTAGCCCCGCCCCCCTGACTCCGACCCAGAGGTCCGATGTCATGGAACCTAAAGTGTATGAAGTATGAATGCTTTATGATAAGTTGTTGTCAAGATATGGACTCCTTGTAAAAGTTACACAGCAATACATCTATTTTTTACAGTGTTCTAGTTTTTAACCTCTAGCCCCACCCCCCAGGCATGGACCGAGAGACCCGATGCCATTAAATGAAACTCAACCCTACAGGGTACCTATGGTCCGAGTATGAAAGCCCTCTGATAAAAAGTTTTCAAGATATAGATTTGTAGAATACTATATCACAGAAAAGCCATTATTATTAATGGTAATCTAGATTTTAACCTCTAGCCCCACCCCCTGGCATGGACCCAGGGATCTGATGCCATGGAATGAAAGCCGACCCTACAGGGTGTCAATGGCCCAAGTATCAATGCTTTCTGATGAGTGGTTGTCAAGATATGGACTTCTAGAAAACTTTAACATAAGAGTTGCCATTTTTGAAGGTGTTCTAGATTTTAACCTCCAGCCCCACCCCCTGGCCTGGACCCAGGGGCCCGATGCCATGGAATGAAAGCTAACCCTACAGGGTATCTATGGTCCAAGTATGAATGCTTTCTGATGAGTGGTTGTCAAGATATGGACTTCTAGAAAACTTTAACGCAAGTGTGACGCGCACGCGCACGGGAACGGGAACGGGAACGTGGACGACCGAGGTGACTGCAATAGCTCTATGCACTTCGTGCAGTCGAGCTAATAAGATTATTTTTGTTTGTTTGTGTTGAGGTTTAACGTCCCAGTCAACAATTTTTCAGTCATGTCGGGACGGAGCCATCGCTTCCTGGGTTTAACCAGTACTGTAGGGAGTAGATGTGCCTTGCTCAAGGACACAACACGATGACGCTTGTGGGGTTCGAACTAATAAGATTATGTATAAATCGATAGGCATTTTCACGCTTTTTAAGCTGCTATAAGCATTTAAACCAGTTTTTTTTTTATATTAATTTGAAGTTGGGTAAAATATAGTTTGCAATGACACATTTTCTTGATAACATGTAATGTCATTCAACAAACAAAAGTACAAATGCTGAAATCTATGAACTTTACCTTTTTGTTTTCCATTTTGGTCCATACCAGTGACATTAAGCGTGGAAGTAATTTGCCGTGACTGTATTAGGTTTTCTGCACTTAGGTGTTTTATATCCCAGACAAAGTGGTACTTGACGTTTTCAAACTTTTGACTGAAGTGTTTGTAAAACACTAGTCAATAACAAATACATTATGGATTCCAATGATTTCATATATTTTGGTGCTATTGATTTTAAGGATGATACCGATCCCTTGTAGTGATTTTAAGAACCTGATTTTTTTTCCTTATTTTCAGTTAGAATACTTTTAACATGTTTTCTTTGAAATGAGCGAATAAAAATGTGAGTCACCAAGTCACCAAGGCATTGCTTTGCTAGTTGCTTCTACACTTTGGCAAAAATCCGAAAAGTACAGGCAAAACTATAAAAAAAAACAACAACAACAACAACAACACAAAAAAATAAAAAAAAAATAAAATAATAAAAAAATAAACATTTCAATTAAAGGCTAGACGTTGTTGAGTGTATATTTCGAAAACACGCCCATGCAATGTACAGAGATTTTTAAAATTGTGTAAAAATGAAAATTTTAAGTGGATTTTTTTATTTTTTTTTTTTATTTATTTTTTTTTTTTTGCCCTTATTTTTGCTCAACCTGAAATACAGATTGTGGGTACACGTTAGATCCGCCTCGCCGAGGTGGTTCTAACGAGTACCCACAATCTATGTTTTGGAGCGAAAATAATAAGTATACCCCTACAACCCCAGTTTTTTCTATATAAAAGTTGGGTTTAAGGGGGAATATATGTCACGGACATGTTTTCATAATCATATAACCATCATCAAGAGTGAGTTATGTTAAACAGTGGTATTATTAACAGATATTTACGTTTTTATGGTTATTTTGTTTTAGTCCTCGTTACTATAGCAAATCTAATATTATTAAAGAATTTGCCGATAAAAACCGCGAAAAACTATCAGTGACAGACGCTATATAGACATATTGTTGACGCGATGCCTAAACAGTACTACATCGTAAATGAATTGAATCGCAAATATATACACTAAACTAACGTACTCTTTACACGGCTATTGTCTAGCCTTTGGATTGCATAATTCAGCAAATTGCAGAACATCAGGAAAACATGTCCGTGAAATGTGTACCCCCTCAAACCCCACTCTTATATAGCAAAACTGGGGTATGCAGGGGTATACCTATTTTTCTTATTTTTGCTCCAAAACATAGATTGTGGGTACTCGTTAGAACCGCCTCGGCGAGGCGGTTCTAACGTGTACCCACAATCTATGTTTTGAGTAAAAATAAGAAATATATCCAAAACTTTCCACTGAAATTTTCATCTTTTTACAGCTTTACATATCTCTGTATATCGCATGGGCATAATTTCGTAATGAGTTCTCACAATGCGACTAAAGCAGCTTGAAGCTCATGTTTCATATTTACTGCAAAAATTCTCATTAGCACTAAACAAAATTGCTAGGACAAAATCAAATCGTAATTTGAGTCCCAAACCATACCGGAAAAATACGCGTCACGCAATGTTAATTGAAGTCTGTCCCAGAAGAGCTATTTCAGTAATATCTTGCAAAAATACATTTTGTAAGAGGTACTGTGTTGTTACCCATATAGAAATAACCTCGATCCAGAATAACAAATATCAAGGGGTTTTCGTCCTCCGAAAGTTAAGCGCTTTAGGCCATGCAAAATTGAGTAATTTCGTCGCTGTTTCAAACTCTTGATCAGCGTGTTGATACGCACAATAGCATACATACAATCATCTCAAAATGCGGCTAAGAAGCGTTACGTTTCACATTACAACAAAACCATTCTCATTAGCAATAAACAAATTTGTTCAGAAAGAATCAAATTATCATTTGAGCTAAAAAGGACACATTTCATAATACGCGTCACGCAATGTTAATTAAAATATGTTCCCGAAGTCTTGAGCTATTTCAGCAATATCTTTCATAAAATGCATTTTGTTGGAGCTCTGTTATTTCTTAAATAAAAATTCCCTCGGTCTTTTTGACTTAGCCAGAATTTCAATAATAAGTGTTTTACGTTCCCCGAAAAGTTAAGCGTTCTTGGTAATGCAAAAGCAAATTTATGGAGCCATAAGATTTCTGTTCCAAACTCTCTGTCGACTTGTATACTTTTACCGTTGAACATAAATATCAAACTTTGTGTTGATCATTACGAAAACACGCCCATGCGATGTACAGAGATTTATAAACTTTCAAACTAAAGTTTTCAGTAGAAAAAATATATTTTTCTTATTTTTGCTCAGGCGGTTCTAATGAGTACCCACAATCTATTTTTGGAGCACAAATAAAAAAAAATATGCCCTTTCATACCTCAGTTTTACTATTTAAAAGTTGGGTGTAAGGGGGTAAACATTTCACAGGCACGTTTCCCTGATGACAATGCGTTCGCACTGATATTGTCGATGCAGAGGAAAGGAATTGATTTACCTGTAAATTCTAATATTCTTGAGAACTTTATCAGAAGCCAAACCCGAAGGGAAGCGCATTGTCCTTAACCTTTTGATTCCTTATAATTGGTACTGCCTGTCAAATCATTAGGAAAACATGTGCGTGTAATGTATACCCCTTTAAACCCCACTTTCAAATTTTAACTTGCAAAGGAAGAAAAATATCAAATTTTTTAGCTAAAAAAATCAATTTGTAAAGCTCTAAAAATCTCTGTTTATTGCATGGATAAGTTTTCGTAATGTTTTTTTTTTTATATATAACAAGTTAACAATGCCAATCATGAAGTTTAACGTTGCGTCACAAACATGTCAGGCAAATTCATTTCGTTTTTGCCTAAAAACATTTTTTTTTTCTGAAAAAAAAAAAAAAAAAAAAAGATTTTATTTTTGCCAGTATGTATTAGGCTGCTAGACAGCTGTACGTTTTCTATACTGAAAATTTATTCTACACATTATAATAACAATGTTGATTGGCACGTGATATTAAAACGTGCGCGGGTAACTGCATTCTGGATCACACTAAATAAGAGCCAGACAGATCACAGACATTTTAAGAGTATTATATAAGTATTTGTCGAAACACGCGTTAAATTCTGAGGACGCATGTTTAGTCTTTCTAACATGTATGACCAATCAAACCATTCGTTCCCTTTCTCTCGCTTGTAACACAAATAATTATACTCAGAGGCACAATAAAGGGTCAATATAATGTTAATCTTAATTTTTATCTTATCGACTATCATCTCATCGAAATTAACGTTCTATAGAAGGTTTAAACGCCTGGCATGGAGAATGGACTAATTTGGCTTTCGAAAATGTAGCAAAACTAACCAAAAAAATCCGAAAATCCAAGTTAAATGAGAATAAGTCCATCTAGTAAATGACTATGAAAGTCTACTTAGTTGTTATCTGTCTCACTGAATTAATGAACTAGAAGAACGTATTTATAACGTCTACATCCGTAGTCTTACACTCGTCTGGCAGACCTCCTGTTTCCATCTTGTCTTAATAGATTAGATAATATTCAAAGTATACTGAGAGGCAATGGAAATGCCGTTTATTGTGCGTAAACGTTAATCACTTCTGAAATTAACCAGTTAGTATAACATTGGATTTCACACTATTTACCTATATGCACTTATTTCAATCTAGCATTCGAACTTATTTAGCTTTAGCTCCAAATTAATTTGATTTTAAGAGTTCACTCTTTTGGAATATTCCCCTGCTTGGCTCAGAACCAAGATAATAAGGAATTTAGGCGCAAGTTTTGACATTTTAATTTTGGACGTCCAACCATTTTAGATAGCGAATGTCGAACACCAAAAGGGCTGAGATGTTTCTTTTCATACAATACCAGACTTATTAATTTCATTAGGCGTTCGTTTAATTTTCTGTCTTTGTTAACATAGGTGCATGCAAAAGACATTACTCATGATTTATCAATCTGGAGAACTTAACAGAGAAATATGCTAATCTTGACATAATTTAGTCTGATCTGTCACTCACTTGAAAACATTGTATAATGGAACACTGCTTTGGTGTCTAATGAATAAATTAATTACAATGTTGCAAACCAGACAGTTGATAAAACAGTTTGTACTAAAAGAGAAATCAAAGATAAAAATGAGCTAATAGTGTACTCAATCTATACTTGTCCTACTTTTTCTTACTTGTGCATGCATAAATATAGGTTTGGCGATTTGTTGTGCATTTTTTGTGTGTATGGGTGGGGGTGCATAGCTGTTAACTAGGACGATAACACCAGTACCTACCGGATTTTCAACGGTTATTTCTGAATATTCCCAAGTTTGATTTTGGGACTGAAATTTTGTTCTGTTTTGTGTCGGTTCCTCGCTATGACTTAACTCTCCTTTTCCGCTGTTGAAGATATTTCAAATGTTTTGATTTTTATATATTAATGTATAAATTGATTCCGATTGTGGTCCTAATAGAAGACTGGTTTCACCAAATAATTTACACTGCTACTAGAATGTGAATATGTATTTATCTTATTATTTACTTTCAAATTATACATGCGTCTCTGCAAGAAAATATGTTTAATACTGTAGCCTCCCTGGCCAATCTGCAATGTCTGCCTACTGTATGAGCGACGGGATTTTAGTTTTGATTTTTATCCCACAATGTTCTTTTTGTAAAAGCTTTACCTTGTTGAGACGTTCACCACTCGTACTGCCATTTAAAACGTTACCTGTACAAATTCAAATAAGGAATAATTCGCGGAGACATTATTATTTAAGTCTCCAATGATAACTTTGTCTGACTATCTCTAGATTGCTTGTAAATCGCATTTTACAACTGGTAACGAAATCTAATGACTTTTTTCAGTTCTCCTTTCTCCACCTTTCATCCTGTTCCTAACAGTAAAATCTGTTTTCAAAGGAGGTGTAAACCCTTTGTAGTATAAAATGACCTCAGTAACCTCAGGAAGACAGCAGTTTACTAGTACAGAGCTGTGTCACATAAAAAGACAAAATAGCCAATAACCATTTTCGACTGGACAGTTTATTTCATTTCATACGTTGCAATGCTCCATACTAAATCTAGATGATAATCCGTTGGAAAGCTTTTGGTAATGATGTTTATATAAAGATAAAACATTAAAATATTCATTATGGCATGTTCTTCCTTTTCCCTGGACATGGCCATTTAGTGCACCATAGTACCAAAATAGAAAAGAAAACATCTTTTGATGTAAAGTTTTGACCTCCTGATTTCAAGGACATTTAGTGATCAAAAGAAAAGTGTCTCAGCTGTTTCTTTTGAAATTCAAGCAGCTTGTCAAACTTTGACAATGTGACAGTTATCTAATTGTGAATGACCAAAGCAGGAAAAATCATTAGATTATGGAATCAGTTGTATTCCATTTCGATATTTCGACAGTTCAATTTCACCGCGTCGGCCATTTTGGAAGTGGCTATTGGTTCCCATCGCGTGCGAGTACTGGGTCTACAAAAGCCGGTATCACCGGGACTCACGCTATTGGTTTCCATGACGAGCACGTGCCGGCTCTCTCCGAGAGTATATAAGGAGCGCGCATCGGCTGCTGCAGTGAGTGTGTTCGCTCTGCCGGCACACTCACGTCGAATGCTTTACTGAGAACAATGTTCCGATAAGAAAGCAATCTAGAGTAGTCCCAGCGAAGTGATGACTGATCTGAAGTACATGTACTAGAGAGATCCAACGAACTGCTCTTGACTACTTGGTGGGCGAACTTCTCCATAGTAGTTGAGACTGCTTCTTTAGAAACTACTCCTGAGTAGTGCGACTTCTGCATACAAGTTCTGACTGTTTGTCTGAACCTCTCTGGAGTACTTGGACTACTATTGAGAACTTCAAGCGATTCAGAATAGCAGAGCATTTCGAGCTGCTCATGACTGTTTCCTAGGACTGCCCTCCTAAGACTGTTTCTACTAAGACTGTTCTGCATAAGATTGCTACCGCTACGAACTAGTAAAGAATACTTCAGGAACTGCTACAGAGTAGTCTACCTGAGTGCTATTTACCACTTCATGTTGTCGAACTTCTACGTACCACTTCGTACCTGAACTAGTACATACCACTTCGTATTCGAACTAATATGTACAACTTCGTTTTTTAACTTCTATGTACTACTTCATACCTGAACTAGTATATACCACTTCAAGTCATCGAACTATTACGTACAACTTTAAGTCGTTGAACTATTGCATACCACTTCGTATTTGAACTTCTATGTACCACTTCCCATTTGATGTAGTACGTACCACTTCAAGACGCCAAAACTACTACGTATCACTTCAAGTCGTCGAATTACTATATACCACTTCAAGTCGTTGAACTATTACGTACCACTTCATACCTGAATTAGTACGTACCACTTCAAGTCGTCAAACTTCTTAAAGTCGTTGAACTAATACGTACCACTTCATTTCTGAACAAGTACGTACCACTTCAAGTCGTCGAACTACTATGTACCACTTCATCTTCGAACTACAATATAGCACTTCAACCTTCTTCCAGATAGGTTACATACTACCACCTAGTCCAATCAACTACAACAAAATACTATAGTATACCAACTAGTCTGCAATTATAATACTTTACTGTTAAGAGGCGCTAGTGGTGAATTCTCCCAAGGGGCTCGTATTGAATACAACTTGTACAGATTTGCTTTAGTTTTATCAATGAAATGCGATATCCTAAGAGCTTGATATATCTGTTCAACATGCACAGAAACCGTGCTACTAGTCACTAACCCACATGGATACACACCACCAAAGACTGAATATAGCTACCTGTTGCACCCAAATTGGGATTCGTACTACAGACCTGAATATTTGTTTGACACCATCACTTGATTGTTATGCTTTTTATGTGCAAGAATACTCGTTTTGTTTCAACATGTATGATTTTAACTGGGTAAACTAATGAAAAGAGAACAGCTAGTCATTTGTTATTTTCATACCTTCACATTCGGTCCAACACCAGGCGAACCCACAACTTTGCAACCCTCTTGCTCACCTTGAGACAAGTTACTGGTTTAAAGATACGAGTGCGGAGCACTAGAGCTCCTATGTTATTAGATCTGCTTGGTCGATAATCCTGGCAATACTTTAGACTAGCCTAAGCTAGGCTAAGGGGGTTACAATACCAAACACCAGACTGACACATAATCAACCGTTTTTGCATTGTCAATAAGCTGTTGTATGAACCATGGCTTGAGCATGTTTCAGATCAGAACTTCTTAAACAATTCAAGGTCAGCAAGGTGTTCCCATAATCCATATTTTGAGCATCAGGCAATGGTGAAACAAGAGTCCTCTAAAACAATCTCGACTATGAAATTTTGATTGATCACCAGAAAAGCATTTCTGCGTCTTTCGAAAACAATTCATTGATTTTCTCTTTTTCTTTTTTTAAGTTAAACCATTTAAGCTTGGTGTCCTATTTATCATGCTTATGGGACACAGCCAGACAATATAGCCCCAGATGGGACGCGGCAGAACGCGATTTCCAATCTGGGACTATTTTTCGTGCTTTAAGGAATTTCATGAAAACATGAAATAAAATTTTAAAATCATACCCAATGTCCCTTAAAATGAAAATAGACATCGCCATTTGATAGGTATGAAAAGTAAGAATAGAGGGACCAGGAATCGATGCAATTAAATTTAAAGTCCCAACATAGACAGTGGGTGGGAAAGAAAATACATAAAACACAACAAAACATTTTCCGACAACACACTCGAAGAGCAGAATGACTAGCTCTTTCCCAACAAGATAGCCATCCGGCTAAGTTTCAACTCCATTTGTCGCAAATGGGCGAAAATATGATCTAGCGAGCTGAATGATTGTCTGGGCGATGAGATTGCGGCATGTTATATTGCTAAATATAGTCAATCTGCAAAGTGCAAATTATTTTTATCCTTAAAGGAATATCAGACTATATAATAACATGTACGTTTGCATAGAGACAGATTAAGGATAACACTGTTATACATGATGATTGAATGTTAATAGCGTTTAATGTTTGGCTAAAATGAATTGATAGACGTTTTGTCATTGTGGACAGCAAGGAAATCGTGATTGTAATGAATAAAATGCAATATGTATTTTTATGATTCCATGATTATCAACTCACTTTATAAGGCCAAAAGGAGAAGAAAGTAATATTGTACTGTTTTCTTTTAATGTGTAAAACATGGTGAATAATGCGATTTCTTTAACTCTGCCGCTTTATCTTAAGTATTTTGTCTTAAATTTACATTAATTGACAATACTGCTTCAAATGGGTATGTTTTAAACATTGCAATTATATTATTGTAAACAAGACATGCCGCCACTAAAATGTCTAAAGCAAGTAGGTACCCCTTTTCTATAGTTTACAAAATTAATCACAAGAGGTAACCGGCACGGTCAAAGTGTTTTACTACAGTAGGTTGTAGAAACACTATTTTTTATTCAGTGTGTTATAATACACGTCCAGTTTTTTTTTATACAGAGCTGGGCTCCTAACACTCTCTTGAAAGCAAGAAACAAATATACTTGTAACACCAATATTATGCGAGCATGCAACAATAAACTAGCTGCTGCTCTTATTTGTACCGAAATGGTGCTTCTACAGCAGAATAGCAAATTGATTGCCCCATACATTTGCGCTCCTATATAAAAAAAACTGTTCGTTCATATTATTTCGATAATCATGTTAGCTTTGCAGGATTGAGAATTTTTCAGCTTGACGAAGCGCAATGACAGTTCATCACATGCCACATGTATAATTTCATTATCGGACAATAGCAATATAAATTACCAATCTCTGACAGAGTATGTTAAAGGATAGGAACTAATATTTTTGATGGGAACGTGGGCAGATAGATTTTAGACGAGTACAAAGCGTTTACAAAATATTTTTTAAAGATGTCTGTAGCTTTTGAAATATGCTTCCGGTATGCAACGTAAACTGTATCATTAGCAGTTATTGTCATGGTAATAAGTGCAATCCTTACCCAACCTTTCTCCTGAACTTTTCTATCAAAAGAAAAACTGATTGTTAGTTTTTCGACCAGGTGTGAGACAATCCTAGCTGTAAAGGCGACACAACAGGTCTAGAAGCTTGAAATTTGGTATTCAAGAGGAAGAAGGTGTTGCACTATTCGTGAAATGGACACCCATCAGCTGTTTTTCTACGGTAACTGCAAAGCTGATCGACGCCTTGGTTTCCGCATAATGTAAAATCCGTTTTTTTCAATGACATAGCTCTTGTGATATCGGTGTATAGAAATGAGCCGCCTCAAGAGAAAACCATCAATCTGCATATGCGAAAATAAAGGCGCAGATGATCAGCGCCTTTGTTTCCAATACATAGTACAATTCCTCTACTTTCTAAATCCAAAATTTCCAGTACTTTTGCAGCTCGGTTTGTGTCGGACCTGTTCGGAAACCACATTGTTGGTTTTCTCACGAGACGGCTCAAATGATCTGTGGCACAGTCTGGGAGTCTGACAATAGGTTAATTGAGTTCCGTATACGTGATTGCGAATCCTTCGGAATATCAGTTTCAAAAATGAGTCGTGTGTTTGGAAAATGCGTCATTGTTCTCGAAATTCCTATCGGGACTAACGCAAAGTGGGGTCATTATGAAAGCTTGGCCATGCAATATGTAGGGAATGGTTTCAGTAATAAAAAATGAAAATCAGAAAAAAATGATATATATTGGTGGTACATGTACTCGTTGGAACCGCCTTGTGTACCCACAACCTATGTTTTGAACAGAAATAAGAAAAAAAACAAAAAAACAGGTATAATACCCCTGTATACCACAGATTTGCTGTATAAAAGTGGTGTATACGCCCTTGCAAAACTGTGGTATACAGGGGTATACCTATTTTTCTTATTATCCTTTTATCAAGGTAGTTTATAGACTTGTACAAGTCTCCTACTTATTTTTTTTTTTTTTTTTTTTTTTTTTTTTTTTACTATTATTTTGCTAATTCTAATGAAATTTTCTCTCCTTTAGTCTGAAGTAGGATTCTAATTCTGAAGCTATCAGAGAGGCAAACACAGATGCTGTAAGGTATTGTGCAGATATAATTATATACAGAATTAGAGACTGAATATCAGTCTAGGTAGTTTAGGTTTATTTGACATACTCGTATTTCCATATGAACAATCTGACAGAAACCTTAATTGATATGGTTTCAATGTTTTAGTTTTATTTGCCGTATGAATAAATGTATCATATTTGCAAAACAGTCACGCGCTTAAAGTTCGTATATAGTTTTTTTCTACCTTTGTTCCTCCACATTTTATAAATTGAAAGAAAACAACATAAACCGACTCACAAAAGTAATGATTTAAATTGCAAGAATTGATTTCACTATTGAGAAGTTAAAATGTAGCACCAAATGGTTTTGTGGCAAGCGTGTATGGTTTGTTTCCTGTGTGAATGTGTTTGTTGAGGCATCCTAAAATGACAAAAAATGGCAAAATGCGGATCATCATTACGAAAACCTGCCCATGCAAGATACAGCGATTTTTTAGAAGAGAAAAAAAAATGAAAATTTTCAGACGAAAAATTTCGATATTTTTAATATTGCTGCCCAAAACATTAACTGCGGGCACACGCTAGAATCGCCTCGTCGAGGCGGTTCCAACGAGCACCCACCAACAAAAATAAGGGAAAATAGGTGTATCCCTGCATACCCCAGTTCTACTATCTAAAAGTGCGTTATAAGGGGGTATTCAATTGTGCACGGACATGCTTTCCTGATGATTGCTATCCAAGACATAGGAAAACGTAATGTCTAATCAATTCCGTATAGAGACGTCAGTGTGACAGCTTGAGATGGTAACACATATCACACTTAGCTGTGCCACTACAATGAAAATGCCTTTAGGGTTTTGGCCATGTTTGGCACAAACTAGACATGCTAGACTGTACATGTGTATAACCAGATAATCGGCTTCACAAAATTATGGCTTCATGTAGACGAGTTGCGCAAAATGAAAAAAAAAAACTTCATATAACACAACTAAAACTGTTCAAGAAGAAACAGAACACGAACATACAAAGAAGTAAAATGTTGTTTTACAGACTGGCCAGACAATTTGATTACGTAACACATTTGTCTGATTCACACAATGTTACATTTAATGTGTCTGTTAGACTTGTGAAGTAGTCTATAAGATTTATTTCTTTAAAAAGATCGCATTACTCTGATTCAGAGAATACACGAAACACAATATAATTACTTGTTTAGTCCCAATAATGTTCTGATAAATTGTATACGTTGTATGGCATTTATTTGCTCACCTGGTAAGGACATAGTAGTTTAACACAATTTTGGTGAGGGACAGAAGTTAACATCTCTTCCTGTTTCCAACTCTGGTGTTGACTACCATATCACGGTAATATCGTTAATATGTTCGTAAGCGCACACGTCAAAATTATGTCAAAACACACCCGGTAACGTAAGCGTCCAAACAGTAGCGATTGAAAAGTGAGAAACAATGTTGCCATACATGTACATGTATCTATAAAGAATGCAGGCTGTGAATAGACAAATCGGTTCCTCGGGTCACAATAAGACATCACTTGGCGCAGCATCGAGATAACATGCAATGTTTCTTTCAAGCCAAGTGAGCATCTACTCCCTGTCAGGGGGCCACTTAGTTACCCGCAGTAAACTAAATACACGGAAACGTACATAAGAGGTGCAAGCAGCACAAAATCAACACAAGGAAGCGAGGTAGCCGAGTGGTAAGCGCACTGGCTTCTTGTGCTAGAGGTCCCGGGTTCGATCCCCGCCGGCGGCGAGGAAAATTTTTTCGTCCAAACACGCTTCCCTTCGTGACATTTGCAGGAATGACATGATACAGTGCGCCGTCCTTCGGATCGGGACGTTAACTGGAGGCCCCCTGTGCAGGGACAGTCATCCTCTGTGCAGGTTTAAGATCCCTACACAGGTTCTATCCTCATACATGTAGGCTCATCCTGCAAACACACCGGAATATAACACCAACCGGTATTTTTTTGACAAACCGCTTTTTGTCAAATCCAGGACATCTTTCGAAAGCAGCCAGGGCTTCGCAGTTTATATACTCATAAAGTACCTATCAAGTGGTTCTCTAAAAACTTATTTTATTGGCCTATCTTATCTATAACTGCCTGAAAAATGGACTTGAAGTTGGCTTTCCCATGGGAAAATCATGTTTTCCCATGGGAAATGGCCCTTTCCCATGGGAAAACAGATTGGCCATGGACAAAAAAGTGGCCATGGCCAGAAAATTCGTTGGCCATGGGAAAATTTAACTGTTGATAAAAAATGTTTTTAGAGATGAATTTCTACATAAAAATTGCTTCCCATGAAGGCCATGATATTATAAATTCAAAAATATTATAATCTAAAATTTTGTAAGTATTGGCCATGGGCATAAATTCTGGCCATGGGCAATGAAATTCTGGCCATGGCCCAAAGTTGGTCAAGTTTTGGGCCATGGCCAATAATTTTGCCCATGGCCATAATTTTCTTCCCATGGCCCGTCTCATGTCCATATAACTGGCCATGGCCAAGATATTTTTAACTTATTTTGAAACATAAAACTTTTGATTAACTACTATACTCAACTACAAAAAGAAACACCACATTATGCAACCCTGTTTGGTTCACATTTATAATCTATTATGTATGGATAGTTTCATGTGTGTCTCTATATGATCCTTTATCATTTGAATGGTATCATAGAACAAAATGCAAAAATGTGGTTTTCATCTTGATTAAAAGTGAAAAATGCAAAAATTTGATTTTCATATTGATTAAAATTGAATGATTTATTTTGTCGACAAAAACAGTGGCTACTAAAAACAAGGAGAAAAGTTCACATCACATATGCACATTTTAATCCCAAAATTCTGAAAAGATACAAACAGCTGCCCCCAATAACACTCCATGTAAAGATATCAAAATTGCAATACAAACAAGATTATAATTCAAACTAATAAACTTCTTTTTTTTTTATATATATAAAAAAACAGAGTGCTCACCCGAGATTTGGTCTTTGAAAATAAAACTGAATTCTCACATAATTTCATTAACACAAAAAACTGTCCTTTAATATATCTATCAATTTACATGTCACAGGCTAAAATCTTTGTGACAAAATGCATTGCTTACATATTTTCCCATCAAAAGCCCAGGCTCCCTTCCCTCAGAATTATATGTAAACAAATGTCAAAGACATGTCCTTACGCGTAATGCCAGGAATGCGGAGTATTGGCACATGCTTTTACAGGTTGTGATGTAAACACGTAAAAAATGCCAGAATAGCAGTCTGCTAGTGAATCTGTTAAAAAATTACAGCTTATGACGTGTAAAAACGCGTCATTACATGTAACAACCTGTAACTTTTTACATGTCTTTCTAGTTTTACGTGTAAAAAATGCCATGTAGTCACTTCGGTTTCTCCTCTAAAAATGCCAGTAATGTGTAAAATTTTACATGTCACTTTTTACATGTAAAAATTTACGCATTCCTGGCAGTAACATGTAAAATTTGCCATGTAGAATTTTAGGTCAAAGGTTAACTAACGGTCATGTCAGTATTACCCAGGGAGCCAAGCCCCGTTTTGGGGAGAGGAGGTGACATCACCTGCTATAGTTGGTTTGAATACAATTTTGGTTAGGCTTTGCCATCCTATTGAAGGCCTGGGTGGACTGCTCACGGAATTCTTTTGGCGCGATGGTTAAATTACACATTGTTCCATGCTATTTGAGCTGCCTACGTATTACAAACGTTTTCTAGATATATGAATATATCCTTTGTGTTTCAGATCATAAACTGCTGAATTTTCTAGTCTTAATCAATGCTAGGAATCACAGATAAAGCAGTAATCTTATTATATTCTTTAATTCATACTTTTGCAGCTATTGTTTTAGTATTTATGATGTTGAATTACCCCACCCACTTACATAATAATATGAATAATGAAATTTAAATAAATGCATAGTGATTCGTGAGACATTGAAGAACGAATGAATATGTGATGTGCTCATAAACATTATACATGTATTTATATTTATTTTTGTCATTTAGTCTCTTTATAAATTTACATCTGTTCATCATTATTATGACCAAGTCCATGGACAGATAACCGTTTCCAATAAAATGTCAGATGTAAGTTCTCATTGTTCCATAGGCTGGATCATGCACACCTTTAAGCAAGCGGCTATGAAATACTACAATTGTATCTAGTTAGTTGTACATTATTGTCATATCAATCATTTGATACCAATTTCAGCTCTCTAGGATTTTTGGTTGCTGAGATATAAACGTTTCTGTTGGAATACCCCCTCTATGTTTGTGTGATTTGTATCTAATATTTTAAGTTATCATCAATATTTAAACAACAAGATAGTTGAAATATTCATTTATCTTATCATTTGGTTATAGAACATTATCATGGCAATCATTCGATGCCAATTTCAGCTCTCTAGGACATTTGGTTGCCGAGTTATTAAATTTTGGTTGGTATACCCCCTCCATGTTTCTGTGATTTTTCTCTAACATTTAAAGATTTTATCAATATTGGAAAAACAAGTAAGTCAGATTGTTTGTGCGTCTTAGCACATGATTATAGAACATTATCCTAGCAATCATTTGATACCAATTTCAGCCCTCTGGAGCATTTGGTCACTGAGAAATTAGCAGTTTTATTGGTATACTCCTTTCGTTTGCCAGTGATTTTTCTCTTATATCTTAAGTTTTCTTAAATATTTGAGCAACAAGAAAGTCAGCTTGTTAATATATCTTATTACATGGTTATAGAATATTGTCATAGCAATTATCTGATACCAATTTCAACTCTCTATGACTTTTGGTTGCTGAGATATACACGTTTGCATTGGTATACCCCCTCTAATTTTCTGAGATTTTTATCTAATATTTAAAGTTCTCATCAATATGATAACAACAAGAAAGAAGTATTATTTATGATTCTTATCACAAGATTATAGAACATTATTATAGCAATTATTTGAAACCAATTTCACTCTTTAGAGCTTTTGGTCACTGAGATATTTTTTATTCTATTGGTATACCCCGTTCGTTTGCCAATGATTTTTTCTCTTATATCTTAAGTTTTCTTAAATATTTGAGCAACAAGAAAGTCAGCTTGTTAATATATCTGTTTACATGATTATAGAATATTGTCATAGCAATTGTTTGATACCAATTTCAGCTCTCTATGGCTTTTGGTTGCTGAGATATACACGTTTCCATTGGTATACCCCCCACTATTTTTTGAGATTTTTATCTTATATTTTAAGTTCTCATCAATATTCCAACAACAAGAAAGTAGTATTTTTAAGGTTCTTATCACATGATTATAGAACATTGTTATAGCAATTTTTTGAAACCAATTTCAGCTCTCTAGAGCTTTTGGTCACTGAGATATTTTCAATTTTATTGGTATACCCCCTTCATTTGCCAATGATTTTTCTCTTATATCTTAAGTTTTCTTAAATATTGTAGCAGCAAGAAAGTCAGCTTATTTATATATCTTAATACATGATTATAGACTATAGTCATAGCAATCATTTGATACAAATTTCTGCTCTCTATGGCTTTTGGTTGCCGAGATATAAACATTCCCGTAGGTATTTCCCCTCCATTTTCTGCAATTTTTTGTCTAATATTTTAAGTTTTCATCAATATTCGAACGGAACGAAAGTCTGATTATTTATGTATCATATTTTGTGGTTGTCATCGCAATTATTTGTTACCAATTTCAGCTCTCTATGGCTTTTGGTTGCTGAGCTATAAACGTTTCTGTAGGTATATCCCCTCCATTGTTCTGTGATTTTTCTCTAATTTTTAAAGTTCTCATCAATATTTGAACACCAAGAAAGTCAAATTATGTCTGCATTTTATCACATTATTATATAACTTTATAATAACAATCATTTGATATAAATTTCAGCTCTGTAGAATTTTTGGTTGCTGAGATCAGCAATGTTGTTGGTATACCCCCTTCATTTATCTGTTATTTTTTCTCTAATATCTGTAGTCCTCTTTAATAATTTAGATTAAGATAGCCAGCTTGTTTATATATCTTATTACATGGTTATAGTACATTGTCATAGCAATCATTTGATACCAATTTTGAGCTCTCTGCTGAGGTATAAGCAATTGTGCTGGTATACTCCATTTTTATGTGATTTTTTTTCTAATATAAGTTCTCATTGATATTCAAACACCAGGAAGTCAGTTTGATTACATGGTTACAGAGCATTGTCAAAATAATCATTTGATACCTATTTCTGCTCTCTAGGTCTAACAGTAGCCAAGATACATGTGGTAATATAGGGGTAACACATTACTTCCTCTGCTTATTAGGGGTGGGGGTGAGCATTCTGTGATTTTATGTGACACGAATGGGCATTAAAGTGATCCTCTGACCAAACTGGCACCCATGAGCATTTGTTCTAAGGATGCAAGGTAAGTCCTATAGATAACCCGCCCCAAACACTTCAAATGGCAATATGAGAAGCCAAGTTTTGCTTAAATTAATTTTGGCAAACTTTTTTCCGCATTTACAAATCATTGTGTTGTCTCTACATGAGTAAATAAACTTTGAAAAGGATGTAAACAGAGTAAAAAGCCATAAAAATGTTATAAAAATAATGATGACATCAACATTTGTTGATAAAAATGTACTGATAAAAATATATTGATTCTCATAATTGCACATAAAGTTTAACATATACATTAAGTGGGTGGGGTAATTCAATGCCTTAAGATGGCACATAGTTTACTCAAAAGACACATTTACAACTTTATACATAGGTAAGACATACTCAGCCGCAATCAGACAAGATAAAATGGCATCAGGATAGTATACGATAATGAAGAAGCATACTACAAATATGACTGTTCGTAATACAGTTGTGTACTGCATTTCAGCTGTATAACAAATAGTACGTCTAAATACCGTCTGATTAAAGCATCACGCCAAAAAAATTTCCAGAGCAGTCCACTTAGACCTTCTTTTGGAAGGTCAGAGCTATCCAAAAATTCATTCAAAACAACTATAGCAGGAGATGTCACCTCCAACCTTTTTTTTGCGAGATAGAGACTTTTGGCTCCCTGGGTATATACAATAATTACATCAGCGTATGCTTTAAATAGGCTTTATATGACCTAGTACACAATGAGAGGCTATTTCTTTACTAATATGTGTATTGCCCGTGAAATTGCAAGTTGCAGTTTCAGGGGCACAAATTAATTATAGTTCAGAGAAGATTTCCAGATCTATGCTGTTAGCACATAAGGACGGTAATATACAGCCTTCATATCATGCGCTATGCCACTCAAAGCAATAGTAAAGAGAGAAAAAATAATAATAATAATAATAAATACAAAACACTTGTCCATTAAAACCATCCTACATTGTGCCTCTTGGATCAGCGCAAATGACTTTACATACAATCAGATGCTTCACAGTTCGATATGCTGACACAAAGCAGAGAATTTATTCAAAATTAAGCATATTTTTGAAATTCTTAAACAAAATAAGACAGTTTGATGCTTGAAATACACTTCATTGATATAACCATGTTCCATATTTATAACTTTTCTTTATATTTGAAAGATTGATCTAAAATCATGACATGCAGGCAAAATTCATTGCAGTGTATATTGTGTGTCAAGTGCAGTCACATAAAATGGAACCACATAAAAATACAGGCCTCTACATACTATACTAAAATAATGTTTAATAAATACTTACTTTGCTGCTGCACTAACTCTTTCATACATGTAGCACTAACTCCTTTATATAATATGTATGCCAATCAAACTTAAAATAATACCATCACATCCACACATTCCCTCCAATATTCAAACACAGGAAATGAGTCATTAAATATGTCTGCCAAATCTTGACTTTTCATTGGATAGATATTTAAATACAATTTGGCTACATGGGCTACATGGCAAAAAAACTCAGTTTTACATATTTTTACGGGTTGAAAATTTTCTAAGTCCACAAATTGTTCATTTTACAGGCTTGATTTTGTCTATGTTGAAGTTTTGACGTGTTTTGCCAGATGAAATATTTGTAAGTCCAAGTTTTACGTGTCAAGACATGTAAAATTATAGTTTTACACGTAAAGACATGTAAAATTTTATGCATTTCTCCAGGTTGGAGGATGCTTTTTTTGTTTTACATGGTATGACACGTTTTTACGTGTAAAATTCATGCTTTGACACGTATTGACAGGCTCTTTTACACGTCATGCCATGTAAATTGGAATTTTACATGTAATTCTGAGGTAAGGGCTACCCGACCAAATGATTAAAATCTGAAACCTTTTTACAGGGCAAGGTCAACTTAGCAGCTTTATACATCTATGATGGTCTAGAGTGCTTGATAATACATAACAAGTTTCATTGAAATCGGTTCATCGGCTCCTGAGAAGAAAAACTGTTTTCCATTGTTTTTACCATTATGGGGATGGCAGCCATCCTGGTGATGTGACCTAACCATTTATAGAAAATTTTGTTTCCCCTTCGAAAGGAAGCTCTGAAACCTAAAACGCTGCTTGATTGGCCAAATGGTTTCAGAGAAAATTAAATAATAATTACAATTAGTTTATTACTTTTTGCCATGGTAAGGAAATGACATTGACCTTAAACATAACTCATTAACTCAATAACTTGTCAGTATCTACTATCAGGTCACAGGCTATAAACCTTCCTGAAAAATCCTGTTTCAAACTGTTTCCATTGAAAAGCATGTGACTGACCAAATCTGATCTTGCTGTAAAATAGATCAAGTTCAACCTAAGGTCACAATTAAACAGCGTCCCCAATGCTACATACTTAGTTTCGTTAAAGTCAGTTTGCTGGCTCCAGAGAAGTGGTTTAACATATCATGGGCGTGGCGTTCATCTTGGTCATGTGACCTGGACCATTTATACAACAAACTGTTGACGACGGTGGACAATCGACGGTGGACAACTGATAAACTGACAGATGAGAGATGGACACCAGAGAATGCCCATACTATAACAGGCTCACAAGGGCTCAAGTGAGCTATAACATCAGAATAACATGTCCATGTAATATGAGCCGCGTCATGAGAAAACCTGAATCTTGCATATATGTGAAAAACAAAGGTGCTTTGTTTTCGCTACAAAAATATAACAATTCTTCTTCTACTTATATCCAAGCTTCTGGCCTTCTTCTGTGACAGTACATTCTGGTTTGTGTCGGATATGGTCAGAAACCCCAAATATTGGTTTTCTTGCGTCGCAGCCCATATACATCCCTTATACACAACTTTTATAGCAAAACTGGGGTAGATGTGCCTTATATTTGCTTGCCGAGGCAGTTCCATGGAGGTGTACCCACAATCTGTTTTGAGCAATACATTTTTGCCCATGCAATATACAGATGTTTTTTACAGAAGCAAAAATAGAAAAATTTTATTGAAAAAAAAAATCTGTTTTTTTTTTCAAAGTTTTTGCTCAAAACATACATTGTGGGTACATGTTAGAACCGCCTCGTTGAGGCGGGTCTAACAAGTACCCACAGCGTATGTTTTGGATCCAAAATAAGAAAATTAGGTACATGTATACGCTAGTCTATAGGAGCTAATGACCCCAGGGTGGGGCCATTTTTGACCCCAGGGTCATGATTGGCAGGATTTATGAAGGGTACCAATAAACACTGTTACATGCTAAATACACAAGCTCTAAGTCTTGTGGTTTTAGAGTTAGAAGATTTTTCACACTATAAGCCTACAGCACACATGGACATCCCTGGGGCATGGTCAATTTGGACCCCAGGTACATGGTTGGCAGGATTGATGAAGGGGACTACCAAACATTGCTACATACAAAATATTGAAGCTCTGGGCCTTGTGATTTTTTTTTTATGTTTTTCCCATTGTAAGTCTATGGGAGCTATCTGTTGCCATGGAAACCACAATTTTGATACAATCTGCTCCAAAAACCTAATGCAGTCAATCCCCCTACCCAGTGATGGTTCACATAAAATTTTATCAAGATCGGCCGGCTTGATTCAGAAATATATGAGCCGCCTCGCCGGAAAACCAACAACGTGGTTTCCGAACAGGTCTGGCACAAACCCACTTGTACAAGTACAGAAAAGAGCTAGAAGCTTGAAATTTCTGATTTAAGTAGAAGAGGAATTGTACTATCCGAGTTGCGAAAACAAAGGCGCTGATCAGCTTCGCAGTATCTGCGAAGCTGATCTGCACCTTTGTTTTCGCCTATGCAGACTCTGTTGGTTTTCCCATGTGGCGGCTCATTTGTCTTTGACATTGTGGACGGATGTCGACTAACGCCGGATGCCAGCCTATCCTATAAGCTAACCTGTGAGCCTTCTGCTCAGGTGAGTTTACTGAGTTAAAAACTGGATTAACAAAGATCTCGTATTGCGCTTATTAGAAAGACTTGTTAATTTCTGACAGATCTAGAATCTTAACAGATCATTATGAACTAACAGGCATGGTGTAAAGAAACATGTCTAATATCATCGTCAAAATTACACTTGTCACTTTTCTGCTGTCTTCAATCTCGGAGAAGCTGGAATAATCTAGATGTTGAGAAATCTGTATCTTGACTCAAGTCCAAGCAAGAACTCAGGAGCAAACATGGTCAATAACACATTGTTTTCTCTTTTCCACCATATACATATACTTTCTTCTATTAGGACAAATCTGTTGGGTTTAGATGTTGATCTTTTTCTCACATTGAAAAGCTGAAGTCCATGCTGAATTCTGTCAGTGATCATTACTTTACACCTGCAATAATTAAAGGTTTTAACTTTTATTATGAAATGCAGAAGACTTATGACAGACACATCATGGCAAATCATCATTGTCAATCACAATACGGCCCCTTTCACTAGAGTTTGTAGTTTGAGCATTTGCATCACACAAGAAGACCATGTGTTCCGAGTTTTTTTTCATGTTGTCCTCAAAGACATCTGGATTGATTGATCTGCTGATTTGAGTGACAGCTTCAAACTAAATGACCTTTACAAATGGCAAACTCAAGTGAAATTTTTAACTTCCTATGTGGAATTTTTGCCATGTAGATACCGATCAGGTAACTGCTTAAATTGATAAAATTTTGCTTTTGTCTCTATCCTGTTACAAATGTGTGTTCTTAATATGCATTGTATATGTTGTACAAAGAATTTTGAAATAAAAATGTGCTTTAACCAAGCAATTACAATGTTTTTATCAGAAGAGGTGACATCATTACCTAAAGATAAATGCTGAATAGATTTTAAGAACACCTGGCACCTGCGGGACACTGTTACTGTCATTGGCCAAATCTTAATAAATTTGATAGTCTTATGAGCTCGAGTTCAAAGAAAACCCTTCTAAATTTAGCTAAATTTGTCTACCATGCTGAAAAAGCCCGTATTAGAAATTAAACATAGACTTACTATTATATTTTGTCCATGTAATACATTTTTTTTTTGCTACACTTATATGTATTGATTGTAATTCACATAATGTATATATGTTATCCAGTATATGTAATTTGCATTGCTTCTCTGTAAATGTATTTCTCTTTACTATCATTTGTAGGCTAAAAACATTGTAAAATGTTTAATGCTGAATAAATTTATGTTATGTTATGTTATGTTTCAGTTCTAAAATTATAATACAATAAAAAGTTACCTGATTTACAAACAAATGGCAAACTCGAGTGAACAAATTTGATTGATTTAAATGCTCAAACGGCAATCTCGAGTGAAAGGGGCTGTAACATCTTGATAATTAGGAAGATCAGGGTTTATAGTGTTATTTCATACAAAATCCTGTTTTTGGAATTTCCAGCCTTGACCAGAAATACAGAAATATAGTGAAACACAAACAAGAGGACCAGTGGTCCTGTAAACGCTCGCCTAATCTGGACAGTTTTATTTGTAAGGGAGCTAATGACCCCGGGCTCTGGGGCTTGGCCTGTTTGGACCCCAGGGGCATGGGTGGCAGAATTTAGAAAGAAGATTACTTCACACTGCTTCACACAAAATATGAAAAACTCACGGTTAAGAGAATGTTTCTGGATATTATTGTTTTCTTCATTGTAGTATAAATATAGGAGATTATTTCCCCTTGGGTGAGACCAATTTGAACCACATGGGCATGATCGGGGGGTGGGGGTTGGGGGGGGGGGGTATGTAAAGCATCAAATAAGATTGCTACATACTAAATATACAAGCTTTGAGTCTTGTGGTTTCAGAGAAGAAGATTATTTTCATATGGCTGGTCATCAAAGTGCATTATTTATTTACACATTTTAGTTCTGTATTCCATGATGCAGCTGCTACATGACAAGTTTCATGATCATAAGACTTGGGTTCTGGAGAAGATTTTAGTTTTCACCATATATTTTCTGGAGAAGATTTTAGTTTTCACCATATATGGCCATGGAAATTGCCTTTGTCATTTGTCCTGGATTATTTTTATACACTTTCCCCTTTCCTATAAGTGCTACATGGCCTTGATTGTCAAAGTGGTTTTAGCACGTTTAAAGGAGAAGATCTGTGAAAATGGTGGACAGATGACGGACCCTATCCTACCTTAGCTAAAACAGCAGTCATATAGTAGCGTATAACCCAAACACGCGCCGGGCGTATGAAAAATCTCAACACGCTGAAGACTTTGGACGTATAAAAATTAATTTCTTTTAACTCGCTTTAGCAGTTACCCATTAGCCCGTGACTGAGGCGAGTGCCGGACGTATAAAAAATCTCCAAGTTTTTGAGTACGGTTGTGATAAGTCCCAGACACGCTTACTGTAACCACGCGCTACTGACGCGCATCGAAAGTTCAACATGTGTTTCACATACGCTTATAGGGCAAGCTACTGAAGCAACATCTAATGAAATCGGAACGCACATGTAACATACACTGGCGTGCCTCAAACGCGCTCCAAGTGCGTTCAGAGCGTATTCAACCACCTGTAACTTAATCAAGTTAATCGGGACGTATAAGTCACACGCCCGAGACACGCCGAGCTTCTAGAAAATTTCTAAGCATGTTTAAAAACATTTTGAGCCCAAACGCGTGTGAAACACGCAGAGACTTTTAGCGATGTACAGCGACGCGCACCGGACGTACACCAAGCGTACCCAATGCACTTGTAGCGAGTTTTGAACGTGTTTCCGACGTGCGTCTGGCGTATGTGGAATTTCGCTATTTTTTCTACACGCTGGCATGCGTTTCACTTATACGCTACTGTGTGACTGCTGTTTAAGCTCACATGAGCACCTCACTCAGGTGAGCTAAAATCATAGGTCATTATATACAGCTCCATTTCATAAGTTTAGTACATACCGATTTATAATGTTTCATAAGTAATGGCATAGCAGTACCCGTACTTGAAGCTTGGCCAAATGTTATTGGGTGTTTGCAGATTTGAACGGATTTTGTTATGTCAAACTTAATACATAAAACTATTCACTGATTGTAACATTTAGATTTTAATCGATTGATTTATCAATGGTAACACATTAAAATGACGAAATATCATAACTTCACGGAAACAAATATCAACTTTAGCATTGGTTTCATACACTTCAAGAAAGTTTTAACCAAAAACAGATTATATCGTTAAATTGGCATATCACCCGGCATACTACACCTAACATAATATTTGATCTACCCTGTGTATATTCAACTAATCAAGTTTATTGAAGCTTGAAATATTGCACCCAAATAGCCGTGGTACACCAAATTATACAATCAATCAGCGTTTGTTACATAATTACACACACAACCGTTTGTTTTTACAAATAACACTGCTCTTACAGTTGAATATAAATATTTGATCCAAAGAAAGCCGCTCGAAAAGGTATTGAGACACAAAATGGCGAAACGACAGTTCAAACAAGGTAAGGCAGTCTAGTAGGATGCAAGATTTCAAGCTTCAATAACCGCGACTGTACATAGGGTAGACCAAATATTACATGTATGTAAGGTGTATTATCTCTTTATAAATCAATCAAAATCTAAATTGTTACAATCAGTGAATAATTCTATGTTTTAGGATTGACTTAGCAAAATCTGTTCAAATCTGCAAACACCCAATAAAATTTGGCCAAGCTTCAAGTATGGAAACTGCTATGCCATTACATATGAAATGAAACAACAGGGTTCCCACAAACTTCATAAAGTAAAATTCCCTGACTTTTCACTGACCAGTTTTCAAAATTCCCTGACCAAAATCATCGGCGTTTTCAAGCGTATGTGGTCATTTTACGAATATATTTTTTTTTATGTTTTGTAGTTTTTGTTCTTTTTACAATGCTTCTTAAGAGCTTTCCAGTATAAGATTTGATTGAATTTAATTCAAGGACTAACATCCTTTAGAAGTAGGCTTAGAACGAGCAGGATGTAAACTGTTCTTTTTCTCATGCAGTAGACCATGAAAATGCACTGTTTATATTCTACGCAGTTAATCTACTTTATAGGATTATTAGAACTTCAAGCTCCTCACTGCTGAAACAAAGAAACAGCTCAGGAGGCAAGGTGCGCTTAAAACACTTTTCAGTTTCTTCTAATGAGTGGGTTTGCACTTTCCAATCAAAAATGGCTGAAAGGCAATTTTTCTCCTTAAAACAGAGACTCAAATTTGAGATGAGTTCACAAATTCATTAACAAATTAAGCTTTCTAATGAGACACTATGACAAACACATCTAATCCATGCTTGTTCTTAGAAGAAACTGCCATAGCCACTTGTTGTTTCTCCTTTACTATTTTAAAATTTCTTTCTGATTCTGAAATTCCCTGACTTTTCCCTGACTTTTGCCATTTTTTTAAATTTCCCTGACTAATTTCAAAATTCCCTGACTTTTCCATGACCTTGAATTTTTTACATTTTTCCCTGACTTTTCCCTGACCGTGGGAACCCTGAACAAATCGGTATGTACTAAACTTATGAAACGGAGCTGTAATTGTTTAGCAACAATAGCAGCAAGTTTCATCTGAACAGCATATAAAATGGTGCCGGTTAAAAGAATCCCTACATTTAGAAATTTAGAAATTGCAATTGGTCATGCATAATGTATATAATTTTCATTTCTTTTCAAAATAGTGCCAGTGTACAATCTATTAGACTATCTTCATTGATCTATATACAACAAAGTCATGTTGTTTGGGAAGTATTTTACTGGCACCATTTAAATGATTCAGAAATCAAAATTATATACGGTACATCATTTGTTACATTGCGAAATTTCTTAAATATTCAAATTCATCTTGAGTTTTGTCAACTTTGACATGTTTGAAAAGACTGTTTTTTCTTCTTCCCTTTTTTTTTTTGTTTTTTTTTTTTTTTTGTTGTTGTTTATTTAAATTATATTTAATTGCATATAATACAATGGGGTTGGGTCACAAGTGCTCACCACATTAGTTACGACCCTTCCCCTAAAATAGGGGTTGGGGAAAAAAAGTACAAGTAGGCAAAGATCAGGAAAAGGCGCAATCAGAAAAAGACTCCCACTCCAAAAACCAAGGTGGGAAAAAACCAAACTAACAATCAGGTACTTATACCATGAAAACATTTCGTAAGCCGAATGAGCAGCTATTTTCCCAATAGGTTGCCACTCAGTTACCTTAACTTAACTAAAAATATGCAAACATACATAAGGCGCCAACAGCACAAAAATATTTTAAACACCAAGACATAAAACAAAAAGAACCACCACAGAAGTATCGACTTGGAACGATCAGCAACACAAAGTTACTTGCGGGTTTAAATCGATTTTACACGGCCGTAACCTCACCCTCAGCTTCTGCAGTGGTTCATAATATTTAGTTAGTTCTTCGGTCCTCGTGGTGAATCTCTAACTAGTAAATGAATCATCAAGAACAAACAAATAAATCATGATAAACATCCTGATGAATCAAAAACCAGGACTCACAGATTCAGTAAGCTGCCCGACGATGGAGATCCCTGGCTCGCCAAATAACTTACTAACTCCGGAGCTAAAGAAAAACATCAGTTGGACCCCGGTGGGCCAAGCAACAGACAAGAAGCTCCGGCCCCAAAGGACTGTTACAACAAGAACGCCGCAGAGGTCGATATCGCACCTGCATCGGGCAAAATACTTAAATGTGAAATATAGGTCGAATGCACCAGGTCAAGTTTTGCGCTTAAAGGGTATGCCAAGGACAACAACTATCCAAGGTTTCACACTCACAGCTATCACAGGTGCAGAGAAAACCTAACTTTGACGTAAAAATTTACAAAGTCTGTGGACCGTGAAATATAGGTCAAGGGCACTCGGTCAATGTGCATGCTTGAAGGGTATGTCAAGGTCAATTACTATGCTAGATTTGAGACTCACAGAGCTATCACAAGTGCAGAGAAAACTTAACTTCAACATAACAAAGTCATTAACAAAGTCACTGGACGGTGTAATATAGGTTAAGGGCGCTTGGTCAAGGTGCGTGCTTGAAGGGTATGCCAAGGACAATTAATTGCATGTACTATGCAAGGTATCACACTCACAGCTGTCACTGATGCAGAGAAAAGCAAGCTTCAACATAAAAATTAACAAAGTCAATAGACTGTAAAATATAGGTCAAGGGCACTGGGTCAAGGTGCATGCTTGAAGGGTATGTCAAGGACAATTAATATGCAAGATTTTAGACTCGCAGCTATCACTGATGTAGAGAAAAAGAAACTTCGACGTAAATGTTGACAGACGGACGTACAGACGAACAAACGGATACACGAACGGAAATTTGGACTCCTATATCGCACCCTGCTATAAGCAGGTGCGATAATAAAAATATTATTAAATTTTCTCTAATTTGTACAAGCTAAGACTGTAACTATGCTTTCTCCCATGCTGTAAGTCCCACAGGATTAACTGAGTTGCATCATTTTACATATGTGAATTTGTGAAAACAAAGGCACAGATCAACTCTTCACCTTCACAGATAGTACAATACTTCTCAATCTGAAATTTCAAGCATCTAGTTTTCTTCTGTTACTGTACAGGCTTTTTTTTGTCTCCAAAGACAGCTTGCTTTTTTAATGATGCTGCTCGGCTCGATTATATATACATATATATATATATATGTTCTATATACTCACATAATTCAGGACACACAGGAGTTGTGAAGATATGGTCAGATCTTTTAGCCTCAGCATCAAAGTGGCAATGGAATATTTTACTTATAACTCTAGTCAGGTCTCCTGTGACATGCCGATTGTTTTCCAGATCTGGAAATATAATTCAAATTGCCTTTTTTAAATTGTGACGCATAATGAAACTGATCTCAAACCAGAGGACCATTGGTCCTGAGAACGCTCACCTGAACCCTCACCTTGGAGCATTTAGCCATAATGAAATGACCTTGACCTTGAATACTCACCTTTATTGGGAAGCATAAGTTGCTATAGCAACAGTACAAGTTGCCATAGCAACCACAGTTCTTATCCAACTGGAACAATTTTAATAATTTATGTAAAGGCTTATGTCAGAAACATGCACATACCAAGTACAGGCTTCATCCCCTCATAGTTTCTGAGGAGAAGATTTTTTTAATATTTTATTAATAGTTACCCTTTATCAGCCCCACAGCAGCAAATCAGTATTATCGATTGTGAAGAAAGTCATATGAAGCTAAAATAGTGGACTACCCAATAAACATTTCTGCAGAAACAAAATTCAAATATCTGCAAAGAGAAAAAAAAAAAAAATCTGCAACTTTCATTTTTCCCATTATATAACGACGTCAATAAAAACGCCTCATCAACAAGTAGCCCAAGGGCAATGATCGCTCACCTGAGAGTCAACAAGTACAGTCACTAAACAAAGTGTGTTTTTTTTTTTTGTTTTTTTTTTTTCTTTTTTGAAGATCTGATCAAAATTGAAGATGCTGGAGTGGCCACAACACTAAAAATTGATTTTTCAAACATTCAAGGGCAGCTAACTCCGCAGTCCAGGGTCCAATTTGGCTCAAATTCAAACTCATCCAAGATGTTATGGTTATCCTTGTTTCTTCCAAGAATGAAGAAGATCCGATCAAAATTAAAGGCGCTTAGTCTAACAGTGGCCACAATACAAAATATTCAAACACTATAAAGGGCAGCTAACTCCACAGTCAGAGGTCAGATCTGGCCGAAATTCGAACTCATCCGAGATATTGTAGTTATTCTTGTAACCTGCAAGAATGCAGAAGGTCCACTGAAAAAACAAAGATTCTAGAGTGGCCACAACACAAAATATTGATTTTTCAAACACTCAAGGGCAAATAACTCCGCAGTCAGAGGTCGGATCTGGTCGAAATTCCGAGATATTGTAGTTATCCATGTTACCTGCAAGAATGAAGAAGATCCACTGAAAAACAAAGATGCTAGAGTGGCCACAACACAAAATATTGATTTTTCAAATACTCAAGGGCAGATAACTCTGCAGTCAGAGGTCGGATGTAGTCGAAATTCGAACTAATCCGAGATTTTATAGATGTCTTTGTCACTTCCAAGAATAAAGAAGATCCGAAGAAAAATGAAGGCGCTAGAGTGGCCACAACACTAAATATTGATTTTTCACACAGTCAAGGGCAGATAACTCTGCAGTCAAGGTTCGGATCTGGCTGAAATTCAAACTCATCCAAGATGTTATAGATGTCCTTGATACTTTTAAGTATGAAGAAGATCTGATCAAAATTAAGGCGCTAGAGTGGCCACAACACAAAATACTGATTTTTCAAACACTCAAGGGCAGATAACTCCGCAGTCAGAGGTTGGATCTGGTCGTAATTCGAACTCATTCGAGATGTTATAAATCTCCTTGTTACTTCTAAGAATAAGGAATATCTGAATAAAAATGAAGGCGCTAGAGAGGCCACAACACAAAATATTGATTTTTCACACAGTCAAGGGCAGATAACTCTGCAGTCAAGGGTCGGATCTGGCAGAAAATCGAACTCATCTGAGATGTTATGGCCATCCTTGTTACTTCCAAGTATGAAGAAGATCTGATCAAAATTGAAGGCGCTAGAGTGGCCACAACACAAAATAATGATTTTCAATCACTTAAGGGCAGCTAACTCCACAGTCAGAGGTCGGATCTAGCTGAAATTCGAATCCATCCGAGATATTATAGTTGTCCTTGTTACCTGCAAGAATGAAAAAAATCCACTGAAAAAATAATGGTACTAGCTATAGTAGCCACAACATTTTTCCCTTTATAAGTCTATGGGGATTTTTCCAGACGCTCAAGGGCAGATAACTCCGCAATCTGAGGTCGAACCTAGCCGAAATTCGAACTCATCCGAGATATTATGGTTGCCCTTGTTATTCCCAAGAATGAAGAAGATCCAATCAAAAATGAAGTTGCTAGAGTGGCCACAACATTTTCCCCATTATAACTCAATGGGAGCTATCTGTTGCCATGGAAACCAGAGTTCTGATCCCACCTGGCCCAAAACCTAATGCAACCTTTCCACCTCCTCAATGATGCTTCAGATTAAATTTGATTGCGATTGGCCTTGTTGTCTTAGAGATATTCAAGATTGAAAGTGTGAATGCACGGACGGATGGACGGACACACCCACGGACGCCAGCTCGACTACCATACTATAACAGTCCTTCAGCTAGAGTAAATTAGCAGGGCGCAGCGCCCTGTTGCCCTTTTCTAGCGCCCTGTTGTGCCCTTTTTCAAGCAACTTGCACCCTGCCCTTTTATTTGGTAAAAAGATCATAAAAATCGGACAAAAATTAAGAAAGTTTCGGCTGTTTTAAGTTTAAAGGCTAAAGTTACCAAAAGTACAGCTCTAGTTGCAGTCTTATAACTGCATGGTTAACTTCCTCAATCCTTTCTGTAATTTAAGTATTCAAAGGTTGTGCTGTCGGCTAGAAAGTGCCCTTTTTGCTGATTGCCGCGGGCTGAAAGTGCCCTTTTTAGTACCAGTCAGCCCTGCCCTTTTCAAATCCTAACTGGAGCACTGCTATAAGCTCACCTTGTGAGCCTTCGGCTCATGTGAGCTAATAAAATTAACAGGTGGCTCTCTCGCTTAATTAGTGACGTTTAGATGAGATGTATCTGTCTACCCAGGTGTTGGCGGCGACGCACATCGTCCACAACCTTATCAAATTCATTAACACCTTACTATCGGCTAAAATACAATCAGGGTGGACATTTCACAAAATACATGTTATACGCCAGTATTTTGCCCTGGTGCACTCCTAGAATGAAGTTATTGTCATAGCTATATAGGAAATTTCACAACCTTTCCAGTGATATATAGTATATGTGGGTTATTAGTAGAGGAACGGTTTACTGCCTAGTCAAAAGGCTAAAATTGGGCCATTTTTTGAGTGTCATAAAGTTTCACTTCAAAATTTCTATTATTTTACAAGGCACAAGCTATTATAATTTCATTTTTAGCCAATAAGCTTATGTCAGAGATTCAAAAGGAATACCCTAACTCTTATCTGAGGTGATAAATACATTGGTACTTGCCTTTGTATAAATTCCCAAGAGCTTTTCTTAAAAGTAGCCCTTTGTTATACATTTTGGCTTTTTTTAATATCCCCAAATCAGGGGCTTCCAAACTTAACTGCAAAATATAAAATCACAAATGCCATATTAAGCCTAAGATACTTTTTGAATTTTGATGGAAAAGCCCTTATTGAATATAAAGTGATTGTGGAATCTGCCAGATGCAATTTTGTAACACCATGTAAATGTTGTGTCCGAAGCCGCCTATTTTCAAGCCCCTATTAAAGTATGTTAACAATGGTCAATATAAACATGACCTTCACTTTCATTTGCGGGCCCAGCCATTAAACGTTTCATAATAAACATTTTGTGGCTAGCGGAATGGTTTCATCAGATATCATGGTAACTATGCTGTCCATAGCCCTGCCGTGTCGGTAGCCCCCATTTTTGTTGTTTGCTTAAAATGATCATTTTAAGCTTATCTCATTATGTTTTGGGTTGTAAACAATTTTAAGCTTATCTCATTATGTTTTGGGTTGTAAACAAACAAGAACATCATTAAAAGTCATAAATGTGTCCCAAAAGTAAAAATACTCAATACAAGATAAATTGCATTAGCCATTATGCATGTTATATTTTCAAATATGTTGGCCCCTAAGCCCTAGGGGCATAGCCGCATAGGTATGGTAAAAAAAATTTGAAAGCCTGAAAAGAAAATGAAAATTTCTGCGTTTTTGCACGTACAAGATGTCTTGGATAACAAAAATGCCATCCAAATATGCCCCACTTTAATTTAAAAATTCATTTTTTGACAAAAGTGAAACCCAAATGTCCACCCTGATTGTGTTTTAGCCATATGCAGTCCACGTAGAGAAACTATATGAGCTAATTGGTGTGAATTGGTCCAATTATTCTGATGTTCCTCCTTGTCATTATACACGGGTGAGCATCAGGGGAGCTACCTCGAAAATGTGTTGAAAACGCAAATTTGTTCCCACACCACATCCAGGAACTGTCGAGGTAGTGGAAATCAGGGGAGCGAGAGCTCACCTTTGTGTCTTTATCAATATATGGGGACCCCATATATTGATAAAGACACAAAGGTGAGCTCTCGCTTTTTTGTTTGTTTGTTTTTCTTTCAAAGAGCGCATTACTTAGAAATCGGGCAATGCTATCCCATGTAAATATGGTTTAACAATGAATGAAGACCAAAAACCCTATTAAAAGTGGAAAATATGAGCAGAACGACTTTAATCCCAGGACTGTCGGACAGCATTTTCGCCTTGTGTTGACCTATCCATTCCGTCTTATCTCAACCGAATGGCTAGATGTTTGAAACGCGTTGGAACTACCTCGCTAGATTACCGCTACCTAGCTGGTCTGGGAACAACACAAATGAATTTTTGGGCAGGTAATCTATTCAGGAGAACAGAGCATCTGAAATTTTTGCGTCATTGTAGTCAATTTGATCATGTTTTGCATCAAAACATGTGACAATGGTGACCAAAACAGAAACTGAGCCACAAAATCTGTCTGAGATACCCGCCGATATGTCAACACATGGCGAAAATGCAGTCCGACAGTCCTGGGGTTAGTCGCCCTGCTCATATTTTCCACTATTTAGTTTTCGGTCTGCATGCATTGTTAAACCATATTTACATGGGACAGCATTGCCCGATTTCTAAGTAATATGCTCTTTGAAAGAAAAACCAAAAAAAGTGAGAGCTCACCTTTGTGTGTTTATCAAAATATGGGGATTTCCACTACCTCGACATTTCCCGAATGTGGCGTGGGAACAAACTTGCATTAACACATTTTCGAGGTAGCTACCCTGATGCCCACCAGTGTTATAGCTCCATGGTGGCAAATAGCTTGAAGACCTACACGCATACATACTGCAAACACATTTCTTACTTCTACTCACAAGCTACATTTCTGTTTTTGTAGGGCTAGTGATAATGAATTTTCTGGTATTATTTTATTTGCTAATGTTTAATGCAAATAACATTTTAATAACTTGTTGGTCTTTCACTTTAGATAGGTAATTGACCTAGTCAAAAATTCAAACTCTGCACAGCTTCCTGTAATTGAAAACCAATAAATAAATGTAGATTGCAGAAGCTACATTTCCTCAGAATGAGGGAAATTCTGAGCTTGCGGTATATAGTATTCTGGGATTCCTGGATCAGTCATAGTTTACTATTTAAATTAAATAAACATAATTTGTAGTCTGGCACAATGCCACGAAAAAAGTTTGTCTCACGTCTCTAAAACTAGTTTCACACTCCAATATGTTCATTTTTATTAAAATCCATTTTATCACAGCCCTTGATAAAGAAAAAAGAATGCATCTGACAGTATTGTTATGTCAACAATACTTCACTGAAATCTAGGCAATGTCACAAAAAAAATGCTTCTAGCATTAAGGAATAAAATCTGCAGATCAGTTGCACATACAAAATACAGTGAATCATTAATTAGCACAGTCATGTTCAACATTTAACTAAGTTAAACCCTTTCTTTTTTCATCCAGGCCAAATTTAAACCAATGCCTTGTACAGCCTAATAAATGTTAGTAGAACGTACTGGTATAGGCAGAATGCTCAAATATGTTTTCCCATGATGTGTCTCATTTCATTGATCACATGCAGGTATTTGGTGCATGCAATATCCCCAGGCAAACCAATATGGCACAAGCACAATATACAAGATCAAAGGACAACTATTGCTCTTAGTAAAACTTAATGTAAAAGAAAAAAAAGGATGACCATAGTTTGATAATATTGATAACTTTGTTATTTTGAAATTTATACTGTGCAATAAAATTTCTGTTTTTAGACTGCATGTATTTATCAATAGGAGGTTAAGGTGAAATAGAAATTAAACATCTTTTGTTTCTAGCTAGAATTTTATTTTAGAAATTATTTGGGTCTCATCATAAGGAAACCTGTGTTTTTCACATATACATGTACATGTATCTGTGTTTATATGATACATGTATCTACCAGTTTCACACAAATATTTGTAGCAAACATTTAATGATCAATACACATTCCCAAGGGTCTTTTACAACAAATTATAAGCCTCCGTGGTGCAGTGGTAATGTCACTCGCCTTGTAAACCAGGGGTCGCAGGTTCGATCCCGGGCTTCTCCAGTCCGTCGGATGGGACTATAAACCGAGGTCCCGTCTCCATATGACCTTAGGTGTTGGTGGGACGTTAAACCCCAATCAATCAATCTTTTACAACAAATCAGGGTTTTCCCTGGGGCACAAAAATGTGCATTTTGAGCCCTTTTGTTCTTCAATGACCTTAAGTTAAAACTGTCCACAGAGGGGAATAAAAACAGGCAAATTCATGGGAAAATTGTGAAAAAGATGATTTTCAAAATTACCATTTTCAAAATTACCAGTTATTTCTCAAAAATATGGTTCATTCAATATTCATGTTATGCATCATTTTAAGCAAAATTTGAAATGGTTTTGGATTTTCTGGTCATGTATGCCATGTTCTAATCAAAATTTTATGAAACAGGCCTTTAGATGAATTCTGGGGACAAATTTATTGATTTTTAAGTCTTTTTCTCGAGACTTAAAAAAGCTTGATGCCAAACTTTCGACAAAACTCTGTCTTAGGCTTCTTTAAATAGTTGAAAAGCTAATAAATGAAAATGTTTTGGCAATTGCCATTTTTAACCCCCTTAAACTGTCTTTCAAAAGTTTGCATTTCTTTTTATACTCACTGTAAATTAAGCTTTTCTTTCTAACATACTATTGGAATTGTCACTGTTTTCAAAAATCTGAAAAATATCATTCAGTGTAAGATACAGAACTTGAACATTTACTACATATATCCCTAACATGACTGTAATATTGTTGATGGAGGTGTGACAAATTAAATCAGACACACATACGCTGAATGTATGTTGATGAACCAATGTGTCATGTACACAAAACAAAGTTTAAAACTTACTTTTTTTTCTGAAATGGTCAGCTCCTCCTCCCCTTTAACCTACCCCATTACACATCATATTTAATATACAATAAACATATTAATTAACATTATTTACATTCTTCATTATGAGTACAAAAATAAGGAAACGGTCATATGTACCCTCAGTTTCAAAATGCAGAGGGAACCCTGAGCACTTTGTCTTATGTTCAGTGATGCACTGCTAGTGCTATTACCGACTCATTACCAAACGTAAGAAACAAAGTCACAGATTTAGGTATCTCTGAAAAGTCACAGAAAAGAATTTCATTTTTCTTTACTTTTAGTTAGGTATGGACATTATTATTTTTAAGAAGTGTCTGCTGACAACCGGTTGTCACCAGCAAAATTCCCTGCTGACAGCAGCGCAACACGCTGCTGAAAACCAACTACATATTTTGCCAATGTGATAATTATCAGGTTATTATGTAGTCTATTCATCTTTTATTCTATACTTTGATTACAAATGAGTTGCTGAGCTGAAAAATATAATGGAAAAATATGAAAAGCAAATATAAAAAAAATGTTATTTTGTTAATGTACCTACAATATTGTTCATAACTGTTATTGGCTTATATAGTGGTATACCAATAGTGATGAGTGATCAGACATTCCAAAGTCTAAACTATTTAATAAAAAAATTTATCAAAATATTAATTCGTGATTTTTATTATTATTTTTTTTTATTTATTTATTTATTTTATTTTAAGATACTTTACTTCCCAATCCATACTTCTTTTAATGATGGGGTACATGTAAAATGATCATTAAACTCTTTATCTAATACATGTAGACATCTTTATTATATTCTCATTTCTGCCAGCTAGGACAGGGCAGACTTAATTATGCTGAAAATGGCACTTTCAGTATGTGGCAATAAGCAAAAGGGCACTTTTTAGACCACAACACTTCTTTGAAATAAAAGCTGCTAATCACTTTATTAGTTGTTCTATACTTGGCAAAAAAGTTTTGGACCACCAACCTTTTTCAAACACTGCTGAATTATTTAGTTCTCAAACACAAAACAAGTAACATTAATGGTTAATGTAATTAATCCCTGATCAGAATAAAAGAAAAATTTAATTCCAAGAAGGCATTGAGTTCTTGTCAGCATTCTCTAAACTTTATAGGGGTCCTCTAAAAAAGTGACCCAAAAGTTAATAATGTCTGTATCCACCATTATTATGAATTTATGACCACAATCGCAGACCCTGTTCTTTGATGAGTGCACAAGTTTCCAGAGGCTATTGCGGAACTCTGGTGCATTCCTTCCTCAGAAATTGTCGAAGGTCTTTTAATGTGTTGTTTTGCTCTAGGCCAACCGAAAACAGCTCACCCTAAGATGTCCTAAACATGCTCTATGCATGATCAATCTGGCGAAAATCGCAACTGCAGGCAAGACAATACCTAAGCAAGAAATCATCAACAATATGTGATAAATGTTGCCTGGCATTTTCGTCTTGGAATAAGCGGAGCGACTTGATCAGGACTGTCAGTTTCATTTTCGAAAAACTGCTAGGCCTGACATTTCATCTAGTGATTTGGGTTTGGTTAAAAAGCATTCAAAATTGAGAAACAGTCGTATTGGTTGCAATGAAAATCAAGAATATCTGGTGAATTCCGATCTTTTTACCAAAATAAAGGCAGGGTGCAAACTGCATGAAAAAGGACACAACAGGGTGCTGGAAAAGGGCATCAGGGCGATGCGCCCTGCTAATTTATTCTAGCTGAAGCACTGTCGTATGGTGTGAATTTCACCTATATTCTTTTAATGAAACAGCTCCAATGTCTAATATCTGGTTCACATTACATGTAGAATTTTGTCATCTAACATTGCGATTCTGAACATTTTTGGTACAAACCTGAACCTAAACAAAAATAAGTGAATTCACCATGAGGACCGAACTAAATGTACCTTTTCCTATCTACATTGTAATTTGGTTTCAAACTTAAGATGCAGGCATAAAGAACAATCACGAGAACAAGACAAGAACTCCGCGGAGGTCGATATCGCACCTGCATCGGGCAAAGTCAATAAACCTGTGAAATATAGTTCAAGGGCACCGGGTCAAGGTGCGTGCTTGAAGGGTATGTCAAGGACAATTACTATGCAAGGTTTCAGACTTGCAGCTATCTCTGATGTCGAGAAAACCAAACTTCGACGTAAAAATTATCAAAGTCAGTGGACCGTAAAATATAGGTCAAGGGCATCGGGTTAAGGTGTGTGCTTGAAGGGTATGTCAAGGACAATTACTATGCAAGGTTTCAGACTCGCAGCTATCTCTGATACATCGAGAAAACCAAACTTCGACGTAAAAATTTTCAACGTCAGTGGACCGTGAAATATAGGTCAAGGGCGCTGGGTTAAGGTGCGTGCTTGAAGGGTATGTCAAGGACAATTACTATGCAAGGTTTCAGACTCGCAGCTATCTCTGATGTCGAGAAAACCAAACTTCGACGTAAATGTTGACAAAACTTCGACGTAAAAATTTTCAGAGTGAGTGGACCGTGAAATATAGGTCAAGGGCACTGGGTTAAGGTGCGTGCTTGAAGGGTATGTCAGGAACAATTACTATGCAAGGTTTCAGACCCGCAGCTATCTCTGATGTCGAGAAAACTAAACTTCGACGTAAATGTTGACGGACGGATGAACGGACGAACGAACAAACGTACGGACGGACGGAAATTTGAACTCCTATATCGCACCCTGCTATATGCAGGTGCGATAAAAACGTATAAACTAAACCAAGCGTAAAATCATAGAAAAGAGTTTTGATAGACCATTACTTCAACTGCAAATTCTAACTTCGAAAGCGCAAGTCTTAGAAAATGTTGAAATACTTCGTAAATGTAACTGTAACATCATAGTAGTTCACTCTTTCGTTCAACTTTTATACGAAATGCACACTTGCACCTTTTCTACACTTCTAGAATCTCTCTTATAGAACTGAACGCTTTCGGCATTCTGATAACGCTCAATAGCACTTTCAAATGCTTGAAAGTTTTCAAATTTTTGCCCGATGTGAAGTATATGAGCCATTCTTACTTTATGAATCAAGATTTGCATGCATGTTATATTGTATGGTGATTGAATTGAGAATTACGTAATTGTTTTATTTTGCAGTTACTTACTTAACCATAACAAAAGTTAAAAGCATTCACCGAATAATAATAGGCATATTAAATAATGCCAATGTTTTACTTCAGGGGTTTAGCGTTGGGACAAAATAAATCAACACTTCATTGTTGTTCGCACATTGAGGCGCGGACATCATATTGATGGTTAAGCAACTAATCAAGGCTAATATTATATTATCTTCACGCATTGTTAGAAGCTGTCATACTGCGATTTGGCTTTATATCTTTTGATGTCGGTCAAATAATTGTAGAGTATGGTGATAATGCACAAACACGCACCCAAATATAATAAATGGAAATTTTGTTCCACGGGGTTAGAAATAAAATTGAAATCTCTCAACTTTATACATTAACATTGTTTTCTTAAGTCCGTATCTCTAGTCTTCCGTACCTTTAATATTTTTTTATTTTTAATCTATACCGTGCCTTTAGCCATTTCCGATATATAGGCTATAGATACGGTACCATATCCCTAGCCACTGCCTTTTCAAAATCCTAAGAACTCTGTAAAGACGGTTGGATATGGCTTCGATTGTGGTAATAGATAGTAAAATGTAGCAGTCTATTGTAATCAGTTTCAACACTGGCAGAATAGAAAATTTTAATCTGTGCATTTTATATTTGACCAAGATATCAGAACAGAAAAGGTAAAATTGTCTAAATGTTCATGTAGTGGAATCTTCGAATTAGATAGTCACAACTAATAGACTTCACAGGGCCGTCGTCCGCTTTTGAAAAGTGGTCCGGCCATGAAAGGTCAAAGACGGCGTTCACGAGTGCCGAAGGCACGAGTAGGGGGAGAGCACGTAAGGGGGGTTCGAGGGATCTCTCCCGAGAAAATTTTATATTTCCGGACGTCTGTAGAAACGATTTTAATGCACTTTGAGACAATTTTTGAAACATGATGAAGCCACGTAATGGTCGAAAACTATGAGGCCTGAAATCTCACACTCACAGGATTCGCCTTTCCGAAGGAACGCTGAGGGAATCTGAATCTGCCAAGTACTCCAAACACCTCATAAACAGAGTATAACATGGAGCTCTCATCATTGAAGTTATCTTTATGAGAGGAGAGAAGCCAGTGCTTGCCTTATTAATGCTGAGCACCAAGCAAGGTAGCCACTGGTACCATTTTTAGCGTCTTTGGTATGACGCGGCCCGGATTAGAACCCGCGCCTCCCGCTTCCGAAGCGAACGCTCCAACCATTACGCTTTCGGGACCGGGAATTAGAAAGACGTCGGTTGATTTAAGAACTGGTGGTATATGTTCCATGATATAATAATAACATGCACGTTTTAACAAATTTTGGAATATGAAGAAAAATAATGTTTGCGAAAATTTTATACGTAAAAGATTTTTCGGCATGGTTGATTTAATGCAATAATACACAGTGATTGGGTTATTGTGAAATTATGTCTGATAAGTAGAAATTTCAACTGTGGAATACAGCTTAACGCTTAAAAAGATCACAGAGATCTAAGAGAGTTCTAGGATCACACAGAATCGGTTTTATTCACATTGAATTAAAGCACCTTGATTTAAATGCACCTTTTCTTCAAACGATAATCCGTCAAATTCCAATAATATGACAATACCAGTCTTTAATACAGGTGTCATTTTCGTGATTGATTTATATAACGACCGTCTTTCACACCCTCAGGCAGATTCACACTGCACGTCAATAAAAGTTGAAAAGAAAAGGCAAACACGTTTTCGGCCGAATAATCGAAAATTGTGGTCCGGCCGAAACCACTTTCGGCCAAAAAAGTGGTACGGCCATGGCCGGACCGGCCGGACCGCCGACGACGGCCTTGCTTCATGGCTCTCTCTCTGATCCCTAAGTCTGCAAATAAACATCTCATCATGGTGATGACAATTTATGGGCAATAGCGAAATATATGGAATTTGTTGAATGGATTACACAATCGTTAGCTAATTAAGTTAGTTTAGTCCTTCCAATTATAAGCGATACCTAATCAATTGCAATTTCAAAACAATTGCCCAACACTAGTATGCATATAAAAGCCTATGGTCCAGTATATTTTCTATACTACATGAGCCTCAACATGAGAAAATAACTTTTCATGAAAAATGCTGAGCAACTGCTCAGTTCTGTGACTGATCTCTTCATGTATCTGCTTACAAAAGAAAAAAAAAAAAAAAAAAAAAAATTAAACATATTTTGCTATTCAGCATGTTCAGGTATGTCTCAAAATCAATAATGTCCTAATAAATTTGGTTGGATTTAATTAAGATCTTTATAAATTAGTGTAGCTTTCTTAATTATTTCCCTCCTTCTGTTTCTAAATTAATCATCATAATGACAGATTTGATGCTTATTGCACATAAATGAAACAAATTAAAAAAAATAAAGAAGTCATACTTCTTGGAAGACTTACTGTGCTTCAGTTGAAATAGTTAATATGAAAATTAAAAATTCCACTATATATCAAATTCATGCACATGTACTTATTATCATAACTAGTACTAGATTATGTTTACCTGTTAGTGTCTATTATAAACAATTTCATTGGCTGTTGAAAATTGCAGAAAAATCCAGGTAACATCAATGTGATTTATGATGAGCATGTGTGTGGATTATGCCCCCAGGGCCACATATTGCACATGTCAATACAGTATGGTGTTTATTCACTTACACAGACATCAAAGTGATAGAATTAGTAAACAATACATTTTATTTTTGTATTCTGATCCTTTTTCTCAGCAACAAAACTACAACAACAACAATTATACTACATGCAATAATAATTACTATTTATAATGTATTACCACTAAACAGTCAGGGACAAAACCTAAACAGGTTATAAAAAAAATAACTGAAACAAGTTATTTTTCATTTTCCCTGCATCAGTCAAAATCTGTGAAGTTTCTCTTAATTTAATTGAAATATGCAGGGTTTTACATAATTAAAATGTTAATGGGAGATGCAGCAAGATGAGAGCTTTATACTCACATGGCTGAAAGTTAGTATATACCATTCAGATTTTGAAAATTTCAGTTTTTTATGCAATTTTTGGGCATCAGAATGGCAAAATCCCTGATTTTAAAACATCTGATCCCACCTTACCAGAATTTTGGCACATGTCTAGACAATTTTCCCAGGATGATGTAACTTTAATGTAGCTACTACAAAAGAATTTCTTGGTACGCATAGGCTAAAAAGTAGTACGCAGGTACTTCAAAGACAAGTGGGGTAATGATACTAATAACCTATTCAAGTTAATATTGTCATAATTACTAATTAAAGCATAACTTATAAAAGTGGTTTTTTGACCTGAAAAAAATATCCAAGAAAAGTTAACTCTAACATCTTGGAAAGGGAGATCATTTAAAGTGTATTAATAACTCGTTTCAGTTATTTTTTTTATAACCTGTTTAGGTTTTGTCCCTGACTGCTAAATGCAGCACCTTAATCATTTTTTAGACAAGTGGGTATTTAACCCCCCTCCCCCTCCCTTTTTCCATTATTAGGTATCTGAAATTTTAGTCCACTCTATTTTCAATCAACTGGGTGAACTGAAAAACAATTGGGCAAAATGATATTGAAAAAAGAAGTAGGTCTTTAAGTGTTATTTATAGTGTTATATTAATTTATTAAATTTTTCAAAGATCATTTTTAAGATCACTGTTGTACTGAACAGGAGGGACAAAATGAAGCCACTTTTTAAGTAAGAGTTGTAAATTTCTACCTCAAAACAAAGACATCACTCACTTGATTTTAGCCGATTTACATGTGCTGAAGACCAGGGTCATTACGGTTTCACCAACACTCTTAATGATGTGTCACCAACCAAGGTACCTTGGAAAGCTCACCAATCTCGCATTGGTGGAGAGGACCGAGTTATTCTATTTTCATTTCCACCCTATCAATAGTGATCCTAATCGTTAATCATGATGAAAACATGCCCAGGCAATATACAGATTTTTTTCCTCAAAATTCTGTAAAAATTGAAAATTTCATCAGAAAATGATTTTATACTTTCAATAATTTTGCTCAAAACATAGATTGTGGGTTCAAGTTAGTACAGTGATTCTTTCTGACCTGGCTGTCAAAAAAGTCGCTATTGTTCTGATCAATTTTTAGACACCGAGATGTGCACTGTCAATCAAGTTGGTAGGCGTGGAATTCACGTGATGCTATTACTAGCGATTATCCAATCAAAAGATAGCATTTGACAAAAGTTCGAGCTTGCGCACACTGCTAATCGCGCTGGCTTTCCAAAGGTCTAATCTTCTCACTCTGATTTAATTAAAGAAGTACCAATTGATTCTAAAATTTAGATAGTTGTGGACATTAATGCAATTATCACCTGTCAAACAATTAATGTGGTATTGTTAAATCATAAATTGATACGGTATTGAGACCCGACTAACTAAGCAATTACTGTATAATTATCTCCCCCGTCTAAGCTGTCAATCATGGTGGCGCTGTTAACGGTTTATTTTTGGAACATACATATTTTGGCAATTTTGCAAAATTTAGAGAAAAAAGTCGGATGAAAGGACAGATATCGTAGTAATGAATTGTCATTTTTGCGCTTCATCAGTAAACTAGGCCTATTCCGATGAGAAAATGCATGGGTACCGAAACGAATGTAAAATCTTGATAGGTTTGAATACTAAACGGCCGATGTCTCCCATTATAATGTTTTGGTTGGAAAAAATATTGTTTTAATGAAATTTTCGCCGGAAATGAGTATGTCGTAGCAAATATCATCCTTATTATGAGTTCTGGTGTTGAAAAACGGGACATTTAGGGACTGATAGACAATGTTTCAGTGACCAACATTATTTGCATTTACGTATTCAATAAGCATTGCGATATGGATTTCCTGCACCGCAAATATATTGCGATACGGTTTTCGTGGGCGATACTCACCCCTAGTTTTTACCATATATGGGCATGGTGGCCATCTTGGTCATGTGACCTGGATCATTTATATATACATTGGTAACCCCTTCCTATTGATGCTTAACATAAAATTAAGCATTGACTGGCCAAGGGGTTTCAGAGAAGATGTTTGAATATTATGGAGATAAACATGTATATTGCCCCGGGGTGGGGGCATATGAAGAACCCACACATATTATATATCATGTGAAAGCTTGTAAAGTTTCCTATTGAACTATTATAAAAACATCATTCTAGGAGTGCACCAGGGCAAAATACTGGCCTATAATATGTTTTTGTGAAATGACCACCCTGATTGTGTTTAAATAGCAGGTAATGATGACCACTGAAGAGGCTTAAGTAGCCTTAACCGTGGTATGGCCCTGTTGGCCCATCCCCTTTCTCATAAGATTTATGGTCGATTCGCGTCCTACATATTCGCGACCTATAACTGTAAAAAGTCTGTTTTTTTTAATGAAAATGGAGTTTTCCCCTTTATTTTTCCCAAAATCTCGGGATTTTCTATTAAAAATGCTGAAAACGGTGAAATTTGATACCTAACTTTCTAGACGATTTGTGCAGAACATGTTGATTTGTCCAGAAATAAAATCATACTGTTGTAACGTTAATGTATTAAGCTATTGCTTTATGAAAAAACATTGTGGACTTATTGGATATATAAGAAGCCTCCGTGGCACAGTGGTTATGTCACTCGCCTTGTAAACCAGGGGACGCAGGTTCGATCCCGGGCCTCTCCAGTCCATCGGATGGGACTATAAACCGAGGTCAGAATCAGAGGTCCCGTCTCCATATGACCTAAGCTGTTGGTGGGACGTTAAACCCCAATTAACCAATCATATTGGATATTTGCTCAAATGATTAAATTATCAGTTTTCAAACTTTATCAATTACAGCTTTGATAACCTAGCCGAGACCTCATATTTCCAATAAACAGATAAATACCATAAATGTCAGGGGCGGATCCAGGAATTCTGAAGAGGGGGTTCAAATGTACAAAAGGGGGTTCGTTTGCCTAATTTTGAACAAAATTTATTGAATTTCTCCATGAAAATGAAATAATTTTGTTCCAGAGGGGGTTCGAGCGAACCCCTTGAACCCCCTCTAAATCCGCCACTGAATGTAGACTCTACCATGTCTACCGTAGTTACCTATCCGGCGTTAATCAAATTATTGGATCTGTGGCCACATATTTATTTATGATAAGATCATTTGCGATCTGTCTGGAAATAGCCTATGAATTATTAGTGCCACGAGATCAGGGGCAACTATTACACTATGCTTCTATAACATTTTTGCCAAATTTTGGGCTTAGAAATGAAATCATTATCAAACTAACCTGAGTCGCGAAAACCTATGACAATCCATTATATCAATATTTTCTGTCTTTCTTAAAAATAAAGCAGAACTACACCCAGATCGGCACCTAAATATTAATCCTTTATCAGAATTGTATCACATTTTAATATATTTAAGGATTAATTTCATTTAAATGTCAGACTTCCACTTTTTCTCACAAGTAAATCCAACGTCCAAGTCATTTCGTTCCTGTGGTGTTTCGGCCTTGACACTCCCGAGAGTTCGGTCTCTTGAAACATATGCTTTTTAACAAACATTATCATTTACGTTTTAGTTAAAACGTGGTGATCATATATACAGGAGGTTAATACAGACCAAAGAAGTAAACAAGTCAAAAGAGCGTGAAGTTTTGTGACAATCAAAACCATATACCTGCTGAATATTGTTTTACACCCAGAGCAAACCTATCAAAGAAGCTGCGTCAGTATTCCACAAGCACGGAAACCTTCAAGCACAGCTTTTTTTCAAGATCATACATGCTTGGAACTCATTACCAGCCAAGACCCCTGACTATGTACTCTTCAATCAGATGCTGCCCTCCCTCTCATTCTGAGCTAGGTAGGGACCAATCTGTAAGTAGATCAGAGTGTTTTGAAGCTGTGCATGTTGGGCGACAATACTCAGTGAAAGTTGTGCCTTTAGAGCTGATCGAACTGGGTAAAACAGGCCAGTGTATTCAGAAAAGAGTGTGTGTTTTTATGCTTTTAGAGTTGATCGAACTGAAAAAGTATAGAGGTGCTTTCAGAGCTAAAAGGTGGGGGGGGGGGGGTCAGGGGACACATTACTGCCTTTATTTAAGTATGGGAGTACCCCTATCCCGGGAAAGCCGGGTGTTAACCGGTCCCGATAGCGTAATGGTTAGAGCGTTCGCTTCGGAAACGGGAGGCGCGGGTTCTAATCCGGGCCGCGTCATACCAAAGACGTTAAAAATGGTACCAGTGGCTACCTTGCTTGGCGCTCAGCATTTGTAAGGCAAGCACTGGCTTCTCTTCTCTCAAAAAAGATGCCGTCGGTGTCCCGTAATACCTTTCCACACCGACAGTGCAACTATGTTGGGCAACACTGTAGCGGTGTGCTATAATGGATATTTTCTTGTAGGCGACATACGTCAGACGCGAAATCTCACTCCACAAGCGATCCACATATAACTATGGATGACACATTCGGAAAGTCACTGATAGATATTGTCTGTCAACCCGGTCTAGAGCTTGATCCACGTTACTCAGTAACCATGTCATGAAAGATCTGAACCAGCTGGCCTCACAAGACCCATGGCTACGAAAACCATGCTGGCAGTCAGAAAGAATGTTTTCGAGGATGAGATGCTTTTATACACGCATGTATATTGCTTACTATAATATGCTTTAGGGCTTTGACTATAATATCAGTGGCGGTTTTACATGGGGGTTCGGGTGGTTCGCTTGAACACCACTCTGGGAAAAATATTTCATTGGGAAATTTATGAAAAATCGGGTAAATAGTTGGAAAGAAACCCCTCTAGACGAATTTAAACCGCTTTCCAGAAAAAGGTACAAGTAGGCAAAGATCAGAAAAAAGGCGCAATCAGAAAGAGATTCACACTCCAAAAACCGAGGTGGGGAAAAAACTATATTAACAATCAGGTACTTATACCATGAAAACACCTCGTAAGCCGAATGAGCAGCTACTTTCCAATAGGTGGCCACTCAGATACCAAAACTTAACTAAAAGAGGAACACATACATAAGGCGCAAACAGCACACAAATTTAAAAACCAAGACATAAAACAATAAGAACCACCACAGAAGTACCGCCTTGGAATGATCAGTAATATAAAATTACTGGCGGGCTTAAATCGATTTGACGGAGCCCTAACCTCACCTTCAGGGTCTTTAGTGGTTCTCAACATTTAGTTAGTAAGTCTGTCCTCGTGGTGACTTTCTCTAGCTAGTCAGTGAATCATCATTCTGATTCCGAAAGGCCCTCGCGTAAAAGGGTCTTTAGCCCAACATTAGATTTGGAAATCAATTATAGTGTCTGCGATAAAATTTAGAAAATGTTTCTCGAAGTTTATGATACCGATAGCCCTGCTGGAGAAGTTTGGCTGTTAAACATTTATTTCGCGCATTAAAGTCCGCAACACGATTGCAGACTCTAGCAAACCCAATAAGCTGCGAAATGTATACACAAGGACATTCTATCGAGAGAATGTCCTTGGTATACACAATAAGAAGCAAGGCGAGGAATGTCACGATCCATGCTCCAAAAACGGAATTTTTATATCAAAATCTAAGTCATCGCGTTTATCATAAATTTTAGAAGAAAAGTATCCGCCCCTGAATATGTGTTAAGCTTTTGCAACAGATGCAAGTTAACGACACTATTCTATAATCAGCTGCATCATATTTCTCACTCTTCTGAAACACCTGGACCACATTTGCCTGTCGCCAAATATCTGGCACACTTCCATAAGCAAGCGACTCATATATAAAGGCAAATATGATATTAATCAGAAATACTTCCTAAAATTAATACTGTTATAAAATAGCTTACCTGTTTTGGTATGCTCTTGTATGCTCTCGTTGTTGTACGCTCCAGAGACACCAAAGGGACGTCTGGTCTGGTCTAGAACTGGGAGGAAAGAGGTCTACATCGCACGGGATTCAGTTTTCGGTAGTCCGTATAACTTGGGTTAACCTATTATCGCAAATTATTATAGGTGGATTCTGTTAGGTGTTTTTGTTGTCAGAACTGAGCAACATTACCAATAAGGAGAGAAGTGCTATCACAACAATACCCTAACATTCAGGCCATTGAACCATATAACACATGTGTATGTGCTTCTAAGCCATATAACAGTTTTAGGACACCTTTAGGATAAAAATTCCACCCATAGGAGCTGAGATAAAGATGAATAGTATAGTATATATCTCTGATAGGAGTGAATATTGGATTGCGCCTATGTGGACCTACCCAAGTTACTCGGGTCAACATGACATGTCGAAAACGCTCTTATTGATTGGCTCCAAACTCCCCAACAGTTTCAAAACTCTGCTCTCCGATATAGTTTTCCGAGAGGACTTACGTCAGGAAGTGGAACCGCTTGGAGGTTTGATTGTTTCGGGATCGAGATGACACAGAACCCAGCATTACAGTTGCAGTTATAAAACCCGGCATTACAGTTGCAGTTATACTAATAACTGCTCGGATTATTTTTTCATTTTCGTGTCACAATAATTGAAAAAACCTGAAGTTGTCAAAAGCTGACTGACGAGTTTTAAAAAGACAATAAACACGCTAAAATATTATTTTCCATCTTTTCTTTCTTGTCTTGACCTTGTTTGTTGTTATTTTAAAATATTATATGGTTAAAAAATAAAAATATTAACAACAATAGGTCAGCAGCAACAACAACAACAACAACAAAAAGATAAGTCATTTCTATAAACACAGAGAGACCTTGATGATAATTTAACAACATCAAAAACAATTTTGCAGATTAGTATCGGCAGCTGCGCATGTTAATATTCGCATACAGTGTTTCCAGAATTGCAAGAATCTACATACTTGACTAGGTTTCAATACCTTGACATGACCATACATTTAGCTGTTAAAGCTGATTTTAGCATCTACTTAATTATTTTTTAGCTGCTTAACTATTTTTAACCTTTCATAATCTATCCGTCTTACCGAATGCTTTTAACCTGCCTTTTCTATAATTTTCAACCTTTTTTCTTTTTCAATGGTGCATAGAATGTCCATCTCAAATGGCCATGGCCCACTTGAGTGTGATTAAAATGGCCATGGCCATAAATACTTGGCCATGGGAGCATTTGAATTGTCCATGGGCAAAACCACACTGGCCATGGCCACTTTTTGTCGGCCATGGGCAAATCTGGCCATGGCCATTTTTAGTCGGCCATGGCCCAAATGTTATTTTTTTCACATAGTTATAACTGCAAAATATATACATGGCCATTATGGCCAAAGCAACAATGATTATAATTTTGTGTTTAATAACTGATTGACCATAAGATTTTTTTTTCATTTTTCCCATGGCCAATATGTTTTGCCCATGGCCCATTTTTCGTCCATGGCCAACCTGTTTTCCCATGGGAAAGTGCCATTTCCCATGGGAAAACATGATTTTCCCCTGTTTTCCCATGGGAAAGTCAACTTCAAGTCCATTTTTCAGGCACTTGCAGATAAGACAGGCAGACAAAATAAGTTTTTAGAGAACCACTTGATAGGTTCTTCATGTATATATAAACTGCGAAGCCCTGGCTGCTTTCGAAAGATGTCCTGGATTTGACGAAAAGCGGTTTGTCAAAAAAATACCGGTTGGTGTTATATACAATGTACACCTCCCAAGAATAATCAGAAATTGATTAAAGGGAGTAACAAAAAAAAAAAAAAAAAAAAAAAAAAAAAAAAAAAAAAAAAAAAAAAAAATCAAAACGCAAATTTAAAGCACTTCGATATTGGACGTATTTGTGCAATGTTTAGCTGTTGGGTGCTGATTTGTGAAACCATTGACTCATCTTTACTTCCGATCCACGTGTACATTCACGTATTTCATGCAAATCATCCCGAGCAGTTTGGACGCCAAACACATGTCACATTACTTCACTCACTCTTTGTCCTTGAATATACGAAGTCAGTTTTGATTTACAAAGGATTGAGGAAATTGCAAAGAAAGCGTGTCAAGAAGAGACTAGACAGATTGAAAAGAAAATCTCTTTTGACATCAAAAACTGTCATCGAGTTGTGCACAAATATACTTGAAGAAGAGGCGTAATACTCAGAGGATAATAACAAAACACGGCAAACTCTCATAAAACAGAATCAGCGGAATCAGCAAAATTTAGTGTTTACTAGTTAGAGATTCACCACGAGGACCGAACAACTAACTAAATGTAATGAATCACGGGGGAAGATGAGGGCGAGGTTTGGCGCCTGTAAAACCGGTTTAAGCACCCACCCACCAAGTATTTTTATGTTACTGATCGTTCCAAGGCCACTAATTCTGTTGTGGTTCCATTTCAATTTTGTTTTATGTTTTAGTCAAGGTTTTGTGCTGTTTGGGCCTTGTGTGCGTTTATGTTTTTATTTAAGTTCGGGTTATTTAGTGGCCGCCTATTGGAAAATAGCTGCTCGGCTTACGACATATTTTCTAAGTATAAGTATCTAATGGTCAATTTAGTTTTTCCCACCTTGTTTTTGGGAGTGGGTGTTTCTTTCTTTTTGCGCGTTTTCTTGATCATTGCCTGCTTGTACATTTTCAGTTGAATCTTCAAAGAGTACATTTTATGCAAATCCATTGCATTTCTTTTAAAAAGGCCATTGCGCATTCAAAATACAACTCAATACAACACAAAACTTTTCGCCGCATGTTGTTTTATATCTACAGTATAATAAATGAAGATATTACATCTAGAATGGGTTGAAATTCTCTATTTCAAAAGTCAGGTTTACGCTCTGCTATACACACAGCGAAGAAAAATACGCGTAATTAACATCAGTTGATAGGAATCGCGTGTCCTTAATGGACTATAATCTAAATATACAAAAATGCGTTAAGAAGTGCCGAGACAGATGCAAAGGTAATCCTCTTTGCCATTGAAAATTGTCGCCATTTGTCATAATGCACGCAAGTATGACCAGTATGTCGAGACATAATATACCAGAGATAAACATAAAGCACGATAAACTCCCATAAAATGAATAAGCTTGTCAGATTGTCTGAAGCCGCTTTTCAACTAAATATACTGACCGACAAAAGAAAGCAGAAACCTTTGAAGGTAAACATCGAGAAGGCAATGTATAAATTAATGAAATTGCTGCTTAGTGTAAAATTTCAGGCAAATCATTTTTACAACCTTTCATAAAAAAAATTGCACCTTTTCAATGGAAAATGTTCCTTGCTGTAATGCAAAATGATTCATTAGGGAAGCAAGCCCATGTAATATACAGATTTTCTTAAGTTGTAGAAAAATTGAAAATTTTCAGTAGATTTTTTTTTACTTTAAATTTTCTTATTTTCCACAAAACATTGATTGTCGAGGTGGTTTTAACGTGTACCCCCAATCTATGTTTTGGAGCAAAACTACGAAACATAGGTTTTACCCTGCATACCCCAGTTTTACTACATGTATATAAAAGTGGGGGTCAAGGACACAAACATGTCACGGACATATTATCATGATGTGAAGTAGGGGGTAATTTTCAACTTTCAAAAATCAACTTCTTTAGCTTTACTCTGAGACATCAGTAAGTCTATGATGAATTAAATTGGTTTTATTTTGTTGGCCACCAATACCTTATTCTGGAGCACTTATTTTTAGGGAGCGCGGTGGCGTAGAGGTAGAGCGTCGGGCTCCGAATCGAGAGGTCCTAGGTTCGATCCCCACAGGCGTCATCGTGTTGTGTCCTTGAGCAAGACACATAAACTCCCTACAGTACTGGTTAAACCTAGGAAGCGTTGGCTCCTTCCCGACATGACTGAAATATTGTTGACTGGGACGTTAAGCACAAAACAACTTTTTCCTTTGAGATTAAACATATTAAAGGGAAGGGAATATACTTCCGGACTGACTTAAGAAGTTGACCAAAGGAATTGTCAAAAGAGGAATTGGTAGAAGTTTTGAAGCGGATCTGGTCACTTATCCTTGCCATAATATGTACATTCTCATAAAGAGGCCACACTGACAGGAGTAACGTCAGGGCCAACAGCCCGAACTTTTTTTTGTCCATTATAAGCGACTGAAAAGGGATTTTTACAGAAAACACGATGGCAAAATATGCTGTTAACATTTCCCTTCACATGAACAGACATTGCAATGCATCCATCGAACCGTGATTTTGCACGCGAAAATAATGCTGAACGAACATTTTGCAATAATACCGCTTGCAGCAATTGTATGACATGACTTTTATATGCAAACAATCGACATTGAAAGGTCAAAAGGCTCAAACAATAACAAATCATTCGCCCCTGACAAACTAAGGATAAATATTTTATATAGCATAAAAATAATGTGTCTGGTTTCTTTTGTCGGTCAGTATATTATCCACATAACGTGACAATGTCTGACGCAATTACAGACAAATCATAAAGACGAAACTGATTACCAAACACTCTCTTAATAATACAGACCTGTAAGCCCTATGTCAAATAGATATGGGCATGCTTCACAACTAGATTTTAAATATCTTTAAAAAGGTAAAAGTAGGCAATGATCGGGAGATGACGCAATCAGAAGATAATTCCTACACCAAACACCGAGGTGGGGGTAAAAAACTAAATCAGATACCTATTCTAAGAGAACGCAGCGAAAGCCAAGCTATTTCGCAATAGACGTCCACTCAATTACCCAAACTTAACAAATGAAAAGCGTAATGACTAAAAATTTTGATTTCGATGCCTTAAATGATAAAGCATAAGTGCTTAGCTTAAAATTCGCTTTCTGACATGGCATAATTTCAACATAAGTGTCTTAAATTGTTTTCTTTTGGTTTCGAATCATTGTCTGTTCATACTTCAAGAAAACTCAGTATGGAAAATGTTGTCTTAATCTTTGAGTAAGCCTGTTTGGTTTCTCTTTCGTTTTAATATCTTATGTATTGAAAGTCTTTAAATTTATTGTCTTCATTTGTCTTACATACCAGAACAACATTGGATTTCAGCCTACTCGACAAGTAGATTAAACTGTTAGATCATGCAAATCTCTCGAGACCCTTTAGATAAACGTGTTTCTCTAAATCACATTGAATGGATCAATCAACAGTAACGAAACTACGTCAATTAGATGCCGCAAGATCATTGGGTATAATGACACAATGTAAGGATAATACATGTAACAGATTCAATAGTGTTTCTACAAAAATATTTACATGCACGTCATGACAATTCACAAAAATACATGCGACTGAGTTGACTGCAGATGCACCCGTGTATACATGTATGTATAAAGAATCGAGGGCTTGAGATTTGGATTTAATCAAAAGAGGGATTGTACTATCTGTGTAGCGAAAAAAGGCGCTGATCAGCTGTGTAGTTTTGGTTTCGCATATGCAGATTGTCGGTTTTCTGATGCAGCTGCTTAATTACTTTCTGTGATTAAATTACATTACATTGTACAATATATTGATGATAACGCCTAAAAATAATACACTGAAAGTGTGTGGAATTATTCTTTGTAATAATATTCCTTTGAGCATCGTTCCAAATATATTTCAAATAATTTGATTGATCACCCTCTGACACGATTTTTCCTCAGTATTTCTTATATATTGTTATTGATACACTATCCATCATTTTAAAACAGGTTTCTATCTAGGCGTAACAATCGAAATAATGAACTACTTTCAATATTTCTCGACCTGTATGTAAATAATAGAAAACAAAACTATACAGTTTCAGCACAGAAACTCAACAGTAAACATTAAACTGATAGAGTACATGCGAACAAATTAATAATTATGTGAGCCGCCGCATGGGAAAACCAACAATCTGCATAGGCGAAAACAAAGGCGCAGATCAGCAGCTTGAACATCAATTAAGTATACATCATACATGTTCATCTTTTAACCATAACAATATCACCCTAGCAAAAGCAAATTGGTTGTAATTACTTTTGACCCTTTTTATTATTCAATTAATTTAAATTCTTCACAGGCTGTATATTCCCTTATCGTTAGAAGAACCGTCTGAAATTCGCAGACTAATCTTCGGTAAGAACTGAATTAGCTCTCTTAAACTCTTAAAATTGACGTGACCAGACTATGTTTAAAACAGAGCGCGTTCACATTTATGTAGTTTTGTTTATTTATTATAAATGTTACCCATTGGTGTGGTTCGAGTAAGGATATAGTTACTTGTTTAGAGGCAATGGCTAGTCAAGAAACTATTTCCTAGTTATTTTAACTTTTAAGGTATTAGTTTTGTTTCTCCAATTATTATATACATGTAGTGTCGTTTTAAAGGGTGTCGATAGTAATAAAGGAGACAACTGTAATGAGATTAAAAAGCAAGACTTAGAGTTATCGTTATTTGGTACTTGTGAAATTTTGATGATCTAATATAGTTAACATAAATTGTGATGAAATCATATGGTAGACGAAATTTGCATATGCCATCAATAGAAGAAGCAAGAAAAATGGAATAATGAAAATGAATCGAAATTGCTTTCCTTGATCTTTTTTTTTATTAAAAAGATATTAATAATGGAACAGATGTTTTAAATTCTCTGACTAGAAAGCCTCTTCTGACTCAGATCCAGCCAGTATTGAAAGGGAAATAATATTTTTTAGATTCAAGTTAAAGCTTTAAAAATGTTACTATAGCATACTAATTGTCGGGACTATATGATCGCGATGTGCGGCAAGTGGTGGTTTCATGATGAGAACATCTCTTATATCTGAAAACAAGAATTCTTATCTTGCTGTTATGCACCTATTATGTAAATGAACTGATTAACACCTAGAGTATTTAGCTACATCTACCTGTATTTTTCTCATTTTCTTTACCTCAACAAAATACTAAAAATGTTATTTTTTTGGTCAAATTTAACGTTTGAAAAACAAAAATCTATTAACTTTTCCCCCTCTTTAAAGCTATAGCCTTACAATTTTTGTACAATTCAAAATCTAAAAATTTACATATTTTCCATTCTGTTGATTGTGGTATCAGATTACCTTTTAATGACCAAGTAGATATCAGACTCTGCCCACTGCAGCATTTTATTGCCATAATTACTACAAGGTGAATCAAAACCACCTGTTATCAGCAGGAAGCCTCAAAACCGCACTTCCTTATCTAACCCGAGTTAGCACCTAGTTTCTCGGGTAACCGCACTTAATTTTATAAGAGAATGTTCTCAGCATGGGGACTTGTATCTCATCTAATATTTTTCAGAATTTAATAATTTCGGTATCATCAGATTGGCAATTTTCTCATCTAAACATCCGTACATCACATGCTTTAAAACTTGTTTTTGAAATAAGTTTTAATGAGGTTTGTTTATACGCCGGGATATGCATCTTTGTAAGAGGTGGGTGTAGGAAAATGCTTATAGAAGCTTTAAAAGCGTGGAAAGACCTATCAATTTATACATTATCTTATTTGATAATCATTTCCCTTTTCAAAAATCAGTATTTGTCATTCTAAGTATATTCTCGGAGATGTACTAGACAATTATGTTCAACAATTTGAAAAAAAAAATATATATATATATTTGTAAAAAAAATGTATTTTTGCCCTAGAAAGCGTATATTCATTTTTACCTTTCAATTTTGTTATTTGGCAAGTAGCTTGTGGATATATTCACAGTTTAAAACACATTTCTTTGACATATTTTAGATGTATTCTGTGAAAAGCGCAATTGAAAAAAATTCAAAAAGTCTATTTTTCTGAGTTTTGAAAATCGATAACTTTTTAAAAAGCATGGATGGCCTCACAATTTTTTTTTTGCTTTTTTTGGTAGCATTCCACTTAAATTTTAAGCTGTCTTAAAATTATAGGTTTATTTGTCGACAAAAAAATACATTGGTATCGATCCACCTTAAAATGCGTAATAGTTTTGTCAAAATGTATACTCAGTGCAAAAAGAAACGCAAAGTTTTGATTTTTATTTTTTCGCGCAAGTATAATATATTAAGTCTAAGTGATTCTAAGGATTTGCCATTCATATGAGAGTTTCACAACTGAGTTGCGTTGCGATTTGAAAGCTGGTGTTATTTTTAGGTGAAAACTTGCGAAATCAACATTTTTCTCCAAAAAAAAAAAAAAAAAAAAAAAAAAAAAAAAAAAACACAATTGAGAGAATAATTAAATTACATTTTGCTTCGAGTATGAAGAGTGCGGTCCAGTAAATCATAAAAACACAAAATTAATTGAATTTCATCGAAAACAGTTTCTTTTGCTGATAAAATCAAGGTTAAGACAAGGATTTCGAATTTGATAGCCTGAAACATTAATACAGTATTCGATGCCAATTTGACGTAATTTGCAATTTGCTAGTCCCCCCGAATTAATTTTTAGACGTTTCTACAATTTTGCCAATTTTGGTCAAAATGTAAGGAACGTTACATTTTATGAACAGTATACAGCTGTGTTTTAGACAGTTTTATTCTTCTAAAAGAAGTGTTTACTCATACCATTTGCAGCCAAGCCCAATTTTTACGTATGACACAATTTTTTAAAGTATGCCAGATTGACCATCGTTATGAGCATTTTGGCCACTTATTCATGTTGTTGATTATAGCAGCCAAAGATAGCCATAGTGACTCACAAACTCAATTCTGATTTATGAAAGGCAATCATAAACTGACGAAGTACCGTTTTGAGGCAAAAATGTGAACAGAAGAGGTTTTTAAAGTGGTAAAAAAAGAGTATTCATCACCACAAATTCTTGCGACTTTTTGTTTATGGTTCACTTTATTGACGCCAAAAGCATACTATTTCCGTGTTCGAAAAATTATGGAATTCAGTCTGCGGGTAGTAGTGGAGCTGCTTAATGAGAAAATACTTCAGTTGATGATACAAGCATGAAATTTTCACCATATGTTCTTTACATAACACACATTAAATTCTGATCCCTGGCCACTCGAAATTCCGCCACTTGTAAGATGGCCGCCAAAAAACAAAATGGCCGACAACTGTGAAAGGAGTACATGTAGTAAATTGCTCATATCTTAGGTTCTTTTCATCATAGAACAACAATATTGATACCAAAATGAAGCTAAATAATTGTTCTTTCAAATAAAGTTCCAATATTCAAATTACCTAATTTGCATATTTATGAATATTAATGAGATCTTATTTTTTTGGCTAACAATTGAGAAGAAAAAGACACATCTTATTTTCTGAATGATGTAAAATGTAAAATGAAATGGATAACTATGGTTTTGATATTGCTAGACCATAAATTATCATAAATTAACAAAAGCTTATTAGCATGTTCATGAATATTCATTTTAAAACATTTTAAGACTTTGTAAGCCCTTATAGGGCCTTTAGTTTAAAAAATTCATACAGTTAATTGCTTATAGCTTAGGTCCTGTTCATCATGGAACATCAGTTTTGATACCAAAATAAAGCGTAATGATTATTCTTTCCAATGAAGTTCAAATATGCAAATTACTTCATTTGCATATTTATGATATTAAAAGGTCTTATTTTGTTGCCGAAAAACTTGAAAAAAATCACATCTCATTCTCCGAATGATGTAAAATGTTAAATGAGATTGATAACTGTGGCTTTGGTATTTCTACACCATAAATAATCATAAATTAACAACAGCCAATTAGCATATTCATGAATATTCATTTTTAATTACTTCAAGATTGTATCAGTTTAGTGAAGAAAGTTCAAACTGTAAATTGTCTATAAATATCACTTTCATTGTAAAATAAGTGTCATTAATACAAGATATATGTCATTGTACTTTCTTTCTAAGCTCGCATGTGTTCACTGGCTAACTGAATATCAAAACGTACTAATAATATAAAAACGCATGTTTGATCCCTATAGTGCATACCTACGTGTATATCTAAACTAAAATTGACAATTTATGTTTGTAGTGATTAAATTATTTACCCACGATTAAATTATTTCCTATCAATTATTTGCTTGCATCTACTAAGTCTGACCAGTCATACCATCATCATATCCTTTTTATAGTCCTTTGTCCTCATCTGAGTGTTGGACTTGTTTGACATATCTCCTTCTGTTAAAAGTTTCAAACTTACAGCAATTCTCTTTGGCTCCATGTCGTAAAATCTAAAGGGTCACTTCAATAGGGCTTGAATAGCCGAAACCGTCGTATGGTCCATCACCTTTCTCACAAATATACTCACTGCTCTTAAAGGATCTCAGTTTTATTTTTATTTGCTGTTACTGCAACTGGTGTTGTGCCGTGTGGCGGTCCTACAAAGTCTCCCCGTACATCATTCACAGTGCAGATTATATTTTCTTTTTGGTCCTTTGAGATCAGAGAGGGTATTTTGAGAAATCAGAAAATTATTATTGGTTAAGATTCATTTTCTAACCAACGTTTACTGTATTTGGCCCCATTTTGATTAAACAAGTCTTTATTATTGACTACCCTGTTAAAAGTTGCAAAATTACAGCAATATTCTTTGGCTCCATGTTGCCAATTCTAAAGGGTGACTGAAGAGGCTCGAATAGCCGAAATCGCGGTATGGCCCATCCCCTATCAAACAAATATACTCACTGCTTTTAAAGGATCTCAGTTTTATTTTTATTCTTAGACGACCTCTCCACTCTGAGCGATTCTACGGATCGGCAGTAACCAGTCTAACCTCCTTTTCGTTGTCCAACAACACTTCATCCCATGATTTCCTTAGCTTGCCGGATCTATTCTGCGCAACTACATTTAGCTTGCGTACTTGAGAAATAAAGACTTTAATGCGCTCTACATGTCCATACCATCTCATCTTGCTGGAGCGAAGCACTACATCTATATCCTGAAGTCCAAGCTTTGAGGCTTACTTCATCATTTGCCTTGAAATTACAGATCCAGCACATCATTGCATGGTCATTGCACTACAGGCGACAAAGTGTAGCCAGTCATTGCCCATGTACATAAGTTGAATACACTCGACCTCAAGTCACACGTGGCATATTGCGATTGGTGTGGAGAGGGAGTTGTTGGCGGAACTTGCCCTAAGCCGATTTGCAGTGCGTGACTGCAGCCAGTTCACAACCTCCACCAGCAAAACGCATGTCTCCAAGATAACAGAACTCTGGTACAGCCTCAACGTTTTCCTCATCAACTAGAACCTCCTTCACTAGCGTTCCATCTTTGGGACGCGCTTTTCCTAGGCAGCCAGCATGATGGCGCAAGGAGCCTTTGATTCCACTGCATTTCTTGTGGATCCAGGACAAGCATCCACCAAAGAAGACGGCATTTCATCCTGTCTGACAGACGCCAAGGGATTCTTTCCAGATTTTTTTCAGAAGGTTCTGATTGAGGCCAGAGACCATGATCTTTGTCTCCCCCATATTCACTCAAAGAACTTTCCTCTCCATCTCTGCTTTCCAAATCTTTAACAACAGGTGAGCAGCCTCGTGGGAAAACCAACGATGTGGTTTCCGAACAGGTCTGACACAAACCGAGCTGTACAAGCACAGAAGCAGGCTAGAAGCTTGAAATTTTGGAGTTAAGTAGACGAGGAATTGTACTATCCGAGTAGCGAAAACAAAGGCGCTGATCAGCTTCGCGGTTACCGCGAAGCTGATTTGCGTCTTTGTTTTCGCCTATGCAGATTGTTGGTTTTTCCATGAGACGGCTCAGGTAGTTCTTCCATGGATTTGACAGTGTCATATCATAAGTCATCTGCATACAGCAGGACCCAAGGGTAGCCTGTGCGGAACTTCCTGGATAAAGCCTATAGCACAATGATGAAGAGTAGCGGGCTAAGGACAGAGCCCTGATGAACACCTACTTTGACATCAAACTCCTCACTGTATCCACTGCCCACTCTAACCCTGCCTCTCATGATCTTATACATGGACTGGACCAGACGCACTAGTGATTCGTCAATTCTTAGTTTCACATTGCCCACCAGATTACATCCCTCAGGACTCGATCAATTGCTTTCTTCAGATCAACGACGGCCATGTAGAGCGACTTGTTAGTGCCCAAGTGCTTCTCTTGTATTTGATAAACACATCAATCAGTTAGATAAAAAAAAATCATAATTTATAATTGCCAGTACGGCTCATTTCAAGCATACCAGAATGGGCGACAACATACTTGCAAGTTCTTAGCTTATTGCTTTCTCCAAATACACTAACCCGGAGCATCAAAAACTTTTGAAGATTAGGCCAAGGAGGCGATCGTACCTCATATTGAGTCATATGCCAGAAAACATTCCAGGATGTATTTTTTTTATTTATCGCCAAATTAGTCTCAATGATGAGACAAGGCAGAAAATAGTTACTGTTGTATACCGAAAAAGCAATTGGTAAATACAGACCTCCAAAATCATCATGGAACAACTTCATCAGATGTGATGAAAACAAAATGGAAATATTTGGGTTTCTTGTAGATAAATTTATTCTTGTGCAGAATTATGCACAGGACATTGTGACAAAAAGGAATGATGTTGTTTTCAATGTAGAAATTAAATTCTTCAAGACTTAGCTCCCACTTTTTGAAGGAAAGCACAGTGGCATAGATCTTATATTAATGACATTTATTTTACAATGAAAGTGCTTTTAATAGCGATCTACACCATGAACATTTTACATCGTTCAGTGTATAAGATGTGATTTTTTTTCAGGTTTTTAGCGAAACAAAAACCTCATTTATATTCATATATATGCAAATGAGGTAATTTGCATATTTGAATTCTTTTTGAAATAACAATCATTTAGCTTCATTTTGGTATCAATATTGTTGTTCTATTATAAACAGGGCCAAATATTAACCAATTTACTGTATGAACTTTCTAAACCAAACTGATAGGTATGGGGATACAAAGTCTTGATATATTCTAGAATGAATATTCTTGAACATGCTAATTAGCTTTTGTCAATTTATGATAATTCATGTTCTAGCAATATCAAAGCCACAGTTATCCATTTCATTTAACATTTTACATCGTTCAGAAAATAAGATGTATTTTCTCAATTTTAGCCAAAAAAGTAAGATCTCATTAATATTCATAAATATGCAAATTAGGTATTTTGCATATTGGAACTCTTTTTAAACGAACAATCATTTAGCTTCATTTTGGTATCAATATTGTTGTTTTATGATGAAAAAAACATAAGATATGAGCAATTTACTACATGTACATCTTTCACAACTGTCAGCCATTTTGTTTTTTGGCGGCCATCTTGAAAATGGCGGAATTTCAAGTGGCCAGGGATCAGAATTTAATGTGTGTCATGTAAAGAACATATGGTGAAAATTTCATGCTTGTATCATCAACTGAAGTATTTCCTCATAATCTCTCACTAAGCTGCTCCACTATAGGAGACATGTCATTCTTTGTTTCCTGTAAATTTAAAATCGTTATCGTTATGACAGAAAATATTCCTTTTGCGTTTCTTTATGTACTGAGTATACTTCAATCTACTTGGCAAGGGGAACTTGGACGCACATGTCGGCAGATAATGACACTGGATTCTAGAAGTTCCGAATACAAATTTGTTCAAATTCCAATCTGATACGAAACATTACACTACAATGAAATTACTGACAATCGTGTCATTGAAATTAAGCTGTTATATAGTAAAACCTGGATTCTAAGTTTATACCTATTTTTGCTCCAAAGAACCGCCTTGGCAAGGTAGTTCTCACGTGTACCCGCAATCAATGTTCCGAACAAAAACAAGAATTTTATCTTTGCCAATTATTATAGTGCAGTACTAACATCTCTGTATATCAATGCATATTGCGTAGGCGTTTTTCAATAATGCCCAATCTGCCATGAAGCCTCACACGTCGATGGAATTGCTGACAAAGATGTCAACAGAAGTAAGCTGTAACCGAATCCATGAAATCTCCAGGGATTTCAAGATAAACGTGCGTAACAAATCTTATAATCAAGAACCGAATTTCTGAGATACAATGTCATAAATGATTGTCAATCAGATTGCATAGGAATGATTTCGTTGATGTAGTACAACTGTTTATATTGCAGGAGATGTAAATCTGTGTCGCAACGAAAGTGCGACGTTATATACTAGACTGTTATATGTAAACACACTTGATACCTGTTTTTTGCCTCATGTCCTTTACCTCATTAGGAACCTCAATGGCAAAGAGGTTATGTCACTCCGCTTGTAAACCAGGGCTCGCAGATTTGTATACGGGCTTCTCCAGTCTCTCGGGCGAAACTTTGAACCCAGGTCCCGTCTCCATATGACATTAGCTGTCGGTGGGACGTGAAACCCCATTCATCCAACCAACCTTAATTCATTTTCCATGTTTTGTCTCCTTGCTTGGTTGTCCTTCAGTACTTACATACATATGTACTTCCGCAATTATGTATGATACATACAAGGTTTAACATGTGTTCGACTAGAAAGTCAAATATCGAAGGCGTTAAAATACATTTATAGCGTACACAAAGGCGATTGTGAGGCTTGGGTCACTGAAGAAGCTTAAGTAGCCGAAACCGCGGTACGACCCATCCTTTTTCTCATTAATATGCTCATTGCTCTTAAAGTATCTCAGTTTTATTTTTATTGTTAATAGTGATGTGGCAACAGATCTTATGAAAACTTAAGTTTTTTGTTACCACATAACTCAGACTGCTCAAAAAGACACATAACACTTATAATCAAAGAAGTAGATTGCCGTTTTACAGACTGTCCAGACTATTTGATTACGTACCACATTTGTCTGACTTACACAATGTTACATTTGATGTGTCTATTAGACGTGTGAAGTAGTCTGTAAGATTTACTTCTTCTAAAGGACAAATCATATAATTCTGGTTCAGACAGGGAATACAATAAACATAATTAAAGAAGTTGTTTGACATTTAGATTGTCGGGTTTATCATATTGATGTTTAGTTTATGTAATCTTTTTTCACTTAACGGAAGTATATATACTGAAAATCAAAAATCTTGCATCTCCCTGTTTTTGTTATTTTTTATCATTAAGTAGAACTATTTTTATTTCTAACATTGCTTGGGTTAATTACAATATCAAATCTTTTACTTTGCAGCAAATTCAATAATGTGGATGATAATGCAAACCTCTTGGGGCATAAAGTGTACAATTGCATTTTTGTGGAAAAATTGATTTACATTGAAAAGTTTCAATGAGTTTTCACTGTACATGTGATCTGCACCATGGCAATAGCAAAAAAGCAACAAAACATTTTGAATTTTAAGGAATTAGAAGTTTTTACAAAATTTTGAAAATCAGCACTTTCGGAAAATCACTGATGGTTTTAAAAATTTCCTTTAAAGAGCAAAGAATACAAACAAACACGCATTCTTAGGTTATGGCAGGTAAGCAAATGCCCCATATAACTGTTTTGACGAGTTTCATAAAGAGAATGAAAATTAAAACTGAGATCCTTTAAGAGCAGTGAACACATTAATGAGAAAGAGGATGGGCCATACCGCGGTTTCGACTATTTAAGTCTCGTCAGTGACCCTTTAGGTTTGGCAACATGGAGCCAATGAGAATTACTGAAATTTTGCATTTTTAACAGGATAGTCGATACAAAGACTAGTATTATCTAAATTGGACCAAATATGTTAAATATTGGTTAGAAAATCTTAACCGATAATAAATTTCTGATTTCTCAGAATATCCTCGCTGACCTCAATTGACCGTAAAGAAAATATAACCTGCACTATGGATGATGTACGGGGAGACTTTTTAGTGCCGCCACACGGCACAACACCAGCTGCAGTAATAGCAAATAAAAATTAAAACTGAGATCCTTTAAGAGCAGTCATACCCGTTTGCTGAACTTCCGGTCTGTATGCAAGATTTTTTTATTTTGATTTTACGACAACCATTTTCTTATGTTTTGAATATTTAAGTGCAATTGTAATGAGTGATGGTAGAACAACTTGTCCAAAACAATAAATTGATAGGAACAAAGCAAAATGTCGCAGGAGACATTTCGGTGTCGGTTCGGCTCGGCGACACGGACACAGAATTTTGAAAGAGAATTTTTTTTCTATTATTTTTCGAATTTCCCATTGTTTTTGTTTGTAAAACTTCCCGACTTTAGGTCAAGAATTTTGGGACCTGCAATTTCTCATTGTTGGTCGCTGTTTTCCACCAAATTAAGAGTCTAAGCATCGATTTTCTTAGTTGTGCGATTCGCGCCAAAACGATTCGTACTTTACTTGAAAATTTCTTTTCTTGAAACTTTTTGGCCTGAGAGCTGACAAGCTTTTGGACCAGAATTTGTTCAAGCTTCATTGACAGTGACATTGAACGGCTCTAGCAGGGCTGCAACGATCTGTCATAAAATTTAAAGAATCTGAATAGTTTTTCTGGTTTGTCCTTCCCCCATCCACTTTTTCCATATAGTGATTGAAGGTCTTTTTGTTTACTCATTTGAATTGGAGCTCATGGCTTCAGGTTTTGTCGGTCCAACTGTGGGGCGTATGACTTGTTGGGGTGGAAAAGAGCTGGTATGTTGTTTCCATACACCGAAGTCTTGTCCGCTGCTCCTCAGGTTGGCTTTGTTGTTGGTTTTCGGGCTCTGTGTTTGGAAGTGGACAACATCAGGAGATATTTAGATGCAAACCAGGACTGTAGTATAGGATTTGGTAAATCAGTTGGTGGAATTGCTCAGAGCTTGGCTTTCACAAGGAAAATTGGTAACCGAAGAGGCTCCGAAGGATTACGCAGTTTCAATCCTTCAAAGGGAACAAACTTGTTGATTCTTATTATTTTGGCTGGAGATATAGAAATGAACCCAGGCCCCAGGTTCCAGTGCCGCACGTGCAAGAAGTATTGTAAGGCGGCCGAGAAAGCAGTTAAATGTGAAGATTGCGAGAAACGCTTCCATGCGTCTTGCGTAAATCTTGGTCCCGTTGAGTTACAAAAGATTGAGTCGAGTAATGATTCTTGGTATTGTTCAAACTGCAAAGCTGAGTGCAGCCTATGCAGTGGTGCTGTTTTGAATTCCCATAAGGCTGTCCAGTGTGACAAATGTGAATAGTGGGTGCACAATAACTGTTCTTTTATGTCAGACTCAGAGTATGAAACGATGCAAAACTCAAACTGTACATGGATTTGCCCAAAATGTGACTTTTTTCAATTTTCAATGAACAGTTTAACTTGGAAAGTGAAAATAGGTTTGACCTACTTGCAGGAGGTCATAAAACCAAGTCCACTGAAACCTTGAATAGCAAAAACAGTTTTATTAGTCACTGCTGGGAATCACGTGATACGCAATGTTTATGATATGTACAAATTGTAAACAAGAAGCCGCCATTTTCCACCGGGTCTAGGTAAGTCTATCGAGTTTTCTTTCAAATGCTGAGGGATAATGATGGATGAATATGCCCAGTCCATGCAGATACATCAGATGTATTTAACTATGTGCGAGCTAATCTTTCAAAGTGTTTTGTTTGTGTAAACACCTCATTCCCATCATCAAAATTGTTTGTTGCCATGTACACCAAATATTTATTTTGGGCCTTATTCATTCTTCCAGCAACAATGCGTCCTTTCTTAGAGGTAAAATAACATTTTTTTCAAAGGACAGTTACCTCCATTTTACAGAAATATGCTAAGTGCCACATGAAAAAAGATAATCAACATCATTGACATTGCATCCCTATACACATGCAATGTGTATTGATACCCTCCACACTAAAACAAAAGTCATCATGTTTCTATTCTTTCGTCGATAAATGTATTGATTGCTAATGCACCAGTCCTTTGTAACCATTGCCCCCCACCCCCTTCACACATACCTACGGTGAAGGGTGGGGGATAGCCGGGCTTAAGTGCAGAGCAATTACTTGTCGAGTGTATCCGCAGTGCAGGGGGAATTACGAGGTTTTTTATGCATTGGGATCCTTACTCCAGGGCAATTTTTTATTTCTAAGGTGGGGCCAAAGAGCAAAGTTTTGAACCCCCAGTTTGCCCCCTGTGTGTGAGGCTTATAGCAGGGCACTGAAAGCAGAAATGCCACAATCACCGCCCTTCCCCGTAGGTGGATGAGTAGTGGTTACAAATGACTTGTGCATAATTGCAGCTAAAATATGATCAAAAAAAAAAAAAAAAAAAAAAAAAAAAAAAAAAAGAAAAAAGAAAAAAAAAAGAAAAGAAAAGAAAAAATAGCCATTCTCGGTTTTGTTCAATATTGAGAACGAATCTTTGAATGCTTTCCTGGCTTTATTATGTATCAGCAGTCACACATTAGCGTATAACCCAAACGCGCGTCTGGCGTATGAATACTCTCAACATGCTTTAGATTTTGGACGAATAAAAATAATTTGTTCCTTTAACTCGCTTCAGCAGTCACACATTAGCGCCTGACTGAGACGTGTGCCGGACGTACAAAAATTTCAAAGTGTTGAAGTACGTTTGTGTTACTTCCCAGACGCGCTAAGCATGTGCTACAGGCGCACAGCAAACGTTCAACGCGCGTCTCACAAACGCTTAGGGCACGCTACGGAAACAATAGCTCTGAAAACGCATGTTGCGTACACTAGCGTGCATAACACGTGCGCCAAATGCGTTCTTAGCGTCTTCAACGCGCCTGTAACGCGCATGGAACTTATTCAAAACGTAAAAGACATTCGCACAAGACACGCCCAGCTTCTGGAAAAAATTTAAGCATGATTAAACACAAACGTGCCTAGAGCGCGCACCGACCTTTAGCGACGTGTATCAACGCACACCCATCGTACACCAAGCGTACACCAAAAACGCACATGTAGCGCGTTTCTAATGTGTCTCCGACGTGCTCCTGACGTAGGTTGAATCATTCAAAGTTTACATTTTTTGTCAACACGCCCGGCGCGCGTTGGCTTATTCTGCTATTTTAAACAGCAGTCACACACTAGCGTATAATCCAAACGCGCGCCGGGCATGTCGACAAAAATGTAAAATTCAAAAAACGCCAGGAGCACGTTGGAGACACGTTAGAAGCGCGTTAAACGCGCGTTTTTTTTACGCTTGGTGTACGCTTGTTGCACGTCGATATACGTCGCTGTAAGTCGCTGCGCGCTCAAGGCGCGTTTGCCCCCCCCCCCCCAAAAAAAAAAGAAAAAAAAAGAAAAACAAAAAAAAAAAAAACATCAAACATGCTTAAAAACTTTCTAGAAGTTCGGTGTGTCCCGGGTGTGTGTCTTGTATACGTTTCGAATAAGTTCCATGCGCGTAACATGCAAATTAAGCATGACCTGAAACAGACAAGCTACTTTCAAACTAGATGCACTGCGACAGGTAAAATACAGGTTTGTCGGACACGCACATTTAACATATCGCAAATTTTACACCCATGTACACCACATTAATTTTGAGAAATGTGACATTAATTTTGCGTATGCCAGTTTCGATAAGTTTTTGGGTATCATGTATGCTCCAATTTAATACGTTTTTATCATTGTCGTGTGAAGAATTTGTACGTATTCATCACATCTGTGAAGAACTTTTTTTTAATATATATAAAAACGGTACCAAGATTCACGCGTGTATTTTTGACATGTGAAGAATTGGTGCGTATTCTGCAAACTTTCTGTCACGAACTGTTGAATTAAACTGTGCGTATGTTCATTTTCTGGGGCACATGGCGCTCTTGACGGTAGAAAAGTCTATGCTTTTACATGTCAAAAGTGAGTATAAAAAGGTAATGAGAATTTTTTGATATGTGTAAAAAGCTAACTGATACTTTTTGCATACTTTTTGCATTAATTTAGAAGCGTGTGAACTTGTCTTTGAGAGACTCTAAAAACTGGTTTAAGGCCCCCAGCATTTTTTTTTGCATTACTGATTGTTCCAAGGCGATACTTCTGTTGTGGTTCTATTTGTTTTATGTTTTGGAGTCGAATTTTCGTGCTGTTTGAACCTTATGTACGTTTTCATAGTTTTGGTTAAGTTCGGGTTACTGTTTTGCACTTATTGGGAAATAGCTGCTCATTCGGCTTAAAGGGAAACATAATTATTAAAGTTTCCCGCATATGATTTTCATGAAACTTCACATGCTTCAAGATAATTGTATCCTTGGACTAAAATCGAAATAAAAGCGGGATGTCACCGGCCTCGTTTCCATGGTATCAGAACTTTTTTAATGTTTCTCGTGCATTTCAGAAAATCGCGTTCGTAGCAGACATTTGTTTTAATATATGTGTTATTTTTGCATAAACACTTTAAACATACGATCAGTGTTATTTTCTTAAATTTTGATACTATTTGCTTTTTAAACTGAGGAGATTGCAAGCAAAATTAACTTTCCCGCCATGTTTTCAAACCTGGAAAAACTATGTATTTTTGCGATATCTCCTAAACTACGCGTATGATTTTAATTAAATTAAACCAATAGATATGAAACGCTGTAACCATTCAAAAGTTGAAATAAAAAGTGGGGGGTCATCGAATTGCGTTGGAAGATTTAGAGAAAACCCGTTCAATATTCCCGCCTTTTTCGTTTTAATGTCAAACGTTGCACTGACGTCGCGTATATTAATGCGACGTCATCAACAGCGAAATAACCGTTTTCACATGTAATTAACCTTATACACGAATTAGGGTACATGTATATCAATTGTCGCATAACTAATTTAAAATAAAAATGAACAATATGTTTACCCGCTTTAGGACTTAATTATGAAGAAACAAACAAAATAAGATTCTACAGCTTGCAACGTCATTGGAAAATCAAAACAAAACGACGCTAAAAGCTATGCATACACTAAACGCCGACATTGCGCAAACAGTGTTCTCATAAACAATAGGAATTTCATTATGATTGCGCTTTTTCCTGATCATTACCCACTTAAATCGTTCTAATTTGATCGCTCTTGTTCGGTACAGCTAATAAAAGTTAGCCTATAACTTTTCATGGCTTATACGGTTTAGCTCCAGTAAGCATTTTTGTTTAAATTAGGGTTAAAACAAGAGCTACCAAGCCTTAAAGGAGAACGTTCAACGACAATACCTTTAAACTCAAGGTCTGATCTAAGAAACATTTTGATGCAAATTTTGTTCAAATCTGTCAAGGATTAAGTGAGATATTGTATTTTGATGCAAATTTTGTTCAGATCGGTCAAGGATTAAGTGAGATATTGTGATTTGAAGTTTTGGAACGAAGTGAATATTTAATTAGAAAATTGTAAAACCATAAACAATGAATAAATTCTATATTTCATTTTTTTATGGAGGCATACGTCCAAAATTGATAGTAAATCAATAGTACAAACCAGTGTAACAAAAATTAACAGAAAAATATTAATAAGGTTTCATTATTATCAATTATGCATATTTAAGTAGAACTTTATGACGGCATTAAGCCTAATGAATATCCAAGATGGCCGCATCTCTTAACAGAAATTAATGTATATTCAAACCAACACAACTTTCTCAATATCCATCTGATTTTAATAAAACTTGTACCAAATTGTTAAAAGAGGCACCTACTTTCATTTAAGATGCATTGTGTTTTAACCTTGCCTTTCCCTTTAAGAGTCCATGTTTGAACAAAATGAGAATAAAAGATGCAAAGAGTGTGTGTCTGGGGTCGTTGAAGTGTACTCAAAAGATTCTAAACATCTAAAGCAAATACCAAAGTGAGGGTAAAAAACGGTGCAATTTTAAAGTGACTTAACATATGACCCCCACCTGGTTGATGGCTAATTTTTGAAGCACAGTTTTTGCCCATTGTTCAAAAGTGTGATCGAATAGAATATCTATGAAATGGAATCCATAAAAAAACGTGTTAATTCTTATGAGCTTTATGGAAAATTGGTTAATGGCATCATTACGCTTCTAATTTTGTCGGGTATAGTAAATAAAGAAATGAAGAAAGAAAAAGGTATTCAACATGAAACATTTAAATGACTATTGATGGATATGAGTGGTAAAGAGTCACACAGTTTGTATGATCTAGTACTTTCTGAACTAGCGATTACATGGCTATGTCCGTCATTGTATTGGACCTAATCAATTTAAGAGAGCCAAAATCCATCTACATAAAATTTAATATTAAACTGACAGAAAATAAGAACACAATTTGTTTGTGTGGAAGGAATCGATTTGGTTTGCTGTGTACATGGTATCTAGCAAAGTAATCTGCTCGTAAAATTGCAGAATTTGGTTTTATCCGTTATGAAAAAAACTTCCCATGTTTTTATAATACCACAGCAGTATGTAATGAATTTCAATGTAATGATTAACATTTAATATTTAAGATATTGAAGGAAATAAAGCTTATGTGTGTAGGGTAACAGCGTATTTTAAGTGAATTTTTGAAGTGTTTGAAACACTGGCCAGGTGAAATGCCACAAACAATGGCTCAAATTCTTCCAAATAGGGTTGTCCATGGAATGCACTAGGTGGCATAAAAATCAACAGGCGTATCTTGAAGTTATTTGGAAAGAAAACAAAACTGATGACGGCATTTGTTTACATTTTGGTGTATATGGAAACATTTGCGGTCACATGATTCCCAGCAGTGTAAGTGGTCTGAAATTTTCCAGTATCAACATAAACAGTATAAGAGGAAAAAAACTTGAGTTGTTGGCCTTCAATGATTTTCATCAATCTCAGATTTTGGCGATTCAGGAAACAAAAATTGACAATTCCATATTAACGTCTGAATTATTTCCGGAATCTTTTCCATACAGCGTGTACAGAAAGGATAGAACCTTAAATGGTGGTGGTGTTATGCTTCTTGTACACAAGGACATCCCCCACATGCCCCTCACAGAATTGGACAATGACTCAGAGTCAGTTTGGGTCAAACTTTTTGTAAATAAGAAAACTCACTTTGTGGCTAGCTGGTATCGACCACCTGTCGATGGTCATTTACCAGTATCGGACAATGGAAATGACTTATTGAATTTCCTGGAAAAGTTTGACAATTTATTTAGAGAACAGCTTGACAAAATCAAAAATATTAATAAAGGCAACAAACCCCCCTTAATTCATGTTTTAGGTGATTTTAACTTTAGAGAAATTGTATGGCCGGACAGACTCAGCAAATCTGGGTCATCATTGAGTCAGACGAAGGTCAGATTTTGATAGATATCATGAATGACCATGGTTTGGAAAAATTAGTCAATTTCCCCACCAGAGAAAAAAAAATTGGACTTAATTTTGACCTCTCTTCCTGGTCAGTTTGTAGACATTCATTCCTCGGATAAGCTCAGTGATCATGACATTGTTTCTGGCACATTGAAAATTGCTATCCCCCCTATAAAGAAACCTCGGAGAAAAGTGCATCGTTATCAGAAAGGTGATTATGAATCTATGAGAGCAGAAACACTTAAATTTGCAAAGGAAAGATACTTCAACGGTTACTCAGATACTCGGTCGGTCCAGGAAAATTTCAATCTCATTACATCGTTTATTCAGGAATCGGCAGATAAACATATCCCCTCAAAAACTAGTCGCTCAGTTTCCTCTATCCCTTGGATAACACATGAAATAAGAAGGAAGATTTGCAGAAAAGATGCAACTCATGCAAAAGCTAAAAAGACTGGTAGTGCAAAGTTTAGATCTAAATTTGAATCTTTACGGAAAGAGATCAAAGCTGATATCAGGAAGCAGCATGATCTTTATGTGAACAACTTGGAAGGAGATGTTAAGGCTAATCCTAGAGATTTTTACAGGTACATAAACAGTCAGAAAAAAGATACCCAAGGCATTCCCCCGTTGAAAAAGAGAAATGGAAGTGGAATAGCACAATCCGAATTTGAGAAGGCGGAAGAATTTAATGGTCAGTTCTCGGATGTTTTCACTAAAAGTGAATACAAACAGGTCCCTCTTATGGATAGATCTGCCCCATTCATGCATGATATTGTGGTCACAAAGGAAGGGGTGACCAAACTTCTCAAAGGTCTAAACCCGTCTAAAGCCTTAGGGCCTAATGAGCTTCATCCCAGAGTCCTAAAGGAACTGGCTATGGAATTAGGGCCGGTATTCGCCCATCTCTTCCAGCAGTCAATTGATACAGGTGAAATTCCTAAAGAATGGTCTCTTGCTAATATTTGCCCCCTGTTCAAGAAGGGCGACAGGTCACTTGCCCGCAATTACCGCCCTGTTTCTTTGACATGCATTCCTTGTAAGCTTCTTGAACATATTGTATGCTCTAATATTATGGCCCATCTTGATGAGCATGAACTCCTGTCGGACAGGCAACACGCATTTAGGAAATGGCATAGCTGTGAAACTCAGTTGACTACAGTGATAAATGACCGGGCCAAAATCTTAGACAAAAAAGGCCAGGTCGACACTTTTATACTCGATTTTGAAAAGGCTTTCGATACTCCTCCCCATGAACTCCTTAAAAGCAAATTGTTCAGCTATGGAATAGGTGGAACAACACTGAATTGGATAAATGCTTTCCTTTGTTTCAGACAACAAAGGGTAGTGGTTAATGGCATTAAATCGGATTGGGCTACAGTTGTGTCGGGTGTCCCTCAGGGCACCGTTCTCGGCCCCTTGCTGTTTTCCTTGTATATAAATGACATCTCAGCAGACATCGAGTCTGAAATAAGACTCTTTGCTGATGATTGTGTTTGCTATCGTGAAATCAAGAATGAAGAGGATACATTGAAACTTCAAAGAGACATTGATCGCTTAGGCAGTTGGGCTAGAAAATGGGGAATGAGATTTCAACCCGTCAAATGCAACATGATGCAGCTGACAAATAAACGGTCTAGTAAGATACAGGCTAACTACACCCTTGAGGGCACTTTACTGGAAAACGTTGAAAGCATAAAATACCTGGATGTAACTATCACAAATATTTTGAAATGGAATAATCATATTTCCAATGTTTGTACAAAGGCTCACAGAACTCTCGGATTCTTGAGGAGAAATTTGTATTCTTGTCCGCCAGATGTGAAAGAAGCAGCTTATAAAGGACTGGTGCGGCCGGTCTTGGAATATGGAAGCTCAGTTTGGGACCCTCACACACATGGCTTCCAGGAAGAACTGGAAAAGGTCCAAAATCGTGCGGCAAGGTTTGTGACGGGAAATTATGTTTTTGAAACTGGAAGCATGACTGGCATTTTTGGTCAACTGAAATGGGAATCTCTTAAGAAAAGGAGGAAGGATAGTAGACTTATATTGCTATACAAAGGTCTAAAGGGTAAAGCCAGAATACCCACAGATGACCTTATCCCAAAGAAAAGGCGTTGTAGAAATCAACACTCTTTGGCTTTTCAGATACCTTCAGCTAGCAAAGAAGCGTACAAAAGTAGTTTCTTTCCACAGACTATCAGGGACTGAAATGACCTCCCTGATTCACTTGTCTCCTCTGCTGAAATGTCTGATGACTGTGTGTCCAAGTTCGCTTCACTCATGCGTTCAAGGGACTAATTTCTCCCCCATCCGAACCCCCTGGTGAAATAATGTCATTTGGCGTGTCACCAGTAAACCATTCAGATTCAGAGAGCAGCTTTAAGTTAGTGCTTTATTTTGTACGCTGTTCTTTTATTTTAAATCTGTTCCAAAGAAAGCACCAACTTTGCGCTGCTTTGCTAGGACGGTTTGTTTTGTCCCAAACAAATAAGTGTATAGGACAATTTGTGCAATGTTGAAATATTACAATGGCACATAAAAAGCCCCCAAATTTCTAAATGGTGGTTGGAAACTTGATCAAAATTAAAAACCATGCATACAAAGCGGAAGTACAGCAAACGGATATGACTTCTGTTTACAAAACTTGTCAAAACAGCCAAGAGGGGCATGTGCTTACCTGTCATAGCATTAAATGCATTTTTGTTTGTATTCCTTGCTGTTCAAACGATATTTTCAAAACCACCGATTAATATTGCGAACATGACAATTTTCAAAATTTTGTAACAACAACAAATTCCCTTAAATTCAAAATGTTTTCTTGCTTTTCTGCTGCTGCCATGAAATAAGATTTTGTGTACAATGAAAACACATGAAAATGTTTCATTGGTAATTAATTGTTCGCAAAAAATGCAATTTTATACTTTTTGCCCCAAACATGATTATCATCCATATTATTGAATTTGCTGCAAAGTCAAATATTTGATATCGTAATTAATCAAAAATAATGTTAGAAAGAAAAATAATTCTACTTGATCATAAAAAATAACAAAAACATGGTGGTGCATGTTTTTTGGAAATGCCTATTGACATCAAACGTGTTTACTTTCTTAAGCTGCTATAGACTGATTTTTGAGATTTAAAGATTTTTTTTGCTTCCAGCAATATGCCATATATAAAACAATAATTATATGTTAAAAATGATCAGGACCTGGTGCAATCAGAACCAAAGTCAAACCCCCTTCCATCCCACCCCCCCCCCCCCCACAAAAAAAAAAAAAATAAAAAATAACTCAAGGTGGGAAACAACGAAACAACTGAGTCAGAGACTATTTCCCAAAGATGTCCACTTTGTTACGAGGTGCACATGTACGTATTTTTTATCACTGTACAATTCAATGCGACCACTTGTATGTACAATTCACCCCGATCAATTCAATTGATATTGCGTCGCATTTCTTCTTTTGAATATGCGCGATTCAGCTTTGACTCGTTTAACCAATATTTGACGAATGTTTTTCCCATCATTATCATTAGGGAGATTCCACTTTCATTTTTAGGGGTGTCAGGAGTGATTTTTGAATTTTATCTATTTTTTCGATGAACATTCTTTAAGCAAACAGATTTATTGTGTTTGCCTATGTCCCATAAAAGAGACACCAGGCTTAAATAAGTTAAGACTAACACAATGGTACAGAAAGTGTGAAGACAGGCACTGGCAGAGCTGTCAGTTGCTGTCAGTATCTAAGAAAGCGTGATAACAAGAGACTAGACAGATTACAAGGAAAATCTCAGTTGTGACTAGAATGCGCATTTTTACTCAAATCAAAAAATGTGCCTATATTACACAATTCGTATCACATACAGTACATGTGTATAATGTATTAGATAGTAGAAGTTTTATAGTCATACATTTTATAATCACAATTAAGGAATTACTCTTTTTGCGAACAGGTCATTATTTGAACACTGCTATGCATACCGAGGAAGATTCGATCGTATAAATTAATCAAAAACAGTTAACAGGAATCACATGTTCTTTATGAAATCTGAATACTGTATGTGTTCTAATTAGCGCACAGTGCGCTTAGTTTTTCAAAATAACTTAAAGTGATCTAAAGTTTAGGTAACAAAACATCGTTCTAATAAGCGCACACTAGGAGCGAAAACATCACACATTTCGAAAACACGCCCATGCAATACACACAGACATTTAAACTTGTAAAAACTCAAATTATTCAGTAGAAAAAAATTGATATGTTTCTTATTGTTGCTCAAAACATAAATTGTGGGTACACGTTAGAACCGCCTCGCTGAGGCGGTTCTAACGAGTACCCACAATGTATGTTTTGGATCAAAAATAAGAAAATTAGGTATACCCCTGCAGACCCCAGATTTTCTATATAAAAGTGGGGTATAAGGGGGTATATATTATACGGACATGTTTTCATGATGATAAACCTCCATGTCAGAAATACCAATGATGATTGTATTTGAGTTTCCAATCATTGCACAGTAGAGTTCGATCATCTATTACGAAAACTTGCCCATGCAATATACAGAAATTTTTTAGCTTTAAAAATTGAAAATTTTTAGCTGAAATTTTTTTTATATTTTTCTTATTTTCGCTTAAAACATAGATTGTGGGTACACGTTAGAACCGCCTCGCCGAGGCGGTTCTAACGAGTACCCACATTCTATGTTTTGGAGCAAAAGTAAGAAAAATAGGTATACCGCTGCATACCCCAGTTTTGCTATATAAAAGTGGGGTTTGAGGGGGTATGCATTTCACGGACATGTTTTTCTGATGTAAGGTTAAGTTTTAATGCAGTTAATATTGTATTTATGTGTAAAATTGGTATAAAATACCAATGTACTAGTCGAGAAGTGTGCGCTTATGCACACGATTTTCGGAAATGACCAGAGTGTGCGCTTATTGGAGCATATGCGCTATATAATTAGAACGAATGCGGTATACAAAAACCGTTAAAGTAGGGCCTAGCCAGACGTTTAGGTAATATTCTTTGCCGTTGAAAACTGTCACCATTTGTCACAGTGCACACTAGTATGGCCACTAGTATGTCGAGACGCAACACACCCGAGATAAGTATAAAACATGCTTAACTACCATAAAAGAAATTCGCTTGTCAGATGCTTAGAAGCAGCTTTTCAACTAAATATATTTATTCGCAAAAGAAACGCCCCATTTACTTGAAAAGAATCATTTTGATGGAGTTTTAAGTGATATGGCTTATGAGTATTTACAGTGAGTAACAATCGACCAAAATTAGACTTTTGTAGCATGTTTCATTATGACGTTACAATGACGTTTTGTATGAGCTCGTGTATTACAAAATTACATCTTAAACATCCATGATTAAATGGGATTTAAAAACAGACGGCATGAAGTAATGGCCGGGTGTCTAAATCGTTCACTACAGACACATTATGGAGTTTCATAGCGCGATTGTTTAGATGTCAGTTAAGTGTTTCAATAGCTATCTTATGGCACTACAAATTTTCTGTATGTCTTGATAGAAAACGACATTTTACGTCAAAAAATGAAAAAGACGTCACGTACAAGAAATAAGCGTCGAATGAAGTATAATTTTTCTGTGATTTGATTTTGTCTCCCCCATGACTTTCGAATATCAGTATCAGTTTGGAAACCTTTTGCAAGATAATTAAAGGTATCATAAGCCTCTAGCTATAGAGATACCTATTTTTTTCGCGGCAACGGTAAGTCTTAACGTCATGACTTTCAAATTGTGTGACAGAGAGTTAACGGGACTATCGTCATTTATATCACTTAAATAAATTTTGCTGATATAGGAAGAAATAACAAGCGAATAATTTTTTCGCGTTTCTTTTGCAAATAAGTAATAATCTACCTAATGTGATATTGTCTGTTGAAAATAGATGTTTCATGTAATGGAGACGAAATTGATTAAAATACAACTTCTGAGTGGCCACCTATTGGGAAAATAGCTGCTCATTCGGCTTACGATATGTTTCATGGTATAAGTACCTGATTGTTAGTTTGGTTTTTTCCCACCTCGGTTTTTGGAGTGGGAATCTTTTTCTGATTGCGCCTTTTCCTGATCTTTGCCTACTTGTACCTTTTTCTAATCAATAATGCATTACGAAAACACGCCCATGCAATATTCAGAGACTTTTTTAACTTGTTAATTGAAAAAAATCAGTAGATTTTTTTTGTGTTAGTTTCTTATTTTTGCTCAAAACATAGATTGTGGGTCGAAGAGGCGGTTCTAACAAGCACCCACAATGTATGTTTGGAGCAAAAATAAGAAAAAATAGATATACCCCTGCATACCCCAGTTTTACTGTATAAAAGTGGGTTATAAGGGGGTATTGATTACACGGACATGTTTTCCTGATCGAATAAATGAGTCACATAACCGGACTGTGAACAACCTTTCTAAACTGTAATAATTGAAAACCTTTGATTGCACCATTTTCATAGCCCATGAAAAATTATAATGCAAAAGACCAACTAAACGATAGCTTAGTCAAACTTGCGTTTACTTAAAACTGCTGTACTAAGCTCGTTTCAGACACAAAACATATCTTATATATTGAATGACAACACACGCAAGAACATATCTCAATGTTTGACACATACAGCATATTAGTGCGCATTACGTTCATTAATACGATTCTCGATTTTAAAGTGCATTGTAGCAACGATAACTGTCCATCAATGCATTTTTATAACTATCTCGCCGGAAACTTCTAGGCTGGAAGTTTTTTGAATTAGTTCTTGTGGTATGTCTGGCACGTTTAAAAAGTCCTCTGAGAAAGTTTGAACTGTCTTAGATAATGGGGCTTTTAGACTATGGAGACTTATGGGAACTATTAAATCGAAACAGCCAATGAAACCATGAAAGCTTGTCTAGAAAGTTTTCGGAATTAAAGTGGCCTTATAAAAGTTGAGCTAATGTAAGCCTATCACAGTGCTACTAAAACTTTCATGGAAAGCCTGTTCTGAGTTCCCATATATAGACACCAACTTTGTCAAAATCGTTTTGATATGTTACTGTGGTTTTATGAATCAGGAACAATTTTATGGTAAAAAGGCCAGGGCCCAGAAATACAACCCTACCTTAAAGTTAAGGATGACCATACATAAGGTGACACATTTCGGCATCAGAAACGATGCATTCAAAATATACTGAAATCATACTTAACCGTTCTACGTTGTAAATGTTATACATTTATTTCACATACTTGTATATTTTTGTAAAAACAGTCATTGATTTTAGGGGTGAAATATCGAGTCAAAATTTGTCATATTAAATCAGTTTTAAGAAAACATTGTAATTATGGACCAAGGTCTTTAAGACGTGTTATTGTATTGCTTGTTTAAGTTCACATCATGAAAACATGTCCGTGTAATGTATACCCCCCCCCCTTAAACCCCATTTTTATATAGAAAAATGGGGTTTGCAGGGGTATACCTCTTTTTCTTATTTCTGCTCCAAAACACTGATTGTGGGTACTCGTTAGAACCGCCTCGCCGAGGCGGTTCTAACGTGTACCCACAATCTATGTTTTGAGCAAAAATAAGAAACATATCAAACATTTTCTGATGAAATTTTCAATTTTTTGCTACTGAAATAAAATTCTATTTATGGCATGGGCATGTTTTCGTAATGAAATAAGCCCGAGTTAACTTACCAGAATAACACATCGGAGTGGTGTTTTCTGGTCCAAAGCCCTATTTGCAAATTAAACTATGGTTTCAACAAGTTGGCTTCTTTAAAAAGAAACCAATGAAAAGATCAGCAGCCGTTTGTAATAAGAGATTCCTTTAAATTTGCTCTAGATGTCAGTGTTGTTGATTCTCTGGTTTGTCATTAATTTCGATTCGCATACGTTTCAGTTTCGTTTCCTATACATGAATGTCGTTTCTTGTTATGAACGCTTGACCAGTGTGTGTATCTGTCACTCAAGGCATTGACCAAAATTTCTGATGTTTTGGAACCAAAGCCAATACTAAAGGGAACACGATTACAATCAATATGTCGATGTGTAGAAAACCATTTTGCAGTGCAGTCAATTTGTGACAGAGTTCTGAATTTTGACCTGCAGTCACACTACCAGAAACAGACCCATGGGACCGATGTGATGGACTAAAAGTCAGCCATATAGAGTTCCTATAGTTTCTGTACCCCTCGTCAGGGTATCTACGATCTAAACCTAAATGCGCTATGATAAGCAGTCACCACGATCGAGGCTGCTTGCTAGATTTTACTGTTATTTGACGGGGAGTGTCAAAAATGGATAAATTTAATTGATTGCGGTTAACTGTCTAGTCAGTATAGACGGGTTCACTATTTTTTATTAAGCGCTTTATGTGACAAAACGCGTAATTGAGAGAGAGCAGTCGATCATGGGTAGAATTTTCTTCATATTCAAAATAAACACTTTTCCAATAAAAAAAAGATCCCAATACAGATTGTTTGCCATTTTTCTTTCGAACCGATGGGATTTTTATATCAGCCATTCTTGTTACACATTCTCGTTTGGGGTCCAGTTACGACCAATCTTTAGAAATTTTGCATGACATCAAGACAAATCTTTAGTAATCTTTCGGCAATTCTATGTTTTGCCCAATATACTCAGTTAAAAGATTGTGCATTGTGTATGCCCAAATGTGGTGGAAACATTTTTGAACCGATCAAGCGATCCTTCTTGCAGTGTCGTATTCTAGAAAACAAACGGGTTTCTACGTACTTCACGTAATGGGACATATTCGCTAAATGACGGTACATCTCTGGCAAACCATGTCGTTTGTAATCGTTGGAGCTGTTTAAGATTGTTTTCAGAATTTTAAACATGTTTAAAACCCACCCACGACGTATTTTTAAACCTACAATTGCTAAAAAAGCTAGGATCTAGCATACTATTAGGATGATCTCAGATACTTACGACACGACTACCTTTTTTCAAGATTATGCTTTAAAGCATCATTTTCGCATTAAAAAGAGTATTTCAGAAACATCCGTAAATTTTATATTAAAGCATCAGACATTTTGGAAAGCCCGTTGGTCCTAATAATGGCCCATATAACTCATTATTTCAAGAGACCGACCAAAATTTCTTAAGGTCCATCTTGCGATCCACAGAGTTTGCCTGAGATTATCACAATAATGTGATCCTAAACTGCCGTAAAACGATATTGAGCGATCTTAAGAGCAGTGGGACCAGGGCTTAATTTCTTATCCTATCGATTTTTCTATTACGAAAACTTGCCCATGCAATAAACAGAGATTTTTGAGCTTTAGAAATTGAAAATATTTAGCTGATTTTTTTAAATGTTTTTCTTATTTTTGCTCAAAACATAGATTGTGGGTACACGTTAGAACCGCCTCGCCAATAGGTATACCCCTGCATACCCCAGTTTTTCTATATAAAAGTGGGGTTTAAGGGGGTAGACGCTTCACGGACATGTTTTCCTGATGAAATACATTTTGTGTCGCGACGTGTGTTGTTACATAAAGCTGTGCTGTTAGAAATTTCGTTGCATGACGGGTATACAGGGTGCAACCCTTCAAAATACTTACAAACAAATTCGGGTGGTGACCCATGATTAGACACGAAATCGGTCAGTTTTGGTACGTTCCAGTAAATCGTGATACCGCCTGACAATCATCTACAACAGACATGAATAAATACATGCGAACGTATTGGAAACCTATTGAAGTCACTTTTACAAAAAAAAGAAAAAACAACATAAAAAGCAGAGATTAAAGAAACAAATAATATGAAAGTAAATGATGTCTTTTATTGCATTTCAGGAAGACTTTTAAGGATCTAACTTTTATATTTTATTCAGTAATGTGGTCTAAATGTACGGCTACATTTGTAGATACACAATTTTTATCTTCCGATGGTTAATTGTAGGTCACCGTAAAATGTAAGCCGTAATTAACATACCATAAGCACAAATAAGTGAAATTCTCAGCATCGAAAATACATATTATCTAATAAAGTAGTTAACATTTGTATCATTCCACTGTTCCGAAAACTGGTATTTCAAACGAAACAAACAAAAGTCTATACGTTTCAATCGAGCATAAAAATGGCTGACTTGGTCAACTGAACGCAGTTTAAAATGGACACGCCCACTTATTAACATATTAACAATATAATCGTCACAAAACGGTAAAACACGAATAATGAAACAAAATAAACAAATAATATGAAGAGGGAATTACTTTTGAACTATTTAACTGGAGTTGCAGCGTTTAACAAATGAACAGAAATCAGGCTACAAAAAAGTCAAACCTAACAATTCTATAGGACGTCACGAATGGATCGACAGAATACTGAAATCATATAGGCTTCAGAAATAGCAAACATTTAAACACAAATACAATAAACACTAAACGTATTTTCCAAATACCTGACTTTCACACAGTTAAACACTTTCGTCTCCGAAAAGCTTTAGATATGGCTTCAATAATTGTTTTTTTTGTTTCAAAGGGAGATCATTTCGATGCAAACCAATTTTAAAGGCATGCAACTAACTAAACATCGGAGGGAAAATGTCGGGCAGTATTTTTGACAGACAATAAATGGTCCTCGGTACTGCGTGTTTAAGTTCTCGGTTTACCTATGATTTGTTGATAAAATGAAAGCATAAATTACTAGCAAACGGATTAAGTTATATACTGCCCACTTTACATGCATTATGGTCGTACACGTGTAAGAAACTCACTCCAAAATCAGTTTGTTATAATTCAAAACGAGCGTAGATACATGTACATGTATATTAAGTACTGAAAAGTTACTTTTGTTATTAAGTTTATATTATTTAGTTCGGTCATAATAATTCACATGAACACATGACTTCCAAACGACTACATATGCATCATTGTATTTGCACATGATAATGAGTATATTCTGTACATGTACAGGTAAAATCAAGATGTTGTGAAATAGTTTTAAAATTATTTTAGTTATTTTTGTTATTTACATGTCTTTATTACTGATTGCTAATAAGAATATTTTCTAGACAGTGAATATTATTATGTGTACTCGATTTGAAAATTTCGTTCCACATATTTTTCCAAAAATTTGATTGATCACTTTCTGGTGCAATTTTGTCCACAATATTGCTAATATCTCTGATATTGACGCGCTATCAATCATAATGCCAAGGCCCGCATTACGAACCCATTACGAAAACTTGCCCATGTAATATACAGATTTTTCTGAAGTTGTAAAAACTGAAAATTTTCAGTAGAATGTTTTTCATATTTTTCTTATTTTGGGTCAAAACATAGATTGTGGGTACACGTTAGAACCGCCTCGCCGAGGCGGTTCTAACGAGTACCCACAATCTATGTTTTGGAGTAAAAATAAGAAAAATAGGTATACCCCTGCATACCCCAGTTTTGCTATATAAAAGTGGGGTATAAGGGGGTATTTATTTCACGGACTTGTTTTCCTGATGCCGGTTCGAATCTTAGCGTAACATTCAAACAATTAACTATTCTCCATCAGGAAAACATGTTCGTGCAATGTTTACCCTCCTAAACCCCGGCGCGATTTTAACGTGTACCCACAATCTAAGTTTCGAGCAAACATATTTAAAATATCAAATCTTTTCCAATGAAAAGTTTCTATTTTTACATTCTCTGTATGTTGCTTAAGCAAGTTGTCGTAATGCATAATTGATCAAACGATTTAAAAAATTACATTCAATTTCTTGTTATTCTTGATAAAGCAATCAAACTATTCTTAATGAAGAATTACTGATCGTACCAATGTGTCGGTTCTGCTGTGGCTTGTTCACGTACTTTTCATACGAAAACTTGCTCATGCAATACACGGAGATTTTTTGAGCTTTAAAACTTGAAATTTTTCAGCAGAAAATCTTTGATATTTTCTTATTTTTGCTCAAAACATAGATTGTGGGTACACGTTAGAACCGCCTCGCCGAGGCGGTTCTAACGAGTACCCACAATCTATGTTTTGGAGCAAAACTAAGAAAAGTAGGTATAACCCTGCATACCCCAGTTGCTACATAAAAGTTGGGTCTAAGGGGTAAACATTTCACGGATATGTTTTCCTGATGTCTTTATATCAATTTTCAGAGATGTCACTTTATTATCAGTGTTTATATTGAACTACGGCGTTCTAGGTAAGGTACATGCAGATAAGTGGCCTCCTGTTGGTCATTGTTTTCCTCTAGTGTCTTTCAAAGACGCTATATTTATGCCCCCAACTTTGAAAAAGTTGGAAGGGCATATTGGTTTGGGCTTGTCTGTCTGTCTGTGTGTGCGTGTGTAACGCCTTTTTTTTGAATGGTGAATGTTAGGGATTTGAAATTTCATGTGTGTATTCCTCATGAAAAAATAGTTGACCCGTATTTTTTTTCTTGTCCGAGTTATGCCCCTTTTCTGAGTTATTTCCCTTTGAAAACAAAATTTGAAAATCTTGTGTGCAAGATATCTCCAAAAGTATTTAAGCTAGAGCCTTCATATTTGGTATACTGGTTGGGGATGATGAGTAGATTACCTGATCAACTTTTGAGAACTTTCCGTCAAATTTTGACAAAAATACGGAATTTTGAAATTTTGATTGATTTTTCCACTTTTCGGTGAAATTTGAAACTTTTGAAAGGTGAATGCTAGGGTTTTGAAATTTCATATACACATTCCTCATGATAAAATAGTTGACCCGTATTTTTTTGTATGGCCAAGTTATGCCCCTTTTCTGAGTTATGTCCCTTTGAAAACAAAATTTGAAAATATTGTGTGCAAGATATCTCAAAAAGTATTTGAGCTAGAGCCTTCATATTTGGTACACTTGTTGGGGCTGAGAAGTAGATGACCTGATCAACTTTTGAGAACTTTCCGTCAAATTTTGACAAAAATACGGAATTTTGAAATTTTGATTGATTTTTCCACTTTTCGGTGAAATTTGAAACTTTTGAAAGGTGAATGCTAGGGTTTTGAAATTTCATATACACATTCCTCATGATAAAATAGTTGACCCGTATTTTTTGTATGGCCAAGTTATGCCCCTTTTGTGAGTAATGTCCCTTTGAAAACAAAAATTGAAAATATTGTGTGCAAGATATCTCAAAAAGTATTTGAGCTAGAGCCTTCATATTTGGCACACTTGTTGGGGCTGAGAAGTGGATGACCTGATAACTTTTTGAGAACTTTCTGTCAAATTTTTACAAAAATACGGAATTTTGAAATTTTGATTGATTTTTCCACTTTTTGGTGAAATTTGAAACGTTTGAACGGTGAATGCTAGGGTTTTGAAATTTCATATACACATTCCTCATGATAAAATAGTTGACCCGTATTTTTTGTATGGCCAAGTTATGCCCCTTTTTTGAGTTATGTCCCTTTGAAAACAAAATTTGAAAATCTTGTGTGCAAGATATCTCAAAAAGTATTTAAGCTAGAGCCTTCATATTTGGTACAGTTGTTGGGGCTGAGGAGTAGATGACCTGATTAACTTTTGAGAATTTTCCGTCAAATTTTTACAAAAATACAGAATTTTGAAATTTTGATTGATTTTTCCACTTATCGGTGAAATTTGAAACTTTTGAACAGTGAATGTTAGGGTTTTGAAATTTCATATACAAATTCCTCATGAAAAAATAGTTGACAGGCATTTTTTTTTTTCATGTTCAAGGTATGCATTTTTTTGGAGTTATGGCCCTTTTAAAATAAGATTTGAAAATCTTGTGTGCAAGATATCTGAAAAAGTATTTAAGTTAGAGCCTTCATATTTGGTATACTGGTTGGGGCTGAGAAGAAGATCACCTGATTACTTTTTGAGGACTTTCCATCATATTTTGACAAAATAACTCCATTTTGAAATTTTTACTCCATTTCTAACTTGTATGCAAAGGCTTACATTCTGTTTCTGGATGGAGGCAAAAAAGGCAACCGAACAGCTTTTTTAGGAAATTAAATTTCACTTAATTCGAATGAAATAATGAATCATACAAGCTGCCAGTTTAGGGACAAGCATACAGTTGGGGGCATAGTGTTTTACAAACACGCATTTCTAGTTTGTACTTAGATTTCTGCACTTCTTGAAGAAGATTCATTTACGTCGACTGTATTGCGTTAAATGTTCCTGTGCAAGCACTCAACCAGTAATTTTGTGAGTGTGACAACAACAATTTAATTTGTATGTATACTTCTTTATAACTTTAACAATTTCATCAAGCAGATATATCGAGACTTTAATTAAATTTCAAACAACCTTCCTTTTAAGAACTCAATTTACATTCTTAACAGGTTCTATTTTCCTATATCGTAACTCTAAAAGTGTGAAATTCGCAGACTAATTTGCGATAAAGAACATTATTAGCCCTGTTAAAATAAACGTGACCAGATTATATACCATTGACATTTAGAAGAGCATATTCAGGTTACAGTTTCAATAACTAAAAATGCATTTCACTCATGCATCAGGAAAACATGTCCGTGCAATGTATACCCTCTTGAATCCCACTTTTATATAGAAAAACTGGGGTATGCAGGGGTATACCTATTTTTCTTATTTTTGCTCCAAAACATAGATCTAACGTGTACCCACAATCTATGTTTTGAGCAAAAATAAGAAAAAATATCAATTTTTTTCTGCTGAAAATTTTCAGTTTTCAAAGCTCAAAAAATCCCTGTATATTGCATGGGCAAGTTTTCGTAATGAATAACTGAAAATGCATTTCACTCATGTAGAGAAAAGGACTTTATTGATATCATTACGAAAACTTGCCCATGCAATATACAGAGATTTTTTGAGCTTTAAAAATTGAAAATTTTTGACTGAAAATTTTGGATATTTTTCTTATATTTGCTCAAAACATAGATTGTGGGTACACGTTAGAACCGCCTCGCCAAGGCGGTTCTAACGAGTACCCACAATCTATGTTTTGGAGCAAAAATAAGAAAAATAGGTATACCCCCGCATATCCCAATTTTTCTATATAAAAGTGGGGTTAAAGGGGGTATACATTTCACGGACATGTTTTCCTGATATTTAGATTTAATTGTGCCTTGGTGACAATGGAAATAAGACTTGCCTGAAAAAAGAACAAATCTCGAGCTTGGGTGGATCATGGCAACGCCATATGTAAGGGTACCCAAAGCGTAAAATAAAACATCCCCAAAATAGAGGCCAAAACTTTTCGGACTTCCGTCATCTGTGATTTGTTTTACTTGAATTTTAGCAAAGACCTTCAAGTTTTATGTATAGAAGGTGCCATGTTTTACTCAGAGCTATTCAATGCGCAGGAAACGTTACATACAATCAATTTCTTACAGTGGTGTTAGTGTGGCAGCGTGATATTATAAGAAATAAAGCCCTGAGCTCCGTCGCTACAAGACAATATCATTAGAATTTCCCACCATTTCTGACCCAATCCAGGCTGTACACGTATACGACAACTAGAATGTGAACTGACGGAACGTTTAAGATATAGTATTGCACTATTATTGGTTACGAAAACAAAAGCGCTGGTAAGCTTTAGATGAGTGGCGATAGCACAGCTGATATGCGAATAATAAACCAAATACCCCCGAGTGTAGGACAAAACACCCCACGGACAAAACACCCCACGTCCATTTTGTTATAGGTGGACGAAAACCACCACATGTTTTTTTGAAGGCTGACAAAACACCCCACGCCCAAAAGTATAACGTGGACAAAACACCCCATGCAGATTTTAAAATTAGGACAAAACCCCCCTCATGTTTTTGCAGTGTAGATAAGCAGATGGAAGCAGACAGAAGCATCCTAATGCAAACAACATGCTTTTTCTGGTAATATCACTTCTTTTTCCTTCTTTCAATTCTATGTAGATGAATGGATATTTTCTTTGATGCCATTCCAATTATCACTTATTAAAACAAATGCATGTATACTGATTGTGTTTGTACATTTTTTAAACTCATAATGTGCTAATTGAGTGCTATTAAGGTAATTGAATTTTTTAATCATTTAATTAATTTTCACAATTAACTCAAACACCTTTATAATCTGTCTGCGCTAAAATGGTTGTTTTTCAATTGAAGTCAAATTGTTAATTGCTTGTTTGTCTGATTAAAATGATTTGAAATATGTTGTGATATTATTTTTGTAAAAGCCCATATACACATTAACACAACCAGATCTGTTCATTAAAAAGTTTAAATCTTAAATAAGTTCAGATGCAGCTTTCATTAACTAATGTAAAGAAATAATAAAATTTGGCCATGGTTTCATGTCCAAGTCATCAATTTTGTTATGTTATATGGGGAGCTAAAACATAAGACATTCTTATTGAAATCAAATTTGGTTATGGTTTCTTGTCCAAGTCATCAATTTTTAGTCATGTTATATGATTCGTATTATCTTGGATAAAGAAAACATAAGATTTGGTTATGCCTAAATTTTACAGCCATCAATTTTCAGTCATGTCATATGGGGTACTAAGAAAAACATAAGGGGGGGTTTGTCCTAATTTTGAAATCTGCATGGGGTGTTTTGTCCACGTTATACTATTGGGCGTGGGGTGTTTTGTCAGCCTTCAAAAAAACATGTGGTGGTTTTCGTCCACCTATAACAAAATGGACATGGGGGGTTATGTCCGTGGGGTGTTTTGTCCGTATACCAATACCCCCATCCCCTAAAAAAAAAAAAAAAAAAAAAAAAAAAAAAAAAAAAAAAAAAAAAAATAATAATAATAATAATAATAATAAAAGATTCGCATTCAACAGCTTAAACTGCGCAATAAGAAACAAAGTACTTACAATCAAAGAAGTAGAACGCCAATTTTACAGACTGACCAGACTATTCGATTACGTAACACATTTGTCTGATTTATAAATTGTTACATTTAATGTGTCTATTAGACTTGTAAAGAAGTTTTTAAGATTTATTTCTTGCACGAGACAAATCGCGCCAATCTGGTTCAGACATGGAACCGTAATAAAATAAGGTGTTTGACAAATGTGAAGTAGTTTGTAAGATTTGAGCCGCCTCGTGGGAAAACCAACAATGTGGTTTCCGAACAGGTCCGACACAAACCGACCTGTACAAGCACAGAAAAGAGCAAGAAGCTTGAAATTTTGGATTTAAGTAGAAGAGGAATTGTACTATCCGAGTAGCGAAAACAAAGGCGCTGATCAGCTTCGCAGTTACTGCGAAGCTGATCTGCGCCTTTGTTTTCGCATATGCAAATTGTTGGTTTTCCCATGAGGCGGCTCATTTATTTCTTCCACAGAACAAATCGCGTCACTCTGGTTCAGACAGGGAACAATAACAGAAAAAAGTGTTTGACCTCTAGAATGGTGTAAATAAACATTGGTCCATGTAAATGGTATTTTCGGGTAATTGAGTGGCCATCTATTGGTGAATAGCTGCTCACTCGGCTTACGATATGTTTTCTTGTTATAAGTACCTTAGTGTCATTTCAGTATTTCCCACTCCTCGGGTTTTGGAATGGGAATTTCTTTCTGATTGCGTCATTCTTTGATGATTGCCTACTTGTACCTTCTTCCACACCTGATCACAAAAAAAACTTCAGTCAGTCTAAAATTTCGGCACGCAAGTCACAAACATATCAAAATGTTCGATTTCAAAGAGGCAGAAGCAATCGACCATGCAGAAGCGTTTGCAGGTGTAAAGTCGATGAAAATCAAACTTCACTGGCTATCCTTACCTGACACGTATGAACGATACCTGACACGTATGTACGCTACCTGACACGTATGTACGATACCTGACACGTATGTACGATACCTGACACGTATGTACGATACCTGACACGTATGAACGATACCTGACACGTATGTACGCTACCTGACACGTATGTACACTGTACGACACCTGACACGTATGTACGATACCTGACACGTATGTACGATACCTGACACGTATGAACGATACCTGACACGTATGTACGCTACCTGACACGTATGTACGACACCTGACACGTATGTACGATACCTGACACGTATGTACGATACCTGTCACTCATGTACGATACCTGACACTCATGTACGATACCTGACACTCATGTACGATACCTGACACGTATGTACGACACCTGACACGTATGTACGATACCTGACACGTATGTACGATACCTGCCACTCATGTACGATACCTGACACTCATGTACGATACCTGACACTCATGTACGATACCTGACACTCATGTACGATACCTGACACTCATGTACGATACCTGACACCCATGTACGATACCTGACACTCATGTACGATACCTGACACGCATGCACGATTTGGACCTTTATATGTTTGTAGAATCTATGTTAACGTTAGTGACATAGCTCAAGTCTTAGAACTGTACGTCGATACCAGAAGTATTTACTGTCTTGTTGCTCTGCTATGAGTTAAATCGTGATGAAAATGCAGACACTTTGAAAGTGATTTTAAATTTTTGCACAAATGAATATTATGTCTCATCTAAATGCACATCCCGTGTTTGGCGCAATTTTCTCCGAACGATTCAATGGGTGTCAAGCGTGTCTTATTACTTCGTTCACTCTTAGTCATTGAATAGACGCAAAGTCAGCTTTGATTCGCAAAAGATTAAAAGGAAAGGGCGTTAAGAAGAGGCTAGACAGATTTAAAAGAAAATCTCTTTTTGCATCAAAAACTGTCATGCAACACGACACTTTGGCAGTAAAGACGATACATAATACACAAAGGATAATTATACGACTGAATAAAAACACGACAAACTCTCATAAAATGAAAATGCCAGATTTTGTGATTCTGTGATTCTATAAAATGGGATGAACTTACAAAAAATACCCATGTCCAGATAGCATGCTTTAGAATACAATGATTGGTCTGACAGTAATGCACTGACATAGCAATTTAACCTTCATAACTAATATTCAAATCATTGAATTGGCATATTCATCAATATTAATAAAAATCATAATGGGAGAAAAATCATGGCAAAAAAGTGAGTATACGTACAAAAAATGTACTTCGGCTGTTAATTAACATAGGACGCTGAAAGAGGTATCAAATGAATGCTGTTGCAATGTACTGTCACTCTGAAATGCGATATAAGAATAATGGGATTTTAAATTTTATGAAAAGTAATAAAATCTTTAAAATCTGAAGAGTTAAAATGGAAAAATTAAATGGGTACGCCTACAAAATGGCGTGTATCTTGGCAACCAAAAGCCCTAAAGTGCCGAAAAATGTATCGAATTTTTCCTAAGGCAATATTATGCATCCTAAACTACAATATATGTCATTTTATTTTGATTTTCATGAATTTATTTATTTATACATACATTGTTTTGAGAGGGTAACATAGTTAGCTTAAAAGCTATTCTACCTTGTGGCCCTCTTTAAATAACATATCATACATATATACACATTAAACAACAACTGTAGAAGTATGCAACATATAGGACAAATACAGATACAAATCTATAGGGTCACTGATGAGGCTTAAGGATGTTCGCTGCTAACATTTGACATTTCGGAACTTCCGGTTTTTCTTTTCTTGAATATCATGTAAACGGTTGCAGATATTTTCCTAATATTTTATATTTGGATACATATTGATGATATACATTGAATGAGCCATAAAAATTGTCAATCTAAGAAACTTCATTTTTTCACCCCATTTTCTGCATTTTTTCTGAAAATTTTAGTTGTCAGTAAAATCTAGGGGGTAGGGTAGACTAAACTTGAATATTACACATCTTAAAATTAATTGCACTAGTTCGATGTTTATTTTAGCAGCAGTATATGTGTACATGGACTTCTAAGTCAGTCTTTGTGTCTTTTGTGTGCTGGTTTTAAAATTTTAGGTGGTTTTATAAAATGGGCTTTTAGAAACAAAACAGCTGAAGAAAGGCTGAAAATGACGATTTTCAAGTTGTTGGTTCTCTCTTATATGCTCACTACCCTATATATTTCTTTCTTTTATTCGAACAATATTACCAAGTTCTATGTTATGTGAAAATACAAGAAAAAGTTTGAATCAACAAATATGAATTTGTCACATTTCAAAATATTGATTTTTTCCAACTTTTCAAGTATGGGGGTAGGGTTGAAAAAGGAATCGTAAAATTTTGTCATCCACTCCAAGTTGCAAATTTTTCTATGCTTTTGGTCCAGAATAGTCTGCGTTACGTAAATATTATGACTTTTGAAAGCATTCTAGGTGTATGTTTGTTCAAGACAGGTATGTTTCAAAGAATTAAAAATTAAATTAATTTTACCAAATTTAAAACATGGTGCTCAGAGGTCTCATTCAGAGGCCTGTAGCTTGAAAAAATGCACACTACCCTATATTTATTTTGTTTTCAAATGCCTTGTGTTGTATTTTGGAATCAAAAAAGAGTGGTTAGAAAAAAAGTTTGAATACTTTTTCATTGGCAGCGAACATCCTTAAGTAGCTGAACCCGTGGTCTGTCCGATCCCCTTTCTCATTAATATGTTTACTGCTCTTAAAGGATCTCGGTTTTATCTTTTAAATCCTCCCATTTCTTACGTTTTTCATTAATATTCATGAAGATGCAAGTTCAATTATTTGAATATATGGGTTAAGGTTACAATTTTATGTTCAGGCATGACTATCAGATCAATCTTAGCATTCTACAGCATACTATTGGTAGGAATGGGTATTTTAGTGATTACATTCCATTCGTTAGAATCACACATAGAGAAGGCGTGGAAACAATGTGAATTTCCATCATGCAAATATGTTTATCTTTGAAGACAACATTTCATGGTATTTAAATGGTCCATTTGACCAAACTGGCAGCCATTAAAATTTGTCCTAAAATGCTAGAAAGATATTATATTTCACAAAAAACTTTTCTATGTCATAGTTTTTTCCCTTATTTCCGCCCCTGATTTTCGACAGTTTAATAGTTTAATTAATATTCATGAATATGCAAATGAGACAAACTTTTTCAAATAGGACCATGACATCAATATATTTGTCACATGATAAATTACCAGTGCAAATAACAAAGTGTCATAATGATAGTTCGGGAATGAAATTTGTTTATATGCATTTTAACCATTTTCAGCCATTTCTTTTTTGTTTTCATTAATATTGATGAATATGCAAATTATTTAAAAGTGCAAGTGAGTTTATCTTTGCTGACGTGTTTTTTTTTTTTTTTTTTTTTTTTTTTTTTTTTTTTTTTTTTTTTTTTTTTTGTCAAGCAATCGTCTTACAATATATTTCAAGTGATTCTACAGAATTCATGACAAAAAAATTATGCGTCTCATCAATGTAACATATTCTAAAATTTTTGGCGGTCATTTTGAAAATATGCAAATATGAAAACGTCATTTCTCAGCTTGCCAACATTGGTTTTTGGATTCAGCACACCAAATCACCCCTAATTCAAGTGTCAAACCATTTTCCTCACAAAAATGTTATTTTTTTGAACTCCTGTCTTAACTATTAAGTAGTGTCGAGACAGATGTTTAGATAATCCTCTTAATATAATTTAAATCTGTCGACAACTGTCATACTGCGGACTAGTATGATCATTATGTCGAGACATAGTGCACCCAAGATAAGCATAAAAGGCAATAAACTCCCATTAAATGAAACAGCTTAGGTGATGCTTTGAAGTCGCTCTTCAGCTAAGTATTATCTAAATAATGCGATACCGTCTGATAGAATTATAAGCGCATAGGATGGAAATACGAAATATTATGCAGTTTCTAAATAATACATATCAGTAGTTTCTAAATAAAATAAACACAAAATAGTTTATATATTGACTTACAAGTCATTCAAGAACATCTTGACACACACATTGTTCTATTCTGCACTTGGTTCATTAATACAAACCAATTTGTCGAGACTTTAACGTTCATTTACAAAGCTTTCTCTGCGGAACCTTCTAGACTGGAAGTATTTTGAGTAATTTCTCTAGTGGCATGTCTGGCAGGTTTCAAGTCCTTTTGAGATTGTGTCAACTTTCTTAGTTAATGATCATTTTAGACTGTTTTTGGAATTATTTTATAAAAAAAAAGCCAGAGACTATGAAAACTTTTCTGGACAGTTGTTGGATTTAATTGTCGTGTAAGTGCTGAGTTTTGCCAGGTACTATATACGTAGGGCGATCAAAAAGTTCGTGCACTGCTGCCATAACTTAAAAATGACAAGAGATAAGATGTAAGCCTTTTGTCAATTATAAATCTTATATATGTTTCCAGTTGGGATGCAAACTTTACGCAAATTGTGTTCACGTCTGATGTTTTAATGAGGCACCACTAAACATATCTACCCTCGACACCTCGGGGCACTTCCAAACTCCTCAAAATTATTAAGAAAAATATCTGTTCTTCAGAACTTCTTACACCATCACTTTAAGGACAACCAAGGTCCCCGTACTTAGCCAGACTTTACCCGAATATCAGCTTTTACTGTTTAAAATATCCAAGACCTCAAGCATTTCCCAAAATTGGAGGGCTCCTGTTTATGTCCATTAATGAACTTCATTTTCAGCCAAAGTGTTTTATTTCACGTAAAATAGCCCATCCCTAGGGGGTCAATCCAGAAAAACCTCTTGACCTCCTTAGACATCTTAGTATGCTGATATGAAATTAGACATATACACACGGTAAGGTTAGCAGTTTGTGTTTTGATTGTTTTTTTTTTTAATTTAAAGACTTCATTACCTAAAATAGACACACTTTCATTCGAGGTAGAAACTCCATATAAAGTCGGTGCAATAGAATGTTAAAGAATTTGTTCAGGGTGCCTTTAAACGAAATGGTGCTGCACATCATTTAGAATTTAAAATCATGTTGAATGGCTACTTATCAGTTTAAGTTGACGTTAAGGACTTATGTGCGGTCACTGTATATACATGTTTGAAGATTTACCTGTATAAAAAGCATTGTTTATTTTTGTCAACAATGTTACATTCTTTAGCATGCTTTATCATGTGGCTGTTGAATATGTTGCAAATACATGGATTTGTGTATACATGATTGTGAAATGAGTGGTCAGCTCAGAGCAAGTGAGTCATTTTTCAGTTACTTCCGGGTTGAAATCGTTGGACCCATTTTTCTTAGCTTTTTGAAATAAATAAGCCAGATTTTTCGATGTAGTCATTGACTTCAATCATATAAGAACCTGAAACAAAAGGCATGTCATCTTTCAGAAAACAATAAGCGCACACGAGCCGCCCCAAGTTACCCACTTTCAGAATTTTCTAGAAAAACATGTTTACACTAACTTTTCCCAGAGAAATACATTTCCATGACCCAAAAATAATTTTAATTTGTCAGATTATGTATCCTAGACATTTAGGCTTTGTGTAGTTTTTATTCAAATGCATTCCATTTTCCAGGAAATGGGTCCCACGAAAACCAGTTACATTTCCGATTTTACACCAAGCTATTTAAAATTTTAAAATAATAACTATATTGAGTCATTCCTAGTATCTGTGATGTCTATTAGCAATAAATGCACATCATCATTTGATTGACAGAGTCAAGAAAACAGTAGATTTCTGTTTTACATACCCCACCCACTCATGTCAATATTGATAAATCCTTAATCTATTCTGTACACGGTATTGAATTATTTTGACGCTATGTCAAGAAAATAAGAACCAAATGTGCAATGTGAATCGCTCAAACACGACGTTTCCTGGACTGCTTTTAGGATTTACAGGTAGCGATGTTGAAAGGGCAGTAGTTTTGTACACTTGCGTATCTCAATGAAACTGTTCACTTAGACTAGCATTGTGTCAAATTATTTTATCACAAAAACCATTTTAATATCTATCACAATTTAAAAGTTATTACCTTAGTGTAGAACTTTCTGATCGCCCCTCGTACATGTAACAATAATTAATAACGACAATTTCAATCTTGATTTACTGTGATATCGCAAAGGATTACCCGGAGTCCCATATGCAACACACACTTTCGTGCATATCGACCTGTATGGGCACCAAGTATAGATAAAAATAGCATTATGGATATAACGGTAATACCGCTGGTCAAAGATATCACATTTTGATAATTCTCAGTAGGTAGGTCCTGCAAATTAAGTGATTGACGTATGTATTTGATTTCTTGTCATGTACGAGAAACTTAAACATTATGCCTGTACAGATTATTTTAGAAAAAAGTTACGCAATAACTGTTATATCTATTGTGATATTAATTTTACTTGTCTTACTAGACGTAGTTTCTCTAATTATTGCGTTACGCAATCAATGTTAGATTCAGTGTGATTTTAAGTTTACTTGTCTTACTAGACGTAGCTTCTCCAATTATAGTGTGTCTTTGTGTTGCAGTTTGGATTTAAATCTTTATTCAGTAAGGCGTACATACGAACGTAAATAATTATTGTCTGTACTGTCTTTACAACAAAGCTGATACAGACACAGGGAATATATGTCTACAAAATTCAGTGTGTTCGAATCATTGTGTAAGCCTTATAGATAAACAAAGTCATTTCTTGTCCTTCTGAAATGACCTCGGTATGCACTGAACTGCCTTTATGTCTCTTTTTTTTCTTACATGCCAAACGCACACTCCCACTTCTAAAGGATTACAACACTTTCGATGAGTACATTACATTGCGAGAACATACAAATCCCTTGAGGCCCTTTAGATAAACTTGGTTCTTTATATGAGCATGTGCGTGAGAAAACCTGGGTTCCGACCAGGTCCAACACAAACCGGGCTGTACAGTCACAGAGACTGAAGATGGTTAGAGGCTGGAAATTTTGAATTTAGAAAGTAGGGGAATTGTACTATCCGTAAGGCGCTGATCAGCTTCGCAGTCACTGCGAAGCTGATCTTCGTCTTTGTTTTCGCCTATGCAGATTGTTTGTTTTCCATGCGGCGTCTTATATCGTATTGAATGGGTCAATCAACAGCACCTGAAGTTAACTGAACTACGTAAATTGGATGACGCAACGATGCTTGAAATAAAAGCCACAATCCAACAAAATATATAGATCGGCTAATGTAACGCGATATACATACAGTCACTTAGAACTTATGGTTACAGGAAGTACATTCCTTGTGCACATTCTTTGAGAGACAAGTGCACTTTGGTTAGAGCGACATCTGAATATGATGTGCACAACGAATTTCACTCCTTGTGCACCTTGGGCTAAGATTGCGTTGTATTTAGAGTGCCATCTGGATATATCATCTGTAATTTGCGTGCATGCTTGAACTTCTTGACTTTAATTTACAATTATATTCAACTTTTCAGATCACTTGATTGACAGCAGTTGCTCAATTTCGATTTTATAAAAATACTCGTAGCTGTGCAGTTTGTAAGATATCTGAGAATGGATAATTTTGTAACTGTTATAAACATTAATTAAATCGCTGTCATCAATACAGTCTCGGGTATTCCAATTTTATGGCAATTCTTTGTATATTCCAAATTTATGACAGGTGACATATTCAAGGGTATTCTATCTATGACAGGTGTAAAGGTTTGACACCTTAAAATTTTCTCAAATACAAATTCGATAATTATGATAGTTCATCAAAGTAAATGAGCTTTGTCTTCTCAAATGTAATAAAGTTGATAAAAAACAACGTTTGTTGTTACACACACATGACACAATTTATCTTTTATTCGAGATTGATTAAATACAATCCGTATAATAGGCTATTACAGCCTGTCTTCTTTTTATAGTAAGACTTACATGTATCAATTAACACGTGTAAAACGTGCTGTTTAATCTCAGGTTGGTCACAGAACTTTCCAGTGCACTTAGGTTGCACGTTATAGTTCAGAAATCGCTCTATTGTCGTGCACATCATGAGCAAAAGAAGAGCACAATGTTGTGAAGTAAAGCTCTGGCTCCACTGTAGGTTGGTCACAGAACTTCCAGTGCACTTAATTCTGAACTTGGGTTGCACGTTATAGTTCAGAAATCGCTCTATTGTCGTGCACATCATAAGCACAAGAAGTGCACAAGGGTGTGAAGTTAAGTTCTCCACTGTAGGTACTATACTGACAGGAATTGGAAACTTAAGTTTTCATCATTACGTATTGTTTACAGAGGGACAGAGGGACAATAGACATGATCTTCACAGCAAGACAGCTTCAGGAGAAATGCCAAGAACAGAATGTAGATCTATACATGACGTTTGTTGACCTCACCAAAGCTTTTGACACTGTTAGTCGTGATGGACTCTGGAAAATCATGGCCAAGTTTGGCTGTCCACCCAGATTCATAGCAATGGTGCGGCAGTTTCATGATGGCATGCAGGCACGTGTGCAAAATGATGGAGAGTTCTCTGAACCATTTGAAGTAACAAATGGGGTCAAACAAGGCTGTGTTCTGGCACCAACACTGTTCAGCATGATGTTTTCTGCCATGCTTATGGATGCTTTTCAGGACAGTGACACTGGTTTTCCAATCAGGTACCGTTTTGATGGCAACATATTCAACCTCAGAAGGTTGCAAGCCAAAACTAAGGTCCAGACTGATGTGCTAGATGAGCTCCTCTATGCAGATGATATGGATAAGAATGCCAGCACAGAGGCAAAAATGCAAAGAGCCATGGATCAAGTCTCGCAGTCATGTGATAACTATGATCTCACAATCAGCACAAAAAAGACAGAGGTTGTACACCAACCAGCGCCCGGAAAGCCATATAATGAACCAACCATCACTGTGAATGGGCAAAAACTGAAAGCTGTTGACAAGTTCACCTACCTGGGAAGCACTCTCTCCAGAGCAGTGCATATTGATGATGAGATCACTGCCAGAATTGCAAAGGCTAGTGTGGCATTCGGACGACTCCGTGCAAATGTCTGGGAGCGAAATGGAATCAAGCTTGACACCAAGCTGAAAGTCTACAAGGCTGTGGTACTGCCAACCCTTTTGTATGCATGTGAGACCTGGACAGTATACCAACGCCATGCAAAGAGACTTAACCATTTCCACTTAAGCTGTTTGAGAAAGTTGTTAAAAATCAAGTGGCAGGACAAGATTCCAGACACAGAGGTCCTGACGAAAGCAGGGATGCAAAGCATGCATACAGTCTTAAAGCTAGCACAGCTAAGATGGACTGGCCATGTTATAAGATTGCCTGATGCGCGACTTCCAAAGAAAGTTTTCTATGGAGAACTACAGGAGGGAAAGCGCTCTCAAGGTGGCCAGAAGAAACGCTACAAAGACACCCTCAAAGCCTCTCTGAAGGATTTCGAAATGCCAATGGGGTCCTGGGAACAGACTGCACAGGAGCGATCAAAGTGGCGAGGTCTCATCAACAAAGGAGCAGCTCTTTATGAAAAGAAGAGAATCTGTGAAGCTGAAAGAAAGCGAAGAGAGCGCAAAGCCAAAACAAATGTGCCACCATCAGACTCTATGACATTGACTTGCTCTACTTGCAACCGACAGTTTAGAGCCAGAATTGGCCTAGTCAGCCATCAAAGAACTCACCAACACACATCAGCACTATTCAAGAAATAATGATGGTCTTTCTCATTAGTGAGAGACGAACTATCATTGTTTACTTATTTTTAAATCAATTTAAAATATAACCAGTTGGTATATTCTGATTGTGACAGTGTGTAATTTTTCCTTCACATATTGCATTTTAAAAATTGCATTTCGTCAAACGAAACAGAGTTACGTCATTCAGGCGTTTTTACAACAATTCGCATGCAAGACCATGATTAGAGCCGGTATCGCTGATGTAAGATGCTGAGCATAAGCGTCTGTGGTCAACGTTGTTAGAAAACTCTCAAAACATTGATAATTTGAGTTTTTATCCTGAAAAACGTAACTTTAAGTTTTTAACGTCAAACATGCAAGTGCATTTTCGACGTTTTCTAACGCTAGGAAAAGGTTTTCACGATAAATGGTTAAAGTTCATGTTTATGGTAACTCAAAAGAAGCATTTGTCTTATCGACATCGAGATTCTAAATCTGTTTCCGGTGTTTTAACGATTTATCTTTTTATTGAGAGCGTCACGTAAACGTCGGGAAATGAGGTCCCAATTTTTTTGCATACAGACTTTTCATTAGATATCAAATGATATAACCATTAATTAAATGATTATTCGAGTTCTTTTCTTTTCATCGGACAGCATGAATCGCCTTGATTTAAAACGTAAGAGTTACGTCACACACAACTGAGTGGACGTTTACGTTTATGAAAAACTGCTTGTAATACAAAACTCGATACCGTATCACCACTTTTAAAGCCAAATCCAAGAATAATTCTGCAAAAAAAAAAAAAAAAAAAAAAAAAAAAAAAAACGTGACAGAAAAAAAAAAAAAAAAAAAAAATGGGCTACGTCAATGACGTCAGTTTAAAAACGTTGGAGGAATCTTTAGTGTGATTTTTCGACGCATGAGGTTATCTGGGGACAGCTTTTTTCTAGTGCAGTGGGCTGAGGCAAATCATACAGATTTATGGTTCTTTGATGCATCATACACTGAATGCTTAGATTTGAAGAATAAACTTGAACACACTGATTTCGACCATTGCATCAAAAAACTGACCGTAGACAGTCCCCTAAGCAAATTTCTTCATTTTGACGCACCCATGTTTGCAGCAGACACGTTACTCTATGGAAAATTTATAACAAAAAAAAAATGTTTTATTGGTTAAACGCAGGAACTTCCAAAAGACAAGATTTAAGTTTCTATTTCCTTTCAGTATATATCAAAAATGTTTATTTCGATCATGAAAAATCACATGTATAGTGCGATATCATTTTTACCGCGCCGGTTGACCTTTGATGTGTATTCGTTGATCAGACTGCTTCAAATAGACATTTTAAGTAATAACAGTCTGATCAGCCAATAAAACATGTCCACGCACTTCATGTGACACTACGAAACGTAGTAGGCTGTTTGTTAAGCAAGTATGCTCCCATTGTCTAGTGTTTTCAAAGCTTTATCACACGAGGTCGACCGGCAACTGTGCATCATCAACTAGTGTGATAAGTTAAAGACTTAGCTCCTGAAAGAGCTATATTGGTACCACTCTTTATTCGTAAATGACCCCTAATGGTGCAATATGGTCCAGAGATCAAAGGGCCGTCGTAATGAGGTGATTTTCTCGTCTCTGCAGTGGGGGGGGGGGCAATAGAGAGGCCCCTGAAAGATAATACCTGTGATCCACTGTTTATTGGTTTTATAATCCCTGATAACCTGTGCGATAAAGCTGTCTCCCTCTGCAATCAGTATTAATTTTACCTCTTTGGGCCCCTACCTGTATTCAGAGTCAATATCAGGTCACCAGGTTTTCTAGTGTCCTGTCCTTTATCACTGATCCACTAATGACCCTCAATAGACATGGAAATATGTCTTTAAGCAAACATTTTGATATCCATATGTTATTTAATACATGTCGTTAATTATTTTCCTTTTTAAGTTATATTACACTACTACAATATACTGTTTATTACGACAAAGCATGATTTCTAGACAACGTATGAAAAGTTTTTCTAAGTTTTTCCTTTGAAGATCATTTGATATATTTTTGGATAATTTAATTGATCACCATCTGACACGAATTTTCCGCAATATTACTAATATCTCTGTTATCGGCAGGCTATCAATCATAAAGCTCAAAACCGTTTCTTTCTAAGCGTCACGATCAAAACAATGAACTCTTTCAGTAATTGATAATACAAATTCAGGGATCTCCATCGTCGGGCAGTTTACTCAATCTGTGTCCTCGTTTTTGAATCATCATGGTGGTTATCGTGATTTATATGTTTGTCTAGTAAGAGATTCAGCACGAGGACCGAATAACTACCTAAATCTTGTGAACCACTTCAGAAGCTGAAAGTTAGGTTCGATTTTAGCCCGCCAGTAATTTAATATTACTGATCGTCCCAAGGCGATATTTCTTAGGTGGTTCTTATTGTTTTTGTCTTGGTGTTAAAACTTTTTGTGCTGTTTGCACCTTATGTATGTTTTCATATATTTGGTTAAGTTTAGGTTACTGAGTGGCCACCTATTCGAATAATAGCTGCTCATTCGGCTTACGATATGTTTTCTGGAAAAAGTGCCTGATTGTTTATTTAGTTTCTTCCCACCTCGGGTTTTGGAGAGGGATTCTCTTTCCGATTGCGCCTATTCCTGATCGTTGCCTACTTGTACTTTTTCATATCAAATTTTGTAATGCCTTACGAAGCAGAGCAACAGTGTAATGATTTTACTAACAGTTCTATACCGACAGCTCTGTTGTGGCTACTCACCTTTCCTATTTTGATGTCAGTTTCAGAAATTTTAGTGTATTGCATAACCTGGGTTCATTTCATTTTTGGTTAAATGAAGGTACACATTTCAGTGAGTGGGCCTCGTTTTAACAAATAGTTGCCCCCCCCTGGTTTACTTTATGTTTCTGTTCATGTACTCAGATGTTCAACCTTTACTTTTGTGAGTAAGATCTGCAAACAAATATTTTCGCGTCTTTAAAGCCTTTAAATAAAAGTAAAAAAATAGGTAGTTTATTTCAGTTTTTGTCTAGACACCAAAGACTTCACATCATCAGTAGCTCGTATAAATGTAATAATCGATTTGATTGGCTGTTGCTCCTTACCTAGGAATCCTAAGTCAGATGCCGGGTGGCCGGAGATAAATACCTTTAATTAGACTGGTAATAGTTTATTTAATACGGGTAGAGATAACCTTCTATGCAGCTACCATCATATTTGTTGTCTTATTGATAATCCCCAAGATACATGTACCACCTGTTTGAATTAATTGCAATAAAATTTATCACAGGTATGAGCACAGGTATTTATGTTTATCTATTTTACAAGCGAGCATATATCAATTATTCCACAGGTACATGTAGCAGCCACAGCCAATCAAATGGATTATTGGATTAATAGGAGCCGCTGGAGATGTTAACCCTTTCGTGTCTAGACAAATACTGAGATAAGCTACCTAATTTTGCCTTTTATAGTCCATCCAGGCCTACAATAATTATACTCACTTGAATAAAAATAAGTTAAACGTCGTATACTCAACAGCGTATTAATTACAATATTGCGATATAAATAATCAAACTGTGGTGTTTTTCTGCCATTTACTGACCAATTTAAGTTCACGATATGAGTAAACCTTAAAATCAATAAAAACAGACAGGGTGTTTCGCATGATGACACAACTTATGCCGATGGTCAGTTATAACTATTGTAGTTGCTCAACAGTAACCCAATGATAATTGAAATGATTATTACGAATTCATACCCATGCAATAAAAACTCATTGTTTTAGTTGTTAAAATTACATTAGAAAAATAATATTTTCACTATTTTGCTCAAACATTGATTTTGGGTACACGTTAGAACCGTCTAGCCGAGGAATCTCTTAGAAGTACCCTCAATCTATGTTTATGAGCAAAAAATGTATATCCCTGTACACTCAAGTTTTACTAATAAAACAGTGGGGTTTAATGGGGGTAAATATTTCACGGACATGTTTTCCTGATGATCTTTACTTGGCATTTACTATTTCTAAGACTTATTTTTACGGTTTGAAGAAAATATATGTAAAATACATATGAAGAAAAACAGTTTTAAAGTCAACTAAACATCAACATTTTGTTTGCAGCAAGGCAAAACATTTATTACATACATGCAAAATGTCATTTTATTCTAGAAGCTACAGCTGTATGTATAAATTCAGAATAAACAGCATAGTTAAGCATCTGTCTTTCAATTCCCAATCTGCAAAGAAGCCTCACAATTCGATGAAATTGCTGACAAACGCGTCAACAAAATTAAGCTGCTACCGAAGCCATGAAATCTCGGGAGATTCCAAGATAAATGTGCGTAACAAATCTTATAATCAAAAATCGAATCACCCAGATACGTTGCCATATATAATGATGAGATAGGAATTCTTTTGATTTCGCTGATGAGGGCAACTATTCATTTATTAGGCAAAGCTGTGTCGCGATGAAAACACGATACAAGGCTGCCATCCACAGTATACTTGCGTGTCATCAATTATTTAGTACCGCAATGATCAGCTTGCCCGAGACACCTTTGAAACGCATTACATGTTCGTCTTGTACGCTTGGTGTACGCTTGGTTTATGTTGATGTTAGTCGTTATGTGTCGGTGTGTGTTTTATGCGCATTTGGGCTCAAAAATGACTTTTAACTTTTCTAGAAGCTCGGTGTGTCTCGGGCGTGTGTCGTATACGTTACGACTAAGTTCAACACGCGTTACAGGCGCGTTGAATACGCTTTGAACGCGTTTAGTGCACGGTTTAGGCACGTCAGTGTACACTTCATGCGCGTTCCGATTTAACAAGATATTGGTTTGGGCGCATGCCGAACGTTTCTTGAACGTGCCCCAAACGTGTATGAGACGTGCATTAAATCAACTTCCGAATAGTATACTGGTAAAACGTCAATTTCACAACAAGGGATGGAGCTTGACCGATTTAAACGTTTGATATGTGTTTGTAGCGTGTGCTTCACGTGTCTGAGACGTAACACAAAATTACTCCAAAATCTTCGGCGTGTTGAGATTTTTTAAACGTCCGACAGACGCCAGAGCAAACACTATTGTGCGACTGCTAATCAAATTTAAAAAAAAGCAAATCATTTTATACGTCCAAATTCTTCAGCGTGTTGATATTTTTCATACATCCACCGCGCGTTTGCCTTATACTCTACTGTGTGATTGTACTTACAGAATAATTGTCAGACAAAGTACTGTATGCCAATATTCTTTGTAATATATTCCTTTGAAGAGTGATCTAAATTTATTCAAGTAATTTGATTGATCTCCTTCTGGCATGATTTTTCCGCAATATTGCTAATATCTCTGTTATTGACGCGCTATCCATCATAACGCTCAAAACTGTTTCAAACTAGGTTTGTATCTGAGCGTAACAATCTAAACAATGAACTACTTTCAATAATTGATTAACCTAAATAAAAACAAAACATTATGAGTTTCATGTTTTTAGAAGGTCATAAATAACTCAGGAATCCAAGTTATGAATGTATTTACAAATTATTCATTACTAACCCAGTAACCATCCCTTTGTGGTAGTTCTGTAGACTAAGTGGCCAATTACCTCTCTTGTTTTAATACAATTATAAAAAAATGATAAAAATTGATCAAACATATTTATATTATTTTGGTTCAGAACAATATGAATCACTGTCCTCTTGTTGGGAAATGGTTTCCCCTCATATCTTCAATATGTTCACGCTGTGTTTTCATTGACCATCTACATGTACATATATATTTGTTGTTTTAGTTATGTTTTAGTTTTATCATACACACAATATGTGAATATAGGGAGTTTGCCGATTAGAAACAATAGTGGTTACAAAAATGTGTCAAGTGACTACATTTAGATTTAGATTTAAAAGCAAGAGTTGACATTAGGATAACTTGTCCATGAGAAGTATACCCCATCATACCCCACTTTTATACAGCAAAACTGGTGTTTCCAGGGGTAAAACTATTTTCTTATTTTTGTTCCAAAACATAGATTGTGGGTACTCGTTAGAACCCTCTCGGCGAGGCGGTTCTAACGTGTACCCATAATCAATGTTTTGAGCAAACATATTAATTTTAACCAATTTTTACTATGAAATTTTCAATAGGTAATGCTGAAAAAATTCTCTGTACATTGCATGGGCATGATTTTGTAATGTAAGCACAATATTATACTTAAGTTTCAGCACGTCCTATGAAAGGTGAATATGCAAACACCCAGCAGGCACCTGGCGTCAGAATGACGTCAGACCGACGTCGATGTGACGTCATCGACGTCGATGTGACGTCATGACGTCACATCGACGTTGATATGACGTCATACTGACGTCATGTGCCCGCTGGGTGCATTAACCAGTAGGAGGGACAATCATTATCAAAGTCTCACCACCAAAATTAAGATGCTAGGAAAATATATCGTCAACTGAGCGAGCAGCTATTTTCCTAAATAATGTCATTTAGTTAACCGATTTTAACCAAATATGTGAATACACACATACATGTAACATCGACACCGAAACACAAAACAAAACCCATTCGAACATTTTTTTTCACCGCTGACCGCTGTGACTGGTGTGGGTTCGAGCCCCGCACTGGCCACATGTGAGGCAAGCCAAGTTCTGCTTGCGGGCGTGCCAGGTGGTTTTTCTCGGGGTTCTCCCGTTTTCACCCACCTACTGATTGGCCCGTCTCATATGAGCTGAAATAATCTTGAAAGGGACGTAAAACTGAATTAAAAAAAAATAAAAAAAGAACATTTTTTTTTTCAACGTCAACCATAATTCTTCACAATACGGTGCCTAAAACACTCAACCTTTAAACAGTAATTATGCGAGAACAGTAAAGCGTATACAGCAATTTAGTCTATTCAGTATCGCCGTAACAAAGGCCTGCAGTCTGTGATTTATTTTAAACACTTTAAGAACTCAATTTAAATTCTGAACAGGTTGTGTTTTTCTATTATCGTTTCTAGAACAGTCTGAATTTCGCAGACGAATCTGCGTAAGAACTGAATTATTCCTGTTACATCTGACGTGACCAGATATTTAAAAAAAATGAATGCGCTTCAACATTCATGTTTTTTTTTTTGTTTTTTTTTCTAGTAAATTGCTTCACATTGGTGTGATTTGCGAGAATATTTTCTATAATTGTAAGTGATTTTTAGGCTCGCAGCTAATTTAAAATGTTTATTAAAAGTTCGTACTCTCAGGTAATAGAATGCCCTTTTGTGATAATGTATATCGGCGTATTCGTTCTAATTAGCGCACAGTGCGCTTAACTTTTCAGAATAACTAAGGTAGCAAAATATCGTTCTAAAAGGCGCACACTGGGAACGAAAACAACGCATAAAATGCTGAAATTACCATGTTAAATATTCCAATGATGATGTCATTTAAGTGTACCAATCGTTGCAAAAAAGTATGATCATCTAAGGTTTAGTTTTAATGCGGTTCATGTGGTATTTATGTGTAAAATTGGTATAAAATGACAGTTTAATAGTCCAGCAGTGTGCGCTTATGCAAATGATTTTCGGATACAACTAAGGTATGCGCTTATTTGAGAATGTGCGCTATGTAGAACGTTGTTTAAAAAGAGAACTCGGAACCTTTGTATCAACACTCAATACCATATAATTACTTCTGATGCAAAGTCTTAATGAATCTATATAACTGAAATGCGGTTCATAGTTCCATGAACAACACCGTGTCAGGCGACGTCACGTGATCAAAGTTGACGTCATAAAAACATGGTTCGCACCAATGTGACTGGACGATGTAAACGTCATGGCGTCATCAATGCCGTTCCGCTGTTTGAAGACGCACTGTGTGTAAGTTCTCTAGTTGATTGTAAATGTGATCGGCTTTATTATTTTTTCAACAAGTGATAGAGAGAACCACAATGGGATTCATTCACTTTGCACGCGACCCACTGTGGTTCATAGCTCCATGAACATCAGAGAAAAAATAAATTCATTTCTTAATTGGTTTACGTTTATATTTACAGAGTCGAAATAAACGGAATTGTTACGTATTTGTCTTCTAAATCCCAGTCTGCCAAGCAGCCTCACAGTTCGATGAAATTGCTGACAAACGCGTCAACAAAATTAAGCTGCAACAGAAGCCATGAAATCTCGGGAGATTCCAAGATAAACGTGCGTAACAAATGAGCCGCCACATGGGAAAACCAACAATCTGCATAGGCGAAAACAAAGGCGCAGATCAGCTTCGAAGTAACTGCGAAGCTGATCAGCGCCTTTGTGTTCGCTACTCGGATAGTACAATTCCTCTTCTACTTAGATCCGAAATTTCAAGCTTCTAGCTCTTTTCTGTGCTTGTACAAGTCGGTTTGCATCGGGCCTGTTCGGAAACCACGCTGTTGGTTTTCGCACGAGGCGGCTCAAATCTTATTATAAAGAATCGAATTTCTGAGATACAATGTCATAAATGATTGGATTTAGGACAGCTGTTCAGATATAAAATTGAGCCGCATCGTGGGTAAAACCAACAATGTGGTTTCCGAACAGGCCCAACACAAACCGGACTGTACAAGCACAGAAGATGGCTAGAGACTGGAAATTTTGGATTTAAAAAGTAAAGGAATTGTACTGTCCGTGTAGTGAAAACGAAGCTGATCTGCGCCTTTGTTTTCGCATATGTAGGTTGTTGGTTTTCTCGGCTCAAATGTGTGCCGCGATAAAATACGACACGCACAATGTTGTCATTTGTACATGTACACGTCGATGCGTCATTTAAGTGGGACCAGTATATTTCGACCGGTCGTTTTTTACCACCCTCAACATTGATGGTGGCTGAAATTTATAGTTGCAATTATGGTTTGTGGTACGTATCTCTTTATATGTTCACGGAAGCTATGGTTGGCGTGGTGGAGTCGGGGATTTGAACTCTAGTGGTACCGCGTTGTATCCTAAAGCACAAGAATTGTGTTTAACGCCGAGGAGGCGATTGTCCTCCCTTCGTGACTTAAAAGTTGCTGACTTGAACGCTAAACATCAAAACCAAACCAATAATCAAAAGATATATGTACAACGATTCACTTTTGTTTGCTTAACTATCTTGGCATATACGTTATGAAGAATTGATAATGTATTTTTCAATCGATCACTTGTCCGAATATCTTCCAAACTGGAAACAAACAGCTATTTACAATAAAATGAGTGATAATCCTTCTTACCGTTCATAAAAAATATACATTATTTATAACATACATTCCATCATACTGGTCAAAACATTCTAACCGATGACACTTGTATGAAACATAGCCAAGCTGAGCTCTGCGAAAACAACAAAATAAACAAAAATCTTGCTTTATCGTATTCAGTAACTGTTCAGGGTGATCCTCAACGCTAAGCTTTTTCATGAAAAGAAGGTTCAGAATTTATTGATTATCTGCGATATTTTTATTTTTTATTTTTTTTTTTTGGTGATTGACTAGCTGGGTAAACAGTGGTACGATAACATGCTGTTTACGTCAACTATCTACTTACTCCTTTTCTCTTTAGCCTTTACAACACTATAATACGTGTAATTATGTTTGGGGTATTTTCTATAAGGACCCCCTTTATTTTCTATTTGCTCAAACATCTTTGTAAACGTCATATACATGTATGTAGCTGGTTTTAAAAATGAAATCAAAATCAAAAAGGCCATCTAGAAATATGGTAAAGTGTCAGGACCGTTGAGCATATAGGTTTGGCGTACCGGTAGCTATATACAATGTATAATCTTAAACTCTTTGAGCGTAGGTTAACGCCACAGATTTATCGATATAAATATGATTAGCATGCCAGTTCCAGGGCAGAGCTCTATAATACTCCCATTGTAATCTGTCCCAAAATAAGACTCATAGTGGACTCCAACACATTCAGCAGACGAGAGATGCACAAGTGCAGCAAAACATAGGGTGTTAGCCAGCATCCAAGGATGGTATTTTTTGCTGTTAAGGGACACCCCAAAATCGATCAACAATGGAAAAACGATTATTCAAAAATCATTTCATCCGCAATTTGGCATTGTATGGCAAAACAGCAGTTGATTAAAATACTATCATGTGACAAAAGACGGTTGATAGATACGCATTTATGACCAATCGTAGGAAGCGTTACATCTTAAATTTACCGCGGTAAATCTGTCCACAGTTTGGGCCAATAGCGTGCAACGTTACAATTACAGGTCTTTATCCACTTGTCAAATACCTCAAAACACCGGTTAATATATGACGTGGCACAACGAGTGGATTATACTGTGTTCGTTAAATATCTTATTGTTTAAGAAATGTATTTCATTTTTATGATGTTCATGGAGCTATGAACCGCAGTGGGTCGCGTCCATGAACATCAGAAAAATTAAACTCATTTCTTAAATTTATATTCATTTCTCTCTATCGCTGGTTGAAAAATCATCAAGGCGATCAAATTTACCAGCAAATAGATACTTTATTATGATAGCTGCTCATTCGGCTTACGATATGTTTCATGGTATAATTACCTGATTGTTAGTTTGGTTTTTTTTTCCCGCCTCGGTTTTTGGAGTGGGAATCTTTTTCTGATTGCGCCTTTTCCTGATCTTTGCCTACTTGTACCTTTTTACACACAGTGTACATGTATATACAAACAGCGGAACGGCGTCGACGTTAATAACGTCCAATCAGATTGGCGAGAGCATTGTTTGTTGACGTCAAGTGTGACGTCGCGTGACACGATGTGGAAGTATGAACACAGATGAACATCTAATCGTTCATCTAAGGAGGTTTTAGAAAAAATGTAAATATTATACGTCAAAAACGTATATTCTTTCCTATGTCTTAAGCCGTCCATTAAAGAATAAAATTGATTTCTATATAATCAATGTTTAATAGGAGCTGTCAATCGGCGAGACAATCATGAAAAAAAATGATCTAAGTAGAAATCGATTTTCCGAAGAATTGCACGATAGCGCTATAGATCACAATTGAATGACTTATGTGTCTTGATAAAGACTGTGATTAACACTTAACAATATGTCTTCTAAATTCCATTGTGTCAGGAAAACCTCCCAGTTCGATAAAAAGTATTTACAATCACGGCATGAAAATTAAGTTGCTGCTGAAACCATAAATTCTCGAGACACATTGATAAATATTTTACATTTCTTTGCAAACAAAGAGCAACTCTGCAAGACATTTGAATTAGTGCACAAACACATTAACAATAAATTATTCAGAGGGCTGCTTGAAAATGGCATGCCGATGACATTACGCACCTCCTGTAAAAGTATTCTGTAAGAGGTATCGCTCCTTTGGTTTAATGAAAAACAAATATTACTAATTATGTTACGTATACACTGGACCACGTTCTCACCACGTCCTTACTACGTCCTAAACAAAATAAGGTCACCGTAAGGACGTGGTACGGTCTTGTAGGACGTGGGAGGAACGGAGGAAGGACGTAGCGAGGTCTTGATGGACGTGGATGTCTTGGTCAAATTTTGAACATGCTCAACAGAAACGTGGCAAGGACAGGGTAGGGACGTAGAAAGGACGTGGTAAGGACGTAGTAGGAACTTGCAGGACGTAGTAAGAACGAAGTGCAAACGTAGTAAGGTCTTCATGGACGTGGTATACGAACCTGTTGCAGATCATCAATTGACTCGTTCCCTCAAGCAATAACTTGCGCATCAAACATTTTGAAATATGGTTTGCAAATAAAATTTAGTTGAGTTGAATTGAGATGAAATAAAACAAAATGAACAGAGAAGTGCTCTTGCGATTCGCTCTCCTTCAATAACATCAAAACTGTCTCGGTGCACTCGCAGGATAGGATGAGATATTGCTTGGTGCGCCCCTAGCTATGAGCTATGAAAATGGATATGATGATGATGATGATGATGGTGATGATGATGATGAAAAAGGTTTCACTATTGACATTACAGCAGATGATTAGCAGCGTTGAGGATGGAGTTTTCAGTACTCTTCTTTAATTGAGCATGATTATTATAATACATAAACAGTACGAACGTGCTGAAAACGTAGTATGCTCGTGGCGTAAACTGCTTGGTCTTCGTGAGGAAGTGTCAGGACGTAGTGTTAACGGGATGAGCATGGTGAGCGCGTAGTGAGGACCTAGTAGAAACGTGAAGGACCTAGTAAGGACGTGATGAGGACTTAGTAAGGACGTGGTGGTGACGTAGTAATGACGTAGTGTGAACTTACAAACCAGAAATTGTTTCATTTTGACCCCGTCCTCGCCACATTCTTGAATTATTTAGGACTTGGTAAGGACGTGGTGAGAACGTGGCCCAGCGTGGACGTAACATAAGTACTGTGTTTTATTTTACATTGTTAAGTTTTACTAACATATTTCTATGTTGTTCACACCAGTTCTGTTTATAATTTCTAGAGTTTAACACTGCCCCTTTTTTAAGTAACTGTGGCTGAGATAGATTAAAAAGTTTGAATGATTTTACCCGAGTGTGGGGGAAACGTTTCATTCAGTTTTTTTTTAGCTATTTATTTGTTTGTTCTTGATGATTCATTGACTAGTTAGAGATTCACCACGCGGGCCACAGAACTAACTTAATGTTATGAACAACTGTAGAAGCTGAGGGTGAGGTTATGGCCATGTAAAATCGATTTAAGCCCGCCAGTAACTTTGTGTTGCTGATCGTTCCAAGTCGATAATTTTTGTTTTATGTCTTGGTGTTTAAAATGTGCTGTTGACGCCTTATGTATGTTTTCATATTTTTAGTAAAGTTTAGATAACTGAGTGGCCACCTATTGGGAAAATAGATGCTCATTCGGCTTACGAAATGTTTTCATGGTATAAGTGCCTGATTGTAAGTTTGTTTTTTCCCACCTTGGTTTTTAGAGTGGGAATCTTTTTCTGGTTGCGCCTTTTCCTGATCTTTGCCTACTTGTACCTTTTTGGCCAGGTCGGATAAGAACCAAAACCACATAAGCCAAAGCTTTTATATTTGGTATGTAGCATATCTATGTGGAGCTTTACATAAATCCTGCAAGCATGCCCCAGGGCTCAAATATGGCCCCACCCTGGGGAGTCATTAGCTCCAATAGACTTGCAATGAGAAAAAATAAAAAAAAAATTCTTCTTCGAACCCACAAGGCCAAGAGCTATCATACTTTGTATGTAGCAATGTATAGTGGTCCTCTTTATAAATCCTGTCAGCCGTGCCCCTGGGGTCCATAAAGGCCCCGCCCCGGGGGCATCATCATCTTCCATAGGCTTATAATGCAAATACATGAAAAAATCTTCTTCTCTGAAACCGCAAAACCAAACGCTTGTATATATGGTATGTGGAGCTCTACATAAATCCTGCCAATCATGTCCCTGGGGTCAAATATGGTCCAACCTCGGGGATCATTATAGGACACCCACAAGCAGAACTTGGCTTGACTCACATAAGCCCTGTGTGGGGCTCGAACCCACGCCAGACACAGCGATGAGATGATGGGATGGTTAAGCGCGTTAATGAAATATCAGCCCTCTTAAAGACACAGTTTGCTGCTTCTTTACCTGGGGTGGCCTGGTCTAATGACCCCTAATAAACAGTCCAGGAGGCATAGCGCACATCAAAGGCTTATCTTATCTAAGTGATTATGGGGTCATTGGCCCCTGCCTTGAGGGGGCCACTTGAAGGGAACTTTAAATATAATTGAAAAGTGTCTAAAATGATATTTTAGAACCTCTTTTACTTTCTTATAGTTTCTATTCTGATTTTCAGTTTTGCATTTAAAATCATCTAATTTTCTGAATTGAGCCAATGCTGAAGCATAACCTAAATTCTATGTCAGAAAGAGTAGGCCTAGACCATTGATCATTTTCTCAACAGTTCATTGAATGCTGATATACTTTCTAAAAAGATTTAACTGAAGAAAAGTTTCGGAATAAATTATGATAATAATATCCATATTCCAAATAGAAATAAATGTGTCCTGTCACACTGCACATATAGGTTCCGTTGTTTTTGTATCACTAGAATGATATCCAAACATTTGTGTCATAAATCTCAGAGGGACTTGTCACTAATGGTCTAACTAGAAATGAATGAAGTGTCATTATAGTGAATTTCATTGATGAAGTGGTCACCTGTTTTTCACACCTTCAACAAACCAACATAATTTCATGTACTCGCTGTCTTCCACTAAGTCTGTGTTTGTTTAGTATCTGTCAAACGTGTGAAAATCCTTGTTTCAATGTAAATTGGTTTTTATGACAGTTTTCCTTTTCAATTATTCATGCAACATTCATTCATGTAACAAGCAAACTGTACAAACTGGATTAAGGAACCTTCTAAACTGTGAACAGTGCTATTAGACACAAGCCAATTATTCAATGAAAATGCTTTGTTGAAATAAATAAATAAATAAATAAATAAATTTGCAAAATCTTTATTTCTGAATTAGACCCAAAGGGACAGATCATCTAAATTACCAAAATGATGATCATAGATAAAAATACAAGCTCTGTTATACAATACATATTTCACAGGTATTGACTTTAGGTTCCCTTTCATGGCCCCTACCTGTAAAGCCACCCTTGCATTACCTGTGATTTCTTATCAGTAGTCTGCGTAAGGTCATTAGGGTGTTATGCAATGAAAAATGTGTCTTTAACCACTCGGCCACTGGGGCCGCCTTCATTATTTTTATATTCAACAAATTGAGTAACCGAGTGATATTAGATATAACCCTAATGACATGCATCACGCTGCCTCAATTTGGCAAATAAATGTGTTAAACATATTATCTGAATATCCCAAAACTATACAGAATAATGAGATTCGATTTACTTTATAGACTAAAGAGCTGCGTCATGAGAAAACCGGATCTTTGCCCGTGCGAAAACAAAGGCGCAGATCAGTTTCGCAGTAACTGCGAAGCTGATCAGCGCCTTTGTATTCGCTACCCGGATAGTAAAATTCCTAATCTACCTATACACAAAATTTCAAAGTGCTATATTACTTCTGTCACTTTACAGGTCGGTTTGTGTCAGGTCTTGTCGGAAACCCCGACCGGGTGTCTTGCGTCGCGGCTCAAATAAACCCCGGATGTGCGCGAGAGACTTAAACATCTGTCTTCATGAACCTAAATGTCAAGAAAGCTTACAATTCGATAAACCAGTGTCAAACTTGGCAACAAGATTAAGCTGTCGGAATCCTTAAATCTCATAGGATTTTTTTATAAACGTTCTTGACAAATGAGCTCGTAATAAGAAAACCAGATTTTTGCCTGTCCGAAAACAAAGGCGCAGATCAGCTGTGCAGTAACTGCACAGCTGATCAGCGCCTTGCAGATCAGCTGTGCAGTAACTGCACAGCTGATCAGCGCCTTAGTTTTCGCCACTCAATTAGTACAATTTCTTTCCTTCCTAAATCCAAAATTTCAAGCATCTTACCATCTTCTGAGATCGTACAAAACGGTTTGTGTAGGACCAGGTCGGAAACCACGAAGACCGGATTTTTCACGTCGGGGCTCAAATCTGATTACTAGAATCATATACAGAATCAGTTTCGATACAGTAAGGGTCCGAATTCAATTTGGTATATGTTCGTCATTTATATATATTACGCAGTAATTGTACAATCTGTACAATGCTGGCTGTGTTTGATGGATATATGCGTATGAAACGAATAATAGTTTATTCATACATGTTTATGCACTCATTTGTCGGCAAAGCATCAGTATTGGTAATGAAATTATAAACTGCGTTAATGATTTCGAGACAATTATAATGCATTACCGAAATGATTGCATTAAACTCCCATTTATGAATCTGTAATAAATGCTTTAAATGATAAGCTATTGACAGGTTACAAGTAATTATATATTAAGCAAACGTTGATTCGACATTTATCTGGTACATGTTTCAGTTCAGGACGTACAAGACCGTCTGCCTGTTGACTTAGTGTAAACTTTCGAGCGTACGTGCGTCATTCCAACATACAATGGGAACTTATTTTGATCATTTTTATTTGTAAACGAACGGCAATCAGTTCAAATGCGAATCAATATACAGTTGTATACGCATTTTCTGACCAATGATGAAATATCAAAAAAGCAGACCATGTTAGAAACCATCTTCTATTTTCCACAGCATTATCCACAGATTCTCAATGAGACAATTTAAATTCAACTTTTTTGAATAAACTCATATCTAAACCAGACGTCTACGTCGTAAAATTTCATGCTAACAAGCATGACATGACATTTCGTTGTTGCGTTGTAATGATCTTTCGAGTTGGGAATTGTAAAATATTCCACGACATGCATAGTTGGAATGCAGCATGTAATAAAGAGTATCGTTAAGGCCATACTACATTTTACTACTATACCGAAATCATGCATACACGCATATAGTACGTTTCAGTTCAGGGCTTTCAGGAATCACCTTTCTGAAGCTAATAGCTTGCTATGGTGTCGAGTATAGTTAGTTCATAGTGAGTTCATAAAATACAGCATATTTCGTTAACCCACATAATTGTGTTTCCATCACGATAAAAATGTCTGTGTAGTGCTTATGTACCCCTTATACCCAACTTATATATGGAAAAACTGGGTGTACATGGGTAACCTTATTTCTCATATTTTTTCTCTCCAAAACATAGATGTTTAGTACTCGTTAGAACCACTGAGGCGGTTATAATGTGTACCAATAATTCATGTTTTGTGCTAAACTCGAAAAATAGGAAAATATTGGGAAAATAGCTGCCCATTCGGCTTACAATAAGTTTTCATGGTATAAGTACCTGATTGTTAATTTAGTTTTTAAGTGCAAAAATCCCAATATATCGCATAGGCAAGTTTTTGTAATGCTTTCTCGAAATCAGTGAGCCATTGTTCTTTTTTGTGGTGGACGTTCTAGGCTATCATTGTAGTTGTAGTGCATCGTATCAAATGGTCATGTAGGAAAGAAGGCTAGCAAGAAGCTATTTCCGAACTGGTGGAAACATGCCTATCTTATCCGAACTTAATAAAATAATATAAAGAAAGCACGCCCATTAAATAGAGATTATGTAAGTTGTAAAAATTGACCACCGAAGCGGTTCTAACGAATACCCACAATCTATGTTTTGGAGCAAAAATAAGAAAAATAGGTAACCCCTGCCTACCCCAGTTTTGCTATTTAAAGGTGTGGTATAAGGGCGTATATATTACATGGACATGTCAGTCATCCTGATGATTAGAGCTACGTAGCAGATTATTAGAATCGCATTTTTATTTTTTGTTTATTATCTTTTCAGGGGGAGCTGTAAAAGAAACAACATCATACTTCGATTCTAACGTGAAACAATGGTATTTGAATGAAAGCCAATTTAAAGGTAAGAGTTCACGGTTAATTTTCCCAAAAATGATTATCATCCTACATGTAGATATATATTATAACAAAAGTTAGCGAAAGTAATAACAGTGTAATTATTGTGTCAGTCGTACCCAACCTCTCGGCTCTCATTAAAACAGGAAAAACCTGCTGTTGCTGTAAATGTATTAAGGATCAAAACATGGACATGTTTTGCTTATATTGTACATCTAAAAATACGTGTATGGATGAAGAACTATATGATACTCAGCACCTTACTAGTTTTTCTCACTGACGTACGAGGTTTGTCAGAAACGTTCTTGGACACTTTGGCTCACAGAATAAGTGACACGTTTTGTAGACGTTATTTTTTTTTTTTTTTTTTTTTTTTTTTTTCATAAATACGAGGCAGCAATATCTTATGAGTGATGGTTCAATTTGAAATGATAAAACGCTTGATATGACCAGTTTTCTACTTAACGGGAGATCCGCGCGGAGCAGATGTCAAAACTGATAAAATTTGACGATTTTCAAATTGCGTATTTGCTTCTGAAACGGTGCTTAAGTATACTACATGTATATCGTTAAGAAAAAAGTACAAGTAGGCAAAGATCAGGAAAAGGCGCAATCAGAAAAAGACTCCCACTCAGTATAAAATCCTTTTATACTGAAATCACGTACATGTAATTTTGAAGTTTTTTTTTTCTAAAAGTTTGAGCCTTTGTGGTAGTATGGTTTGATTTCTGTGAATAACAAATCAGAAGTCCTGAAAATTCTGTTAGAAAAATAAAATGGCGTAGTTTTACGTCGAAGAACAGCCGGCAATCATAAAATTGTGTGCTTCGTATATACATAAAACACAAAGCTTTCATTTGATTATTGTAATATAGGTGTGGTCTAACTTGACTATGTGAACCCAGTCTGTGAGCGAGTGAAAGTTTCTCTAAATCAGAGACTAGCAGAGGATTACACCATATTTTCTTGACCTTTTTCTAATTGTTTGACATGTCATCCGGGATAAACGAAAACCCATGAAATCGAGGCAACGTCTCGACATAACCATAGCTACCGCTTTGGTCGTGAACAACATATCACGCAATCAACATGTAAACAAAGCATCATGATAAAGATAAATTCGATGGTTGTGCAATGAAATGGTATACTCGTATGGCGAATCAACTTGTTATACCAAAAGTGTGAAAAGGTTCGAACTTGAAATAAATGACAAGGCAACAACGATTGTAGATAAGTTGAATGACAGTGGCTATCGAGATAATGACAAGCTTTGTATCTATTAGACAGTACAGTTCTTGGAAGAATACAATTATTAAGGAAATCAAGTGACAAGATAAGCGGTTACATCACTCATTGACCAGCCTTAAATAGGACGTCTGGCTCTTGGATAATGAAGACAACAACCTATTATCAGTCTGAATACTGAAAATATACAATAAGAACCTAAGTTAGGGAACACATGAAGTGAATACCAACTTTAGACGGTGAATATCTTTCGTTTTAAAACAAAAGAAGAAGTGAATTTATAACAATTTGCCACAATCTTTAGCACTATCCTAAGTTGCTTGTATGTAAATATGGTAAACATCAAACATAAACTGTAGTGAACATCGGCCATCTTTGATTCAAAACAATTATGCTAGAAGAACGCGCTGATATTCTTTGTGATAACTTCAGTCCATGCATTTATATTGTCGTATTTTTGCAAGCATCAAGCTGACAAAATAATTGTTGAACAGAGATAAAAAAAAAATCTCCATTTTTAGCTCACCTGAGCCGAAGGCTCAAAAGTTGAGCTGATAGGATGTCCATGCTCCGTCGTCCGTCGACGTTGTCGTCGTCGTCGTTGTTCACACTTTTCAAAGATCTTCTCCTCTGAAACCCCTGGTCCAATCAATGCCAAACTTCATGTGGAGCATCCTTAGGAAGGGGGAACTAAAGTTTGTATAAACGGTCCAGGTCACATGACCAAGATGGCCGCCATGCCCATATATGTTAAAAACCATAAAAATCTTCTTCTCTGAAACCGGTGGACCGATTTCAATGGAACTTGGTATGTAGCATTGGGGACTCTGGCCCATGATAGTCTATATAATCATGACCTTGGGTTGACCTTGACCTATTTTATGGCAAGGTCAACTTTGGTCAAATAGGCTTTTCAATGGAAAAAAACTGAAAACATTTGATTTTCAGAAAGTTTTGTGGCCTGTGACCTGAAAGTTGGTAGATACATATAACGTATTAATTTAATGAAGTTATAGGAGTATACAAGGTCAAGGTTATCTCTTGACCTTGGACAAAGGTCATTTACATATTAAATCTATAAATTAATTTTCTCAGGAACCACTTCACCAATCAAAACCAAATTTTATATGTGGTATCTTTAGGAAGGGGGAATCAAAGTTTGTATAAATGGTGTAGGTCACATGACCAAGATGGCTCTGGCCCATCATAGATTGTATAAATCATGACCTTGGGTTGACCTTGACCTATTTTATTGCAAGCTTAACATTGGTCTCATAGGCTTCTCAATGGCAAAAATGGAAAACATTGGATTTTCAGGAAGTTTTGTGGCCTGTGACCTGAAAGTTGGTACATACATACAACTTATAGAGTTAATGAAGTCCTATGAGTATTCAAGGTCAAGGTCATCTCTTGACATTAGCCAAAGGTCATTTACATATTAAATTTAAAACTTAATATTCTCAGAAACCACTTCACCAATAAAAGCCAAATTTTATCTGTGGTATCCTTAGGAAGGGAGAACCAAAGTTTGTATAAATGGTCCAGGTCACATGACCAAGCTGGCCGCCATGCCCATATATGTGGTAAAATCCTTTAAAAATCAACTTCTCTGGAATCGGTGGACCGATTTCAATGAAACTTGGTATGTAGCATTGAGGGCTAGTCTGGCCATTCGTAGTTTATATAAATCATGACCTTGGGTTGACCTTGACCTACTAAACTGTTAATTTAAACAGAAAGGTCAAATATTGCCAGAAAGATATGAAAGTTAGTAGATACAGACAGTTTATAGTATTAATAATTATGTGAGTATTTTAGGTAAAGTTTACATTTTACGTTGGCCAACATGGCCTTAGCTAAAGGTCATTCATCAAAGACAAAATCTCAGGTGAGCGATATCAGGACCATTGGTCCTCTGGTCTGATCGACTGACGGCGTTAGACGCATACTTTTTCGGGGGCAGGTTTTAAGACTCGGCGAAAAAAAATGTTTTTTTTTTACAGACTTCAACGCTCGAAATAAATGTTTAACGGCAAAACTTCTCCAACAGGGCTATCGGTATCATAAACTTCGAAAAACCTTTTCTAAATTTTATCGTAGACACTATGAATTGATTTCCAAATATAATGTTGGATTAAAGACGCTTTAAAGTGAGGACCTTTCGGAACCTGAATTTTATGGTGACTTAGTTTACAAATTTAAGAAACTTATAGGAATTAATGATTTTTCTTTTCAGTTCAGAAAAATCATAACACGTTACCGACGTATAGGTTATAACGTGAATGTTATGCGACAGTCTGCATGCTTAGTTTTTAACCCAATCATGGTTGATAACTATGCTGCCTTCTTTAATTGCACGCCGGTGGGTCGGGCATCAGACTTAAAGCTATTCATTTTAGTTGGTTGGGGCCGGAGCTTCTTGTCTGTTGCTTGGCCCACCGGGGTCCAACTGGTGTTTTTCTTTTGCTCCGGAGTTAGTAGGTTATTCGGCGCCCAGGGATCTCCATCGTCGGGCAGCTTACTCAATCTGTGAGTCCTTGTTTTTGATTCATCAGGATGTTTATCATGATTTATTTGTTTGTTCTTGATGATTCATTGACTAGTTAGAGATTCACCACGAGGTCCGAAGAACTTACTAAATGTTATGAACCACTGCAGAAGCTGAGGGTGCGGTTAGGATCCTGTAAAACCGGTTTAAGCCCGCCAGTTACTTTGTGTTACTGATCGTTCCAAGGCGATACTTCTGTGGTGGTTCTTTTTGTTTTATGTCTTGGTGTTTAAAATTTTTTGTGCTGTTTGCGCCTTATGTATGTATTCATATTTTAATTAAGTGGCCACCTATTGGGAAAATAGCTGCTCATTCGGCTTACGATATGTTTCATGGTATAAGTGCCTGATTGTTAGTTTGGTTTTTTCCCACCTCGGTTTTTGGAATTGGAATCTCTTTCTGATTGCGCCTTTTCCTGATCTTTGCCTACTTGTACCTTTTTATCTGTGTCCAAACAACGGATTGCTATGTTGATATTGTCAGAAATATTCTGATTCCGTGATGGGACTATACATCATTGTGGATTTGCATTCAGTAACCGATTATAAACTCCGGAAAAAAGTGCTCAATATTTATCGTCGAAATCCCAAAATGTCGCGAAATAGCACACTTCAGTAGAATTAATGCAAAAGGGGCGACGGCGAGATTAAATTGTCATTATAATCATTTAATCTCAATAAACCTGCGTTCAACTGGTGTTTTTCTATTGCTTTGGATTTTCAGTAAGTAATTTGGCGTCCAGGGATCTCCGTCGTCTGGCAGCTTACTGAATCTGTGAGCCCTCGTTTTTGATTCATCATGGTGGTTATCATGATTTATGTGTTTGCCCTTGATGATTCATTGACTAGTTAGAGATTCACCACGAGGACCGAACAACTTACTAAATGTTGTGAACCACTGCAGAAGCTTAGTGTAAGGTTATTGCCATGAAAAATCTGTTACAGCCCGCCAGTATTTTTATGTTTCTGATCGTTCCAAGGCGATACTTCTGTGGTGGTTCTTATTCTTTTTATGTCTTGGTGTTGAATGTTTGTGCTGTTAGCACCTTATGTATATTTTGATATTTTAGTAAAGTTCGGGTAACTGAGTGGCCACCTATTGGGGGAAAAGCTGCCCATTCGGCTTATATTATATTTTCTTAGTATAAGTACCTGATCGTTTTTTTTTGTGTGTGGAAATTTCATTCAGATTGCGCCATTTCCTAATCATTGTCTATTTTTACCTTTTGATAAATCAAATCATAAAAACAAATGTGTGCAAATAACGATGCAAATAAACGGCAATAATGCCCTTGATTTTGATATTCAAAATAAAGTTTGACCTTGCCTAGGTCACACTAGCACTTACGTACGCTGCGGTCGCTGCGGATAGAGCTTCCGTATTTATCCGTTCTATCCGTAACGATTCGTATCTTATCCGTTATGTCCGTACCTGTACGTGCTTTATTCACAGGGCCCGGAAGATCCGTAGCCAAGCTTTGATAACTGTCAAAAAACAGGCACGGATAAAAAATCCTAATGATAGGTACTAGTATTCGAATCTGTCCATATCTAATCGGTATCAAAACCGTATCTATTCCGTAACTAAACGTACCTGTATCTTTACGCATGCATTTGTTGCGGAGCGATACTGTTTCATATGTGCTGTTTCGTTCGGTTACTGTCTTTGTCGGCAGACAGTTATGTAATGAAAACTTTCGTAATCACCGTAAACGTTTACTCACTGAATCGCCCGTGTGTCCAATGCTCACAAATATGCACGTGCTTTCAATGCGTTCCTTTCGTGAGTATGAAAAATATGGATTGCTCAGAAGGAGATTTTGCATTGATTTTACTGGCTGAAGAGGCTGCAATGCATGAGAAAAAAAAATCTGAACAAATAAACAAACACACAAACACACTAACAAACACACAAATGTTAATAATATTATAGTAGTAAGAGAAGTGATATCCGTTGCTTTAGGACTATTACTCGATTGATCAATTACTCGATGGATCAGTCAAGAGATCAATCAATCGATCGATCAATCACTAGATCGATCGCGATCGATCAATCACAATCTACCGATCGATCATTCAATCAATCGATCATTCAATCAATCAATCGATCGATCAATAACCCGATTGATTAATTAATCACTCGATCAATCGGTTGATCAATCTATCGATCATCGATCAATCACTCGATCGATCACCGAGAGACCGATCGCGATCGAGCATTCAATCGACCGATTGGTCGATCAATCAATCAATCAAAGCATGTTATGTTCTATAATTTCTTCACGTGCAGATACGGCTATTTCGTCCGTATCGTTTTTTTTTGTTTTTTTTTTTTTTTTTCAAAATTTGGGCGCGGATATTACGGACCCTGTGGATACAACACGTACAGCTATGGTCATATACGGATTGGATCCGAATTGTTACGGATATAACGGAAAGATACGGAAGACAGCGTCCGTCGCGTCCGTATATGCTAGTGTATGCTAGACTGTAGTTTGACAATAAACAGCGGTTGCTTACATCACATTGCACCGTTTTATACGAAAGAGAGCGTAACAAATACGTATCTGAAGGTGTTTGTCCGTATCTGGTATCGAAAGGTATGTAGAAAAGTATCTTTCCATATGCATCCGAATATAACCGTAACTATCCCGTATGTATTCGTATTTATAGGTAATTACGTAATGGATACGTAAATTCATTAAGAACATTTAGCCCCGCCCACAAATTTCTGCGGATTGCTACGTATAGTATCTGCAACTATCTGCAGCGTACGTAAGTGCTAGTGTGACCTAGGTATTAGTTAGAACAATTTGCATAAAACTTCACAAATTTTATAAGCCTCATGGTTGTATTTTCCAGAACGTCCGCAGATCGTGTTTCATTTGAAAAATGCGTTGTCCACCACAACCATTTGACTCAGAAACAGCTTGTCAAAGTCTGTATATCACGTATTGCATTTTCATAATCTAACATTATGATATTTGGCAAATTTTGTCGCACAGCCAACATTTTCACACTTCAGCTTAAATTGGTACTTCTTGTGAAAGTAAGGCTTGAATGCTTTCCGACTGACGTAGGCAGTGAGAGATTCAGTCTAGCTTCCGGTATTAGTGTTTCAATGAGGTGAAATTTTGAAAACTTTTTTCTGGCAAACTGGCAAAATCTAAATGTTCTCTCTCTGTAATTTGGCATGATAATTTTCATGCATTGTCGTTGATGGACACTTATCGTTGCTACAATGCATCCCCTGACTTACAGATGTAACGCTTATCTCTTGTGAGTATACTTATACTTAGCAGTTTCCAAGCGCCAATCAAATGAGGGGCCTTTCGTAAAACGTTTAGTTTCTCTAAAACATTTGTTAATAGCGGATCCTTATTCTCTTTGTATTCTGGACTTGTTTTATTTGCACTCCTAAAACGATTCTTATTGTGCAAATATCTTATTCCTGTACATGGAAAATAGCTTCTGGATAACTCGATTATTCTGATTTGCTTGGAATTGTCGGCGGATTCGTAATCGGACAATTTCACATTCAACTCATTTAAATAAAATTGTTTATCTCAAACAGCCGTCTACATCGTTCAATTTCACGAACGACGAACTCGATCATTGTGCCAGGTCATGAAACAACTAAGACTAGTGTCGCGTGGTCATGTAGCTGTTATTATAGGCCAGATGAGCTGGACAATTGCCTTGTCTGGCCAAGTTATTAGCTATGGGTTACATGTATTTCAAAGTTTTATAAGATATATGTATAAACTTGACCCTAACCATTCAGATTACAGCAGACCTTTGTTTCTATAGTAAGTTTGCGAAACATTTTGTCAAATGGTGTCGCTTAAATGCAAGTTATACACTTTAACATATGTAAATCCATTCAGTCTGGTGCATCATTTTGTTAATTTAAAAGCGACCAGACACTGACCATTGTCGTTGAATACGTTTTTGGTTATTCACGTTTCCATATTGTTGTCTGTCCCAACACTGGTCTCCTTGTGTCCTTATACTTATATGCGGACAAGATAGGGACGATCAACTTCTAGACTTATGGTGCTTGAAAAATACTTAGAATAATTTTAATTGACAAAACTTAGTTGTTCTACCCTTTAACTTTAGTCACACGTACAGTTTAAAAATGTCTTAGCTTGGAAAGAGGTTTTATTAATCTTTTAGATTTGTATTAAACTATTGCACTTGATGTCGTGTTTTTATTAATTAAATTAATGCATTTATTTATTTTTCTATCTTTTTATTTACTTCTTTTGTTTTCATTTTATAACCCAGACAAACCTACCTCTTCAAAATTATGTAATTTATAATGGTTCGCAATAAGCGGTAGCATCAGCTGGTTGTTTCAGTATTTTATGATTTATGGTTTGCAAGACATGCTGCATTACTGCAGTGTAATTCAATAAGAAGCGGTTTGGTGCCACGGAAAAGCTATATATTATACACTAAACACAGCCTTTGTAGCATAAATGACATTTGTTTTATTATCGCGTCGCGCACTTATTCGTTTGCTGATATTGTAGAGTTGATTAACAATATATGAACCGCCTCGTGGGAAAACCAACAATGTGGTTTCCGAACAGGTTCGACACAAACCGGCCTGTACAAGCGCAGAAAAGAGCTAGAGGCTTGAAATTTTGGATTTAAGTAGAAGAGGAATTGTACTATCCGAATAGCGAAAACAAAGGCGCTGATCAGCTTCGCGGTTACCGCGAAGCTGATCTGCGTCTTTGTTTTCGCCTTTGCAGATTGTTGGTTTTCCCATTGGGTGGCTCAATTATACTTAGGCAAGTAACACGATTTTCACGTCCCTGATCTTGAAAGGGACGTATTACTGAATCAAAGTAGATAAATAAATACATGAATACGCACATATATACCCACAGGCACATACGTCACAAAACGATTCCAAAACACGAAGCAAATAGAATTACAACAGAAGTATCACATTGAATAAAATAAAAATAAAACCGACACCCTTTAAGAGCAGTGAGCATATTAATGAGAAAGGGGATGGGCCATACCGCGGTTTCGGCTACTTAAGCATCTTCAGTGACCCTACAGATTTGGCAACATGGGGCCAAACGGAATTACTGTAATTTGGCAATTCTTAACAGGGAAGTCGATACAATGACTGGTATTATCCAAATAGGTCCAAATATAATAAACGTTGGTTAGAAATTGATTCTAAACTGATAATGATTTTGTGATTTCTCAGAATACCATTGCTGATCTTAAAGGATCAAAAGAACAATATATTCTGCACTATGAATGATGTACGGGGAGACGTGTTAGGGCCGCCACACGGCACAACACCAGCTGCAGTAATAGAAAATAAAAATAAAAATGACATCCTTTAAGAGCAGTGAACATATTAATGAGAAAGGGGATGGGCCATACCGCGGTTTCGGCGTCTTAAGCCTCTTCAGTGACCCTACAGATTTGGCAAAATGGGACCAAAGAGAATAACTGTAATTTGGCAAGTTTAAACTGGGAAGTCGATACAATGACTTATATAATACAAATAGGTCCAAATATATTAAACGTTGGTTAGAAAATAAATCTAAACCGATAATATTTTTGTGATTTCTCAGAATATCCTCACTGATCTTAAAGGACTAAAAGAAAAACATATTCTGCACTATGGATGATGTACGGGGAGACCTTTTAGGGCCGCCACACGACAGCAGCTGCAGTAATAGCAAATAAAAATTAAAACTGGCATCCATTATGCACGAGTCATTTGTATCCACGGCCCTTGCGGTACATAGTAATAGCGATGCTTTTGACTTCTTTTTTATTATAAAGCCCTGTTAAAAGTTCCGCACACACGGATAATGACAATAATGAAAAACAGCAATTGAGACTCAACCAGAAAGGCTAGGGGTAGAGAGTCGAACTCGAGAGGCCCTGGGTTCGAACTACTAACGCTGGTGCGCCGCCGTGTTGTGTCATTGAGCAATACACCTCTACTTTTTTGTTCATAGTTCCGTCTCGACCTGACTGCAAAATTATTGACTTGGACCTTAAACCTAACGCAAATCAAATCAGCGATCAAAGAACCGTTTTTGTGTCGTCGAGGGAGGAATTTCATTGCCCAGTGAAAGAGTTAATTACTTCGGAGGTAGGGGTCCAATTATAATCATTATTATAATCCAAGTATATTTTCCGAAATGCTATACTTTTTTGCCTGAATAACTAGATCTGCCATGATATTTGGATACGTTTTCGCATTCGTATTCGGATACGTACACCGAACATCTCTAATAATAATAATAATAATGATAATAATAATAATACACGTTAGAACCGCCTCGCCGAGGCGGTTCTAATGAGTACCAGCAATCTATGTTTTGAATCAAAAATAAGAAAAATAGGTATACCCCTGTATTCCCAAGCTTTACTGTATAAAAGTGGGATTTAAAGGGGTATACATTGCTGGGATATCCTAATGAGGCTCGAATCCCTCAGTAGAAGAAAATTTAATAAAATGCACTTTTTTTTCAAAAGTTATCGCACGAAGAACGTGATTTTCTTTCTCTTTTCATGCGCCATATACATTTTAATAAGATGTATTAAATAGATAACTATACCCGTATGTACAAAATAAATAAAACAACACACACAAAACTGAAACAAAACTCAAAGCATTAAATAATTGCTTATGTAAACATAATCAAGAAACCATATAGGAAATCATATAGAATTTACTTTCCACGGATATATTTTCATGATGGAACTCGGGCTTTTATTTTTGCATCCAATCATTTTGCATATTTCAATGATCAGTTAAGGACAAAAAACATTCCGAAGACTTGATTAATTCAATGAGTAAACCCTGTGAGACTGAATTCCGAAAAAACTCTAATAATTAGCTTGATGTACCTTACATCGTCGCTTGTTCTCTTGATTACCGGGATGTTCTTTGTGTCTTGGGACAGACAGTAAACTAATTGAGACAGACTGAGTGTGTTTTGACAAGCCAAAATTAGAGTTAATACAATTATACGTTAAAGAACATCTTAGACAGAGCGACCTGTCATTCTGTTTTCTTATCAAACGCCTCTCATTAATGTTGTAAGAAATAGGAAAATGTAATGCACAAGTCATTTGTAACCAAGCCACGGGGATTAGCGGCGACTTTGACTTTTGTGCATTTACAGTAATCTTGCTGAATCCACTATCAGTTGATAAAACCAGCAATGTTCTTCCTGCTTTCTGCTATGTTTACACGAAACTGCATTTTTCCCTGCTTATCTTTCTGATACGAATCCCATGTATTTCCGCCGCAAAAAGGAAATTGCGCGAAGGTTAACAGGTCAGTGTTAACACAGGGCCCCACAGGTTCTCAACCCTAGTTTCTGAACAAGTGTTGACTCGGTTATTGGTTGCATAATGATCAGGAATGCATTTATTTATTTTTATATGTTTGTAGTTCGTAAAATGAGCTTTTTTCCAGCAAACATTTGAGCCGCCTCGTGGGAAAACCAACAATGTGGTTTCCGAAAAGGTCCGACACAAACCGGCCTGTACAAGCACTGAAAAGAGCTAGAAGCTTGAAATTTCGGATTTAAGTAGAAGAGGAATTGTACTGATCAGCCGCGAAGCTGATCTGCGTCTTTGTTTTCGCATATGTAGATTGTTGGATTTCCCATGTGGTGGCTCATTTAGCTCTGAACAATGATTTCCATACACTAAAACAAACATATTGTTTTCCCAATTCAAACAAATATTTCTGAGACGCTTTATGGTTCTTTAAGACAAAACATTTCTTTGATTCAATCTTTATTTCAGTAGACGATACTATGACAATACCACAGGGTCGTATTATTTTGCATAATAAAACTAGTATAAACGTTCACAATGGCGATATAAAATGTACTTGTATTGTAGTACATTGAGCAACCTATTCATAATTCATTTCTAGTTGTCTTTGTTATAATATCTGAGCCTTCGCATGAGAAAACCAACAATTTGCATATGCGAAAACAAAGACGCAGATCAGCTGTGCAGTAACTGCACCCCTGACCTGGGCCTTTGTTTTCGCCACAATATTCCTCGTCTTCCTATATACATATTTTCAAGCTTCTAGCTTTATTCTGTAACTGTACAGCCTGGTTTGTGTCGGACCTGGTCGGAAACCCAAATCGTTTGTTTTCCCATGCACAGGCTCATTTAAAATGGGCCGAATTTCACACAAACCAAAATGAAGCGGGGGTGTTATGATGTCTCAGTGATATCGAGAATTCTGGGATTCAATTCAAAATCTACCAACAAATGGTTTTGTGTCTTAGAGCATACCACATTATGCATTTGCTCGCTAAGTCGCAAGAAAGCGGTCACCGTGGCTCCATGACTAGTATTGTGTTGACTGGTATGTTTACGCCTACACGAAAGTAAAATGAAATAAAATGCAGTTCAGATGTTAAGTGGATTGTAGTAAAAAATGTTTACGCCTACACGAAAGTAAAATGAAATAAAATGCAGTTCAGATGTTAAGTGGATTGTAGTAAAAAAAAGTACAAGTAGGCAAAGATCAGGAAAAGGCGCAATCAGAAAAAGACCCCCACTCCAAAAACCAAGGCGGGAAAAAACCAAACTAACAATCAGGCACTTATACCATGAAAACACTTCGTAAGCCGAATGAGCAGCTATTTTCCCAATAGGTGGCCACTCAGTTACCTTAACTTAACTAAAAATATGCAAACATACATAAGGCGCCAACAGCACAAAATATTTTAAACACCAAGACATAAAACAAAAAGAACCACCACAGAAGTATCGACTTGGAACGATCAGTAACACAAAGTTACTGGCGGGTTTAAATCGATTTTACACGGCCGTAACCTCACCCTCAGCTTCTGCAGTGGTTCATAACATTTAGTTAGTTCTTCGGTCCTCGTGGTGAATCTCTAACTAGTAAATGAATCATCAAGAACAAACAAATAAATCATGATAAACATCCTGATGAATCAAAAACCAGGACTCACAGATTCAGTAAGCTGCCCGACGATGGAGATCCCTGGGCGCCAAATAACTTACTAGCTCCGGAGCTAAAGAAAAACATCAGTTGGACCCCGGTGGGCCAAGCAACAGACAAAAAGCTCCGGCCCCAACCAACTAAAATGAATAGCTTTAAGTCGGGGCCATCATAGAGTCTGACGCCCGACCCACCGGCGTGCAATTAAAGAAGGCAGCATAGTTATCAACCGTGATTGGGTTAAAAACTAAGCATGCAGACTGTCGCATAACATTCAAGTTATAACCTATACGACTGTCGCATAACATTCAAGTTATAACCTATACGTCTGTAACGTGTTATGATTTTTCTGAACTGAAAAGAAAAATCGTTACTTCCTATAAGTTTCTTAAATTTGTAAACCAAGTCACCATAAAATTCTGGTTCCGAAAGACCCTCACTTAAAAGCGTCTTTAACCCAACATTATATTTGGAAATCAATTCATAGTGTCTACGATAAAATTTAGAAAAGGTTTTTCGAAGTTTATGATACCGATAGCCCTGTTGGAGAAGTTTGGCCGTTAAAGATTTATTTCGAGCGTTGAAGTCTGTAACATGATTGCAGACTCTAGCAAACCTAATAAGTTGCGAAATGTATACACCATAAGAAGCACGACGAGGAACGTCACCATCCAAAAACGGAAAATTTAATTTACTACAGTATATCAAAATCAAAATCATCGCGCTTATCATAAATTTTAGAAGAAACAAATCCATTTGCAACAGAAAGATGTAGATCTAAAAAGGGTGCTTCGGTATCCGAGATAGTGGCTTTGTTCAACTGTAGTTCAGATGGATAAATTTGATTGACCATACCTTCAAAATAAGGGTTGTCAATGTTCAAAAGGTCATCGAGGTACCTAGAAGTGGAATTAAAAGCCTCGATAACATCAGCTTGATTATCATGGTTAAGAGAATCTATGAAATCTCTTTCATAGCAGTATCAAATAAATCAGCTACGAGAGGTGCGCAATTTGTACCCATCGGAATTCCAACAATTTGTCTGTATAACTTGGTCCCAAATCTAATATAAATATTATCCAGGAGATAGGATAAGGCGTCGCACACATTCTGACATGACCAAAGTGTATACCGACTTTGGTCAGAGGAAGTGAAAAAAGCCTTTCTGTCATTACATGCCAAATAAAGTGAACCATAGTTTTTAATGCCCTTTTGAAGGTCCACTCTATCAAATCCAGAAGATTTTCTTTAATTAGATTATGTGGTAAAGTTGTACACAGAGTAGAAAAATCATATGTGGACAAGCTTGTCGCACGGAACCCTCTACACTTTAATTTATTGAGCACCTCACCAGAATTTTTTACTGACCAAAACCAATTTTTATTTGAAGTTTCATACAGTGGCTCACAGTATCTTATAACATGAGATTTGATAGCAGTAAGACAGGAAGTTAATAATTTAGAAAGTTCAGTAGTAGTACAAGAGCTAGAATTTGCAATAAATCTTGCTTTGTATGGCCTTTTGTGAAGCTTAGGTAACCAATACATCGTAGGATGTTTGTCTTGGCCTTCATTGACACAAACAGAAAACTTAACAGGTAAATCGTTTAAGTGGGCATTTACTACAGACACCTCATCAGTATCTGTCTCCAGATAAGCCCTGGTACCATCCAGCTCCTGTTTTAAGGTGTTAACGTAGTGAAGCCTACAAACAACAACAACATTGTTTGCGGCTTTGTCTGCAGGAACCAAGACATACTTTCTGTGAAATTCTTGGATACCCTGCTTCAAATGCCTAAATGACGATTTAGGTTTAGGAGGTAAAAGATTAGTATTTTGTGAATAAAACTTATACGTTTATCCACGATAGTGAAGATACTTCTTTTCCATTCTTTAAGAGCATTATCCTCAACACCCTCTCGTTTACACCATCGATTACCGAAATCATTCTATGCAGATGCAATCTCCTCTCTACATTTATCGAAATTGATGTATGATGGGAATCTATATTTCGGACCTTTAGAAACAATTTTGCGAATTCTAGAATCCGAAATTATTTTTAAATTTCCAGTAACTATATGTCCGGCTGGTTGATAAACAAATTTTGAATCTTTACAATCTCAAGACTTAGGAGTATTAGCATGGATATCAAGATCAGAAACAAGTTTATTGAAATTAAAAATAGTATTTCTGATTGGTTTATTATATTTGTAACAAATAATAGGATGTTCTGAATTTTGGAAGTATGTAGGTATAGACTGTATCACTGATTTATCCTGGAATATGCTTGGTAAATCAATAAAGTCAATTCCTTTATTAATGAAAGGAATTTTAATAAAACTTCTAATGTGATTACATTCGGAATCGATAAATGGACGAAGAGCATGCTGAGTATAACATCTTGTTAACAGTGCAGCGTCATACATTTGATGATTTCTATCGTAAAATCTATTAGCCTCTGTGTCCAAGGAACGTAATACAGCAATAGGCAGAGAATTAAGATAAGACAGAATTGGATGTCGACCGTGAATCCTTAGTTTAACAGCTAAAACATTAAGGGAAGTGTTCAATTTTATTGTAGCGCACCGTTTACGTTTGTCATTACCCTTTTTCCGTATACCATGAAATCTAGATTTACGTTTACGAGACTCTGAAAGTGTAAGTACATCAAAATCGGGCATTTTGGAAATATTTCCCTCATGGTAAATGTTGTCGTTAAATCCCAGTGGAAAGGGAGTTTGCAATAATTTTATCCATGTAAGTTCAGTTTCAAATCGTTTGATGTTTTTGAATCTAACAGAAGAATTTTCATCATATGAGATTTTTTCCACTGGTTGAACTATAACATTATTGGGAGAATGACCAGTGCGCTTAAAATGCTGGTACAGAAAGGTATCATTATTTTTGGGCTTTCTGATTCTACGATAGTGCTCACCAAATCGTTTTTGCAAAGTTCGACAAGTTTGTCCAACATACTGCATCCTACAATTGTTTGTATTTCAAGTAAGAACATATACAAGATCCATTGATTTTCAGTCTAAATCAGAATCATTAACCACTGAAAATGTCCTACCATTCACAGAAAAAGTGATAGTAGTCTTAGAGCATAAATGATTGCAACGGTTGCACTTCTTGGCATTGCACTTAGAAATACTAGGGTACATACCAGGTCTCTTGAACGGATTAATATATTTACGTAAAATTGGTGATTTAAGTGGAGATAACCTTATCTGAAGATTATTACGAAACATATTAGAATTAGAAGCTCCGTGTAGATTAACAGTTGATGCCGAAAATAAATTAAGAGGTGTCACCCTAACAGTAGGTAATAAATATTGAAAATTGTTAGTTGAACGAGGAATCCGTACAGTAGACGCGGCATGCAACCTAAGGGGAGTTAATGTAATTCCTAATCTTTTTGTGATAGTCATTGTAACTTGTATTTACCTCTTAAAATGTCTGAACATAAAGAAATGCTGTGTTCCAGCTACCCCTAATCACAAGATCCCAAACATTGAATAGCGATTTCTAGCTTTGAGCTGCAGGTATAGACATTTTAATTGGCATCGCGTACCTTTATGTGGGAAGACCCTGAAATAAAAATTAAAACAGATCCTTTAAGAGCAGTGAACACATTAATGAGAAAGGGGATGGGCCATACCGCGGTTTCGACTATTTAAGTCTCGTCAGTGACCCTTTAGATTTGGCAACATGGAGCCAAAGAGAATTACTGAAATTTTGCAACTTTCAACAGGGTAGTCTATACAAAGACTAGTATTATCTAAATGAGACCAAATATGTTAAACATTGCCGGGTTAGAAAATGAATCTTAACCGATAATAAATTTCTGATTTCTCAGAATATCCTCGCTGATCTCAAAGGACCAAACAAAAATATAACCTGCACTATAGCTGATGTACGGGGAGACTTTTTAGGGCCGCCACACGGCACAACACCAGCTGCAGTAATAGTAAATAAAAATTAAAACAGATCCTTTAAGAGCAGTGAACACATTAATGAGAAAGGGGATGGGCCATACCGCGGTTTCGACTATTCAAGTCTCGTCAGTGACCCTTTAGATTTGGCAACATGGAGCCAAAGAGAATTACTGAAATTTTGCAACTTTCAACAGGGTAGTCTATGAAAGCCCATTGGTTCATCGACGTGGGCATTAGCTTTAAAATGCACACTGAAACTTGGATTGGTCGTGTTATTCTTATTATTCTGATACTGATTGTACATGTAATAGTGTACATGATTTTCACCAACGATTAACTTACATACAATCCAATAAGGTACCGGCAAGTAGCTCATTAGACATAAAACATGTGTTGAACAAGTTGGCTTCTTGAAAAAGAAACCAATGAAAAGGTCAGCAGCAGTTTGCTATAAGAGCGTCCTTTTGCTCCAGATTTCAGTGTTGTTGATTCTCTGGTTCGACATTAATTTCGATTTGACCATACGTTTCAGTTTCGTATAAATGTCGTTTCTTGTAATGAACGCTTGACAAGTGTGTGTATCTGTCACTCAAGGCATTGACCAAATTTCTGATGTTGCGGAATCAAAGCCAGTTCTAATGGGAGCACGATTACAATCAATATGTCGATATGTCACAGTGTAGAAAACCATTCTGCAGTGCAGTCAATTTGGGACAGAGTTCTGAATTTTGACCTGCAGCCACACTACCAGAAACATACCCATGAGTCCGATGTGATGGACTAAAAGTCAGCCATATAGAGTTCCTATAGTTACTGTACCCCTCGTCAGGGTATCTACGATCTAAACCTAGATGCGCTATGCTAAGAAGTTGCCACGATGGAGACTACTCACGAGATCATTACCGCTATTTGGCGGGGAGTGTCAACAATGGATAAATTAAATTGTTTGTGGTGAACTGTCTAGTCAACAGGATTTATTAATCGCTTTATGTGACAAAACGCGTAATTGAGAGAGAGCAGTCGATCATGGGTACAATTTTCTTCATATTCAAAGTAAACACTGTGGAAAAGGTCCTGAGGGACATTTTCCAATAAAATAGCCCGTAATCATCGGGTAAAAATAGTTATCCGAAACACATCATGCTGTGATGACCAGTTCTTATTGCAAAAGTTGAACCTGTCAGTATCAATATTACCTCTCAGTGATGATGCATACATTACGAAAACTTGTCCATACAATATACAGAGATTGTTTTCAGCTGTAAAAATTAAAATTTTCATCAGTTTTTTTTTCTTTATATTTTTATATTTTTGCTGAAAATATACAGATCGTGGGAGTACATTAGAACAAATACCCACAATCCATGTTTTGGACCAAACACAAGAAAATTAGGTATACTCCTGCATATCCCAGTTTTACTATTCAAAAGTGGAGTTAGTGGGGTATTGATTGCACGGACATGTTTTCCTGATGAAACACACTTAACAGACCATCCCCTCTCATTAATATGTTCGCTGCTCTTGAAGGATTTTAGTTTAAATTTTTATTTGCTTTTTACTTCAGCTGGTATTGTGCCGTGTGGCGGTCCTAAAGCATCTCCCCTTACATCATCCATAGTGCAGATTATATTTTCCTTTTGGTCCTTTGAGATCAGCGGGGATATGCTGAGTCATCAGAAATTCATATCGGTTTTGATTCATTTTCGAACCAATCTTTAATATATTTGGTCCCATTTGTATAATACTAGTCTTTGTACCTTGTTGAAAGTTACAAAATTACAGCAATTGTTTTGGCTCCATGTTGCCAAAATTGAAGGACTAATAAAGAGGCTTGAGTAGCCGAAACCGCGGTATGGTCCATCCCCTCTCATTAATATGTTCGCTGCTCTTAAAAGATCTCAGTTTTTCAATTTTTAATCACTGTAGTATTGGAATTGCTTAAATACAGGAATAGTTTTGGTCAACACACTTCGATGAAACATTCAATCATGAACCCCCCATTGAATACGCACAACGGTTTAGCTAACAGTGATTTTATTTAAGTCCGGTATTTATTCATTTGTACGTCTAGTAATGAGGTCGATAATGGACATTAAGTCGTGTTTCACATGTGCCAATGTTTATAGTGAGGACATTGTTATTATGAGGAGTAAATGAGGGTGATATGACAAGTTGAATACTATTAAAAGTTAATCACATTTCCTGTTGGAATGCGAACTGTACTCAGACTTGAGGGATGCCTTATTTGTAAAGGCTATGGAATTAAATGGCAATTTTATGACACTAAACATAAACGAAAAACTATGCTTCTTAATGCAAACCAAATGTATTCAGTTTCAACTCGATTCGTGTGTTTCAAAGATGTCTTTAAGACGAAAGGCATTTTTATGAAAGTATATTTTAGACGTAACTTGTAACAAAATTAGTGTCTTATAAGTCGGAAACGGCTGGATATCAATATAATTTTATGTTTTTATGTGTATATAAATGTACATATTGATATATGACACTTAATTAAACAACCTACTTACTTACTTACTTACTTACTATCGAAAATTAATGCCACCCTCGGGTTTCGTCCTTCTACTTACCTCGAGTGAATAAATGGCGTTGATACAGACAGACAGACAGACAGACAGACAGACAGACAGACAGACAGACAGACAAATGCTTTATTTATCATCAAGCCATATAAACATGACATTAGATATTAAACATATTATTTCTACAGCATATGCATGATAGCATTTACAAACTGAATATTAGAACTAAACAAGTTTTGTTGTTCGGAAAGTTTAGAATAACAACAATAACAATACATGTGCCTACATCAGTTGTTTGGGTTGGGAAATGCATCCAACTATGAAAATAAAACGGTATATCCATGCATTTTCGAGTGATTGAAAATTTATTCTCATGAGTGTGTTGGGTTGCAGAACGTTGGCTTTAGGGACTTCACTGAAGATGGCTTTGCAGATATTGACGCTGTTCTGTCCAGACTAATAGACTGTTCATTGTCAGACTTAATCATTAAGCCTTATATCCCAGAAAATTATTCTTAGTCTAGCAAATCTTTATTCAGTATTAACGTGTTTGTCTAAATGGATATAACTGTGGCGTGAAAAGAAATTAAATGAATTCGACTGGTGATAAAGGTGACAAGTTTCACTGATTGTGCAAAACAGTTATTTCGACAAACTAAAACATTAATTTCTATATTCGTTTGACAAAAAGTAATGTAAGTGCAAATGTGTGTACTTTAGTGACAAATGACACTCATATATTAAAAAATGAAAATGATAAAAATTAAAAACAGGCGCTCTGTCCGAAAGTATCTCAACGCGGCATTTTAAATGATCGCTGGATGTTTGTAAGTAAAGCATCACGTTTTTTTTGTTTTTTGTTTTTTTGTTTTGTTTTTTTTTTTTTTTTTTTTTTTTTTTTTTTTTTTTTTTTTTTTCATATTGATCTTGCTTTCGTAGAAATGTCGTCATTGCTCAAAGAAGACTTTAATGCGCTTAAATACTTTTACCCCAACTTAAGTACATCTGCTTTTGGCATTGGAAACACTTAAAAAGATCGTTTTTCAGCTTTGACTGACCGAGTTCCACTCCAGATAATCCGTTTCTGGCGTTGACAGTGTCATAACGCTCTTCAAAGTGTAGGCATTGTTTTATTAGAATATAATTGTTATACCGGAATGATGAACTACTTGTAAATGTTTACGTAATTCTGAACGATTATTTTGTTAACTGGATTAATGGTGGTTGAAATCACCAAAATATATACTACTCAAAGTTTGATAAGCATCAAAACTTTATTTTTGTTCACAGGACATACTTGTAATCTAACACCTAAAATTTTGCTATAGATATGAAGCAGAACCATCACTGTGCAAACATTCCATCTTTTTTTCGCGTTGCCTGTGAGCGCTTTTCGCAGACTTGCAGAAACGATGGAAACCCCCTGAAATTAAAGTTGCCATTGTTCATTGATTGTTGTCTACCCTATCCAATTCTGTCATTTACCCCCTCTAATTGGTTCATTCAACTGCAAAACTGTTTTCATAATCGAAATGTCGATACTTATGGGTCTAAAACGCACATTTGGAAAATTTCAAAAATCTGTCATTTTTGGTTAAAAACACGATTTTTTACCCAAAAAAAAATTGTTTCGCTTAAAACGTTGCCCTTTAGGCTGCGAGTATGGAACAGAAAACCGATTTGAGCTACGGGCATTGGTTTAGATTTTACAGCGTTTTTTGTCATTGGACTGAACGTTTTCTTAATGGAAATTTGCATTATGTGATTAAAACATCCGACAACAAATTTTAAAAACGCTGGTTTGAGCAAACCAGAGTGCGTATTCAAAAACGGTTTTCAGTTTCATGATCACCATGCAGGGGCCAACATTTTAATCGAAAAAATTTGTTTTGGTAAAAAATCGTGTTTTTAACCAAAAATCACAGATTTCTGAAATTTTCCAAAAGTTCATCTTAGACACAAAAGTATCGACATTTCGATTATTAAAACAGTTTTGCAGTTGAATGAACCAGTAAGAGGGGATGAATGACGGAATTGGATAGGGTAGGAAACAGTGACAACTTCAATTTCAGGGGGTTTCCATTGTTCCTGCAAGTCTGCGAGAAGGACTCGCAGGCAATGCGAAAAAAAGATGGAATGTTTGCACGGTGATGGTGCTGCTATATATCTGTAGCAAAATTTCGAGTGTTAGATTACCAGTATGTCTTGTAAACAAAAATAAACTTTTGATGCTTATCAAAGTTTGAGTAGTATATGTACGTTCACAATTAAAATTTGGTCAACTTGACGGATGCGTTTTAAGTACAAACATTCATTTCAACAAATAAATGATTTCATAATATTACCCGTACCAAATAGTTCACGTGAACGCAGCCATGTAAGCCTATTGGCATTAATAACGCGAATAAATTATGCATATCAATATTTTATTCATCACCGTACATGCACTATATGACCCAAAGTGAAGTGAATCTAAAAAGGTCTTTGCAGACAGACAGACAGACAGACAAGTGCTTTATTTTTCCTCAAGACATATAAACATGGCATAAGAGATTATACATATTATTACTACAGCATATGCATGATAGCATTTACAAACTGAATATTAGACATTAAACAAGTTTTGTTGTTCAGAAGGTTTGGAATAACAACAATAAGAATACATGTGCCTGAGTCAGTTATTTGGGTTGGGAAATTCATCCAACTATGAAAATAAAACGGTATACCAATCCATTTATATTGAAAATGGGTTCTCATGAGTGTTTTGGGTTGCAGAAGTTTGGATTTAGGGACTTCACTGAAGATGGCTATACAGATGTCCAGACTAATAGACTGTTCATTGTCAGACTTAATCATTATGCCTTATATCCCAGAGAATTATCTTTGAGTCTACCAAATCTTTATTCAATATTAACGTGTTTGTCTAAATAAATATAACTCTGGTGTGAAAAGAGATTAAATGAATTCGACTGGTGATATTTAAAAGGTGACAAGTTTCACTGATTGTGCAAAACATTTATTTCGACAAACTGAAACAACAATTTCTATATTCTTTTGAAAAAAAAACTAATTTAAGTACAAATGTGTGTACTTTAGTGACGAATGACACTCATATATTAAAAAAAATGAAAATAATAAAAATAAAAACATGCGCTCTTTCCGAAGGTATCTCAACGCAACATTTTAAATGTTCGCTGGATGTGTGTAAGTAAAGCATTCCTTTTTTTGATCTTGCTTTCGTAGAAATATCTTCATTGCTCAAGCAAGACTTTAATTCGCTTAAATATTTTTACCTCAACTTAAGTACATCTGCTTGTGGCATTGGAAACACTTTAAAAGATCGTTTTCAGCTTTGACTGACCGAGTTCCACTTCAGATAATCCGTTTCTGGCGTTGAAAGTGTCGAAATAACGCTCTTCAACGTGTGGGCATTGTTTGATTAGAATATAATTGTTATACCGGAATGATGAACTACCTGTGAATGTTAACGTAATTCTGAACGATTATTTTGTCAACTTGATTAAAGCGGTTGAAATCATTAAAATAGATGTACGTTCACACTAACTTGATGGACGCGTTTTAAGTACAAACATTCATTTCATCAAATAAACGATTTCATAATATTAGACATCTCTTGCCTAACCCGAGATAGAGTTGTACACCATACACTGTGATACAAACGTCGTTTTCATGGGAATGTCTCAAAATAAGATATCAATCTTCCTTACACGTGTATTCGTTTTGAAGTGTCAATCAGGCTGGCGCTAACCTGGAGCTGCACAGTCACAAGTTGATAGATGGTTAGAATTTTTTTTGTTTTCAGAAAGTTCTGTCTTATACAATGTACATGTGCAAAGCGGTCGCACCAATGATGATCTGTGCATTGATGGAACATGTCCGGCGGGGGGGAGGGGTCCAAAGTCCCAGAAGGGGTCTGACGGAAAATTTCAACATGGCAAAAATTAATAATCTGGCAATTCCAGGGGGGGGGGGGGTCCCTCTGGATCCGTCCGCCCATGTGGAAAGAGCGGGTTTTCTCACTGCATTTCTTGTCTACGAATGCAGTACACCGTATCCTTTACAATGGCCGCGGTGCAAGAAAACCTTATTTTGTCAGGGTTCATTTATACTTTAAAAGCGTACACGACCAAACAGCTTAGGCTATGTATGATAACCGCACTGCTCCCGGTCAAGCCTCTTAGAACCTGACTAACGATGTTCTGTACACATTTCTTTCTCCATAGGTTTAATACCCTGGAAACGGCGGTTCTGTCCCGACATGACTAAAATTGTTGACAGGGGTGTTGAACCACAATACAACCCGCTGACTGAAAGAAATATACTTAAGGATGTTCGCTGCTAACATTTGACATTTCGGAACTTCCGGTTTTTCTTTTCTTGAATATCTCGTAAACGGTTGCAGATATTTTCCTAATATTTTATATTTGGATACATATTGATAATATGCATCGAATGAGCCATGAAAATTGTCAATCTAAGAAACTTCATTTTTTCACCCCATTTTCTGCAACTTTTCAGAAAATTTTAGTTGTCAGTAAAATTTAGGGGGTAGGGTAGATTAAACTTGAATATTACACATCTTCTAATTAATTGCACAAGTTTGATGTTTATTTTAGCAGCAGTATATGTGTACATGGTATTTTAAGTCATTCTTTGTGTCTCTGGTGTGCTGGTTTTAAAATTTAAGGTGGTTTTATGAAATGGGCTTTTAGAAACAAAACAGCCGAAAAAAGGCCGAAAATGGCGATTTTCAAGTTGTTGGTTCTCTCTAAAACGCTCACTACCCTATATATTTCTTTCTTTTATTCGAACAATATTACCAAGTTCTATGTCGTGTGAAAATACAAGAAAAAGTTTGAATCAACAAATATGGGTTTGGTACATTTCAAAGTATTGATTTTTTCCGACTTTTCAAGTATGGGGGTAGGGTTAGAAAAGGAATCGTAAAATTTTGTCATCGACTCCAAGTTGCAAATTTTTCTGTGCTTTTGGTCCAAAATTGTCAGCGCTACGTAAATATTATGACTTTTGAAAGCATTCTATGTGTATTTTTGTTCAAGAAGGGTATGTTTCAAAGAATTATAAATTAAATTAATTTTATCAAATTTAAAACATGGTGCTCAGAGGTCTCATTCAGAGGCCTGTAGCTTGAAAAAATGCACACTACCCTATATTTATTTTGTTTTCAAATGTCTTGTGTTGTATTTTGGAATCAAAAAAGAGTGGTTAGAAAAAAAGTTTGAATACTTTTTCATTGGCAGCGAACATCCTTAAACGCAAAAGTTTCGCAACGCTAAGAAAACGCAAATTTCTTCTTATCGACTCAAAATTTTCTTTCGGTGGTATTACGATATAAAGTTTTTTGCCTTGCATACAAGAAGAAAATCAGAATGCCGCGGCTTATGGTTGCCGTGAAAACGTCAAAACTTGAAGGTAACCAATTTTTAAAAGATACCTTGCATTATATGTGAAAACGAAATTTCAACCAACGCTTCAAAAGCAAAAAGGATAACAAACGCAAATATGGGCAACAAATGCAGAAAAAGCAAAAAGGACAACAATCGCAACACTTTCAGTTTTGGAATTGGTATTTCTTTCTGATTGCGCTATATCCTGACGTTTGCCTACTTTTACCTTTTCATGACTTGGTCGACGTTTATTACGTGTGTGTGGCGTGTTTAAGTTTGGTCTGATATTGATTGATGTTGTTTGTCCAAGTTTTAAATCGAAATAAACATCCATATTTTAGACACAGGTTGTTAGAAAACACAAACGTCACATTAACGTCAGAATGAAAACATGCGATCAAATCTCGTTTAGGAAGCGACTATTTAATTTTTATGCGGGGGAGGGGGAGCTGGGCTGCATGATGTTTTCGGGCCTGGACATTTTTTTTTCAATCGCGACGCGGTCCTATCTTTTGTATATAATACAATATGTACGATAGAATTTAACCAGTCCTAGATAAAAAATTTTCTTCCAGCCCCACCCCATAAAAATCAAAAGTTCGCTCCCTTGTGGCAATCTCATTGTGTAGCGACATAAAATATATGAGCCGCTACATGAGAAAACCAACTATCTGCATATGCGAAAACAAAGGCGCAGATCAGCTGTCGTAAATGATTCGTTTTCAACTGGCACATGTACCAAAGCACTTAAATCCGTTTAGTGATGTATGGATTGGTGCATGGTATGCACAATGCACAAGGCATTTGGTAAGGGGGCATTGATTTGATATGATTTACAATAATAAAATATTCAATAATTTTTGTGTGCTTTAGCTGTCTACCGAACGGAATGTTTTGTTGTAGCGTTGAATAATTCCGTCAGTATATATATATATGTATAGACATCCTTCCCCTTTCTCTGGTTCTGAAAGCCTTATTTATTAAGAGTCAGGATAACTGACAGTCCTGATATGACATTGGCTGTAGGCCGTGGTCATAAAGCAAGAAAACAAACAAATGAATGAACGAACACACGAACAAACATATTATTTACAATATAATAGTTCGAAAAATGAAATTGTTCTGAAAGTGCGTCGATAAAATGAAATATCTTGAGATAATCCCTAACTTTTTGTCAATGTATGGTGTATTTACATCTCCATATACATCTCACGTTAGGCAAGAAATGTCTATTACCTGTACCAAGGTACAAGTAGGCAAAGATCAGGAAAAGGCGCAATCAGAAAAAGATTTGGCCGGTAAACACTTATTTCGAGCGTTAAAGTCTGTAACATAATTGCAGACTCTAGCAAACCTAATAAGTTGCAGAATGTATTTTCCAACCCAAATAAGAAGCACGACGTGGAACGTCACCATCCAAAAACTGAAAAGTTACTATATCAAAATCAGAGTCATCGCGCTTATCATAAATTTTAGAAGAAACAAATCCATTTAAAACAGAAAGATGTAGATCTAAAAAGGGGGCTTCGGTATCGGAGATATTGGCTTTGTTCAACTGTACTTCAGGTCCAAATAGTTTATGTGAACGCAGCCATGTAAACCTATTGGCATTAATAACACAAAGAAATTAAGCATATCAAAATTTTATTCATCACCGTACATGCACTATATGACCTAAACGGGAAAAGAATCTAAAAAGGTCTTTGCAGATCACTAACAAAATGAAAATTACATGAAAATGTTTAACATTTTATAATTTTGTATAATCATGCAATAAAGTTTAATCAGAGGCTTACGCATGCAGCTCTTTCCCACAAGTGCTCATAACCTCATAATAAGATATTACTGGTAGACAAGAAAACATTATTTGCGTCAGTTAGTGTTGCTTTCAATGTATGGCGACGCTGACTTTAAAGAATACCATAATTTAATGTTAAACATATATATATATATTAGGATCACGTTAACAATGGTTCAAGACATTGTGAAAATGTAGCTGTCATTTTGGGGAAAACTGCCATCTTCAAACAAAACCAGGACGCAATAATACTTTTATCCACCCTAGAAAACTCAATTACATGCTTCCTCAGTCATTATGCGATAACAATTATCTATAAATGGAAAGATGAAATGACAATCTTCCCATTTATATAAATGTTAGAAACTTCTGGAAAATTGATGACATGTGTGTAATTTTAAATTGGTTCTAGTATTTCTGGTGAAAAATGCAAAGTTTATCGTATTCCACGGCCGCCTAACTTGCGGCACAAGATTTGAATGCATTACATGTGTAAAAGGACAACAATTTCACGTTTGCAGTTGCAACAACCAATTATGAATTATTTTTGAAGCTCACACAAACTAACCATGAAATGCCTTTGGATGTAAAATCGGTTCTTTGTTAATTGAGTACTTTGGCTTATGTACCGATGAAATGCAGTTGGCAGTTAAAGAGGTTTTAGCACATATGTGACATGTTGACATGTTGTGTTGAAATTGTTTCATAAATCAACATCTTAGACAATGAAATTATCCCACACATGTTTAAGAAACATGCGTTTCAGGAAGTGTCACAAAATAACAGTAACTTAACAGACACGTTCTCAAGAACGGTTGCAACTGACTAGCCTGCGACACATGGATCACAAGGCAAGTGTCATTAACACTGTGTCATGGAGGTTTCTGTTTAAATTTGTAAGCTGATGAGTGCTTAGAATCTTATTTAAATTTCGGCGTAACAATGAACCCCAGTGGACATACACTGTCTTTAGATGAGTCCGTTTTGTAACACTGATTATATTTCGTATCGGTAGTTTTTCTGTACAAAAACTAAGAAACTGTCAAGAATAAGAATCACACACCAAATCCAGGCTTAGCCTAAAGCAATCCCACGGGTGTCATGTTTTGTGTATGATCGGCGAAAGCATTGTTTTCAACAAATAGACTATCAACTGCAAAATTGTATGTATAATACCGCTATGTAAATATGTCGTGGCAAACGGGATTCAGTCGGTCACGTGGAGGCGACAATCAGCAATGCGGCCACTGTATCTTTGCCCCGCTAAGAATCTTCAGTAGTGCATATTCCCCATATATTTTATGTGTCACATCAAGAAAGTCTGTTATTTCCGAACAGTCCAATGTAAATGGGCCTGTAAGGAGTCAGACTAAAGATAGCGGCTTGAACTATCAAATATAAAACTTTCAAATATAGCCACAAAAAAATGGACATAAAGGAAAAGAAATGAAGTTTCTAATGGTAACCAAATGCTGATCTGGACATTTTGTGATATTTTTTTCATGACGTCACCCATAAAGATTATCATAATCTCAAGGATAAGCTTAATTAAGAAATAATTTTACTTTTCGGTGAATTATGGTGAGTAACGCAGGATGTTTGAGGGCAGATTGCCATGTATCAATTCACGACGGCGGAGCCCGAGTGAATTAAATATCGCATCTGCCCGAAAATATCACGCGTTAATCAAAGATAATTCACCGTAAAGTTAAATTATTTCGATTCTAACACGACTTGCTTACATTAAAAATTGTTTTCCAGTGGACTCATTTTCGACGGACATGAAAGTTTATGTGCGACGTCACAAAAACGCCAGCTTACGCGCGTAATTTTGTTTACAGTGAATTATTGTTAATTTGCAAATGGTGACGTTTCCATTAGGTTCAATGGGAAAGACGATAACGTCGTGTAAGAATCATCAGGAAAACGTCTCCATTAAATGAATACCCCATATACCCCACTTTTATGTAGTAAACTGGGGTTTACAGGGGTATACATTTTTTCTTATTTTTGATCCAAAAATAGATCGTGTTGCATTGTTGATTGGCGCCTCCACATGACCGACTGAATAAAATTATACTGGGATCCTTTAAGAGCTGTGAACATATTAATGAGAAAGGAAATGGACCATACCGCGGTTTTGGCTACTCAAACCTCTTGAGTGACCCTATAGATTTGGCAACATGGAGCCAAAGTGAATTACTGTAATTTCGAATCTTTCAACAGGTTAGTCGATACAAAGACTAGTATTATCAAATTTGGACCAAAACAGTATATGTTATAGGTTGGTTAGAAAATGAATCTAAACCGATAATAAGTTTCTGATTTCTCAGAATACCCTCGCTGATCTCAAAGGACCAAAAGGAAACTATAATCTGAACTATCGATTGTGTACGGGGGACTTTTTAGGGCCGCCACACGACACAACACCAGCTGCAGTAATAGCAAGTAAAATAAAACTGAGATCCTTTAAGAGCAGTGAATCCCGTTTTACCTGTTTAGTCAACGGTACACGGAACCAATATGACCTTTGCCAAGACGTGTTAACAAAAGGGCATTATACAGGTTTGATAGTTTATTTATTAGAAACAATGCTTTCACATATACGCAAAACATGATACCCAATGTGATTGCTTTAGGCCTAGTCTGGATTTGGTGTGTGATTCTTATTCTTCAGGACATTCTTGGTTTTTGTACAGACATAAAAGAAAACTATCGATGCGGAATATAATCAGTGTTGCAACTGTCTGTTATAAAAACGGACTCATTTAAAGACAGACTATGTCCACTGGGGTTCAAGGTGACGCCGAAATTCAAATAAGATTCTAAGCACTAATACAGTTCCAAATGGTTATGTAACTTGCCATGATTCGGGTGTCATGGTTGCCATTTGACGCCTGCAATACCATCAAAGTTTGTTGCACCAGTTAGTCGGTCCTGGAATAAGATAAATGTTTGCCTTTTGCATCAGAAACGTTATAACCAATTTGAAATTAATTAAGATATAATTTTTCTAGAAATTTCTGACATATAAATGGATGGATTGTCATTTCATCTTTCCATTTATGGATAATTGTTATCGCATAATGACTGAGGAAATGTATAATTGTGCTTTCTGAGTGAAATAAAAGTATCATTGCGTCATGGTTTTGGTAATGAACCACTGCAGAAGCTGCGGTCGAGGTTAGGATCCTGTAAAACCGGCTGAAGCCCGCCAGTAATTTTATATTACTGATCGTTCCAAGGCGATACTTCTGTTATGGTTCTTATTGTTTTATGTCTTGGTGTTTAATTTTTGTGCTGTTGGCGCCTTATGTATGTTATCATATTTTAGTTAAGTTTAGGTAACTGAGTAGTCACCTATTGGGAAATAGCTGCTCATTCGGCTTACTAAATGTATTCATGGTCTTAGTACCTTATTGTTAGTTTTTTTTTTTCCCACCTTGGTTTTTGGAGTGGGAATCTTTTTCTGATTGCGCCTTTTCCTGATCGTTGCCTATTTGTACCTTCGTATGTAGGATGCAGTTTTTCCCAACCAAAATGACAGCTACATTTTGACAATATCTTTGAATATTGTTGACGTGATCCTATATGCATCTATAATATTAATGGTTTTCTTTAAAGACAGCGTCGCCATACATTGACAGCAACACTAACGGACGCAAATAATGTATTCTTGTCTACCAGTAATATCTTATTATGAGGTTATGAGCACTTGTTGGAAAGAGCTGCATGCTTAAGACTCTGATTAAACTTTATTGCATGACAATATAAAACTATGAAATGGACATTTTGATTTATGTAATTAGCATTTTGTTAGTGATTGTAGTCATGAACGTCTCTGGAAAGAAGTTATAAGATTCACCTTCTGTTTGGGTCATATAGTGCATGTACGGTGATGAATAAAACTTTGATATGCTTGATTTATTTGCGTTATGTTTGGGTCATATAGTGCATGTACGGTGATGAATAAAACTTTGATATGCTTAATTTATTTGCGTTATTAATGCCAATAGGTTTACATGGCTGCGTTCACATAAACTATTTGGTATGTGTCATATTATGAAATTGTTTATTTGTTGAAATGAATGTTTGTACTTAAAACGCGTCCATCAAGCTGACCAAATTTAAAGTGTGAACGTACATCTATTTTCAAATTGGTGATTTCAACCGCCATTAGTCAAGTTAAAAGAATAATCGTTCAGAATTACGTAAACAATCACAGGTAGTTCATCATTCCGGCATAATAATTATGTTCTTATAAAACAATGATCACACTTTGAAGCGCGTTATTTTGACACACTCAATGCCAGAAACGGATTATTCTGAAGTGGAACTCGGTCTGTCAAAGCTGAAAACGATTTTTTTAAGTATTTCCAATGCCAAAAGCAGATTCACATAAGTTGGAGTAAAAGTATTTAAGTATTTAAGCGCATTAGATGCTTCCGTGAACAATGAAGACATTTCTATGAAAGCAAGAGCGATATGAAACAAAACGTAATGCTGTACGTACAAACATCCTTCCAATGAAAAGTTAAAATGCATATAGCCCCCTTTAACCCCACTTTGTAAATAGTAAAACTCGGGTGTACAGGGCCCGAGGGGTATGGCTTTTTTGTTTTTCATTTTGCTGTAAAACATAGATTGTGGGTACTCGTTAGAACCGCCTCGCCTCGGTGGCGGTTCTAACGTGTATCCACAATCGATGTTTTGAGAAACAACATTTAAAACATCTTTTTTTTTTTCTTGTGAAATTTTCAAATTTTACTGTTGAAAAAATATCTGTGTTTATTGCATGGGTAATCATTTTGCATCATTCAATAATCACTGAAGGGCAAAAAACATTCCGCAGAGATTAATTCAATGAGTAAACCCTGTGAGACTGAATTCCGAAAAAAAAAAACTTAGATAATTAGCTTGATGTACTTTACATCGTCGCCTGTTCTTTTGATTACCGGGGTGTTCTTTGTGTCTTGGGACAGACAGTAAACTAATTGAGACAGACTGAGAGTGTTTTGTTAAGCCAAAATAAGAGTTAAAACAATTATACGTTAAGGAACATCTTAGACAGAGCGACCTGTCATTCCGTTTTCTTATCAAATGATTCTCATTAATGTTGTAAGAAATAGGAAAATGCAATGCACTAGTCATTTGTAACCAAGCCACGGGGATTAGCGGCGACTTTGACTCTATTTAAGTCCTGTTGAATCACACGCACTGCAGGAACTGCCAGTTGATAAAGCCAGCAGTATTCCTCCTGCTTTCTGCTGTGTTAACATGAAACTGCCTTTTTGCATGCTTATCTTTCTGATACGAATCCAATGTATTTCTGCCGGAAAGCGGAAATTGTGCGAAGTTTAACAGCACAGTGTTAACACAGGGCCCCCACAGGTTCTCAACCCTAGTTTCTGAACTAGTGTTTACTAGGTTACAAACACTGTTGCATAATGATCAGGAATGCTATTTATTTTATATGTTTGTAGTTCGTAATATGAGCTTTTTGTCCTGTAAACATTTAGCTTTGAACAACGATTTTCATACACCAAAACAAACATATTGTTTTCCAAAATCAAACAAATGTTTCTTAGACGCTTTATGGTTCTTTAAGACAAAACATTTCTTTGATTCAATCGTTATTTCGATGGACGATACAATGACAATACCACAGAGGCGTATTATTTTGCATAATAAAACTAGTATAAACGCTCACAGTGGCGATGTAAAATGAAAATACTTTTAATGTAGTACATTGTACATTGAGCAACCTATTCGTAATTTATTTCTAGTTGTCTTTGTCATAATATCTGAGCCTTCGTATGAGAAAACCAACAATTTGCATATGCAAAAACAAAGACGTAACTGCACTAGCTGCTGATCGGCGCTTTTGTTTTCGCCACACAGATAGTACTATTCCTCTTCTACCTAAATCCAAATTTTTAAGCTTCTAGCTTTATTCTGTAATTGTACAGCCTGGTTTGTGTCGGACCTGGTCGGAAACCCAAATTGTTTGTTTTCCCACGCACAGGCTCATTTAAAATGGGCCGAATTTCACACAAACTGTGTGACGAATTATCTGTTTTTTTTTAAAACCATATTTTCTTTAAAATATCTTCGAATGCTCAAAGTTTGATATTCGTCGTGTACAATTGTTCAACAGAATCCATTTTCTCCCATTTAATTCGCCATACACGGTGATTAATAAGGAAACGCTTTTGCACCTGTTTAACCCACATAGTATTTCTGAATAGACTAGTCCGTCGTAATGGAACAACCCAGAAGTGCACGTGCCGGAACGTGTATAAAAGGCGAACGCAAGACATTTGCGGTTTAGTTTGTGCTTGTGCCACGAAGATGTAACATTGGATGTTTACCTTTAAAGTAAAAAGTAACGGACTTTGGGCCGAAATAGTAACAAACTAACATCCCGGGTTCTCTGAGTGTAGCCTAGATGTACGGAGAGGCCAAGACAGTAGTCATCTATTAGTGCTCGGGCTGGTTGCTGTGTTACTCTTGATCTGCAGCTCTAGGTTTGAAGAGAGCTGGAGGACATATCTCGTTGTTGGACTAAGCAGTTCGGGTTCTTTGGGCCAGGTCAGTAGCAGACTTTATTTCGGGTTCTTTGTGAAGCCTCGCTTTACCGAGGGGGATATTGAGACATCTGATTACTATTACTAGCGCTCGGGCAGCTGACTATGTCCAGGTGTGGCGTGAAGTTGTTTTGGTCGTAGTTGAAATCTTATTGTATGTGCGTTGTGTCGACAAGGAGCTGGAATTGAGTTGTCCGTTGACTTTTTTATGTTTAAGCGTTATTCAAATACGACATAAACGATGCATTTGAACCATGCCAGGACCTAGGGCGAGGTTTAAGATCCCGTAAAACCAGTTTAAGCCCCCTAGTTATAGTATTACTTACCGTTCCAAGGCGGTGCTCCTGATACGGCTCATACTTATCGGACCTGAAGAAGGTCCTTTTCATATAATCTGTATATGAGTCAAGACGATATATGATGACCTACCCGTTCGTCAGATAGGTCAAACAACTTATTTGAATATCAAATAAGGCATTGGCAGCGCTGCAATATAGCTGTCGGAGCCATTGTTATAAGTAAGGACGGATCGGAGTTACTGACTGATTTAGTTATATTTTGGTGGCATCGGGCGGATGGTTTTATCCGTTCCCATTTATCATATTATATGAACATGCTTTTCCATCGACGGGGTTTGCTGTGGCTTGGCTCGGCTGCACGTTACAACTGAAATGATGCGGGGATGCTATGATGCCTCAGTGATATCGAGAATTCGGGGATTCAATTTAAAATCTACCAACACTTAGAGCATACCGCATTGTGCATTAAACAGCGATTTCTTGCTTTGAGCTGCAGGTATAGACATTTTAATTGGCAAACACACATTTGGCGTTTCCACGAGATGCAGCATGTTGGCATGGTTGTATAATACATCGCGTACCTATATGTGGGAAGACCCTGAAAGCCCATTGGTTCATCGACGTGCATATTAGCTTTAAAATAAGCACTGAAACTTGGATTCGTTGTGTTATTCTTGTTTTTTATGCTGATTGTACATGTATTAGTGTACATAATTTTCACCCGCGATTAACTTACATACAATACAATAAGGTACTTAGAATAAGCTTTGGTACTGGACATAAAACATATGTTGAACAAAATAGCTCGTAATAATCGGGTAAAAATAGTTATCAGAAACACATCGTGCTGTGATGACCGACTGTTGTCCTATTCTTGGAACCAATTCTTATTGCAAAAGTTGAACCTGTCAGTATCAATATTACTCTCAGTGATGATTCATAAAACACACGTAACGGACCATCCCCTCCTGTTTATATGTTCGCTGCTCTTAAATGATCTCAGTTTTAATTTTTATTGGGTATTACTGCAGCTGGTGTTGTGTTGTGTGGCGGCCCTAAAACGTCTCACCGTACATCGTCCATAGTGCAGATTATATTTTCCTTTTGATCCTTTGAGATCAGCGGAGATATTCTGAGTAATCAGAAATTCATATCGGTTTAGATCCATTTTTGAACCAATCTTTAATATATCTGGTCCCATTTGTATAATAGTAGTTTTTGTATCGACTACCTTGTTGAAAGTTACAAAATATTAGCAATTCTCTTTGGCTCCATGTTGCCAAATTTGAAGGACCATTGAAGAGACTTGAGTAGCCGAAACCGCAGTATGGTCCTTCCCCTCTCATTAATGTTCTCTTAAAGGGTCTCAGTTTTAATTTTTAATCACTGTAGTTATGGAAATGCTTAAATACATGTCACAATCCAAATTGTATAAAAATGCTTTCTAGAGGGAAAACTATGTAACCTCGATAGGAATACACTGAAAAAAGTTATAAGAGGCCACTTTTCAAACTCATTTTTCATTCATAAGCCATGTGCAAAATTGAATGATTTTTTGCCTAAATACGTGTCTTTCAAGTAAGTAAAGTTACAAAGTGTTCAGAAACAATTTTCTTTCACTAAACGCGTTTTTCGTGTAAAAGTGCAAAAATCAATGTTTTTGAATAAAAATTGGTTAAAGCGCAAAATTTATTGAAATAAGGAACGGGTGTCATCAAAGGGGCTATTCCAGGTTGGAAAAACATCAAACTTTTGAATTTTCTCAACTTATAAATTTTTTACGCATTTTTAAAAAAAACGCTTTTTTCGAGATTTTTTTGAAAAATCAACAATGTACCTCTCAAACATGTTAATCCCTATAAATTCACTTTTTGAGGCCTGAAATGAGAAATATACCTCGAAAGAGCTGTATTATACGATTTTCGAGGACAAACAGGTCACGACTGCCGCACACTTCCGGTTTCAATTACAAATTTTAACGACCAAAATAACAAAATCTGTGGACCATTTTTGAAATTTTCATCAGAGTATCAGAGTTAGGTATTAAACATAAATAATCGCTGAAAATTTCAATGCCGTGTTGCTGCTAATAATGCAACCAGAGAAGAACAAAGTTTGTATGCAAGTTGCATACAAAAAGTTGAATTCCTGTTATTCATGTTGCTGTCTTCTTGCATTTACAAAACTGAAACGAAAAATCTTATTGCAGCAACACATATAACATGATTTTATCATACATCGTAGCAGTCAATAACACATTCAAATAAACTCAAATATAAAACAAAAACGTCGTAATATGACATTTAATTTGATGTTAATAAAGTGTGACTTTTTGAAATGAGGGTAATTGAGGGTACCTTTACTCATGCTTCGTCTGTGTGAAAAGTATCACACAGATTGGAATGCAGAAACTCACAGAGCCACTGTTAGACATTGGTTTATTCATATGACCATGAATTGTAATTGATCGTATTTTACTTTCTGAACTAGAAGGAAAAATATAAGACGGCCTCTTATAACTTTTTTTCAGTGTAGTTTTGGTCAACACTCTTCGATGAAATATTCAATCATGTAACCCCTCCCCCCTTGAATACGCACAAAGGTATAGCTAGCATTGATTTTAAATTAATAAGTCCGGTATGTTTTTCATTTGTACGTCTAGTAATGAGGTCGATAATGTTTCATGTGCCAATGTTTATAGTGAGGTCATTGTTATCATAAGGAGTAAATGAGGGTGACATGACAAGTTGAATACTATCGAAAATTAATGCCACCCTCGGGCTTCGTCCTTCTCCTTACCTCGAGTGAATAAATGGCGTTGATACAGACAGACAGACAGACAAATGCTTTATTTTTTTCTCAAGTCATATAAACATGACATAAGAGTTTAGACATATTATTTCTACAGCATATGCATGATAATATTTACAAACTGAATATTAGAATTAAACAAGGTTTGTTGTTCAGAAAGTTTGGAATAACAACAATATCAATACAAATGACTGAAGCAGTTACTTGGGTTGGGAAATTCATCCAACTATGAACATAAAACGGTATACCCATGCATGTTATTGAAAATTGATTCTCATGAGTGTGTTTGGTTGCAGAACATTGGCCTCAGGGACTTCGCTGAAGATGGTTATACAGGTATTGACGTTGTTCTGTCCAGACTAATAGACTGTTCATTGTCAGGCTTCATCATTTAGCCTTATATCCCAGCAAATTATCCTTAGTCTAGCAAATCTTTATTCAATATTAACGTGTTTGTCTAAATGAATATAACTGTGGCGTGAAAAGAGATTAAATGAATTCGAAGGTGACAAGTTTCACTGATTGTGCAGACCAGTTATTTCGACAAACTGAAGCAACAATTTCTATAATCGTTTGACAAAAAGTAACGTAAGTGCAGATGTGTGTACTTTAGTGACGAATGACACTCATATATCAAAAAAGAAAATGAAAATAATAATAAAAAATAAAAACATGCATTCTTTCCGAAAGTATCTCAACGCGGCATTTTAAATGTTTGCTGGATGTTTGTAAGTAAAGCTTTACGTTTTTTTTTTTTGTTTTTTTTTTTTGTTTTTTTTTTTTGTTTTTTTTTTTCATATTGATCTTGCTTTCGTAGAAATGTCTCCATTGCTCAAGGAAGACTTTAATGCGCTAAAATACTTTTACCTCAACTTAAGAACATCTGCTTGTGGCATTGGAAACACTTTAAAAGATCGTTTTCAGCTTTGACTGACCGAGTTCTACTTCTACAGATAATCCTTTTCTGGAGTTGAGAGTGTCAAAATAACGCTCTTCAAAGTGTGGGCATTGTTTGATTAGAATATTATTGTAATACCGGAATGATGAACTACCTGTGAATGTTTACGTAATTCTGAACGATTATTTTGTTAACTTGATTAATGGCGGTTGAAATCACCAAAATAGATGTACGTTCACACTTTGAATTTGGTCAACTTGATGGACGCGTTTTAAGTACAAACATTCATGTCAACAAGTAAATGATTTCATAATATTACCCGTACCAAATAGTTCATGTGAAGGCAGCCATGTAAACCTATTGACATTAATAACGCAAATAAATTAAGCATATCCAAATTTTATTCATCACCGTACATGCACTATATGACCCAAACGGGAGGTGAATCTAGAGACGTTCATGAATAATTACATGAAAATGTCCAACATGATTTTGTATTATCATGCAATAAAGTTTAATCAGAGACTTAAGCATGCAGCTCTTTCCCACAAGTGCTTATAACCTCATAATAAGATATTACTGGTAGACAAGAACACACTATTTGCGTCAGTTAGTGTTGCTTTCAATGTATTGCGACGCTGACATTAAAGAATACAATAATTTAATGTTAAACATGCATATATATTCCCGATTGCATTTAGGATCACGTCAACAATGTTCCGAGATTTTGTCAAAATGTAGTTGTCATTTTGAGGAAAACTGCCATCTTCACACAAAACCATGACGCAATGATACTTTTATCCACCCTAGAAAACTCAATTATATGCTTCCTCAGTCATTATGCGATAACAATTATCTATAAATGAAAAGATGAAATGACAATCTTCCCATTTATATATATGTTAGAAACTTCTGGAAAATTGATGACATTTTGTGTAATTTTAAATTGGTTATAGTACTTCTGATGAAATATGCAAAGTTTATCGTATTCCACGGCCGACTAACTTGCGGTAGAAGATTTAAATGCATTGCAGGCGTGAAATGGCAACAATTGCACGTTTGCAGTTGCAACAACCAATTATGAATTATTTTGAAGCTCACACAAACTAACCATAAAATGCCTTTGGAAGTTAAATCGGTTCTTCGTTCAATGAGTACTTTGGCTAATTTACCGATGGAATGCAGTTGGCAGTTTAAGAGGTTTTAGCACATATGTGACATGTTGACATTTTGTGTTGAAATTGTTTCATAAATCAACATCTAGAAATCATCCCATACATGTTTAAGAAACATGCGTTTCAGGAAGTGTCACAGAAAAACATTCACTTAACAGACACGTTCTCAAGAACGGTTGCGACGACACCTGGATTTGTAAGCTGATGAGTGCTTAGACTCTTATTTAAATTTCGGCGTCACAATGAACCCCAGTGGACATAGACTGTCTTTAGATGAGTCCGTTTTTGTAACAGACAGTTGGAACACTGATTATATTTCGTATCGGTAGTTTTATTTTACGTCTGAACAAAAATTAAGAAACTGTCAAGAATAAGAATCACATACCAAATCCAGGCTTACCCTAAAGCAATCCCATAGGGAGTCATTTTTGTGTATCGGCGAAAGCATTGTTTTCAACAAATAGACTATCTTTTGCAAAACCTGTAACATAATAATGCCGCTATATAAACATGTCGTGGTAAACGGAAATTAGTTGGTCACTTGGAGGCGACAATCAACAATGCGGCCACTGTATCTATGTTCCGCTCAGAATCTTCAGTAGTGTATATCCCCCATATATTTTATGTGTCACATCAAGAAAATCCATGTATTAATTCCGAACAGTTCCCTGTAACCGGACCAGTATGGAGTCGGACTAAAGCCTCTTTTGAACTTTCAAATATAAAAGTTTCAAGTAAAGCCACAAACATGGACATGAAGGAAAAGAACTGAAGATTCTAATGGTAACCAAATGCTGGTTTGGACTTTTTGTGTTATTTTCTTTTTCAGGACGTAACCCATAAAGATATTCATGATCTTAAGAATAAGCTTAATCATCAGGTAAACATTTCCATTCAATAAATACACCTTATACACCACTTTTATGTGAGTAAAATTGGGGTTTACAGGGGTATGCCCTTTTTCTTATTTTTGATCCAAAAATAGATTGTAGATTGTATTGTTGATTGACGCCTCCACGTGACCGACTGAATCCCGTTTTAAATGTTTAGTTAACGGAACACGGAATCAATATGGCTTTTGCCACGACAGGTTTACATAGCGGCACTATACAGGTTTTGATAGTTTATTTGTTAAACACAATGCTTTCGCATATACGTTAAACATGAAACCCAATGGGTTTGCTTTAGGCCTAGCCTGAATTTGGTGTGTTCAGGACGCTTTCTTGGTTTTTGTACAGACATAAAAGAAACTATCGATACGGAATATAATCAGTGTTCCAACTGTCTGCTACAAAAACGGACTCATTTAAAGACAGACTATGTCCACTGGGGTTCAAGGTGACGCCGAAATTCAAATACGATTCTAAGCAATCAGTCAAACGCTTCCAAATGGTTATGTAACTGGCCATGTGATCCAGGTGTCATGGTTGCCATTTGACGCCTGTAATACCATCAAGGCTTGTTGCGCAAGTAAGTAGGCCCTGGAATAAGATACACTTTTGCCTTTTGCATCAGAAATGTAATAACCAATTTGACAATACATAAGATATCATAATGTTTCTAGAAGTTTCTAAAACATGCATGGGAAGATTATCATTTCATCTTTCCATTTATAGATAATTGTTATCGCATAATAACTAAGGAAATGTATAATTTTCTAGAGTGGAATAAAAGTATCATTGCGTCATGGTATGTAGATAACAAGTTAACAACGCCTCTCGTTGATAAAGTAAGTATAAACTGCAAAGAGAAACGAAGAGTCCATAACTATGAACAATACAAAATCAAAACACATGTGGATGTTGTTTTCCCCAAAATTTTGACAATATCTTGGAACATTGTTGACGTGATCCTAAATGTGATCTGGAATCCATATGCATGTTTAACATTGAAATATGGTATTCTTTAAAGTCAGCGTCGCCACACATTGACAGCAACACTAACTGACGCAAATGATATGTTCTTGTCTACCAGTAATATCTCAATATGAGGTTAAGAACACTTATGGGAAAGAACTGCTCGCTAAAGCATCTGATTAAACTTTTTTTGCATTATAACACAAAATTGTTAAATGTTGGACATTTTCATTTACAATGTAATTAGCCTTTTGTTAGTGACCGTATTCATGAACGTCTCTGCAAAGAAGATTTATTAAATTCACCTCCGGTTAGGGTAATATAGTGCATGTACGGTGATGAATAAAATTTTGCTTAATTTATTTGCGTTATTAATGCCAATAGGTTACATGGCTGTGTTCACATTATTAGTTGGTACGAGTCATATTAAGAAATCGTTTATTTGTTGAAATGAATGTGTGTACTTAAAACGCGTCCATCAAGCTGACCAAATTTAAAGGGTGAACGAACACCTATTTTTGGTGATTTCAACCGCCAGTAATCAAGTTCAAAGAATAATCGTTCAGAATTACGTAAAAAATCACAGGTAGTTCATCATTCCGGCATAATAATTATATTCCAATAAAGCATTGCCGACACTTTGGAGCGCGTAGTTTTAACAATCTCAGACAGAAACGGATAATCCAAAGTAGAACTCGGTCACTCAAAGCTGGAGACGATCTTTTGCAGATGGAGAAGAGGCTCTTAAATCGTCATTATTTTATGCCTGTTCCATTGATTTAAATTGCTAGCTTTCAGTTAAGCTCAGAACCTTAAGACGATTATGTTTTCAATGCCAAAAACTGATGTAATTCAGAGTAAAACGAGTTAAGCGCCTAGAAGTCGTCCTTGAGCAATAAAGAGGTTTTTATGAAAGCAGCATGATCGATATGAAATAAACGTAATGAAGTACTTACAAACGTGAAAATTTATAATGCATATAGCCGCGTTGAGATACTTTCGATGTGAGCGCATGCTTTTTTTTTTTTTTTTTTTTTTTTTATATATATATAATTATTATCCTTATTAGTATTATTATTATTATTATAATTATTATTTTTCGAATATATGCGTGTGATTTGTCACTAAAGTACACACATTTGCGCTTACATTACTTTCTGTCAAACAAATATAGAATTTGTTGTTTCAGTTTGTCCAACTGTTTTTTGCACAATCAGTGAAACTTGTCAGCTTTAATATCAGTCGAATTCATTTAATCTCTTTTCACGCCACAATTATATTTATTTAGACAAACACGTTTATATTGAATAAAGATTTGCTAGGATAATTTTCTGAGATATAAGGCTTAATAATTAAGTCTGATAATGAACCGTCTATTAGTCTGGACAGAACAACGTCAATATCTGCAAAGCCATCTCCAGTGAAGTCCCTAAAGCCAACGTTTTGCAACCCACTCATGAGAATCAACTTTTCAGTAAACTGCATGGATATACGGTTTTGTTTTCATACTTGGATGAATCTCCCAACCCAAGTATTTTAATTACCATCCCAAGGCGGAAGTACTTATGCGGCTCATTCGTCTGACCATATTGATATTTAATATGGTAACTGATCAGTATCTGATCAGAAACCTCTTTGAAGAGTTCATTATCATTGACGCTCTCATTCAGTTTCTCTCAGTCTAAATGTGTTTTGATTTTGTATTGTTAATAGGTATGGACTCTTCGTTTCTTTTTGCAGTTTATCATTACGAAAACACGCCCATGCAATATACAGAGATTTTTTAAGTTGTAAAAATTGAAAAAGTTCAGTAGAAAATCTCGGCGAGGCGGTTCTAACGAGTACCCACAATCTATGTTTTGGAGCAAAAATAAGAAAATAGGTATACCCCTGTAAACCCCAGTTTTGCTATATAAAAGTGGGGTTAAAGGGGGTAAACATTACACGGACATATTTTCCTGATGCTTACATCATCGAGAGGCGTTGTTTACTTGGCAGCTGCAGTAATGATCGGCCATTATCTTCTCCCTTACGCATGCTTGTAGTTCTATAAAATCGCAAATTTAATCCAAATACTATGGCATGTGTGTTATTTTCCGGGGAAGGGTGATGAGGGATGTACGGGAAGGGACATTTACACTGACCAAGAGCGGGTTCTTTACGTGTACGAATAAAAGAGATATCCTATTATATACTCTTTACAATCATAGCTTAGATTATGTAATTTCGTTTTTGCTACAGAAGTGAATAATGCTAATTTTAATATTTAATTTTCGTTTTGCTAAATTTTCATCCTTAGCGAAACAGTGCAGGATGAAACAGATGCATTTATGGGTACTAAAACACCTCTCGTCGATAATTTTATTTAATAATAAAATGTTTCACAGAATTAAGTTTAGTTTGACATGAAATTGACCACAGATCTCAAGTGCGTTTACATTTGTTTTTATTTCCAGTCTGCTAGTTTATTATATTGTTAGCCTTACCGCCATTTAACAGTCACTGCCTGTCACAGGTTTGTGCAGCTGCTATCTTACAGCGCATTTTCTTTACAACGTACTGCTGGCCTGTCTGAGACGAGACTTTAACCACCGTAATGATCATAATTTCACGTTACATGTTCAATTCATATACTTACGATTGTTCGGGTTATACTGATCTTAATACATTTCGAATGACAAAATGGACATTTTAAAACATGTTGGTATAATTGCATCATTATACATACATATATACAGTATAACAACACGCAATTTTCATATTAAGCGTACTTCGAGCTCATTAATAATAAACGTGATTCAATATGATCTTTTGTAGTGGTAATCAACATTTTACATTTCAAGCATCACGTTAATTTATTTCGCTGCCTTTTTAATATGCATAATTAGACTTTCCTTAACTATTTCACAAAAGGAAACATTGCAAATTTCAACTCCGTCCATAATATTTGTCGCTTTTCGTAATGTAATTTTCGGGTTCCCTCTGAGAAAGTCTTATTATATCTTTCTACAACTAATAACTTTGCATAAGTCAATTACCATTGACGGAAAACACACATTAAGCAAAGTCACCCATGACACTGATTACCGACAAACCTTAGATAATACGCTTTATCTCCCTTTCACCATCGTCTGTTCTCTTCATATCCCGGGTGTTCTTTGTGTCTTGGGACTGACAGTAAACTAATTGTGACAAGCTGGAATTGAAGGTAATTAATGCAATTAATACATCATACAAGAATACGCTACAGAACATCTTAAGCAAAGCGATCTGTCATTTCGTTTTCTTGCCAAGTGCATTTTACCAAAGCCGAAAGAGTTTGTAGTATAGTTTGTATCTATGGGTGATTACGATTATATTGTCCCTTTCTTCGAAATACAGCTTTATATAAAATTAAGAAATGTTAAGCGTTCATGCCGGCACACAGAACAATAAAAATGTATTCTGGATTGTGCATCGGTACCGTTGTTTTGTCTACCAGTTCACACATCGATTCGAACAACCATGTCTTCTGAACAAAACACATACATGTATATTGTATTTCTAAATAAAACATCTTTCCGTGCCGTTTTATTGCTCCAGGAGGCAATTCATTTCTTTGATTTAATCTTTACTCGGAAAGTACAAACAATGATGATACTGCAGTGATGTATTATTTCGCATCGTAAAAAAGAACGAACGCTCACAATGGCGATATAAAATGTACTTTATTGTGGTATTTGAAGCAATATATTTATAATTGTGTTTGTCGTAAGTTCTAATAATCCGAATTTCCAAATAAAGTGAGTTATAATTCAAAGCTGAGATAATGTGATACTTCAGTGGTATAGAGACGTCGGAGATTCATTTCGAAACCTACCACCACTGCGTTTGTGTCTTTGAGCAAGACACAGTACGGGTTACTGGTAATGCCTCAAGAATACGGCTTCTGTCTCTACGTAAGTAAAATTGACAACTAATGATGACTAGGATATACAACACCAAAGGTATATTTTAAAATGCGACATGTACAGTATAAAATGACATAATAACTTACTACACAAAGTTTCTTTGGGGTCATGTTATATTTTTGTTCATTCTGGTATGGTAACACCAAACATCGTGCTTCATATACAGCTGTAATGTGTATGTTGCAGAGCCATTACTTTACCAACATTCTGCCTTACTGTGGTTTTGTCATGTCATGTAAATAGTTATCGTAGAAACATAATTAGGTTCGCCTTTACTAAAAGTAGCTAATGTTTACCACATTGGTAATTTGTCTCGCGTTTTTTCCCATGGTTCTTAAACTAGTATCAACAAATGAATCAATTTCTTTTGAGGCGCATAATATTCGGTTATTTTTTTACATTCTCGATGGCGTATCATCAAGCTCTGTATGTGACAACATCTCATAATTCAAGTGGGTTCATGTATCTATGGTCATTGTTAGGTCATTGTCTACACAAGTTGGCGAGAAGAGTTTCATGTAAAACACATTACACTGACAATGAATGGGTTCCAATGCAAGTCTTTATGTCCATCATTTGCTGGCTTTTTTGTCTGATATCGCTGCTATCTTATTCGTTAATCTTTTTGTATACATTTTTGCTATTCTTATCCCATATAGTTTCGTGGTTTTAGTAGTTAGTAGTAGCAGACCACATCATAATATTCTGAGAAAATGTACTATTACTATAAATCCCCATAACAACATAATTTGAGCCGCCTCGTGGGAAAACCAACAATGTGGTTTCCGAACAGGTCCGACACAAACCGACCTGTACAAGCACAGAAAAGAGCTAGAAGCTTGAAATTTCGGATTTAAGTAGAAGAGAAATTGTACTATCCGAGTAGCGAAAACATAGGCGCTGATCAGCTTCGCGGTTACCGCGAAGCTGATCTGCGTCTTTGTTTTCGCCTATGCAGATTGTTGGTTTTCCCATGAGGCGGCTCATTTATTGCTGATTCCATAATATTGGCGATTGGAAAAATGTAAGATAAGAAAATGGTACGCATCACAAAAAAGCATATTTTTTCCGATAATTATCACTGCTGTTAATTCACAGAATTTGGCAAATAAGACGTTTACTTAAACCAATATTGCTTATCATTGTCATTGTTCCACGTGCCCACAGCTTTTTTGATCCATATCAATCAAATTATTGCTAATGTAGTAGGCCAGGGGTAGAGACGGACAGACGGACGCACAAGCCGACAGGCAGACGATCGGACAAAAGCAAAAATAAAGCTTTGTCCTAAAGCTGGCGATCAATTCAATCCGCACTGTGACCAATCTCCACAAAAGTGATCGCTAGTGTGGTTCGTATCGCTGGATGTGGGTTGAAGTCAGTGAAGAAGCTTTTGAAGTTGAAATTTGATTTTACTATTTGATATGTTTACAAATAAATTTGCAAATTAAATTAATTTAAGTTTAAGATTCCTAATAATTGATTCTCCAAAATTTAGAAGTTTTAGTGTCCGAAAAGCAAAATAAAAACTATAATTTAGGTACGGAGCAATTACCCCGATGTCATCAAAAAGTCCGTATTCTAAGATACGAAGGTAGTGGTACGTATACTTTGATACGACGAGAGAGAAGACCGTCCGTCGTAAATACAAAGGCGAAAACTTGGGGAGAGAACCGACATCTATGAAAATCATAGCCACCTAGTATAAATGCATTTTCATTGCAAAAAGGTGTACAAAAAGAGACAATTTTGACTTTATGAAATATGTCAAATAAACGAAAAATATTAAAATATTCAATAATTTGCTCATAAAAAGAAATAATTTTATTTACAAAAGTTCCTTTCAAAAGATGGAGAAAGAATGGTGACTTAAAACTCTAAACCTTCATTTAATTTAAGGGAAGCAACTTAATTCCTTCAAGGGGAGCAACTTCACATAAATGTACAAGTATAAGCTTTCAAGAAATGTCAATTAATGAAGACCCTATGAAGGCACTTCTACTACACTAATACAGTATCAAAAATTAGATTTGAAATGTTTTATCAACTTCCCCTTAATTAGTTCAAATTAAGCTTATCGGTGAGATAATGATTATCTTAAATATAGAACGTCATGAAAAATACGCAAATTAGCAATGGGTTACAATCAAAACCCTTGGTTTCTTAGATATTTGTCCTTCTTCTCTGTGGCTAAACAGCATTCATATTCCATCAGGAAAGCATGTCCGTGAAATGTATACCCCTTAAACCCCATTTTTATATACAAAACGCGGGGTATGCAGGGGTAAACCTATTTTTCTTATTTTTGCTCCAAAATATAGATTGTGGGTACTCTTGTGGGTACTCTTTGAGGCGGTTCTAACGTTTACCCACAATGTGTGTTTTGAGCAAAAATAAGCAAAAATTCAAAATATTTCTAATGGAATGTTAGATTTTTTACAACCAAGAAAATTTCTATATATTACATGGGCATGTTTTCTATAGGCTGGATTAAGTGTTCAGTATTCTTATCGTTCAAAGCAATTTTCTTTCTTTTTGTACAGACTGACGATGAAGAATTCTGGCAAATCTAGGAGTTCTTTAAAATGGCAAAACCAATACAAATGCTTTAACATTTGCCTTATTTTCAGAAGGGGACTGGGTAATGAGAAATGGATGGGTAGGTGCATTTACATTGACCAAGAACAAGGTCTTCACATTTACAAATTCAAATAATATCTAATGATATACTCTTTACAGTAGTAAAATAGATCATGTAAATTAGTTTTGCTGTAGTATTAAAGCATGCTAGTTTGAATATACAGTGCTCGTTTTGCTACATTTTCATCCTTAGTGAAACAGTGCACGATGAAACTGATGTATTTATGGGTACTTAATCACCATTTGTCGACAATTTAATTCCATATAAACAAAATGTTACATGTACATAGACGTAAGGTCTGTTCGACATGAAATTGATGACAAATCTCAAGTACATTTTATATTGATATTTAATGCTCATTTTGCGACACTGTTTATCCTTTGCGAAACATGTCATGATGAAACAGATGTATTTATGGGTACTAAAACTTCTTTCGTCAATATTTCTATTCCAGTTTCAAATTGTTACATAGACTTAAGGTTAGTTTGACATGAATTTGACTACAAAACTCAATACATTTCTCTATTTCCAGTCTGCTAGTACATGTATACACATGGAAATAAGTTAGGGAACACCTGTAATAATGTGACTACCAAGTTTAGACTGTGAATATCCTTCTTTGTAAAAATTATGAAAAATGACAACTTGTCAGAATCTGTATTATCCAAAAGTGCTTCTATGTGAAAATGGTAAGCATCAATCAAAAACTGCGGCGAAGAGCGGCCATCTTTTATTCAGAAAATGTTAAGAAACGCACTACTAGTCTTTGCGATAACGTCATTATTTGAACTCACATTGTCGTAAATTTTCGTAAGCATAAAGCTGAGACATTGCTTGTTGAACTTTGATCATAAATTCTTTATTTTCTGACGGACTGTCGGCGGTAGGTCCATACTTTTCCGGGAGTAGGTTTCATGATCACGTTTTGTTCTTTGGGTATACATTTTGCAGGTTGTAAATGCTAAGCCAGATATTCGATATGACCCTTTAGGAATCTAAACATGCACGTTCTGGTTATAGTGTCCTAGTGGATTTGTTCTGTAACGGCTTTATTTGCAAAATTTCCAAGAATTTCGCTTTCCATAGAAATCAGTGCAAACTGTAGCTTTTGGATGATTAGACTAAGCATGAAGTTTTAGGTCCGAAGTCGGTTATTCATTCAACATTTTATTCCTGTTTTGCTTTCAAAAATTGAGTTTTGCGGAGTGCAGAAGCAAAAAGGCAAACTTTAGCTCCGGAGTTAGTAAGTTATTTGGCGCCCAGGGATCTCTATCGTCGGGCAGCTTACTGAATCTGTGAGTCCTGGTTTTTGATTCATCGGGATGTTTATCATGATTTATTTGTTTGTTCTTGATGATTCATTTACTAGTTAGAGATTCACCACGAGGACCGAAGAACTAACTGAATGTTATGAACCACTGCAGATGCTGAGGGTGAGGTTACGGCCGTGTAAAATCGATTTAAACCCGCCAGTAACTTTGTGTTACTGATCGTTCCAAGTCGATACTTCTGTGGTGGTTCTTTTTGTTTTATGTCTTGGTGTTTAAAATATTTTGTGCTGTTGGCGCCTTATGTATGTTTGCATAATTTTAGTTAAGTTAAGGTAACTGAGTGGCCACCTATTGGGAAAATAGCTGCTCATTCGGCTTACGAAATGTTTTCATGGTATAAGTACCTGATTGTTAGTTTGGTTTTTTCCCACCTTGGTTTTTGGAGTGGGAGTCTTTTTCTGATTGCGCCTTTTCCTGATCTTTGCCTACTTGTACTTTTTTGTTTTCAGTAAAAGTGGAGTTTTTCACAAATGGCATATTGTATCCCCCGTAGCACACAGACAAAATGTTGTGAATTTCCATAAATTTGTCTGTAGCTAGGCCAAAGTATGAAACATATGTGATACAAATTTCAGTATCGCCAGAAAAAAAGAAAATGGATTTTTTCAAACTTTCCCCAAGGGCTAAAAGTGTTCACTTACTTATTCCTGTGTGTATATATTTCGTAGATGTAAATCTTAGCAGCCTAAGCCTGATCTTTACATCCACTACCCGTCAAAGGTTTGGATAGATGCTATCTTACAACGCACTGTCTTCATATCTCTGAGAAGAGACTTCAACCAACGTCAAGATAATAATTTCGCATCACTTGTTTGACTCCTTTGCTTATGATTGATCGGGTTATACTGGTCTTAATACATTTTGAAGGACGAAATTGACTTTTTAAAGCATGTTGGAAGAATTGAATCATTATACATCATAACAACACGCAATTTTCATATTAAGCTTACTTCGAGATCATTAATAATAGACGTGATTCAATATCATGATCTTTTGTAGTGGAAATCACCATTTTACATTTCAATCATTATTTTAGTTTATTTTTCCTGCCTTTTTAATAAGCATAATTAGGCTTTCCATAACTATTTCACAAAAGGGAACATTGCAAATGCCGACTCCGTCCATAATATTTGTCGCTCTCTTGATTACCCGGATGTTATTTGTGTTTTGGGACAGCAAATTGATGGAGACAAGCTGTAATTGTAGGTAATCAAAATAAAACAGTTAATATATAATTCAAGAATGCATTACAGAACATCATAAACAATACGACCTGTCATTTCGTTTTCGTATCAACTGCATTTTATTTAATAACAAAATTTCAAAGCGTGTTGATAAGTAAAGGCACCATGTACTGCTTTTGTATATAGTATAGTTCGTATCTATGGGTGATTACGTTTATATTGTCCCATTCTTCGAAATACAGCTAAGGTATGTTAAGCGTTTGTACACTCAGACACACGAAAAAAAACCCCAGGAAAGTATGTACTTGGTTATGCATCAGTATCGTTGTTTTTTCTACCAGTTCACACTTCGATTCAAACAACAATGTCTTTTGAACAAAACACCTATATTGTATTTCTGAATAAAACATTATCTTTCCGTGCCGTTTATGGCTCCTGAAGACAATTCATTTCTTTGATTTAATCTTTACTTCGAAAATATAAACAATGACAATTCTACAGTGATGTATTATTTCGCATCGTAAAATAAGAACAAACGCTCACAATGGCGATATAAAATGTACTTTATTGTGGTATTTGGAATAAGTCTATTCATTATTTCGTCTTTCCAATTGTCTTAGTCGTACGATCCTCTGAGGATCCAAATTTCACAACAAAATATAGGCGGGATGTTTCCATCGGTGTTTCGTAATACTTCCACATTTAAGGACTTATATGTGGTCATTGTATATACATGTTTGACGATTTACCTGTATAAAAAGCATTGTTTATTTTTGTCAACAATGTTACATTCTTTAGCATGCTTTATCATGGGGCTGTTGAATATGTTGCAAATACCAAATTTGTGTATACATGATTGTGAAATGAGTGGTCAGCTCAGAGCAAGTGATTCATTTTTCAATTACTTCTGGGTTGAAATCGTCGAACCCATTTTTTCTTAGCTTTTAAAAGACATAAGCCGGAATTTCGATGTAGTCATTTACGTCAATTATATAAGAACCTGAAACAAAAGGCGTGTCATCTTTCAGCTAACAATACGCGCACACGAGCCGCCCCAAGATACCCACTTTGAGAATTTTCCAGAAAAACATGTTTACACTAACTTTTCCGAGAGAAATACATTTCCATGACCCCAAAATAATCGTCAATTTTGCAGATTATGTATCCTAGACATGTAGGCTTTGTGTAATTTTTATTCAAATGCATTCCATTTTCCAGGAAATAGGTCCCACGAAAACCAGTTACATTTCCAATTCTAAACCAAGCTTTTTAAAATTTATTGAGTAAACTACAAAATCCATGATCTGATTAAATACATTAGTTGAAAGACAACCGACGCTAAGCCGTCTCACGAAGGTGGAACGAGATACCGGTGGCATCGAGACGTTGGCGATTCCTTTCGAAACCTACCACCAGTGTGTTTTTGTGCCTTTTGGCTTTATGCGTTACTGGTAAAGTCTCAAGACTACGACGTCTCTGGCTCAACATAACTAAACAAATGTTGCCTTAGATATCAAACAACAACAACAACGGCAAAATATGGGTGATTGTCTGGAAATTCTGACGTTCATTGAAAAATTAAGATTTACAATAATTTACGTACAAATTAAATTAAAAGAAAACAAAGTTCCGCTAGCAATGGATATGTATAGACATTTTCATTGGTAAGCGATATCCAATCACGATCAACATGTTCATACTCCAACAAGGTACTAGATACAAGTCATATCTTGTACAAAAGTAGTTTATGATCATCGGATAAAATATTACATTGTTATCACCATATTTTACACAGCATGCTGTGATGACCGACTATTGTCCTCTTCTTGGAATCAGTTCTTGATTCAAAAGTTGAACCTGTCAGAATCGATATTACTTCCGCCAGGTGATTATGAACAGACGGTATGTTTACAGTAGTTTTATCGGAATTGCTAAAATACAAGTCATAATGCAAAGGGTTTAAAATATGCTTGGTGTGTTTAAGAATAAACTGGACATAATATAAATAAACATTTTGCTTACGACATGTTTTCGTAGTATAAGTACCTGATTGTATATTAGTTGTTTCCCCACGTCGGTGTATTTTTAGTGTGTACTCATTTCTGACTGCCCCATTTCCTGACCATCGCCATCTTTTACCTTTACATGCACCATCATACAACCAAGATCATAAAATGTGCGAGCCAGGTTAGTCTAGAGCTCAAGGCGATCAAAGATCCGGCATGTCAATCTATATTTGTCTTCTATTATGATTATTTTTTGTTTTCAATTATGCAATTGTTATTACTACTGTAACACGGAGTTTCATAGGGAGCATGCTTTAATTTTGTTCAAATATCAGTCTGGTAATGTAACGCCAAAATTGTGCTACATATATATGTATGTATCAGAACCATTAATGTACTAACATTCCGCCTGAATGTCGTTTTGTCATGCAAATAATCATCGTAGAAAAAAATAAGCTCGCCTACATTACAATCGGCTAATGTTTACCTCATTGTTAATTTGTCTAGTGTTTTTTCCAAGTCTAATAATTAAGCCGTCAAGGGACGTTCAAGCCGACGTTCTCCCTCATAGTTCTTTGACTAGAAATTAACAAATGCGTCAATTTCTTCCGAGACGCATAAGATTTTGTTTAGACTTTCTTTTAATTCCCGATAGCGTAATATCAAGCTGTGTATGTAACAACACGTCATAATTAAATTGTGTTCATGTACCCATAACCGTCGTTAGGTCATTGACAACACAAGTTAGCGAAAAGCGTTAAACTTCCATGTAATACAGACTGCATTGACAATGTGGGTAATGAAAGAATTCCAATGCAAGTCTTTATGTCCATCATTTGCAGTTGGCTGATTTTGTCATAGTAGCGCTGCTATCTTATGCGTTTATCTTTTTATATACATTCTTGTAATTCTTTTTCCATGTAGTTGATTTATATTCTAAGAAAACGTACTATTATTATAAATCCCCATAAAAACATAATTCATTGCTGATTCCACAATATGGGGGATAGAGAAACTGTAAGATAAGAAAATGGTCCGCGTCACAAGACAGCATACTTTCTCCGATATTACCACTGCTGTTATGTTACATAGAAGTAAGACATTTACCGAAACCAAGGGTGGTAATCATCGTCTTTGCTGCACATATTCACAGCTATTTTTACCAAATTCAATCGAATGATTGTTCATATCATATCGAAAATTAGATTTTAAATGTTTTTATCAACTTCCCCTTCATTAGTTCAAATTAAGCATATCACTGAGATTTTGATTATCTTACATATAGAATGTCATGAGAAATACGTACTCGTTCCAAATCAGCAACGGGTTACAATCAACACGGTCCGATGGTTTTTTTTTGACCATTTTATGTGGCTAAACTATATTTATATTCCAATGATCAAGCCTCTATTTATATTCTGGTCCTTTGCAGGAACCATTGTACATGTCTGTTCGGAAATTCAGTTTTATTTCTTGACGCAGCACATATTATAATAATTGTTTGAGATACACTACTAAAGATCAACCTATGGAAACGGTGTATTAGAAAAACGGTGAATCAACGGGGGTTAATCGGAAAAATGTGAACCATCGGGCGAGGTGTCGGTGACACAGTGTGCAGGTTAAAGATCCCTACACAGGTTCTATCCTCATGCATGTAGGCTCATCCTGCAAACACACCGGAGTGTACAATGTACACCTCCCAAGAATAATCAGAAATTGATTGATGGGAGTAACAAGAAAACAAAACAAACAAAAACATCGGGATTTACAATGGCGACACGGTACGTAGTTTTAATTTTCTTTTTGTTTTATTCCGACATGGCTGGGTGACGTTGTATGTCAAAATTCTGTTTGCTGCAGGAGCTGTAGCAATCATTATTGTTCTTTATTATGTAAACAGTTTGTAAATAAATATTCCAAGAAACGCGTGATTGTGCGCCCCATTTTAGAGGGCATGCCTTTCAAGGTCACGAAAACACATTTTCGTTTGATTTTCTAGTAAAATAAATGGACCAAGAAGGTCACGTTGGTATTTGCAAATGAATAATAGTATACTGGAAAATTCCCACAAAAAATAAAATCTCGCCAAGCATTGCAAAGGGATTTAATGTTAGGTGCATTTACATAATGTGAGGCATCGGGCAAGTTGTGTGAGACAACGGGGCGAATTTTGTGAGTCATCGGGCAATCAAAACTTATTGCATTAATTTCCGATTATAAACACTCTAGAGCTATTTTTGATCAAGGTAATTTCATATTCCGTGTCATCTTCGACCCAGTAATTTCATATTCCGCATCATCTTCGACCCTTTCTTGTTGGGAAATTAAAGTGCTAGACCGACAAGTGTAAAACGCTAGCTAGTGTAAAACGCGATGCAAATTTGTTGCAGACCATCAAGACCTCGCTACGCTTCTACTACGTCTTCTCTACGTCCTCGCTACGTCCATCAAGTTCTCGACAAGACCATACCACGCTTCTTGTACGTCCTTACCGCGTCCTAGAAGACTGCACTGCGTTCTTATCACGTCCTAGCGGTTCCTAACACGTCCTTAGTAGGTTCTTATCACGTTCACACCAGGTTCGAACTACGTCCTCCACGTTTTATTAATTTTGTTTCAATTGTCCCGTACCCTCACGCAATTGCTTTCGCTTTTATTTAAATCATATCGAAATCGAAAACATGAATAGAGATGTACTCTTGCAACTTGCTCTCCTTCAATGACATCATGCCTTACTTGGTGCACAGGCTGCACTTGTGCTATTTCACAGAAGGAGAAATAGAAGGACAAGATCTTGTTGGCTTCAGCATGGGCATTACGACCGACTGCTAGCGGTGTTGAGGATAATATATACGACTGATTAATATACCGTATTCGTTCTAATTAGCGCACAGTGCGCTTAACTTTTCAAAATATCTTAAAGTTCGGGTAACAAAATATCGTTCCAATAAGCGCACACTACGAATGTAAACAACCTATAGACTGATGAAATAACCTTGTTTAAATGGTCAATGGTGATGTCATACAAGTGTTCCAATCGTCGCGAAATATTGTTTGATCTTTTGAAGATAAGTTTTAATGTGGTATGAATGTGTAAAATTGTCAATAAAATGCCAATATGCTAGTCGAGCAGTGTGCGCTTATGCGCATGTTTTTTCAGAAACGACCAGGGTGTGCGCTTATTGGAGCATGTGCGCTAATTAGAACGAATACGGTATTTACAGTTAGAACGTGCTGGAAACGTAATTCGCGCGTGGTATGAACTGCTTGGTCTTTGTGAGGACGTAGCAAGGACGTAGTAGAAACGGGATGAACTTGGTGAGCGCGTATTGAGGACGTAGTGGAAACGTGGACGTAGTAAGGACGTGGTGCGGACGTTATGAGGACGTGGCGGGGACGTAGTAAGGACGTAGTGGGAACTTAGAAATCCGAAATTGTTTCATTTTGATCCCGTCCTCGCCACGTTCTGGAATTTTTAGAAAGTGGTAAGGACGTGGTGAGAACGTGGTCCAGTGTAGACGTAACATAAGTGAGAGTTACAGTTATACGCAAGCACATGACGTAGATACGTATGCGCATTACTGTAACTCGTGCTGTTTGGCCTTGTTACTCGAGTTACTTTTTGCGATCTCGCCACGGCGAGAGCGCACATATAATTGAGCAGGACTGGAATCTTGTTGTAAATCGACCACACTTCCGGTCGTACTTGATTGGACAAGGCAGCTTCGATAGGGTCACACTAAATAGCGCATGCCGGCTCGGGTATGAAAGCTCACGTTGAACCGAGCTGTCAGAGTCTTTTCGGTCTGTGGTTATCGCCGTGAATTTATACGTGGTCATACAGTGAAATTAGTGCTGAGAGATCGCAAGCGTTTTGGAAACGCTTATACTTGTGTTACTCGGATAGTCATGTCGAAAATCCTCATTTTTCCCATGAGAAAATAAATGTCCAGTCGTGTGAACTGAGCAACAAAAGGAGACCGAACCTAAAGTTAACATCAATTAATACCGTCAGGTATGCATTGTCCCGGTATATTGTAAAGCTAATCAAACTTGGAAACCTGTCGAAATGTCATGTTTTAAGAATCAGTTATTATTATTGATATTGTTATTATTATTATTATTATTATTATTATTATTATTATTATTATTGATTAAGTTTTACGTGCCTTAAAAGCCAATTATTTCACTCATTAACAAATCAGTAGGTGGGGCGAAAATAGGAGTACTCCAGGAAAAAGCACCTGACACACCTGCAAGCAGAACTTGACTTGTCCCACATGTGACCCGTGCGGGGCTCGAACCCTACACGGCGCTCGTGGGGATCGAACCCAGGACCTCTCGCTCCAGAGTGACAGTCCGACGCTCTACCGCTTCAGCTACCGCGCTCTACTAGCGGGGGCTGTGACTGGCATCTTTGTCCCTAGATCTCACAAGAAACGTTAAGCAATCATCTGGCACCTCAGCGGTAGACATCAGAGGGGGCATTTCAGGCCCTGATAATTTTAGGAAAGAAGCTATCCCAATAGATACTGTTCCATGTTATTTCCAAAGGTTGGACCTGCGTTTACTGTTATAATTTTTCCAGTCTTCAAATCGGCAACGGAAGAAATTTAAGAATTGGAGACAGTATCTTTTCCAATTATTTCTTACACGTTTTCATTTGCTTCAGCTTCATTTAACCAGCCAAAAAAAAAAACTATATTTATGCGAACAGTGCGATATGACGGACGCTGCGGACGAGGAACGTCCGAGTTCTCATCACTGCCGGTGATTAACGTGTGTTTATAGCATCCGTAATTGGGATAGATATGATCCCACTCAAACTAAAAGTTAAAAAACAACAATCATGTACTGTCTAGAATGAAGAAACTAAAGTTTTATTCCATCAAAATTTGGTTGCTCCCCGGCGACACACACAACTTGCCCGGAGACTCATCAAATAATCAATCACCCGGCTGAATCTCGTTTTTCCCAGTCTTTTTTACAAATTTTCTGAAGGTTGATAATCAGGAGCTTACTTTTCTATATTCACCAATCTGAATTAAGGTTGTTTACATTCGTAATTCGATGTAAGCATAAAAAATAAACAAAAAATACAACCGAAAGTCAACTGAAATGTTTGAGTAGTAAAATGGGGCGCACTGTGGCGATTAAACAAAATACATTTTCAACAATTTTAGGGTTTCCGGGACTGCATCAAAGACCCTTACAGCTCCTGCAAGTGTTCGATTTGTTTTTATTTACTGCAGTATTTTTAGCTTTCGCTTCAAAATAGAAGTAAACAAACAACATACCTTTTATCTAGTGCAAATCCCGATGTGTCACCGACACCTCGCCCGATGGTTCACATTTTTCCGATTAACCCCCGTTGATTCACTGTTTTTCTAATACACCGTTTCCATAGGTTGAAGATTCTAAGCTGAATAAAGATTGCGGTTCTCTTAGTCAACAAGAAAACGAAAATATATCGATACGGACAACACAGAACCCAATGGGATTCCTATAGGCTGGGTTAAGCCTCCCAAATTCTTATTGTCTAAGACATTTTACTATGTTTTTTACAGACGATACAGAAAACTACCTATTCGAAATTTTAATCTGTGTTCCTACTGTCTGTCATTTTCACAATTGTTCACCTTAATGCCAAAACGCCGACTGATGTTTAACAAACAAGCATTTTTTTCGTTCACACAGACGTCATGATTTGTCCTTGTGTATTTTAAGGAAGAATGAAGTTTCGTAATAGTCACACTACAATTTATTCTCTAAACCCAGATACCATGCTGGAAAGACAACATAAACCATCACATAAAATAATAACACATCAAGAGCAAAACTGATGATGACTCGCTTTTTCATCCAGCAGAGACCCATTCTGATAGCTAACCACCCTGTTCTTCGTGTTTGTTGATATTGTTTCTTCCAGGTTATAAAACATTGTTCATGCTCAACTCAGCTGAGCTTAGAACTTTAACTGCTCATAAACGTATATACACACTCAGGAGAAATATGTAAACATTCAACTGAAAATTATAAATTTTAGAACTGAAAAAATAATCACTTCATGTTGCATAGGAATGTTTTCGTAATGTTCCAGCCGGGTGCGTGAGATGGTATGTTACATTTTATCAGTCCCGGAACGTTCTCTTCTAACTTCCGATAACCCTCGTAAAATCCTCTACATTTAAGTGTTTCAAAATTGAATTAAATTATGTCAGACCAAGTACTTTATAAAATATTTAACTCATTTAAGCCTGGCGTCCCTTTTGTGGGAAATAGCCATACAGTATAGCCCCAGATGTGACGCCGCGTTCTGGGGCTATTCTGCTTGCTTACAGGAATGATGAAAATGGAATAAAATCACACCTGCGGCCCCTAGAAATGAAAGTGGACTCGCCCAAATGATAATGATGGGAGAATCCATTCGTCAAATATGGACTAATCAGAAGAGTTAGTTTCAGCCGTTCCTGAAATTATCGTTTGTGCAACAACTTTTGAATGCGGCACTCTCTGAAACGTCTAAATACACTATTTTGTTTTTCAAAGCATATGTATGACATGGCTTCTTTGAGAAAGATGATTTATGAAGCTTATAATTATAGTTTGTGCAACAACTTTTGAATGCGGCACTCTCTGAAACATCTAAATACACAATTTTATTTTCCAAAACATATGTATGACATGGCTTCTTTGAGAAAGATGTTGATTTATGATGCTTATTCAACATTACATTTCAACATGTCACATATATGCTAAGAAACCTCTTTAGCTGTCAAATGCATTTCATCAGGCCATTAGCTGAAGTATTCATTGAATAAAGAACCGAATGAACTTTTAACGTATTTCTGAGATTAGTTTGAGAGCTCACACAAATGGTATATATTAGGCTCAGATGTTGCATTTGCAAAGGAAATTTTTATTTTTGCCATTTCAAGTCATCAATGCATTTAAAGCATAAGCATAAAGTAGACACTCATCGAATAAGATAACCTACATGCACCAGAAATGTTGCATGTTTCAAAATGATATCGGTTCTTGAAGTTTCTAGAATATATAATGGTAGAAGATATTTCCATTTATAGATAACTGTTATCATCTAATAACTGAGTAAATGCGTAATGAGATTTTTTGGAGGTTCACAAAAGTGTCACAGTGTCCTGCTTTTTTTGTGAAAGTGTCTAATTCCATACATGCAACCCATGTAAAACTAGTTTAAGCCCGCCAGTAATTTTATATTACTGATCATTCCAAGGCGATACGTCTGTTGTGATTATTATTGTTTTATGTCTTGGTGTTGATTTTTGTGCTATTTGCACCTTATGTGCGTTTTCATATTTTAGTTAGGTTTAGGTAACTGAGTAGCCTTCTATTGGGAAATAGCTGCTCACTCGGCTTTTAATATGTTTTCTTAGTACAAGTATCTAATTGTCAATTAAGTTTTTTCCCCACTTCGGTTGTTGGAGTGGGAATTTCTTTCTGACTGTGCCTTTTCCTGATCATTGCCTACTTGTTTGTACCAATGTCAAAAATACCAATGTCAAAAATACCAATGTCAAAAACAATGTTTTTGGTATAGCACCAACATCGTAACCATCTTTCGATATAAAACTGGTGCAAATGGTACCATATGCGGTTCCCGTGGCCGTGCGGCGAAGGGCATTGTTTCTCTATCACTCGATTATCTCACTGTGTCTTGGTTCGAGTCAAGGTCTGCTTGCGGGTGTGCCAGGTGTTTTGTCTCGGGGTCCCTCCGTTTTCGTCCTACCTACTGATTGACCCGTCTCATATTAGCTGAAATAATCCTGAAAGGGACGTTAAACTGAACTTTAAAAATGGTATCATCCAATTGTACCACCCAAATGTATCATTTGAGAACACCGAAAGCACGCCTGATTAGAATGATATCCTGTTGGGTCACTAAATACATGTATAGAATTTTGTATGTATAGAATTTTGATATGCTTTCTTGTTTTCAGTGTAAACATATTTCTATTTCCTTGTTTTTAACATCCATTTATCAAGTTACCGAAACAATCGTTCATTATTTCGCAAACATTTGCAGGTAGTTCATCATTCCGGCATAAAGCAGTAATTATACCCTAACAAAACATTGCCCACACTTTAAAGCGCGTAATTTTGCCACTTCTAAAACCAGAAACGGATTATTGTAAGTGGAATTCGGTCAATCAAAGCTGGAAATGAACTTTAAACGATGGCAAAGAGTTTCTCAAACCGTCATTATGTTATTCGCGTTCTATTTATTTAAATTGATAGCCTTCTTTTAGGCTGAGACCTATGAGAGGATTATGTTTTCAATGCCATAAACTGCTGTTATTCAGTTAGACTAAAACTATTTAAGCGTCTAAAAGTCTTCCTTGAGCAATAAAGATGTTTCTATGAAAGCATGATCAATATGGAATCTATCTCAAACTTCACAATTCCTTATCAACAAATGCTGCAGAATTTTAATAAGCAGATACTGAGGTTGAGATACGTTAGTGAGCACATTGATTTTCGAGTATGTTTTTGACATTCGCCACAATAGTAATAATAGCAAATGTTTTAAGATTCAATATACATTAATATTATATATTTTTTCTAACAAAACCATATAATTATATTACCTTTGTGATTTAGTTTGTTGCATGGCTTGTGCACTGAAGTTTAAATTGAGGTCTGGACCCTGGTCATTGTTAATATCAAACATTTACCAGCCGCAGTTGTATTCATTTAGACAAACACGACAATACTCAATAAAGCGTTGTTTTGATATTTTGCAGTAATGGGATATATAGCTGAATGATTAAGTCTGATAATAAACATTCTATCAGTCTGGGCAAACCTAATGTCAATATCTGCATAGCCATATTCTTTGAAGAAAATGTCCGTTTGGTCAATGTTCTTTAACGCACTTATTAGAATCAGCTTTCAATTTCATGTATCTGTTTATTTTAATAAAAATCAAAACTGATTTAACACTGGTTTAATCTCCCCACTCACATAATTTATTATAGGCCGTCTTAAAATCTGTAGTAATATTATGGCTCGCTCGAAACATCTCTTGAACTTCAAATATGGCTACTAAGCAAACTATACAAAGTGTTCATTATGAACATACTCCTTCTGCTTCTACGCACCAGCTGGTATGCGTTTTGTAATGTTTATATGAACATTGTATGAACTCTTCCTTCCCTTTTGCAGTTTAGACTTACTTCAATAATATTAGTTTCAGAGGCTTTGTTTACGGTGAAGCTTAGCTCAATTAGTGACCAGTAATTCTCCCTTCCAAAAGTGTTCTATGAGCTCGAAACTACTCTCGGGAATCTGAATATATATTTGAAGTTTTGCTCTTTGAACATCACACCAAGCAAATATGCATTGATTTTGGCAAGGACAGATTGATTTCTTACTACATAGTACCTGGATGATAGAAAACTACCACTTAAAGCAGCGTGTGCTTTATTATTTCCACATTTACTTGATATGTTGTTCTTTCGAAGCTGTGAACTATCATTTCCGAATGTCGGAACAAATATGTGTGTTTTGCATGCCTGAAAATATATATCCTAGTCAAAAGATCTAAACGGCCACCAACGTTTTTATCGATTTTCTTTGAAGGCAAGAAAACTATTTAAATTTTTTTTGCTTTATGTAAAACTGCAAAATGTCCCTAAAGGTTGTCACAAAACAGCTTTGCTCAATTCAAAAACATAAACTAGAGAGGCGTTAGCAAACACAAGTACCATCAATTTAATTTGCATTAGGTGGTGGGATAAGTTTTCACATTTTGTCCAGTAGCGAAAAATGTATAGCATGGGAAATCAAAATGTTTGCATGAACATATTCAGTGTCATGAGAGTATCATCGAAAATGAAAAGGTTTGAATGATAAAAAATGAAATGTCGATAAGGTGCATCTCATAAAATTATGAAATATGCGAAATTAAATGATCGGGGAATCAGAAATTTCGTTTAACAGTTTCCACTGCTCTTAGACGATGAAGGGTTTGCCTATTCAGATGTGTTAACAACGATTTAATGACATCTTTAGTTTTGAAGCAAACCTATAAAATGTAAGTGTCCATTTAGACTTTGTGGCTAGTATATACATATAATATATTTCTTGAGATAAAAATACTTAAAAGGATGAACTTAGAATACCAGGACCAAAGATTGAAAGAATTGAATAAAAATTTGATTATAGACACTATGCAGAAATGAAAGCGCATTACATTCACAATCAAGCAAAATTCACAACACGCACGAAAAGCAAGATGACTAGCTCCTTTTGAGCAAGATAACCATCCGACTAGCATCAAACAAAAGCATAACAAAAATTGCAAAAATTTGAATTGTGCAAGTATTTTGATCGATCGAGTGAAATAATTGCTTGATTCTGCAAATATTTTATGAGTATAAGAATAAGATTAAGTAATGACACTTAAACTTTGATAATATTCTCATGATTCTGGCAGCTAGTATTGCATATTTCATGCAAATAATTATATTCATAGGATACAGTAAGTTTTGCTTAACACTGGCGCATTTGATTTGTGTCTATGAGCGGTCGTTTAAAACCAATACGTAGAAGCTTTGTTTCTCAGCATCACAGTTGCTAATGGCGCTATTCTCTCCACAATATTGCCTTTTAACAGAATCAGTAAGCGGGAACAAATTCATTAGATTATCAATAATGTATTCGAATAGGATATCTACGCCTCTCAAAGTAGAAAATCATTTAATAGGATTGAGTAGATAGCCGACTTATGCAATATATCCATGAGATATATTTTAATTTGTGTCGAACACGTAAGGTAAGCATATTTATTTATTTATCTTTCTATTTATTTATTTATTTATTCATTCATTTAGCTACATTTTTCCATCTAATCACACTTTGTTCCAACATGTGGCCGTTAATATTGCCAATTCATCCTTTAAGACGACCGCTTGACAACCTTTAAAAAATCTGGCGTGAACGCTCAACATAGTAACATGCTAAACTGTATTCGATTGCCTGGTACATTTACGTGACAACTATGCATCAGGAAAACAAGTCCGTGCAATATATACTCCCTTAAACCCCACTTTTATATAGTAAAACTGGGGTTTGCAGAGGTATACCTATTTTTCTTATTTTTGCTCCAAAACATAGATTGTGGGTACTCGTTAGAACCGCCTCGGCGAGGCGGTTCTAACGTGTATCCACAATCTATGTTTTGAGCAAAAATAAGAAATATATCAAAAATTTTCAGCTGATTTTTTTCAGTTTTTAAAGCTCAAAAAATCTCTGTATATTGCATGGGTAAGTTTTCGTAATGGTGTACTATGTATATCGTAACGCCTTTTCTGGTACGTCTTTAAGTCAGTACAATGAAAATCAACCGATACAGTTACTGCATTACAAGTGTTAAAACCATGTTAACGTCAAAATGAGCGCGAAAGACCGTTGATCGTTGAAATGGCTGAAACATGTGTGTCAAGGGCTCCTGGATTGCTTGATTGATGCTGTATAACTGCCCTTAAGATCTAAAGACTGTACATGCACAGTGTGCACACTGTCGAGGCTCTAAAGTGAGAACATAACATCACGAAAACATGTCCGTATAATATACCCCCTTATACCCCACTTTTATATAGCAACTGGGGTATACAAGGGTATACCTATTTTTCTTATTTTTGCTCCAAAACATAGATTGTGGGTACTCGTTAGAACCGCCTTGGCGTGGCAGTTCTAACATGAACCACAATCTATGTTTTGAGCAAAAATAAGAAAAATATCAAACTTTTTCAACTGAAAATTTACATTTTTACAACCAAAACAAAATTCCGTATATTGCATTTGCGAGTTTTCGTAATGAGGTACATGTACCAGAGCCGAGACGTGACCCTAGATATTCGCCAGTGGATACTGTTTAGCGGCAACCATGACTTATAGATACATGTTTCAATAAATGACATTTTGAATTTCATTTGAAACACATGAGTTTAGTTAAAACACGTTTGATTTTCGTTGTTGAGCCCTCTATCATTAAACGTGCCATTTCCCAAAGGTGGAACAACCCATATGCGTTTTTGTTTAAACCAAGTAAGTGACAATTAGATGTGAAACTTGAAAAAAATGATCATTGACACTGCAATATTATTGTAGGTCAGGTCAGTTTAACTGCTACAAGGTCAGGTCAGTTTAACTGCTACTGTAACATGTAATCAGTACTACCTGTTGTCATGCGGTGCAGATGGGGCTCGTTAGTCTTGGAAGGCAACTCATCTAGGAGTTAAGCTAGTTCTCTACACAAAAATCTAGCTGGGCAGGGGAAACTCATTAGTCTTGGTTGACAGTCCTCCTAGGAGTTTACAGGTCTCTAAACAAAACCTAAGGAAGGGTAGATGGAGCTCTTCAGCTGTGGCCAGCAATTCATCTAGGAGAAGGAAACTCCAAAATCAAACCTGTGTGTATGGATATGCCTTATTCAGATATGCAAAGACTGTTTCGGTAGATGGAGCGGAAGAACTCACCTGATTCAACGGTTCAGAAAGCGATACAGCAACATGTTGTGGAACATGCAGAGCGTGACAAGGCACTAAAGATGTTACGGTCATCCACTGCATCCAAACCCAACTCCAGACGTCTTGACCTGTGTCTTGCCTCTGGGCGCAGCTGGGCGAGGACTAGAGAGTGAGGTTGACGTTGCGCACCTCTTCCTCACTATAATCCAATTTCATAGCGCATGTCATCTTATTTCTCAACACACAAGCACTTGCATACACAACAATTTCATCACACTTGCACCCACATACCTACAAAGTCCTGTGGCGATGGGCGAGTGGCGAAGCAGCAGGTGTAGGACGCACTGGGAGCTGTAGTTGCAGACCTGCACAAAGGCGGCTCAGTTCTAATGGTCGCTTTCTGTGAGGAGAAGCAGTAAACAGAATTCGGCAGTCGGCTGAGCGACTGAGCAGACCTATTTAGGACCGCACTGCTCACCCCCGTAGCATTGCCTGCTTCAAACCCCCCGGCTGGTTAACCGCGATCAGCGGGGATCCCCTTAAGCGGTCGAAATACAAAGAAAAAAGCTAGAGTAATTCCCTTACGGATTGGCGCATGGAATGTGCGTACTTTAATGGACAATGCTGGGTCAGATAGACCACAGCGTAGAACGGCCCTTGTGGGCAGAGAACTTGGGAGGTATGATATACAGATAGCTGCATTGAGTGAGACTCGGTTCGCAGATGTTGGGGAGATCAAAGACGTTGGTGCTGGATACACCTTCTTCTGGAGTGGACGCAAAAGTGAAGAGAGGCGTGAAGCAGGAGTTGGCTTTGCCATCAAAACAGAACTTGTTGGTAAGCTGTCAGGATTGCCAAAAGGCATTAATGACCGTCTAATGACATTGAGACTTCCTCTGTCAGGCAATAAACACGCAACTATTGTCAGTGCTTTTGCACCCACAATGACCAATCCAGATGAGGTCAAGGACAAGTTCTATGATGACCTAGACAATGTTATTTCTGCAACACCCCGCACAGACAAGCTTATCCTTCTTGGCGACTTTAATGCCAGAGTGGGTACAGACCACCAGACATGGGAAGGAGTTATAGGTCCAGAAGGGGTTGGAAAGTGCAACAGCAATGGTCTCTTGCTTCTCAGGAAGTGTGCTGAACATGACCTTCTAATCACCAACACAGTCTTTCGTCTACCTAATAGGAACAAAACATCCTGGATGCATCCCCGTTCCAAACACTGGCATCTCATAGACTATGTCATAGTGCGGAGAACAGACAGGCAGGATGTTAAAGTGACAAAGACTATGTGTGGTGCAGACTGCTTGACAGATCATAGACTGGTTGTCAGCAAACTCAACCTAAGAATACAGCCTGCGAGGCGACCTCAAGGCAAGAAAGCTCCTAAGAGACTGGATGTCTCAAAGCTGAATAAAGACAGCATGAGACAAGATTTCTTAACAGACATATGCAACCAACTGGATGCAATGAATCTCAGTTCAGAGGACCCCGAAGAAAACTGGACAGTTTTCCATAAAACAGTTCTTTCTTCAGCTGCAAGCACCTTAGGCCATCCATCTCGCAAACATCAAGACTGGTTTGATGAGAATGATGACGAAATTCAGAGGCTTCTTGAAGAAAAGCACCGATTGCACAACCATCACTGTGAATGGGCAAAAACTGAAAGTTGTTGACAAGTTCACCTACCTGGGAAGCACTCTCTCCAGAGCAGTGCATATTGATGATGAGATCACTGCCAGAATTGCAAAGGCTAGTGTGGCATTCGGACGACTCCGTGCAAATGTCTGGGAGCGAAATGGAATCAAGCTTGACACCAAGCTGAAAGTCTACAAGGCTGTGGTACTGCCAACCCTCTTGTATGCATGTGAGACCTGGACAGTATACCAACGCCATGCAAAGAGACTTAACCATTTCCACTTAAGCTGTTTGAGAAAGTTGTTAAAAATCAAGTGGCAGGACAAGATTCCAGACACAGAGGTCCTGACGAAAGCAGGGATGCAAAGCATGCATACAGTCTTAAAGCTAGCACAGCTAAGATGGACTGGCCATGTTATAAGAATGCCTGATGCGCGACTTCCAAAGAAAGTTTTCTATGGAGAACTACAGGAGGGAAAGCGCTCTCAAGGTGGCCAGAAGAAACGCTACAAAGACACCCTCAAAGCCTCTCTGAAGGATTTCGAAATACCAATGGGGTCCTGGGAACAGACTGCACAGGAGCGATTAAAGTGGCGAGGTCTCATCAACAAAGGAGCAGCTCTTTATGAAAAGAAGAGAATCTGTGAAGCTGAAAGAAAGCGAAGAGAGCGCAAAGCCAAAACAAATGTGCCACCATCAGACTCTATGACATTGACTTGCTCTACTTGCAACCGACAGTTTAGAGCCAGAATTGGCCTAGTCAGCCATCAAAGAACTCACCAACACACATCAGCACTATTCAAGAAATAATGATGGTCTTTCTCATTAGTGAGAGACGAACTATCATTATTGTAGGAGACATGAATAAAATCAAAAGTGTGTCTTTTTTGTTTGTTTTTTTTTTTGTTTGTCAGTAAATACCTATTTAGTACATACTAAAGAACTAATGCGACAATGAACAACATAATTATTAATTTCAGAAATAATTTTTAAAAGTCATTAAAACATACTAGACTACACCATAATAAAGACCAGTGATGTGGTCATTAGAATTACAGTGAACATTTCCCGTTTATATAGCGCCAGGGCTGCTAATTGAGAGTGATAATGAAAATAAAGTCATACGTGCATCTTTAAGGTATTTCCATACCAAGTACAAATGTATTCATTTAAATGAAATCAATTATTATACAAGTACAGAAACGCTGCAGAGGCAGCGAAAAGATTGCATGTAATCATGATTGAGAGCTAACCCAAAACCATAACAAACATCACATAGCTTTGATGGCATTTAGCAAAATCACTGTACAATATAGGCCAACGTCTATAAAGTAATGTGCAAAAGACAGGTCAGGAAAATATTATGCCCACCTGTCGCGAGGCGGGTAATTAACTTACCTTATGACCCCACTGAGTGAATTTTAGTTTGTCCCCGACCTAAACAGCGACGATTCAAACACTGGTTACTTTAGATCTACTCGGAGCTTTTTACGGAATGACCGACATATTTTGTCCATTAAAATTTCTTTCTCGCGATGTTACTGTTGACCGAGCACTGCACGTGCAAAACGAGGAATCTTGTCGACCGTCTCTATTCGCTATTGTCAAAAAAAGATCAGACTGGAGTATTTTCCCTTGTGCGTTTAAAACCATTTGAAACATATTTTTATTTTGTGATGTTTAGCATTTCTTCTCAAATTTTCTAATCAACAATGGGAATTATCTCTTATTGAAATAGTTAACAGACCGGGCGAGCAAATATAAATTGTTTCTTCTTCCATTTGCAAAAACATACTACCACTTCGTAATGATTTTCAGATTAGTATATTTAGCTTATGTAGAGTTTGTACTGAAGGGTTGTAAAACCTACGGACCTAACTTAAGTAAAGGGACCCGTGTACAAATGCCCAACTGCATTTAAGGGATACAGTTGGTCGTTAATCATAAATATAATCGCAGTGCTAAGAATTGTGAAATTGGTTTCTGATTCATTGTTCGTTCACTTTAACATCAATTACACACTAACCATAATACGGTAACCAGAAACCAACTTTCAATTCGAGAAGATTCTCAGCTTAATGTAACTGCACAGTCCGATCAGTGCACAGCAGTTGATATTCATGTCATGCGCACTGGGCAACTCTTTATTTTAATACTTGACAATGATTTAACTTGTAACTCACTTCTCAAACAAGGAAATAAAAGCAGCTACATTGGGATTGGAGTCAGACGTAATGGCATGGCCACGCTTTAATGGAGCTTGCATCACTTGTCTGGAGGTAGGAAAGTCACTTTCAGCACCTGTCTGGGGGTAAGGAAACTTTCCTTACCTCCAGACAGGTGTGAAAGTATGCTCTCTACCTGCATAACTGTCCTAGACATCGCACGTGCAATAAGGTATGAAAAATAACTCCCCATGATTAACATTGCAGTCATAAGGTAAAGAATATAAAAATATATATACTCTATGTCAATGAAAAGTTACCACCACTTAAATTTCGATATTATAAAAAATACAAAATTTCTTCAACAAATTTAGTTTCATCCATCATTCTTGATTTAGAGACATACAATAGTGCCACTAGCCCTGGAACTGTGATGCATGTGCAATTCGTGATTTTTGTTTAAATTTTGATAACTAGAAAGTCGCTTATTTTCTAAAATCGCCATGCCTACTTATGCCTTTAAAACATATATATTGAAAACGCCGCAAAACTGATTGAATGAAATAAAACTACTTTTGGATCAATTCAAAGCACATGGCATACTCACTGACAATATGAAACAAATATAAACCATACTATATTATTTGAGTACCCCGATATATAACGAAATCATCGTACCACGAAATAAGGTCAGATATAAATCGAAATCACCATATACCATGAAATTAGGTCACACTGACCTAACAACATCGGGTACATTGGTTCGTATAAATTTACCCGTTATTACATCATGTTCATATTCGGCAAAATCACTGAACCGTGCAATTCGCTATCACTGGGCTATAGCTACTTTTAGTCAAGGATGTAGGCACGCTTACTAAAACGTTCTTATACCAAACCAGCTCATTCGGCTTACGATATGTTTCATGGTATAAGTACCTGATTGTTAGTTTGGTTTTTTCCCACCTCGGTTTTTGGAGTGGGAATCTTTTTCTGATTGCGCCTTTTCCTGATCTTTGCCTACTTGTACCTTTTTATACCAAACAAGACAGTAAAATTCTGTCAAAGTTTCATGTTTTTCATCTTCTTCTTCTTCCAAAACAAATGCTAGGCCCAGACAATGAGCATAGTCGCATTGTGAAGAACTATGTACATACATGTATGTGTGAATGAAGGCTCTTTGTACAGGTTAAAAACAGGATAAAATCATCTCTCTGGGCTTTAGTAGAGGAATGGTCCAGCGCCGACGCGCCTCTTGACGGCATCAAGCGTTGGTGCTGTTACTGCAGAGACGGGTGGGGTTTCAACCGAATAAACGATGTGTTCATACATAGGCACTCAAAATCTATAAAGAACATGTTTAAAATACCAAATGAGTGTGAATATATAAGGCTAATTGATTGGCATCGTGGCAGAAAGGTCAAGCCGACCTTCAATTTATGACACACAAGTCAGTGTCACACAGGTAAGAGATGCTTCACAAATAATCTAACAGACTTGTTTTTACTTAAAAAATAAAAGAAATTCAATAATTAAGGGGTTCTAGAATCTTTCCTACTGTATAGCCCTACTCTGGCGTCGCATGCCATCGACTGAACAGAATGCCAACCCTCAGGCAATGCCCTTATGCACCCAGTATGAATGAACTCGTATGCCATTGTCAGAATATATACATATGACTAATGAAAATAATCTATATAAAATTAATGATTAAAATTTCAATCCCCAGTATTCCCAAACCCGATCAGGGACCAAAGGGTCCCATTCTACTGAATAAAATCCATTTCTACAGAGTATCTATAGTTTATGCATAAAAATATCTGTTATGTGTGTGAGGTCGCAGGTCAACCAATACAGATACAGCTACACTTGAACTGATCTAATAAATAAATATAAAAAAGTCGCTGAAACCGTCGATATCGACCAGCTTTTCTAAAAAGAAAGCAAGTACCTTGTGATAGTTCCGGTTTTCATTAGCAGTCCCGGTTTTTATTTCTAAAGCCGGGAACCACGCAACAGTAACGGCGAGTAGATATTTCAAATCCGGGAAAATATATAATCAACTGCATGGTACTACGTCCAAACACTATGTCGCTTTCATCATAGCTTTGCTTTGAATTTGATTGAATTTTACTTGAAGAAAAAACAAAACTGTCATCAATATATCGATAGAGATCTGAAATAATGCCGCAAAGAAACCGAAAGGATATTTAGAGTATCGATACCGAACAGTGACAATTTGAAAACCATCCCAATAAGCCCGGTTTGAAAAATACAACTTTGACCAAAGTGTATGTCTATATTTCAGTCGCAATACACTTTCTGTTACTCAGACTTTGACTAACACATAACTACAAAACCATCAAAAGTTGAAGACGAAATATACACGTGCTTATTTTCTCTCGTTCAGTGTGCGCATGCAACTACTGAAATCACTACTGAGAATCACGTGGTATCGTATACATACAAACCGATAAATGATCGGTGACACACACTTCAAACACTTGAATGTTATTGTGTTGGAAGTACTATATGTTCATGGGGCGGAAGTGTTTGCGAAAACGAAATAACCTGGATTCCTTGTTACTTTCATTCAATAAATGTTCAATTTCTGCATTGACTGCACTTATCTATCAGTCGATAGAGTAAACGCTATTGGAGAAAACTTGAATTTCTCATCTCAACTTCGGACAAAATTTCATTGTACGTCACCCATTCCGTACCATGTGTTTCTCAGCTGTGGAAATCGAAATTGTAATTTTAAAAATGTTGAACGTAGTAACGAGAGCCGGTACTGACTTGTCTTTATTTGAATCAAACACTTTTAAGTTAAAACAGGTGCCTCCTGAACGGAACAAAACATTGCATAAAAATCTTTCTACAGACGACTGAAAATCAGACACCAGTGTTTACTGCTTCTACCTAAGTGGCTGGGGGACCGAAACACAGACATAATTTTGTAAATTAACAAAGACAGTTAAGACGTTTTGTTGTTTTACTAAATCCTAGGAAAATCAGTTCCAGACGTTCCAGAAGTCATTATCGCATTAACCCATATTTGACGAATGGATTCTCCCATCGTTACCGTTTAGATGAGTCCACTTTCGTTTTTACAAAAATGTAGAGGTGTAAGGAATGATTTTTTATTTTTATTCCATTGTTCGGTGAAAATTTTCTAAGCAAACATAATAGCCCCAAATAGGACGCCGCATTCTGCGGCGTCACATCTGGGGCTAAACTGTTTGCCTTAGTCCAATAAAAGGGACGCCAGGCATAAATGAGTTAAATATTTCAATGGGGAATTCAATGGGGAATACTTGAAAGAAACACGTATCAAGTGACAAAACGCTTGCCTGAATAGACAACAACTTGTTAGGGTCTAGGACAACTTAATAATTAGTATTATTTGACAAAAAAGTTACTGAATAGGCGCCAACTGTAATATTCATATCTGGGCTTGGTCGGCGAGTCCATCTGTTTAAGTGATGAGACTATATAAACGGCGAACTCTGTCAGCGTAGCCGCTGTCACATATTTTCCGTTAGAAATCAGCTACCTGTATGTTGTCCAATCCAGTGAAAAAAGGCACATTCCTGTTATTCTTATTTTCTATCGGAAAACCTGAGAGTTGAATTTTTATCTGTATACCTTCAGTTTTTTTTTTTTGCCTATATTAAAAGTAGTATAGGTCTAATAAAGTATTCATGTGGTGCCGCTTATACAGTAATCTATTTGCCGAATAATACTAAAGTAGATGAGTATGCCATGATACTAATAAGCTTCTAATATTACTTTTTCAAAGTACATGTATGTCAGAGAGCAGATTCTATCAGAAGCAAAACTCTGGGAGCTAGTATGTAGTCCTTGATGGATCTACGATGCTTTGAATTCGGATACCCCTATTTCCGTAGCTTTGCAAAATCTGTTTACTATAAATAGATGTATTGGCCATACAATATCCTGCAATAATTGGTCACAAGAGTGATGTCATAAAAACATTTGCATTAATCTGGTCAAAATGCTTATTTCAAAGACATGTTCAATATGAGAAAGAGAGAGTTCCAAAGTATTTAATGTTTAATTTATATTTCACATTGTTCTAAATATTTTCGATGAGATTTAACAGTAACGCGATTCTTTTTATGGGTATTTGTGTTTTATAACTCGTAAACTAATGTGGATATGTAATTGAACAAAGGGCGATACACCCGTCCTAAAACCCCAGTCAACCAGCGAATCTGTAAACTGTGTGATTCACGGGAAGTGGAAGATGAAACCCACTTCCTAATATTGTGTAACTTTTTCGACGATATAAGATACGAATTGTTTAATTCTTGCTCTCTCATAAATGTAAATTTTCAGAATTTAACTCAAAGTGATAAAATGACATATATAATGCAAACATCAAGCCTACAACTTAAACTCGCAACATCATTACAAAAGATGATCAGAAGAAGAAATATGATAAAATAACATGTGTTTCTGTAGGCAGGGCTTATTGTACAATTATCATTTGTATTTTAAGGTATTTTTCATTTACACAGCTTTGTTTCATGTACATCAAATATCCGTTGTAAACGTCAGTGGACCCCCGCTTGCTCTGGGCACAACGTGACGTTCCTGGAGATGCGAGCGGTGGCTCGTGGAGAAGCTCTATGTAACGCTCCGGTGCCAGGTCTTGGCGAGTAAGTACCCGAAGACTCGCAGACTCGCTCCTTCGGTCTACTGGTGTTTACACGTTGCACAACGAACACAACAATTATGAATGTAATTTCAAAGATAAGCTATTTTAATTATCATTTCTATTCAGTTTTTAGGTGGTCGACGGTAGGCGGCGGGTGCTGTGCTGTCTGGACATTGGTTTCCGCCACACAGTGCCTGCGGCTTACCCTCGTCAATTATTTGCAATTGCTGTGATTTCTGTCTATGTTTTTCCTTCTTTAATTTTAATTTTGCTGCTAAAGTTATATATATAACTTTGTTTTAACTGCAGTTATAATTACCTTAAGCAAAGTCTTAAAAAAGAATAATCTAAGGTCTATTTTAATGTATCGTATAAATGTATTTTTTATAATAAAATATTTTGCTTTTTTGTAATCGTAAGATCTAGTAAGATTCTTAGTTTTTTTTATTATATATTCTGTGTACATGTATATAAATGTTGATAAGTATAGTATTTAAAAGTACTTTTTACGCTCTTAAGTAGTTACTTAAATATTATGTATTGTTTTATATAACCTTCTGTTTATATTTGTATTTTATGTATAAAAACAGTGTCTCGTAAGCCAATTATTGGCTGAGTATCAACTGTTTTATTGTGTAAATTGTTATAAACTTGTAAAGTTGATATGTGACACTTTAATAAACTATTACTTACTTACTTACTTACTTACTTACTTACTTACTATGTAAGTTGTTGACGCTATTCAATTAATGTAAACTCATTTGCTCTACTGTTTGGAGACGCATGATCTCCAGTAAGACCTCGGTAACACTAGCGAATAACAAATAGTTGCAGATGGAATTTGTGAACATTTTGGGAGAAGCTTAAATAATTTATGCATTACTATTACCTATGAATGTATGAATGCGGTAAGTATCGGGTACTACGGACGTTGACGGTTACTGGGCATAAAGTGACGTACGCTATGGCGTAAGAAAGAAGCACACTAGTACATACATTATGGATGCCTGCGGATATGTCTTTCGAATCTATCTGTAACGATTTGTATCATATTCGTAATCATCCGTAGATATGCGTATCGTATACGCAAATATCCTTAGCTGTGCGTATCGTATCCGCATGGTATTTTAGATGCATTTTGCACGAATGAAAAATCAAAGTCGATACGTAATAAAACGTTACTGCGATGCGTAATAGCACGTTACTGAAGGCCAGACGGACTCGAAACGCACAGATACGGACAGATATGCATAGAAACACACGGATAAGGACGACTGCGGATAAGATATAATTCATTACGGATATTACGGTTGTATATGAAAGACATATCCGTAGGCACCCGTATGTGATAGTGTGACTTTGACAACAGGAAGTGGTTGCTGAATCAATAGCGAACGCCTCTATACATAAGTAACATCCGTAACTATCCCTGCCATGCAAGTGCATGTAAAATCATCTATCCGTAGCCATTATTTAGTACCCGTATCTAATCGCATTAATACTACAGTAGGTAAAAGTGATGCATAAATTATTTCAGCCCCGACGAAAACAAAATAAAAAAATCATCTGCAACAATACGTAATTGCCAGTGTGACCGAGGATTAAGTGATTTGAGTTATAATTTGCGGTCTACGTTTGGTCGTATATGTTAAATGTTAGTTACGAGATGCCGCACGACTCATCTGATATTCATCTCGACTTACTGCATCTCATACCGGCAGGATTTATAATTGATATTAGGAACATCTTAGGTTGTGATATAACCATAGCACAGTGTTTACAAATTGTTTTCCGTGTAACTAGAGAAGTTTATCTCCGAGTGGAAACCAAAAAGTCACACAATACATATATAGACTTTGCAAGCAATGACATAAGGGCACGTGATGTCTAAAACAGAAACACTTAACTCATATAAGCCTGGTGTCCTTTTCGTGGGACATAGGCAAACAGAATAGCCCCGTATGTGACGCCGCGTCCCATCTGGGGCTATTCTGTTTGCACGGAGAAATTTCATCGAAAAAATGAGATAAAAATGAAATAAACTTATAACACCCATAAAAATGAAAGTGGACTTGCCTAATTGATAACGATGGGAAAATCCATTCGTAAAATATGGGTTAAATGGCAGACTAAGCTTGTTTATCAGGATGCCCTTGTCATACTTTAAGTAAAATTCGGGAAAGTAAATAGACAGTAGAGGATTAAGAAAGGATTAGGTATTATAAGACTGCAAATATAGCTTCAAATGCGGTATAATGCATCTACAGATCTGACGGTGGTCTTGCAATTTCGCGCATGATTATGATGTCTGCTGCATGCTATAGTCTGTTGCATGCCATTGACACAGCAACCGATAATAATGATGCACCACTCGTAGCGAAAATTAAGGATGCATGAATCTAAGTTTAAGTAAAATGTCAGTTTTAGAGTCACTTGTTCTTGAATTGTATCGCAGTAGATACATATGGAATGTGTTAGTGTCAAATTATTCTTGATTATGCAATGTAATCCAAAGCACAAGCAATAAATGGGCCGTTTGAAAATGGAATGAGTTGTTTTACGTTAACAATAAACGCTGAATTCCGTTAGCAATGGTTACCTGTTTGGAGTCTAGTTCTTGACCATGCTTGGAGTATGTTGAAGTGTATTCACCGATGTTTCTCTCTGTGCGAAGATGTGACAATATGACAAAAAATGGTCAACTTGTCTGCGTTCGATTTTTTTTCTACAAAGCAATCTTTGATGAATAAAACGGTCAGAAAGAAAGAAAATGTCTTTCCGAACAAGAAATCTGAATGGTCAACTTAAATCATATTTAAAGAAGCCTTAGAAACCATTCCCAAAGGGAAGGTGATGCAGACAGTTACATATATGTGGCGAAGACGGATTATATTGGCACGACAAGGCCAAACATTTTGAAGAAAACGCCGATACAGTCATAATGCAGTCATAATGCAGTATATAAAAGGTGTTCTCAAAAAGCGTGGCTCTTGTGCTTGAGGAATAATTTGAAACGCTATCGCAGGTAAATATGTTCCTACATTAGTTTGGAGAAGAATATGTTATAGATAATACAAGTACCTAATTATGGTATTCTTTATGTTGGTTGATGTATCTTTCGTCGTCATTCACTGCAGTTTTAGTGACATTTTTTTTTTATCTTTTGTCTATTGACAGAACAGTAACTTAGGGAAAAAACTTACTTTGCATGAAAATAAACCATTATTATAGAACTCAACGTGATAATGACAATATGTCAGAGAGCGGCCTGCATCATTTCAAAACTTGGCAATTCGTTGTATTGACCGGTTGTTCTCTTTTACTTACTAATTTTGTTTTATTTTCGCAAATGCACCTGTCAGTTTTAATAAATATATATTCTCTCTGACCAATCTCGAGGTTCTTGTTTTTTATGTTTTATTTTGGATACCAAGCAAAGAAAAAGCAGCTATACTTGCAGTAGATTTTATTTGTCTCAAGTTTTGTTTCATCATTATATATTTGTAGTGTTAGGTCTGTCATCTGATTAGTTGAAACAACCTACATGAAGTGGAATCCGCAGTTCATATTCTGTTTCTGACTGTATTATGTGTTTTGGTCTTTAAGATAACCGACATTCCTATTTAATTTGGGTATACACGTATCTAAACGTACAGTATAAAGATTCATACATGTAGGTAATGTTCCAGTTAAAGCTATCAGTATCATACTATCAAACTCCAAATAGATACGATTAGCATATCTATCGGCCGTTTCTCTCTTTTATCCTCGTGAATGTAGCCGATTTTATACTTAAGCACAAACGTTCTGCTGGGATGGAAATTGAAGTTAAGCGACGTACGGATGAACCTCTAACCCAAATTTTATCTGACTTTTATATTCTCATACCATCACTAGTACGATTGATTTCTGTAAATAAGTCCATATTAGCTCGTGCGACCACCAGTGGCGTTTTCAAGAACTTTACACTTTGTAGTTGTCTACAAAATCAGACGTACAGTGAATTAAAATGACAAGTTAAACTGCACCTGTTAAATAACTACACCTGTTGAATAACACATTGAATGTCTACAGGTCTGCAAATTCTGTATCCGAATCCTCCGCTTCATGTGATACCCGACATATGCCATGGGATTCGTAAATGTGTTATTTGAAGAGATTTGTAAACGAGTTTAAATTTTCTTTGTAGAACAATATTGGTTTCTAATTAACTTTGTATTCATAAGCTAGCAATAATTTGGCTGCTGGTATTGCTGGTTTTAATCCAAATAATTTATTTGGTATTAAACAAATATGTGTAAATAAATTAATATAACAATGTGTAAATAAATTAAATAAAGCTTCTATTTATTATTTACAAGTACATTTCAAATTGGAAAATCAATCGGTTAATGAAGTACAGTGTAACAGTATAATTTCTAACAAATTGTGATGTATAACTAAGCATGTCATGTTTTGGCTCCGCTTTTCTTTAAAGCATAAACATGTAAAAAAGGACACAGCAGGTCATGGGTAAACACAGCCCCCATTATATTTGTTCTTGAGTAGGTATAAATACGTACATGATTATGGTCTAGTAAAGTATGTTTCTTACCGAGATGCCCCAAGCAAACATCACTGATCGCCCGCCAAGGATGGGCATTCCTAAACTGTTTGTATCTATGCTTTCCCCTCGGCATGCCTAATTTGTTTTGATTTTGTATAGTGTCCGGTCGTTGTCCGAAGCACTGACCACATGCTAACATTTCTACAAGAATCGTGTTAGCCATTCCTGATACAAACTGGCGTAATTACACGCCAATTAATGACATGTTACATTCCACCTGCTTGTAACAATCTATCAGATCATGTTTATTTAGCAATCATAGAACAATGCACTCAAACGGACACTAAAGTCATGGGTCAGAGTTTGAATCTGCTCCAACAATATTGTGATATAGTTATTTTACAAGTGTGTTTAATGTACATAAATGTACGAGTTTAATCAAAGTAGAATTCTTGACGCTGGACCTTTACAAGCTACAGTTGTATCCATGTAGACAAACAATGTTTTATACAATAAGGACTTGCAGGGATGTTCACCACGAGGACCGAACAACTAACTATATGTTGTGAACCACTGCAAAATATGTGGGTGAGGTTAGTCGCCTGTAAAACCGGTTTAAGCCCCCCCCCCCCAGTAATTTTATATCACTGATCGTTCCAAGGCGATACTTCTGTTGTGGCTCTAATTGTTTCGTGTCGAGATTTAGAGCTGTTTGAGCATTATGTACGTTTTCATATCTTTAGTTCAGTTTGGGTAACTGAGTGGCCGCCTAATAGGGAATAGCTGCTCACTCGGCTTACGATATGTTTTCTTGAGTGTCATTTTAGTTTTTCCCACCCCTCGGATTATGGAGTGGAAATATCTTTCTGATTGCGCCATTTCCTGATCATTGCCTATTTGTACATTTTTTGCAGTAATGGGATGTATAACTTTTAAAATGATTACATACCCTAGAACCCAAAAACCTGTATCTCCCATATTTTGAGTTTGAGGTGACATCTCCTGCTATAGTTGGTTTGAATGTTTTCTTAAGTAGTCCTCACCTTCCCGATGAAGGATCAAGTGGACTGCTCTGGAATTTTTTATGGCTCGATGGTCAAAGTCATTGATGTATGGAGGTAGTGCTATGACAAAAAGCTATATATCCTATGAAAAGTCTGCTGCAATGTAGTATATAAATTGGTTCTTTTTCTTATTTATCAGTTCCTTTCCAGTGTATTGCATATTGTTTGTAAGCAAAAGTGTAAAGTGCAGTCACATTTTACACTAAAAACCTCAAGATCTTTTAAAAGTATGGCACTATTTCACACAGAATTACCCCACCAACTTTGAAACTGCATATAGTTGATTGTAACATGCAGTTAGCATTTATCTTAATATTATGTTATTTTCTTTGAAATGTATTATAAATATATTGTCAATGAACATTCCCAGGCTGGCTATCTTTCTGGACAAAATAGCAGTCGATTCTTTCATAACGAAAACATGCCCATGTTATATGTCATTATTGTTTGGCCTTGAAAAAAAAAACATAGTTGAAAAGTTAATGGAAACTGGAACTGAGATCCTTTAAGATACATGCGTAGGACATACCGCGATTTCGGCTACTGAAGCCTCGATACTGACCCTTTCGATTTTGAGACTTGGGGCCAAAGAAATTTTGCAGCTTTCAACAGAGTTGTCGATACAAAGACTAGTTTAATTCAAATGGGGCCAAACATATTAAACGTTGGTTAGAAAATGAATTTTAACCGAAAATTAATTCCCAGAATGTCATCGCTGAAAGCAAATCACAATCTGCACTATGCGCATTGATAAAAGAGTTTTGATTTTAAAAACTGATGTAAGAAGCTCCCGTCAAAGTAATTTGTTATTGAACTTCCTAAGACGGTAGAACTGCATGTAGGGTGTCTCGTTCATCACGTCATATTAACTACATGTAATTTAAGCATTACGAGTACATCATATTTGTGGAACACAGGTAAACAGTACAACCCAAGTTGGCTTAGGGATAGATCATCGCAAAATGAAACACAAAAATTAAAAGACCACTTATGATGCTCATTTAAATCCATGTGATCTTACTCAAATAATAATGATGCACAGATCCATTCATCACACATGTATTAATTTTGTATAATATAATTATGATTTCATATCGATCCTTATTAGCAAACCCCAAGCAATGTTCATAATAAATAGAATTTTCATCCAGTTTCTGGCCATCAGCATCTGCTTGGCTTTTTGTAGTGGTTATAGGTATGAACTTTATGTTCCCTACCCGATGATACTAGCTTTAGATGCTTTATTTAAGTAAAAATGTAATCGTGACCGGTTGTTCTCCCCTCTAAAAGTGTACTCATTAACCGCAACTGTTACTTTGTGTCTATATCAATAACATTTGAAGAGGATTCCTTTGACTTACGCACCTAGCTAACTAACCTAGTGTAGTTTTAGTATTTTCCTGATATGTAAAAGTACACACAAAAAGAGAGCAAAAAAGACGGTCCAGGAATTTATAAAATCGAAATAAAAATTCGAACCCAGGCAACAAACCGAAAAGAAATACAACAAAACTTTTGAAGATACCAATGACGGGCGAGGCAGACATCAGGCTAGTATCAACCAAAATGATAACTTGTAAACATTTATAAGTGGCAACTGAGCTTTGCATGAAGTTTAAAATATGCAAGTATAGTTTGACCGGTTTAATAGCATATTCCATTTTGCTTAACTTTGTAAACTATGAGTGGTCGTTTTAAACCAATAAGTAGAAGCTTTATTTCACAGCATCAAGTATCTGGGAAGCAGTTGCTAATAGCGCTATTCACTCTAACATATTACCTGTTAACAGTATCAGTAAGCGGGAACAGTTTCATTAGATTAACAATAATGTAATCCAATAGGATATATATGATTTCTGCATGTAACGTACAAAAATAATAGTCACTAAGATTTTGTAGATATTCGACTCATGCGACATATTTATGATATTTGGGATGAAATTAAGGTAAGCATGTTGCATCATTATCTATCTATCTATCTATCTATCTATCTATCTATCTATCTATCTATCTATCTATCTATCTATCTATCTATCTATCTATCTATCTATCATTTTCTTATTTATTTATTTATAGTCATCAACTTCATCCATATCTATCTATTTATTTATAGTCATCAACTTCATCCATATCTATCTATCTATCATTTTCTTATTTATTTATTTATAGTCATCCACTTCATCCATTTAGTCATATAAAAAGAAACTAACACACATTAACACAACATTGCATTATATTTCAAAAACAATAATTATTTATTAATAATTTATTATAAAAATACAGTCTAGATAACACCCTAGAGAAGTATGACTCTTCATCAGGAAATAATGTCTGTGAAATATATAACCCCTTGAACCCCACTTTTATATATAATAAAACTGGGATATGTAGGGGTATACCTATTTTTTCTTATTTTTGCTCGAAACCATAGATTGTGGGTACTCGTACCCACTATCTATGTTTTGAGCAAAAATAAGAAAAATATCAAAGTTTTCCGGCTGAAAATTTTTAATTTTTAAAGTTCAAAAAATCTTTGTTTATTGTATGGGCAAGTTTTCGTAATATAACTGATAAATAGCTACGAAACACTAAGGTGATGACCAATTATGTCGTTATTTTAATAGCAAGCTTTACCCTTTATTTGGCATCTGCCATGTTGTATTTCAGCCTGACGACTCAGTAATCAATTTGATATGAAACAACTGAGTGTTGTGAATCATTAGTTATTCTTCACAGACCCCCAAGTAACTGTAACGTTCAATATCGGTAAAGAAACTTTAGCTTAATCGTCAACGCTTTGACGTCAAACTGTCTTAAACGTGCCTTTCATAAAAACGCCTGTTAACGTCAGCATAAATCTTAAGTACTCTTGACTTTACCTCTGATATTCCCATATTGAACATCAAGAAACTCAACAAAACGAGAGAATATACGTACAGTTGTGTGTTGCGTAACTTTTAGTCCTAGTATAATGACATTGTTCATCAATAGTAAGAGAAGCCAAAGCAATCATATTTCTCCTGTCATGTTAAAAGATGCAAATTTGATAAAAGTACATACTTGTAAATGTCTATCGCAATACCGTCTTATTATTCAATGTTTGTCTAATGGCATTTATTTTGCGTAGCAACTATAAAAGGAAAAATATATCTCTTTTGATTTTCCTCTTCAATGAAAACAAGAAAAGACATGTAAATATTCAAAAATAAATAAAAGAATAAATAAATAAATAGATAGATAAATAAATAAATAAATAAATAAATAATGGACTACTGAAAGTTGAAACGCAAGTGAGCAAGGCATTGGCGATGTTCTTAATTTCAGTTGAGTAGTATTTCGTGTAAGTCTTCGCATGCGCTTACTGAAAGGACATTACATCTGTATTATCTAGACCTTCTACAGTAACTGAGGGAGAGGCTGTCGAAAATTTTAGTCTTAAAATCAGACACCAGTGTTTACTTTTTAAACAAACTGGCTGGGGACATAAACACAGACACCATTTTGTAAATTTATGGAGACATTTAAGACTGTTTGAAGGTTAAGACTTTTTTCCCACCTCGGATTTTGGAGTGGAAATTTCTTTCTGATCGCGCCATTTTCTGTTCATTGCCTACTTGTACCTCTTCGCTAAACCTACTAAATCGGCCCGTGAAAAAATTATCGCATAGAGGCATTGAATGCGGAATATTGCAGAGAAACAGGTACTCGATGTGACAAGAAACTTTCAGGAATATACACAAATCTTATAGTGATGGTGTGTTATAGCCAAGCACAGATTATATTAGTGCTACATACAACACATATTCCATAGTTGCAAATAATGCATATCTTCGTAATGTGCTTTGTTTTACGTTTTTACTCTTATCCTTTAACCCAGTGTTTACTTTTACTATTAAAATAGCCGGGGACCTAACCATAGACGTTATTTTATAAACTAACAAAGACAATTAATTCGTTAAGTTCGCTGATTGAAAAATCCCAGGAAATTTAGTCAAAAAAATCAGTATTACATAAGAAAATGCCAAATGAATGAAAAATGCTGTGATTACACGAGATGATAGTGACAAAAAACTTGAATAGGTATTATCTGTCTTGTAGTGAGTATGTGTAAACCTGTGCAAGACTGCGTCAGAGAGTCGATCCTTCCGCTGTGATTTGGGAGGAACATGGATTGTTTTTCAACATGATGCTGTCTTTCGTCTGTAAGCATAGCTTAAACCAACACATATGTTGATTTCATTTGAAATTAATAAATTTTAAGAACTGTGTATATTTATTTTTCTTATTTTTGATTCAAAACATATGTTGTGGGTACTCGTTCTGAGCCAAAATATTAAAACAATAATAATAAAACATTTTTATCTAAATTTTCAATGTTTAAAAATTCTCTGTATATTGCATGGACAAGTGTTCGTAATGTGCATATTTGACACATGAATCTTGAAGAGATGCATACCAGCGTTTCCGAAGTGGCCACATCTAAACGAAAGCAGTAGCTCGGAGTTATACTGAGAAAGGTAGTCAAACAAAATATATCTTGAGCTTTGCAAGCGAAGTGTCGTTCGGACATGCGATGTCTAAAATAGAAACATTTTAATGACACATTTGAAGCACACAAAACTGGATTGCTGTTCGTCGCCCTATGGTAAGATGGGATACTACTTTTACAGTTGTGTTTTAAGAACATGTCAATTATCTTACTTGGTCCCTCTTCAACTGATAGGCCACTTCCTAGTAGGGCTGTTTTTCCATTCTGGTCGATTCTTTGACATTCTAGTTTATATATGTGAAGCGAAGACCAGGCTTTTTGTTAAACCTTATACTTGTTTAAATAGTAAGCGTTACTCTTTATTGCCAGAATCAATTGAGTGAAAACACCCCCAGTTTGCCTGTAGGTAAAGTTTTCAAGTGTAGAGTGTAAACTCTGTGTCACTGTGACAATATTGATTGGAAATTTTACCTCAATCTCAACTTCTATTTTTATCTACAGTACTCTTCATCTATTTATAGAGTACTGACTACATCAATACACCAAAATAGACAATCAAAAATGGTGACAAGTAAACAGTTTCTTTGATGTTTGAATTGTGCTGTACAAGTACATTTGATTTTTAATATGACCCAAAATTGTTCTAGTGTAAATTTTATGAAAAGTGTCAGGTAATTAATAACTAGATTGTAAACTTTCATACCTATTACATGGTTTCAAAAGACCAGTCCAATTATTATATTTGCAACTTATCAATCAAAATTGACAAGTTATTAAACCTGATGGCATGCACAATTTTATTTATTCAGTTTTTGAATTAGCTCAATAAGGTGTTGACTGAGACCAAACAATTCAAATGCGAATCAGTCAGTTTGTAGGATTTCAAAGATCGTTATCTTAATTATACGTTATCCCAGAATGGATGGTGCTTTGGATTGTCAAATTCTTGACCATTTTTAAACTTGTGACCAAGATAAAAAGAATACTTATTTTAGTAAACAATCAGAGACAGACCAGAACAATTACTTGAAACATCAAGTAATACACCTCAACTGTGAAAACAGTCATCCCCTGATCAGTGTCTTTGTTTTCGCTATGTACAGCGAAGTAAATATCCTCTACCTATCTATTGCAAATTTCATATCAGCGAGAACATTTCCGGTTTTCCGCTCGCTAAAGTTTGCAATCATGAAGTGTAAACTACTTCAGCAGTACGCGTAGTGTACAAAATCAATACACCTATAGTCAGAAGGTGGTTTATTTTTAAACCGATACATGTATTTCCAAACTGTTTATTTTTAGACTGCACTCGTTCAGCCTCTCGATACCTGGTATCAGTGATCTATAATGTAAATCTACTGTCCCTGCTGGTATATTATATGATTATATCTCTGATATAAATGTTTCACCGTCGATCTTGAAATCAAATTTGACAACATCCAATGTCATGGGAAACGGTATGAATAAGTCAGAAGTTCTGAATTGTCACATTACCTTGGTGTAAATAAGATTAATTTTAAAATCTACCTGGTCACAGTAAACTTGGAAATTGTCCGATAAAATCATGACCAGGCGCCACCATGTTCCTGGACAAACCCAGGGAGAAGATTCGCGCTGCGAGGTCGCTTAGAATGGGGTCACATCGATATCATCCAATCGTCTGACAAAATGTCTAATAAGATTTGGCGGTAATCATGGCAAATCAATTGTGTCAGTTTATAGCTGTAACCCTTGCATTGTTTATTGTCGCCTCCCCGTTGACATGTATTGTCCCGTTTTCAAGTTATTTAATTTAAGGGAACCCGAAACCGAATGTGGCCTTTGACACGTCATGTTATTTAAGAATATGCACTAGTGCTGCCAGTGGTATTTAGTTCACAAAGGCGATTTGTTTAACTGAGCACACATGAATGGTTTACTGTAAATCATTTCAGTCAACTGAATTCATGTAGATCACGACCAGAACGCTCCCCCCTTTTGAAATAAGTAATTAGAAGTCGTTTAACTTATATGAAGACTTTTAAATATGAAGACATGCTAGCTCATCTCCTGTAAAACGACACCGTATTGTGAATGGCACACCCACAATCACATTTCACGAAGGCCTGAAAGCCATTGTCACCAATCTAAACTATTATGCTTTTCAATGGGATTATAATGAATCTTGACCCACAATTTGCTTTCTAAATTATAATTTTCGATATGATCGTATGTTTTCTTTGTCAGTGTAATGGAGTGGACATTCTGATGTATTCGTCCCTATTATGTAGAATTTCAAGATGTCTAATAAATAGTTGTATCTGTTCAAGTTAATAAATGACAGGGACAATTAATGTATAAGATTAGACCAACGTAAGTTGAAGATAGTAATAAATTGGTTTTGTCAGGCTGGTAATACCTTAACATCCCAATCAAACATTTTTCAGTCATGGGCCACATATTCCTGGGCATTAACCTGTAGGCTACCCTCGGGAGTTAATGTATCTTGTTCAAGCACACAACGCAAGCGGCTTGATCGAGGATCGGATCCCAGGATTTCTCGATGCCCTACCATCGGATAACCCATCGACACTTTTCAATACACAGTGACCCTCACTATGAACGTCTGGCAATCATAAACACAGCCCACAGGCGCTCGACGACTGGACTCTTTTTTCTTTTTTTTTCTTTCTTTTTTTTTTTTTTTTTTTTTTTTTTTTTGCATTTTCACCCGTTTGGAGACCCTAACGATATGTTCATGCAATTATTTTACCTTTAAAACCTTTTCTATCAATCCTCAATCAACCCTCGTCTATGGGCTACTATATAGACAAGGTCGGAAACGCGGTGTCCTAGTTTTATTGGGGTCATGGGATTCCCCGCATCTCAAACTCATACTTCACCTTTTACCGTTATTTCAATGCTGGCTGTCAACACACGGGTGTCTTTGTAAAAGGTCTCGCCCATTGCCTTCATTCAAAATAAGCACCACCGCCCGTAAAAACTAACAATTACTGCATTCTACAGAATTGGAGGACATCCCGAATGAAATCAGCTATCTAGCCGTGACATTACTATAAATACACTGGTCACACGACGTGTTACGCCAGTGCGTGATATGTGTTACGTTGGTTTTCATAGGTTTCTTGATTTAATATCCAGTCAAAACACTTTGTGATCTAGTGTCATGGCAACAATGCAATTCAATTATCCAGTAGGATTGATTCTTTCATACGATATTTACAATGACCTTCCACTGATTTCTAGAAACGAAAGGTCACCATACAAAAACATTCGGGATCCCATCCAAGTAGACAGGTGGTGGTATAAAATATAAGTTTACGGGCGACTATGCTTATTTTTGACGAAGGCAATGGGTGAGATCTTTTACAAAGTCGCTCATGAGTAGACACTCGGCATTGAAATAACGGTAACGGGTGAAGTACGCGTTTGAGATGCGGGGAATCCCGTGACCCAAATTAAACTAGGACACCGCGTTTCCGACCTTGTCTATATAGTAGCCCATAGACGAGGGTTGATTGAGGATTGATAGCAAAGGTTTTAAAGGTAAAATAATTGCATGAACATATCGTTAGGGTCTCCAAACGGGTGAAAATGCAAAAAAAAAAAAAAAAAAAAAAAAAAAAAAATGAGTCCAGTCGTCGAGCGCCTGTGCACAGCCCTCTTACGGCTGTGTTCAAATCTTGCATTGTTTTAATAGAGGCTATGTCTTCGTTTAACACAATCAACAATAACAGCTAAGGTCGTATAAGAAGCCCGGGATGAAAAAGAAGAAAAACGTAGGCTATTATCAGGAAATGGCACAATCAGAAAAAAGTCTCATTAAGTCCAAAAACCGACTAAATTGACAAACAGGTAGGCCTAATATGTGAACATATCAAAGCTGAGTGAGCAGCTATTTCTCAATAGGCAGCCACTCAGTTACCGAACTTAACCAAATATATGAAACAGGCCTAAGTTGCATAACGCGAGCGCTTTTCTGCATTTTGTTCTTTCTATGCGAAATTGGCGGTGTCTGTCGACGATACCATAAACGTGGAAAAAACACAGTATTGCTCCCATAGTAGAAGCTCAGACTATTTTTTTTCTTGACAAAACATTTATATTAAAATTTTCTTCTATGACGGGATTCAGCAGTCAAAGTTTATGCGGTCGAAATATTTGATGACGCCATTTTGCTCTGCCTCGTTACTTAGCAACTACAGGCTGTTTTCAGAGAGGCAGCTCCTGGGAACGTTACGTAGCGCTCGCGAACACGTTTTTTGTACATACTGTTGCAAAGCAAATACATGTACTTACCAGTCTAGACACATCGTTGCATTCTCATTATTTTTCTACAAGGCAAGCAAATGAATCCCTTCTGACTTTCACGCACACATAGAGAAAAACAATAATGCACGGAACCCAAGGAGAAGCCCCGCACTATCGTGCGCATTACTTTTATGTCAAACCCTACCCCGCATTGTTACAAAAAGCCATTCCTTAAAATGAGTGGGACGTAAAACACGAAATCATCGAACTTAACAAAACATTTCATAGAACAACCAAAGTTTTAGTTTTAGTCACACATCAAGCAAATGCAAGTACTTCTACATAGTACAGATCCAATAAACATTATTTTGGATCTGATTCAATCCTTATCTACACTGCTTAGTAATACATGTATCTGAAAATCACACCTGTCACACATGTATGCTTGATGCTAGGAAAATGAGATAACATGAATCACTCATATCCCGCTATGGTTAGCTAAATGCAATCTACAAATCAGACATCTTTGAAGGCAATGTGTCACTGGTTGAAACGGGGGGTTCTAAATCACTGTTTGTCTAGATACAACAAAGTGCAACAATTCCCGACCGTAATGAGTAAACGAGTCGCATTGTTAATTTCAAAATAAAATACGTTTAATGCAAAATTTTATTAGAGCTATTTTGCTGAATCAGTTTGAGATATTCTGTAATTCGAGATGGATACATGGATACAATCTAGGACTTTCCACTTCTATAAGATCTTATCTTAGTCAACAAATTATTTGTAAAGTTATGCGCAGGTCGATCGGGGGCAGTTTACAAATACTGACGTACTCATGGGTTTGCCATTCAATTATCTGTATCGGACGTGTGGTCGATCTCGGTCCTCGTTGGTATCTTAACTGTATTGGTGTTTTACGTCTACACAAAAGCTACGGTCATATTGAGACGGGAGTTTCGAGGCGATTTGAAGCCTTTTTCTTAGCAGCTACAGACACGGGACTCATGATCTCCGGCCTGGTTTAATTATATAGTAAATGATTAAGAAACTTTTCGAATCTCTGCTTATAAACAATGCCACATTATGTGCTGTAGGCCCCTGAATAAAAACGACATCACGTTTTTAGAGAAAAACAAACATGGGTCGGAATGGATACATTTCGAAAACTTGCCCATGCAATATACAAGGATGTTCTTCAGCAGTAAAAATGAAATTTTATTTGAAACATTTTGATATATTTACCCCAAAACATTGATTGTGGGTGCACTTTAGAACCGCCTCACCGAGGTGGTTCTAGGGAGTACCCACAACCAATGTTTTGGATCAAAATTAAGAAAAAATAGGTATACCCCTGTGTACCTCAGTTTTACTATAAAAAAAGTGTGGTTTAAGGGGGTATACTTTTCATGGACATGTTTTCCTGATGTATACTGTCACGTCAAGCTAGTTAATGGCAAGGGAGGGAGGCAGTTGTGCAAATATTTAGGGGATAACTGTATTAAATCATTCATTTGGAGCGGCACATCGTCGGCCCTATATTCGACAATATACCACTCAAAAAATTTTGTTATCCCCACTCTACGCACTTTTTGACAATAAACATCGAAAATGCAATTGTTCAGATTTCACGAAACGTGAGCGTCACGAGCGACGTATAACCATACGACGTTGACCAATCACAATCAACGTTGCTCATAACGTTGGGTTTCCTACGGTAGCCATATTACAGAATGTACTGCCGCAAATTTGGCAGTCATACGTCGCGTTACATTCTCAAGTGCATAAGAATGTCTGATAATTATAATCTTTGAGACTTTGAGTTGTAATCTCGAAGTTGGTTGATGTCGAGTTTTACATCTCACTGTTTTACATCTCACTGAACAGTTAAAGTCCTAGACCTTGGTTGTTTAAAGTCCCATCCGAAAGATAGGAAAATCCAGAAGTTGAACCTACAACCACTGTGTTACAAGCCCGCTGGCTTGACTGTGTTGGAAAGGGTCTGGCGATGTTTGACTGTGCGCATGGTCGTTCGTTTGGTCCCGGAAAACACATTATACCCTAACGAACGTCATTTTAGATGATGGTTAAAACGCCCTGTCAATTTGTCATAGGCTACGTTCAGTCATTTCGGGACGGTCGTATGTTCCAGGCTACACTATATTAAAGTTTATAGATCTAAATTCATAGCAACACATACCTGTTTTATTTGTATTCCTCGAAAATCAGAAAAAAAAACAAACTCAACAATGCGTCTGTAACCATTGTTCCGGAATTTGTACAATAATTGTAGGTTAGTTTCATCTGGCAAGAACTTGGATGCCGTTTTGAACAGTTCGAAAACTATTACGGGTCTCGCGTATCGAACTAAATCTTTTGTTACACAGTCAGCTGCGCAAGCGAAGTGACAGGAAATAACTACGTCTAATTTATGGGTTTATATTCAATCCTTTGACTTAAGGTCATCAGTTGTATTCATTTGAAGCTCCCACCCACCTGACCACTCATCTTTGAGTTTTCTTCCCACTAAATTACAACAGCCTATTAAGATGTTTAAAGATAAAATAAACCTCCCCAATCGAGAAGACCATCGTAGTGCTTTCCGACCAGGTCTGACACAAAACGGGCTATAAAATAAAACAAAAGGCTGTCTGGAGGCTGTAAATCTTGCATTTAGATAGTTGTGAGGATTTACTTTTCTGCAGCAAAACAAAGACCCAGATCAGATGAAGACTGTTTTATATTATAGTTTGGGTGTGGTGTTTGGTGTTTCAAACAAGTGGTCTCTCTGTCTCCGATTGTAACTAACTTTTTGTCGTGGAAAATTAAGGATTTCTTTTGCCTTGGCCACAAGTTTATGTGACAACGTATAATTTTAAGATTACGATCTTTGTTACGAAAAGCAGTTACTGAACTAATTCACAAATTGAATCAAAATAAAATTGTGTGATAGCATCTTGTGACAGGTTAACTTGTCAATTTGGATTGATTAGTTGCAAATATGGTCGTTTGAAAAATTGTATTCTGAAAGCTTACAGTCTAATTTATTGGCGCATCAATAACCGGTATAGATCTACTAAAAATAGCGCATTGTAGGAATTACTGCGCTATTTTAGTATACACTGATATATAATTATCGACATTCTCATTGGTCATACCGTCCCCAGGTAAAACTTTACGATCGATTTGTCAGTGACGCTATATTTGGCAGTACACAGACTTTACATATCGCATTTGCAAAGTTTAGCGAGCGGAAAAACCGATACGTTCTCAGTCGAATGCCACGCGCAATAAATGCAAAATTCCCAGCTTCAAGCCATCTTTGCTTTTAGTCAATTTCTGGATTGGGGAAGCTAGTTAATTGTAATTAAGTTTTAAAAAGATCTTCTATGATTTGCTGACGCATGTAATAAAACATAATGGTTTAATCCTTTGGAAGCAGTAAAAATTCAAAGTGAGATAGTATGGACTATATTGCACAGTTTCGGTATTAAATGAACCCTCATGAACATGGAAAGAAACGGCGAACAACTTTGTCAGACAGATATATAGATGGTAAAATAATATATGCAATCCTTCAACAGTTACACTGCTACACTGTGTTTGTTGCCTAACTTCCTGCAGTCCGGATCAGGCTGGCTTTGTCATCTCACGGAGAATGTGATCCCAGTACACTCTGTCAACACCGCATGTCGCATGGATGTCTTAATTAGGAATGAAAGTTTGTTTCCCAGTCGTGCGTAAAAATCTCTTTAAGCAGGCGCCAAAACCAGAGAATACAAATACCGCACATTCATTTACATAGAAATGAGCTCATCCCTTTTTTTTTTTTTTTTTTTTTCTTCTTCTTCTTTTTCTCTCTATGAAATGTTAAATTTGCGCTAACAAAAATTGAATTAAATGAGTGCACATCTTGATAATCAATCTCATGCAGCATGCATGACAGAACTGTCATTAAACAGAGGAGGCACACGACTTACTACAATGCAAAACACGCTTAATTCACAATGACAATTTTCAAAATTTCATCACAATTTTGGGTCAATAGATCAAATGTCACCAATTTAAACATCAAACTTAAATTTTTGGTCCACCCACTGAGCTGTTAAAAAGATATTTGTCATGATAAATAAATTACCTTGTAAATCTACAGCTATACATACCATATGGTTAATTTGCAATTAATTAAGGAAGAGGATTCATAAAGTGAAATAATGATAAACCTTGCCACAGAATGAACTAACTGCACCATTCATAATAATTAACACAAATGACCTTTGCTAAAAGTTTGCCTTTGAATATATTTCCTCTCATGTCTGAACAAAAACCCTTTAAAAAAAACAAAAAAAAAAAACAAAAAAACGGCAACATCTGTTCACTTAATACACAATTGTCAGATTCTTGTCAGCTGAACATAAAGGATATTATGTCAGAGAAGAGCTCTGTCAATTACAAGGCTGCACAAAGGGCTCTCATTTTTAAAATATTGTAATGGCATGATATATTTTTGTGCGTTTAGTCTTTTAACGCGCAATAGGCAAAGCACATGCTGAGCGTATGACTTAGGCAGCACACAGCAAAACAGGAATGATTTCAATTCAACAGGAAAATTTTGGACAGAAGTTTCAGATGTTTTAATTTGCAATCAGATGGACTTTTTTGCATCTTTTTGTCTTCAGTAATAAACTAAACAGTGAACAAAATCAACTATAAATGTGCAGACAGAAGTTTCATGGTAGGTGGCAGGTCTTTTGTTTGTTTGTTTGAATTGATGCTTAATCTCCCAGTCAACAGCTAATGGTCATGTCGGGATGCTGCCCCCATTTTATGGAACTTTTACCAGAAATTAGACTGCCATGGCATCCAAAAAGTGCTTCGAATATAATTACCCAACTAAACCAACAAGCCATATATGTATAGATAGTTTGACATGAACCACTTTTCCTGGGCAGGCTCAGTCCTGAGCGGTTAACCAGATGGTCAGTCAGTAGCAAAGAAGCTTTGCCTGGAGGCACAAGCAGCCCATCTATTTCTTTAGGCACCAATGGGCGGGGGCCCATATTCACACCCGACCATGACGGCGTCCTTCTTTTTAGTTGTTTTTTTTTTTTTTTTTTTTTTTTTTTTTTTTTTTTTTTTACATATTTTGTCTGTCCTTTGCTGTATTTATTTACATGTACATGATATGATCAGATTCATAAATGTGCTGTCATGGGGGAAAAAAAGAAAAAAATATAATTCTGTTTTATCAAAGGGAACTTTTGATGTCGTCAGAAAGTCATACTTGTTCGTCTTTTTTACAAGCATACCATGTTTCTTGAGTACGAAGCATTAGAAATTAAGATCCCTGGAAACGATTAACTAAGCACATTTCAAGGATGTTTGATGTTCGAACTGGAAGGGTGTACGGACTAATTGGTCATTTACCGTAGCTTTACTGGAACTGGAATCTTCCATGTTGCAGTGGCTAAGTCGCTAGCCTTGTAAACCAGAGGTCGCTGGTTTGATCATGATCGAGCTTCTTAGATGATAAACCAGGTATATGTAAACTTCCCTAGAAAAACCAATGTCCCGTTTCCATATGACCTTACCTTTTGGTGGGACATTAAACCCAAAATATAACCAAACTGGCTGAATAATTGGTTGTTGACGATGACATAGACTTGAAACAACCCAAGTTTTGAACCCAGCTCCTGTGTTCAACCACTGAGGTGACCATGTACAGACGTTTGTGAGGACCATTAGTCTCATTAGTGTTTTGTGATACCTTCATCATGGAAGTGCACATGTAACCAATTTACTTTGAACAATGTAAAATTGTGTTTCATGTTTCAAAGTTTATTTCTCCCTGGTGTTACATGAAACATGTAAAACATAGGCAATGCAATATTACAAACACCATATAGGTTTGGCGACACACACACACACACACACACACACACACACACACACACACACACATCCCCCGGCAACTTAAATCACTTGCACTCGATGACTGGCTTTTTATTTTGCACTTTCACCCGTTCTTAAATTCAATTGTCCCTTAATACAGCCATTTATTGTAGACGCATTCTAATTCATACATCAGAAAAACATGTCCATGAAAAGTATTCCCCTGGAATCCAACTTTTATAGGAAAAACTAGGATTTGCAGGGGTATACCTATCTTTCTTATTTTGGCTCCAAAACATAGATTGTGGGTACTCATTAGAACCACCTCGTCGAGGCGGTTCTAACGTATACCCACAATCATTGTATTGTGCACAATGAAGAAATATTATATATATAACTATTCTACTTAAAATTTTTCATTTTTACAACTTGGAAAATCCCTTTATATTACATGGGCATGTTTCCGTAATAGAAAATTTCAATTAAAAGGTTGAGGTGGTCAAGATTCAAATTCCCATTGAAGGAGCAAGACCATTTCAAAGGGATCAAAGTTGAGATATGCAGTCAATATACATAATTATGCGCCACCTTTGGAAGTTCCCCCTGGCTTCAGTGTATTTTAATGTTTACTTGTCTGGCTGGCCAGCTGGTAAAACAAATTAATCATCATATTCAATTATATATAATGGGTCGTTAATATCAGTTTTCAAAAATTCATTTTACGACTGACTCATAACAGGCAACCTGTTAACAAAAAAAAGTATCTTGCCTCTTCTAGTCAATTTAGTGTCAATTAAAAGTTAAATGGATAAAGCAATAAACAAAGGTTACTTGATAAATTTTCAACATTGTACTTTTCATTTACAACAGTTAAAAGTTCTATGAAATTTTGAAAATACAAACAAACACACTTTTACAATGAAACAAGTTAAGTCTAAAAATAAACAGTTTGGAAATACAATATTGGGTATAAAAATAAACCTCTCCTGACTAGGTGTATTGATTTTGAACACTATGCGTCTAATAATAACTTTATTGGTCCACTGTAGTATAATTTACTGAAGATAACTGTGTCATCGTTTTCAGTCAATTGACTCTGGCAATATTTTGCATCTGCCATATTAATTCAGCCTGGTGACGTAATAATCAATTTGATATGATAAACTGAGGTGTGCATAATACAATCTGGTCTGTTAACAATGTGTGATATTGACATACGGTATTTCTTTTGGACCTTCTATCCATTTCCTTATTACATGCGAATGTATTAATATTTAACAAAACTAGACAATACAAGAAATGCAATTCTAGTTTGTTATCTACAACATTAAGCCAAAAAGCTAATTAACGTTGGATTATATTTGCTAAGAAATTCATTTATCATTGTGGAACTAAAATGTGGGGGAAACATGGCGTATAAACTAAACAGCTGAGTGTTGTGAATCATCAGTTATTTTTCACAGTCCCTCAAGTAACTGTAACGTTGAACATCGCTAAAGAAAATTTAGCTAAATCATCAACGCTCTGACGTCAAAATGTCTTAAACCTGCCTTTCATGTAACATCAGCATAAATCGGAAGTACTCTTGACTTTACCTCTAATATTCCCATATTGAACATAAAAAAACAACATAACGAGAAAATATACGCACAATTATGTGCTGCGTAACTTTTAAGTCCTAGTATAATGGCATTGTTCATCAATAGAAGGAGAAGACAAAACAATTATATTTCTTCTGTCAGGTTAGATGAGGCAATTTTGATAAAAGTACATACTTGTAAATGTCTGTCGCAAAACCGTTTGTCTAATGAAAGTAAAAATCTATCCGGTTTATTTTCCTCTTCAATGAAGACAAGAACGGGCATGTAAATATTCAAAAACAAATAATTATTATTGGAGTACTGTTAGTAAGAACGCAAACGAGCAAGGAATTGGTGATTATATTAATTTTGATTTGAGAAGTATTAAGTAATTTTAAGTATTTGCATGCGCCTGTTGAAAGGAATGTTAAATCTGTTTCATCTAGACCTTCTATAGTAACTGAGCAAGAGGCTGTCGAAAATTCTAGTCTTAAAATCAGACATCAGTGTTTACTTTTTAAACGAACTGTCTTGGGACCTAAACACAGACACCATTTGTAAAATTTATGGAGACATTTAAGACTTTTTATGGAGACAGTTAAGACTGTTTGAAGGTTAAGACTTTTTCCCCACCTCGTTTTTGGAGTGGAACTTTCTTTCTGATTGCGCCATTTCTTGCTTACTTGTACCTCTGCAAATCCTACTAAATCAGCACATGAAGTAATTATCGCAAAGAGGTCTGGAATGTTGAATACTGCAAAAAACATAGGTACACTATGTGACAAAAAACTTTCAGGAATAGACAAAAATCTTATAGTGATGATGTGTCATAGCCCAGCACAACTTATATAAGTGCTACATACACCACAGATTCCATAGTTTACCTTGATAGGGTGCCAACAATGCATATCTTCTAAAAGAGCTTTGCTTTTACGTTTTTAATCTTAAACTTTAACCCAATGTTTACTTTTACTATCTTAATGGCTGGGGACCTAACCATAGACGTTATGTTGTAAATTAACAAAGACAATTGATTCGTTTTTGCTGCTTTACAAAGAAATTCAGTCCCAGAAGTCAGTATTACATAAGAGAATATCAAATGAATGACAAATACTGTGATCACACGAGAACTGAGTTACAAAAACTTGAATAGACAATAACTGTCTTAAAATGAGTAACTATGTGTAAACATGTGCAAGACTGTGTTAGACAGTAGACTCTTCCGCTGCGTGTTGGAAGGCACATGGATTATTTTACAACACTATGGCGTCAGTTGTTTTACTACTTTCGTCTGTAAGCATAGATTAAAACACAAATGTTGGTTTTGTTTAGAAATAATAAATTTAAAGTCCTGCATCTTTGACATTTACCAACGAAAAAGGCTATTTTACTGTTTAGGACCCCTGATGTTTTAATGTTAGAACTTGGACTATAGTTTCTGATCATTGCTTACTTTTATATCTTAAAAAAATGATGTCATTTGAACATTTTATATGTACTTAAGGAATAAAGGAACGCAACAAACACTTTGGGGTGTTATAGGCTGGCTTTGTAATGCAACATGTGTTGTATCCGATCTTATTACGTGAAAGCAGTGTCTAAACGTCAAAATATAGCGGATGAAGCCACTATGTTGACTACGTATACTTGATGGCGTGCGTTTTACCTCACTGACCCACCGTGGCACACGCTAGAAACATGATCAATTAAAGTCAAATTTGAACCCAAAAACAATTTTATTGATTATAAAACTTTTAAAAGTGATTGCAGATGTATTCATTGATGTATTCGTTGGTAGCATTAGGTTATGTTTTGGCACGTTTAACGTCACCAACGCCAATGACAAAACGAACGATAGGTGCCCAATTTCTGCGGTACCTGTGACATCACTGTTGCTTGAAAAACATGTTGTGTTGGCTCTCGGTTCGATAAATACCGCAGTAGCACAAAAGTCCTACATTGAATAATCTAAATAGCGTTAATTGCTCATTATTCATTATTGTGCAATTTTGCATTCCGTGTACCAGTTTTAAAGCAACATGGGATGGCGCCAAAGAATGCAATGATGCAAATCTTTATTGCAGATTATATAGTCGACATCAGATTACCAAGCACGCACAATATTTGGCATCTTCCCCTTCTTCCCGACGTGTACGTCAAAATTTGCTTTTTTATGCTTTTTGACGTTTTGACGTCAATTTTGTCGATAAATTGATACATGTATTTTCATATTTCATCACATGTCACTAGCTGTATGCAAGACATATCTAAAAGAGATTTTATTACAACGACAAATGCATACGTTACAGTTGAATTTTTATGTGTTGTGTATTTTCATTCCTTAAGTATTTTATCTAAATTTCACTGGCCATACATACTATTTCCTTCTTTCCGAAGTTTATTGGTTTATTACCGGTTAAGATTCATTTTCAAATCTTTGTATCGACTACCCTGATGAAGTTTTCAAAGTTACAGTAATTTTCTTTGGCTCCATGTTGCCAAACCTATAGGGTCACAGGGTCACTGAAGAGGCTTAAGTAGCCGAAACCGTGGTTTGGCCCATCCCCTCTCTCATAAATATGTTCACTGCTGTTAAATGATCAGAGTTATCTATCTGGAAAAAGCGAGTCAAACAAAATTTAAATTGAGCTTTGCAAGTGAAGTGTCGTTCGGGCATGCGATGTCCAAAATAGAAACACTTTAATGGCAGACTAATCCTGTTTAACAGGATGTCCTTGTCACAGGTTCGAGAGTGGAAACAGACAGTTGAGGCTTTAATAAGGATTAACAATCATAAGAGGGCAAATATGATCATAGCTACAGACGCTTAATGTGCATCAACATTTGTATTAACTCCATTTCAAGCTCTTGCAAGGTCGTATCCGCGTCCTCCGATCGAGCGTTTCGCCTACTTAACAGATACAGCGCATGTACCTATTTTGCAAAAGAAGTTGAGTCCCTGATCAACCGACTGGTCACTGTACAGGATATTTTATGAAACTATGAGTTTATGAAGATTTTGAATCACTCGCTCTTGAATTCCATCGCATGTGTATCCGCACAAACTTCATGTTAGCCAAATTTGCAATCCGATTTGGGAATAATGGTTATTTTGAGTAGCAAAAAACCGCAAATGTTTTTTTGGAATCGGTTATCTGTTAGGAGTAGTATTATTGACCATGGTCGATATGTATTTTAGTATATTCACCCATATTTCTTCCCAGAAAAATATGAGCCACCGCATGAGAAAACCAACAATTTGCATAGGCGAAAACAAAGGCGCAGATCAGCTTCGCAATAACTGCGAAGCTTATCAGCGCCTTTGTTTTCGCTACGCGGATTGTACTATTCCTCTTCTTTCTAAATCCAAAACTGCCAGCCTCTAGCCATCTTCTGTGCTCGTGCGGCTCGGTTTGTGTCGGACCTGTTCGGAAACCACATTGTTTTTATTCATAATGTGGCTCAAATATAATATAACAAAGAAAATGATGAACATGTCTGTGTTCGATTTATTTCTACAATTCAATCTATGATGAGTAAAACGGTTGGAAAGGAAAATCTCTTACCGCACCAGAAATCTGAATGGTCAACTTTAATTATTTTTTTAGAAACCTAAGAAACCATTCCCTGTGGTAAGGCGATGCAGACAGTTTTGAAGCGAGGACTGATTATATAGACTGGGCAAGGCCAAACGCATTCAATAAAGCACAGAAATAGTCATAACATCAGGAAAACATGTCCGTGCAATGAATACCCCCTTAAACCCCACTTTTATATAAAACTGGGGTATGCAGGGGTATACCTTTTTTTTTTTTTTTTTTTTTTTTTTTTTTTTTTTTTTTTTTGCTCCAAAACATAGATTGTGGGTACTCGTTAGAACCGTCTCGGCGAGGCGGTTCTAACGTGTACCCACAATCTATGTTTTGAGCAAAAATAAAAATATCAAAAATTTTCTGGTGATATTTTCGATTTTTACAACCAAAAATTTTTCTGTATATTGCATGGGCGTGTTTTCGTAATTATGCAGTATGTAAAATCGTGTCCTGATGTTTTAGGAATTGTTTTACATGTAATCACAGGTAAATTTTTTCGTACATTGATTAGAGAACAACATTTTTTACAAATAATACAATTATCGTCATCTTTTCGTTCCGATATTTCATAAGTTGGTTAATAGATGTTTATGCTTCGTCGTCATTCACTGAGCAATTGTTGTTACTTTCGCTTATCCATTCTATGTTGCTCTGAAATAGCAAACCATTATATAGCGAATAGAACACACTTGACATGAAAATAAACCTTTATTATTAGAACTAATAAACTTGATATTGACAGTACGTCAGAGAACGGTGTGCATCATTTCAAAACTTGGCGATTCGTTGTTTTGACCGGTTGTTCTCTTTTACTTACTAATTTTGTTTTATTCTCGCAAATGTACCTGTCAGTTTTAATAAAGATCTACACGCTCGGGCCAATCTAGACTTTCTTGTTTTTCGTATTTTATTTATTATTGTTTCTTTATTTTGGATGTCAAGTCAAAAACAGAAATAGGTTATAAGTAGTCTCTAACTGTTGTTGTTATTAGCATAATACTTCATTTGTTTATTATTATTGTCTGTCAAGCACATCTGAAAGAATTTCAAGCTCATAACGTCAGCAGTGGGTTCTTCTTAATGAACACAGTATACAATAACTTTAATTTTAATTGCTGATCGAATATCGTCCGTTTTGCCATGTTATTATTTGAACTAATTCCATTTTGAAGTGCTACATTACGTAGAAATCTGTTTGGGTTTGGCGTTTGTACCGTCAAGATAACCCAAACTCTAATTGGATTTATCTGAATTTAAATGTTACAAAGATTCAAAGGTAATTCAAAGGTAATTTTCCAGGTTAAGCTATCTGTATCACAGTATCAGACTCCTTATTGATACGATTGGTATCTAAGCCATTTTTCAGCTTTTACACTCGTATACGAAGTCCATTTATACTTTTAAAAGTTAAAAGTCTGCAGCGATGGAATTAATGTTGAATAACATATGCAAATAAATATGCAAACGTTTATCATTTATTTATAATTTAATTTGTTAACTATAAAACTAATTTAAGAAATAGATCAGCTCTAGCAGTGAATTGTTGAGTAATAATTCACTGTTTGGAGGTCAGTTGTAAAGAAGATCAAATCACGAGCGCGTAGCGCGAGTGATTTATCTTCTTACAACTGACCGACAAACAGTGAATTATTACTCAACAATTCACGCACTTGAGCTGATCTATTTCGATTCTAACACACAATAAACGGATTAAATGTTGCTGAAACCGTCGATATCGTTCAGCTTTCCGCCATTGCATTGCAGATATCCCGCCAAATATTTGACTGTAATGCTGGTATTTACACACACTTATTACGTTTGTTGTGCGCTAAAACGACGTTTCACCGTCTAACGCTGCTTTGTGGGATAGCTGACGTCACAAATGCCGCAGAGTAACGTCACGCTTATTCGCCCAGTGAAATTGTTGCACAATATAACACGTTTTTTCACCATTGGCTATATAGGCGAGGTGTGTTAGAATAGTTCATTAAAGCTTGAACTGTGATAGTTTGACATTTTGAAGTTCTGTGCAGTAAGAGCTAGGTCACAAGAACACTTACGGATGGTTTCAGCTGACCAAAAGCTGTGGTTTCTGACGCAATAGCGAACGTCTATATACGCAAGTCACGTTAGTGACGGGCAACATCCGTATCTTATCCGTATATAACCGTCTATAGGCTGTCCATCATGTCCATTATTGAGTACCCGTATCTAATCGCATTCATAGTAACGGTTGTGACGCATAAATTCGTCGAATTATTTTATCCTCGCCCGAAAAAAGTAAAAGAAATTCATGCGAAGCTATCCGTAAGGGCTGCTGTGACCGTCACAGCCGTCGCCGGCTTTTGAAAAGACGTAGCCCTTACTGCACATGCTTTAATAATGACCAGTGATCACAATGTCATAGTGTGTGGCCACCAGCGGCGTTTTCAAGAACTTAGCTTCTTGTAGACACCAACGAAGCCAGTTAACGAATGAATCTAAGTGTGACGGGTTTGCCTTTTGGTGTTCAATAATATATTTCGAGCCTTGTCTGGTCTGCACGTTTTGTGTCCGAATTCTCAGCTACATTTGCTCTTCTTGAGATTCGAAGATGTGTTAATTGAAAAGGGTTTCTAAACAAGCGAGTGTTTCCTTGCCAGATATAGTACACTATTCAAATGTATGTGTTAGCTAGCAATAGTGTGTAGTTGCTGGTATTGTTGGTTTTATTCCAGTTAGATTAATAAATTAGGTGTTAAACAAATACGTGTAAACAAATTAACAACAGCTATTCTTAATCATTAACGACTAGAATTCCCAATTGGAATAACAACAAAACCTGTTAATGCGTTTATACATCAGGAAAACATGTCCGTGTGATGTATACCCCTTTGAACCCCACTTTTATATAGCAAAACTGGGGTATGCAGGGGTATACCTATTTTTCTTATTTTTGCTCCAAAACATAGATTGTGGGTACTCGTTAGAACCGCCTCGCCAAGGCGGTTCTAACGTGTACCCACAATCTATGTTTTGAGCAAAAATAAGAAAAATATCAAAATTTCATAACGGAAAATTTTCAGTTTTTGCGTCTCTAAAGCATCTCTGTATATTGCATGGACATTTTCGTAATGAGAGGAAATTCTTAAGAAATCTTATTGTAGTTACTTTGGGTATTAATACGTTCATTAGTTTGGTCTAATTTCTTGGGTTTCTAAACAAAATGCCCAAGTAAACACCCTTTACCGCTAAGGCTGGGCAATCGTAATTTGTTTGGAACCTAGATTTTTTTGTGGCATGAGTAATTTGTTTTATTTATGTTTAGTGTCCGGTCGTTGTCCGAAAAAAATAACCGCATTTTGGAATTCAACAAGGATCATGTTTGCCATGTTAGCTATTTCTGATACAAACTGACGTTATTACACGCCACTTTATGACTAGTTACATTTCACCTGCTTGTTGCAATATATCAGGTAGGCTTTAATTAGCAATCATTGTACGATGCACCAAAGCGGACAACCCAGTCAATGACATGTTAGTGTTTGCATCTGCTCTCAGACTATTCAAATCCAAATACTAAAACTGTACAACATACTTTGGACTCTGTGAATTTATTGAAAGGTACAAGTAGGCAAATATCAGGAAAAGGCGCAATCAGAAAAAAGATTCCCAATCCAAAAACCGAGGTGGGAAAAAACCAAACTAACAATCAGGTACTTATACCATGAAAACATATCGTAAGCCGAATGAGCAGCTATTTTCGCAGTAGGTGGCCACTCAGTTACCTAAACTTAAGTAAAAATACATAAGGCGCCAACAGCACAAAAATTTTTAACACCAAGACATAAAACAAAAAGAGCCACCACAGAAGTATCGCCTTGGAACGATCAGTAACATAAAGTTACTGGCGGGCTTAAACCGGTTTTACATGGCCACAACGTCACCCTCAGCTTCTGCAGTGGTTACAATTTTATTACATTGTAATGAATGATTTATCTATGCTTGCTTTGTATACAAGCACTTGAACAGCTCAAAAAAAGGTACAAGTAGGCAAAGATCAGGAAAAGGCGCAATCAGAGAAAGATTCCCACTCCAAAAACCGAGGTGGGAAAAAACCAAACTAACAATCAGGTACTTATACCATAAAAACATTTCGTAAGCCGAATGAACAGCTATTTTCCCGATAGGTGGCCACTCAGTTACCTTAACTAAAAATATGAAAACATACATAAGGTGCCAACAGCACAAAATATTTTAAACACAAAGACATGAAACAAAAAGAACCACCACAGAAGTATCGACTTCGAGCGATCAGTAACATAAAGTTACTGGCGGGCTTAAATCGGTTTTACATGGCCACAACATCACCCTCAGCTTCTGCAGTGGTTACCATTTTATTACATTGAAATGAATGATTTATCTATGCTTGCTTTGTATACAAGCACTTGAACAGCTCAAAATGTGATTCACCTGAACAGTTCTCATCACATTTAGGTCACTACTGACAATCACGTGGTATTGTTTACATACAAACCGATAATGATCGGTGATACACACTGCAAATGAGGCAGGAGTTGAGGTTAAATATTCGAGTTTTCTCCTACAGCGTGGACTCTACTAAAATAGATGGGTACAGTCCATGCTGAAATTGAACATTTATTGAAAGAAAGGAACATAAGAAATCCCGGTTATTTTGTTTTCGCAAACACTTCAATGTTATTGTGTTGGAAGCACTACATGCTCATGGGGCGGAAGTGTTTGCGAAAACGAAATAACCTGGATTTCTTATGTTACTTTCATTCAATAAATGTGCCATTTCTACATTGACTGCGCCTATCTATCGGTCAGTAGAGTCCATGTGGTATAGGAGAAAACTCGAACTTTTAATCTCAACTTTGGGCAGAATTGCATTGTGCGTCACCCATTCCATACCACGTGTTTATCAGCTGTGTAGGTGCTAAGACACATTGTTGACCGGTGATTTGAAATTGACGTCTTGCAAAAGGTGCTGGCATAGATTAGTGTTCCTTGATGGTTTTGCGTAATTACAGACATAAAACTTCAGATTGCTTAAACAAAATCTTAGAATAAAGGAAAATGTTTAGTCTTATAATTCTTTCCGATTTTAACAACTACTTCATACGTTTGATTTCGAGAATTAAGCGTTTAATTATCTTGATCTTACGGAAGCTATAGTACAAAGCACAATTTAGAACAAAGGTTTTATGTCATCACACAAACCGCTCCGGCGCCTATGTAAGTGGGCTTCTCATTGTTTTAGAAATTAATTACGTGAACAACGGATTAATGAAAGTGCATTGTATATGTAGGCAAACCACATTTGCTCTCAACATAGCAGCGTTTGTCGAATAACTGGGTACTTTTTGCGGTTACGTCTTTCGACATTTTTGCGGTGATAAGACCTTTGTTTCTATATTAACTTTAGAAAGGGACCAATGTCGTAAGTTATAGCCACGTGCACCTTGTCTACAATGAGATACCTATTGAGAGTTAGAAGCAAGAATCAATATGGGGTTCTTAAGGAACTATTTTTCATGACGCATCCTTGCCAATCCAGGCAGCATTTAAATCCAATAAGTAGAATCCTAGGCTAACAGTATCATTTATCTGGCTTTTGGCGCTGTTAGCTATGTGTTATATTTCGCAATATGTATTAGAAGTCATTAGGCTACTATTAAATAATATTTCTGTTGATTCAAGAGGATTACTAAATGAGTGAGTGTTTTCTAGCCAAAGACTTTAACTATTTTAATTTGCATTTTAAGTTGTTGTTTTGCTGTTTATTGTCACTATACTGATTTAATTCAAAATGTTTAATATTTTATATTAAGTTTGAAAACACAAATATTACTTAATACTCATGTAGCCTTAATATTACTTTGCTAGTAGATGTAATTCAATTTCCATAGCAACAAAAACAGTTGACTTGTATAAATTATGAACTATTTACAAATACTACAAATACTGTATGTTTTCTTTACAGCATTTTATTTAGTTGATAATACGTTGTCGTATAGCGTCATTCTTCAGACTTCCAAATTGTATTAACTCTACCGAATGTCTGTGGTGTTTCTTATTGTTTTTGGATTTTTTCGAGGCATGTCTAATTTGTATATGCTTATACGTCTGCCCAGTTGTTATCGGAAATAATGACCACCAGTTAAAGTTCTACAATTAGTTAATTTGAGCCGTCTCGTTGGAAAACCAACAATGTGGTTTCCGACCAGGTCCGACACAAACCGACCTGTACATGCACAGAAAAGAGCTAGAAGCTTGAAATTTCAGATTTAAGAAGAAGAGGAAGTGTACTATCCGTGTAGCGAAAATAAAGGCGCTGATCAGCTTCGCGGTTACCGCGAAGCTGATCTGCGTCTTTGTTTTCGCCTATGCAAATTGTTGGTTTTCTCACGAGGCGGCTCATTTAATGATGAATGGATTTTCCCATCATTATCATTTGGGCGAGTCCACTTTCATTCTTAGGTGCATAAGAAGTGATTTTCAAATTTTATTCAATTTTTCGATGCGATTTCTCTAAGCAAACAGAATAGCCCCAGATGGGACGCCGCGTTCTGCGGCGTCACGTCTGGGGCTGTTCTGTTTGCCTATGCCCCACAAAAGGGACGCCAGGCTTAAATGAGTTAACTCTATACCTTTGATATAAACTGGCATTGTTACATGCCATTTTATGAGTTGTTACACGTCACCTGTATGTAGCAATCTAAATTGTTCCCAGTTATCCTTGCCTTTTCCTTTGCTACCCCCTTTCTATATATACATGGGTAATATTGTCACTATTTTAAAGGACCTTAAGTCTTCATTTGACCAACTCACAAATATACCCATGACACCATTTTGGAGCGTCAACATCTCACAGTCAAGCAAATTGGCACTAAATATATTTTCATCTGATTGAGAACAATTGAAATGTGTGCATTAGGTACGTAAATCCGTAGACCCATGAAGATAAACGTATATGTATGTTGAGCTTTATACTAATGTCGAACTGTCTAAATTGGCATAAAAATAATGTTCACATGTGATGATTCTTTTGGCCTTTATTCAAATCACTTGCTATTTTCATTTATCACACTGTACAGTAATTGTCATTACTTGAGGTCAGTCAACCGTGTGCAGTGTTGACTAATCATGACCTGTTTCAATTTAGGAGTGGACTAACGTCCGTAGCTGTAGGCAGTGGTGATTACGTCGTCGTATTTTACTTCCTACTCAAACCATTGTCATATAGAGACGGATTTTCGTTGGAATGGATTAATATTAAAGCATCAGGAAAACATGTCCGAGAAATGTATACCCCCTTAAACCCCACTTTTATATAGCAAAACTGGGGTTTGCACGGGTATACCTATTTTTCTTATTTCTGCTCCAGCTTTCAAATCTCTGTATAATACACGAGCGTGTTTCCGTGTTTGAATGACAGATATCGCGCACTCGTCCTGTTGCGGATTACGGCATCAAATGAAAAATACAAATACCTCATGAAATAATTATAAAAACGATTATCATAAAAATAAAATTATAAATTGAACGATGAATAACACATGAATTTATGAATTCACATAATTTCTTGAAATATCTATGTTTCACTTTGAACTTGCTGTATATGTAACCATATAGGTCATAATGTCAGATTTTAAAAGAGTCGAAAAACTTCAATCTCAAAGATAAATATTTTGATCATTTTTCTAATAGTCAGTACAAAAAAGTATTTTGGACCCATCGGCTAAAGTAAACGTTTCCTTTTTGCACAATCAGTCATCAAATACATTTCATTTTCATATTACAGCGATAATCTTCGCCCACGGCATTAATACCTGGACATTAAGTCGGGTCTCATCGGTGCATTTTACGGATACTCACGGAAATTCCAGATATAAAATAATATTTATTATTTATCGTTGAGCTACAAAAATAAAACAAATACACCAGATTAAAATATAATATTGCTACTACATTTGACCGTTTGTGACGCCTAACATTTATGTAAAATTATAGCTTGAAATTGTTGCTGAAGTCCTGTAACTAGGCATATTTAACCGCGTTTTACGGAAATTTTGCTATATATATACTGAGCCAAACTTATAACGCAACACGGTAATGACGTATTTTTTTTCGCATTTTAATGTGATGCAAGATGGTCTACCAGGCATATGCTGGTCAGCAATCGCCAGTGAATAAATTGGGTACAAAAATTTGGGTTTTCAGAGCATGGGTCACTGAGCTCGAATCTGATTGGTCAAAACGGTTATTTCGGTGGCATGCGCCTCCTGAGAGATTCTGGAAGTCAGTTTTTACACATATTGCTTCTTTATGGATCGTCCAGTGAGACTCGATGAGGTGTTTGCAAAATGCCTTCCATTTGTACCCAACATTTTAAATCAAAGTTTGCATCATTGAAAATTGAACGTTTAGTATTGAGCACTCCATTGAACACAATGGAAAATGGAATTGTTGAAAAATTTTAATGGCGAATGTTTTTTATAAAACCTTTGTGGTAACATGTTCATTCCGTCATTCAGCATCGTTAGAAAACACAATAGCATCCAATTGTTGGGTCAGGAACGTCTGTAACAAATGTTAAAATGTGAGTAAACTTGAAAATGAGTCTTCAACTCTGCTCAAAATTGAGCAAAATTGATTTTTTAACAGTAAAATTGTTCATTGTCTAATATGGAGCAGGGATAATCCTGAAAACCGACATTAATTTCTAAGGTACGAATACACGTCACATGTCGCGTCCTGGAAAATCACAATGCATTTCATTTTTTGCCGAGACCCTACCTCTGAAAAATGATTAATTTCTTGAGACGCATAACACAGATTGTTTCAATCAAGATGTTGTGAGATGTGTCGATCTTCCGGCAATCTAATTCAATAGAGAAAAAGTTTATTTGATAACGTTCCGGAGTATAACATAAAAAATAAACCGATGTTGCGTTATAAGTTTGGCTCAGTATATAATTAAATTGCGTACAACAAGGCGGCCGTCCCCAAACAGACCATTTTATAATAGTGCTACGTCAAAAATTTAAAAACTATGGTAAAGATAAAAAACTATACTTTCTAACGCCGTTCGTGATATAAAAATATCATAAAAAATAAGGAAGTGTTAAATATGTTTTCCCTATATGCTTTATACAATTTATTGGTCAATACCTGTAGAAGTGCTAGTACGACTAAAGTACCCCATGAATGATATACCCCGGGAGCTAATTTGACCTACCTTGCACCCCCCAGGACAATTTTTCATGGGTGCCAAATCGTTCATTGGGACTCCAGAAATGCAAAGAATTTTTGTTCTCAAAGATAAACTCAATTGCACTATGAAAAAATGCATGGTTTCCATGGCAACCGTTAACGCGATTCTTGAGCATGGGGGTGTACATAGAAAATTGACTATATCTCCATTGTTACTTATCTTAGACCACTGAAATTGGTCTCATTCTAAAGCTGAGATATAGCCCATTCATCCTGTAGTGAGTAATGCAAATTTTTGAATTTGCATATTCATGAATTTTAATGAAAACATTAAAAATGACAGAAAAAGCCATAAAAATCCATAAATAAACTAATTTCAGGTCAAAACTGCCATTCTGACACTTTGTTATTGAACCAGTAATATTATATGTGAAATTTATTGATGATCTGGGCCTGTATGAAAATTATCTCATTTGCATTTCCATGAATTTAACCAATTCCCATGGCTGCCAGTGTGGTCAGAGGGACCACCTAAATGACATAAAATATTGTCCTCAATGATTAACACATTTGCATGATGTAAAATGACATAGTCTTCACCCACCCCTCGTGCAATTCTAAAGAATAGGAGGTACTTACACAAATACTCACATCCCACCAATAGCATGCTCTAGGATACTATTATTGGTCTGATAGTGATGCATGAACCTAACAATTTAACCTTGATACCTTATTTTATATCATATTATATTTATTTGCTTATTCATGAAAATTAATTAAAAAAAAACACATTAAAAAATGGAGAAATATCGTGGAAAAATAGGGGGTACCAGAGCTATTAATAAACCCAAGATGCTGCAAGAGGTTTCAAACGAATGCTATTGCAATGTACTATGGCCCTGAAGTATGATTTAAGAATAATCTGATTTTCAGTTTCATGAATTATCTTGCATCCATTTAACCAATTCCCATGGCTGCCAGTGTGGTCAGAGGGACCACCTAAATGACATAAAATATTGTCCTCAATGATGAACACATTTGTATGATGTAAAATGACAGTCTTCACCCACCCCTCGTGCGATTCTAAAGAATAGGAGGTACTTACACAAATACTCACATCCCACCAATAGCATGCTCTAGGATACTATTATTGGTCTGATAGTGATGCATGAACCTAACAATTTAACCTTGATACCTTATATTTATATCATATTATATTTATTTGCTTATTCATGAAAATTAATAAAAAAAACACACATTAAAAAATGGAGAAATATCGTGGAAAAATAGGGGGTACCAGAGCTATTAATAAACCCAAGATGCTGCAAGAGGTTTCAAACGAATGCTATTGCAATGTACTATGGCCCTGAAGTATGATTTAAGAATAATCTGATTTTCAGTTTCATGAATTATCTTGCATCCATTTAACCAATTCCCATGGCTGCCAGTGTGGTCAGAGGGACCACCTAAATGACATAAAATATTGTCCTCAATGATGAACACATTTGTATGATGTAAAATGACAGTCTTCACCCACCCCTCGTGCGATTCTAAAGAATAGGAGGTACTTACACAAATACTCACATCCCACCAATAGCATGCACTAGGATACTATAATTGGTCTGATAGTGATGCATGAACCTAACAATTTAACCTTGATACCTTATATTTATATCATAGAATTTGCTTATTCATGAAAACTAATAAAAAACATTCTTACCGTGAGAAAAATCGTGGAAAAAATAGGGATATACATGCAAAATCGCTTATATAAGAGCTATTGATAAGCCCAGAATACTGAAAGAGGTTTCAAATGAAGGCTATTGCAATGTACTATGACCCTGAAGTATGATATAAGAATAATCTGATTTCAATTTCATGAACTGTGATGAAAACTTAAGAAATTTGAGGGAAAAAGTTGAAAACTTAAATGTGTAAACCTACAAAATGACTTGCATCTCAGCAATAAAAAGCCCTATGGTGCTAAAAATGGTATCAAATGGCTGCTATGGTAATATTATACCATCCTGTACTACAATATTTAAGTTATTTGATATTTTGTTTCAAGAATATTAACAAAACTTTTTGAATTATGTGATAAAAAACAGAAAAATAAAGGGGGTGTACGTAGAAAAACGCACATATCTTGGCTACTGAAAGACCTAGAGAGCTATAATTGGTATCAAATAATTGCTAGGACAATGTTCTATGACCATGTAATCAGCAGTATATAACATCAACTATTGTTGTTGTATGGATATTAATGATATCGTCATAAATAAGAGAAAAATCAATGAAAAATAACGGGGTACACCAACCAAATCGTTAATATCTCATTTACCAATAGCCATAGAGAACTCAAAATGGCATCAATTTATTGCTAGGACAATGTATTATGGCCAGGTACTCAGATATATGAATCATCTTCGCTGGCAAGCAAGATTTATTAAATTTTGTTTAAGCACAGCCTTCAATTTTCTATTATTTTTACAATTTTTCAAAACTTTATGTAACATTCAGAACATTTTGTAACATTTTGTTAAACTATCAGACCACATGGCAGTAGGGTTTTTTCCTAACTATCTATTGGTACCATTTTCAGCACTCTAAGGATATTGGCAGTTGAGATATAAGCAATTTTGTTGGTGCACCCCTTCATTTTTCGTCGACTTTTCTCTTATTTATGACAATCTCTTTAATATACATACACCAACAATAGTTGATGTTTTATATTGCTGATTACATGGTTATAGAACATTGGTCTAGCAATCATTTGATACCAAATATAGCCTTCTAGGTATTTCAGTAGTCAAGATATGTCCGTTTTTCTATGTATACCCCCATTATTTTTCCGTATTTTTTCACTAAATTCAAAAGGTTTTGTTAATATTCTTCAAACAAAAAATCAAATGACTTAAATACTGTAGTACAGGATGGTATGATATTGCCATAGCCACCATTTGATACCATTCTCAGCACTATAGGGCTTTTTATTGCTGAGATGCAAGTCATTTTGTAGGTTTACCCATTTAAGTTTTCAACTTTTTCCCTCAAATTTCTTAAGTTTTCATCACAGTTCATGAAATTGAAATCAGATTATTCTTATATCATACTTCAGGGTCATAGTACATTGCAATAGCCTTCATTTGAAACCTCTTTCAGTATTCTGGGCTTATCAATAGCTCTTATACAAGCGATTTTGCATGTATACCCCTATTTTTTCCACGATTTTTCTCACGGTAAGAATGTTTTTTATTAGCTTTCATGAATAAGCAAATTCTATGATATAAATATAAGGTATCAAGGTTAAATTGTTAGGTTCATGCATCACTATCAGACCAATTATAGTATCCTAGTGCATGCTATTGGTGGGATGTGAGTATTTGTGTAAGTACCTCCTATTCTTTAGAATCGCACGAGGGGTGGGTGAAGACTGTCATTTTACATCATACAAATGTGTTCATCATTGAGGACAATATTTTATGTCATTTAGGTGGTCCCTCTGACCACACTGGCAGCCATGGGAATTGGTTAAATGGATGCAAGATAGACCTCATAACCTATCCAAATCCTTGCAATGGATATGATTTTTCCCTTGTTTTTCCTCATTTTTAGACATTTTTATTAATATTCATGAATATGCAAATGAGATAATTTTCATATAGGCCCAGGTCATCAATAAATTTGTCATATAATATTACTGGTTCAATAACAAAGTGTCAGAATGGCAGTTTGGACCTGAAATTAGTTTATTTATGGATTTTTAAGGTTTTTTCTGTCATTTTTAATGTTTTCATTAATATTCATGAATATGCAAATTCAAAAATTTGCATTACTCACTATAGGATGAATGGGCTATATCTCAGCTTTAAAATGAGACCAATTTCAGTGGTCTAGGATAAGTAACAATAGAGATATGGTCAATTTTCTATGTACACCCCCATGCTCAAGAATCGCGTTAACGGTTGCCATGGAAACCATGCATTTTTTCATAGTGCAATTGAGTTTATTTTTGAGGACAAAAATTCTTTGCATTTCTGGGGTCCCAATGAACGATTTGGCACCCATGAAAAATTGTCCTGGGGGGGGGGTGCAAGGTAGGTCAAATTAGCTCCCGGGGTAATATCAAATGCTGTTATAATCAAGATCCCTATTTATGTCACAACCTCTGTTTTTAATGATAAGCTGCTTCAAAACGATCTGCCTTAATATTTGACAAGGTGAATGACTTTACTGGAGGCATGTATCAATTTGAGGACTTCTCTTAAAACACTTTCACGTCGACTTTTCTCATTGCAAGTTTAGCCAGCATTTTAAAAAGATAAGTAGAAACTTAACTGAACAGTATCATTCATCCAGGCTTTGGCGCTCCATTATGTGTTATATCTCTCAATATGTATTATAAGACATTAGTCTAAGAATACAGATACGACTATACTAAACAGAAATTTGGAAAACGTGTGTCCAAATAGTTTTGAAAGGAGAAACAAATGCAACCGTGTAAATGCACAAGTGAGCAAACTTTACAAATATTTTACAAGTATTTTTTTCTGTTTGGAAAATAAAAAAAATTTACAAAATACAAAACACGAAGGTAAGTGTTTTATATAAAGAAGGGTACAAGTTGGCAATGATCAGGAAAAGGCGCAGTCAGAAAAAAAAACCACTCAAACAAACGAGGTGGGAAACACTAACTTGACTATTAGGAACTTATCTTAGAAAACATATCGTAAGCCGAGTGAGCAGCTGTTTCTCAGTTACCCGAACTTAAATGAGAATATGAATACGTATATAAGGTTCAAACAGCATAAAACATTACGAAAACTTGCCCATGCAATAAACAGAGATTTTTTGTGCTTTAAAAATTGAAAATTTTCAGCTCAAAAATTTTGACATTTTTCTTATTTTTGCTCAAAACATAGGTTGTGGGTACTCGTTAGAACCGCCTCACCGAGGCGGTTCTAACGAGTACCCACAACCTATGTTTTGGAGCAAGAATATGAAAAATAGGTATACCCCTGCATACCCCAGTTTTGCTGTATAAAAGTGGGGTTCAAGGGGGTTACATCACACGGGCGTGTTTTCGTGATGATTCGACTCCAAAACATAAAACAAACGGAACCACAACAGAAGTATCGCCTTGGAACGATCAGTAATATAAAATTAATGGGGAGCTTAAATCGATTTTACAGACTCCTAACCTCGCCCTTCTTCTGCAGTGGTTCACAATATTTAGTGAGTTCTTCGGTCCTCGTGGTAAATCTCTAACTCGTCAATGAATCATCAAGGGCAAACAAATAAATAATGATAACCACCATGAGTATATACCCCAATGGATGATAATTATTTTAGTCGTTATTATTTTAAATATTCATGTAAATACCCCATGTACCATAGATAAAATATTGTTTGCTTATTGTGCTTTGTTCTTCACAAATTTTCCGTCAGTATCCAAAACTCGAAACAAATTCTTACTTTAAATTGCTCCAAAACCGCCTCAGCATCAGCCGTCTTCATGCGGTCAGCGCATTACGCATTTACGTCACCATTGACGCGCGTTATTTTTGTTTCTTTTTCCATCTTTGTTATGCTATTTTATCGTCAGAATCACAATGGGAATATTTTTACACACCTGATTTATTCATTGAATATTCCCGTTTTGTCTACATTTAGTTATTTTCGGTCTTTGTGTTGGCACTTTTAAAAGTCGCGGCAAGTTTAGTAATGACATAGATTTAAGCTGTGTCTGGCGACGACGTTTTTAACGTAAAATGCTCTCAAAAAGCGCACATTTGATATTAATAGTTCAAAAACGCACCACTCAAATTTGTTGAAACTTATGCACAGCATTATCTAAACACCAAGCTTTTACTGGACTAATTTGGCGCGATTCGCATGCCTATTTTACATTTTGTCGAGACATGTATGACACGGAACAGTACCGAAAATTCGCGTGCGCCGCCTATGCGTCACCATGGTTTTAAAATGGTACGGCGTGTTTCAGATACTTATGAAATGTGTAATTATTTTACCTTATCTTGTTATACGAATGTTCTGATTTATCGCAATATACATTTTTCTAACATTTATCTACGTATGTTGAAGCTACAGCAAAAGTTTACGTTATTTTGGATTTTCCCTCGTATATATGATTTTGTACCTTTCATTTTAACTGTGATGCTTCCACTTGATGCTTGTGGCAACCACGATCTTTCACTTACTTGTTCTGAAATGCGGATTTCTCTGCGGCTTGAGTAATTTGTTTCTGTTAATACGTGTCCGGTCGTTGTCCGAAATAATGGCCACTACCTATAGTTCTACCGAGATCAAATACGCCACTTATGATATAAACTGGCGGCGTTAATGCCATTTTATGGCATGCTACATTCCACGTGCTTAAAACAATCTATCTGTTTGGCTTTACGTTACAGCTACTGTAACCTGCACTAATGGTATACAATAGGAAAACGTGCATTGTATATGGAAAATAATTATTTCGAAATTAACATTGTTGTTGAAAATATTTTTGCAGGTATTTTCTAAAGGTTTAAGTGTAGATCAATATATTTTCTGAACAAACTTAAACACTTAGTTTGTTGCAAAATAAGATGTACACATTCTTAAAATCGGTTAATTGAAAACAGTTCTGGCCAAAACCAATTCTGAATAGGGCCTTTTCTAAACCGCAAAGAGATCATGGAAGTGATGTACCTTTCTGCAAAATCAAAATCTTATGTTTATCGGTCAAGGAATATCTCTATAGGCAGGCTCAGCCCGAACGTTAAAATTAAATCATACTGTATTTCAATCAATCATTTTCAAATAAAGCGCGTTTTCTGGATAAGGCCTTTGAACCATTGCATGTATTCTTGGGTTTATACTGTGTGATTCCGTATAATTTGACGCCTTATCAAAATAATTAGATTATATTGTGTGTTTTGTTTAACTTCAAAGCAGCCCCCAACGACCACTGATTAAAAACAGCGTGACTCTTAAAATTCTAATTTGCTCATCAAAGACAATGGTATTTAGATTTTTCCCAGAATCACTGATTATAGAGAAATCGACCGTTTGATTAGAACGATGGAGAGATTGTCATAGATGAGCCGCCGCATGGGAAAAGCAACAATCTGCATAGGCGATAACAAAGGCGTAGATCAGCTTTGCACTGCGAAGCTGATCAAGTGCAAAGCTGATCAGCGATACGGATAGTACAATTCCTCCAATCTCTAAATCCAAAATTTCGAGCCTCTAACCATCTTCTGTGACTGTACAGACCGGTTTGTGTCGGACCTGATAGGAACCCAAATTGTTGGTTTTCTTACGCACAGGCTCAGATTTTATTGTGACAAGCGGGAATTGTTTCATCTAGTGCATTTACCTTGTTCTGAGTACTTTTATACTTAAATGTCAATATGTATTATTTTATCCTCATGTTAAAACATATCCATTACGAAAACTTGTTCATGCAATATACAGAGATTTTTTAGCATTAAAATTGGAAGTTTTCAGCTGAAAAAAAAAACATTGATATCTTTCTTATTTTTGCTCAAAACATAGATTTTGGGTACACGTTAGAACCGCCTCGGCTAGGCGGTTCTAACCCACAATCTATGTTTTGGAGCGAAAATAAGAAAATATGTATACCCCTGCAAAGCCCAATTTTGCTATATAAAAGTGGGATTCAAGGGGTATACATTACACGGACATGTTTTCGTGATGATAAGCTTCAGACACTTCATTACCCGAAATTGCGCAATATAGTCCATACTATCTCCCTGCTTCCAAAGGATCAAACCTTTAAATATAATTTGCTATTACTGCAGCTGGTGTTGTGCCGCTTGGCGGCCCTAAAAGTCTCCCCGTACATCATCCATAGTGCAGATTATATTTTTAGGTCCTTTGAGATCAGTAAAGATATTCAGGGAGTTCAAAACACTCAAATTTAGAAACTGTTTAAATTATTTGACTCCGTTTAGCAATGTGTCTTTGATTTAGATTTCTCGTGTAATTTTTTTCGAAATTACAGTACAATAGTCTGGCTTTGTTGCCGGTTTAAACAGGACTACTGATGAGGGTTCATTACCCGAAATTGCGCAATATAGTCCATACTATCTCCCTTTGAATGTTTTACTGCTTCCAAAGGATCAAGTTTAACCTTTATATTTTATTCAGTATCTGGTAATTAAAGATCATTGCTGAGAGTACATGTAGATAGAATTTTTTAAAGAATCTTCATTTGCGGCAACAAAAACAGACAGAGTGCTGATCAGCTTCTTATTTCTTTCAGAGCGCCTCTTCCGTATATTAGGCAAACGTTAGACTTGCTAATGCCCCAGCTCTATAAGTTTTTTTATGCCAATAGCCTGATACATTTCTCCAAATGTGGCGTTATTGATGATGTATTGCGTCCGTTATAGAGAAATTAATTGAAACTATGGGGGATAATCCAAAATATATTATATGACCACTGCGAGCGATATAAGATCGTCTCGACGGGAAGTTATCAATCATTATTAAAGGTTAGCTGGACCTAGCATGCTAACATGTCCGTGGAATATATTCTCATAACACATAGGTCCAGCTAATTTTTAATAACGAATGCCCGTGGAAAATATAAACTCTTACACTGTACTCGCATACTCTTAGTGAACAGGAATACAGTATTTGTCGTACTTTTGCTTCAAAACATACATTCCTTAGTATCGTGAAACTACAATCCATGTTTGGGCAAGATTATAAAAATGACAAATGCTCACTTCTTTTGGGCATGTTTTCGTATTGAAACCATCAGTCATTATTAGAGATGAGCTGAACCTCAGCAAAAGAGTATTGTATCCACGATAAAGAACATTCTTGACTCCATCATATACGAAAGCATGCTGTGCACTGCTTCTGAGGAGGTCAGACATAAACCAGTATGTTCAGATGCCTTTTGGAAACAAACAAAAGGCTATTGGAACTACATGTAACCTATATATTCAAATAAAAGAACTCAAAATAATACCATTTCCATATATTCCAGGTGATAAACTGTAACGATGGAAAACACTACAGTCTCCACTGTCAACGAGTACAACAGCGCCATAGAGATGGATGACCCGGATGGACTAATTCAAGTCGCCATGGTGATCATAGGCGTGCTATCCGTGTCGGGCACAATCGGGAACGCCCTCGTGTTGTATGTGTTTGCTAGACAGAAGCAGAAACTCAGCTCCACAATATTCATCTTGACGTTGGCGTGCACGGACTTTGCGACGTCGTTGGTGACGATGCCTTATACGATCGCGATTGAACTCCTGAAGTATAAGGTGGAATACGATGCCGTTTGTAAAATATACCAATTCTTAGTGACAACAACAATCCCGTTTTCAGCGTTCGTAATGGTGGCTATCGCGGTGGATAGATATCTGTGTATTGTGCATCCCTTCAAACATACAATGACGTTGAAGAGAGCCAAGGTGATAGTTGCTCTCCTAGTTCTACTCGCTATAACGCTTGGATTGCTATGCTGTCTAATGTATGGGACAAATGTCAAAGAGTTTACGTGCGTGAAGACTAATTACACTGTGGATGAAAGTGACGTTAATGTAACATCGCGATATAGGAAAGTTGCTGATCCGCACGAGTGTAATTCAACACTGGAAGAAGTGAGTGTCGCCATTGTTAATAAGGGGAACTGTCATAAGGATAAAATTATTTTTGATGAATCGTTTTTCGTCGTGTATCAAAAGATCTACTCTGCGTTTTTCGCCGTGTGTGCTGTTATTGTTATTGTACTTTATGCTATAATTTACCGTTCTGTGCTCACCCGCCGTCGAAAGCGGCTACACCTTACCAAAACGTGTTGTGGATTTTGGGCCGACACGTCAGCCGCCGACTGCAATGACGCGGAGCAAACTGAATTTACAACGCTAAACAACGGTAGCAAGGACAAGGTTGTACTGTCGGGGGATAGTCCGAAAATTGGCAACAAAGCACCTCAACTCAATAACAAGCTAGACGTTAACAAGGTCACAGTGTCCTCTATTAAAGGGAAATCAGACACAGATGCTTTGGTGAGGCCAAGTGGGGTATCTCGTGCTAAACTAGAAAAACTGAGAATGGCAAACATTAAGACGGCACTTATGCTTTCAATAGTGGCTTTGATTTATATCGTGGCCTTCATGCCAGCATGGCTGATGGCGCATCAAGTTTTGCCAATGAATGTGATTATATTCTACCTTTATTTTACCTACAACGTGGCTAATCCCATTATATACGCATTTCTAAATCAAAGTTTTAGGAACCATCTACAAGCACTCATTAAATGTAAAAGTTAATGGAAGACAACATGCTAATACGCCAAAAATGAAAAGGTTAATAGACGAAAATTTGCTGATACGCCGAAAATGTAGCCGTTAATGGAAGACAGCTTGTTCAAACGGCTAATGCAAAAGTTAAAGGGAGACTACTTGCTTATACGGTTAATGCTTTATTTTACGAAATACTACTTTACTGATACCCCTAATGTAAAAGTTACTGGAAAACGTCTAAAATGTAGAAGGTATTGGAAGACAACTTACTAATGCGCCGAATCATCAGTGTCAACGTTAATGGAAGACAACTGTATCATATGGCCAAATGATGTTATTCCTTCGAGATATTCAATGGTTTTATCTGTAAACGTGAAAATGCATATTAAGTGTATCATTTTCTATTAATATTCCTGCTAAACCTCTAAACATAGAAAATATAACATAAATAGAACAATTACGTTCATAATACAAATTTATTGCAAAGATTGTTTTAGGCATGGAACATTTATAGAACGGAATCAATTGAAGATCAACAATGACAAAACTCAAATAAAAAAACAGGTGACTTAAGAAGATGTGAAATGCCCGTGATTGTCAGATTTATCATTAGCACCTGCGCTCATACGCAATTGCAAGGGTGTGCATGTATATTATATCAGAAACGCAACACCAAGACATAACAATAACAATACCGGCGCCTATATATGTCGATGTTTAATACCATATACCTGGTAATGTTATATTTCGTCGAAAAACAAACTAGAGGTAAATGGCAAAGACAAACAGAAAGTTTCTTATCACCACAAGTATTGACATTTCCATTACGTAATTTCAGAAAATTATTTTACAAAAATATATTTTCTATTGTAGTGCGGTCTTCGGGCTATAGTTTGGTCATACGTATATTTCCAATATGATTCGTTTGATTATTTAATTCCTATTTAATTTAAAGGCGGCTATTATACATTGGATATTACAAGTACACGTGTTTTACTGACTTTACTTTACACTTTCTGTGCTACAAATATATTTTCGTTTTATCCTACATGTATGCCATTTTTAAGATAATTCATCTCATCTAAGAATAGGTGGATATATAACGGAACGGTAGCATCTCTAGAAACAAAAATACTCAGTGACTCACACGCAACAGAACAAGGTTTTGTCTCAAAGGTTACCAGCGTGGGACTAAAGCCTACCCTAGAAAAAGATATGAAATGATCGAAAGATAAAGAACGGTTATAAAGTCAGCTATATTGTTCTCTCGACCACAGGGACCACCAATCTGTAAGCTTTCTGAGTACGTTTGTTTAACACTCAGTATGCAACAAATGTCCTTGCATTTTAAAACAATTTATGACGTACTTAAAACTACCAGACTAGCATTGTAAAGACATCATGACACTATAATGGGGTTAAAATGACATGGTTTAGGTTCTTGCCTGTTGGGTTATTTGGAGAAATATAAACTGATATTGACGGCGCGAGAAATTACGTACATGTTCTGTTTTCATATTTTAAGTATAAGAGAAATCGTTAAACATCGGGCACCCTACATACACAACTTCGCTCTGCTTTTCATGAATAGGTTACAAACAAAGCAGGATAAGAGTTTTGTAAATTCAGATTAAGATATTACAGAGAATGAATTGATATGCAGAGCCGAAAAGCTACATGCATGCGTGCCTCGGAGCTAATTTGTGTCATTAACTCTACGAGAAGCAGGTGTCAAAGGACACATGTTATAGATATATGTGAGCTGCGTCATGAGAAAACCGGATCTTTGCCTACGCGAAAACAAAGGCGCAGATCACTGCAGTTACTGCACTGCACAGCTGATCAGCGCCTTCGTTTTCGCTACTCGGATAGTACAATTTGTCTTCTACTTAAATCCACAATTTCAAGCGTCTAGCTTTCTTCCAAGATTGTACAGGCCGGTTCGTGTTGGACCTGGTCGAATATCCCGAAGACCGGTTTTCTCGCGTCGCAGCTCATGTATAAGTATGTACGTTACTTATGTGATACCAGATGTAGTTACAAATGTATATTTACCGTTCAGAAACTTTATCAACATGTTCATTTCCTTTGTTTATCCAAGCTTATGCCCACTTCGACCCTCGTGTCTGTCAGAAATGGTTGGCTTCCGGAGCTTCCAGGCAAAGCTCCTTAAACTCGAAAATCCTCGCTGACCTATTGCTGCGTTTCTTTTTTAGTTCAGTATATACTTTAATAATCATGTTTATTCTAACCTCAGACCATTTTTTTTAAACTGCATAAAATTGTGGTAATACGTATATGTGGAGAAAATAAGCATTTGCAAGGTAGTTATATGCAAGGCACTGACCATCTGGCTACCGGCTAACAGCGTAAATGGTCTGATACTGCCCAGGAAACATCGCTCCAACTATATTTACATATTTTGTAAGCCTTCCATAAAATTGTTTTCAATGGATTATGGTATTATACATGTATTGCAGCATGATGCGGATGTAACGACTTCTAAATATTGGGTAGAAGTCAAATGAAAGGTCACCTTGTTGGTCATCGTATTATTCATACTTAATATATATGAGCCACCTCGTGAGAAAACCAACAATGTGGTTTCCGAACAGGTCCGACACAAATCAGGCTGTACAGTCACAGAAAATAGCTAGAAGCTTGAAATTTTGGAGTTAAGTCGAGGAGGAATTGTACTATCCGAGTAGCGAAAACAAAGGCGCTGATCAGCTTCGCGGTTACCGCGAAGCTGATCTGCGTCTTTGTTTTCGCCTATGCAGATTGTTGGTTTTCTCATGAGGCGGCTCATATTTTATGTGATTTTCAGAATTCCTTTTTTTTTCTTTTCCGCATCGTGTGAGTATGGGACTTTTTAATTTAATTTTATATATACCTGTACTTTAAACATCTCAGTCAACATGCTTGAATCGGTCGATACAACACTACAGATCCGTTTCAAAAATAACATACCCTGCAGTGTCTCAAAGTAAATTGACCGATTTACCTGCATTGTATCGATCATTGCCGAATGGCTAATAATCTGGCTTGAACCAGACTTCTATATTTTGTGTATATATTTTGTGTGTTAAAATGGCATTAAGTTTATTTATCATGAGCTGTCCGATCGGACAGGGAGCTGCCTTTGACGTATACCAAAATTCTGGTAGATTTAAAGTCATTGCTTCAAGTTTCGGCGATTGGTATCATGTAAGTACTGTTAGTATTGTCACTTTCTGACCTGGATGTTATACATTGACATGTTTAAAACACCTTAAAATTTCATCGCATTTTTGCAATTACAGAAACAGGAAGTGGAATTTAAATGTAATCACTGCATTGCATGCATAAATCTACCTTGCAAATGCCTATTTTCTCCACATATACGTATTAACACAATTTTATGCAATTTGATAAATTTGGTCTGAGGTTAGAATTAACATGATTATTAAAACATAGTGGCTATATAATTGTATCTTATATATTTTAAGTTTTGTAATGGGCTTCTTATACATATATTAGTTATCGACATTCATTGGCATGTATACATTTGATTTCAATATTGTGACTGGCGAATTCTCTAATGCCAAAACGGCTTGTATTAGTAATGAACCTAATTTATCGGAGTAAATATCAAATGAAAGAAAGTGCAGTAAAAAGTAAACACACAGTAAGAACATTTTTTATTCCTAGACATATGCCTGTAATAAAATAAATAGTGTGTTTTTAATCATTGTTTTACTACAGTAAATGGTCTGCTAATGTGGTGCAAGTTTTAAGGTGTCTAACTTAGATGTCAATACCTAGCATTCGGGTCTGAAAGTGTAAATATTCACAGTACGTACATAATCCCAATCGCCGAATTTAGAAACACTGGTTAAAATCTGCCAGAATTTCGGGTTATGTTAAGCTTCCTAACCCAGTTACAATAACATGGCCATGTAATATACGAGGTGTGATTAGAAAGTTCTAAGCCTCAACTGCTTGTGATTATCAGGGAATGAAATTCTGGTGATTACTTTTTATAAATATAATCCCCCTTCAAGGCAAAGCACTTAGTCCATCTCTGTTCGAGCTTGCTTATCCCTTCCAAATAGAAGTCCTTTTCCTGTTCCTCCAAAAACTCGCTCACTGCCGCTATGACGCCTTCATTGCTTCCAAACTGTTTTCCACGAACGTTGGATTTCTATTTTGGGAACAGATAGAAGTCAGAAGGGGCCATATCAGGAGAATATGGGGGATGAGTAAGGACTTCGAATCCGCATTCAGTCGTAGCAGCCATGGCAACTTGCGACGTGTGAGCAGGCGCATCGTCTTGCAAGAGCAGAACGTTTCGAGTTAATTTCCTCTCCTCCTTCTTGCAATTTCCTGGCTCAAACGCCGCAATTCTGCTGCATAATATGCACCATTTATCGTGCGACCTTGTTCAAGATAATCAATTATGATTACCCCCTGACTATCCCAAAAGACTGAGGCCATCACCTTTCATGCCGAAGAAACTCTCTTAAACTTCATGCGAGGGGGTGAGCCAGGGTGCTTCCATTGCATGCTTTGTATTTTCGATTCTGGGTCAAAGTGATGAACCCATGTCTCATCTTGGGTTACAACTCAGTCGCTTAAATCCCCGGGATCATCTTCATATCGAGACAGGAGATACCTAGAAATATCAAGCCGATATCGTTTTTGGTCATCAGTCAACATTCTCGGTACCCATCTTGCCGAGACATTGGACATACCCAAGATATCTGTTAGAATTGTTTGCACTGCCCCAAAACTTATGCCCACTTCGATGGCTATACTTCGCACGTCTCGCCTCCTGTCACACATAACCAAGTTGTGAACGATCTCCACATTTTCATCAGTGATGGCATCTTTGGGGCGGCCAGACCTTGCATCAGCCTTTATGCTCTCTCTCCCACGCTTAAATTCTGCAGCCCATTTTTTCACTGTGCTGTAAGTAGGAGACCCATTCCCAAGTGTTTTCATGAAGTCTTCGTGAATTTCCTTGGAAGTCATTCCCTTCTTACAAAGATATTTTATCACAGCTCTCACTTCAACTTTCTCCATTTTGCAAGTTTGACGCACTGTCCTCTCTCAATACTATCGTACAAAAGCAATCAAGCGTGACCAAATGTTTTTTATTCTCCAGATGACTTTCAATTAAATAGAATGGCAGACTGAACAAGGATTTTGTCTTATGGAATGCTTTGAAGTGTATCAGGCTTAGAACTTTCTAATCAAACCTCGTACACACAAAAATGTAAAAGTTTTATATATTGAGCCAGACTTATAGCTATCAAGCAATGATCGATGCAATGCAGGTAAAGAGGTCAAATTATTTTGCGACACTGCAGGGGTATGTTATTTTTGAAACGGGTCTATACAAGAGGATACCAATGTTTTTAATTTATGTTATTCAAGATCTATTCAGGTCACGTTTTAATGCAGTGTGTAGGCGTCTGGCAGACCACTGAAGTGTACTTAATCAGTCCTTGACTGTCTGCAATTGCAGTAACTCATTACTATCGCATTTATCTCAACACTGGCGGTGCGGAAATGCATTTTAGGAATCAAATAACATTGGCTTACATTACCATTGGAATTCAGCGATCTGACAGAATTACTGAATAATTCGCTTGCAGATTCGTTGAAAGAGCATTACTATTTTTATATCTTTTGTGTGGAAAATAAATTGTAAGCAATGAAAATGGAACTGCACCATCAGGACCGAATAGTCCAACCAAGTATTGATAGTAGAAAACTATGTGGACACATAGCAATTAAAACCTGTAACATCAATGGAGCAACTGTTTACCAATTGAACATGGTTACAATAAAGCTATGAACAGAAACTGGTACCAACAGAACCAAATTTCCGACCTATACCCAATTACCTTAAACCGAACACTGTACTTGCATTCTCGAAACAAACAGCTACGTATCGTTAACTGACGCATAGTCTGATTCAAAGCTCTCACGTTTCCGAGTGTAAATCTTCCTAAAATGTTTAAACTTGAATTAGCATTGGTCTGTCTAGACACGTTTCCTACAAAACGACATTAAAATGTGAAACATGGAATGCCTTGCGCCGAAAATAACACTTCGAGAGTATGTCTTAATTTCGTGTCGCGTTAAAGCAATTACTGGAATTTTAAGTGGAAATATCAGCCATTTTGCATTCGGGTTTCGTGATAATGACTTTGCGTTTATTCTCTTTGAATTTCGTAGTTGTACGAATTACTTGCTGATGTATGATAATCTTAGTACATGTACGAGTAAAAGGTGAATAATCGCATCCTAGAGGACATACATCGCCGCTGACATCACACAAATATATACATGTACTGTACATAATTCCTAACCGAAAACCTGAATTTTCTTGGATAAAATTTGAACCAAGGAAGATTTTAGATTTAAACTTAATATTTGAATTATTCCTGATGCGTTCAACCTTTAGTTAGTTTGCCACAAAATTGAATCCAATTGCCTGATTTTGGCGACGTGGTGAATTGATTTACATGACAACCCACGAAACCCAAACGTCACATATTTTTGCACGATTTTGGGACAAAATGTATCCACTCAAGCGCCAATGCCTGCATGCCACCGCTGCCTCGATGAGTTAAAAGGGGTTAGTCATACTTTTGGACTCGGGCTGGAACTTCCGGTAAAGGCCTGGAGTAAATGAGATTTTAAGATGAAAAGTCTTGCAACTTATAACTAAATACAAAACCAAAAAGGGGATCTTTCTATTGGCCACACATTTTCAAAATAATAATCGAGTCAAAATAACCTTTATAAAGTGCACGTTATTAAAAAAATGTTGATAAAATAACGAATCAAGGAAGATACGCAGCGTACTTCAAAAGTTTGATCTCGTTCAAGCGTGCCATATATCGCATTTTAGGTTAATATTCTTTCTCTTTTGGTTGGTGTGTCAGAAGCAATTAAGATGCATTTAGATTTTTTCGGCATCCACTGTCGTTAAAAAAATGCACTTACATGTACTAGTTTGCAAAACAACACTTTTGGTCATGGTCCGCTGCGCGAAAATGTATTCCGTGATTATTCCATTTTAAACCAAGGATAATTAGCTCTTGGAAATTTACTTCCGCAATCAAGTTCAGGGTCGAAAACTGAGAATTTGAAAATGATTGATTAGCTTTTTGACAAAAACATATATAGGTATACGTGTTGAATACCATCTAACACTCCACTCTTACAGTAAAACTGGGATGTGTAGGGGTACACGTACAAGTAATTGTTTTCTTATTGATTTCCAAAAAAAAAAAAAAAAAAAAAAAAAAAAAATATTTGTGTACTCGGTAGAACTGTCTTTTGAGTTTAACCCTATCTGTATAAATGAGCCTGTGCATGAGAAAACCAACAATTTGGGGTTCCGACCAGGTCTGACACAAACCGGGCTGTACAACCACAGAAGATGGTTAGAGGCTGGAAATTTTGTGTTTAAGTAGAAGAGGGATTGTACTATCCGAGTAGCGAAAACAAAGGCGCTGATCAGCTTCGCGGTTACCGCGAAGCTGATCTGCGCCTTTGTTTTCGCCTATGCAGATTGTTGGTTTTCCCATGCACAGGCTCAAATGAGTTTGTCACGTACGAATGCTTCAGCAGATTTCGATATGTTTACTTAAGATATATTGACGATGCTTTTCATACTATTTTAAAATTGGTCACTTCATACCCTTATAGGCGCAAAACTGTTTTAATGCGTTTAATTGCTGACCAGTATCCTATGGCGGCTATGGGCTATGGGACAAAATATGCACATTAATTGTGACACAGTATGATTGTAGAGCTACCTTTTAATATCAGTTCGTATTGAAACGATTTAATTAATATTTTGATTCGCATGAATTCCACCAGCACTTTGTGTGCTCTGATGTTATAGCAAAGCGTGAATAGTTTTGAAGAGTTGTATTTTAATGTATAACAATGCGAATGAGGCATAACAAAAACACAAAACAGAACAACGGCGTAAATTGTCATATAACATTCTATCAAACGACGAACACAACAATAATTGAAGTCGAACGCCACTTGAAATTACATTAAATAACACTTCGAAAGTTATTAACGAATGCCTTTTTGAACAAAATTGCAATTTTCTGAGTAACACGATTTTGAAGTTAAGTCCTGGGGTGTAAAAGCCAGACAATCAACAATTAGCATGTCGGAGCAGCGCAAACCTAAACCTAATTATTTCATAATTACATTTTCAATTGGCTAGTTAACTCATATAAGCCTGGCGTCCTTTTTATGGGACATAGGCAAACAGCATAGGCCCAGATGTGACGCCGCAGAACGCGGCGTCCTATCTCGGGGTATTCTGTTTGCACAGAGAAATTTCATCGAAAAAAGTAAACATCACCCCTACCATCCCTAAAAATGAAAGTGGACTCATCCAATTCATAATCATTCGATGGGAGAATCCATTCGTCAAATATGGGTTAATGTTAAATTTCTTCAACTTCAATGGTTCCAACAAATAACACAACTCTAAGACATCGTAATTGAAACAATTACACAGAAATGCATGAAATACATAAATTTAGTAAGCAATGAGCTTGGTAAAAAGGTATGAGCTAAGCTAGTGAGTCCAATTCGCATGCGCCAAATTTTCACATGTAAAATTTCACCCTCGTGTGCAAAGCCAATCAACCCGGAAGCAAATCTGAAGTTCGTTCGCAGGGGTTTCATCGTCAGGGCTATTTTTATATTGAAATATTTACATTTTTATTGCAATCGCCCTCAATGAAAGTATCTTTCTTGATGCTCTTCATTCTCCAATGAAAAACATTAAGTGACGTGATCTAGAGGCCACGCCTATGGGCGGGGCGACGTCAAAACCAACCAGTGACGTTGTTTGTTTATTCTTGTTGGTGTGACGTCGGTCGCGTATCGCCATGATGTTAAGCGCGAAAATTTGACGTTTTGGCTGTTCCAAAATTACGTTAAGTCGGATTTAATGTCAAATAACATGAAAATGAGCGATAGTATGTGCAACTGAAAATCTGATACTTAATTGATAATATAAAATGTAAATATAAGTATTGAAATTAAGATTTTAGCTTTCACTGGATGATGGAAAACATTAGCTGTTTTAATGTCTCCGAGGAGCCTTTCGGACTTCACAGACAATAAAACAGCCTAATGTTTTTCATCATCCAGTGAAAGCTAAAATCTGAATTTCAATCCTTAAATAAATCATTTCTAGATTAAAACCTGTTAAGTTTTGTGTATTTGAAAAACAAGAGGAGTTCTTGTAGGACATTAGCAGCAGATGAGAATCATGTAACAGTCAGGCCTATTACACAGATCCCTATTATTATACTTCACTGGTAATTAACCTTAAAATGTCCAAGGAATCCTCTCCAAGAGTGATGAAGAAATAGCGTGGCTGACAGCACTTCATATGATCGAAATTGTGTTGAATGGCAATAAACTGTTATTCAACAACAGCTTCAGCTACTGCCATATAATCAGTCAAGAACAAAAATGTTAAAATTCATAATCTTAAGGCAGATACTGCAATCAATATTGACTTGAAATAAAATCATGCACGAACATATTTTACTTTTCACATGGTGCATGAAAGTAAGATTTGCTAGTTTGTAAATGTGAAAATAAGATTTACATCTGATCAGACCCAGGAGTTAGCTTACATGTGCCATTTGCTTAGGCTATTGCAGGTAAGCACATGCCCCACTTAACTTTTATGACGAGTTTCATAAACAGAAGTCATATTTCGGTCTGTATGCAAGAATTTTTAATTTTGATTTTACAACTACCATTTTCTTTTTTTTTTTTTAATTTTATGTGTGTCATTGTAACGAGTGAAGGTAGAACAACTCGTCCAAAAATAAATTGATAGATATAAAGCAAATTGTCAAAAGAAAGCAGCGTAAAGTTAGTGCTTTATTTGGTGCAGTTTGCTTTTGTTTTAAAACTGTGCCAAATAAAGCACCAACTTTACGCTGCTTTGCTGGGACTGTTTGTTTTGTCCCAAATAAATAATCGTATCGGGCAAGTTGTTCAATCTCAAATCAGTACAATGGCACATAAAAACTCCCAAAATAAATAAATGGTAGCTGTAAATTCAAAAATCAAAATTCCTGCGTACAAACCGGAAGTACAGAAAACGGATTTGACTTCAGTTTATGAAACTTGCCAAAACAGTCAAGTAGGGCATGTGCTTACCTATCATAGCGTAAGAATGCATTTTCTTTTGTATTCTTTGCTGTTTAAAGGAAATTTTCAAAACTACCGGTTAATAAATCAATTTTCAAAATTTTGTAAAAACTCCAAATTCCCTAAAATTCAAAATGTTTTGTTGCTTTTCTGCTACTGTCATGATGCAGATCACATGTACAATGAAACCTCATCGAAAAATTTCATTTGGTAATCATTTTTTCTCAAAAATTGCAATTTTACACTTTTTGGTCCAAAAATTGTGCATTGTCATCCACATAATTGAATTTGCTGAAGAGTCAAAGATTTTATATTTGAATTAACCAAAAATGATTTAAGAAATAAAATAAGTCTACTTTATCATAAAAAATAGCAAAAACAGGGTGGTGCAAGATTTTAAATTCTCAGTATATTAGAGTATATTTCATTTCCAAAGACTCTTTCAGCTGGTTAATGGCTGAAGGAGCTAAATTGGTACCATTATTTATTCGAATTATGATCCAGAGATCAAAGGACTGTCATAATGAGGTAATTATCTCATCTGTGCAGTGGATAATAAAGAGGCCACTAAAGGAAAATACCTGTATTATCACTGTTTATTCGTTTTATGGTTACTGCATAACATGTATAATAAAACTTCCCCCCTCTGCTATCAATATTGTTTTTCCTGATTTGGCCCCTACCTGTATTAGGCCACTAGGTTTTTAGCGTACTGTCCCTTATCATTGGTCAGATAATGACCCTCAATATACAGGAGTATATTCTTTAAATGGACATACGAGTACATTTATATGATTGGGTAAAACATAGAATGAAAACCGACGGGCATTAATCTGTTAATAAACATTCAGACTTCACATACATGTTTATGTAACATAACAAACAACCATTTCCTGATCATTGCCTACTTTTACCTATTGAATACATTTAAGCCTGTGCGTGAGAAAACCAACAATTTTGGTTCGGACCAGGTCCGACACAATTCAGGCTGTACAGTCACAGAAGATGGCTAGAGGCTGGAAATGTTGAATTTAGAAAGGAATTGTACTGCCCGTGTAGCGAAAACAAAGGCGCTTCAGCTTCGCAGTTACTGCGAGGCTGACCTGCGCCTTTGTTTTCGCCTATGTAGATTGTTGGTTTTCAAATACGGCGGCTCATTTTTGTCGAAGACATCTCAGATCATTTTTGACCTGCATCCAGGTTTTTCCCATATGGAAGATGAAAAAGGCAACAAACTGCATCTCTTTAAAAAATACTTTAAGATGATGTTTTTTACTATACAAGCCATCATTGGTCCTTATTGTTATTCATTCTAATCGCTTTTTGTGTGACGAAAGGTTTTGCAAAGAAAAATTAAAATCTAAAATCTGTGGATTTTGAAATTTTATGATCCATGCAGGCCATCGTAGATAAGATGCGTTCGGATTTTCTCCATTAAATATAGGCGTGTTCGGATCAAAGGCTCTGCTCAACAGAACGAGTCGTTTCGGTCCAGCGACTCTTAATGACTCTCGCCGTAAGGACATTTGAAAAGCATTTCCTATCAGTCATGTCTGGAGTTGGCTCTGCAAGAGTCATACTGTCTGTCTGTCTCTCCTGCATCATGTACCCTATTGTAGAACAGATATTAATCTTCGACAATTATCTTTTTTAAAGATGTTTCTTGTAATTAATACAGTTTTACTCACTATTATAACAACATTCAAGAAATGTGGATACTTCGTTTAGAAAGTTTGAAAAAAAAAAACTTTTCATAATTTGGTAAATTTGGTTATGACCACTCATATAGGAAGAATAGCTGGTCCAAGACTTGATAATGATAATCTAAAATTCAAACACAAACACCTGGCGAGAAAGAAATGAAAAAAAAAATTCATTACCAAACAAAGCTCACATCACGCACAGTGAGCAAGATGACTAGCTTTTTTCCCAACAGGTAGCTATCCGACTAGCATCAATCAGCTTAGATCACTCTCCGATACACTTCGTGACCTCGCTCCTCTTCCGTGACAGATTAGTACTGGTTGCATTTAAATCAATGTCGAACTGATTTCGGATTTTGTAAGTTACTTCTAGTTGCGTTATTTGATGCTAATCATATACTATTGGCATGAAGTTAAGCATATTCCACTTTCATCAGCAAATAATGATGATATCAGATGTCCGAAAATAATATGCTTCATACACCAGTCAGAGATACTTATTTGAAGGTTGGGGGCAAATTTTCGGTCTTCAAAATGACAATTATCAACTCGAATGAACGGCATTTCGACATGTACTACCAGTAGGCGAAATGCCAAAAGTTGATACTGTTCGACATAAAGTGTGTCTGATTGTATCAGAATTTAAGGGAAATTGCCCAATCTAAGATTTGACAGTCATGTTTTACAGATCACATGATCATGTAGGCAGAAAAATGAAAGTAAAAAAGTTACAAATTTTAATCACAAAAAGTGCCATTGTTTCCAAGTTGTGTCTTTAAATTTGTTGTTTGGCTGTTTTTGCTGCCCATACTTGGTTCATAGTATTGTTTGAAGAGGGAAAAAGAGGCACAGTCACATTTAAAGGCAATGAAAACTGTCAAAGGATTTTGCAAGCCATTACCACGAATACACCTTCAATCAAATGATCAAAATTTCATTACTTTTTTACCCCTGTAGTTATTGACATGACTATTGAACTATGCCAGTTCCATAATCTGTAGGTCATATCTAAAAACTTTGATAGAAAATCAAAGATTAAATTCCCGAATTTTGGAGAAATACACATGTTTGGTCATAGGAGGTGTCTAATTAGGCACATGAATTGGTCTGTCATGACGTCACAGAGATTAGTAGAAGTACGAAGTACATGGTTTTGTATTTTGGAATGTATAATAACAGTGCTTTCAAAAAGGCAATAAACAATTTTGGTAAATTTTACAGTCGGAAAAGTATATACAGAAACATCAAAATATGCTTAACTCTGTGCCATTAGTATATTATTTTTGTTATGCCCAGTAAAAACTTAAAATTGCATAACATGTTTGACGTAACGAAGAAAAAAAACGCTTTCGAATCTTCAGTAGTCTCCCCTGATCTATATAAAGTCACTGTTAAAATTTTCAAAAGAAAAACAAATGGAATATTTTATTACATTTTATTACAATGCGTACATTATCAACTAGAATATTTATTATTTATCTCATATATGCCAGAAAATATACAACAAAACATACTTGGCAGTCCAAATCCAAAAAAGTGGCTTAGTTTTGGTTTTGTTGGCATTTTTGAGTACATTATTCTACCTATGCTCATAATATTCCTTGGCATGTGCCCAAACTCGTACGGGTGGATGCCAAGTCTGTAAATGACCCTGGGCCACAGCACAAGGTCAAAGGTCAAACGAGTGCAAAATAGCAAAAATCTGTAAAAATGCAAATAAACATTATTGTTTTGGAAAATAATGGACTGATTATAGGTAACTTGTACTCATGTCATTCCTTGACATGTGTCCAAAGACATAGAGGTGGATGCCAAGACTGTAAATGCTTCTGGGTGACAGAATTAGGTCAAAAGTCAAATGAGTGCAAAATAACAAACATCCGTTACAATAATCAAGTATTTCTTAAATCAAACATGAACTGACTAAAGGCAACATGTGCTTATTTTATTCATTGACAAGTGTTTAAACTCATACGGGTATATTCCAAGTCTGTAACTGCCTCTGGGTCACATAATTAGGGCAAAAGTCATATGAGTGCAAAAATATCAAAACCTGTTATGATAACTAATAGTCTTCTAGCTACCCATACCCCCTCCACCCAGGGGGAATTTTCTACACTGTGATTTTCTTAAAGTACATTGAAAAAGCTATCAGACCCTGTTTTCTGCCACTGGAAGCGTTTGCGTTTTACGCTGTGTTCTATTAAAGTACCCTAAATATTCATTTTTTGCGTTTTTATAATGGGGATACACGTAGAAAATTGAAGATATCTCAATTATTTGTAATCCTAGACCATTGAACTTGGTCTCATTATAAAGCTCAGACATAGCTCTTTCTTCCTATGATAAGTAATGGAAAATATCTAATTTGTATATTCATGAATTTTCATTAAAACTTTAAAATGAATAAAAAGAAACAATTCAAAATCAATATCCCATAAAAACTAATATCATGCCTAAACTGTCATTGTGGCTTATTGTTATTGTACCAATAATACTATTTGACAAATTTGTTGGTGACTCATGTGTCTAAATAAAAATTCTCATTTGCATTTTCATGAATATTAATGAAAATGACGAAAATCAAGATATATCAAGGGAAAATCTATTGCCATTTGAAGTGTTTAGGGTGGGATATCTATAGGATGTACGTTGCACCCTTAGAACAAATGCCAATGGGTGCCATTTTGGTCAGAGGATCACTTTATTGTGTGTCACGTAAAATCATAGATTGTTCATCCCCACCCCTAATGAGCAGAGGAAAAAGTGTGGTACAAATTTATAACCACATGCTTCTTGGCTACTGATTGACCTTAAGAGAGCAGAAATAGGTATCAAATGATTGCTTTGACAATGCTTGATATCCATGTAACAAGATATAAATATCAAAATGACAACCTGGTGTTCGAATATTAATGAGAACTTTATATATTAGAAAACAATCACAGAAAAATGGAGTATACCAGCACAATTGCTTATATATCGTCAACCAAAAGCCCTGGAGAGCTTAAATTGGTACCAAATGATTGCTAGGACAATGTTCTATAATTCTGTAATAAGATATACGGTATAAAAATGGCTATCTTAATGCTCAATATTAAAGAAAACTTCAGATATTAGAGAAAAATAACAGATAAAAGAAGGGGGTCTACCAAAAAATTGCTTATATCTCAGCAACCAAAAAATCTAGAGAGCTGAAATTTATATCAAATGATTGATATGATAATGGTTAATAATAATGTGATAAGATACAGAAAGAATTTGACTTTCTTGGGGTTCAAATCTTGATGAGAACTTTCAATATTAGAGAAAAATCACAGAACAATGGAGGGGGTATACCTACAGAAATGTTTATAGCTCAGCAACCAAAAGCCATAGAGAGCAGAAATTGGTATCAAATATTGCTATTACAACATTCTAAAACCACGAAATAAGATATATAAATATTCAGACTTTCGTGTTGTTCGAATATTGATGAAATCTTATAAAATCAAAGCAAATGGAGGGGTTATACCTACAGAAACGTTTATATCTCAGCAACCAAAAGCCATAGAGAGCACAAATTGGTATCGAATGACTTCTATGACAATATTATATAACCATGTAATACGGTTTATAAACAAGCTGACTTCCTTGTTTCTCAAATATTTAAGAAAACTTAAGATATAGGAGAAAAATCACTGGCAAACGAAGGGGGTATACCAATAAAATTGCTAATATCTCAGTGACCAAAAGCTCTAGAGAGCTGAAATAGGTATCAAATGATTGTTATAATATTGGTCTATAACAGTGAAATAAGACACATAAATAATCTGACTTTCTTGTTGTTGGATTAATGATGAGAACTTTAAATTTTAGATAATATTCTCAGAAAAATAAAGGGGGTATACCAACGGAAACGTATATATCTCAGCAACCAAAAGCCATAGAGAGCTGATATTGGTATCAAATGATTGCTATGTCAATATTCTATAACCATGTAATAAGGTATAAAAACAAGCTAACTTTCTTGTTTCTCAAATATTTAAGAAAACTTAAGATATAGGAGAAAAATCACTGGCAAACGAAGGGGCTATACCAATAAAATTGCTAATATCTCAGTGACCAAAAGCTCTATAGAGCTGAAATAGGTATCAAATGATTGCTATTATATTGTTCTATAATAGTGTGATAAGAAGCATAAATAATCTGACTTTCTTGTTGTTGAAATAGTGATGAGAACTATAAATATTAGATAATAATCTCAGAAAAATAGAGGGGTATATGAACGGTAACGTATACAGCTTGGTTTCAAAAATAACATACCCCTGCAATGTCGCAAAATTAATTGACCTCTTCACATGTATTGCATCGACCATTGCTTGACGATTGTTGACCTGGTTCAAATGAAACTTCTACATTTTGTGCATATGTTTATGTGTGTTAAAATACTATTAAATTTATATTGATCATGAGCAGTCCGATCGGATAGGAAACTGCCTTTGGCATATACCGCAATTCTGACAGATTTAAAGTCAAGTTTGCAAGTTGAGACGATTGGTATGATGTACGTACTGTGAATATTGCCACTTTCTGACCTGAATGCCATTCATGGACATCTATTTTAGATACCTTAAAACTTGCACCAGATTTGCGTTACATTTTAAGTTCTAAAATAATGATTAAATAGACGCTATTCTTTTCATTACAGGCGTGCGTTGCGGAAGCAAAACTGTTCTTATTGTCCATATACATCTTAATGTGTTCTCTTGCGCCTGATATTTGTTTCGTTGGAGTTTCTCTGGAATTATTTCTTATCTTAACCGTCTTCTTAAGGTCACCAGTCACAGTATTTTAATCAAATATATTCACATACCAACAAATGTCTTTGATTAATATATTATGTTTAAGTGGGTCATTACATAATTTTAACATTGTCATAGGCATGTGCTCATTGCATGAGAAACAATATATATAGAAAATATCGAAAAATAATCATTTTAATTATTACTGCTATTTTCAGATGCAAGTTTATAAAATTGAAAAAATTTAAGAGAAATTTTGTGCTGAAAACAAGCATTTGCAAGGAATTTATATACAAGGCAGTGGGTACATTGAACTCCCACTTTCTGATTCTATACTTTTTCGAGTGTGGTGCAAGTTTTAAGATGTCCTAAAAAGGTGTCAATGCATAGCATGCAGGTCATAAAGTGGCAGTATTCACAGTACTTACACCATGCCAACCGTCTAAATTTGAAAATTCGACTTTAAATCTGTCAGAATTTTGGTATACGCCAAAAGAAGCTTCCTGTCCAATCGGACTGCTCATGATCGATATAACACTTATACCATTTCAACACACTTAACCATATGCACAAAATGTAGAAGTTTCATTCGTACCAGATTAATAGCCATCAAGCAATGGTCGATGCAATGTAGGTGAAGAGGTCAATTTATTTTGCGACTTTGCAGGGGTATATTATTTTTGAAACCGAGCTGTATATCTCAGCAACCAAAATTCATAGAGAGCTGAAATTGGTATCAAAGGATTGCTATGACAATATTCGATAACCATGTAATAAGGTATAAAAACAAGCTAACTTTCTTGTTTCTCAAATATTTAAGGAAACTTAAAATATAGGAGAAAAATCCTTGGCAAACGAAGGGGGTATACCAATAAAACTGCTAATATCTCAGTGAGCAAAAGCTCTAGAGAACTGAAATTGGTATCAAAAGATTGTTAGGATAATATTCTATAACCATGTTGTGAGACACACAAACAATATGACTTTCTTGTTATTCGAATATTGATAAAAACTTTAAATATTTGTGAAAACACACAGAAAAGTGGATAGGGTATACCAACAGAATGTTTTATAATATAGCAACCGAAAGTCATAGAGAGCTGAAATTGATATCAAATGATTGCTATGATAATGTTTTATAAACATGCGATAAGATAAATGAATAGTTCGACTTCCTTGTTGTTTGAATATTAATGAAAACTTAAAATATTTGATAAAATCACAGAAAAATAGAGGGGGTATACCAACGGAAACGTTAATATCTCAGCAACCATAAGTCCTAGAGATCTGAAATTGGTATCAAATGATTGTTATGACAATAATGTATAAACATGTAATAATATATATGACCAAGCTGACTATCCCGTTACAAGAAATTAAGAAAACTTAAGATATAAGAGAAAAAGCACAGACAAATGCAGGGGAGTGTACCAATAAAATTGACAATATCTCAGCAACTAAAAGCTGCAGAGAGCTGAAATTGGTATCAAATGATTGCTACGATCATATTCTATACATTATTGATACAAAAAGTACCTAAAAGAACTTAATCCTCATCAGAATACCACTGACACTGATGTTTATACAGACAATAGTAAAAGGGCATGAAAATAAACATTTTTTGCACTAAAGTGACCTTTGACCCTAAATCTGCATTACTTTGTTGTAACAATTGTAACTGATTATAACATACAAATGCATTAGATGTAATTTGGGGTTTTTTGTACAAAAAATAAAAATGAAAATATTCATAAGATACTGCTATAATGTTGAAATATCTCAAATTTTGCACTTAGTTGACCTTTGACCTATTTTTGGTACTCTTTGGTATTTTCAGACTTGGCATCCACCCTAGCGTGTATTGTTACACATTAAGGTACACATTGGACATGGATGCCAAAATGTACTCAAAAATGCCAACAGAAAAATATTTGAGGGGCTTGGGAGGCCAACTAACAGTTGTTTTCGTTCCTTTGCTGTTTGGCTTAACTTTCATTTTCGACCAAGGGCTCAATATATTCGATTTCCGTCGGTGTGGAGAGGTCTAACGGAAAATCGCTGGAAATATTCCGTCTACAGTCAGCTTAAAGATGACTGCTGTTAGTCTGTGGTGTTGTGCATGAAATTATAGAAAGGTTCAAGTAGGCAACGATCAGAAGAATCAGAAAAAAAAGATTCCTTTTCCAAAAACCGAGGTGGGAAAAAACTAAATTAACAATCACTCACAGGTACGTACCATGAAAACATATCGTAAGCCGAATGAGAAGCTATTTTTTCCAATAGGTGGCCACTCAGTTACCTAAATTTAACTAAAATATGGAAACATACATCAGGCGCAAACAGCACAAAAAGTTTTAACACCAACACATGAAACAATAAGAACCACCACAGAGGTATCGCCCTGGAAGGATCAGTAATATAAAATTACTGGCGGGCTTAAATCGATTTTACAGGTACCTAGCCTCACCCACAGCTTCTGCAGTGGTTCACAACATTTAGTTAGTTGTTCGGTCCTCGTGGTGAATCTCTAACTAGTCAATGAATCATGAAGGGAAAACAAATAATTCATTATAACCACCATGATAAATCAAAAAACGAGGACTCACAGACAGAGCAAGCCGCCCGACGATGAAGATCCCTGGGCGTCAAATAACTTACAAACTCTGGAGCAAAAGAAAAACAGCAGTTGAACCCCAGTGGGCCAAGCAACAGACAAGAAGCTCCGGCCCAAAACCATCTTAAATGAATAGCTTCAAGTGGGGGCCACCATAGTGTCTGTCGCCCTACCCACCGGCGTGCAATTAAAGAAGGCAGCATAGTTATCATAGAGCATCATAATGAGGGTCTCCATGGGGTTTACTGATTAGCGATGTTTGGTCATTTGTTACTGATTAGCGATTTTTGGGCAAAAATGTTTTTACTGCTTAGCAATTTTGGCCAAATTTTTAATGATTAGAGATTTTTGACCACACTTTTACTGATTGGCGATTTTGGGCCACACTTTTACTGATTAGCAATTTCAGAGGTGCCCCCTTGAGACCCCCCATTATCCGATAGCAAAAAGGCGACGACGAAAAAAAAATAAAATAAATACATGGCCTATTTTGCTTTGTTGCTAAACATCCTTGTCAAGGTGATGTCAAAGAGAACAACGAAGAGGACATGCGTGGAAGATCTAGAAAAAGATGATGATAGAAATGATGATGATGATGATGATGATGATGATGATGATGCCACCGCCGCTGCCGACGTTGCTGTTTTTAATGATGTTATTGATGTTGCTGGCTCTCGTACAGATGAAGGAGAAGAAGAAGGAGAAGAAGAATAAGAACATGATGATGATTATGATGATGATGATGCCGCCGTCGCTGTAGTTTATGATGTTGTTGCTGATGCTGGTTCTAGTACAGATGGAGAAGAAAAAGAAGAAGAAGAAGAAGAAAAGAAGAAGAAAGCGAAAAAAGAAGGTCCTGATGATGATAATTATGATGATATATTTATGGAAAATAATACTAATTTTAAAGTGGTTTTAAGAATATATTGAACATTGTTACAGTAGGATATTTTACGCTGTGATATGTGGTGAATAGTATTATTGTACAATTCTTCGACTAGATATGGTGATTTGATATTTTACAAATGGTTGATCATCGGGATGTTCGGAAAAAAGTATAAGCCGCAATGATCAGGAAAAGGCGCAATCAGAAAAATGTTCTCGCTCCAAAACCCGAGGCGGAAAAAACCAAATTGACAATTAGATACTTATACTTAGAAAACATATAGTAAAGTAAGAATAGAGGGATCAGGAATCGATGTAATTAAATCTAAAGTCCCAACATAGACACCAGCTGGGAAAGAAAATACATAAAACACAACAAAACATTTTTTCCAACAACACACTCGAAGAGCAGAATGACTAGCTCTTTCCCAACAAGGTAGTCTGCATGTCTGCTAATTTATTTACTCATGTGGGCATTTGTTTACTCATGTGAGCATTTAAGTCCGTTATGCTTTTATTAGCCGAACGTGCAGCTATTTCCCTGTAGGTGGTAACTCAGTTACCCGAACTTAACTAAAGTTGGAAGGCTTGATTCAGATATCAAATGTTATGTTTGCAGATGTACGTGACTCATTATGTTCATTTATCTTTTTCGCTACTCCACCATCCTTTCAAATTTATAACATATGACCCATTTAATGATAATTCTGCTATAAGTAAACTACAGTGTCGACCTCAGGTGCGAATGATTGAATGAAGGAAATTTCGTGTTACTTTTTTACTGTAATGAACCCTTCATCAACCTTATAGAACACTTAACAAACGCCCTCACGTTCTTGAAACAATGAGCTACAGCATGAGTAGTGTAAGGCTAGAAAGACCAGGGACTGAACCAAATGAATGAAATTTAGACTCACAACATAAATAATTATGTAAAGAAATCCCTGAAGTTCATATCCTCTCTCTCTCTCTCTCTCTCTCTCTCTCTCTCTCTCTCTCTCTCTCTCTCTCTCTCTGTGCGTGTTTGTGTGTGCGTCTGTGTAAAACTCTGGCTGCAACAATTATGCATTCGGTTCCAGTAGTTTTTACCCCGTCAAATTATCGCTCCCATACACTCCCATTGTTATTTGCCCCAAAACAAGACTCATTCATATGCTTCACAACCTCATAGTGGACCCCAACTCATTCAGCAGACGAGAAAGTAGGTAATATTAGTTCGCAAGCGTAAGTGCAAATGCGTTTGGGATACTAGTACCCTGTCACAACGAACATCGTTTGAAGTACGCATTCTATAGTTCACCCTAATGATTATATCACAAAACGGCATGTAAAATTTCCTTTTAACCATGTGTCATAACCATTATTAAATACCATATTGCATGTCTGCTCATTTATTTACTCATGTGGGCATTTAAGTTCGTTATGCTTTAATGACCATGTTTCTTTGAACGCATTAATGTCTATAGAAGAACAGTTTTATTTATTGCAACCATGAAGTATGTTATGGAACGGCTGACAAATAACGATTGTGCGTTAATGGGGAATAAAGCTTTGCCATTTAGTTGTCATATTGTATATAAAAGACTACCACTGCGTAGAACCGGAAAACTATTCAAAAATAAAAGAAATTATATTCCATGAATTCAAATGGCAGACTGTTCTTGACGTTATTTTCTAGAGCACCGATCAAACTTTACTGTACTTTATACTGACCTGAAACTAGTCATCGGACAATAATCATTGTAAGGCAACAATACTATTGCATTGACCATCTGGTTACTGTAACAATTAAGAAGGGTTGAGTTTGCCGAATGATGATGTCAAAACATATACATTTAAGCCTTAAATGTACGAGGGTCATTCAATAAATAATGCAATATTGGCCATAATTTTTTGTTTGAACATGTTATTTAAGTGTGAATTAACTTTCTTGAAACATAAATTCAATTGGTCTTCTGCAACACAGTTCAACACCTAGTCATATGCTTTACATCCAGTTGCCTAGCAACAATAGAACACTGTGTAAAGGCATGTGGCCACGACTCTTAAAACCGTTGCGATGGTGACAGGAAAACCAAAATAAACGAATTTTCAGACACCGAACTTAAAATAGTTGCATTTAAAGTTCAAGATAATCAATCTGATTTATGTATTTTAAATTACACCCAATAAAAGTTGAAAACAATGACTAAAATTTCTAGATCGAAGGGTGAAAATGGGGGTAGAGCTACAATTTCTGCTACAATTTGACATCTAGTTTGTTTAATCGAATGTTTATATACGCCTATCTGTATCTGCCATTGACGCTTTGTAGACTTCTTGCTACAAAATGCAAATCTCAGAAAACATATTTCGTTGCCTAGCAACCAAAATCTATGGAAAATGCATATAAAACCGAAATCTCATAGGTTCTGGCGTTGCTAAGCAACAGTTGACACACGAGGGACTGTATAAACATTGCAATTTCCTAGAAAGTTCTGGCCAAGGTGACATTACACAAACATGTATATAGATAGCTATTTAAAACACCACCAAAGAAATACCAAAGCTTTATAATCCAGTTGCCAAACATGGATTTGGCCTGTGACCTGGAAATATGTGCCGCATAAAATGTTTTTATGGTTTTCACTTCTTGATACCTTTCAGATGAAGAATCCGAGTGATGCCACCTTGTCATCATTGAGCATTTTGAAATATTCAAAATGCCAAGATGGCCACCTTAAGCATGATAAAAGGGAAAATGGCCTTTGATTCAAAATGCTTGTCTAAAGCTTATTTGGGTTGCGTCATGAGGAAAACAACAACGTTGCCAGACACAAAACAAGCTATACAAACAAAGAAGATGCATACAAGCTTGAAATTTCGGATTTAGAAAAGTCAGGAACTGTACTATCCGTGTAGCGAATACAAAGGCGATGATCGCAGTTGCAAAACTAGTCTGCGCCTTTGTTTTCGCATATGCGAATTGTTGGTTTTGTTTTCTCATGACGCGGTCCATTTGTTTAGTGCAGAATAAAAAGAGGGATGCAAAACTACATCATATAATGTTAAAATAGGCATTTTAATCTAAATCCGAGACTGAAACGTCATCAGCTATAATATTGTTCAACTATTGCAACAGCGGTTTCTTCAATGGCATTTGCCAAACCATGTACAGGCTAGTAGCTTTATGAAGCGCCTATATTTTGATGATGAGCTGGGTTGTTCAGAAGCATTCTACTACCTGTTGCTTGAGCCAAACTGTCGCCTCTTGTACTTGGCACAAGCACGCAGAACCCTTCAACATTACTTTCGACCATTTGACTTTAGTTAGGACAATGACCATTTATATTGATAGATAGCGGGTTTTCAAATGGATGTCTGCACATGTCCTGGTTTCACTTTGTTTTGGTAAACGACTGTGTATATGTATATGACTTAAACTTGGAAGTGTTTGCTAGCCTTTGTTTGTCGGTTTTACATCAAACCATATATCTTACAGGGATGTTTCTACGTTGCTGCCATTACATCCTCCAAATGCGATCGTTTACCTGATATGATTTGGTAAAGGCTTACTCAGTTCACCTGATCAGTTATGAAGCCCTTCGACATTGTTTTGCAGACTGATCCTTTTCTGTGCATCCTGGTAGGAATACTAGTAGCATGGACTGCAAAAAAGAAGGTGACTACGGTCTGATGTTTTACCATTAAACCCAATATTTACGGTCCTTCCCTTCCCCTTATGTCCCTTTTATATAAAGTATCTGCCTTTTAGTTTACATTGATTGTAGAAATTTAGTACTGGACAATACAGAAACGTTCGTGTATGACGCTTACACATTTCCTCCCTAGTTCACAATGACTTTAACCATCTCACTTCTTGCTAGTGTCACGCCAGGTCTCACCTCAACAGAGTTAGCGTTAGGTCCGAACACGATAAGTGAGTATGCTTTTCATCAGTCTTTGGTATCAATATGAGATGGTCACAGTTCCTTGCACAATCATTAAATACCGAAATTATCGTATCTTTTCAACAGTGGTCTGCTGAGAGGTTCGAATAGTGTTAAGGGAATGCTATAGTAGTGCTTTTGTAAAACCGCTTGTCCTGCTGGCGAAGGACATGATGCAGTGATGCTTTTATAATGCGACAGCCAAAGTAACAATCCACGATCGCGTACAGATAAACATTCGGCAGTTTTATGGGTCGTCCACAGAATAGCACTATCAGGCCAGCGCACTGTGTATGGATTTCTCAACTAGTACTTTTCGCTTCAAGACATATTGTGTGTTAGTAATCCTCATATCCCTACTGTCCTTCAACACTGAAGAATCCTGGGAGCCAACTCTCGATGGTATACCATGGCAAGGTCAATCCCCATGGGAGAGCCTTGAATAAATTATGTTTGTGTGAAATGCGTTTGTGGCTCTTACTTAAATGAGTTTTTGCAAACCACCATACTAACAGCCCTAGAAGCGATCGAGCGATCATCGTTCGGAAACTTTCCAGCCAACAATTTCGAATACCTCCATCAATTTAAATCCATGTGCTAAGAAGACTAGGTCAAGGTTTACATATGTACATATATATTATATAAAGCGGTAATGTTGTATTTCCCAATTCAGAGTTTCTATTCACATTTTTTTTCTTTCTTTTTTGTTAACCAGCTTTATATGCTTTCCTCAATCTGCTGCATCGTTTCCAAATTCAATGCAGACATATAAACCAAGAGCCTAGCGTCTTATAGCTCTACTGACGGATACACTAAATTATCTTTTAAAAGAAAATAGATATACTCGTGCATCTTTCTTTCCTTTATTTAAACAGTCAATTTTACGAGTTGACATTTAGTGGTATAGATTACTTTGCATCCCTAATCCCCTAAATCAATATGTAACTTACATTGAAAAGATGTTTTGATCAGTGAAAATGTTCTCAATCGTATTATGATTGCGTAGGGCACATTGACTAATGTGCCTCATTGTTGTTATGCGGGGTCCAAACAAAACATGCAAATTAAATTGCGTTGTTTACAACATAAAATGATCATTTCAAATACAAATCATTCATTATTTGGAACACTCGAATACTGCTGAAGCCAAATAACATTAAATCATGAGTAGGGTGGTCGTCTTGGCCACCATCTTGGGTTTATGCAGCACAGGAATGATGTGTTAATCAGAGAACGCATTCTTTTAAATAATAATTTTGGCGGCCGTCTTGGTCGCCATCTTTCCTCGTTGTTATAATGTGGGGTTATTATTGAAACCAAAACATTTAACTATTATTTTTACAACAAAATGGACTTTCAAGCACAAGACATTGTTTCTATGCAGCGGTTGAATCCCGTTTTATTAAGGAAACAGCACTTTTATTATGAATATGGCAGCCATCTTCGCCACCATCTTGCCTCATAACAGTAACGTGGGGGTCAAAACTCAGAACAATCTTTGTATTCATTTTTACAGCATATGAGTATTTTATACACAAAGCAATGGGTACATTCAACTCTGGGGTGCTGTTTTCTTGTTTATGGCAACCATCTTCCACGCCATCTTGATTTTTCAAAAACGCTCAATGATGCCAGGGTGGCATCATGCAGTTTCTGAACAAGCATGACCTAGTGAACTAGAAACCACAATAAAATTTTATGCGGCACCATCTTCCAGGTTATGCTGATGGCTACTGGACTATTAAGTTGATTTATTTAATTTTGAAAACTGGTTTTCGCGGCCACTACACCTTTGCTGCCATCCTATGGTTGCTAAGCAACATAAAGTGTATGGTCCGATTTAGTTGATGTCTATTTTCCTGAATGCAGATTGAATCAAACATTCAGAAATTAAAAACATTACCTCTGTCAGATAAAAATACACAAAAATACGCTACATATTGCATTACTTTTTGAATGACGTACGTATTCTGCACTGAATTACGCATATCAACTAAGAACTAAAATGCTTGTAAGCCTGAGGAAATAATTCTGTTTACTTTCAATATACCCTCGATATCGTCGTTTAACTATCGATCGACCTTAAATTTACCTTGATACTATACGCGCTTATATTTATTTTTAGCCAGAGAGTGACAACGAAGTATTTTTGGATCGATGACCATGAGTTTGCTTCGTTTACAATGTAATCAGATATTTAGCATGTGTGATCAGCCATCGTTGTCCAAACATAAAAGTCATAGTTGTTACTTGGTGGTTATAATTGGGCCGCCTCGTGGGAAAACCAACAATGTGGTTTTCGAACAGGTCTGACACTAACCAGCCTGTACAAGCACAGAAAATAGCCAGAAGCTTGAAATTTTGGATTTAACTTGAGTAGAAGAGGAATTGTACTATCCGAGCAGCGAAAACAAAGGCGCTGATCAGCTTCGCGGTTACCTGATCTGCGTCTTTGTTTTCGCCTATGCGGATTGTTGGTTTTCCCATGAGGCGGCTCATATATTAGCACAATTCTGCCGTCAGGACATCCGCTTGTTGGCTCATTTGCTCATGCACACCAACAACATAAGTATATAGTAACTGTGTCACATTACGAAAACTTGCCCATGCGTTATACAGATTTTAAATATTTTTTGCTAAAAACATCGAATGTCGAACCACGTTAGAACCGCCTCGCCGAGACCCACAATCTATGTTTTGAAGCAAAAATAAGAAAAATAGGTATAGCCATGCATATCCCATTTTTGCTATATAAAAGGTTAACGCGGACATGTTTTCGTGATGGACTCTCCCAGCTTCTGAACACCATATTGCACATGAGGCTTTTCCGTAGACAACTTCTCGCCCAGCGATGTCATGTTTCAGATTTTATTTTCAAATACTTGATGGTATTAGAAAGAGGGGAACTGAACTTCCGTAAGACAACATGAAGATTTGTCTGACATTAAACCCCAAAGCTAATCGAATTGACCGAACGATTTGTTGTGTTAACGGCTGTGTTAAACGAAGACATAGACTAGAAACAGTGTAAATTTTAACCCAGCTGTCGTGTAAAACCACATAGAACTTGACAGACGTTTTGCGTAGTGAAACAGTGTCGTAGGGTGATCTGGGGGAAGAGCATAGGACTCCGTATCGAGACCCCCAAATGCGGCGGCGTGTTGTGTCATTGAGCAAGACTCATTAACTCGCCTGCAGCTATGTCTCCGTCTCGACACAAATGGATATTTGTTGACTGGGATGTTAAGCCATTACCAGTCTGACAAAACTAACCTTCAACTTATCTTTACACTGATTCATTTGTCGCTGGCATGTCGGCTTTTTAATTAACAGATACAACTATTTATTATCATTTCTCTCCCTCTTGAAATTCAAAAGGGAATAACTTTAAAAGGCATAAAGACAAGTTTCAACTAGAATGTCCATCATAACCATGGTAAACAAATATTAAGATAATATCAAAAATAATCTCTGGGGTCGAGGCTCATGTCTTATATAGTTTTATATTCGTGACAACTATGCAAAGTGTAATTAATAGTGCTCAAATCGCCCGGAACTCCTGTCTCAATATGATCGTACTGTTTAGGTGGGACGTAAAACACCAATAAAAGATACCAACAGAATCTTACTGAAGAGGACAGAGATAGATCACTGGATGGCAAAACATTGAGTAGGCCTATTTGTAAACATACCTGTAGGAATGACTATTTAACAATGCATATTGACCAGTGTTTCAAATTGAATAAGATAAGATCTGTTTAGACAAGTGAAGTGGTAAGTCCTAGATCAACCAGTTTATCGTCCGATGGACCGATTTATGGACTGATATTGTTAGTTGTCCATCTGTTTACAATATAAACATCACAATAAAAACGGGAAAAACCCGAGGTTTTATGAAATCATAATGGACATATGCATTTTATTCGTTTGAGATCAACCAAGTGACTCGTTTAAACGCATCAAGGTCGGTGGGTTAATTTGGAAATATTGTGAAATTAGTTTCGGAATGTGGATATTCATGTTATCTAAATTTTCCGGCATCAATCATTTATGAATCTCGGGTATGATTTTCAGATATTACCAAGCAGTGTAGATATGGATTGAATCAGATTCAAAATAATGTTTATTGGATCCGAGGTTTTACACAAGTATATCGACAGACATACAATGACATACAATGAGTATGTATAATTCAGGTGAGTCGGCTGTCGACATACCGAGACATGAAACCCATATCGTTATACTCGCACGAAAGTAACCTTTTGCGTATTACAAATGGCTCGGTCGACAGCACACTTGCTCCCATGGTATCTGTACCGACCTGGTGCTAAACCTAGCTTCTCTTACCAATGTTTAATATATTTGGTCCCATTTAGATAATACTAGTCTTTGTATCAACTACCATGTTGAAAGTTGTAAAATTTCAGTAATTCTCTTTGGCTCCATGTTGCCAAATCTAAAGGGTCACTGACGAGACTTTAATAGTCGAAACCGCGGTATGGCCCGCCATCCCCTTTCTCATTAATGTCTTCACTGCTCTTAAAGGATCTCAGTTTTAATTTTTATTTGTCGTATTACACGAATATGTGTCAAGATGATGCGATTGTAACGTTCGACCATCTGCTTGTGCACACAAATATGCTACAGCATCTGTTTCAGACTATCCCATATTGCGTGTTAAGACGAAGTTGTATAGACCAATGCAGATTTAAGCTTTCACGTGTGACTACTTTGTTACAGGGTGGTCTCCCTTGCCTTAAATGGGTAGGATTGAAGACAAGGGAGACCACCCTGTAACAATGGAGCCCCCCAGTGTATTGAGAGATTAACCAGCTCTACTTGGACGTATTAGCGGCAGAATTGGGACAATGATGCTAGAAATGTGCCTCATCTAATCTACAACTACATTCCTGAGGTGTGAACCACGATAACCTCCAGTAACGCCTCAATTTCAAGACGATACGTATACTGTCGGTACTACGGATGGAGATCATGGTGGATTCGGTGCGATTTTGATACCCCACCCATTCCCTGTCCCCAACCCCCTTCTGTGGAGCGGCGATTGTGGAATTCGTATATGACAATACCCCATTTAAACAAAAGCACAGAAGAATACCACCTGCAATGATAGACGAGGTTCGCAAGCATATTGAAGAATTACTTTCTTGTGGCATCATCAAAAAATCTAAATCGCCATGGGCATCTAATGTTGTACTCGTCCGGAAAAAGAATGGAAAACTAAGGATGTGTGTTGACTATAGGATGCTGAACAAGAAAACAGTCAAGGATAGTTATGCCCTGCCAAGAACTGAAGAAATATTTGACGTCTTAAATGGATCAACTGTATTCAGCACTATTGACATGAAGTCAGGCTATCACCAAGTTAGTGTAGAAGATTCTCATAACTGTAGGACAGCCTTTACAGTAGGACCCCTTGGCTTCTATGAATACAATAAGATGCCTTTTGGTTTGTCCAATAGCCCTGCCACGTATCAGCGTTTGATGGAAGAATGTCTTGGCCCTTATAACATGAAGATTTGCGTGATATACCTGGACGATTTGATCATTTTCAGCAATTCGTTTGAACAGCATTTGGAAAGACTGGATATGGTACTTACTAGACTTAAGCAATGTAACTTAAAATTATCAGCAGAAAAGTGTTTTTTCTTTCAAGAAAGAGTTAAGTTCCTTGGACATGTGGTAAGTTCCAGTGGAGTAGAGACAGACCCAGATAAGATAGAAAAAATAAAGAACTGGCCAAGGCCTACCAATGAAGATGAACTAAGATCTTTTGTTGCCTTCTGCGGTTATTACAGACGTTTCGTAAAGGATTTCTCGAAAGTGACGAAACCATTAACCGACATTCTACCACCTACAGCAACAAAGAAAAAAGTAAAACAAAAGCCAAGTAAAGATTGGAAATGGGAACAGGAACAAGAGGACACCTTCAATAAACTTAAGGAAATACTAACATCACCACCAATTTTAGCCTACCCTGAATTCCAGAAGCCCTTTGAGCTCCACACCGATGCTTCCAGTAAAGGTTTAGGTGCAATTCTGTATCAAACTCAGAATGGACAGAAAAAAGTAATCGCTTATGCAAGCAGAAGTTTGTCAAGGTCAGAGAAGAATTATTCTGCATTCAAACTGGAATTTTTAGCATTGAAATGGGCAGTTACTGAGAAGTTTTCAGATTATCTTATGAATGTACAGTTCACAGTCTATACAGACAATAATCCTTTGACCCATGTACTCACAAGTGCAAAATTGGATGCTACAGGACAAAGATGGGCATCAGCATTAGGACAGTACAATTTTGACATCATATATAGGGCAGGACTAAAAAATACAGATGCTGACACCATGTCAAGGTACCCTTATGAACAGTTGACAGAAGATGAGAGTGTGAAAATTGATGACAAGACAGTGAAGACTATATGTAGCAGTGTGCAGATGCCTGTAGAAGCTTTAATTGAAGTGTTTCCAGCTGCGTCAATAAACATAGTGGAAGCAACTGAATCCCCTGGACAGCCTCTTGCGCAGATAGAACAAAGAGAGATACGTAAGAATCAAAGGGAAGATCCTGTATTAGGCAAATGGGTTAGAGCAACAATGGATAAGAAATTTCCCAAGGAGTATAGCTATTCTAAGGAAGATCAGGCTATGAGTAAGACATTCAACAATTTAAAGATGATTAGAGGAATATTGTACAGAGAAATCAAAGATGGAGAAAATACCATTCAACAATTAGTTTTACCCACAATATATAGAAAGACGGTACTTCAAGGACTTCATAATGACGTCGGACATCCTGGAAGAGACCGAACGCTTTCATTAATCAGGGAAAGATTTTATTGGCCTCGTATGACAGCTGAAATTGAGGAATGGACGAAGCAATGTCAAAGATGTCTTCTTAGAAAATCACCAACTAACAACAGAGCTCCTCTTAACAACATTGTAACAACATATCCTTTAGAGCTAGTCTGCATGGATTATTTAACCTTGGAACCTGCCAGAGGTGTAGGAAATGTGTTAGTAATAACAGATCATTTTACGAAGTACGCCTTAGCCATCGCGACAAAAAATCAAACAGCAAGAACAACTGCTGAGGTGTTCTATGAACAATTCATCACAAAGTATGGAATACCAACAAGAATACACTCAGACCAGGGAGCAAACTTTGAGTCAGAAATAATAAAAGAGCTTTGCAAAATAACAGGAATGACTAAGTCACATACTACACCATACCATCCAATGGGAAATGCTATTCCAGAGAGGTTCAATAGGACACTATTAGATATGCTTGGTACTTTGGAACCAAATAAGAAGACAGACTGGAAGAACTATTTGCCAGCGTTGACGTATGCTTACAATTGTACGAGGCATGAAACGACAAAGATTTCTCCGCATGAGCTAATGTTTGGAAGGAAACCGCGCCTTCCTATAGATTCTGTCTTTGACACTCCAGTCCAAAGAGAAGCTAGCCAGACAACGAAAGATTACATAGAAGGATTAAAGAAACGGATGAAAGAAGCACAGGACATAGTTCAGAAAGTTTCAGATAAAGCAAGAGTGAAGATGAAAGAAGGGTATGATAGGAAAGCAAAGTCCACAAGGATAAATGTTGGAAATAAAGTCCTAGTAAGAATTTTGAAATATGATGGGAAGCATAAGATTGAAGATAAATATGAAGATACTATCTATAGTTACAGGTCAGCCTATACCGCATATTCCTGTCTTTGATGTAAAATCAGACAAAGGAGTGGAAAAGAGACTTCATAGAAATCATTTATATCTTCTTAGTTTCATGGATGATGAAGCCATAACTGAAGAAAATGATAAAGAAAATGAGAAAGAAACAGATGTTAATAAATCATTGGATTCAACTGCAGTTGATGAGATCAGAAATGATCAATCTGAAGTATCAAATGAAAAAGAAAAAGTCTCAGAGCCACTTAAGGAAAAAGATGTGAAAGTAGAACACAGGAATTATAATGATGATGATGATGATGATGATGAGGTATATGATTCAGGAATGGAATATGTTTCTAAAACTAATTCAGCCGGGGACGCCTGGAAATCTGTTTCAACCCCAATTCATCATGATGCAGGACCGGTCATAATTGTTCCAGAAAAGAGTATTGATTTAGGAGCTAGACCTAAAGAGAAGACAGCAGTTGCTGTGAAGAAATCTAAGGAAAGCGGAAGTAAAAAAGAAAGTACTGCTCCCAAAGCAGTTACTACAAAGGATGACATTGATAAAGCTGACAAACAGGAAGAAGCTATTGTAATAGATATACCAAAGGACAAAGAAACAGCACATGAAGGTGCTGATGTAAGTAGTGAAAAAGAAATAGATAGTAATCTTGAAGAAGAAAAAGAATTGGACAATAAGGTTGAAGAAAAAATAGATGAAGGTACAACAGTTAATGAAGTAGCTGATGAAAATGATAAAAGCGCTGAAGGTAATGCTTTAAGAAGATCTACAAGAGAACGTAGACTTCCAAAACGATTTGAGTCATATCAAATGCATCAGATAGTTACCAGACCTATAGATAGAAGATTGCACACTTTACAAATAATCTTAGGTTCAGGTATATTGAATGAAATGGATTCTGACATGACACATACAATCGTAGATGCTATTATGAAATGATTGTCGCTTTGTATTTTATTCATTTTTTTTACTTTAATGTTTTTAATTATGATAAGCTGAATAGGTTTTGTGTTTGAGATGATCTGATTCATATTTAAATGATTTTGCTGTAGCTGAATAACAGGAGATATGTATTATTAGCAAGTTTTGAATTTATTGCAGTTTGACAGAAGATTGATGATACTCAATAGAATATTGATTATTTTGATGGTAGTTAATTGCGTAAATTGTTAAGCAATTTATTTTGTAGATTCAAAAGTAAGAAAGATGATGAAGAATCAATTTGGTTTTGCTAAATTGTTATGTGTGTATGTATGACTAACTTGCTATAATTTTGAGTTTTCAGATCAAGTTATTCATTCAGCTAAAGAAAGAAGATTCAGCTATTGTTGTTTAATTGTTGTTCACATGGTGGTTGGAACAAACATGCTTTTAATTACGTTTGTTTTCAATATTTTAGGTTTCAATTGACTGAGCTGAAATATTATACATCATGGACTTATGTGAAAAGCATTGCTTAAGATGTGAAAGACATTGTTTAAGGGTTTGATCTATCTATATTGCAGGTGGAGAACTATTTGTTTGTATGACAGTCAAATGAATAGATTGCCATTTAACAGTAACTTTATAGTGTGTCTCAAGATACATTTAACTTGGAGTTATGAGAGACTATGTGAAGGGGAAGGAGTCAATGATCAGTTTGTTTCATTCTAAGTTATCAGCTCACTGTGTTTTGTTGTTTTTATCCTTGTATTTTATGAATTATTAATGTGTGGGCACATTTCTTTTGAAAAGAGGAAGAATGTGAAAAAAGCAGCTACTGAAAGAAGATCTGAATAATTGGATGTTTATTTTCTTTTCAGAATTTTCATTGGAAGAGAAGTGTTGAAGGTGCAAATTTATTATATGATTAAATTTGTGGTAGGAATTTTAACCTTCTGGAAATAACTTTTCAGATAAGAGAGATGTGTGAGAATCGTGGAATTTCGCCATAAAAAGCGCACGGCAGCCATAGAAAACGAAGACATACTTTCAAACTTCTTTGACACTGTCATGCGTTTTGTATATGTATATCAAAATTTGCGTAAAAGAAACACTAACTCAAATGAAAACTAACATTGAAAGCGCTTGAAATCATTCCTTGGTATTGAACTTTTACTCTATGCTCCTCCTATGCCAAACCTTTATTTGTCCTTCAAATGTCAGTCTGACATCTAAGTAGGCAACATAAACGGAATTTCATCATCAACATTGTATCATGACTTCTAAATACATAATTGGTTTAAACCCCACGCACACTGTGTCCAGTTGATTTTATCAGTTAATGAATATTTGCTTTGTTGTAATGTCGGGATCACACTGGTAAATGTAAAAGTACTGGAGCTGGTTGCAACGAACTGGTGCAGTCTAAATTACGCACTGGAGTAAGATTAAAATGGCGGAAAAGGTAAATAAATCTAAAACCTCTCTCCATTACCATTCCCTTATAAACTTGTGTGTACTTTATTTGTCATGTCACCTAGCGCAGAGAAGGGCGGAAACCTTGCAGTTTATGATTTTATCACGCAATGTTCGATTTATTTCATGGGTTTGGAGCCAAATCCGATACAGTTCTACCAGCATGACCGGTGACATGTGTTTTCGTGCCAAAATTGAGGGGGAAATGCATGTTTGAGCATAGTCTTTGTTATATTGTCATATATTTATGAATAAACATTCAAGAAACACAATTTCCGATCGCCAATCTTTTTCTTGGTATCGAAGCAAATGTTTTATTGAGGATTTTCTATTACAACGCACTGGGAGCATTTTTCGAATCATTGGTACAACGCACCGGTGGTTGCACAAACTTGCTACAGGGTAGCTCGTTTTACATAGGCAAAGCATCTAACTTGCCAAATCATTACGCAATTATACGTGCAAAGATTTACAAGACTGTAAAAATGATGGTTGTTAGGCGAAAATTTGATTTTTCTTCTATTTTTGCTAAAAATATAGATGGTGGTTATACGTTAGAGCTTATTCTTAGAGTACGCCGACTCTATGTGTCGAGCAACAATCAAAAAAAAAAAAAAAATAAAATAAAAAAAAAACAAAAAAAACAAAAACGTCCAGCCATGTACCGCCCGTTTTGCTATGATAACGTAGGGTCTAAGGTTCATTGACAAAATGTTATTAGGCATGTTCATGCATTACTTACCATGTTGTCAGACCTAGATCCCGCTCATCATTTCATCAACCCGTGCATCCGATCAACAAGAAAAGAAAGGTACGAGTACGCACAAATGCATTTATGTCCTATTTGCTTTTAAATGGGTCCATCTAAGTTTTTAAATGAATTTATTTAGCTGGATATGGCGAAGACCGTGCCTTGTTATATTCATTCTTACAAGTTACCACTAGTTTTGGGGAATTTGGTTGGTCTGCAGATGCACTGATTCCTTTACTTTTATTTATACAGATCTGAATCTGAATGGTTTACTGGTGACACGCCACATTGACAATACCTCACCAGGGACAGATTCTTTATACAGATGAGAAAAGTGCTATAATCCAAATTAAAGTACTAAAGGGATCAAACTGAATTCGCACATTTAACAAATATACACTTTAATATACATAAAGCGTTAAAGCTGTTACAGACATAAATATACTGTTCTGATTGATCGAGTGCACAGGTTAATGAGATGACAGACATGGATCTGGTATTGAAAATATGGAAAATAAAGCAAGACCACTGCCTAAAATTATGCCCGTGAATCTTAGACTCCGAGTTATATAGTAAAACGGGTGGTACATGGGTAGACAATTTTTTCGTATATTTGCCCGACACATAAATTGTGTTCTCTAAGAATCGCTCTACGTTGTGGTCAATGCCATCACTATATGAAAGTTTAATGTTTATGGTTGAACACAGCAAAATAATGTCTCTGTTTTTCTGGGTGAGTTAGATGCTTTGCCTATGTGAAATCAGCTACCCTCAAGCAAGTTTATGCAACCACCGGTGCGTTGTACCAATGATTCAAAAAATGCTCCCAGTGCGTTGTAATAGAAAATCCACATAAAACATTTGTTTCGACACCAGGAAAAGAACTTGCGATCGGAAATCGCGTTTCTTGAATGTTTATTCATAAATATATGATAATATAACAAAAACTATAAACAAACATGCATTTTTTCCTCAATTTTTGGCACGAAAACACATGACACCGATCATGCTGGTAGAACTGTATCGGATTTGGCTCCAAACCCATGAAATGAATCGAACATTGCGTGATAAAATCATAAACTGCAAGGCTTCCGCCCTTCTCTGCGCTAGGTGAAATGACAAATAAAGTGCACACAAGTTTATAAAGGAATGGCAATGAAGCGAGGTATTAGATTTATTTACCTTTTCCGCCATTTTAATCTTTCTCCAGTGCGTAATTTAGACTGCACCAGTTCGTTGCAACCAGCTCCAGTACTTTTACATTTACCAGTGTGGGGATGTTCACGTCCGTTTTCAAATATCAGTTTGAATATCATATTATTAAGAGGTAATGATCAGGAAACAGCTAAATCAGAATAAATTCCCCCTCCAACAACCCCAGATGGGAAAAACTAAACTGACAATCAGGCGCTATACAAAGACAAGAACGCCGCGGAGGTCAGCATACGACCTATACACTTCGTAGAGGAAAAAACCGATGCTTTGTAAACCCTAAAAGTCATGTTTTGTGTTTCATACATTGTAGGTATACATTAGAACCGCCTCGCCGAGAACGGCCACGTTTTCCTGATGCTTTTGTATGTGCTCAGTTAAACAAAGCACCTTTGCGGACAAAATACCACTGGTATATTCTTAATATTTGAATGCGAGTTAGGAAACAAGGCGTGTCAATGGTCGCATTTGGGTCTGTGTTTCCTTTAAATACCAGGGTCCAGAACAAAGTTCGATCCCGGGCTTCTCCAACTATAAACCGACGTCCCGTCTCCATATGACCTAAGCTGTTGGTGGGACGTTAAACTCGAAATCAAATCAAAAAGTAATCTTATTTTCATCATGGTTATATGACAATTTATAAACAGGGTTTCGTAACGAACCTTACGGAAGCCTATTGACATATTGACATATTTATTTCAAGGTCGAGCGGGATACTGGGAAACTACGCATCTAAAAATATCTTACCTGTGTCGCAGCCAATATAAAATTTACTACAGCTAAAAATAAACATTGATCGATCGAGTTAGGTTGATGTAACGTGCATAGCAAAGTAAACAGAATATTTTCTACTGGTGTAACTTCGACATCGTTCAGCATGATACGTATTCGGTGATAATTATGGAAAAGTCGTAACCATTAGCTTTAATTCAATACCTTAAAAAAAACTTTTAAAATGGATGTTTAAGGATTCCTAGCTAAAACGATTTTTGGAGTGGGAATCTTTTTCTGATTGCGCCTTTTCCTGATCTTTGCCTACTTGTACCTTTTTTTTTTTTTTTTTTTCAGTTCGTATCGGCTGAGTCAAAATCAGGGTTGCTATTTGTGTTGCACTTGAGGTAAAACAATCAACATGTTTGTACATGTATTTTCATTTTTCTTGGTTTATAATAACTTTTGACCTATCAGGTTTATTGTCCAGTGATAATTCTGTCGGTTCTCGTGTGTTTTCGAATTTCATCATTGCAGGTAATAGGAATAGCTCAGTACAGGAGCTTCAAAACAGTGTTTTGGGCTGCTTAAACGAGATCAAACGCAGCCTAGATAAGTCATTGTTCCAGGCTACAGTTAATTTAATACAATGTGACATATGTGGTTGCATAAGAAAGTTTGGAGGAAACCTTGTTTGCAACTAACATTTTATTTCTAAGGTGCCTCTACATAAAAATGATGTTTTTAAAGAAACAAGTACTCCTCACTGTGAGGATAAATTCATCTTCCATTGATTCTAAACTTTCTTTTGTCTTAACAATGAAAGACAAGATACCAAAAACCATGTTCTAATCACGGGTGTAGTTTTTTGACCTGCCAACTAAAGACGCGTATAAAAAATGAAAAAGAAAAGTAGTTTCACTTACAATGCCACATCTTTGTTATTTTAGTACAAACTGAAATCCGTAAAAAGTATATTACAGGGGACATATACGCCTTTAATATTACATGAATATTGGACCTTACTTGTTTTTAAACATAACAGCAAACCGGCTTAGAAAACGGCCAAAATAAAGTGCAACATCATAACGTGTGAAAAATGGTGATTTTTGGACATATATGACCTTGTTATAGCAAAATGCTGCATAAAATACCCATTGTTATATATCGCCAGAAAGCTTATTGCCTATGCGCTGTGATGAAATAAAAACGTTTATTCTTGGATAATGTCCTATTGAATTATAGGCGCATAACATGACCTAGCTGGTGAAAGCAACCCTGATCGTGACTCAGCCGTATAGAATTTAATTGGATCTTAACTGAATTCAGTAGTTCGTAGTAAGTTTCTGTAATTCTAGGGTCGATCTAAAATTCGTGTTTCCTACTTCAAAAAATCGCAGTTTATTCGTAGCAATGCCGTAGTTTATTCCTTTGCGTCGGAAATGAATCTTATTCGATTGCGCAGCATCGTCACCTATTCTTAACTCATTCGGAGAATGTGGTAATTTTAATTCGATCACGAACAGGTTTCGACATTGTCACAAATACTTACCAATGCAGATACGAGGAAAGTAATAACTATCTACGAATGCACAGCAGTATGCGAATCAGTCTGACTTACGATTTAACTACGAGTGTTTGAGAAGCTTGAATGTAATATAAAGTTATGCCATGAATGTTCTAGACGATTGCGTCGGGACGCGTCACGAATCTGATAGTAGAAATATAATTAAAAGGTGCACCAACGGGCAAGTGAAAGATGCAGAAAAGCAAAGTTACCATTCAGGATGCGGCAGAACGCTTACTTCTTTATTTTATATTTATATTCTTTACTTTTCTAGGATCCAGCTTCAGATGTGAAAAATGTTGCAGGGATAACGCTACAGCCAGAACCTCGCAAGTTGGCTGGTTATGTTGAAATTTATGAAGATTTTTTCCCAAAGTACCACTGATGTCCAAGGCCATTGTCGACAGAAAAATACCATTAAAAGTGGTCATTTTCCTTAAATGACTTCAAAACTGATTCTTAAGCAGGTGTATTGTGACTTGTATGAGAAAAACACCACTTGAATTGTCAAGAACAGCTACGAATATGTATATCATTGGCACATGGTATCGTGATACTCGCAACTGATTCGTAACTGATTACCTGATTACGCGCAGCGTGTCCTCATTATAATTGTAAATCATAAAGAATTCTTTCCAAGTTCGAGTCTGTCGAACATTCGTAACGCTATCGTGTCTGTGTCGTTATAGATTCGTAAGGCATACAAAATTTCACGAGTACTAAAATTTATTAATTCGTGGAAATTCGTGGAGTTCGGGTTCGTATTCTGATAGGGACATATAACTGACGCAGAGTCTAATTCAAAGCTCTCACGTTTCCGAGTGTAAATCTTCCTAAAATGTTTAAACTTGAATTAGCATTGGTCTGTCTAGACACGTTTCCTACAAAACGACATTAAAATGTGAAACATGGAATGCCTTGCGCCGAAAATAACACTTCGAGAGTATGTCTTAATTTCGTGTCGCGTTAAAGCAATTACTGGAATTTTAAGTGGAAATATCAGCCATTTTGCATTCGGGTTTCGTGATAATGACTTTGCTTCATAGTTGTACGAATTACTTGCCTTTATTTGCCTGCAGTATATGTATGAGAAAAAGGTGAATAATCCCAGCCTAGAGGACATTCATCGCCGCTGACATCATACAAATGAGCCGCCCCATGGGAAAACCAACAATCTGCATATGCGAAAACAAAGACGCAGATCAGCTTCGCGGTAACCGCGAAGCTGATCAGCGCCTTTGTTTTCGCTACTCGGATAGTACAATTCCTCTTCTACTTAAATCCGAAATTTCAAGCTTCTAGCTCTTTTCTGTGCTTGTACAGGCTGGTTTGTGTCGAACCTGTTCGGAAACCACATTGTTGGTTTTCCCACGAGGCGGCTCAAATATATACTGTACATAATTCCTAACCGAAAACCTGAAATTTGAACCAAGGAAGATTTGAGATTTAAACTTAATAGTTGAATTATTATTGATGCGTTCAACCTTTAGTTAGTTTTCCACAAAATTGAATCCAATTTGCCTGATTTTGGCGACGTGGTGAATTGATTTACATGACAACCCACGAAACCCAAACGTCACAAAATTTTGCACGATTTTGGGACCAAATGTATCCACTCAAACGCCAATGCCTGCATGCCACCGCTGCCTCGATGAGTTAAAAGGGGTCAGTCATACTTTTGGACTCGGGCTGGAACTTCCGGTAAAGGCCTGGAGTAAATGAGATTTTAAGATGAAAAGTCTTGCAACTTATAACTAACTACAAAACCAAAAAGGGGATCTTTCTATTGACCACACATTTTCAAAATAATAATCGAGTCAACCTTTCTAAAGTGCACGTTATTAAAGATGTTGATAAAATAACGAATCAAGGAAGATACGCAACGTACTTCGAAAGTTTAATCTCGTTCAAGCGTGCCATATATCGCATTTTAGGTTAATATTCTATCTCTTTTGGTTGGTGTGTCAGAAGCAAATAAAATGCATTTAGATTTCTTCGGCATTCACTGTCGTTAAAAAATGCACATACATGTACTTGTTTTGCAAAACAACACTTTTGGTCATGGTCCGCTGCGCGAGAATGTATTCCGTGATAATCCCATTTTAAACCAAGGATAATTAGCTCTTGGAAATTTACTTCCGCCATCAAGTTCAGGGTCGAAAACTGAGAATTTGAAAATAATTGATTAGCTTTTTGACAAAAAACATATACATGTATAGGTATACGTGTTGAATACCATCTAACTCTCCACTCTTACAGTAAAACTGAGATGTGTAGGGGTACACGTACATGTAATTGTTTTCTTTTTGATTTCAAAAAAAGTATTTGTGCCGCTGCATGGGAAAACCAACAATCTGCATAGGCGAAAACAAAGGCGCAGATCAGCTTTGCAGTAAGTGCAAAGCTGATCAGCGCCTTTGTTTTCGCTGCACGGATAGTACAATTCCTCTACTTTCTAAATCCAAAATTTCCAGCCTCTAGCAGTCTTCTGTGACCGAACAGCCCGGTTTGTGTCAGACCTGGTCGAAACCCAGATTGTTGGTTTTCTCACGCACAGGCTCATTTGTGCACTCGGTAGAACTGTCTTTTGAGTTTTACCCTATCTGTATAAATGAGTTTGTCACGTACGAATGCTTTAGCAAATTTCGATTTGTTTACTTCAGATATATTGACGATGCTTTTCATACTATTTTAAAATTGGTCAGTTCATACCCTTGTTGGCGCAAAAATGTTTTAATGCGTTTAATTGCTGACCAGTATCCTATGGTGGCTATGGGCTATGGGACAAAATATGCACATTAATTGTGAAACAGTATGATAGTAGAGCTACCTTTTAATATCAGTTCGTATTGAAACGATTTAATTAATATTTTGATTCGCATGAATTCCACCAGCACTTTGTGTGCTCTGATGTCATTGCAAAGCGTGAATAGTTTTGAAGAGTTGTATTTTAATGTATAACAATGCGAATGAGGCATAACAAAAACACAAAACAGAGCAACGGCGTAAATTGTCATATAACATTCTATCAAACGACGAACACAACAATAATTGAAATCGAACGCCACTTGAAATAACATTAAATAACACTTCGAAAGTTAATAACGAATGCCTTTTTGAACAAAATTGCAATTTTCTGAGTAACACGATTTTGAAGTTAAGTCCTGGGGTGTAAAAGCCAGACAATCAACAATTAGCATGTCGGAGCAGCGCAAACCTAAACCTAATTATTTCATAATTACATTTTCAATTGGCTAGTTAACTCATATAAGCCTGGCGTCCTTTTTATGGGACATAGGCAAACAGCATAGGCCCAGATGTGACGCCGCAGAACGCGGCGTCCTATCTGGGGATATTCTGTTTGCACAGAGAAATTTCATCGAAAAAAGTAAACATCACTCCTACCACCCCTAAAATTGAAAGTGGACTCATCCAATTCATAATCATTCGATGGGAGAATCCATTCGTCAAATATGAGTTAATGTTAAATTTCTTCAACTTCAATGGTTCAAACAAATAACACAACTCTAATACATCAAAACTGAAATAATTACACAGAAATGCATGAAATACATAAATTTAGTAAGCAATGAGCTTGGTAAAAAGGTATGAGCTAAGCTAGTGAGTCCAATTCGCATGCGCCAAATTTACACATGTAAAATTTCACCCTCGTGTGCAAAGATACTCCAGTGTGCCAACCAACCCAGAAGCAAATCTGAAGTTCGTTCGCATGGGTTTCATCGTCAGGGCTATTTTTAGATTGAAATATTTACATTTTTATTGCAATCGCCCTCAATGAAAGTATCTTTCTTGATGTTCTTCATTCCCCAATGAAAAACATTACGTCACGTGATCTAGAGGCCACGCCTATGGGCGGGGCGACGTCAAAACCAACCAGTGACGTTGTTTGTTTATTCTTGTTGGTGTGACGTCGGTCGCGTATCGCCATGACGTTTAGCGCGAAAATTTGACATTTTGGCTGTTTAAAAAAATACGTTAAGTCGGATTTATCTCCCTTTGAATGTTTTCACTGCTTCCAAAGGATCAAACCTTTATATTTTATTTATAATAATATTTATAAATTATTATTTATAAATTATTATTTCCTTGATAATATTTATATTAGATTTGGGACCAAGTTATACAGACAAATTGTTGGATTTCCGATGGGTACAAATTGCGCACCTCTCGTAGCTGATTTATTTTTATACTGCTACGAAAGAGATTTCATGGATTCTCTTAACCATGATAATCAAGCTGATGTTATGGAGGATCTAGCTACCTCGATGACCTTTTGAACATTGACAACCCTTATTTTGAAGGTATGGTCAATCAAATTTATCCACCTGAACTACAGTTGAACAAAGCCAATATCTCAGATACCGAAGCCCCCTTTTTAGATCTACATCTTTCTGTTGCAAATGGATTTGTTTCTTCTAAAATTTATGATAAGCGCGATGACTTTGATTTTGATATAGTAAATTTTCTTTTTTTGGATGGTGACGTTCCTCGTCGTGCTTCTTATGGTGTATACATTTCGCAACTTATTAGGTTTGCTAGGGTCTGCAATCATGTTACAGACTTCAACGCTCGAAATGAAACTTCTCCAACAGGGCTATCGGTATCATAAACTTCGAAAAACCTTTTCTAAATTTTATCGTAGACACTATGAATTGATTTCCAAATATAATGTTGGGTTAAAGACGCTTTTAAATGAGGGCCTTTCGGAACCTGAAATTTATGGTGACTTGGTTTACAAATTTAAGAAACTTATAGGAATTAATTATTTTTCTTTTCAATTCAGAAAAATCATAACACGTTACAGACGTATAGGTTATAACTTGAATGTTATGCGACAGTCTGCATGCTTAGTTTTTAACCAAATCATGGTTGATAACTATGCTGCCTTCTTTAATTGCACGCCGGTGGGTCGGGCGTCAGACTCTATGATGGCCGCGACTTAAAGCTATTCATTTTAGTTGGTTGGGGCCGGAGCTTCTTGTCTGTTGCTTGGCCCACCGGGGTCAAAGTGGTGTTTTTCTTTTGCTCCGGAGTTAGTAGGTTATTCGGCACCCAGGGATCTCCATCGTCGGGCAGCTTACTCAATCTGTGAGTCCTGGGTTTTGATTCATCAGGATGTTTATCTTGATTTATATGTTTGTTCTTGATGATTCATTGACTAGTTAGAGATTCACCACGAGGACAGAAGAACTAACTAAATGTCATGAACCACTGCAGAAGCTGAGGGTGAGGTTAGGCGCCTGTAAAACCGGTTTAAGCCTGCCAGTAACTTTGTGTTACTGATCGTTCCAAGGCGATACTTCTGTGGTGGTTCTTTTTGTTTTATGTCTTGGTGTTTAAAATTTTTTTTGTGCTGTTGGCGCCTTATGTGTGTTTTCATAGTTTTAGTTAAGTTAAGGTAACTGAGTGGCCACCTATTGGGAAAATAGCTGCTCATTCGGCTTACGATATGTTTCATGATATAAGTACCTGATTAATAGTTTGGTTTTTTCCCACCTCGGTTTTTGGAGTGGGAATCTTTTTCTGATTGCGCCTTTTCCTGATCTTTGCCTCCTTGTACCTTTTAATGTCAAATAACATGAAAATGAGCGATGATATGTGCAACTGAAAATCTGATACTTGATTGATAATATAAAATGTAAATATAAGTATTGAAATTCAGATTTTAGCTTTCACTGGATGATGAAAAACAATAACTGTTTTAATGTCTCCGAGAAGCCTTTCGGGCTTCACAGACAATAAAACAGCCTGATGTTTTTCATCATCCAGTGAAAGCTAAAATCTGAATTTCAATCCTTAAATAAATCGCTTCTAGATTAAAACCTGTTAAGTTTTGTGTATTTGTAAAACAAGAGGAGTTCTTGTAGGACTTGATCAACATTAGCAGCAGATGAGACTCATGTAACAGTCAGGCCTATTACACAGTTCCCTATTATTATACTTCACTAGTAATTAACCTTAAAATGTCCAAGGAATCCTCTCCATGAGTGATGAAGAAATAGCGTGGCTGACAGCACTCCATTTGATCGAAATTGTGTTGAATGGCAATAAACTGTTGTTCAACAACAGCTTCAGCTACTGCCATATAATCAGTCAAGAACAAAAATGTTCAAATTTAAAATCTTAAGGCAGATACTGCAATCAATATTGACTTGAAATAAAATCATGCACGTGTAACGAACAGCCGAGTTGAGCCACAGAAACCCCGTCGGTGGATGAGCATGCTTTTCCACCGACGGGGTTTCTGTGGCTTGGCTCGGCTGTTCGTTACATTTGGTGGCAGCGGTGGGATGATGACAACTGCCAGAACGGAGTTGCCTTACCCATGTAGTCCCCAGGCCAAGACTCGGGGCGAGTCTTCTCGGAGGGGGGAAGTAATGTGACGGGATAGCCTCCCTTGGAAATATGCAAATTTCAAACTCGAGACTTTGTGAATCGAGTAAGTGTTGGGTATATAGCACAGTAAACCACCCTTGGTGGATGAGCATGCTTTTCCACCGACGGGGTTTCTGTGGCTTGGCTCGGCTGTTCGTTACACACGAACATATTTTACTTTTCACATGGTGCATGAAAGTAAGATTTGCTAGTATGTAAATGTGAAAATAAGATTTACATCTGATCAGACCCAGGAGTTAGCTTACATGTGCCATTTGCTTAGACTATTGCAGGTAAGCACATGCCCCACTTAACTTTTATGACGAGTTTCATAAACAGAAGTCATATCCGTTTGCTGTACTTTCGGTCTGTATGCAAGAATTTTTAATTTTGATTTTACAACTACCATTTTCTTTTTCTTTTTTTACATTTTATATGTGTCATTGTAAGAGTGAAGGTAGAACAACTCGTCCAAAGACAAATTCATAGGAATAAAGCAAATTGTCAAAACAAAAGCAGCGTAAAGTTATTGCTTTATTTGGTGCAGTTTGCTTTTGTTTTAAAACTGTGCCAAATAAAGCACCAACTTTACGCTGCTTTGCTGGACTGTTTGTTTTGTCCCAAATAAATAATTGTATCGGGCAAGTTGTTCAATCTCAAATCAGTACAATGGCACATAAAAACTCCCAAAGTTAATAAATGGTAGCTGTAAATTCAAAAATCAAAATTCCTGCATACAAACCGGAAGTACAGAAAACGGATTTGACTTCAGTTTATGAAACTTGCCAAAACAGTCAAGTAGGGCATGTGCTTACCTATCATAGCGTAAGAATGCATTTTTGTTTGTATTCTTTGCTGTTTAAAGGAAATTTTCAAAACCACTGGTTACTAAATCAATTTTCAAAATTTTGTAAAAACTCCAAATTCCCTAAAATTCAAAATGTTTTGTTGCTTTTCTGCTACTGTCATGATGCAGATCACATGTACAATGAAACCTCATTGAAAAATTTCATTGGTAATCATTTTTTTTTTCAAAAATTGCAATTTTACACTTTTTGGTCCAAAAATTGTGCATAATTGTCATCCACATAATTGAATTTGCTGAAGAGTCAAAGATTTTATATTTGAATTAACCAAAACTGATTTAAGGATGTTCGCTGCTAACATTTGACATTTCGGAACTTCCGGTTTTTCTTTTGTTGAATATCGCGTAAACGGTTGCAGATATTTTCCTAATATTTTATATTTGGATACATATTGATGATATGCACTGAATGAGCTATTAAAATTGTCAATCTAAGAAACCTCATTTTTTCACCCCATTTTCTGCAACTTTTCAGAAAATTTTCATTGTCAGTAAAATTTGGGGGGTAGGGTTGATTAAACTTGAATATTACACAGCTGTAAATTAATTGCACTAATTCGATCTTTATTTTAGCAGCAGTATATGTGTACATGGTCTTCTTAGTCAGTCTTTGTGTCTTTGGTGTGCTGGTTTTTAAATTTTAGGTGGTTTCATGAAAGGGGCTTTAAGAAACAAAACAGCCGAAAAAAGGCTGAAAATGGCGATTTTCAAGTTGATGGTTCTCTCTTATATGCACACTACCCTATATATTTCTTTCTTTTATTCGAACAATATTACCAAGTTCTATGTTGTGTGAAAATACAAGAAAAAGTTTGAATCAACAAATATGGGTTTTGCACATTTCAAAATATTGATTTTTTTCGACTTTTCAAGTATGGGGGTAGGGTTGGAAAAGGAATCGTAAAATTTTGTCATCCACTTCAAGTTGCAAATTTTTCTATGCTTTTGGTCCAAAATAGTCTGCGTTACGTAAATATTATAACTTTTGAAAGCATTCTATGTGTATTTTTGTTCAAGACAGGTATGTTTCAAAGAATTAAAAATTAAATTAATTTTACTAAATTTAAAACATGGTGCTCAGAGGTCTCATTCAGAGGCCTATAGCTTGAAAAAATGCACACTACCCTATCTTTATTTTGTTTTCAAATGTCTTGTGTTGTATTTTGGAATCGAAAAAGAGTGGTTAGAAAAAAAGTTTGAATACTTTTTCATTGGCAGTTCTTAAGAAATAAAATAATTCTACTTTATCATTAAAAATAGCAAAAACGGGGTGGTGCAAGATTTTTAATTTTCAGTACAGCTGTATATTAGAGTATATTTCATTTCCAAAGACTCTTTCAGGTGGTTAATGGCTTAGATTCTGAAGGAGCTAAATTGGTACCACTGTTTATTCGATTTATGATCCAGAGTTCAAAGGACTGTCATAATGAGGTGATTATCTCATCTGTGCAGTGGATAATAAAGAGGCCCCTGAAGGAAAATACCTGTATTATCACTGTTTATTCGTTTTATGGTTCCTGCATAACATGTATAATGAAACTTCCTCCCTCTGCTATCAATATTGATTTTCCTGATTTGGCCCCTACCTGTATTAGACCACTAGGTTTTTAGCGTACTGTCCCTTATCATTGGTCAGATAATGACCCTCAATATACAGGAGTATATTCTTTAAATGGACATACGAGTACATTTATATGATTGGGTAAAAACATAGAATGAAAACCGATGGGCATTAATAAACATTCAGACTTCACATAGATGTTTATGTAACATAACAAACAACCATTTCCTGAGCATTGCCTACTTTAACCTATTGATAATTAAATACAGTTTTACTCACTTATATAACAACATTCAAGAAATGTGGATACTTCGTTTTGAAAGTTTGAAAAAAAAACTTTTCATAATTTGGTAAATTTGAATTACATTATGATTTCACATTTAGTAAGAATAGATGGGCCAGGATTTGATAATGTTAACCTGAAATTCCAACACAAACACCTGGCGAGAAAGAAATGAAAAAAGAAAACAACAAACATCCATTACCAAACAAATATCACGCACAGTGAGCAAGGTGAGTAGCGTTTTCCCCAACAGGTAGCTATCCGACCAGCATTGATCAGGTTAGATCACACTCCGATACACTTCGTGACCTCGCTCCTCTTCCGTGACAGCTTAGTACTGGTTGCATTTAAATCAATGTCGAACTGATTTCGGATTTTGTAAGTTACTTCTAGCTGCCTTATTTGATGCTAATCAAATTATTTTTGTTATGTTTTTGTACCAGTCTAGTAAAAACTTAAAGTTGCATAACATATAAGACGTAACGTAGAAAAACAAACGAATTCGACTTTGAGTTTCTAATTCTTCAGTAGTCTCCCCTGATCTATTCATAGTCACCGTTAAAATTTTCCACAGAAAAAAATGGAATATTTAATTACATTGTGTTCATTATCATAAGACGCCAACAGCACAAAAAATTTAACACCAAGACATGAAACAATAAGAACCACCACAGAAGTATCGCCTTGGAAGGATATATAAAATTACTGGCGGGCTTAAATCGATTTTACAGTTATCTAACCTCACCCTAAGCTTCTGCAGTGGTTCACAACATTTAGTTACTGTCTGAACACCATCTTTCAGAAACTGCATTTTTCGAAATCTCACTTTTCTGAAAGGTCTCAAGAAAAATATGAACATGTCACCATTTCGCATTCCAAAAGTCTTAAAAAGTGCCACAACATTTTTGGAAATCGGTTAACAAATAAAAAAATTATGCAAGAAAATATTTTTGATTAGGGCTTTTTTCCATTGTAAAATTGCCAGCAAGGGAAGTAACTATTTTCCCGGAAAAAAATCTAAATTTATTATTTTTCATCTAAAATGCACCTAACCAAATCAAAATTGTTTTGTATGCATAGCTGAACACCAAACTCTTAAAATTATTCCACAGATTTGCTTGATTTTCAGTTTTAAGGTGTTTGGATTACCTCCCTTGCACATGCAAAATGCTTATTCAAAATGATTTTTGGGCATAATTATTTTATTAGTGAACTGATTTTCAAACTTTTTGTGGTACTTTTTAGGACTCATGGGTTGTAAAAAGATGGCAAGGTCATATTTTTCGTGTGGTGTTTCAGAAAAGTGAGATTTCGAAAAATGCAGTTTCTGAAAGATGGTGTTCAGACAGTAGTCGTTCGGTCCCCGTGGAGAATCTCTAACTAGATAATGAATCATGAATGACAAACAAATAATTCATGATAACCACCATGATGAATCAAAAACGAGGACTCACAGACAGAGCAAGCCGCTCGACGATGGAGATCCCTAATCGCCAAATAACTTACTTACTCCGGAGCAAAAGAAAAACAGCAGTTGAACCCAGGTGGGTCAAGCAACAGACAAGAAGCTCCCGCCCCAACCAACTAAAATGAATAGCTTTAAGTGGGGGCCATCATAGAGTTTGCCGCCCGACCCACCGGCGTGCAATTAAAGAAGGCAGCATAGTTATCATAGAGCATCATAATGATGGTCTCAATGGGGTTTACTGGTCATTTGTTACTGATTAGCGATTTTTGGGCCAAATGTTTTTACTGATTAGTGATTTTTGGGCCAAATATTTACTGATTAAGAGATTTTGGGCTACACTTTTACTGATTAGCGATTTTGGGCCACACTTTTACTGATTAGCGATTTCAGAGGTGCCCCCTTGAGATCCCTCCATTATCCGATAGCAAAAAGGCGACGACGAAAAAAAAGATAAATAAATACATGGCCTATTTTGCTTTGTTGCTAAACGTCCTTGTCAACAGCTAAGGTGATCTCAAATAGAACAATAAAGAGGACATGCGTGGAAGATCTAGAAATAGATGATGATAGAAATGATGATGATGATGATGATGATGATGAGGATGATGATGATGATGATGATGATGATGATGATGATGACACTGCTGCCGCTGGCGCTGTTGCTGTTGTTTTTTATGATGTTGTTGCTGTTGCTGGTTCTCGGACAGATGAAGGAGGAGAAGAAGAAGAAGAAGAAGAAGAATATGATGATGATTATGATGATGATTATGCCTCCGCCGCTGCCGACGTTGCTGTTGTTTAATGATATTCTTGATGTTGCTGGTGAAGGAGAAGAAGAAGGAGAAGAAGGAGAAGGAGAAGAAGAAGAAGAATAAGAACATGATGATGCTTATGATGATGATGATGCCGCCGTCGCTGCTGTTTATGATGTTGTTGCTGATGCTGGTTCTCGTACAGAAGAAGAAGAAGAAGAAGAAGAAGAAGAAGAAGAAAAGAAGAAGAAAGCGAAAAAAGAAGGTCCTGATGATGATAATTATGATGATATATTTATGGAAAATAATACTAATTTTAATTTGGTTTTAAGAATATTTTGAACATTGTTACACTAGGTTATTTTACGCCGTGATACATGTATGTGGTGAATGGTATTATTGTACAATTCTCCGACTAGATACGGTGCTATTTCCGATATTTGACAAAATGGTTGAACATCGGGGCGTTTGGAAAAAGGTACAAATAGGCAATGGTCAGGAAAAGGCGCAATCAGAAAGAAGTTCTCGCTCCAAAACCCGAGGCGGGAAAAACCCAATTGACAATTAGGTACTTATACTTAGAAAACATATAGTAAGCCGAGCACGTAGCTATTTCCCAATAGGTGGTCACTCAGTTACCCGAACTTAACTAAAGTTGGAAAGTTTGATTCAGATATCAAATGTTATGTTTGCAGATGTACGTGACTCATTATGTTCATTTATCTTTTTCGCTGCTCCACCAACCTTTCAAATCCATAACATATGACCCATTTAATGATAATTCTGCTATAAGTATACTACAGTGTCGACCTCAGGTGAGAATGATTGAATGAATGAAAACGACGTGTTACTTTGTTACTGTAATGAATCCTTCATCAATCTTATAGAACACTTTAACAAACGCCCCCACGTTCTTGAAACAATGTGAGCTACATTATGAGTAGTGTAAGGCTAGAAAGACCATGGACTAAACCGAATGAATGAATAAACATGTGACTACACAATTATACCAACATATTTTGAACGGCCAGAAGAGAAATTATTGAGGACCCTATCTTCTCTCTCAGAATGTAAAACTCTGACTTAAAACAATTATTCGTTCTGTTCTCGTAGATGTTACCTAGTTTTTCATCACAGCACAAACAAAAATTAAAAGAAATAAAATAAAACTGTAAAAACATCTTTCTGCTCAGCAATTGAAACAAACTTGTCTAAACGTCTTGTTTGTGATTTCACATTTTATATCAACAACATTAACTAGATCTTGAAGTTAAATAATAAATCTGAAAGAGTACTCTGAACAGAAGTTGTATTGATCATTGATTGACAACACATTTAACGAAGCAGAAACGAGGACTCAACAGTAACACCAACTCCGAAATAGTAGAGCAAACTATAGCCAATATTTAAACCACGTTGGAGCCGACAAAAGGTTACCCCGTCAGGGCAGAAACCTGTAATTAACGCTCCCATACACACTCATTGTAACTGGCCCCAGAACAAGACTCATTGATATGCTTCACAACCTCATAGTGGACCCCAACTCATTCAGCAGGCGAGAGAACACCCTGGACCGTATGCAAGTGCAGCAAAACATAGGATGTTAGCCAGCAACCGAGGACAGTATTTTAGGGACTGTTTAGGGACAACAAAAATCGCTCAACATTGAAAAATGATTATTCAAAATCACTACATACGCAATTTGGCCATTGTATGGCAACTGATTAAATCACACAGTAGAGCAAAATATTCAAGAACAGTTACACTATCATATGCCAAAGACGGTTGATAGATACTCTTTTATGACCAATCGTATGTAGCCTTACATCTTAAATGTACTGCGGTAGATCCGCCCACACTTTGTGCCAATTGCTTGCAAGGTTACAATTAAAGCTCTCTACCCGTTATCTTAGTTGAAATGAGTGCCTTAAACCCTTTCATGATGTGAACTGCTGGATTCTGTAGACGATCTTTATAAGTACGTAATATTAGTTTGCAAGCGTAAGTGCAAATGTGATTGGGATACTAGTACCCTGTGACAACGAACATCGTTTGAAGTACGCATTCTATAGTTCACCCTAATGATTTTATCACAAAACGGCATGTAATATTTCCTTTTAACCATGTGTCATAACCATTATTAAATACCATATTGCATGTCTGCTCATTTATTTACTCATGTGGGCATTTAAGTTCGTTATGCTTTAATAAACATAATTCTTTGAACGCATTTATGTCTATAGAAGAACAGTTTTATTTATTGCAACCATGAAGTATGTTATGGAACGGCTGACAAATAACGAGTGTGGGTTAATGGAGAATAAAGCTTTGCCATTTAGTTGTCATATTGCATATAAAAGACTACCACTGCGTAGAACCGGAAAACTATTCAAAAATAAAAGAAATTATATTCCATGAATTCAAATGGCAGACTGTTCTAAACGTTATTTCTCAGAGCACCGATCAAACTTTACTGTACTTTGTACTGACCTGAAACTAGTAATCGGACAGCACCGATACTATTGTATTGACCATCTGGTTACCGTAACAATTAAGAAGGGTTGAGCTTGCCGAATGGTGATTCCAAAACATCTATACATTTAAACCTTAAATGTATTCCTCACCAAATTACACATAACTAAAATGCTTGTAACTTCGACATCGTTCAGCATGCTACTTATTCGGTGATAATTATGAACAAGTCGTCAACATTGGCTTTAATTCAATACCATAATCAAAACGTTATGGATATTTTAAGAATCGTAGCTAAAACAATGTCATTTCATCAAGATCTTAACTGGATCTAAACTGAATTCGGTAGTTCGTAGTAAGTTTCTGTAATTCTAGGGTCGATCTTAAATTTGTGTATCCTAGTTTTATTCGTAACAATGCCGTAGGTTATTCCTTTGCGCCGAAACTGAATCTTATTCGATTCCGCAGCATCGTCACGTATTCTTAACTATTCGGAGAATGTGGTAATTTTAATTCGATCACGAATTGTCACAAATCCTACAAATACTTACCGATGCAGATACGAGGAAAGTAATAACTATCTACGAATTCACAGCAGTATGCAAATCAGTCTGACTTACGATTTAACTACGAGTGTTCGAGAAGCTGGAATGTAACATAAAGCTAAATCATGAACGCGTCATGAATCAGGGCAAGTGAAAGATGCGGAAACCTACTTCTTTATTTTATTTTTATGTTCTTTACTTTTATAGGATCCAGCCTCAGTGGTGAAAACCGTTGCAGGGATAAAGCTACAGCCAGAACCTCGCGGGTTGGCTGCTTATGTTGAAATTTATGTAGATATTTTCCAAAGTACCATAGAATGAGTGTCCAAGGCCATTATCGACAGAAAAATACCATGAAAAGGGGTCATCTCCCTTGATTGATTTTGAAACTGATTCTTAAGCAGGTGTATTGTGACTTGTGTAAGAAAAACAACACTTGAATTGTCAAGAATAGCTACGAATATGTATATCATTTGCACATGGTATCGTGATACTCGCAACTGATTCGTAACTGATTACCTGATCCTCATTATAATTGTAAATCATAAAGATTACTTGCCAAGTTCGAGTCCGTCGAACATTCGTAACGCTATCGTGTCTGTGTCGTTATAGATTCGTAAGGCATACAAACAAAAAGTCACAAACTTTCACGAGTACTAAAATTTATTAATTCGTGGCAATTCGTGGAGTTCGGGTTCGTAGTCTGATAGGGACATACGAATAACTGACGCAAAGTCTAATTCAAAGCTCTCACGTTTCCGAGTGTAAATCTTCCTGAAATGTTTAAACTTGAATTAGCAATGGTCTGTCTAGACATGTTTCCTACAAAGCGACATTAAAATGTGAAACATGGAATGCCTTGCGCTGAAGATAACACTTCGAGAGTATGTTTTAATTTCGTGTCGCGCGCTAAAGCAATTCAATACTGGAATTTTAAGTGGAAATATCTGCCAGTTTCCAATCGAGCATCGTGACATCGACTTTGCGTTTATTCTCTTTGAATTCACGAGCATACGAACTACTTGCTGCATTATGATAATCTTGATATGACTGCAGAACAATGTCAACATTCGCGGAGTAGAGGACATTCATAGCCGCTGACATCAAACAAATATACTTAACAAAATTATGTACGATTTTTTTATTTGTATGCAGTACATGTACGAGTAAAAATGGGAATATTCGCACAGTAAAAGACACACATCACCGCAAATATCACAAAAATAGGTCCATAATCATAACCCTTGCATCCCATTATAACAATGAATGGGGGTATCGGACCCAAGAGTCGAGAGACTACAACCACAGTAAGATATACGTTGTTGCTTTTTTTCTAATGTTTGCTCCGAAACATAGATTGTTGGTACTAGTTAAAACTGACTTTGGGTTTGACCCTATCTGTCTTAATGCGTTTGCAACGTACGAATTAGACATACGCCATAGATAAACGCTGCCCTTCTTAATATTTATTGGTATGTACTTGCAATTGCTGGTACATAAACATTGCATGTAATTAAATATGTTTTGTATGCGTTTGCATTATACTATAATGCCATGGAATATGGGACAAGACATACATACCGATTGCCAAGCAGATTGAAAAGGTGCCATTTAATATCAGTTCATAGAAAAAAAAATATTTATGATTTCTTCTCTAGTCAACCAGCATTTTGTATGCTATGAAGTTATTGCAATGCGAAAATAACTTTAAAGAATTGTATTTTAACGGAAACAAATGTGAATGAGGCGTAAGAAAACATGAAACAGACCAACCGAACGTAAATGCCATGACATTCTATCAAACGACGAGCAAAACAAAATTTGAAATCAAGCGCCACTTGAAGCTACATTAAAAATACTTAAAAGTTAATATAAACGTTTGTCTGTTTGAACAAAATTGCAATTTTCTGAGTAACACGATTTTGGAGTTAAGTCCTGGAGTGTAACAGCTAGACAAGCAACAATAAGCATGTCAGAGCAGCGCTAACATGGAATTAAATATTTAATTATACCATTTTCAATTGCTTTGTTATGTCAAATTTCTTCTACTCGACTAGTTCGTATAAATAACGCAGCTCTGACAACTGAATCATATTAACAACAGTGTCAGTCATCATACCATGAAATGCATTATTCTTGTTATGAAAAGGCTTGGGTGCAAAGGTTTGGGCATACCTACTGAGACATACTGACAAATATATTCGGTATGTTACGTACGTAAATGTTTAAAACAGTCAAACATCTCCAGCAGGCTATCGGTATCATAAACCTTGCTAACCATTTTCTAACTTTTATCGCAGACACTATTAATTGATTTCCAAATTCAGTGTTGGGCTATAGAAACTCATTACACGTTACAGACATATAAGGTATAACTTAAATTTTATGCGACAGTCTGCATGCTTAGTTTTTAACCCAGTCATGGTTGATAACTACGCTGCCTTCTTTAACTGCACGCCGTTGGGTCGGGCGTCAAGACTCTATGGTGGCCCCGACTTAAAACTATTCATTTTTGTTGGTTGGGACCGGAGTTTCTTACCAGTTTTATGTTGCATGGCTTTGTGGCCACCCGATTATAATTTGGCTGTTCACTTAGCCCTCTGCATTTTACTTTTTCTGTCCAAGCTAGCACTGTGACCACCTTATACCTTCAATAGCTGCTCACCCTGCTTTCCGTTATTCATGTTAAACGTTGGTATCTATGTTTAGTATTTTCTTAATACGTTTTTTCATATTTCTTGTATATCAATGAACCACTGCGGAAGCTGAGGGTGAGGTTATGGCCATGTAAAATCGGTTTAAGCCCGCCAGTAACTTTGTGTTACTGATCGTTCCAAGTCGATACTTCTGTGGTGGTTCTTTTTGTTTTGTGTTTTGGTGTATAAAAATTTTTTGTGCTGTTGGCGCCTTATGTATGTTTTCATATTTTAGTTAAGTTAAGGTAACTGAGTGGCCACCTATTGGGAAAATAGCTGCTCATTCGGCTTACGATATGTTTCATGGTAAAAGTACCTGATTGTTAGTTTGGTTTTTTCCCACCTCGGTTTTTGGAGTGGGAATCTTTTTCTGATTGCGCCTTTTCCTGATCTTTGCCTACTTGTACCTTTTTCTTGTTTGTTGATTGGCCCACCGTGGTTCAACTGGTGTTTGTTTGCTCCGGATTGTTGGGCACCCAGGGATCTCCATCGTAGAGCAGCTTAATGAGTCTGTGAGTCCTCGTTTTTGATTCACCATGGTGGTTATATCATGGTTTATTTGTTTGTCCATGATGATTCATTGACTAGTTAGAGATTCGCCATAAGGACCGAACAACTAAATGTTGTGAACTCCAGTAATGATGTCCTGACTGTCCAAAGACGGCTCTGTTGTGGTTATCCTTCACGTTGTTAGTTTATTCCATATTCCTGCATCTCTGGTGTGCTCTTCATTTTTTGTTTTGTTTTGTTTCGTTGATCATCGTGTTCAAAGTGCAGTAAAGTTTGATCGGTGCTCTGAGAAATAACGATTGAAACAGTCTGTCATTTGGATTCATGATATATAATTTATTATTCGCCGGCGAGAGCCGGCGAATCTATTTGTGGTGGTTTTAGAAAATATCTCTGTGGAACATGGGATGCTTGATTTTTTTTTTTTTTGTTTAACAAGAGCCGGTTTCCAGAGTGCGGTATGACCACTGTCCGAAGATTAGGATAGTCTGAGGGGTTTATGGTCAACTCGTACTTTTTACCAACTCGTCCCAAGTCAACTCGTACTTTTTAATTGGTCAACTCGTACTGTCGTAAACTCGTGTACCTTAAGTCAACTCGTACTTCATTTTTGGTCAACTCGCACTTTATTATAATAATTGATTTTTATCAAAATAATATATTTCATATTATTGCATCTTTGGTGAAAAAAGGTATATTCTGACACCCGAGTGAGCAGATTTTATTATGTAACAATAACGGATAAAGTAATCTGAGAATAGTATTAGTTCTATGTAGCAAACCATGACAAGGATACACATTGTCAATATATCATATGGCAGTGGCTAGGGATACGGTACCGTGTCTTTAGCCTGTGGGCTAGGGATACGGTACCGTATCCCTAGCCTGGCGGCTAGAGATACGGTACCGTATCTGTAGCCTATATATCGGAAATGGCTAAAGGTACGGTATAGATTAAAAATCGATAACATAATATTTTCAGGTGAGTTTTAAGTTGAATCGTTGCAAGTATCCTAAATGGCTAAAGCCGGGGGCTAAAGGTACGGAAGACTAGAGACACAGACTTAAGGAAACAATGTTAATGTATAAAGTTGAAAGAATTCAATTATATTTCTAACGAAATTTCCAATTGTTATATTTGGGTGTGTGTTTGTGCAATATCATCATTATCTACAATTATTTGACCGACATCAAAGGATATAAAGCCAACTTGCAGTATGAAAGTTTCTAACGATGCGTGAAAATAATAAAAAAAATAATATTAGCCTCAGTTTGTTGCATAACCATCAATACGATGTCCGCGCCTCAATGTGCGAACAACAAACAAAACAGTAATGAAGTGTTGATTTATTTTGTCCTACCGCTAAACCACTGAAGTAAGGCATTGGCATTGTTTAATTTGCCAATTATTATTCGGCGAATGCTTTTAACTTTTGTTATGTTTTTTATCATGTTGTGATACTTTGGCAATTACTGTGTAACTTAAGATGTCGATCGATTTTTTTTCGTTTTGCGTCGAAATGATTGAGATACATGTATGTTCCTTTATCTAAGAAGCTTTTTTTTATTTTAAAGTTTACAAGCGATTTTCCATTCAAATCAAGTAATAAATTGCCTAAAATGCAATCGAAATATAACATTTTTGACCAAGACTAGCCAAACTGATACTCCAAAAATATGTTTGAAAAACATGTAAACCGCCTTTTCTTCCTACGTTTTTTAGTTGTTATACAATTAACGCTACTACTGTTAAGATTATTGTGCATGTGTAGAGCTTGCACAACCATGAAACTGTGAGAAAAGTAAGACATCCGTAAATGTTTATTTTTATGATTCATTGGGAAACTAGCAATGCTTCAACTTAAAAAGGTAAAAGTAGGCAAAGATCAGGAAAAGGCGCAATCAGAAAAAGATTCCCACTCCAAAAACCGAGGTGGGAAAAAACCAAACTAACAATCATGTACTTATACCATGAAACATATCGTAAGCCGAATGAGCAGCTATTTTCCCAGTAAGTGGCCACTCAGTTACCTTATCTTAACTAAAAATATGAAAACATACATAAGGCGCCAACAGCACAAAAAAAAATTATACACCAAGACATAAAACAAAAAGAACCACCACAGAAGTATCGACTTGGAACGATCAGTAACACAAAGTTACTGGCGGGCTTAAACCGGTTTTACATGGCCATAACCTCACCCTCAGCTTCTGCAGTGGTTCATAACATTTAGTTAGTTATTCGGTCCTCGTGGTGAATCTCTAACTAGTCAATGAATCATCAAGAACAAACAAATAAATCATGATAAACATCCTGATGAATCAAAATAACTCACCTGAAAATATTATATTATCGATTTTTGATCTATACCGTACCTTTAGCCATTTCCGACATATAGGCTACAGATACGGTACCGTATCTCTAGCCGCCAGGCTAGGGATACGGTACCGTATCCCTAGCCCCCAGGCTAAAGATACGGTACCGTATCCCTAGCCACTGCCATATCATATACTAAAGTGTAATTCGTGTGGCATGTGTTTGGGCAGACATGAATTATGTCTCGTTGTTTTTTGTTTTTTTATTATTATTATTTTTTATTTTATTTTATCCACTGATGCTGGATTGTGCCCTTCAGAAAACCCTGAATGTTTTAATCATTACGAAAATCATCACTTTCTCCCCCCCCCCCACCCTCTCTCCAAGCCTCACTGATTAATTAGTTTGTTATTGCCTATAATTATCTGTACTAATTAATCTCTTGATAACAAAAGGTGCAATTTGGCTTTAGTACGAGTTGACCAATTAAGAAGTACGAGTTGACCAAAGGTAAAAGTACGACTAAGGTAAAATAAGGTACGAGTTTTTTTAGTACTAGTTGACCACAGTACGAGAAAAAATAAGTACGAGTTGACCAACACCCGTCTGAGGTATGAGATCTTTTCGCTACTTCGTCACATACATTCGCGCTACATATATTCCAGTTCCAAGGTGATAAGATTAGATTTAGAGCGCTATCGGATGAAGATGAGCAAGAATCAGTGTATGACTCGAAAATGTGATTATCAATTAAAAATCAATAACGTCTCGAAAATGTGATTAGACTACCAATTAAAAATCAATAACGTACAGTCATTTAACGACATTTATTAATGATGTTATATTTTACCCTACATCGAGTCGGATACAAGTAGGGTCACTCGATTTACAAAAATGAAAAATAATGCCGAAAGTTGTTCACCTATTCTCAGAATAGACTGCCAATTCCGAAAATATCATGTCGCATGCGACTTAATCAACACTCAGAGTCAATCAACAATGATTTGCAAACCCAAAACATACCAAAGAGTCAGGAGTTTTATGTACAGCAAACCTAGTGAGTTTATCACTGGGATTTCTTGAGTTATGGGATGTTGAACTTGCAAATATTGCATGAAAAACGGTGTCGCTTTTAAGGGTGCATTATTGTACATGCCAAATTTATAACGTTTTTAGAGTGATTTCGTAACAGAGAAGTGTATTATATGTTCTTGGCACATAATATAGCATTGTAGTAGACTTTTTCATCAGCGCATTTGTTTATCTATTAAATTATGTGTGAAATTCCATTGTCGCGCGTTTCCCTGTAAGCTACGTTACCTATACTTGTTGATATAATATCTAAAGATGCAAAATCTTAATTCTTACGTCCGATCTAGTTTTTGAATACGTCTATGCATGTAGTATTAGACCTGAAGCATTTAAATTTCATATACCGAACGGTCCCTTAAGCTTTTGGTTCAGAAGATCCCAAGCTGATACCGTATCGTTAAGGGTGTAAGCTACCGTATCGTTAAGGGTGTAAGCTACGTTTCTGCAATTACAGAAATACTATGCCACTCAATATAAAATCGCTTTGAGTTTCGTGATCGCTTGAAAGGTGAGTGGAAATTAAACTATTGATTATTTCCAAGGACTCATCTTATCATCCATGACAAGCCTATTTGTTCAAATTGTAATATACGTGATGTAATCTACGTTACATTATAAAATTGTAACTTCACGTTTCCGAACTAAAATTGCTGTTGAAGGCATATATTTTGACTGTTCTTCTCATTGAATTCCGTAATAAGAACTGTAACTCTCTAAAACAGTTTTATAAACAAATGGTCATGTAGCTTACCAAATGAACAACATTGGTAGGTATTAAATCAACATTTTTCGCGTGTTTGTCGTGAAAAATCCTGCACTGTTTTTTTTTAGATATTTACATACCTTCAAGCACTAAATTTTGATTCATTTACTTTGTATCCCATGTAATTTATACAAATAGAATATGTCAATACTGCTGGTAACGTAGCTTACTACATCGGTAACGTAGCTTACATCATTTTCATTAAGAGGTTCTTTTCTTCTTATAGGCTTTTGCTGGAGCAAATAGATATCTAAATAACATTTTACCTTGTCTTTTTCATAGAAATGTGTTCTACATAACAATACATTTTCTTTTGTTTTGATGTATTGCAAGTAAAAAGCCCTGTGTCTTTTTGAATTCCAGTTTCATCTTGTACTGGGTAAAAATGAGTACCCAAACCCAAAAGTGCGCCATGAAACAATAAAATCAAGCTGTATAAATTCATGAAAATTAGTTTGTGGCAAAATTTTATAAGTAATTACATAATTTCGACACCTGAAGTTTTCCATTTCTATATTTTGTAATCTACGTTACTTAAATAATTTACCGTGCTTCATAAATGGGCTTATTGGAAGCTCCATGTCAAATTAAAATATTGATTCAACACCTTTCAATTATTCGATATGAGTGAAAGAAACAGAAAAAGCCAAGTTTTTCAAGTCATTTATTGAAATACAAACATGTTTCCTTCAAACATTAGAGATATATGCGCTTCCCCATCATTATTTTGAATGAATACGAAGGGCAAGACTATCATTTGGCCATTTTTGGAAATTTTCTATGTAATTCCAATACTTCAGAGATAGAAAAAGAGTCAATAATTCCAGGATAACTAACCATCTGTTTTGTCTTTTCTACTAGACACAGTTCTCGGATGGAGTAACGTAGATTACATATGAACATTACACAGCTATAGTTTGATCGGCTGTAAATCCTAAACCAGTGCCACCTGAGTGCGCAAAATTTGAATTTATAAGCTCCAAACATGTATATTCATTATAAACACGAATAAATGTGAATCCAAACAAGTTTTTATTTTAACAAAAATAGACTTGCAACTGGCAGTCTATTCTGAGAATAGGTGTGTTGTCCAAGTATTGTGACGAAGTCGTACTGAAAATTGACTTTCAATCTTAGTCAAATCCTACTTAACCATTATTGGAAGGCGTGGGGCGGGGGGGGGGGGCTGGTTAACTCGTACTTTTTCAACTAGTACATTGGTCAAGTCGTATTGTGACGAAGTCGTACTGAGAATTGACTTTCAATCTCAGTCACCTCCTACTTAATAATTATTGAAAGGCGTGGAGGATGGTGGTCAGCTCGTACTTCTTCAACTAGTACATTGGTCAACTCGTACTTGAAATCTTGTAAATATTTTTCATTGGTCAAGTCGTACTTGGCTCTCGCACTTTAGCCCATTCGAGCATTAATTCAACCAGACGTGGACATAAATATCAAAAGTGTTGAGCATATACAAACAAAATATTTGAAATTGCCACAAACTGGTGGCGTGGGGTGTTGGTCAACTCGTACCTTTTCAAGTAATACATTGGTCAACTTGTACCTAAAATCTTGTACAATCTGATTGCGCCTTTTCCTGATCTTTGCCTACTTGTACTTTTTCATTGGTCAATTCGTACTTTATACCTTTTGTCAATTTGTATTTTTTAACATTGGCCAGCTCGCACCTTAGTCAATTCGAGTATTATTACAACCAAGCGTGGAGACTCTTAAACTAACTTTTTTTTTTCTTTTTTCTTCGAGTATTACTTAAACCAGGCGTGGAACTCTTAAATTATTTTTGGATAGGATGTGTCCTAGTATCTTTCTACTGTAACCACTGTATGTAACCAGTACCCCTTCGCAAAATGAATTAATCGAGTCCTACGGCCTACCCTCCAAAATATCAAGAGTGTTGAGCATACACAAACAAATATCTGAAATCGCCACATACAGATGGTGTCGGGTGCTGGTCAACTTGTACGTTTTCAACGAGTTCACTGGTCAGCTCGTACCTAAAAATCTCGAACAAAATATTTTTATTGGTTGGTTGTGAAGCGTCAAAATGACATTATTGCAAGCAAGAGGGGAGGTTGCCGGGGGGGGGGGGGGGGGGGACTTAGCTAAGTGGTTAGCACACTGGACTCCCAGAGTGGCGGGGGGGGGGGGGTACTCTGAACTTTTGCTTTTACATAGGTTCGGAATCAGCATCTGCCCCATATATCCCAAAATTATCTGGTCTGAGGGACAACCTCAAAAAATATCAGGTATTTCAAGGACACCCAAAAAATACGTGAATTCTTATAAAAAGCAATAAAAATGCTAATTTTTAAAGCAAACACCATTAAAAATAACCAAATTTTGAAGTGACCCCCCCCCACCCCCCCCCCCCAAAAAAAAAATATTTAAAAAAATATCCATACTCCAAAAAATATTAAATTTTTTTGAAAAAACCCTCAAAAATATGGTGGTAGAGGTCCCGGGTTTGATCTTGCCGACGGCGAGGTCAGTTTGGTGTCCGAACACGCTTCTCTTCATGTCATTTACAGGGATGATATGAATGCTGAGCTCTGTCCTTCAGATCAGGATATTAACTGGACCCTTCCCCGACTGTGCTGGGACAGTCACCACGTGTAGGTTAAATATCACTACACAGGTTCGATTATCATTAATGTAACTTCATCCTGTAAATACTAATTTGAGTGTACAATGTACACCTTCTTAGAATAACCAGAAATGGATTGATTATGAATAAGTATGACCAGACCATTAACCCAAACATACTTTTAGGTCGCTATGACCTAATTTCATGGTTCAGTGATTTTGCTTTATATCTTATCACTAAATGGGTATATGATCATATTTCTTTCACATTATGAGTAAGTATCACTAGACCTTTGACCCAGAAATACTTATAGGTCAGTGTGACCTTATTTCACGGTTCAGTGATTTTGCCTTGTGTCTTGGCACTCAGTTGATATATGAACACACTTCTTTGACAATATGAGTGAGACCTCTAAATCTTAGGTAGTTATAGTTAACTTCCATGGTTCAGTGATTTTGCCTTATTGCATCAAGGCAAAAAGATGTATGCGTTACTGGTCGGGTTTGGCCTTATGTTTGACAAAGGTCAGAAGCAGTCGAGCACGCTGTCCTGCGACAGCTCTTATTCTTGTAGCAGTAATAGCTATAAGCAATTAAGCATAGTCACCACAACAATTTTTCTTGATATATATTGTTCAACCACACACCTTCACTGAGTTATATTCACCTACATTTTATAGTTTAATGTGTTTGTTCTAACCATAGGCATTTTGTCCAATTGTGATTGCCCAGAACAGAAAAATGAAGCCACAAATGACAACTATTGTATAACTGTATTATCAGGCATAAGTGCTTTTTTGGGTTGTCTAAATCATCATACATGCAGCTCCTGCCATCATGGAATCGGCAGATTACCATTATGGTCTGGGCTGGCAACATGAGCAGAGAAAGATAGTGGTAACCTCTTGCAACTAGCAATGTTATCATAATGCACAAAATTTACATTTTGTTACTGTTGTTACTTTTTTAAAAAAAGCATTCCAAACAGTCAGAGCCATTTTCGCCAATTATGATGCTGCCCTTTTGACTATGTTTTATTTGATACATCGCTGATACATGTATTTCATGACATGCTTTACATATGCAACAAATATAATAGTGTAAATATTTTATGATTTGTTTATTCATCATTTAAACTGTAACATGAAAAAAAGCTGGTGTGTAGTTTTTGACTTGGTCTGAACCAAAAACCATGCTATAAAGCCACAAAGAACAGCTGTGCACTTAAAGTTTCAGATTTAGAAAGAAAGGGGATTATATTATCTATGGAGCATAAACAAAGAGACTGATCAGCAGTCTGGTCTCTTATGGCTAACCATCACTTTTAAAAGTTATGGTTTGCCGTAACTTTTGATTTTTTAAAGTTACGGCAAACTGTAACTTTTCTTGAACTTCTTCATTTTTGATAATGAATTATGCATGTTTTCAGAAGAAATGAGCGGTTGAATGTGGCTATCCATGTAGATTGAGGCCTTTTTAATTGAACTGACACTATATTGTATTGATTACATTTTTTGGCCAAAATTTCGTTTTTAGAAAAACAACAATTTTCACTAAGGTTACAGTCTGCTGTAACTTTTTTTCTCTGAAAGGTTACGGCTATCCATAACCTTATAAAATGCGTGATTAAATAAAAGCAACCCCTAGTGAAAAGGTTCAAAAAAGTTACAGTTTGCTGTAACTTTAAAAAATCAAAAGTTACGGCAGACCGTAACTTTAAAAAGTGACGGTTAGCCATAACAGACCAGACTGATCAGCTTTGCAGTTACCACAAAGCTGATCTGCGCCTTTGTTTTTACATATGCAGATTGTTGTGGTCTTTTATCACACGACTCATTATTTGAATGTCATATATTATTATTCAGTTTGACTCACACAATTTTGATGTTACCCATTTGAATATATTTTATGACATTTTAAGTTTTTGATATTTTCTTAATTTGCTTTAGATAAGGTAAGAATTTTCTTGACATGCTTCAGATATATAAAAAATAGTGTAACAGTGTAAATATTTTTTGCACTAGTGCAGTATCAACATGATATCATTTTTCCACTGTTACTATGTTGCTGTAATTCTGGTTGTAAAATCAACATGGGAAGCATTATATTCTATTTTGGGCTGAAATCTGCATATTGGTAAATTTCAGAAAACTTCTTTGACATTTCAAACATTATGACGTCATTTTTCACGTGATGTCAAACACAAATGATGTCATCAAAACTGACGTTGTGAGATTTTATCTTTTCTAGACAGTTATAAGTTAACAATTTCGATAATGTTTTACAAAATACTTTTTTACATTATAGTAAGTGTGCAAAAAAAAAAAAAAAAAAAAAAAAAAAAAAAAAAAGAGTGCCGATATCATGTGATATCTGCACACTTGTTACTCCACTTTTATCCCTATGTTTTAATCATCCAATATTTATAGCTATATAATAAAACTTTATATCCATCAAACAGATGGATATAGCTGTTTTGAAAGTTGTAATATTGCCATTGAATTTGCAGTAATAGAGTTTCAATTGTTTTGAATAAAAATAATTAAAAAGTTTATTTGCCTTTATTCTTTTTTCTACTGCACATTTCATGTACACTTGCATTCAATGAAAATGTATATACCTAAAAAAATAATTTCAATTGGAAGTAAAGTGAAAGCAATGATCAGGAATTATCCCAATCATAAACAAACACCCATCCCTGAAACCCAAATGGGAAACAACTAAAATAACAAATAGTGAAGATACACTAAGAACAACTGGTGAACTGAGTTAACAGCTCTTTCTCTAAAGATGGGCACTCAGCTACCTTAACCAAACCAAATATTTATATACCCAGTAAAAAAAAAATTCACAAGGTCGTTTTATAGAATACAAATGCTTAGCTCTTTGTCCTTCCGTCCTTGTCAGCCTCATGCGTTGAGCTCATAGTATGCCCATATTTTGGCATTCATTGTTGATATTAAACACATGAAATGTCAACAAAATTGTTGTTTAAAATATTTTCCGGCGAATTGATGCTTTGCATCAATGTTTTCTTGTTTCATCTGTAATAGTTTTCCGTTCTACGCCGTGGTAGTGTCTTTTATATGCAATATGACAACTAAATGGCGAAGCGTTATTCCCTATTAACTTACAATCGTTATTTGTCAACCGTTCCATAACATACTTTATGGTTCCAATAAATAAAATTGTTCTTCCATAGACATGAATGCGTTCAAAGGGACACGCGAATTTAAGCATAACAAATGTAAATGTCCACATGAATAAATGATTGAGCAGACATGAAATATGGTATTTAATAATGGTTAAGACATATGATGAAAAGGAAATGTTACATGACTTCAGCAAATGCCCTTCAAAGATGTTCGTTGTCACAGGGTATCCCAAATGCATTTGTACTTGCGTCCGTGTTTCGTACATGTTACTTTACGCTGATACAATGAAATGATTCCATACTTTATTTATATTATGCTGGCAAGTAAACGTCAAGGGTATGCAAGGAAATCCAATAGTTTGTCCGTAAGAAAGGTACAAGTAGACAATGACCAGGAAATGGCGCAATAAGAAAGAAATTCTCATCCAAAAAACTAAATTGACACTAAGGTACTTATACCAAGAAACATATCTTAAGACGAGTGAGCAGCTATTTCCAAATAGGCGGCCACTCAGTTACCCGAACTTAACTAAAATATGAAAACGTACATAAGGCTCACACAGCAGAAAATTCGACCCCAAAACACAAAACAATTGACCCCAAAACACAAAACAATAAGAGGGTGGTCGGGTGGAAATATGGGCCCCTGCCCATTGGGACCTAGGAGAAATAGATGGGATGCTTGTGCCTCCAGGCAAAGCTTATAATCTATTTACACCAGCCAGGGTGGGCACACCACGTATTGACGTCAAACGTCACACGGTGACTGTAACGCCTGTTATTTTTGGAATCGTGCAACAGGCTTGATTGTTTAATTACATCCAATTACGTATTAATCGTCTAGCTAGAATCCTGACATTGAAAAGCCAGACGATTACAATATATATATTATTTGCACATGGTATCGTGATACTCGCAACTGATTCGTAACTGATTACTTGATTACGTGCAGCGTACCCTCATTATAATTGTAAATCGTAAAGAATACTTGCAAAGTTCGACCGATTGCAGCCAAATACAACAGCGTCTGTCGAACAATCGTAACGTTATCGTGTCCCTGTCGTAATAGATTCATTTCACGAATCCTAAACTTTATCAATTCGTGGAAATTCGTGGAGCTCGGGTTCGTAGTCTGATAGGGACATATAACTGGCGCATAGTCTGATTCAAAGCTCTTACGTTTTCGAGTGTAAATCTTCCTAAAATCTTTAAACTTGATTTAGCAATAGTCCGTCTAGACATGTTTCCTACAAAACGACATTAAAATGTGAAACATGGAATGCCTTGCGCCGAAAATAACACTTCGAGAGTATGTCTTAATTTCGTGTCGCGCTAAAGCAATTTGATACTAGAATTTTAGTGGAAATATCAGCCATTTTGCAATCGAGATTCGTGAAACGACTTTGCTTTTCTTTTTGAATTTCACGAGTGTACGAACTACTTGCTGCAGTATGATAATCTTTATATGACTGCAGAACAATGTCAACATACGCGGAGTAGAGGACATTCATAGCAAATATACATGTACTTAACCAAATTATGCATGATTTTATTTATTTGTATGCAGTACATGTACGAGTAAAAAAGAGAATATTCGCACATTAAAAGAAACATGTCACCGCAAACATTACACATATAGATCCATAATTATACCACTTACACCCCATTGTCACAATGAATGGGGTGTGTGCATGGATATATGTTGTTGTTGTTGTTGTTGTTGTTTTCTAATGTTTGCTGCGAAACATGTGGGTACTAGTTTAAACTGAGTTTGGTTTGACCCTATATGTCCTAATGCGTTTTCAACGTACGAAACAGACATACGCCATAGATTAACGCTGCCTTTTTTTCTTACTGCTTATTGGTATGTACATGAAATTGCTGGTGCATAAACATCACATGTAATTAGATATGCTTTGTATGCGTTTGCAATGAACTATGATGCCATGGAATATGGGACAAGACATACATACCGATTGCCAAGCAGATTGAAAAGGTGCCATTTAATATCAGTTCATAGGAAAAAAAATATGATTTCTTCTCTAGTCAACCAGCACTTTGTATGTTATGAAGTTATTGCAATGCGAAAACAGCTTTAAAGAATTGCATTTTAACGGAAACCAATGTGAACGAGGCGTAAGAAAACACGAAACAGACCAACCGAACGTAAAATGCCATATGACATTTTATCAAACGACGAGCAAAACAAAAATTGAAATCAAGCGCCACTTGAAGCCACATTAAATAATACTTAAAAGTTAATATAAAAGTTTGTCTGTTTGAACAAAATTGCAATTTTCTGAGTAACACGACTTTGGAGTTAAGTCCTGGAGTGTAACAGCAACAATAAGCATGTCAGAGCAGCGCTAACATGGAATTAAATATTTAATTATACCATTTTCAATTGCTTTGTTATGTCAAATTTCTTATACTTGACTGGTTCGAATAAATAACGCAGCTATGACAATAGAAACAGCAATGTCAGTCAGCATTGCATGAAATGCATTATTCTTGTTACAAAAAGGCTTGGGTTCAAAGGTTTAGGCATACCTGCTGAGACATACTGACAAATAGTTTCGGTCTGTTACGTCAACATTCTTATTGCAAATGTTGCTGAGAGTCCATTCCATCTCGGTGTATAAAGGTCATATACTATGTGCAGTGAAGCCAACCCCAAAACCATGGACAAAATAACAGATAAAGTACCGACAAATTTACCACGCGCAGTGTTTGCCGAACTGAAAAAGGACGATTCTATGACATGTGCAAGAGACTTAGAAGTGATTCCAAATCAGAAGTATCTATAAAGAACAAACAAGAAGGTAAACGACCACAGCAGGGTTCAAATGTGGCAGATCGTGAACCGTTGGAAGTGATAGGTATGACGGACAATCGCCCATTTGTGCCGTCGATAATACACAATAAAAACAAAGAACCAACAATAATCTGTTACACTGATTCACAAATAAAGGAGTTGAAAAGCTTTCGGAGCACAGTAAAAGGCCTAGGACAGCTATTAGGGACTAATTCAGGTTGTTCGTATGTAACTACCATTGTGTATAAGAATCACAAACTAGTGCGCAAGAACTCTCCAACTGAAGAACATCCGATTTTTCTAGATCCAGTGATGCTGCACAAAGACGCGACTTTCAAAACATAGGACATTCTTGGAACATGTTGAAACTTAATTCATTCACAGTGTAGAGTCCCTCGAGAAACGACCGATTACCAGAAAACATGGAATTCGGAATCGACGACGAAAGGGCACTCACAAATGCTATCGAACTTGTATTTCCAGACGCAACTAGATACCTGTTTAGAAAACACCTTAAGGCCAATGTAAAACATCACCTACAGATATTGAAAGTCGGTGTGGAACGAAAACAAAGAGAAGAAATTATGAACTCAATATTTGGAGATTGTAGACGCGAACACAACTATAGGTTTTGAGACACGTTCAACCGAAAAAGCCAACAAGTTGTCAGAGGACCTGTTTGACGTTTTCGGGTTATTTGTATGAACAACTTGTGGACAAACAACAATGCGGAGTCGATCAACAACATCTTAAAGCTCTCCGTGGACTGGAAGCCAAAACGCGCAGTAGAGCTGGTGGAGAAAATTTATGGTATTACCGAATTACACATCATGGACCATAGGAGTGTTATGCACGATTCTGGAAATAATATTATCGGCTAATGAAATGCTACCAGAACTACAAAGTATCTGATGCTGTGTGGAAGAAGAAGAAGAGAAACAAAACTGTTTAAGGGCTTGCTGTTGGACAGAAAGAAACCAGTCAAATCCTCTCAGACTTTGTCGACTGACGGCGAAAAACACAGTCACGTCAAAGGCCAGCGGCAAGCCAGAAAACCCCAATAAAGATTATTAATATTACTATTGAGAATAATATTTTAGTAAAGTTTAAGTAACCGAGTGGCCACCAATTGGGAAAATAGCTGCTCATTCGGCTTACGATATGTTTTCATGGTATACACTGAAAAAAAGTTATAAGAGGCCACTTTTCAAATTCATTTTTTGTAACTAAGCCATGTTCAAAATTGCACGATTTTTAGTCTAAAGACGTGTCTTTCAAGTAAGTAAATTTCCAAAGTGTTCAGAAATAATTTTCTTTCACTAAACACGATTTTGGAGTAAAAATGCAAAAATCAATGTTTTTGAATAAAAAATTTGATAAAGCACAACACTAATTAAAATTATGAGCGGGTGTCATCAAAGGGGCACTTCCGGCTTGGAAAAACATCAAACATTCGAATTTTCTCTACTGGTAGACTTTCTGCGCATTTTTAAAAATCGCTAATTTTGAGATTTTTGAAAGATTCAACAATGTGCCTCTTAAACATGTTAATCGCTATTAAATTCACTTGATGGAGCCTGGAAATGAGAGATATAACCCGAGTGAGCTATTTTAGACTATTTTCGAGGACAAACAGGTCACGGCTGACGCACACTTCCGGTTTCAATGCCAATTTTTAACGAACAAAATAACGAAATTTATGGACGATTTTTTAAATTTTCAAAGCTTATCAAAGTCTAGTATTATACCTCAATACTCGCTGAAAATTTCAATTCCATACTGCTGATAATAATGCAACCAGAGATGAACAAATGTTCTATGCAAATTGCATACAAAAAGCTGAATTCATGTTATTCATGTTGCTGTCTTCTTGCATGTAGAAAACAGAAACGAAGATTCTTATTGCAGCAACACATCTGACTTAATTTTATCTTGCATCATGGTAGTCATTAGCACTTTTAAATAAATTAAAATGTAAAACACAACGTCATAATATGACATTTAATTTGATGATAATAAAGTGTGATTTTCGAAAAGAGGGTACCTTTACTCATGCTTCGACTGCGTGAGACATATCACACATTTTGGAATGCAGACACTCTCAGAGCCACTGTTAGACATTGGTTTATTAATTTGATCATGAACTTTAATTGATCGTAATTTACTTTCTGAACTAGAAGAAAAAATATGAGGTGGCCTCTTATAACTTTTTTTCAGTGTAAGTACCTGGGGCTAGTAACTCGAAGGCATCGTAAGTTCCCCTTCTTACGACATACGATGATCACCTTAGAATGTACGCCCTTGCTATTCCAGCGTCTCTAAACTATCGTAACTTTTTTAAGTGAAAGGCGCCACTTCGTAAAATAATACGATGCTAAGTTGGCTTGAGTTGCCCCGTAAAGTTACGAGATACTTAAGTTGGTCGTAAGATGATCTTAAGCTTAAGATGACTTTGAGTTACTAACCCCTGATTGTTAAATTAGTTTTTTCCCACCTCAGTTTTTGGAGTGGGACTCTTTTTCTGATTGCGCCTTTTCCTGATCTTTGACTACTAACTTGTACCAAATAAAGAAGGCGACCAAGGAACGAGAGAACACGCAAACGGTACAATGATAGTTTGTCTCGTGCCACTCATATAAGCACCCGGCATTATTTCTAACTCTGTTGTATCATGTGTATTTAAGAGAAAAAGGTTCAAGTAGGCAAAGATCAGGAAAAGGCGCAATCAGAAAAAGACTCCCACTCCGAAAACCGAGGTGTGAAAAAACCAAACTAACAATCAGGTACTTATACCATGAAACATATCGTAAGCCGAATGAGCAGCTATTTTCCCAATAGGTGGCCACTCAGTTACCTTAACTTAACTAAAAATATGAAAAAATACATAAGGCGCCAACAGCACAAAAAATTTTTTAAACACCAAGACATAAAACAAAAAGAACCACCACAGAAGTATCGACTTGGAACGATCAGTAACACAAAGTTACTGGCGGGCTTAAACCGGTTTTACATGGCCATAACCTCACCCTTAGCTTCTGCAGTGGTTCATAACCACATTTAATAACATTTAATTAGTTGATAACATTTAATTAGTTATTCGGTCCTCGTGGTGAATCTCTAACTAGTCAATGAATCATCAAGAACAAACAAATAAATCATGATAAACATCCTGATGAATCAAAAACCAGGACTTGTTTAGCAACTGACATCAAGCAAGTGTCATAGAATTCGTTTTTAGTGTTTACTTTCCTCTGGCTCTCTGATGAGTTATCGGCATATTATGTGAGGCCGACCATAAAAAATTGTTGGTTCGCTGTGCTCCTACCTGCCCGCCAAATTTGGCCCTACCCAAAAAAATTTATGGCCATTTTGAGGAAAATATTTTTTTTCAAAAATCTAAAAACAAGGATTTATTTTCACAAAATTATTCTTTCCAAAACCTTTTTTATGTTCTGACAATGTTTTATCATACTGTTCTAACTTCAATATATCCTATTTTGAACCATATACATCTACTAATATAGCAAGTTATAAAGATATTTTTCTGGTTCAAAAAAAAAAAAAAAAAAAAAAAAAAAAAAAATACCTACCTACCTACCCACACTAAAATTGATGGGTAGGAGCATAGCAAACAAAGAATCATTTAAGGATGGCCTGAGTAGCCTAACTGTTTGTTATCAATAGATGATTAAGAAGTGAAATACATCCATTACATCAGGAAAACCCTGCCTGTGGAATGCATACTCCCTTATCACATACTTATAACATCAAGTTTGCATATGTGATAATGTGTTTCCCGCCCTATGGTTATCAGCATGGCCGGGCTGATAACCGGAAATCATGTATTTTGAACGGAGAGAGGTTATAATGCCCGCATGCGACGTTGTCGCGCCACGGTATATGTGACGTCAGGTTTAATGACGTTAAGTCATTGTTACGTCATATTTATGGTGCTATTTTCTTTTTCAACGCAGAAATAAACGTGTTTCGCATTTTAAACACAAATCTTAGGAAGATAAGATTAAGAAGAGAAGATGTGATAAACATATTATAGCATGGGCATTTTGGTCTTCGCCCTTCGTATCAACCCTCGACCATTATCAGCCCTCGAGCTATTCAACCCGAGACTCTTTTATCAAGCCCGAGAGTTTAAAGACTCTCTGAGGGTAATATTACCTGCCACGGGTGAACAAATCGTCATGTCACCCTCCCTCAAGGGCAACAATTGTTTTATTATAAAGGATCATTTTTGAAACAAATTAGCGACACGCCAGTTGACAAACGCATGTGACTACAAGACTTAGTGCAACTGCAGTTTTAGGCGGATATGACGTCAGAGGGTAATATGATCATGCGACATGACAGAATAACACCCTCCACGTGCACTGTAAACAAACGCATGTGACTACAAGTGCGGTGGCACCTTTTTCGGCATATATTACGTCAGGGGGTAATATGATCATGCGACATGACAGAATAACACCATCCATGTGACCTGCTCTGCAGGACCAATCAAAATCCACACTCAGCCAATGAATAATAATGAGGTACATGTATAATAAATATACTTATCACATACAGCTGTACATAGAACTGTATTTCTAACGATAACCTCAAGTTTGCATATGATAACCGGAAATCTCACATTTTGAATGGAGAGAGGTCATCATGCCCGCATGCGACGTCGTGCGACGAAATTTGTGATGTCAAGTGAAATGAAGTTTTCTTTTTCTACACAGTAATCGACAATTTTTCGCATTTTTTGATATATATAAGGCAGTACCTTTGTTGCGACGTTCTACTCCCATTGTGCAGATAATTTTAAAACTATAATATGCCATATATATATGACAGCTTCCTCACCTTGGTGACCATTTCCGACCATTACCAATATGGAAAGTTAAAGTTTATCAATTAGTATAATGCAACGCGTGTTGAAACGTGACGGCGACGTAAAATTATATGGAAAGAGTGATCAATTAGTATAATACAGCAGCGCGTGTTGCAACGTCACAATGACGTCAAAAATAACAATTCCGGTTCCGGTTGACGAAAGATTTTTTCTATCAGGAGCGTCGCTATAAAAGTTCGTTGAATAGAAGAATTTTTAAGTGATAAACAGATTATAACATGGACTTTTTGGTCATCGCCCTTAGTTTCAACCGTCGACCATTATCAGCCCTCGAGCTAAAGCTCTCGGGCTTGATAATGGAGTCTCGGGTTGTTTGGAACACGCTCTCATCTGACATTTGTAACATTAATTCCGAGCAGTGCTCCTTAAAACACTGTTAACTCCATTAAACAAGTATCATTCATCACGCATCATCATTCATCCTATTTTCATGCATCATATTCAAAATATTAAAAAAAAAAGTGTTTCTCAATTCTGTCCATGAAAATTGTTATCTGAAATCAAATTATATCAACATATCACGTTACATATCTGAGGTACAAAATCAAAGCTGAAATCAGGAAGCAGCATGATCTTTACGTAAAGAACTTGGTAGGAGATGTTAAGGCTAATCCTAGAGATTTTTACAGGTACATAAACAGTCAGAAAAAAGATACCCAAGGTATTCCCCCCTTGAAAAAGAGGAATGGAAGTGGGAAGAATTTAATGGTCAGTTCTCGGATGTTTTCACTGAAAGTGAATTCAAACAGGTCCCTCTTCTAGATAGATCTGCCCCGTTCATGCATGATATTTTGGTCACAAAGGAAGGGGTGACCAGACTTCTTAAAGGTCTAAACCCGTCTAAAGCCTTAGGGCCTGATGAGCTTCATCCCAGAGTCCTAAAAGAACTGGTAATGGAATTAGGTCCGGTATTCGCCCATCTGTTCCAGCAGTCAATTGATACAGGTGAAATTCATAAAGAATGGTCTCTTGCTAATATTTGCGCCCTGTTTGAGAAGGGCGACAGGTCTCTTGCCCGCAATTACCGCCCTGTTTCGTTGACATGCATTCCTTGTAAGCTTCTTGAACATATTGTATGCTCAAATATTATGGATCATCTTGATGAACATGAACTCCTGTCAGACAGGCAACACGCATTTAGGAAATGGCATAGCTGTGAAACTCAGTTGACTACGGTGATAAATGATTGGGCAAAAATCTTAGACAAAAAGGCCAGGTTGACACTTTTATACTGGATTTTGAAAAAGCTTTCGATACTCCTCACCATGAACTCCTTAAAAGCAAATTGTTTAGCTATGGAATAGGTGGAACAACACTAAGTTGGATAAATGCTTTCTTTGTTTCAGGCAACAACGGGTAGTGGTAAATGGTATTAAATCGGATTGGGCTCCAGTTGTGTCGGGTGTCCCTAAGGGCACCGTTCTCGGCCCCTTGCTGTTTTCCTTGTATACAAATGACATCTCAGCAGACATTGTGTCTGAAATAAGACTCTTTGCTGATGATTGTGTTTGCTATCGTGAAAACAAGAATCAAATGGATACATTGAAACTTCAGAGAGACATTGATCATGATGCAGCTGACAAATAAACGGTCTAGTAAGATACAGGCTAACTACACCCTTGAGGGCACTGTACTGGAAAACGTTGAAAGCATAAAATACCTGGGTGTAACTATCACAAATGTTTTGAAATTGAATACTCATATTTCCAATGTTTGTACAAAGGCTAACAGAACTCTCAGATTCTTGGGGAGAAATTTGTATTCTTGTCCCCCAGATCAATGTGAAAGAAGTAGCTTATAAAGGACTGGTGCGGCCGGTCTTGGAATATGGAAGCTCAGTTTGGGACCCTCACATTCATGGCCTCCAGGAAGAACTGTAAAAGGTCCAAAATCGTGCGGCAAGGTTTGTGACTGGAAATTATGTTTTTGAAACTGGGAGCATGACTGGCATTTTAGGTCAACTGAAATGGGAATCTCTTAAGAAAAAGAGGAAGGATAGTAGACATATATTGCTATACAATTCAATTCAATTCAATTCAATTCTTTATTCAGATTGCCAAATACATTTTAGCGCATCCACAAAACATGTAATCAAAGGACATCAAACAATAACAAATTACACACTAAATTTAGGAGGTTTTGATAGAGCAAACTGGCCGACCAGAATGTGAACATCATAGGAAAAACTGGTGCAGTGCCTATACAGTCATACATACAAGTATCCCTGATATAGGCCGTGCCTACCAGCCATCGGTTTAAGTTGCAATCAAACCGGGCGCCCAGTTCACTCAGGCTATAGTCTTTGTATACAATTATGCATTACAAATACATGTTCATGCAATAAACAGAGGATATTACAGATGAAAAATAAGAAAATTTCAGTAGAGTTTTTGTGATATTCTTCCCATTTCTGCCCAAAACACAGACTGCCGGCACACGTTAGATTCGCCTTGGTGAGGCGGTTCTACTGAGCACCCACAATCCATGCCCCGGAGCAAAAATAAGAAAAATAGGTATACCCCTGCATACCCCAGTTTTGCTATATAAAATTGGGGCTCAAGGGGGTATTCACTACACGGACATGCCTGTTATGATTTTAACAATGCCATTTGGCAGGGTATTCTTCTCTTTGATTGGTCTGTATTCATATATGATTTCATATAATTTTGACTATATTTGCCAGTAGTAAACTGGAGATAAACTGCAATATCCTACCCCAGGACAGTGTTAAACATGTATTATTTAAAGATTTATAGCTAGAATTATCTGTAAGAAAAACAAGTGTTTCGACAGACTATAAAAATACTTAAAATCATGAAAATAGTAGTATATCTACTTATGTATAGAACAATTCCTAACTTTTAAAGCATCATTGATATAGTTAGTAATATTTTTGCTATTTTGTTGGTTTTGTGGGTTTAGAATATGTTTAATTGCTTCAACCCCTTTTCCCAAAACATGTATCGTTTCTGATATAAATTTATTACTTATGCGCAAGGAATCATATTTCTTGCATTCTAAAAGAAAATGTTCCTCTGATTCTACAGATTCAGGCTATACAAAGGTCTAAAGGGTAAAGCCAGAATACCCACAGATGACCTTATCCCAAAGAATAGGCGTTGTAGAAATCAACACTCTTTGGCTTTTCAGATATCTTCAGCTATCAAAGAAGCGTACAAAAGTAGTTTCTTTCCACAGACTATCAGGGACTGGAATGACTTCCCTGATTCTCTGATCTCCTCTGCTGAAATGTCTGATGACTGTGTGTCCCCCTGGTGAGGTATTGTCAATTTGGCGTGTCACCAGTAAACGATTCAGATTCAGATTCCAAGTTCGCTTCTCTTGTGAGAGCCAGGGACTAATTTTCCTCCTGCCGCCCCCCCCCCCCCCCCCCTGGTGAGGTATTGTCAATTTGGCGTCTCACCGGTAAACCATTCAGATTCAGACTCATATCTGTTTTAGTGTCAGTTCTACTCAAAGAGGATGCGCGCCTAAGAAGGCGGAAGCTACAGTTTCAGGTTAAGGGACAACTCCTGGGGCAACCCCTGGTGAGGTATTGTCAATTTGGAGTGTCATCAGTAAACTATTCAGATTCAGATTCAGGTTCAGATCTGTTTTAGTGTCAGTTCTACTCAAAGAGGAGGTGCACCTAAGAAGGCGGAAACTACAGTTACAGGTTAAGGGACGACTCAAATTGATCGCGGTAATTTTTGTTTACTTCCGGTTAGTGAATTGTGCGTAAAAATGGAAAGTTTTCAAAGAAAACAATGTCTATTTAATGCCAGACATATCACAGAACAAATACAACAACGTTTTTATTTCAACTGTTACAAGTTAAATGACTCTTTATACCAGAATTATCTGTGTCCTTTAACTGGGCACATGGAAAATCTGTGGGTGGGGTAATAATTAGAAGAAAACAAGTTTGAGCTTCTACAAAAATCTTGCAGCCTTTTGCCCTAGTTTCGGGTTCTGGTCTTCTGCATCGCCAAAAGTTTTTGGCCACAACTGATAGGTTTTTTTTTTCAAAGACATTTTATGTTTATAAATTGAATTTGTATCATTTGTTGATTATTTGAGCCGCCTCGTAGGAAAACCAACAATGTGGTTTCCGAACAGGTTCGACACAAACCGAGCTTTACAAGCACAGAAGCTGGCTAGATTCTTGAAATTTTGGATTTAGAAAGTAGAGTAATTGTACTATTTGTGTACGGAAAACAAAGGCGCTGAAAGAAATATATATAGGGCAGGTCAGCTAGGTACTCTTCAATATCGGTCACCTTTCCCGCTAATTTCGTCATTCGGTGGAGGTGGTAACCTCTGTCATTATCCAAAATATTACAAACTTCTTACTTTGGAATAAATCTTATGCATTAATCTAAAAGAATAGGCAATGTTTTGATGAAAAAAATCATTCTGATTTCATATTTTATGCTCCAAATTTAGAAAGGACATAGCGATAAACACCGAATGAGCAAACTTACCTGTATGACGTCATCCCTTCATGCCCTGTTGAGTGTTAAGACCCAATTTCCCAATAAAGATTTACCCTGATTTTTGGCAACTGTATTTAGACGGCACAATTTTGATCACATTTCTAAAAGAGGCCCTGCACATATAAATTGCATGGTTTTCAGTTGCGCATGAGCCAAGAGTATGATATCATTTCAAGCGCGAAGAACTGTACACTTTTTCTTCATCTCTGGTATTTCCCTTATTTCGGTCTTTCTTCACTGGTATAAAGGTGAGATCCACCCTGTTTTGACTGAAAATACTCCTGTTAACCATTCTGCATGGAGTCCAACACAGTCTGCATTTAAATATAGATCGCCAGAATTCAACATCTTCTACACATTGTACTTCTTGTACTTGTTGTACATGACTGCCATAGAAGTTAACCACTTCGGGTTTGTAATATTTACTTTACATGTGCAATTCAGAGTTCACCAAAAGTGGTGAATGATTACAAGACGGATTAATGAGATCTTTTTTATCGCACCTGCTTATAGCAGGGTGCGATATAGGAGTTCAAATTTCCGTCCGTCCGTACGTTCGTTCGTCCGTTCGTTCGTCCGTCAACATTTACGTCGAAGTTTAGTTTTCTCAACATCAGAGATAGCTGCAAGTCTGAAACCTTGCATAGTAATTGTCCCTGACATACCGTTCAAGCACGCACCTTAACCCAGTGCCCTTGACCTATATTTCACGGTCCACTGACTTTGAAAATTTTTACATCGAAGTTTGGTTTTCTCAACATCAGAGATAGTTGCAAGTCTGAAACCTTGCATAGTAATTGTCCTTGACATACCCTTCAAGCACGCACCTTAACCGGGTGCCCTTGACCTTTTTTTCACGGTCCACTGACTTTGATAATTTTTACGTCAAAGTTTGGTTTTCTCGACATCAGAGATAGCTGCAAGTCTGAAACCTTGCATAGTAATTGTCCTTGACATACCCTTCAAGCACGCACCTTAACCCGGTGCCCTTGACCTATATTTCACGGTCCACTGACTTTGAAAATTTTTACGTCAAAGTTTTGTCAACATTTACGTCGAAGTTTGGTTTTCTCGCCATCAGAGATAGCTGCGAGTCTGAAACCTTGCACAGTAATTGTCCTTGACATGCCCTTCAAGCACGCACCTTGACCCGGTGCCCTTGAACTATATTTCACATTCTATTGACTTTGCCCGATGCAGGTGCGATATCGACCTCCGCGGAGTTCTTGTTTATAAGATGATTAAGCATACACCTCAACCTCTTTAAAACACGCTTTGTTATAACACGGTTTTGGATATAACACGGACACATGCTGGACCCCAAATGCTCATTTTAGACTAATTTTGAAACACTAACAATTTCTTAACAAACTAAAGCAGAATTTGAGGTGATTTCATAGCATCTGAATCTGAATGGTTTACTGGTGACACACCAAATTGACAGTACCTCACCGGGGAGGGGGGGGGGGAATGCGCCAGGAGGGAAATTAGTCCCTGGCTCAAAACAAGGGTAAGTTATGTTCTCAAAACCTATAAATAAATAAGATTAAAATCCTTTGAGAACAGTGAAATTTATAATATTCAAAAGGAGATGGAATGAGCCATATTGCACAATTTTGTGTATAAAAACGATGTTGTTACCTCAAAGGGTTTATAAATGTTGTTGTTTCCAACTTCCCACTGACGTAACGACCCCCTTCTTTTAACTAAAAAGTAGGCTCTGTACTACTCTTCTACAAATGGTGCCTGGTACCAGGACTACCATTTGATCATTCTCATCAAATATTCGATCATTCATCAAGTAATTGATCAATCGTGCCAGCCCTAAATTCATGCATAGATCAATTTGTATTTTAGCAGTGTCATAAGAAAACCGCGTCATAAGAAAACCGGATTTTGGCCTGGGCGAAAACAAAGGCGCAGACCAGCTTCGCTACTCAGATAGTACAATTCCTCTTCTTCATAAATCCAAAATCTCAAGCTTCTAGATTTTTTCTGTGACTGTACAGCTTGGTCTGTGTCAGGCCTGGTTGGAAACCCCGAAGACCGGTTTTCTGGCATCACGGCTCATTTTATTTTATCAACAGGTGAATTAGAAGTACAAGTAAACTACACAGGCCATGGCGTCCACCAATAACGATCAGACAGAGCCACGTGTCAACATCGAGCCTCCAGCCGACGACAACGATGACCCACCTGAGCAAGAAAGGAGTCACGGGGACGGGTTTATTTCGAGTGGCGACGAGTTGGAACAGGAACCCATGGCCACAGAGAATGAGGAGACCGTGGAACTGGTTATAGTAGATCCTAATGCTGTAGTGAGTAGCTTTATTACATGTATGAATGATCATTTGAGCTGCCTCATTAGAAAACCAACAATGTAGTTTCGGAACAGGTTCAACCCAAACTGAGCTGCACAAGCACAGAAGATGGCTAGAGGCTTGAAATTTTGGATTTAGAAAGTAGAGGAATAGTACTATCCATGTAGCGAAAACAAAGGCGTTGATCAGCTTCGCAGTTACCGCAGAGCTGATCTGCGCCTTTGTTTTTGCCCAAGCATTTTGTTGGTTTTCTTGTGCAGTGGCTGAATTTCTTTTGGGACCTATGGTGAAAATGTAACAAAACCTTTTTATATCTGGACTAAGCTGAGTGGATCTGTTGTAAAGCAGAATCGCAGAGAACATCATACATGTATATTACAGTAACATCTCTAAAAATTTGCAATTTTGATGAGTTACGAAGTTGGCCGATGATTTCCGGACATAACCGGGTACTTCCGCACTTATTGGGGGGATGGGGAATTTGTTTATTTTTTGTTCTTTTGTCATAAATTCTGCCTTTTATGGGTGCATTTCATGTATTCATTGTTAAATGATATATGATTTGCAAATAAAATTAAGTTGAGTTGGTATCGGTAATGAAACCACATAATATCCAAATGCATGAACTACTGTTTTTAAGAGATTCTCTTGTTCTAGGATGTTGATCTAAACCACAGTAGAATTGGGAAGATAGAGAACTTAGAGTGTCTCGTCAATTGTGAGGTAAACATTTTGGTTTGAGCCGTGGCTAAGAAAACGATCTTTAAGGTTTTCCACCAGATCTGACACATATCAGACTGAAATGCCACAGCAGGTGGTTAAAAACTTGAAAATTCAGATTTAAATTCCATGAAGTGTACTTAGTGTCAGGGCTGTAACAATATTACAAATGAGCCGCCTCTTGAGAAAAAAACAACATTCTGCATATGCGAAAACAAAGGGACAGATCAGCTTCGCAGTAACTGCGAAGCTGATCAGCGCCTTTGTTTTCGCGATATGGATAGTACTCTTCCTCTTCTTCTTAAATCTGAAATTTCAAGCTGCTAGCTATCTTCTGTGGCTGTACAGCCCTGTTTGTGTCGGAACTGGTCAAAAACCACATTGTTGGTTTTCCTACGAGGCGGCTCATTAATGATGACTTGTTCAAGGAGGATGCAAGGTGGTTCTAAATTGTAACTCACAATCTATGTATGTTTTCAGTAAAACTTAAATATTTTTGAAAAATCAGTTTCTACAGCTGTAAGAAATATGAGCCGCCTCATGGGAAAACCAACAATCTGCATATGCGAAAACAAAGACGCAGATCAGCTTCTGATCAGCGCCTTTGTTTTCGCTACTCGGATAGTACAATTCCTCCTCTACTTAAATCCGAAATTTCAAGCTGCTAGCCCTTTTCTGTGCTTGTACAGGCCGGTTTGTGTCGGACCTGTTCGGAAACCACATTGTTGGTTTTCCCACGAGGCGGCTCATATCTTTCTTGGCAAGAAATTCTTGCAGACCTGGTGAGAAAATATCAGTATATCCAAGGTTTTGGCCAGGGGTAGAAATCCTTATATACCCCTGGTTGTCTGACCCTGCATGCACTTGTTCCTTTTTGGCGAGCCTCCTGATGCCAAAATGACTCTCGGGACAGATTTGTCTATCCATCCCTGACACTCGTGTAAGATTCTTATAGAATATTGCATGGACATGTTTAGGTACTGATATTAACCACTTTTTTTCAGACCCTATGCTTACGCCAGAACTTGATCACCAAGATAGAGGGTTTGACAACTCTTACAATGCTAACTGACCTAGATTTGTATGATAACCAGATAACAAAGATAGAAAACCTAGACGCCTTAGTGAATTTAGAGTAAGTTTGATCATAGAACTGGTCTAGATACATGTATATCACAGATTAAATCTGCTAAATCTTTATTTTAACTTTGAAAACTTTAACTTTGAAATAATGTCAAAGAGTTTGAGATACATGGGTGGTCCAAGAAGTAATGTGAACAAATATTTTAGTAACTATTGCAGAAACGTATCTAATTGGGCATGCTTACACGTGTATGTTTTCAGTAATTGGGTGTAATATTGATCATGAAGTTGACCCGTAGTGGATTCATAATTGATTGAAAACATCATTTTTGTTTAATATACAGGGAAAGACTTTGAGCTGATCATATATATACACATAAATCATATAAGTTGTGTTTTATATATCTTTTGTTCGAAAATAATAGAGAAAACAATGCATAGGTCAGCAGGGACTATTTTTTGTTGCCTAGCAACACCATATGACAAAAATATAACAATTTTGACAAATTTTGACAAATGCCCATAGTTCAGGCATATAATTGATGCAGATAAAGATGTTTATATTGGCCTTGATGCCCAAACCCTATCATAACAAAGAATTTCTATTCAAAAAATAAATATTTTATGGAATTTAACCCTTTGAGTCTAGTAGAAGCAAAGTTAATGGGAATGGGAGGTTTCAAGTGATAAGAATTTCTCAGATTTAGATAGCTAACCACATGAATTTGCACTGTGTTCAACTCGTCAAGCCATACAATAAATCAAATGGGTAATTGTACTTTGGAATGAAACAATTATTGACGTAATTATGATTTGCATATCATATTAAATAAAGCCTACTTTAACCTTGTCCATGGCCGTTTACCTTGCATTCTATTGTTGCTAGGCATTTAGGGATGTCATGTGATTCAGTCAAAATAGTAATCGGATCTGGACGAATAGATGATGCACCATAATTGTTATGTAACTCTCTTGAAAATAGCAATTGTCAAAGAAAGTACACATGAGTTCACATTACTTATTTATTGGACCACCCTTGTATATAAAGAAGTGTCAGATCTACTGATAAATGAGCCACATCGCGAGAAAACCAGTCTTCGGGGTTTCCAACCAGGTCCGACACAAACCATCCTGTACAGTCTCAGAAGCAGGCTAGAAGCTTGAAATTTTGGATAGAAGTAGAGGAGGAATTGTACTAATTGTAGCAAAAACAAAGACGCTGATCAGCTGTGCAGTTACTGCACAGCTGATCTGTGTCTTTGTTTTTGCACAGGCAAAAATCTGGTTTGCTTGTGACAATGCTCAAATCATGCAGTGTATACCTCTACACCACACTTTCATATGAGCCGCCTTGTGGGAAAACCAACAATGTGGCTTCCGAACAGGTCCGACACAAACCGGGCTGTACAAGCACAGAAAAGAGCTAGAAGCTTGAAATTTCGGATTTAGGTAGAAGAGGAATTGTACTATCCGAGTAGCGAAAACAAAGGCGCTGATCAGCTTGGCGGTTACCACGAAGCTGATCTGCGTCTTTGTTTTCGCCAATGCAGATTGTTGGTTTTCCCATGAGGCGGCTCATATTATGAAATAGAGGTGTACAGGGATATAAAATAAGTTTCTTATTGTCTAAAATATAGAGTTTGAATACTTGTTAGAGCCGCCTCGAAAGATAGATTGTGGGTACTGTATAGAACCCACAATCTTTGTAAAGTGAAGCAAAAATAAGAAAAAACCTATTCCCCTGTTCTGTGGGGTATACATTGCACTGACATATTCTAATGTGTACCAAAAACCATGATTTTAACAAAAATAAGAAAATTTGCAAAACATATCAAATGAAAATTACCATTATGTATACAGTATAGATAAAAAATGCTGTATATTGCATGATTGTGCTTTTCGTTATGAAATTTGAGCCACCCCATCAGAAAACCAACAATCTGCCTAAGCAAAAAACAAAGGGGCAGACAAGCTGTGCAGTACCTGCATAGCTGATCAGTGCCTTTGTTTTTGCTGTATAGAAAACACATTCCCATTTGTTCCTTCATCCGAAATTTTAAGGTTCTAGCCCTTTGCTGTGACTTTACAAGCTGGTTTGTGTCCGACCTGCTCGGAAACCCAGACTGTTAGTTTTCCCATAGAAAGGCTTCAATTTTGCGTTTTTTATTTCAGATCTCTTGACCTTTCATTCAACCGACTGACGAAGATAGAAAACCTGGGTAACCTGACCAGACTGCGCAAGCTCTTCCTTATACACAACAAAATAACCAAAATAGAGAACCTAGACCATCTAGTTAATTTAGAAATGTTAGAATTGGGATCTAACAGAATTAGGGTAAATATCTACATGGGAAGCTTAAAAAATAATTTGAGCCGCGTGGTGAGAAAACCGGCCTTCCGGATTTCTGAACAGGTCAGACACAAACTGGTCTGTTTAGTCATAGAGATTATCTAGCAGCTTGAAATTTCCAATGTAAGAAGAAGAGGAATTGTACTATCTGTGTAGCAAAACAAAGATGCTGATCAGCTGTGCAGTTACTGCACAGCTGATCTGCCTCTTTGTTTTCGCATCTATATGCAGGTCTTTGGTTTTCTCATGAAGCGGCTCATTTGTTGTAAGGTATACACCATAACTTTTTTCACTGAGTAAAACACACTACATTCCCATAGTACATTGTCAATACCCATGAAGTGTTGGGTCCATTCTTAATTGACTTCAGGTGGAAACCGCCGTTACTCGGTTAGTGACACTGGTACGGTATAAATCCAATCATCAAAATTCTACCCGGTAACTACCTTCTTTCTGGTTGGGAACGACGGTGGCAGTTGCGGATTTAGAGGGTCTCGAAACCCCCTCTACGACCAAATTATTTCATTTTCGTGAGGAAATTTTAGAAAATATTGGTAAAAGTATGAAATCTACCCCCTAAATAGGTTTGAACCCCTCTCCAGACACCCTGGGTCCGCCCCTGGGTGGACGTGTGCTGAGGTGACTGTGATGTAATGTAAAGTACGCCACATATCTTCGGCACATAGTTTTTACAACCAATAGGATCGTTTAAGAATATTTATCCTTACCTGTTGTACTATCTACAACAGGCTAGCCAGTTTAGAACTGACTGAAAAATTATTGTTGACTGGTACGTTTAAACACAATACAAGCAAACAACCTCAAAGTGGCATGCACATTTTCTTTGTGACCATTCCAAAGTAATTGTAACTGTTCAGATCCTTTTAATATGATTTGAGACACAAGAAAACCAGTCTTCAGGATTTCTGACTAATACCGACTGACAACCTCAGAAGAAAGCTAGAAGCTTGAAATTTCTGATTACCGTATTCGTTCTAATTAGCACACATGCTCCAATAAGCGCACACCCCGGTCTTTTCCGAAAAACATATGCATAAGCGCACACTGCTTGAATAGTATATTGGTATTTTACACCAATTCTACACATTAATACCGCATTAAAAGCATTAAAACTTAACCTTAAATGATCGAAAACTACTTTCCAACAATTTGAATACTTAAATGACATAACCATTGATAGATTTGACGTGGTTATTTCAGCATTTTGATGAGTAGTTTTCCTTCATAGTGTGCTTATTAGAACAATATTTTGTTGCTTTAACTTTTAGTAATTTTGAAAAGTTAAGCGCACTGTGCGCTAATTAGAATGAATAAGGTATTTGTTCTTTTTTGGCAGGTCATAGAGAATATATCAAGTTTAACCAATCTTACCAGTTTATTTATTGGGAAGAACAAGCTGACCAAGATCCAGGGATTAGATACTCTAAACAAACTCCGAACACTTAGCCTACAGGTAAACCATTACGAAAACTTGCCCATGCAATAAACAGAGATTTTTTTAACTTTAAAATTTGAAAAATTTCAGCTGAAAAATTTTGATATTTTTCTTATTTTTGCCCAAAACATAGATTGTGGGTACACGTTAGAACCGCCTCACCAAGGCGGTTCTAACGAGTACCCACAATCTATGTTTTGGAGCAAAAATAAGAAGAATAGGTATACCCCAGCTTACCCCAGTTTTGTTATATAAAAGTGGGAGTTGAGGGGGTATTTATTTCAGGGACATGTTTTTATTATGTTTTTTTGCTGTGAGCACATTACTTAAGCAAGGCCATGCTCATAGACGTACCACCCTATACTCACAGAACACATGTGATGTAAAAGGTTAAAAGTACTTAGGGCTATTCCAGTAAAACATAAGTACGGGGGGAAGAAGGCACTTCGAATTTTGACCCTCCACCTATAGAAGTGAATTTCATCTCGTCTGAGCCACCTACCTACAGAACCATTCATTTCAATAAAACACCCTCCTACAGAAGCAAAATTCGAAATTCCGATTTGGCGTCCATGTTGTACCGCATGCTTTAAAAGAGAGTAGTTTCCCTTGCGGTCCGTATAAACACCCAAAACGTATTCGGGCTATTTCGCCCCAAACCAATCACTACCATTCGGCAAACGTCCCAAAGGCGTTTCTCCGCCTTGCCAGCACAGAATTTATCACAAACCCCATCAAATGTCCAAAATAAATAACAAACCACTCTCAAATCTATAGTGTTTGTAAGGTATTTTAGTGTTAGTAATGAATTTTAATGTGTGATGGGAGTGGCCTGGGTGAAATCTCAGTGGTATGTTAAAAACAGAGCATTCCATGTAGCCCCACGTTACAAGTGTGTGCGTGCGTGCGTGCGTGCATGTATGTATACCTATGTATGTGTATGTTATTATTTGGCCCAAAAGTCCTAAGAGAATCTTTCTTGAGCACTTTAATTTAAGCATTAAGATAAAACTATTCACTATTTTTGCATTATCCGCTGGTTTCCTGCTTACAAAAAATCAACATTGGAAATACATGTACAGGTAAAAAGGAACCCCTGATCTCAAAGTGGGGGGGGGGGGGGGGGGGGGGGTTCTTGTTACACGTATTTCCAATAATTATTATTTTGAAGCTGGGAACCAGCGGACTGTGCAAAAGTGGTGAATAGACTCTGGCCTTAGGGGGGGGGGGGGGGGGATGTTCGAATTTGAGTTGTAACGTAGTTGGAGTGCTGTATTCTAGAAGGTTTAGGGGCGAGTTTTGAGCGTTTTGGGATGGGCTTTAGCTGCTCCACTGCATTGTCATAAGATTTCAGCAGCTCTATAAACAGAATAGGAAACTTGCAGACCTTCAGATATGACGTTGTATTTACTACAAGAATGAGCCAGTTAAAATCCAGAGCTGGCAGGTTAAGCAAAGGTCAACATTGGTTTGTGATAGTCTTCTTTTTGAAGATATGGAATGGTCTAGGATGGGCTGTGCTTTTGGCGAGTTGGGGTGTTTCAGGGACCGCAATAAACTGCGAGTTGGCTCCCTCAAACACTGTGAAAACACCCGAAACTTAACAAAACCACCCCGAAACACGCTTTTACTGCCCACATATTTCTCCAAGCCACTTAAATAGCCAAATGCACAGGTCTACCCATAACATTAACACTGATGTATTGTCAGTTTGACGTTTCACCAGTAATCAATCTGAATCTGTAAACATCTCAAACCAACCCCAATAAAATATAAAATTTTATTGAGTTCCTTTAGGAGCAATGAAAACATTCAATAGAGAGGCTGGGCCATACAGATCTGTTTGAATGAACTCAAACCTTACCCATAGCGCTCTCAGAGCAGTCCAAATTTCTATACTTAATAAGCACCCCAAACCACACCTTAATCACAGGCCACCAAAAACACACAAACCAAAAGTTATTCAACATTTTGCATTATCTGCTGGTTCCCAGCTTAAAATACATGTAACCATGTAAAAAATCATGTAAAAATACATGTAACCATGTAAAAAATACATGTAAAAATCCATTCCACCAGAATCCCCCTGGGGGCAGGTTCTGGTTACCTGTATTTGCAATATTGATTTTTGTTAACTGAGACCAGCAGGTAAATGCAAAAAAGGTGACTACCCATGATGCAGACAGGTCATCCTAAAATCATATAGTGAACACACAGTTTCCCATACATGACACTAGTTAATAGATCATCCCAAACCACTCACAACATACACTACCTTCTCCAGACCCCCTCTGGCAGACTAGATTGAGGTCAAACCATCCAAAACGGTCATATATTATCCCATTCCACAGGTCTGAGACTGATGTTATGGTGTTTTAACAAATTGAGGTGGTTTGGGTTTCGGGTGGTTTTGGTGGTTTGGGGTGTTTCCAGGGACCGGATCGGTCTCGTAATTCGGCCATTCTCTATACTGGTACCCCGTTATCATCTATATACTATAGGGCAGGTACAAGTCGAGCCATTTTTAGCTCACCTGAGCCGAAGGCTCACAGGTGAGCTTATAGGATAGGCAGGCATCCGTCGTCCGTCGTCCGTCGTCCGTCCACAATTTCAAAGAAGAATATTTCTGAAGCTAGTAGGCCGATCTTGATCAAATTTAATGTGAACCATAATTGGGTTGGGGGATTGATGGCATTAGGTTTTGGAGCAGATTGTATCAAAATTGTGGTTTCCATGGCAACAGATAGGTCCCATAGACTTACAATGGGAAAAACTAAAAAAATCTTCTTCTCTGAAACCACTAGGCCCACAGCTTTGATATTTGGTATGTAGCAATGGCTAATGGTCCTCTACATAAATTGTGCCATTCATGCCCCTGGGGTCAAATTTGGCCACGCCCCGGGGGTCGATAGTCTCCATAGACTTACTATGGGAAAAAAATTCAAAAATCTTCTTCTCTGAAACCACAGGGCCCACAGCTTTGATATTTGGTATGTGGCAATGGCTAATGGTCCTCTACATAAATTGTGCCAGCCATGCCCCTGGGGTCAAATTTGGCCACGCCCCGGGGGTCGATAGTCTCCATAGACTTACAATTGGAAAAACTAAAAAAATCTTCTTCTCTGAAACCACTAGGCCCACAGCTTTGATATTTGGTATGTAGCAATGGCTAATGGTCCTCTACATAAATTGTGCCATTCATGCCCCTGGGGTCAAATTTGGCCACGCCCCGGGGGTCAATAGTCTCCATAGACTTACTATGGGAAAAAAATTCAAAAATCTTCTTCTCTGAAACCACAGGGCCCACAGCTTTGATATTTGGTATGTGGCAATGGCTAATGGTCCTCTACATAAATTGTGCCAGCCATGCCCCTTGGGTCAAATTTGGCCACGCGCAGGGGGTCGATAGTCTCCATAGACTTACAATTGGAAAAACTAAAAAAATCTTCTTCTCTGAAACCACTAGGCCCACAGCTTTGATATTTGGTATGTAGCAATGGCTAATGGTCCTCTACATAAATTGTGCCATTCTTGCCCCTGGGGTCAAATTTGGCCACGCCCCGGAGGTTTATAGTCTCCATAGACTTACTATGGGAAAAAAAATTAAAAAATCTTCTTCTCTGAAACCACAGGGCCCACAGCTTTGATATTTTGTATGTGGCAATGGCTAATGGTCCTCTACATAAATTGTGCCAGCCATGCCCCTGGGGTCAAATTTGGCCACGCCCCGGGGGTCGATAGTCTCCATAGACTTACAATTGGAAAAACTAAAAAAATCTTCTTCTCTGAAACCACTAGGCCCACAGCTTTGATATTTGGTATGTAGCAATGGCTAATGGTCCTCTACATAAATTGTGCCATTCATGCCCCTGGGGTCAAATTTGGCCACGCCCCGGGGGTTGATAGTCTCCATAGACTTACTATGGGAAAAAAATTCAAAAATCTTCTTCTCTGAAACCACAGGGCCCACAGCTTTGATATTTTGTAGGTGGCAATGGCTAATGGTCCTCTACATAAATTGTGCCAATCATGCCCCTGGGGTCAAATTTGGCCACGCCCCGGGGGTCGATAGTCTCCATAGACCTACAATAGGAAAAAAACTAAAAAAAATCTTCTTCTCTGAAACCACTAGGCCAACAGCTTTGATATTTGGTATGTAGCAATGGCTAATGGTCCTCTACATAAATTGTGCCATTCATGCCCCTGGGGTCAAATTTGGCCACGTCCCGGGGGTTGATTGTCTCCATAGACTTACTATGGGAAAAAAATTAAAAAATCTTCTTCTCTGAAACCACAGGGCCCACAGCTTTGATATTTTGTATGTGGCAATGGCTAATGGTCCTCTACATAAATTGTGCCAATCATGTCCCCGGGGTCAAATTTGGCCACGCCCCGGGGGTGGATAGTCTCCATAGACCTACAATAGGAAAAACTAAAAAAATCTTCTTCTCTGAAACCACTAGGCCCACAGCTTTGATATTTGGTATGTAGCAATGGCTAATGGTCCTCTACATAAATTGTGCCATTCATGCCCCTGGGGTCAAATTTGGCCACGCCCCAGGGGTTGATAGTCTCCATAGACTTACTATGGGAAAAAAATTAAAAAATCTTCTTCTCTGAAACCACTAGGCCCACAGCTTTGATATTTGGTATGTAGCAATGGCTAATGGTCCTCTACATAAATTGTGCCATTCATGCCCCTGGGGTCAAATTTGGCCAGGCCCCGGAGGTTGATGGTCTCAATAGACTTGCTATGGGGAAAAAATTCAAAAACCTTCTTCTCTGAAACCACAGGGCACACAGCTTTGATATTATGTATGTGGCAATGGCTAATGGTCCTCTACATAAATTGTGCCAGCCATGCCCCTGGGGTCAAATTTGGCCACGCCCCGGGGGTTGATAGTCTCCATAGACTTGCAATGGGAAAAACTAACAAAAATCTTCTTCTCTGAAACCAAAAGGCCCAGAGCTTCTATATTTTGTATGTAGCAATGTTTGGTAGTCCCCATTATAAATTGTGCCAGTCATGCCCCTGGGTCAAATTTGGCCATGCCCCGGGGGTCAATAGTGTCCATGCATAGACTTTCATTGGTCGATTCTCAATTAATTTAAATCTCATGAGCTTACAATGTGATAATCTCTCAGGTGAGCTACAGGACCAATGGTCCTCTAGTTAGCTCACCTGAGCCGAAGGCTCACAGGTGAGCTTATAGGATAGGCAGGCATCCGTCGTCTGTCGTCGTCGTCGTCCGTCGTCGTCGTCGTCCGTCCACAATTTCAAAGAAGAATATTTCTGAAGCTAGTAGGCCGATCTTGATGAAATTTAATGTGAACCATAATTGGGTTGGGGGATTGATGGCATTAGGTTTTGGAGCAGATTGTATCAAAATTGTGGTTTCCATGGCAACAGATAGGTCCCATAGACTTACAATGGGAAAAACTAAAAAAATCTTCTTCTCTGAAACCACTAGGCCCACAGCTTTGATATTTGGTATGTAGCAATGGCTAATGGTCCTCTACATAAATTGTGCCATTCATGACCCTGGGGTCAAATTTGGCCACGCCCCGGGGGGGTCGATAGTCTCCATAGACTTACTATATGGGAAAAAAATTAAAAAATCTTCTTCTCTGAAACCACAGGGCCCACAGCTTTGATATTTGGTATGTGGCAATGGCTAATGGTCCTCTACATAAATTGTGCCAGCCATGCCCCTGGGGTCAAATTTGGCCACGCCCCGGGGGTGGATAGTTTCCATAGACTTACAATTGGAAAAACTAAAAAAATCTTCTTCTCTGAAACCACTAGGCCCACAGCTTTGATATTTGGTATGTAGCAATGGCTAATGGTCCTCTACATAAATTGTGCCATTCATGCCCCTGGGGTCAAATTTGGCCACGCCCCAGGGGTTGATAGTCTCCATAGACTTACTATGGGAAAAAAATAAAAAATCTTCTTCTCTGAAACCACAGGGCCCACAGCTTTGATATTTTGTATGTGGCAATGGCTAATGGTCCTCTACATAAATTGTGCCAATCATGCCCCTGGGATCAAATTTGACCACGCCCCGGGGGTCGATAGTCTCCATAGACCTACAATAGGAAAAAAACTAAAAAAAATCTTCTTCTCTGAAACCACTAGGCCAACAGCTTTGATATTTGGTATGTAGCAATGGCTAATGGTCCTCTACATAAATTGTGCCATTCATGCCCCTGGGGTCAAATTTGGCCACGCCCAGGGGGTTGATAGTCTCCATAGACTTACTATGGGAAAAAAATTAAAAAATCTTCTTCTCTGAAACCACAGGGCCCACAGCTTTGATATATTTTGTATCTGGCAATGGCTAATGGTCCTCTACATAAATTGTGCCAATCATGTCCTCGGGGTCAAAATTGGCCATGCCCCGGGGGTCGATAGTCTCCATAGACCTACAATAGGAAAAAACTAAAAAAATCTTCTTCTCTGAAACCACTAGGCCAACAGCTTTGATATTTGGTATGTAGCAATGGCTAATGGTCCTCTACATAAATTGTGCCATTCATGCCCCTGGGGTCAAATTTGGCCACGCCCCGGGGGTTGATAGTCTCCATAGACTTACTATGGGAAAAAAATTAAAGAATCTTCTTCTCTGAAACCACAGGGCCCACAGATTTGATATTTTGTATGTGGCAATGGCTAATGGTCCTCTACATAAATTGTGCCAATCATGTCCCCGGGGTCAAAATTGGCCACGCCCCGGGGGTCGATAGTCTCCATAGACCTACAATAGGAAAAACTAAAAAAATCTTCTTCTCTGAAACCACTAGGCCCACAGCTTTGTTGTTTGGTATGTAGCAATGGCTAATGGTCCTCTACATAAATTGTGCCATTCATGCCCCTGGGGTCAAATTTGGCCAGGCCCCGGAGGTTGATTGTCTCAATAGACTTGCTATGGGAAAAAAATTCAAAAATCTTCTTCTCTGAAACTACAGGGCCCACAGCTTTGATATTTTGTATGTGGCAATGGCTAATGGTCCTCTACATAAATTGTGCCAGCCATGCCCCTGGGGTCAAATTTGGCCACGCCCCGGGGGTAGATAGTCTCCATAGACTTACAATGGGAAAAACTAAAAAAATCTTCTTCTCTGAAACCAAAAGGCCCAGAGCTTCTATATTTTGTATGTAGCAATGTTTGGTAGTCCCCATTATAAATTGTGCCAGTCATGCCCCTGGGTCAAATTTGGCCATGCGTCGGGGGGTCAATAGTGTCCATGCATAGACTTTCATTGGTCGATTCTCAATTAATTAAAATCTCATGAGCTTACAATGTGATAATCTCTCAGGTGAGCTACAGGACCAATGGTCCTCTAGTCATGATTCTGACGGATTTTTTTTTTTTTTTTTTTTTTTTTTTTTTTTTTTTTTTTGTAATATTTCTTCTTTTTAGCCTGTTTAATTTGCTTCTATGCATTGCATTGAATTTTACACCTTAGAACTGATTTTTAACACGAAAAAATACCCCACCTCCTATAGAAGCAATTTTTCTCCAAATCGCACCACGTACAGAAGTATTTTAACCAACGAAGGACCCTACGATAGAAGTTTATTAAAGTGCCGTCTTCCCGGGGTACCTATGTTCAACTGGAATAGCCCTTAATAATATGGCCCTCTGGTCATTTTAAAATACAAATGGCTATTTTTTGCTCTTTGTGCTTATAACTTGAAATTTTCTTAGTTGATTTTTTTTTTATTATATACCTACCAAAAATAACCATTGATACTACCCATTATGTGACACAAAAATACAGAATCTTGTATCACGCTACTAACCTGATACTATTCTGTACCACCATCCTCCATTTTTTACCTGACAATATAAAATCCAGCACCTAAAGCCGGAATCTAAATCTGAATGACAACTGTATTGTAACGAATCATGTTATAAAGACGTCAAGGTGTATGTATACTGTTTGATTGACAGTCAAAATATAGTAAATAATAAGAATTGCCCAAACAGCAATTTCCTTTACAGAGTAATAGATTTGTAAAGATAGAAGGATTAGAGAAGCTGGTGAACTTAGACGATCTGTACCTCAGTGATAATGGTATACAAGATGTAGAGGGGCTGGAAAATAATGTGAGTATCCGTCTCTGGAACTGTAATTAGGAGATGATTGAGCTGCGTCATCAGAAATCCGAATTTTTGCCAATGAGAAAACAAATAGTACAATCCCTCCTCTACTTATACCCAAAATTTCAAGATTCTAACATTTTTCTGTGACTGTATAGACTGTGTTGTGTCAGACCTGGTAAAAAAAAACCTGAGTGGCCCCTGTGGCCGAGCGGTTAAGAGCGCTGTTTCTTAATCACTCGATCATCTCACCGCTATGTTTGGTGTGGGTTTGAGCCCGGCTCTGACCACATGTGAGACAAGCCAAGTTCTGCTTGCGGGTGTGCCAGGTGGTTTTTCTCGGGGGTCCTCCCGTTTTCTCCCACCTACTGATTGGCCAGTCTCATATGAGCTGAAATAATCTTGAAAGGGATGTAAAACTGAATTAAAAAAAAAAAAAAAAAAAAAAAAAAAAAAAACCTGAAGACTGTTTTCTCGCATTGCCTCTCATATTGTTTATTTGGGGAGGAATGGTTGAATAGAAACTGTTTCATGGCAGCACATACTGTTGGTGATTCTGTTGATTGCTTTGGAAATTGAAATCGGTCATTTTGAGTTTGATTTAGATGGTTTCCATTCGTATTACCTATAAGTTTCTGCACCCATGTACCCATAATCTATGTTTTAAGCAAAAATAAGAAAAATATAAAAAAAAAATCCTACTGAAAATTTTCAATTTTTACAACTTTAGAAAAATCTGCGTATTACATGGACATGCTTTCTTTATTGTGTTTAAATAGAATGAGTTCAGCATTATGTCACTTTAAAATAAAAATAAGCAATGCCAAGTTCATGTTTAGTTTTTGTAAGTCATACAATCTCAAACTAAACTTGTCTTTATTCCAGACAAAATTAACAACTCTAGATTTAGCCTCCAACAGAATTTCCAAAATACAGAATGTTGGTCATCTCACAGACTTGCAGGAGTTCTGGGTAGGTTATTTAATTAATGAGCCACAAAGCAAAAAAAAAAAAAAAAAAAAAAAAAAAAAAAAAAAAAAAAAAAAAAACAGTGGTTCTGATCAGGTCCCACACAAATCAGCCTTACCCTCACAAATTGGCCTTTCATGTACACTCAAAAAAGAAGGCTAGAAGCTTGTAATTTTGGATTTAGGAAGATGGGGGGTTGTACTATGCGTGTTCATACATGTGATATTTTCCTTCTTCGCGGTCGGGAGATTTTCAGTTTGATATCGTAAATTTGCCTGTCATATCGGGAGGTTTCTTTTCTCGTGGTCATCACCAAAAACATTCAAGAGCTCAGTGGTTTCGGGGGATGTTTTTGAAGTAGAAAAAAAAGATATCATTAGATAGGTTGTAAATTCTTACCATTTTATTTTAACAAAAGCAACAATTACATCCAAACTATTTTGAATATGAAGTGCTTAAATCCAATGTCAGCATTACAATGGGATTTTCTTTGGACTCACTGCGATACGCTCCGTAGATTTTGGTCATTCCATAATTGATTGAAATCTTTCTAATTGTATCTATTTTTACAGCGCTTGTCACTTGAAGGCACATTGTTTATTTTGGTGATCAATTAAAAAGCTGACAACAGGCTTGATTAATCAGTTAATTTTAAATAATCCTTCTTGTAAAAACATCAATTATTTCACACTCCAACACAGGCTGATTAACAGCTATATACATATCTATAAATAGCCTCCAGGTATCAGTGACACAAATTGAATACACACTGCTGTATTGGGTACCGTATTTATACTACTCTTTACATATAAAGAAATGGACACTTGGATAAAAAAAGTGTAAAATAAAGTACACAAATGGACTTTTTGTCATATCGGGAGATAGGGCATATCGGGGGACCGTCGGGTAAGGGGCATATAAGAGCCCTTGATATCGGGGGAATACGCCGATATCGGGAAATATCACATGTATGGCGTGTTGCAAAAGCAGGTCTGTGTTTTTGTTTTGACATTTGCAAATCTGGTTTTCTCATGACGAAGCTTGTGATTTTGTTCAAGTTGTCCATTCTTTTATCAAGGTGAATTGAGTTGCTTTCCTTGAGTTAAAAAATTCTTTATTTTCTGACAAGGCCATGTGAATTGTCTTCTTTTTTTTTCATTTTTTAAATATTTAACAACTTTGTTTTAACAAAAAAGTCAAAATAGCAAAAGATATTCAGTTTATGTTTGCAAAATTTTTCTTCCTCATTTTTGTTTTACCTTTTTGTAAAGAAATTGTTTAATAATATTCTAATGTTAGTTATCCCTAATACACTGTAAAATAGGATGAAGAACCCTTGAAGGAAACGGTTAGAGGGGACAAAAGAGAAGCCTCTGTGGTGCAGTGGATAAGTCACTCGCCTTGTAAACCAGGGGTCGCAGGTTCGATCCCGGGCTTCTCCAAAAAATAAAAATTTAAAAAATCAACTTCCCGGTTGAGCCTTCAGGTGCTCCCGAGACAACAAAACCACAAAATCAACCTCATATAGTACTGGTCTCGCCCAGGAAAAAAAAGGGGGGACAAAAGCTTACATTTGTCCTTCAAATTTGTGAGCATCCAAACAAGTTGGATGGTCAAGAATCTTATTGTATACCTAAACACAAAAGTTTCACAAAGCATACACATGTACAATGAACTGATTTACATCCTGATAGACTATTCTTGACTGAAAATGGCTTTCGCTGATGGTATGTTCTGTTCTATTCAAATAATCTTCTTAAGGTTCCCCCCGGTTATTTTAGGAGGCACCACCACAATGGTGTTGTAAACAACATGAACGTCAGGTGCTTATGGTTATCAAATTGCAACATGAATTTCAAGAAAGCATCATTTTCAAATTTACAGAGATACCAGCTTTTACAGAATTATCCAATTAAAAAAACAAATTCTAGGATAATTTCTCACTCCTTTAAGGAAAACAACATTTCCTGAAGATGGCCAAGGGCCAAAAAATTCCCTCTGGAATTCTCGTTTTGAGAATATTTGAGCTGTGATGGGAGAAAACCGGTCTTAGGAGTTTCCAACCAGGTCCGACTCAAATTGGTCTGTACAGTCACAGAAGTTGGCTAGAAGCTTGTAATTTTGGATAGAAGTAGAAGAGAAATTCTTCTATCAGAGTATGGAAAACAAAAGGCGCTGATCAGCTGTGCAGTTACCATCTTATTCATCTTATTGCCATTCATCTTATTGCCAAGCTAATCATACATTTTCAAAAATAAACATCCAAACTTAAAGCAGAATTATCCATCATGCAAGGTATCATTTTCTTTTTCTTTCAGTTCAATGATAACAAGATTGACAACTGGAAAGACCTTGAACAGCTTACAACATTGACAAAACTTGAAACAGTGTACCTGGAGCGAAACCCCATCTACTATGATCACGAGAATAAACTTAAGGCAGACCCAAATTACCGACGCAAAATCAAATTGACATTACCTTGGGTAAAACAGATAGATGCTACCTTGGCACAATAACAGTTGTTATGGTTTTAGTTTCTAAAATATGATGTGAGCCGCATCATGAAAAAACCGGGTTTTTGCCTATGCGAAAACAAAGGAGCAGATCAGCTTTGCAGTAACTGCGAAGCTGATCAGTGCCTTTGTTTTCGCTACCTGGATAGTACAGTCCCTATTCTCCTTAAATCCGAAATTTGAAGCTTCTAGCCTGCTTCTGTGACTGTACAGGTAGGTTTGTGTCAGACCTGGTCGGAAACCCCGTAGACCGGTTTTCTGGCGTCGCGGCTCATGTCTTTTACACACAGTTTAGCTTTGTTTCTTGTTGAGCAGACTTGCAGAAATGATGGAACACCCATGAAGTTAAAGTTGTCACTGTTGCCTACTCTATCCAATTCTGTCATCCTTTTCCTTTCACTGGTTCATTCAACTTCAAAACTGTTTTTATAATCCAAATGTTGATAGTTTTATGTCTAAAATGCACTTAGGGAAAATTTCAGAAATCTATGACTTTTTGGTTAAAAACATCCCAATTTATTTTCACATAAAATGTTGTCCTTTAGGCTACGAGTAACAAATCTTTTTTATGCCCCCAACATCGAAGAAGTTGAAGGGGCATATTGGTTTGGCTCTGTCCATGCAGTGCAGTGCATGAGTTACGCTTAGCACTTGGTCAGGAACCGTTAGAGCTAGGATCTTGAAATTTGGTATGTAGTTTGTATATGAAAATTAAGAGGACCCGTATTTTTTCTTTGAGGAAAATTCAAGGGGCTAGGGGCCCATTCTGTGAGAGTTATGTCCCTTTTTAATTCTTGATAAAGTGAACTTTTGTGCGCAACTCCTACAGTTTAATACCGATTCTCTTGAAACTTTACAGATGTTGTGACCATGCTTTGAAGATATGCATAAAAGTGGATATTATCCTCAGATTTTTTCACAATTTGAACTTTATATATAATAGCCATGTTTGGGGCATTTTGACAAAGAAAGTGAATGGACAGTGGGTACCTTGTGTGCGCAACTCCTCCTACAGTTTCATGCCAATTCTTTTAAAACTTTACATGTATTATGGGCATGGTCTGTCAGAAGACATGCATGTGGTTTGGATATAATCCTTGGATCATTTTTAGCTCACCTGAGCCGTCAGGCTCACAAGGTGAGCTTTTAGTATACCCATGCTCCGTAGTCCGTCAGTCCGTCCGTTGTCCGTCCGTCGTCCGTCCGTCCGTCGTCCACCATTTTCAAAGATCTTCTCCTCTGAAACCGCTTGGCCAATCAAAGCCAAATTTTACATGAAGCATCTATGGGAAGGGGGAACCAATGTGTATATAAATAATCCAGGTCACATGACTAAGATGGCCGCCATGCCCATATATGGTAAAAACCCTTCAAAAATCTTCTTCTCCGGAACCACTGGACCGATTTCAACCAAACTTGGCATGAAGCATTAATGGCTCAAGGTCGCGAATGCATTTGAATGGGAAAAATTGTTAAATTGTCATTTAAAGGAAAAATCTTGCAGAAAATGAGCAGTAGGACTGAATATTAATGATTCTGAAAAAAATTGGGCACCAGGGGCTCATCCGCCCCCACCCCGGGGCAATATACATGTATATCTCCATAATATTCAAACATCTTCTCCTCTGAAACCGCTTGGCCAATCAAAGCGAAATTTTATGTGAAGCATCAATAGGAAGGGGTAACAAATATGTATATAAAAAATCCAGGTCACATGACCAAGATGGCCGCCATGCCCATATATGGTAAAAACCGTTCAAAAATCTTCTTCTCCAGAACCGGTTGACCGATTTCAACGAAACTTGGCACGAAGCATCGATGAACTCAAGCACTACAATGTATATATAAATCATGACCCTGTGATGACCTTGACCTATTTTACGGGAAGGTCAACATAGGTCACCAATGCATTTGAATGGGGAAAACTTTTAAAATGTCATTTAAAGTGAAAGTCTTGCAGGAAATGGGCAGTAGGACTGGATATTAATGATTCTGAAAAAAATTGGACCCCAGGGGCTCATGTGCCCCCACCCCAGGGCAATATACATGTATATTTCCATAATATTCAAACGTCTTCTCCTCTGAAACCGCTTGGCCAAACAAAGCCAAATTTTAAGTGAAGCATCTATAGAATGGGGGAATCAATGTGTATATAAATAATCTAGGTCACATGACCAAGATGGCCGCCATGCCCATATATGGTAAAAACCCATCAAAAATCATCTTCTCTGAAACCAATAGACTGATTTCAAGGAAACTTGGCGTGAGGCATCGATGGCTAAAGTACTCCAATGTATATATAAATCATGACCCTGTGATGACCTTGACCAAGTTTATGGCAAGGTCAACATGGGTTGCCTGTGCATCTGAATTGGGAAAACTGTTAAAATGTCATTTGAAGGAAAAAGCCAACAGGAAATTGGCAAATGGACAGAATATTGAAGATTCTGAAAAAAGAAAATGGCCCAAGGGCTTATCTGCCCCTGCACTGGAGTTAAATACCATAATATTCAAACATGTTTATTGGTATATATGCAGCTGATCTCAGGTGAGCGTTTACAGGACCATTGGTCCTCTGGTTTGTCATTGTTCACAATTTGAACTTAGTCATTTTTTCGGGCATTTTAGTGAATGGATAGAGGGTACCTTGTGTGCGCAACTCCTCCTACAGTTCAATACCGATACTTTTGAAACTTTACATACATTGTAACCATGCTTTGAAGATTTGCATGTGGTTGGGATGTACTCCTCAGATTAATTTTTGTCGCTTTTTTGCAATTTGAACTTTTGATTTTTCAGACATTTTCACATCTTGAAAGTGAGTTACCAGTTGGGGGCATAGTGTTTCGTTAACACATTTTCTAGGGTTTTTTTTTTTGTTTTGTTTTTTACCAAAAATCACAGATTTCAGAAGTTTTTCCTTAGTGTATTTTAGACATAAACATATCAACATTTCGAAAAAAAAAAGTCTCTGATGTACCTTAAAGTTTCCTGCAAACGAAAAGTTGAAGGGTGAAGAATTAGGACATTGCTTTATATAAATCAAAAAGTCTTGAAATGATTAAATGGTTTGCAGTATTATGTATTGTTGAACATCCTTTTGCAGTTGTTTATTTGTGCCATACAGTAATTGTTTCCATTATTTGAGCAGTGATGCAAGAAAACCGATCTTCTTGGTTTCCTACCATGTCTGACACATATTTTTGCTCTAAAATATAGATTGTGGGTACTCGTACTCGTTAGAACCGTCACGGCAAGGCAGCCGAGGCGGTTCTAACTTGTACCCACAGTCTATGTTTTGAGCGAAATAAGAAAAATATCAAAAATTAATTTTTTCAACTTAAGAAAAATCTGTATATCACATGGGCATGTTTTGGGCATGAGATATGGCTACAGGAAGCATGACTACATCCTGACTTGACTGAAAAAATGATTACTGGGATATCATTACCAAAACTTGCCCATGGATGCAATAAACAGATTTTTGAGCTTCAAAAATTGAAAAATTTTCAGCTGAAAAAAATGATATTTTTCTTATTTTAGCTCAAAACATAGATTGTGGGTACATGTTAGAACCGCCTCGGTGAGGCGGTTCTAACGAGTACCCACAATCTATGTTTTGGAGCAAAAATAAGAAAAATAGGTATACCCCTACATACCCCAGTTTTGCTATATAAAAGTGGGGTATAAGGGGGTATATATTACATGGATATGTTATCCTGATGTTATACCTCAATACAAACAAATCCAGAATCTTGTAAGAGAAGTTTTATATTGTTTGCCATTCTATCTTTGTATATTATAGGCATTTGAGCCGCATCATGAGAAAACCAACAATGTGGTTTCCGAGCAGGTCAGACATAAATCAAGCTGTATCAAGCACAGAAGATGGCTAGAAGTTGGATTTTGAGATTTGGAAAGTAGACAAATTGTACTATCGGTGTAGTGAAAACAAAGGCGCCGAGAAGTTGATCTGTGCCTCTGTTTTTGCATATGACGTGGCTCATTTCACTGTGGTCATATTGATAGTTAAACTGTTATGTTTCTGATTGATATATATCACATAAAAAGTGCTATTGACCCTATTATTATGGGTCTAGAACCTTTCATTCTATAATAGTCTTGTTTTAGACTTTATTACATGATTTTAACTCCTTTCTTGCTTGTTTTATCTCATCACGAAAGCATATGCATATAATGTGTACCCACTTATACCCCACTTTTATATAGCAAGACTGGGGTATGCAGAGGTATACCTATTTTTCTTATTTTTGCTTGAAAACATAGATTGTGGGTACTCGTAAGAACCGCCTCGCTGAGGCCGTTCTAACGTGTACCCACAATATTTGTTTTGAGCAAAAATAAGAAAAATATCAAAATTTTTCAACTGAAAATTTTGTTTTTTACGTCCAAAAGCATTTCTATATATATATATATTGCATGGGCGTGTTTTCAAAATGTGCTAATAAGTTTTGGACCCATATCAGGGCCTGACATATTTCACTGATCTAAGTGCATTATGTCAGTGGTATTCGTGAAAGAATGTTTTGACAATTTAACTTAAATATTGCATAAGTATTAAAATTTTACTAAATCATTACATAAATACTAGTGCCACATGATAATACATGGAACAGGCGTATCCTAATCAAGGCATGTATTATCGAGCAATTTGCATGCACCATTATGAATTTTCGGCAAATCTAGACATTTTTTTCCAATATATTATATAGAATAATTATGCAATTGTGAGGATCAAACATGTTCTTACTGAAGCAATAAAATTGGTTGCACCTTGGAAGTGGGCTAAACCCCGACCCTTCAGGCTCATGTGAGCCATCATGAGAAAACCAGATTTTAGCCAATGCAAAAACAAAGGCGCAGATCAGCTTCGCAGTTATGATCACGCCTTTTTTTTGCTACACGGATAGTATAATTCCTCTTCTTCTTAAATCTCAAGCTTCTACCCATCTTCTATTGCTGCACAGTCCGGTGACATGGTCGGAAACACCAGACCGGTTTTCTCGCATTGTGACTCGTGTCAACACTTCCCTTGGGGTATAAGAAAACATGTTTGATCCCTGTATTAAAATTCAGTAGGTGAAAAAAAAGTATGCACAATAAATCAGTATGTGTTGAATTATGCATTTGTCATAAATTTTGTAATCACAACCCCCCCCCCCCCAACCCCAACCCCATTTCCTATGGACGGTTGAAATAGGTGTGAAAATTAACAGGGATTTTACCTTTAGTTTGTCCCCAGTGGGGGAACTGCCCCGGATAAACATGAAATGAGCCGCCGCATAGGAAAACCACTATCCCTGTAGCAAAAACAAAGGCAAAGATCAGCTTCGCGGTAATTGCGAAGCTGATCAGCGCCTTTGTTTTCGCTACACGGATAGTACAATTCCTCTACTTTCTAAATCCAAAATTTCCATCTTCTAACATCTTCTGTGACTGTACAGCCCGGTTTGTGTCGGACCTGGTAGGAACCCAAATTGTTGGTTTTCTCACGCACAGGCTCAAATTTGCAATGAAACATAACAGACTATGGGGGGTTTACCGAAAGAACCACATGCATGTCCCGGCAGTGCAGAACTTTTAGCAGTGGTTTGCTGGATGAAAAGTCAAAGTCCCCGCTATTCCCCGGTGTAATATAATGTTTTGGTCAAAATATCTGACAATTGGACTGGGGGGAGAGGGCAGTGGTTACAAATGACTAGTGCATTTATTCTTTTCCCTTTGCTGAAAATCACTTATTCATCTGTAAATAACTCATTTTTCATAAGTTATTTAGAGTTTCGTGTATAAAATAGTTTTGTGTATAAAATACAACAGAAATGAGCCACCTCATGGGAAAACCAACAATGTGGCTTGCGAACAGGTCCGACACAATCCGGGATGTACAAGCACAGAAGATGGCATAGACTGGAAATTTTAGATTTAGAAAGAAGAGGAATTGTACTATCCGTGTAGCGAAAACAAAGGCGCTGATCAGCTTTGCAGTGACTGCGAAGCTGATCTGTGCCTTTGTTTTCACATATGCAGATTGTTGGTTTTCTCACGAGGTGGCTCAAATGTAAGTTTTCATGATATGTACATGTACTTGTGGCAATATACATACAGTACAGTCAGCTTGATGTTTATATCCTTCGCGCTCACGCACGAAAGAAAAAAGGATTAAGTTCCACGCAAAACCCACGCAAAACCCTCGCTCATTCCTCGCAAAATCCACGCTTGTTCCACGCTATGTCCACGTTCATTCCTCGCAAGAAGCGTGTGAGTTGCGTGAGATATAAGCAGTTCCACGCTTGCTCACGCTTTCCACGTTCATTAAGGTAAGGAAGCGTGGAAAAGATTAAGAGACATGCGAGAAAAGGATTATCGTTTCGTCTTGTTCAAAAGGGTAAAATTGTTAAAGTTTTGTGACCAAATTAAATATAATATATAATTTAATAATTCTTAGTACGAGGACAGCAACTTAGTATGATGACGGTAAACTTGTTCAAATACATACACTTGTACGACAAAGCGCCTGTACGTAAATACATACGCATGTTTTGACGAGTTGCAGTCTGAGCAATACTTTATTCAGTGTTGATTCAATTATCATCGTAGATAAAGTGATGACAAAATTTGCACGTTTAAATATTATTTGGCAGCGACGTGCATTTTTGACTGCCGCGGTTTTAGATGCAGAACATTTATATCTGATACTTTTGCCATAAGAGAAGATGAGCACCCCATTTTTTGTTTTTCAGAACATCTCTCAAACAAATGGGTCTTACGTATTCTCTAAGATGCCCAACGTCAATTAAAGCTCGACCTACATGTAATACGGTTCAAGCACCTTGCTACATGTACATGTATCACTTAATCATAAATTATGATGTACGTTACCATTAAATTTACATGCAATTAATTCATCTTAATTCATCTTAAGAGTCGGTACAATGCCCCTGCGAGAATTCTGATTCCCTTTAACATGTTCAGCATTAACCAAAGTCAACAAAATCAGGGTTTCTTTATTCTTGTATCGGCACAATTATTGTACACAGGATTAATAAGCGACATAGCCTCTAAGCTAAAATTAACAAGTTGACTCTAATTTGGTGCATAAAGTTATAAATTATCCTAATCAAACAAACACACAGTTCAGTTTGTGTGATAAGTGATAAAATGCAAGCATATCTTTGAGATTTGAAACTTTGGAAAAACAAAAAAGAAAAACGAATACAAAAGAAAGAATAGAAAATACCAACAAAAACTACGTTCGCGCGTGTCTTCTTTGTTTCAGAAATGTGAGACACCATACTGATTAGTACATGTACATGTCTGTACACGGCAAAATTTCAGCGGCGGAAATGACATCACAGCTTTTATTTTGGTTGACAAGAGACATAAACATACATATAAAAAGTGAAAAGAACCACTTTATTCATGTCCCTTTATCCTGAGCGTGAAACGAACGTGGAAAGCGTGAGCGAGCGTGGGACTGTAGATATCTCACGCAACTCTCTTAATCCTTTTCACGTTTCGTTTCACGCTACACTTAAGCAGTTCCACGCAAAACTCACGCTACTTCCACGCAAAACTCACGCAAAATCCACGCTAATTCCACGCAAAATCCACGGAAAAAAGTCACATGACATGCGAGATTCCACGTTCGTAAGCGTGAGGGATATAAACATCACGCTGACTGTACTGTACTATCAAGAGGAAAACTAAACATGCCACACATGAGAAAAACAATCTTGAGGATTCTGTCCAGGTCTGACATAAACCGTCCTGTGCAGCCATAGAAAAAGACTAGGAACCTGAAATTTTGGATTTAACAAGAGAGATGAGCCATTGCATGGAAAAACCAACAATCTGCAAAGAAAAAACAAAGGCACAGATCAGCTTTGCAGTAACTGTGAAGCTGATCAGTGCCTTTGTTTTCGCTACACAGATAGTACAATTCCTGTACTTTCTAAATCCAAAATTTCATCTTCTGTGACTGTACAGCCTGGTTTGTGTCGGACCTGGTCGGAACCCAAATCGTTGGTTTTCTCATGCACAGGCTCAGATTGTGCTATCCATGTCGTGAAAACAAATATGCTGATAGCTGTGCAGATGTCACACAGCCGATCTGCTTCTTTGTTGCCCCAAAAAAAATGCTGGTTTTCACATTATGTGGCTCAGATTAAAACTTCTTTTGGGAGCCCCCCGCCCATTTGGGCCTAGGAGAAATGGATGGGCTGCTTGTGCCTCCAGGCAAAGCTTCTACTCTACTGACTGACCGTCTGATTACTGGTTAACTGCTCATGTCTGAGCCTGCCCAGGAAATGTGGTTTTGTCAAACGATCCATACATACGAGGTGTGATCTAAAAGTTCTAAGCCTGATACACTTCAAAGCATTCCAAATCCTTGTTCAGTCTGTCATTCTATTTAATTGAAAGTCATCTAGAGAGTAAAAAGCATTTGGTCAAGCTTGATTGCTTTTGTACGACAGTATTGAGAGAGGACAGTGCATCAAACTTGCAAAATGGACAAAGTTGAAGTGAGAGTGGTGATGAAATATCTTAAATATTTAATTTTTAACAAGGTAATGACTCCCAATTGCAAGGAAATTCACGAAGACTTCATGAAAACACTTGGGAATGAGTCTCCTTCTTATAGCACAGTGAAAAAATGGGCTGCAGAATTTAAGCGTGGGGGAGAGAGCATTGAGGATGATGCAAGGTCTGGCAGCCCCAAAGATGCCACCACTGATGAAAATGTGGAGATCATTCTCAACCTGGTTATGTGTGACAGGAGGCTAGACTTGCAAAGTATAGTCAGCGAAGTGGGCATAAGTTTTGGGGCAGTGCAAACAATTCCAACAGATATCTTGGGTATGTCCAATGTCTCGGCAAGATGGGTACCGAGAATGTTGACTGATGACCAAAAACGATCTCGGCTCGATATTTCTAGGTATCTCCTGTCTCGAATGAAAGAGGAGAGGAAAATTGACTCGAGGTGTTCTGCTCTTGCAGGACAATGCCCCTGCTCACATGTCGCAAGTTGCCATAACTGCTGCGACTGAATGCGGATTCGAAGTCCTTCCTCATCCCCCATATTCTCCTGATATGGCTCCGTCTGACTTCTATCTGTTCCCAGTTGAAATCCAACCTTCGTGGAACACAGTTTGGAAGCAAAGAAGGTGTCATAGCAGCAGTGAACGAGTATTTGGAGGACCAGGAAAAGGACTGGGTAAGCAAGCTCGAACAGAGATGGACTAAGTGCATTGCCTTTAAGGGGGATTATACTGAAAAGTAATCACCAGATTTTCATTTCCTGATAAAATCACAAGCACTTGAGGCTTAGAACTTTCTGATCACACCTCATATAAGCCTTATTGCCATAGTTGGTTGGTTATATTTATGAAGCACATTTTGAGTGTCATGGCATCCTAACGTTGGGTAAAAGTCCCATAAAATGGAGGCAATGTCCCAACATGACCTTAGCTGTTGACTGAGGTGTTAAGCATCAATTCAAACAAACAAACCGCTTTTGGAAATCTGATGGCCTAATAGACATTTTTCACTTTTGAACGTAAATTTTGCTGGCGCTTGCGGTTACGACTTTGTGTGTGATGGGCGACGACTCGTGAGGGAATATTTGAGACGAAGGCGAGGGGCGATATGAAGAATTAACTTAGTCAAAACTACTAACAGCCCACCGGAGGTGTATTAAATGAGATAAGCAAAAAACGAAATTGTCGAGGACGCCTAGCTGAATAGTTCAGTAGGTAGAGTGTAAGACATAGAATCGAAAGGTCCTGGGTTCGAGTCCGGGTAGGACAAAAATTATTTTTCCTTTTCTTTGTTTCTTCCTTTTTTCGCACCTGTGACAATAAAGCTTAGAAAATTAAAAAGAAATGAAAAAAAAAAAAGAAAAAAAGAAAATATTATTTTATCTATTGGCAAATGCAAGAATCACAAAATTCACTGCTGCATTTAATACTAAAATCGTAAGTTTCTGGATTAAACTGTCTAGTGAGAAGGCAGACCGCATGTATAGGCTTTTTTATAGGTCTTGATTTTTCACCCATTGAAGCCGAGAACTCGATCGTCATTTTCGGCAGAAGAACGGATCAGCGATCGATCCTAACGTCAACATTTATTTCCTGACTGGCTGGTACAGATAATGTGGATAGGATAAGCTGACCGCCTCTAATGACTAAAAAAATACGCAAGCGTTCCCCGTGGCCGAGCAGTTAAGAGCGCTATTTCATAATCACTTAATCATCTCACCGTTGTGTCTGGTGTGAGTTCGAGACCCACAATGGCCACATGTGAGACAGGCCAAGTTCTGCTTGCGGGTGTGCCAGGCGGTTTCTCTCGGGGTACTCCCGTTTTCGCCCCACCTACTCACGGTTTGGTGCTTTTCATATGAGCTGAAATAATCTTGAAAGGGACGTGAAACTGAATTTTAACAAATACACAAGGCACCAAATCAAAAAGTATAGTGTACATGTTCAGATATATGTGTATTATTACATGTAAAACTACAGTTTCACGTGCTATCTCGTGAGCGAACGATGTTTATTTTGTCGATGTCTAGTTTTGAGTCCATTCGACAGTACATGTAGGAAGAGCGATGGGGGCAATACCCTACATGTAGCTACAATATGCCTAGCCACACAACTGTTTTTTGTTTATTGTAGACTGCCATATCGAGTGCGATGGTTACGATGTAGAAAATTAATTTGGCACGACATAAGCTTTCGTTCTGATCCTCATTTATTCTGTGTGATAGTGCTGTTTCACCTGGTTGAATTCAAATAAATAAATTAAAATCAAACTAACTCAATTATATTATTTTCATGAGTTTCTAAAGTGTTTCCGTAGAGGACGCTTAGTGTTTCAGTCGCCCCGTAAAGCGGGTCGCGCGTCACTTCGCCGCAGTTTACTTTTGATGTTCGCCATTTTCACGTAGAAGCAATTTTGGACACTACAAAGTGCACAAATTATTCATTTGTTTCACATATAATGGTGTATACAGTCTTCACATTGACACATGTGTTTTCTTAAGATTATTGCCTCATGTATTGTCCCTTTTAACAGAATGGACGCTGGTCTTGTTTGGAAAGAGCTAGTAATTTTGTTTTTTATGCGTGTTGTTAAATTGCTTGTGATGTGTTGCACCGTCATGTCTCTCCCGCCTGGTCTCTATGTTAGGATGGGAAATTTAATTGTATAGATTCTTGGTCATTTTATTGTTACTTGATTGTTACTTGATTACAGATAAGGGTCTGATTGTGCTCATTTCTGATCATGATGATTTGTTTTTTTTATACAATTTTCGGTCCGTTCAAGATTATTTTAGTTCATATGAGACGGGTAAATCAGTAACAGGGGGAAAAGGGGAGAACCCTGAGAAAACGAACTTGCACACCCAAAAGCAGAACTTGGTTTATGTCACCCGTGATTGTAAGACTGATCAATTGGGCAGCAACCTACGGCGAAGAGTTCATTGTCTTGGTGTTGGTAGCTGCCAAAACGATATTGTTGCGCTGAAGGTTGTTTTAATCCATTTTATCAGATGTTGTGTGATGTTGTGTGATGTTGCATCAATCTTTGTTGTAAGGACTTTGATTGTATCGCAAGCATATACGATGGTGCTGACACTGATAGGCAATACCCGAATACACATATTCATATACATGTACAGTATAAATGTTTCAAATCGTAAATCTTGCCATGTTTACATGTAAAAAAAATACTGTGTGTTCACGAAAAACACGTGAAATGTAGCTTAACATAACCAATGTACGTATATACATGCACCAGTATGTTAAAAGTCACATGGCGATAACAAATAGTTGATAGTTGCTTTCCCACCAACAGTTATCGTCATATGCAGACGGGATCTCGGTTTATAGTGTCACCATAAAGCCATGGGCAGCTCAGAATTGAACTAGCGATCCCTAGTTATACACACGAGTGTCTAAAACAACATTCTGCACTGGAAGCTCAACAATAATCATTGTTACCATTGCATATGATAACATTGTTTGTTTACGATTTATATGTTTAATTGCTGTCTGGATTTCTTTATTTTTGCATTTTACCAATGCATATAGGTTTTAAGTTTTTATTTATTTATTTTTTTTCTACGCAAGAATATTGTCAAAGATGCGAAAAAAAAAATAAAAATAATAAATTCCAATAAAAATAGGCGTTTCCTACTCGCGCTCAACCTCCTGAGCTAACGAGTCAGATGCTCTTATCAAAATCATTTTCATTAAGGCTTTATATCCCAGTCAACATTTTTTCAGTCATGTCGGGACGGAGCCAACGCTCTGGGTTTAACCAGTTAGTAAGGAGTTAATGTGTCTTGCTCAAGGACACAACACGGTGGCGCCTGTGGGGATCGAACCCAGGACCTTTCGATTCGGAGTCAGACGTCCTACCACTACGCCACCGCGCTCCCTAAAATAATTTTGTACCAGTCTTATATCAACTACCTGTACGTATTTATTCTCGACATGCGATTTTACGAAACGACTGACTTAACCACTGCGACATGAAGTCATCTACGGAACATGTGTGTGTGTGTGTGTGTGTGTGTGTGTGTGTGTGTGTGTGTGTGTGTGTGTGCTCGCGTAAAGAATATTAAAGAATAGTGTCACCTGTTTTAGGGTTAAGCAAGGTACGCGGCACGTTATGAAAAAAAAAAAAAAAAAAAAAAAAAAAAAGGAACTGTATGTTTCTCAGTCTATAAACATTCATTTTCTTGAAAATAATATTGTTTTAGTTTGAAGTTTAATTATATTTATTTGAATTCAAACAGATAAACATCACGCATAATTCAAGAGCATAAATGAGGATTAGAAAGAAAGCCTTTGACTTGGAAAAAACATCCCAAAAATCGTAATTATCGCATTCAAACTGCTGAAATACTGTGGAAGGTCTACAAAACCTCAACTTATTTGTATGGCTTTGCAAAATGTAGCTAGGATATCGCACTTATGACTTGCAGATGATTGTCTAATGGACTCAAAACGAAACATCAACCAAATAAATAACATCACGATTTCGAGTATCTGTTTGAAATACATGTATAAACATGCCAAAATAAATTATGTTCTCCCACGAGACAGCACGTGGAACTGTAGGTCTTACACCTAATAAATATACATATATCTTTACATGTACACTATACTGTGTACTATTTGAGCCGCGGAAAACATTTTAAGTCGTTCAGGATGGCTAACTTATCCTAGCCACATTATGCCTGTACAAGCCTTCAGTATATTCATATTTTCATGTCTCCCAGAAAGAAATATTGGCGTGAGGATAGATCAGCTCTTATACCCAAAATACGATCTTTTCGCACTTAACCATTCGATCATCTCACCGCTGTGTCTGGTGTGGGTGCGAGCCCCGCTCTGGGCACATGTGAGACAAGCCAAGTTCTGCTTGCGGGTATGTCAGGTGGTTTTTCTCGGGGTTCTCCCATTTTCGCCCCACCTACTAATTGGCCCGTCTCATATGAGCTGAAATAATCTTGAAAGGGACGTTAAACTGGATAAAAAAAATACGATCGAGCTCCCAATACAAGAGAAAACATACATGTGGGCTACCGTCTCAAACTTCAATTCCTTTACGATTTAAGAATTTAATGTAGTAGGGCATTTCATGATTCTTGCATTTGCCAAAAAAAGATAATAAGCTGATAATATATGTTTTATTTCCAAAGATTTTTTTTTGTCACAAGAAAAGAAAAAAGTGATCCGTCCAGGACTCGAACCCAGGACCTTTCACTTTCAATTCCAAGCAGGCTACCTACTGAGCTACACAGCTACACGTCCTAGACTATTTCAATTTTTGACTCTCTTATTTAATTCGTCTTCGGAGGGCTATTGATAGTTTTGACTATGTAATTCTTCATATCGTCCCTCGTCTTCGTCTCAAATATGCCCTCACGAGTCGTCCCCCATCACACGGAAAGTCATAACCGCAAGCGCCAGCAGCATTTACGTTCAAAAGTGAAAAATGTCTAATAGTAGAGCATTGGATTATAAATCGGGATTATAAATCGAGTCTTGGATTCAAACCGCACTGGCGCTGAGTTGTGTCCTTGAGCAAGACGTGTTATGATTAACTTTGCACTCCTTGCTGATGCTTTAGCATTGTTCTCAAAATACTTGTATTCAAAACGACCAACCAAAGGCTTTGACTGCTCATTAGCTTTGAACTTTCCTGAGATTTGTATCTTAATAAAAAAAATAGTTGATAAAAACAAAATTTGGCGTTTTATATTTGACCCTAACATGCTAAGCATTACGAGTTATTGCCCATGCAATATAAAGTGACTTTTGCACCTTCAAAAATGACGAAAATATGTTGACACCACTTCAACGCTCAAAGGCAGCTAACACTGGATCTGGCTGAAATTGGAACTCACTGCCTTTGAGATAGTATGGTTGTTAAACGTTACCTGCAAGGATGAATAAGACCCAATGAAAAATGTAGGGGCTAGAGTGTTAAGATTTTCCCCGTTATAACCCTTTGGGTGCTATCTGTTGCCATGGAAATCAGGTTTCTGATACTACTGGACAAAACCCAAACTGTTTATAGGAGCTATGCCCTGAAACAATTTTCTTTTAAGAAAGTTTGTATTGAGGTTTAACTTCCCAGTCAACAATTTTTCAGTCATGTTGGGACGGAACTACCGCTTGCTGGGTATTAACAAGTACCTTGGGGAGTTAATGTGTCTTGCTCACTGACACAACACAGCACCCTGTGTGGGAATCGAACCCAGGACCTCTCGATTTGGAGTCCAATACATCCAATTGTCACGGATATCATGCCCCGAGGCAAGTAGTCTTGCCCGAGGTTATAAAACTTTTTTCATGCTCAGCTCAGCTGAGATCTCGCTCATAGTTAAAATGCCAACAATTGTTGGCATTTTAACATTTATTAGCAGGATAAATTACAGGCTTTGGCATTTTTTTCTTAAAATTTCAACCAATTTTGTTCATTTCAGTTGAGCATGAAAAATGTTTTATAACCTCGGGACCATTAGAATTTCATGGAACTAAAGATAAACTCACCAAAGGCTTTTTGATATAAGCCTACGCATAAGAAAACCAACTATCTGGGTTTCTGACCAGATCTGACACAAACTGGCCTGTACAGCTAACAGAAGCAGGATAGCTTGAAATTTCGGATTTAAGAAGAGGGATTGTATCTGTCGAACAAAAACGAAGATACTGATCAGCTGTGCAGTTACTGCAATGGTGATTTGTGTAAGATTCTGTACAGTTGTCGTCTGTGTGATACAATCCATCATATTCAAGTGATTAATTAAGGTAGTGGTGCATAGGGGCATATTCAGGTACGTAACTCTGGAATCATGAACTAACAAATAAAAAATCATTTTAGGAAATTTTATTTACTGACTGACTGCTCATGTTCATACAAAATAAATATCGCAGGGATGATGATGATGAAATGAGCCACTGCATAATAAAACCAACAAAAATGCGTTGGCGAACACAAAGGCGTAGATCAGCGCAGAAGAAGCTTAAGCTGATCAGCACCTCTGTTTTCGCTGCACGGATAGTACAATTCTTCTTCTTAAATCCGAAATTTCAAGCTTCTAGCCTGCTTCTGTGACTATACAGCCCGGTTTGTGTCAGACCTGGTCGGAAACCCAAATTGTTGGTTTTCTCATGCACAGGCTCAATGATTGTTTCCTAAACACCGGTTATCCAGAAACAGCCAACACAACAGAGAAGCGTGAAATGTGGATGAAATCAATGACTGCCCACAGTTGGGCGCTACCAGGTAACAACATCACGAAAATGTGTAATATATGCCCAACTAAATACCGCTTTTATATTATAGAGAAACTGGGGTATACAGGGGTATGCAATTTTTCTTATTTCCAATCCAAAACATAGATCGTGTACCCACAATCAATGTTTTGAGCAAAAGTATTAAAATTATCAAAATTTTTCCATGAACTGTTCATTTTTGAAGGTGCAGAAATTGTATGTTGCATGGGCGATTTTTCATAATGACTTGCCAGGTGCAGTAAGAGTTGTTCTCACATAGGTCTTTACGAAAACTAGTCCATTCAATATTCAATTTTCAAATCAATAAAAATTGAAAATATTCAGTCGAAAAAATTTTAATTTTTTTTTATTTGTGCTCAGAACATTGATTGTGGGTACACGTTAGAACCACCTCATCAAGGCGGTTCTAAAGAGTATCCACAATCTATATTTTGGGTCAAAAGAAATAGGTAAACCCCAGTTCTACTTTATAAAAGTAGGGTGTTATGGTGCACATATTGCACGGACATGTTAGTGAGATAAACGTTCTGTTGATTTCATCCTCCCTGGTTGTCGCAGTCACATTGTCCCTGGATAACTGGAGTGACCTAACTACTGAAGTAGAATAGAATCATTCGCAAAGTGTCTAAATGACTTCCAGGTTTTATGATGCAGCATGAAGTCGACAATGAGCTTTATAGTGAAGGTTTAATCTTTCAAATGAAAAGTAAAGTACCATCTGGACCCAGTTGTTCAAAGCATCGTTAGCTTAACGATATCGTTAAGACATAAATTTGATAAGCAAATATCAGCTAAAGTAACAAATACACTGTTATTTTTTGATGAAAAAATGTGAGAATCCTTTGCAGTGCAAAGGATTCTCACATTTTTTCAACAAAAAATAACAGTGTATTTGTAATATTAATGTTTGAAATTTTAACGAAACGTTAACTAACGACGTCGTTAGTTTTGAACAACTGGGCCCAGGGTAACATGTTTGTGTAATATATACACACACTGTACCACACTTTTATTCACCATTTTTGCATTATCCGCTGGTTCCCAGCATTAGAAAAATCAATATTGGAAAAACAGGTTACCAGAACTCCCCTGACCTTTGAGGTCAGGGGGGTTCTGGTTACCTGTTTTTCCAATATTGATTTTTTGTAAGCAGGAAACCAGCCGATAATGCAAAAATGGTGAATAGAGCAAAAGTGGGGTATGCAGGGGTATACCTGTTTTTCTTACTTTTGCTCCAAAACATAGATGTGGGTTCTTGTTAGAATGAGTATCCACAATGTATGTTTTGAGCAAAAATAAGAAAAATATCAAAAATTTTCTACAAGAGATTTTTAATTTTTACAACTTAAGAAAAATCAGTATATTGGTGTGTTTTCGTAATGCCATATAAATGAGCCATGCTTTGCGATCATACATAGTTGCAGGATCACAGATAAAAGCTTAGGACTTGAAACTTTAAATTTAGTAAGATGAGGGATTATACTTAATATACTATCAATATGAAAACAATGCTACAGACTGACAGTACTGTCCATCTGTTCTGATGCAATTTCTACAGTCAAGTTGTACAGTCATACAAGAGCCTGTGCATGAGAAAACCAACAATTTGGGTTTCAGACCAGGTCCGACACAAACCAGGCTGTACAGTCACAGAAGCTGGCTAGAAGCTTGAAATTTCGGATTTAAGAAGAAGAGAGATTGTACTATCCGTGTAGCGAAAACAAAGGTGCTGATCAGCTTCGCGGTCACCGCGAAGCTGATCTGTGTCTTTGTTTTAGCATAGGCAGATTGTTGGTTTTCTCACGCACAGGCTCACAAATTATTACAAAAATAATCATAAAGCAAGCGCTTAAAATAAGATTAAATGAGCCTTGTAATGAGAAACCAACATTTCGCAAATGCCAAATAAGAGCTGTAGCAAGGACAGCGTAGCTCGCCTGACTTATGCTTTGCCACTAAATCTATTAAAATCTATGACCCATGACCTTGACCTCAAGATCTCTCAGGTTCGCCATGATGGTACAGCATAAAACCAGTACATGTATCTACCAACATGATCCATTCATATATTCAAAAGATATAGACTTTAAAAAATTTAACCCAAAATATTTTTAACATAAAATTTCTAAGTCAGTGACCTTCAGGTAGGTTGTGATGGTACAGCATAAAACTTCAGACCAATATCTATCAATATGCAAAGTATCAACTCCATCCATCAACATATTCAAGAGATATAGACTTACAAAAACTATAACCAAAAACTTAAACACAAAATTTCTAAGTCTGTGACCTTGACCTCAAGGTCACCCAGGTGGGTCATGATGGTACAGAATAAAACTTCAGACCAATATCTACCAACATGCAAAGTATGAACTTAATCCATCAACATGCTCAAGAGATATAGCCTTATAAAAACTTTATCCAAAAACTAATATTCGAGCAACGCCGACGCTAACGCAAACCCCAGGGTGACTGCAATAACTCTTCCTGTACTTTCGTACAGGCGAGCTAAAAAGGCGCAGATTACCTTCGCAGTAACTGCGAAACTGATATGCACCTTTGTTTTTGCTACATGATAGTACAATTCCTCTACTTTCTAAGTCCAAAATTTCCAGCCTCTAGCCATCTTCTGTGCTTGTACAAATCCAAAATTTCCAGCCTCTAGCCAAAATTTCCAGCCTCTAGCCATCTTCTGTGGTTGGTTTGTGTCTGGCCTGGTCAAAAACACATTGTTGGTTTTCTCATGATGTGGCTCAAATGTATGTCTTAAACAATAATTAGATCTACTAATCAAATACAATGCTGTAAGCCACACTGGTTATCCAGAGATAGCCAGTGGGACAGTGAACGTCCAATGCAGATGAAATCAGTATGCAACAATATGAAGCAAATATCAGTTTGGGAACAACATTATCAAAGATCATTCTGATTACTTGTAAGTTGTTCCCTGACCTGTACACCTATTTGTAACGCACAGTCTTATATAAATTTCAATCTGCATTGGTTGTTCTCATATTGGTTGTCCCATGGTTCACCAGTGTGTGTAAACTGCCCTTAGACTGCATAAATCTGCCAACTGTTATGAGAATTTTGATAATAAATGAGCCGCCTCGTGGGAAAACCAACGATGTGGTTTCGGAACAGGTCCGGCACAAACCGGCCTGTACAAGCGCAGAAAAGAGCTAGAAGTTCGAAATTTCGGATTTAAGTAGAAGAGGAATTGTACTATCCGAGTAGCGAAAACAAAGGCGCTGATAAGCTTCGCGGTTACCGCGAAGCTGATCTGCGTCTTTGTTTTCGCCTATGCATATTGTTGGTTTTCCCATGAGGCGGCTCAAATCTGACAGCCATTCAATGTGATATGACAAAATATGAAAATGATAAATTTGACTATTTGACACTCCAATCAAACTTGTTTTCAACTACAGATGCAGTTAAGCTGTTCTGTTGACACAGATTATGAACAGAGATACATGGCCAAAACAACTGAAAATAACAATGATAATATCCATATAGTGTCTTCAAAATTAGAAAATATTTGGAAGTGTTATGTTCTAGTCATGTCAATAACACATGAAAAATGAAAATTCTTCACTTTTAAATTTCCAATATCCCATAATACCATTGTCACCATTCATTTAACACAAATCCAGCCACTTACGATTTATTTACATCCAAGTAGATCTATCGTGTTAATGAAATGTGTCTACCTAATATCCTAAATTGCGATCAATGCTTCACAATCTCTGTCGCAGCACATACACTGACACATGAATTTATGAAATTCAGTAAAGTTCAAAGAGCTTTACCATTCAGCTGTTTAGTTCCAGTTTCCTCCTCCTCGACCTCTCCCCCTAGACCCCCCTCTCCCTCTGCCCCTACTATCCCCACCACGGCCCCTATCTCCACCCCTAAATCCCCCCATACCACCCCTACCCTGATAACCACCCCTTCTATCATCATCCCGACCCCTTCCTCCCCGACCCCCGCGTCCTTTAAAACCTGATCCACCCATTGAAATGTCCCCTTGATCTGACCTTTGACCCCCAGGACCAAAATCATTCCCCATTTCCCTATCTTGACCGCCCCTTTCGGCAGAATCCTCCCTATTTCTTTTCATGCCCCTGTCCTGATCATTCCCTCCCCTTCCACGGCCCCTAAATCCACCACGACCCCTATCCCTGAAATTCCCCTCATTTCCTCCACCTATGAAATTTCCCCGACCACCCCTCGTATCCCCTCGCCCCCTTCCACCCCTAAATCCATCACTACCACCCCTATAGCTATCATTCCCCCCTCGCCCTGGACCCCTAAACCCTGGCCCGGGGCTTGGGCTATGCCTATTATCATAATCCATCATTTCATGTGGCTCTATACCAGAATCATCATCATAACCATAATCACTAGGATTGCTTGACATAAAGTCTGTCGTAGCATTAAAGTCATCATGCTCCATTGAAGAATCTCTTCTGTCCGAATAATGGGACCCAGGAGGACCCTGTCTATCTTTAGGACCTTGTCTGTCCCTGAACTCTGGGGTGCTATGCCTGTCCCCTGGGGGCCCCATGGACCCACCTCGACCTGGTCCACTGGGACTATCGTAACTGTCATTTCTGAACCCACCACTCATTAGTTTTTCAATAGACTCTCGTTGCTGGTCTCTGTGTTGGGTATTGAAACTGTCACGGTAATTTTCCTCCTCATCCATCATGGAATCACCATGGCCCCTACTTTGGCCCCTAGAGTCATCCTTATAGGTCTCCTTTTCCCCATAAGGCTCCTCCCTATAAGGGTCATCGTCTCTATAAGGCTCATTTGGGCCCCTAAAGTCACGATCCATTCTGAAATCACGATCCATTCTACGATTCTGATCATTTCTATGGTCCTGGTTGCCACGGTAATCCTGTTCACCACGGAAATCCTGATCACCACGGAAATCCTGATCACCACGGAAATCCTGATCCATTCCACGAGGAACAATATCCTGCGGAAATCCAAAATTTCCTTCCTCCCCATATTCTGGTCTTGGTGGGCCTCCTTGAGGACCTCCAAAGGGGGGTCCATTTGGACCACCAGGAGGTCCAAAAGGTCCAGGGGGTCCACCCTGCTGTCCAGGTGGGCCATCAAATGGGCCGCCCTGCTGTCCAGGTGGGCCGTCAAATGGTGGACCACTGTGTTGTCCCTGTGGGCCGCCAAAAGGTCCCTGCTGTCCAGGAGGACCGCCCATTGGGCCTGAGGGTGTCCCTCCTTGTGGTGGCCCAAAGGGCCCGGGCCTGTCCCCTAGCAGTCCAGGCTGTGGAGGTGGCTTTTCTGAAATTAGAAATGGGAAATGGGTCCTTTAATTATCATCTCCATGAATCTGTAATCAACTTTGATGATCATCTTTTGAAATACATGTATTGAGCATACAGTTGAACCTGCTGAATCAGCCACCTTTATAAGAGCTCCACCTGCATAAGAGAGCCAGTCAGAAACATTCCCAATCATTATACCCCCCGCCAAAACGGAGTTTTAAGGGGGGTATACTGTTTTCACGTTGTCCGTCCGTCCGTGTGTGCGTCCGTAATGTTTTGTTTCTTTAATATCTTGAAGACCCATGGATGGAATTTAATGAAACTTTGCAGGCATCTGCATATCTATGGGGCAAATATGTACATGCAAAAATTAAGGGCTAGGGGCCAGTCCCTTTTGAGTTACTTCCCTTTATAGTTCTTGATGGCTTTTGTATACAGTGAAGATAGTGCATTTATGGGCCGATCAACTCCTACCACAGTTTTTGTTGGAACTTTTTGATATTATGCCTAAATGATGTAGACCCATTGGACATTTGCATGAAGAAATGTTATTGCGAAAAAATAATTTTTCACAAAATGACAGCTATGAGAACTTAGGCAATTTTCTTAGTTTTTTTTTACAGGTAAGGGCTTCCACGGGACGATCAACTCCTACCACAGTTTTTGATGGAACAATTTGATGTCATGCCTATATGATGTACACCCATTGGACATTTGCATGAAGAAATTTTATTGTGAAAAAATAATTTTGGACAAAATTACAGCTATGAGAACTTAGACAATTTTTCTTAGGTTTTTTTTACAGGTAAGGGCTTTCACGAGCCGATCAACTCCTACCACAGTTTTTGATGGAACAATTTGATATCATGCCTGTGTGATGTACACCCCTTGGACATTTGCATGAAGAAATTTTATTGCGAAAAAATAATGTTTGACAAAATGACAGCTATGAGAACTTAGACAATTTTTCTTAGGTTTTTTTTTACAGGTAAGGGCTTTCACGGGCCGATCAACTCCTACCACAGTTTTTGATGGAACAATTTGATATCATGCCTATGTGATGTACACCCCTTGGACATTTGCATGAAGAAATTTTATTGCAAAAAGATAATGTTTGACAAAATGACAGCTATGAGAACTTAGACAATTTTTCTTAGGTATTTTTACATGTAAGGGCTTTCACGAGCCGATCAACTCCTACCACAGTTTTTGATGGAACAATTTGATATCATACCTACATGATGTACACCCATTTGATATTTGCATGAAGAAATTATATTGCCAAAATATTTTTTGTGGTAAACAGTTATCCTGCTGGGGGTATATAATAAGCATTGCTTATTGACTTTTTTTCATTTTCACTATATTTTATCTCTGCATAAGACAGCCACCTCCACAAGACAACCAGCAGCCAGTAAAATCAATCCCAAAATGCTTATAACTCTCTATAAGACAGCCACATCATACTTGCCTAAAGTCAAATTTCCCATTTACAAGCTGTTAATTGGACAATCATTATTCTTTATTGTATTTAAAACAGTTAATTAGCAGAAAAAATCAATTAAGTTAATACCCATGAGGCTTTGTATATGTTTTTGTGTAACGAAGCATGAAATGATGTCAACTTATGAAACACATACAGGTAGTCCTTCCTTAGAAAGGATTTTTCTTGTGACAGTAAGAATATTTTCTATATGACAACTGCTCTGACTGAACCTTGATAAGACAGCCACCTGTGTATAACAGCCAGCTTAGCTCACTGCCAAAGGTGGCGCTTTTATAGAGGTTTGACTGTATTTATAGAGAAAGGCAAATTTCTGCTGTATGGCTGGTGCCTTACATTTGTTTCTGCTTCAAAAAGTGGTGCAGTTCATCTATTTCCTATATCCAAAATTTTAAGCCTGTAATAATCTTCTGTGCTTGTACAGTCTGGTTTGTTTTGTTGGTTTGTGTGATATGTTTGTTTGTTTGAATTGATGCTGTCCCAGTCATTAATTTTTCAGTCATGTCAGATGGAGTAAACACATCTTGGATATTAACCAGTACTATGAGGAGTTCATGTGTCTTGCTCAAGGACACAGCCTGGAACCAGGCCCTGAGGTTATATAACTTTTTTCATGCTCAGGTCAGCTGAGACTAAAATTTATCCTGCTCATATATGTTAAAATGCCAACAATTGCTGGCATTTTAACATTTATTAGGAGGATAAATTACAGGCTTTGGAGTACTAACCCTTCAATTCCAATATATTTGGGCTATTTGAGTATTTCTGAGGATTTGAAATTTCAAGCTCAGCTGAGTTGAGCATGAAAAAGGTTTTATAACCTCGGAGCCAGACTTCTCTATTTCATGTCTGAAGCTCTACCACTGAGCCACCATGCTCACCTCAGCCTAGTTTGTGTCAGACATGGCAAGAAACTTGAAAACATTAATTGAGCTGCCGCACCAGAAAACCAATAATCTGCATATGCAAAATCAAAGGCGCAGGCCAGCTACTGCACAGCTGATCACCACCTTTGTTTTCGCTACACATATAATACAATCTATCTCCTTCCTAAATTTTGAAATTTCAGGCTTCCAGCCATCATCTGTGGCTGCACAGGCCTGTGTGTATCAGACCTATTCGGAAACCCAAACTGTTGCTTTTTTCATGCGGAGGCCCATTTATTATAAAGCTGCTCATTTACCTTGCTCTTGCATTTGTGCTCTCAGTTCTGGGGGTAAATGAGCCAAATTCTTCGGTGGTTCAGGTTTCTTTGGCGGAAGGGTGCCAGACTCATCAAACTCGGCTAAATCTGAAATAACATCAGGAAAACATGTTCATGTAATGAATACCCCCTTATACCCCACTTTTATCTCAACTGGGGTTTACAGGGGTATATATATTTTTCTTATTGTTGCTCCAAAACATAGATTGTGGGTATTCGTTACCACGGGTCCCCACAATCTATGTTTTTGGCAAAAATAAGAAAAATATATAAAAAAAATCTATAAAATTTTCAATTTTTACCACTGAAAGAAATCTCTGTATATGGCATGGAAAAATTTTTGTAATGAAAAGAAATGCATTGTTTTAAATACAAATTGCCCAAATTGTTAAGGTAACTATACCGGTAGTTATCATTTTTCTTTATAGTTATAATCATAAATTTATAAACCACCAATTTCTCACTCAGATTCATACATTTTTGAGTAACTGGGACAACTTATTTCTTGTCCAGCCTTGAGTTCTTGCATCATTTTACCACATTTTCATCAGGAGCAGATCCAGGATTTCTGGAATTGGGGGGTTCAAGTCCATCAAGAGGGGGCTCCTTTTCATCATTTAACCTGATTTTTCATAAATTTTCCCATGAAATTGAAATAATTTGGTCCAAGAGGGGGGTTCAAGCGACCAATTCGAACCCCTTCTCAATCCACAACTGTTTTCATCCATCTTAACTGACCAGGGTTAAACAGCCCATCCCTTAGGCCCTTACTTTACTCATTTTTATAACTGAAGTCACCAGTTTTATTTTTTTTTTTTTTCAAACAAACCAGCTAACTCTAGGGAAGGTTTGAATGGAAAATCCAATGACAGTATACTTATCAGTTCACTCTTTGGTACCTTGAAGCTATTCCTTTTACCACCTTTTATCATTTAATTTACCAATATAAAGATCAAATATGATTTTCCATTCAATAACATTGGCTAGGTACCGGGAAAGTGTTGAAAGCCAAGGGCGTAGCCCTCGGTTTTCAACACTCCCCGAGAGACCTAGCGAATGTTTATGAATGACAAAATAATTTTTGATCGCTATTTCAGAAATAAATCAGCATTAGTTGATTGAACTGTTGAGTAATAATTCACTGTTTGTTGGTCAATTGGACAGAAGATCAAATCACGAGCAGGTAGCACAAGTGATTTATATTCTTACAACTGATCGACAAACATTGAATTACTACTCAACAATTTATGTACTTGAGCTGATCTACATGTATTTCGATTCTAACACACAATAAACAAAATAAAAGTCACTGAAACCGTTGAAATCATTCAGCTTTCCACCATTGCATTGTAGATATCCCACCAAATATTTGACTGTAATACACACAAATGGGTATTTACACACATTTATTACATTTGTTATACGCTTAAACAACATTATACCATCTAACGCTGCATGATGGGTTACCTGACATCACAAATGGCTCAAAGTAATGTCACACATTCGCCAGTGTGAAATTGTTGCACAATGTAACACATTTTTTTACCATTGCCTATATAGGCGAGGTGTGTTAGAATATTGAATAATTTAAATTCTGCATAAACAAAAGAAATAATGGTGCACTATATTTTACAGCCTCGTCACATTTTCATACTAGTAAAAGCCTTCATTCTTATGCTCATTCTGGGTGGAGTTCAGTTACTCATTATTAGCATGTGCTTTGCATAGCACCAGGTAAGGAGCATAAATAAATGTGGTGTAGTAACAGCAAGTGCGCACAGGAATGGCCTCATTAATACATGGCTTTTTTCTTCTTTAATATACACCTGTTACTATTGTGTGACACCGGTATTTATACGATAATAACACATATTACAATATACAGACATATGAGCTGCATCATGGGAAAACCAACAATGTGGTTTCCGAACAGGTTTTACATAAACCGAGCTTACGAGCACAGAGGATAGCTAGAGGCTGGAAATTTTGAATTTAGAAAGTAGAGGAATTGTACTATCCGTGTAGTGATAACAATGACACTAATCAGCTTCTCGGTTACAGCGTTACAGTGAAGTTGATCTGCGCCTTTGATTTTGCATATGAAGATTGTTGGTTTTCACATGGTGCAGCTCATATTTCAAGACATTCTGTAATTCAACACTAACTTACCTAACCCCGCTAACCCTGGAGGTGGTTTAAGTGGCATATCCAATGACAGTAGGGATTTTATCTTACTCCTGGGAACCTTTGAGCCCCTCTTTTTACCCCTTTTTCTACTATCTCCCTCCTCTTCATCATCATCATCTGAAAGAAAAATCATAAAATGTATAACACATGATAAGTATTACTTATGATTACTTTGAAAATTGTAAGCCTGAGGAAATAATTCTGTTTACTTTCAATATACCCTCGATATCGTCGTTAAACTATCGATCGACCTTAAATTTACCTTCGCTTATATTTATTTTTAGCCAGAGAGTGACAAGGAAGTATTTTTGGATCGATGACCTTGAGTATGTAATCAGATATTTAGCATGTGTGTTCAGCCATAGTTGTCCAAACATAACTTGGTGGTTATAATTGAGCCGTCTCGTGGGAAAACCAACAATGTGGTTTTCGAACAGGTCTGACACTAACCAGCCTGTACAAGCACAGAAAATAGCCAGAAGCTTGAAATTTTGGATTTAACTTGAGTAACGTTAGAAGAGGAATTGTACTATCCGAGCAGCGAAAACAAAGGCGCTGATCAGCTTCGCGGTTACTGCGCGAAGCTGATCTGCGTCTTTGTTTTCGCCTATGCGGATTGTTGGTTTTCCCATGAGGCGGCTCATATATTAGCACATTTCTGCCGTCAGGACAACCGCTTGCTCATGCACACCAACAACATAAGTATATAGTAACTGTGTCACATTACGAAAACTTGCCCATGAGTTATACAGATTTTAAATATTTTTGCTAAAAACATCGAATGTCGAACCACGTTAGTACCGCCTCGCCGAGACCCACAATCTATGTTTTGGAGCAAAAATTAGAAAAATAGGTATAGCCCTGCATATCCCATTTTTGCTATATAAAAGGTTAACGCGGACATGTTTTCGTGATGGACTCTCCCAGCTTCTGAACACCATATTGCACATGAGGCTTTTCCGTAGACAACTTCTCGGACCAGCGATGTCATGTTTCAGATTTTATTTTCAAATACTTGATGGTATTAGAAAGAGGGGAACTGAACTTCCGTAAGACAACATGAAGATTTGTCTGACATTAAACCCCAAAGCTAATCGAATTGACCGAACGATTTGTTGTGTTAACGGCTGTGTTAAACGAAGACATAGACTAGAAACAATGTAAATTCGTGTAAAACCACAATGAGGACCATGTACATACTTGACAGACGTTTTGCGTAGTGAAACAGTGTCGTAGGGTGATCTAGGGGAAGAGCATCGGACTTCTTATCGAGACCCCCAAATGCGGCGGCGTGTTGTGTCATTGAGCAAGACTCATTAACTCGCCTGTAGCTATGTCTCCGTCTCGACACAAATGGACATTTGTTGACTGGGATGTTAAGCCATTACCAGTCTGACAAAACTAACCATCAATCTACTATCTTCAACTTATCTTTACACTGATTCAGTCGGCTTTTTAATTAACAGATACAAATATTTATTATCATTTCTCTCCCTCTTGAAATTCAAAAGGGGATAACTTTAAAAGGCATAAAGACAAGTTTCAACTAGAATGTCCATCATAACCATGGTAAACAAATATTAAGATAATATCAAAAATAATCTCTGGGGTCGAGGCTCATGTTCCTATTGAACGATCTTATATAGTTTTATATTCGTGACAACCATGCTAAATAACGACCAGTCATTGTTGAATTGTGGTTCAGGGTGCGCATTTTATTCCATTCACTATACGGTGTTGTGTACTTGTGTTACAAAGTATTCATATTTTCCTAAAGTTAAACGACTTTATTGTCTACTTCAAAAAGAGGAAGCTTTGGTGTTTGTAAGGTCAAGTTTATCCTACATGTACATAAAACTGCATGGATTGTTTACAGTAAACCCATTACAAAAACATGGCCATGCAATACAGAGATTTTTTTTTCAGTGGTGAATATTGAAATTTCACCAAACAAAAAATGAAATTCTTATAATATTTTTGCTCAAACATTCATTGTGGGTACACGTTAGAACCGAATACCCACAAGGTATGTTTTGGATCAAAAATAAGAAAATTAGGTATACCCCTGCAAACCCCAGTTTTTTGGGGGTTTTTTTTCTAAATAAAAGCGGGGTTGAAGATGCATGGTATCCATGACGGACACGTTTTCCTGATGCTTTTGTATGTGTTCAGTTAAACAAAGCGCCTTTGAGGACAAAATACCACTTGCATATTCTTAATATTTAAATGCGATTCAGTAGCATGGCGTACATTTTGGTCTGTGTTACGAAGTCTGGACAATGCATGTCACGAGAAGATGACAATAAACAATGCAAGGATTATAGTCATAACGCACCAGTCATTTGTAATCACGCCTCACCTACGGGGAAGGGTGAGGGATAGCCGGTCTAAAGTGTGGGACAGTTTTTCATTGTCCTGGCAATGCAGGGGAAATGATGGGGTTTGGGTATTAAGATCCCCACCCCAAGGAGATTTTCTATCCTGAAGGGCAGGACGAACAGCACGGTTTCGACTAGAGGTCTCTAGCTGAGGGCATTGAAAACTCTGGAAAGTCATAATCCCCACCCTTCCCCGTAGGTTGGGGAGCTGTGGTTACACAAGAATGCTGGACACAGTTTGTGAACCGTTGAAAATTCGCCAAAACCAAGTCTGACGAAAAAATTTTGTAGGACGATTGGATTGATATCGGTGTCCGTCATTCTAAAAGCGACTGGCTGCACCAGTCTTCTTTCTGCATCTGCTGGGGTTGTTCATAAAATTGTGGCTAGAATAATTGAATGTCCTGGTTGATTATCCAGCCTGATCATGGTTTTATGGGACACAATGTTTCCAATCTCACTGTGGTCAGGTCGACGATGTTAAAGCCTCCGTGGCGCAGTGGTTAAGTCACTCACTTTGTTATCAACAGTTCGGAAAAAAATTAATCTTATGTTCATCATGGTATTATGACGGCTTTCGTAACGAACCTAATGACTTATTCAATCTGTTCCCCATGACAATGACATGAATGGCCATGTTGACACATTTATTTCAAGGTCGCGAGAGGCAGAATGAGTTGGTTTAAAAATATCACAGTGTATTCATTTAGGAAACTACGCATCTAAAAATATCTTACCTGTGTCGCTGACTGATTTACTACGACCCGATAGCTAAAAATAAATACTGATGGATCGATCTAGGTTGATGCAACGAATATACGAAAGTAAACAGATTTTTTTCCAGAGGTGTATTTAATTACAGTTAATTACAATTACTGATTATAATTATCCCAGTCCTGCATGATATAACACTGATCAGTGTTGGACCCCAATCAGACTATTTTTGCTATATGTCTATACATTTTACTCTCATTATAACATGGATTGGATAGCTAACACGGAAGTTGGCTTGGACCCCAGCAATAGTGTTAAAAAGAGGTTGAGGTGTACCTGGGAGAATTTTCTTGCACACAAGATGGAGAAATTCCATACTTTACCCAGGGTGAGAAATTCTTATCTCACCCAGGTTATCACACCCATTGATGACATCATCTTAATAAAAAGTGAACCGTGATGCGAGAAAACTGGTCTTCAGGATTTCCGGCCAGGTCTGACACAAACCAGCCTGTACAGTCTCAAAAGAAAGCTAGAATCTAGAAATTTTGGGTATAAGTAGAGAAGGAATCATACTAGTCATGTAGCGAAAACAAAGGTGCCAATCAGCTGTGCAGTAACTGCACAGCTGATCTGCGCTTTTGTTTTGGCATAGGCAAAAATCTCATTTTCTCATGACGCAGCTTAAGTAGCAATGGCTGTATGAGCTGCGTCGTGAGAAAACCGGATTTTTGCCTATGCAAAAACAAAGGCGCAGATCAGCTTCGCAGTAACTGCAAGCTTCGCAGTGAAGCTGATCAGCGCCTTTGTTAATGCTACATGGATAGTACAATATCGCATCTTCTTTTATCCAAAATTTCAAGCTTCTAGCCTGCTTCTGAGACTGAACAGGTCGAGTTGTGTAAGACCTGGTCAGAAACCCCAAAGACCGGTTTTCTCGCATCACTGCTTGTATAAGATGGCATGTAATTTCAACATAAAGTGCAAATGAAGTAACTTCAAAACATTCAATTCAAAATGGACACGACTGAAGTATTTCAAAGATAACTGATAAATCTGTCCCTCAAGACATAATTAAGCATAACTCAGCTATATATACCTGACACTCATGTACAGGTCAACCTCATTATAACGCTATCTTTGGGGTCCATAGTAGCAGGCCGTGTTATTAATGAAACTGTATCATAAAAAGGCTTATTACAGATATATAGACATACAGCAAAATAACTTGGGGAGTGGGGCATGACATGCCAAGTTATATTGAAATATTATAATATATTATAATGAAGTTGAAATGTAACATTCTGGTATTCTCTGCAGTATGCAAAAGAAGCAATTTATCACGTTTTATGACTGCTCAAAACCTTTAGAATTTTATGTGAAAGGCAATTTCATGGATTTTTTTCTCCAAAATTTTTTTTACACCGATACAACAAAATAAATTCCTATCAAAACCAAACTGATCAACAGTACTTTCTTCCTTAACGAGGAGCCCCGGTAATTGATTTGAGATCCATGCCTATTCAAAATATTTGGGAATAGGTAGGGTGAATAGTATTTTCAAGGAGATTTTTTTCCCGAAATTATTTTCTGAAAGTCATCAAATTTGGTTTAGGGTACCTTCTTCCTTAACGAGGAGCCCCGGCTGTTGATTTGAGATCCATGCCTGTTCAAAACATTTGGGTATGGGTCGTGCAAACGGCATCTTCTTTTTCTGTGGCATATCCTTCAGCTGTTGCTCCTTCAGGTACTGCATATCGCTGGACCAGTCCAGACCCGGAATAGCTGGTAACTCATCATCTGACTTCTCTGTGAAGAAGACATAAAATTAATCTAGAGTATTCAAGCCACAACTCGAGAAAACCGGTCTGAGGCTTTTGACCAGATCCAAACACCAGGCAGGCCCCGAAAATATAAAGCTTTTTTCATGCTCAGCTCAGCTGAGACTAAAATTTATCTTGCTCATAAATGTTAAAATGCCAACAATTGTTGGCATTTTAACATTTATGAGCAGGATAAATCACAGGCTTTGGTGATCTAAACCTAAAATATTGATTTATTTGGACTATTTTGCCATTAATGAGCAGTTTAAAGCCTTTTATGCTCAGCTGAGCTGAGCATGAAAAAAGTTTTATAACCTCAGATCCTGTACTGTCACGGGGTCCAGACCCGGAATAGATGGTAATTTCTGTAGAAAAAAGACATAAGATTAATCAAGACCATTTGAAGCTGCAACATGAGAAAACCAGCTTTTATCATATGCCAAAGCAAAGATGCAGATCAGCTGCACTGTAACTGCGCAGTTGATCGATGCCTTTGTATCGGCTTAATGGACTGAAGAATATCGCCTCTTCTTAAATGAGCCGCAAACTGGCCTTTGGGAAATTAGATAACACATAAGGTTTAAAGTAAGAATATGTTTTGGTTTTTCACTTGTCAGCATTTTTACATGGTTGATTTCGTGGTATGCATCCCACCCAACAGCTCAAATCATATGGAGATGGGACTCCAGTTTAATGCTTCATCCAAAAGACTAGGATTTGTGATATTCACATGTAGTAAACCATCTCTGATAAGAATTTGAAGTGATTACAACTGATTTTTATGATATCCAAAACATCAGGAAAAATTTATCTGGTTTGTTGATTTTGGGGTTAACGGCCCATCGCCAGCTAAGATCATACAGAGATAGGGCCCCACATTAAAGTCACAGATGAAGCAAAAGATTAAACCTGCAACTCCTGGCTCAGAAGTTATAACTCTTTTTTTCATACTCAGATCAGCTGAGACTAAAATTTATCCTGCTCATAAATGTTAAAATTGTTGGCATTTTAACATTTATAAGCAAGCTAAATTACATGCTTTTGCAAGCTTAACCGTGAAATTTCAACAAATTTTGGTTATTTCAGTAATTATGAGCAGTTTTAATTTCATGCTCAGCTGATTTGAGCAAGAAAAAGTTTTATAACCTCATGTATCATATCATATATTGTGGGTATCTGCTGTAATCGAATCAATGAGATGATCATAACAGATACTCAAAATACATGATTTTATGGACAGCAAGTGTAATTAATGCAAAAACACAATCAAAATCAGCTGAATTATAGAACACTTTGAGCAAACGTAGATGTTTCCATAATGTTCAGCACTATGTCACCGAAGCTAGGGATTTTTTTGGCTCACTTACTTTTAGGTTTTTCATCCTCTACTGGGGGAAGCCCATGTTCTAAACCCATCCCTGGTAGCAGGCTGTTGGAGCTACTAGGCATCAACTGATCCTCTGAAACATGTGAAAGAGATATTTGTAAATTACGACAACTTGCCCATGCCATAAACAGAGTTTTTTTAGAGTTGTCATAAATGAAAATTTTCAATAGAAAAATTCTGATATTTTTCTTATTTTTGCTCAAAACATAGATTGTGGGTACTCGTTAGAACCGCCATTAAATCAAAAATAAGAAAAATAGGTATACCCCTGCATACCCCAGTTTTGCCATATAAAAGTGGGGTATAAGGGGGGTATACATTACACAGACATGTTTTCCTGATGAAATTCAGACTTAAACTGCCTGACTTTTCTATTTCTGAATCAATAGTGAGAACTTTAAATCTTGAGGCATGAAATACGCAATAATTAGCAAAAATTAAGTTCTCACAAACGTTTTTGATCATTAAGTCCCTGGATCTTTTCAACATTGGTTTATGAAAAAAAAAAAAACATCTTTGAAACAACGCTGCAATCTTCTTACCTTCAATAACTTCCCCATCTGGTCCTATAGGAAGTGTGTTGAGGTTATATTTATCTCTCAGAGTATCACCGGGACGATTACGAGTCCAGAATTTTCTGAAAAAAAAAAAAGAGAAAGTATCATCAGAGCCTTTGCGTGAGAAAACAAACAATTTGTTTCCGACCAGGTCTGACACAAACCGGCCTGTACTGTCACAGAAGCTTGCTAGAAGCTTGAAATTTTGGTTCTAAGAAGAAGAGGGGTTGTACTATCCTTGAAATGAAAACAAAAATACTGCATAGCTGATCTGTGTCTTTGTTTTTAGCATATGCAGATTGTTGGTTTACTGGTGCAACCGCTCAATTCATTTTACTTCTTTTTTAGGAAAAAAATCTTTAGTATAGAAGGTAGACCTTATACAGACTGCTCCATAGCTGATTACAGTCTGCATCAGAAATCAAAAGTGTAAATTCAGAAATTTGCCAGTGACTTTGAAGCAGTAATCTTTATTAGCAAGAACTTTGAAGCGTAAAAAAGTCCTTTCGCATAAAAGAGTGGGTTTTAAGGTGCTACATGTAAACATTTAAGTCTGCAAAGAAAGTGTCCAACAAAAAAAAAAACGCTGCAAAAATACACTGTTGCGACATAATACTTCTTAGAGTAGCACAGTAAATAAAGCCATTACGAAAACTTACCCATGCAATATACAGAGATTTTTCAAGAAGCAAAAAATTGAAAATTTCATTGGAAAATTTTAGATTTTTTTAATATTTTGACTCAAAACATACATTGTGGGTACATGATAGAAATGCTTCGCCCAGGCGGTTCTAACTAGTACCAACAATGTATGTTCTGGATCCAAAATAAGGAAATTGTGTATACCCCTGTAAAGCCCAGTTTTACAATATAAAAGTGGGATATGATGGTGTATACATTTCACGGACATGTTTTCAGGATGGTAAACTACAAAGATATTATCCCTTAAATAACTTACGTAGAATGGTCATTAGAAGCTGAGGACAGTATATGCCCCAGGGGATGCCAGGCAAGATCCCAGATTATTGCATCATGAGCCTCCTCCATTGAACCTAGCTCCTTCTCAGTCCTAAAAGAATGATTAATAATACTTCACATCAAAGTACCATAAAGAGAAACTTTAAGAAAAGTGCACCCTGGTGAATGCCTCAGTGACAAACAATCTCTTCTTTTTTTTCTTCTTCTTCTTTTCTCATAATACCCTAAAGAGATACTGTAAGAAAACTGCACCTTGGTGAATGCCTTAGCGGTAAACAATCTCTTTTCCTTTTCTCATAGTACCATAAAGAGAAACTGCAAGAAAATTGCACCTTGGCGAATGCCTTGCAAAGGATCTTTTTTTTTTTTTATTTTGCCTGGCGAGCACACGGCAGAGCTGTAACTCTTTCTCATCAGTGATAAGATGCCAGTAACGTATAATACGATGGGTGTTTCAAATCTGAGAAAATTGGCAATCTGAACTGAAAATGCTCAGTTTAATACTGCCATGATTTGTGGTCAAAATCTGCCGCGTGTTATGTATACGAACAAGACTTTTTTCACCTGATTTGACCCCCAAAAATGAGTGTGTGTTATGCACGTGTGCGCATAATACGCCGCGAAGTACGGTAGCTACAAAATAAGTTTAGTTACAATATCCCATAAACTTGAAAATCTACACAATTACTTATTTCACTTCTATTTGTGAAATCATAGCCTTGTGTATCTTAAGTTCTTGCTGGTACTGAAACAAACATCAATCAGCAGACTACTTGTACTTGTTTGCCCAATAGGAAAGCCTGCCCATGCAATATACAGAGATTTTTAAGTGGTAAAAATTCAAATTTTCAGTAGATTTTTTTTTATTATTTTTCTTAGTTTTGCTCAAAACATAGATTGTGGGTACACGTTATAACCGCCTTTTCGAGGCGGTTCTAACAAGTACATGTACCTACAATCTATGTTTTGGAGCAAATATAAGAAAATTAGGTATACCCATGCATACCCCAGTTTTACTATGTGAAAGTGGGGTATAAGGGGGTATTCATTACACTGGCATGTTTTCCTGATGCAATTCAAGCTATTTGAACCTAATAGTAGCTAAGGAAATAATTTTTGGTGCATGAAAGGAAATACCCAACTCGGAATATGAAAGGGAAGTAACTGTGTCTTACCCAGCCTGCCAGAACATGATAGAGCCATCAGAACCTCCAGAACAGAAGAGTGTCTCATTGATAGGGTGCCATGCAACAGCTGAAATAGATGGATACAACTGGATGCATTTATCTCCCTTTGAAGCCACAATATGAGCCACGTCATTAGAAAACCGCATTTTGCCTATGCGAAATCAAAGGCGCAGATAGCTGTGCAGTAACTGCACAGCTGATCAGCACCTTTGTTTTTGCTACATAGATAGTACAGTTCCTCTACTTTCTAAATCCAAAATTTCCAACCTCTAGCCATCTTCTGTGGCTGTACTGACCGGTTTGTGTCGCACCTGGTCGGAAACCCCAAAGACTGGTTTTCTCATGTCGCGGCTCAATAGTCTATTGTTTTTATTCTTTGTTTCTTTTGTGTGTGTGTAAGATGCAAAAGTAGGTTTGTAAACAATGCGAAAAGAATTGGCTGACCACATATGAGCCGCCTCGTGGAAAAACCAACAATGTGGTTTCCGAACAGGTGCGACACAAACCGGCCTGTGTAAGCACAGAAAAGAGCCAGAAGCTTGAAATTTCGGATTTAGGTATAATAGGAATTGTACTATCTGAGTAGCGAAAACAAAGGCGCTGATCAGCTTCGCGGTTACCGCGAAGCTGATCTGCAACTTTGTTTTCGCATATGCAGATTGAGAGGCGGCTCATATATGAAGACCTAAACTGCTTATTTCAAAAACAAATTCATGACCCCAGAGGGAGTTAATATAGAACAACGTAAATGTAGCTTCCTTCATATGTCCCTTGGTTTGACTAATAATTTGACAACCCCAAAGGGAGTTAATCTAGAGCAACATACATGTAGCTTCCTTCTTATGTCCCTTGAAGACCTGAACCTCTTCTTTCATATTGCGGATATCAAATAATTTGACTAGATGATCTCTGGATGCCGTCAGCAGCCATAAACCATTCTTGCTCCATTTGAGATCCATTACTGTGAACTTGTGAGCATGTCTGGAAAATACAAAATTAAAAATTACAAAATTAATGATCTTTTTTTTTTTCTATTTATTTAACTTTTTTATATATTTTTTTTTTTTTTTTTTTTTAGTTTTACGTACCATTCAATATTATTTGAGCCGCATCATGAGAAAACCAACAATCTGCATATGCGAAAACAAAGTCACAGATCAGATTCGCTGTAATCGCAAAGCTGATTTCACTACATGGATAGTACAGTTCCTCTACTTTCTAAATCCAAAATTTCAAGCTCCTAGCCTTTTTCTGTGATGGTACAGACTGGTTTGTGTCAGACCTGTTCAAAAACCACAATGTTGGTTTTCTCATGATGCGGCTCATTTCAGTTCATATGAGCGTTACCACCAGAAAACCAGATTTTTGCATATGTGAAAAATAAAGCAGCTGATAATTTATGCAGTAACTGATCAGTGTAATCAGTGTTTGTTTTCTCTTCACAGATAGTACATGTACAATCCTACTCTGAAATTTCAATGTTCTAGCTTTTTTCTGTGAGTGCACAGACTAGTTTGTGTCTGATCTGGAAGTAAACTCTCAAGACAGCTTTTCTCATGTCACGACTCAAATGTCTTGTCTAAATTTTTGGACCATGTCTGACACAAGCTTAGGTCTGTTCAGTAACAGAAGATGGCTTGATGCTTGTACCTTTCGAATTTAGTTGAAAAGTAACTGTACTATCCCTGAAACAAAATGAGCCGTGACGAGAGAAAAACGGTCTTCGGGGCTTCCGACCAGGTCTGACACAAACGGCCTGTACACTCACAGAAAAAGGCTTAAAGCTTGACATTTTGGATTTAGGAAGAAGAGAAATTGTACTATCTGTGTAGCAAAAACAAAGGCGCTCATCAGCTGTGGGCAATAATGTGGTTTTCCCACGATGCGGCATAAATAAAGACTGCTACTTTGTTTTCGCATATGCAACTGTCTGGTTGTTTCACGATGGGGCTCAAATAATGCACAGATTATGAGCCGTAATGTATGAAATTCTGTCTTCAGGCATTCTGGGCCCACATTAAATCTACTTACAGTTGGGAAGAAAATTACTGTATACTGTAGTTTGGGATAAATAACAAATATTTTTCTTTTTCTTTTTTTTAGCTCACCTGAGCCGAAGGCTCACAGGTGAGCTTATAGGATAGGCAGGCATCCGTCGTCCGTCGTCGTCCGTCGTCCGTCCGTCCACAATTTCAAATAAGAATATTTCTGAAGCTAGTAGGCCGATCTTGATCAAATTTAATGTGAACCATAATTGGGTTGGGGGATTGATGGCATTAGGTTTTGGAGCAGATTGTATCAAAATTGCGGTTTCCATGGCAACAGATAGGTCCCATAGACTTACAATGGGAAAAACTAAAAAAATCTTCTTCTCTGAAACCACTAGGCCCACAGCTTTGATATTTGGTATGTAGCAATGGCTAATGGTCCTCTACATAAATTGTGCCATTCATGCCCCTGGGGTCAAATTTGGCCACGCCCCGGGGGTGGATAGTCTCCATAGACTTACTATGGGAAAAAAATTCAAACATCTTCTTCTCTGAAACCACAGGGCCCACAGCTTTGATATTTGGTATGTGGCAATGGCTAATGGTCCTCTACATAAATTGTGCCAGCCATGCCCCTGGGGTCAAATTTGGCCACGCCCCGGGGGTGGATAGTCTCCATAGACTTACAATTGGAAAAACTAAAAAAATCTTCTTCTCTGAAACCACTAGGCCCACAGCTTTGATATTTGGTATGTAGCAATGGCTACTGGTCGTGTACATAAATTGTGCCATTCATGCCCCTGGGGTCAAATTTGGCCAGGCCCCGGGGGTTGATAGTCTCCATAGACTTGCTATGGGAAAAAAATTAAAAAATCTTCTTCTCTGAAACCACAGGGCCCACAGCTTGATATTTTGTACGTGGCAATGGCTAATGGTCCTCTACATAAATTGTGCCAGCCATGCCCCTGGGGTCAAATTTGGCCATGCCCCGGGGGTCGATAGTCTCCATAGACCTACAATAGGAAAAAAACTAAAAAAATCTTCTTCTCTGAAACCACTAGGCCAACAGCTTTGATATTTGGTATGTAGCAATGGCTAATGGTCCTCTACATAAATTGTGCCATCCATGCCCCTGGGGTCAATTTTGGCCACGCCCCGGGGGTTGATAGTCTCCATAGACTTACTATGGGAAAAAGTTTCAAAAATCTTCTTCTCTGAAACCACAGGGCCCACAGCTTTGATATTTTGTATGTGGCAATGGCTAATGGTCCTCTACATAAATTGTGCCAATCATGTCCCCGGGGTCAAATTTGGCCACGCCCCGGGGGTCGATAGTCTCCATAGACCTACAATAGGAAAAACTAAAAAAATCTTCTTCTCTGAAACCACTAGGCCCACAGCTTTGATATTTAGTATGTAGCAATGGCTAATGGTCCTCTACATAAATTGTGCCATTCATGCCCCTGGGGTCAAATTTGGCCAGGCCCCGGAGGTTGATAGTCTCAATAGACTTGCTATGGGAAAAAAATTCAAAAATCTTCTTCTCTGAAACCACAGGGAACACAGCTTTGATATTTTGTATGTGGCAATGGCTAATGGTCCTGTACATAAATTGTGCCAGCCATGTCCCTGGGGTCAAATTTGGCCACGCCCCGGGGGTAGATAGTCTCCATAGACTTACAATGGGAAGAACTAAAAAAATCTTCTTCTCTGAAACCAAAAGGCCCAGAGCTTCTATATTTTGTATGTAGCAATGTTTGGTAGTCCCCATTGTAAATTGTGCCAGTCATGCCCCTGGTTCAAATTTGGCCATGCCCCGGGAGTCAATAGTGTCCATGCATAGACTTTCATTGGTCGATTCTCAATTAATTTAAATCTCATGAGCTTACAATGTGATAATCTCTCAGGTGAGCTACAGGACCAATGGTCCTCTAGTTTTTTTTCACTTTGAATTAATGTGATTTTTTTCCTTAAAATTTAACTCAAATATGAGCCGCGTCATGAGAAAACCGGATTTTCGCCTATGCGAAAACACAAGCGCAGATCTGCTTCGCAGTAACTGCGAAGCTGATCAGCGCCTTTGTTTTCACCACTCAGATAATACAATCCTTCTTCCACCTAAATCTGAAATTTCAAGCTTCTAGCCGTTTTCTGAGACTGTACAGGCCGGTTTGTGTCAGACCTGGTCGGAAACCCTGAAGACCGGTTTTCTCACGACGCGGCTCATATGTATTTGTGGTTACTTTTGTGATATAGCTCATGCGCCAGTTAGCAATGGTCATATTGGGTCCCGATAACATAATGTTTAGAGCTCTGCTTCAAAAACGAGAGGTTGTGGGTTAGATCCCGGGCCGCATCATACCAAAGACATTAAAAATGGTACCAGTGGCTACCTTGCTTGGCACTCAGCACTAAAAGGCAACCACTGGCTTCTGTTCTCCCCAAAATATTGCATTGCTAACATTGCATGTCTAATGAAAAAATATGAAAAATGTCTAAATAATAGCAAAAAAGGGAATAATCAATGTTTGTATACACTGGAGGATTTATGGAAGATTGGCTATTGTACTAAATATGTTGTCCTCCTAAAATATATAGACTATTAAACAACTCTTGTTTTTTAATTATTATAAAACAGCATTCTGTTACATTACGAAAATTTGCCCATGCAAAATATGGAGATTTTTTCATCTGCAAAAATTGAAAATTTCATCGGATTTTTTTAAATATTTTTCTTATTTTTGCTCAAAACATAGATTGTGGGTACATGTTAGAACCGGCTCGCTGAGGCGGTTCTAACAAGTACCCACAATCTATGTTTTGGAGCAAAAATAAGAAAAATAGGTATACCCCTGCATACCCCAGCTTTGCTATATAAAAGTGGGGTTTAAGGGGGTATTCATTGCACGGACATGTTTTCCTGATGAAAGGACACTTTCTTATACTTTCTGTCCCCATTGATCATCAAGCCTCTGGTGCTAAAATTTATAATAAGAAAGATTTGAAGGGTTTTTAAAGTCATAACCCATATTTGTGGCGTCACAGAAAAAGCCTGCCTTCAGTGTTTCTGACCAGGTCTGACACAAACCAATCTGTAAACTCACAGAAAATAGCCACAACATTGAAATTTTCAAATTTAAACATAAAAGTGATTGTCCTTGCCTTGTAGTGAAAATAAAGGTGCTGATCAGCTGTATAGTTACTCATGACACAGCTCATTTTACATGTGATTTTCTAATTTATTTGCTTTTAATTTGGTAACATGAGCAATTAAATTTGTATTTGTCTTTGAAATTTTATTATAACATCAGGGCATTACGAAGACATGCCAATGTGATATACAGAGATTTTTAAAGTTGTAAAATAATGAAAATTTGCAGTAGAAATTGTTTTGATATTTTTCTTATGTTTGCTCAAAACATTAATCACGGGTACACGAGTAACAACAATCTGTGTTTTGGATCTAAAATAAGAAAAATAGGTATACCCCTCAATACCCCAGTTTTGCTATATAAAACTTAAAGTGGGGTATAAGGGGGTATTCATTACACGGCTATGTTTTCCTGATGAAATCTGACGGTTTATTAAAATACTTAAGTCCAAGATAAATAAATAAATAAATGAAAATAAATAAATAAATAAATAAATAAATAAATAAATAAATAAATAAATAAATAAATAAATAAATAAATAAATAAATAAATAAATAAATAAATAAATAAATAAATAAATATTTGCTAAACCACCCAAAGACCAGTATTAGGTAACCCTCAAAATTAAAAAAAAAAATATATTTTTGGCCACTAAAATTTTTTAATTATTTATTTTTGTTTTGTTTTCTGCCTTCCATTCATTAATGCTACTGTTTTCACAAAAGGTATCATTAATCCACTCAGCTGTCAGTCAAGCAAAAATGTGTTACTCTAAACAATCTGTGACCACTCAAGCGTACATTGAACTGTGTTAATTTCACCCCTAATTGGAGTCCTTTGATCAATTAAGATGTTTGACAGATGCCTATCAACTTTTTCAATTGTCTCAATGACTCTTAACACCTTGTAATGTTTGTAAAAGCATGTTTCACTTTATTTGACACCAAGCTTACAAAAACATATAAATTCTTGAATTTAATCTTAACATCACATTCACCAGTTGGTTGTTGAAGTGAAGAAATAAAGGTAAGATTTTTTTTTTACTTTTTTTTTATATTTTCACAAAATCATATTAAATGATTTCAATAATATGTTTGAATTTATTTTAAATATGTTCTGGTGATTTATCTGCTTATCTTTCTTTCTTTCTTTTTCTTTCTTTCTTTCTTTTTCTTTCTTTCTTTCTTTCTTTCTTTCTTTCTTTCTTTCTTTCTTTCTTTCTTTCTTTCTTTCTTTCTGTTTCTGTACATGTAATTATATAATATTTCTGAAACTTTGAGAATAAAAACTTCATTTTGACTAAGTTCTATTTATTCTTGCTTTTCAAACCTGACTGGTCTAATGATAAAAACCGGTCCTCACAAAAAAAAACTGATAATGACTTAATGTTAATGTAACAAATTGAGTAATTTTGCTCTAATTAACAAATAATGGACAATAATAAATATTGAAAGAGAAATCAATGACATCTGGATATGCAAGAATTTTTAATCATTTGTGTTAGAACATGCTTTGTGCTTGCGTCTTATATCTGCTAGCACTAGCCTGTGCTTGGGTGAATATCATTCTGTCAACAATTCAATATTTGGTTATGGAATAATTTTTTTATCAATATTTGTCCTAGAACATGCTCTGTGGTTGCGTCTTATATCTGCTAGCACTAGCCTGTGCTTGAGTGAATATCATTCTGTCTACAATTCAATATTTGGATATGGAACAATTTTTTTATCATTATTTGTCCCAGAACATGCTTTGTGCTTGCATCTTATATCTGCTAGCACTAGCCTGTGCTTGGGCGAATATCATTAAGTCTACAATTCATTATTTGGATATGGAAGAATTTTTAATCATTTGTCCTAGAACATGCTTTGTGCTAGCTTCTTATATCTGCTAGCACTAGCCTGTGCTTGGGTGAATATCATTCTGTCAACAATTCAATATTTGGATATGGAATAATTTTTGATCAATATTTGTCCTAGAACATGCTTTGTGCTTTCGTCTACCGGTAATATCTGCTAGCACTAGCCTGTGCTTGGGTGAATATCATTCTGTCAACAATTCAATATTTGGATAACAAAAAATAACTGATAAATTTGATTTGTCCTATAACATGCTTTGTGCTTGTTTCTTATATCTGCTAGCACTAGCCAGTGCTTTGGTGAATATCATTCTGTCAACGATTCAATATTTAGATATGGAACCATTTTTGATCATTTGTCCTAGAACATGCTTTGTGCTGGCTTCTTATATCTGCTAGCACTAGCCTGTGCTTGGGTGAATATCATTCTGTCAACGATTCAATATTTGAATATGGAACAATTTTTGATCATTTGTCCTACAACATGCTTTGTGCTTGCGTCTTATAGCTGCTAGCACTAGCCTGTGCTTGGGTGAATATCATTCTGTCAACGATTCAATATTTGGATATGGAACAATTTGTCCTAGAACATGCTTTGTGCTTGCATCTTATATCTGCTAGCACTAGCCTGTGCTTGGGTGAACATCATTCTGTCTACAATTCATTATTTGGATATGAAAGAATTTTTAATCATTTGTCCTAGAACATGTTTTGTGCTTGCTTCTTATATATGCTAGCACTAGCCTGTGCTTGGGTGAATATCATTCTGGCAACGATTCAATATTTGGATATGGAACAATTTTTGATCATTTGTCCTAGAACATGCTTTGTGCTTGCATCTTATATCTGCTAGCACTAGCCTGTGCTTGGGTGAATATCACTCTGTCAAGAATTTATTATTTGGAAATGGAACAATTGTTGATCATTATTTGTCCTAGAACATGCTTTGTGCTTGCTTCTTATATCTGCTAGCACTAGCCTGTGCTTGGGTGAATATCATTCTGTCAATGATTCAATATTTGGATATGGAACAATTTTTGATCATTATTTGTCCTAGAACATGCTTTGTGCTTGCGTCTTATATCTGCTAGCACTAGCCTGTGCTTGGGTGAATATCATTCTGTCTACAATTCATTATTTGCATATGAAAGAATTTTTAATCATTTCTGTGCTTGGGTGAATATCATTCTGGCAACGATTCAATATTTGGATATGGAACAATTTTTGATCATTTGTCCTAGAACATGCTTTGTGCTTGCATCTTATATCTGCTAGCACTAGCCTGTGCTTGGGTGAATATCATTCTGTCAACGATTCAATATTTGGATATGGAACAACTGTTGATCATTATTTGTCCTAGAACATGCTTTGTGCTTGCGTCTTATATCTGCTAGCACTAGCCTGTGCTTGGGTGAATATCATTCTGTCTAGAATTTATTATTTGGAAATGGAACAATTGTTGATCATTATTTGTCCTAGAACATGCTGTGTGCTTGCGTCTTATATCTGCTAGCACTAGCCTGTGCTTGGGTGAATATCATTCTGTCAATGATTCAATATTTGGATATGGAACAATTTTTGATCATTATTTGTCCTAGAACATGCTTTGTGCTTCCATCTTATATCTGCTAGCACTAGCCTGTGCTTGGGTGAATATCATTCTGTCTACAATTCATTATTTGCATATGAAAGAATATTTAATCATTTCTGTGCTTGGGTGAATATCATTCTGGCAACGATTCAATATTTGGATATGGAACAATTTTTGATCATTTGTCCTAGAACATGCTTTGTGCTTGCATCTTATATCTGCTAGCACTAGCCTGTGCTTGGGTGAATATCATTCTGTCAACGATTCAATATTTGGATATGGAACAACTGTTGATCATTATTTGTCCTAGAACATGCTTTGTGCTTGCGTCTTATATCTGCTAGCACTAGCCTGTGCTTGGGTGAATATCATTCTGTCTAGAATTTATTATTTGGAAATGGAACAATTGTTGATCATTATTTGTCCTAGAACATGCTTTGTGCTTGCGTCTTATATCTGCTAGCACTAGCCTGTGCTTGGGTGAATATCATTCTGTCAACGATTCAATATTTAGATATGGAACAATTTTTGATCATTTGTCCTAGAACATGCTTTGTGCTGGCTTCTTATATCTGCTAGCACTAGCCTGTGCTTGGGTGAATATCATTCTGTCAACGATTCAATATTTGGATATGGAACAATTTTTGATCATTTGTCCTAGAACATGCTTTGTGCTTGCGTCTTACAGCTGCTAGCACTAGCCTCGACATAAAGCTATTCATTTTAGTTGGTTGGGGCCGGAGCTTCTTGTCTGTTGCTTGGCCCACCGGGGTCCAACTGGTGTTTTTCTTTTGCTCCGGAGTTAGTACGTTATTCGGCGCCCAGGGATCTCCATCGTCGGGCAGCTTACTCAGTCTGTGAGTCCTGGTTTTTGATCCATCAGGATGTTTATCATGATTTATTTGTTTGTTCTTGATGATTCATTGACTAGTTAGAGATTCACCACGAGGACCGAATAACTAACTAAATGTTATGAACCACTGCAGAAGCTGAGGGTGAGGTTATGGCCATGTAAAACCGGTTTAAGCCCGCCAGTAACTTTGTGTTACTGATCGTTCCAAGTCGATACTTCTGTGGTGGTTCTTTTTGTTTTATGTCTTGGTGTTTAAAAAAATTTTTGTGCTGTTGGCGCCTTATGTATGTTTTCATATTTTTAGTTAAGTTAAGGTAACTGAGTGGCCACCTATTGGGAAAATAGCTGCTCATTCGGCTTACGATATGTTTCATGGTATAAGTACCTGATTGTTAGTTTGGTTTTTTCCCACCTCGGTTTTTGGAGTGGGAATCTTTTTCTGATTGCGCCTTTTCCTAATCTTTGCCTACTTGTACCTTTTTAATCATTTGTCCTAGAACATGCTTTGTGCTTGCGTCTTATATCAGCTAGCACTGACCTGTGCTTTGGTGAATATCATTCTGTCTACAATTCATTATTTGGATATGGAACAATTGTTGATCATTATTTGTCCTTGAACATGCTTTGTGCTTGCGTCTTATATATCTGCTAGCACTAGCCTGTGCTTGGGTGAATATCATTCTGTCAACGATTCAATATTTGGATATGGAACAATTTTTAATCATTTGTCCAAAAGGTATCATTAATCCACTCAGCTGTCAGTCAAGCAAAAATGTGTTACTCTAAACAATCTGTGACCACTCAAGCGTACATTGAACTGTGTTAATTTCACCCCTAATTGGAGTCCTTTGATCAATTAAGATGTTTGACAGATGCCTATCAACTTTTTCAATTGTCTCAATGACTCTTAACACCTTGTAATGTTTGTAAAAGCATGTTTCACTTTATTTGACACCAAGCTTACAAAAACATATAAATTCTTGAATTTAATCTTAACATCACATTCACCAGTTGGTTGTTGAAGTGAAGAAATAAAGGTAAGATTTTTTTTTACTTTTTTTTTATATTTTCACAAAATCATATTAAATGATTTCAATAATATGTTTGAATTTATTTTAAATATGTTCTGGTGATTTATCTGCTTATCTTTCTTTCTTTCTTTTTCTTTCTTTCTTTCTTTCTTTCTTTCTTTCTTTCTTTCTTTCTTTCTTTCTTTCTTTCTGTTTCTGTACATGTAATGATATAATATTTCTGAAACTTTGAGAATAAAAACTTCATTTTGACTAAGTTCTATTTATTCTTGCTTTTCAAACCTGACTGGTCTAATGATAAAAACCGGTCCTCACAAAAAAAAACTGATAATGACTTAATGTTAATGTAACAAATTGAGTAATTTTGCTCTAATTAACAAATAATGGACAATAATAAATATTGAAAGAGAAATCAATGACTTCTGGATATGCAAGAATTTTTAATCATTTGTGTTAGAACATGCTTTGTGCTTGCGTCTTATATCTGCTAGCACTAGCCTGTGCTTGGGTGAATATCATTCTGTCAACAATTCAATATTTGGTTATGGAATAATTTTTTTATCAATATTTGTCCTAGAACATGCTCTGTGGTTGCGTCTTATATCTGCTAGCACTAGCCTGTGCTTGAGTGAATATCATTCTGTCTACAATTCAATATTTGGATATGGAACAATTTTTTTATCATTATTTGTCCCAGAACATGCTTTGTGCTTGCATCTTATATCTGCTAGCACTAGCCTGTGCTTGGGCGAATATCATTAAGTCTACAATTCATTATTTGGATATGGAAGAATTTTTAATCATTTGTCCTAGAACATGCTTTGTGCTAGCTTCTTATATCTGCTAGCACTAGCCTGTGCTTGGGTGAATATCATTCTGTCAACAATTCAATATTTGGATATGGAATAATTTTTGATCAATATTTGTCCTAGAACATGCTTTGTGCTTTCGTCTACCGGTAATATCTGCTAGCACTAGCCTGTGCTTGGGTGAATATCATTCTGTCAACAATTCAATATTTGGATAACAAAAAATAACTGATAAATTTGATTTGTCCTATAACATGCTTTGTGCTTGTTTCTTATATCTGCTAGCACTAGCCAGTGCTTTGGTGAATATCATTCTGTCAACGATTCAATATTTAGATATGGAACCATTTTTGATCATTTGTCCTAGAACATGCTTTGTGCTGGCTTCTTATATCTGCTAGCACTAGCCTGTGCTTGGGTGAATATCATTCTGTCAACGATTCAATATTTGAATATGGAACAATTTTTGATCATTTGTCCTACAACATGCTTTGTGCTTGCGTCTTATAGCTGCTAGCACTAGCCTGTGCTTGGGTGAATATCATTCTGTCAACGATTCAATATTTGGATATGGAACAATTTGTCCTAGAACATGCTTTGTGCTTGCATCTTATATCTGCTAGCACTAGCCTGTGCTTGGGTGAACATCATTCTGTCTACAATTCATTATTTGGATATGAAAGAATTTTTAATCATTTGTCCTAGAACATGTTTTGTGCTTGCTTCTTATATATGCTAGCACTAGCCTGTGCTTGGGTGAATATCATTCTGGCAACGATTCAATATTTGGATATGGAACAATTTTTGATCATTTGTCCTAGAACATGCTTTGTGCTTGCATCTTATATCTGCTAGCACTAGCCTGTGCTTGGGTGAATATCATTCTGTCAAGAATTTATTATTTGGAAATGGAACAATTGTTGATCATTATTTGTCCTAGAACATGCTTTGTGCTTGCTTCTTATATCTGCTAGCACTAGCCTGTGCTTGGGTGAATATCATTCTGTCAATGATTCAATATTTGGATATGGAACAATTTTTGATCATTATTTGTCCTAGAACATGCTTTGTGCTTGCGTCTTATATCTGCTAGCACTAGCCTGTGCTTGGGTGAATATCATTCTGTCTACAATTCATTATTTGCATATGAAAGAATTTTTAATCATTTCTGTGCTTGGGTGAATATCATTCTGGCAACGATTCAATATTTGGATATGGAACAATTTTTGATCATTTGTCCTAGAACATGCTTTGTGCTTGCATCTTATATCTGCTAGCACTAGCCTGTGCTTGGGTGAATATCATTCTGTCAACGATTCAATATTTGGATATGGAACAACTGTTGATCATTATTTGTCCTAGAACATGCTTTGTGCTTGCGTCTTATATCTGCTAGCACTAGCCTGTGCTTGGGTGAATATCATTCTGTCTAGAATTTATTATTTGGAAATGGAACAATTGTTGATCATTATTTGTCCTAGAACATGCTGTGTGCTTGCGTCTTATATCTGCTAGCACTAGCCTGTGCTTGGGTGAATATCATTCTGTCAATGATTCAATATTTGGATATGGAACAATTTTTGATCATTATTTGTCCTAGAACATGATTTGTACTTCCATCTTATATCTGCTAGCACTAGCCTGTGCTTGGGTGAATATCATTCTGTCTACAATTCATTATTTGCATATGAAAGAATATTTAATCATTTCTGTGCTTGGGTGAATATCATTCTGGCAACGATTCAATATTTGGATATGGAACAATTTTTGATCATTTGTCCTAGAACATGCTTTGTGCTTGCATCTTATATCTGCTAGCACTAGCCTGTGCTTGGGTGAATATCATTCTGTCAACGATTCAATATTTGGATATGGAACAACTGTTGATCATTATTTGTCCTAGAACATGCTTTGTGCTTGCGTCTTATATCTGCTAGCACTAGCCTGTGCTTGGGTGAATATCATTCTGTCTAGAATTTATTATTTGGAAATGGAACAATTGTTGATCATTATTTGTCCTAGAACATGCTTTGTGCTTGCGTCTTATATCTGCTAGCACTAGCCTGTGCTTGGGTGAATATCATTCTGTCAACGATTCAATATTTAGATATGGAACAATTTTTGATCATTTGTCCTAGAACATGCTTTGTGCTGGCTTCTTATATCTGCTAGCACTAGCCTGTGCTTGGGTGAATATCATTCTGTCAACGATTCAATATTTGGATATGGAACAATTTTTGATCATTTGTCCTAGAACATGCTTTGTGCTTGCGTCTTACAGCTGCTAGCACTAGCCTCGACATAAAGCTATTCATTTTAGTTGGTTGGGGCCGGAGCTTCTTGTCTGTTGCTTGGCCCACCGGGGTCCAACTGGTGTTTTTCTTTTGCTCCGGAGTTAGTACGTTATTCGGCGCCCAGGGATCTCCATCGTTGGGCAGCTTACTCAGTCTGTGAGTCCTGGTTTTTGATCCATCAGGATGTTTATCATGATTTATTTGTTTGTTCTTGATGATTCATTGACTAGTTAGAGATTCACCACGAGGACCGAATAACTAACTAAATGTTATGAACCACTGCAGAAGCTGAGGGTGAGGTTATGGCCATGTAAAACCGGTTTAAGCCCGCCAGTAACTTTGTGTTACTGATCGTTCCAAGTCGATACTTCTGTGGTGGTTCTTTTTGTTTTATGTCTTGGTGTTTAAAAAAATTTTTGTGCTGTTGGCGCCTTATGTATGTTTTCATATTTTTAGTTAAGCTAAGGTAACTGAGTGGCCACCTATTGGGAAAATAGCTGCTCATTCGGCTTACGATATGTTTCATGGTATAAGTACCTGATTGTTAGTTTGGTTTTTTCCCACCTCGGTTTTTGGAGTGGGAATCTTTTTCTGATTGCGCCTTTTCCTGATCTTTGCCTACTTGTACCTTTTTAATCATTTGTCCTAGAACATGCTTTGTGCTTGCGTCTTATATCAGCTAGCACTGACCTGTGCTTTGGTGAATATCATTCTGTCTACAATTCATTATTTGGATATGGAACAATTGTTGATCATTATTTGTCCTTGAACATGCTTTGTGCTTGCGTCTTATATCTGCTAGCACTAGCCTGTGCTTGGGTGAATATCATTCTGTCAACGATTCAATATTTGGATATGGAACAATTTTTAATCATCTGTCCTAGAACATGCTTTGACTTGAGTCTCATATCTGCTAGCACTAGCCTGTGCTTGGATGAATATCATTCTGTCAACGATTCAATATTTGGATATGGAACAATTTTTGATCATAATTTGTCCTAGAACATGCTTTGTGCTTGCGTCTTATATCTGCTAGCACTAGCCTGTGCTTGGTTGAATATCATTCTGTCAATGATTCAATATTTGGGTATGGAACAATTTTTGATCATTTGTCCTAGAACATGCTTTGTGCTTGCGTCTTATATCTGCTAGCACTAGCCTGTGCTTGGGTGAATATCATTCTGTCTACAATTCATTATTTGGATATGAAAGAATTTTTAATCATTTGTCCTAGAACATGTTTTGTGCTTGCTTCTTATATATGCTAGCACTAGCCTGTGCTTGGGTGAATATCATTCTGGCAACGATTCAATATATTGGATATGGAACAATTTTTGATAATTTGTCCTAGAACATCCTTTGTGCTTGCATCTTATATCTGCTAGCACTAGCCTGTGCTTGGGTGAATATCATTCAGTCTACAATTCATTATTTGGATATGCAAGAATTTTGAATCATTTGACTTAGAACATGCTTTGTGCTTGCGCCTTTTATCTGCTAGCACTAGCCTGTGCTTGGGTGAATATCATTCTGTCAACGATTCAATATTTCGATATGGAACAACTGTTGATCATTATTTGTCCTAGAACATGCTTTGTGCTTGCGTCTTATATAAGCTAGCACTAGCCTGTGCTTGGGTGAATATCATTCTGTCTACAATTCATTATTTGAAAATGGAACAATTGTTGATCATTATTTGTCCTAGAACATGCTTTGTGCTTGCGTCTTATATCTGCTAGCACTAGCCTGTGCTTGGGTGAATATCATTTGTCAATGATTCAATATTTGGATATGGAACAATTTTTGATCATTATTTGTCCTAGAACATGCTTTGTGCTTGCGTCTTATATCTGCCAGCACTAGCCTGTGCTTGGGTAAATATCATTCTGTCTACAATTCATTATTTGGATATAAAAGAATTTTTAATCATTTGTCCTAGAACATGTTTTGTGCTTGCTTCTTATATATGCTAGCACTAGCCTATGCTTGGGTGAATATCATTCTGGCAACGATTCAATATTTGGATATGGAACAATTTTTTATCATTATTTGTCCTAGAACATGCTTTGTGCTTGCATCTTATATCTGCTAGCACTAGCCTGTGCTTGGGTGAATATCATTCAGTCTACAATTCATTGTTTGGATATGCAAGAATTTTTAATCATTTGTGTTAGAACATGCTTTGTGCTTGCGCCTTATATCTGCTAGCACTAGCCTGTGCTTGGGTGAATATCATTCTGTCAACGATTCAATAATTGGATATTGAACTATTGTTGATCATTATTTGTCCTAGAACATGCTTTGTGCTTGCGTCTTATATATCTGCTAGCACTAGCCTGTGCTTGGCTGAATATCATTCTGTCAACGATTCAATATTTGGATATGGATCAATTGTTGATCATTATTTGCACTACAACATGCTTTGTGCTTGCATCTTATATCTGCTAGCACTAGCCTGTGCTTGGGTGAATATCATTCTGTCTACAATTCATTATTTGGATATGAAAGAATTTTTAATCATTTGTCCTAGAACATGCTTTGTGCTTGCGTTTTGTATCTGCTAGCACTGGCCTGTGCTTGGGTGAATATCATTCTCTCTACAATTCAATATTTGGATATGTAACAATTGCTGATCATTATTTGTCCTTGAACATGCTTTGTGCTTGCGTCTTATATCTGCTAGCACTAGCCTGTGCTTGGGTGAATATCATTCTGTCAACGATTCAATATTTGGATATGGAACAATTGTTGATCATTATTTGTCCTAGAACATGCTTTGTGCTTGCGTCTTATATCTGCTAGCACTAGCCTGTGCATGGGTGAATATCATTCTGTCTACTATTCATTATTTGGATATGGAACAATTGTTGATCATTTTTTGCCCTACAACATGCTTTGTGCTTGCATCTTATATCTGCTAGCACTAGCCTGTGCTTGGGTGAATATCATTCTGTCAATGATTCAATATTTGGATATGGAACAATTTTTGATCATTTGCCCAGAACATGCTTTGTGCTTGCTTCATATATCTGCTAGCTCTAGCCTGTGCTTGGGTGAATATCATTCTGTCAACGATTCAATATTTGGATATGGAGTAATTTTTGATCATTTGTCCAAGAACATGCTTTGTGCTTGCTTCTTATATCTGCTAGCACTAGCCTGTGCTTGGGTGAATATCATTCTGTCATCGATTCAATATTTGGATATGGAACAATTTTTTATCATTTGTCCTAGAACATGCTTTGTGCTTGTGTCTTATATCTGCTAGCACTAGCCTGTGCTTCAGTGAATATCATTCTGTCTACAATTCAATATTTGGATATGGAACAATTTTTGATCATTTGTCCTAGAACATGCTTTGTGCTTGCATCTTATACCTAGAACATGCTTTGCCCCTTATATCTGCTAGATATGGAACAATTGTTGATCATTATTTGTCCTAGAACATGCTTTGTGCTTGCGTTTTATATCTGCTAGCACTAGCCTGTGCATGGGTGAATATCATTCTGTCTACTATTCATTATTTGGATATGGAACAATTGTTGATCATTTTTTGCCCTACAACATGCTTTGTGCTTGCATCTTATATCTGCTAGCACTAGCCTGTGCTTGGGTGAAATCATTCTGTCAACGATTCAATATTTGGATATGGAACAATTTTTGATCATTTGTCCTAGAACATGCTTTGTGCTTGCGTCTTATATCTGCTAGCACTAGCCTGTGCTTGGGTGAATATCATTCTGTCTACAATTCATTATTTGGATATGGAACAATTTTTGATCATTTGTCCTAGAACATGCTTTGTGCTTGCATCTTATATCTGCTAGCACTAGCCTGTGCTTGGGTGAATATCATTCAGTCTACAATTCATTATTTGGATATGCAAGAATTTTTTATCATTTGTCTTAGAACAAGCTTTGTGCTTGCGCCTTATATCTGCTAGCACTAGCCTGTGCTTGGGTGAATATCATTCTGTCAACGATTCAATATTTGGATATGGAACAATTGTTGATCATTATTTGTCCTAGAACATGTTTTGTGCTTGCTTCTTATATATGCTAGCACAAGCCTGTGCTTGGGTGAATATCATTCAGTCTACAATTCATTATTTGGATATGCAAGAATTTTTAATCATTTGTTTTAGAACATGCTTTGTGCTTGCCCCTTATATCTGCTAGCATTAGCCTGTGCTTGGGTGAATATCATTCTGTCAACGATTCAATATTTGGATATGGATCAATTGTTGATCATTATTTGTCCTAGAACATGCTTTGTGCTTGCGTCTTATATCTGCTAGCACTAGCCTGTGCTTGGGTGAATATCATTCTGTCTACTATTCATTATTTGGATATGGAACAATTGTTGATCATTTTTTGCCCTACAACATGCTTTGTGCTTGCATCTTATATATACTAGCACTAGCCTGTGCTTGGGTGAATATCATTCTGTCTACAATTCATTATTTGGATATGAAAGAATTTTAATCATTTGTCTTAGAACTTGCTTTGTGCTTGCTTCTTATATCTGCTAACACTAGCCTGTGCTTGGGTGAATATCATTCTGTCAATGATTCAATATTTGGATATGGAACAATTTTTGATCATTTGCCCAGAACATGCTTTGTGCTTGCTTCATATATCTGCTAGCTCTAGCCTGTGCTTGGGTGAATATTATTCTGTCAACGATTCAATATTTGGATATGGAGTAATTTTTGATCATTTGTCCAAGAACATGCTTTGTGCTTGCTTCTTATATCTGCTAGCACTAGCCTGTGCTTGGGTGAATATCATTCTGTCATCGATTCAATATTTGGATATGGAACAATTTTTTATCATTTGTCCTAGAACATGCTTTGTGCTTGTGTCTTATATCTGCTAGCACTAGCCTGTGCTTCAGTGAATATCATTCTGTCTACAATTCAATATTTGGATATGGAACAATTTTTGATCATTTGTCCTAGAACATGCTTTGTGCTTGCATCTTATATCTGCTAGCACAAGCCAGTGCTTGGGTGAATATCGCTATTTATTTTATACTTAGCAGTGAAAATTAATGTATACCAAAAATGGATAAAAGTGATATTTTTACTGCAGAATTGATATTGATATTTTCACTAGTGATTGATATCAGCCGATATTTTCACTGCAGAGTTTGGATTACATCTGACGTTTCCATTCACTTGACGTCATCAAATGTGCCTCACTTCAGAAATTAAAATGCCTATAACTCTGTTATTTACGAATGAAAACATAAAGTGTGGGTATTCATTTTCTTAGTTTTTCACTTGTGCTACGCACTCGGTGAAAATTTTGATGTTTTCAACTCACTCGATGAAATATATTTGGTATTCACCTCAAAAAAGTAAATATCCTCTATTTCTACAATTCATTATTTGGATATGAAAGAATTTTTAATCATTTGTCCTAGAACATGCTTTGTGCTTGTGTCTTATATCTGCTAGCACTAGCCTGTGCTTGGGTGAATATCGTTTTGTCTACAATTCATTATTTCAATATGGAAGAATTTTTAATCATTTGTCCTAGTGTTAACATGCTTTGTGCTTGCGTCTTATATCTGCTAGCACTAGCCTGTGCTTGGGTGAATATCATGCTGTCAATGATTCAATATTTGAATATGGAACTATTGTTGATCATTATTTGTCCTAGATCACGCTTCTTGCTTGTGTCTTATATCTGCTAGCACTAGCCTGTGCTTGGGTGAATATCATTCTGTCAACAATTCAATATTTGGATATGGAAAAATTTTTGATCATTTGTCCTAGAACATGCTTTGTGCTTGCGTCTTCTATCTGCTAGCACTAGCCTGTGCTTGGGTGAATATCTTTCTGTCTACAACTCATTATTTGGATATGTAACAATTTTTGATCATAATTTGTCCTAGAACATGCTTTGTGCTTGCTTCTTATATCTGCTAGCACTAGCCTGTGCATTGGTGAATATCATTCTGTCTACAATTCAATATTTGGATATGCAACAACTGTTGATCATTATTTGTCCTAGAACATGCTTTGTGCTTGCGTCTTACATCTGCTAGCACTAGCCTGTGCTTGGGTGAATATCATTCTGGCAACGATTCAAAATTTGGATATTGAACAATTTTTAATCATTTGTCCTAGAACATGCTTTGTGCTTGCGTCTTATATCTGCTAGCACTAGCCTGTGCTTAGGTGAATATCATTCTGTCAATGATTCAATATTTGGATATGGAATAATTTTTGATCATTTCTCCTAGAACATGCTTTGTGCTTGCATCTTATATCTGCTAGCACTAGCCTGTGCTTGGGTGAATATCATTCTGTCTGGATATGGAACAATTGTTGATCATTATTTGTCCTAGAACATGCTTTGTGCTTGCGTCTTATATTCGCTAGCACTAGCCTGTGCTTGGGTGAATATCATTCTGTCAACGATTCAATATTTGAATTTGGAACATTTTTTTATCAGAATTTGTCCTAGAACATGCTTTGTGCTTGCGTCTTATATCTGCTAGCACTAGCCTGTGCTTGGGTGAATATTTTTCTGTCTACAATTCATTATTTCGATACGGAAGAATTTTTAATCATTTGTCCTAGAACATGCTTTGCGCTTGTGTTTCATATCTGCTAGCACTAGCCTGTGCTTGGGTGAATATCTTTTTGTCTACAATTAAATATTTGGATATGAAATACTTGTTTATCATTATTTCTCCTGGAACATACTTTGTGCTTGTGTTTTAGATCTGCTAGCACGAGCCTGGGCTTGGGTGAATATCATTCTGTCTACAATTCAGTATTTGGATATGGAATACTTGTTGATCATTATTTGTCCTAGAACATGCTTTGTGCTTGCGTGTTATATCTGCAAGCACTAGCCTGTGCTTGGGTGAATAACTTTCAGTCTATAATTCAATACATGTATTTGGATATGGAAAAATTTTTGATCATTTGTCCTAGAACATGCTTTGTGCTTGCGTCTTATATCTGCTAGCACTAGCCTGTGCTTTGGTGAATATCATTCTGTCTACACTTCAATATTTGGATATGGAATAATTTTTTATCATTATTTGTCCTAGAACATGCTTTGTGCTTGCGTCTTATATCTGCTAGCACTAGCCTGTGCTTGGGTGAATATCATTTTGTCAAAGATTCAAAATTTGGATATGGAGAAAAATTTTATAAATTTGATTTGTCCTGGAACATGCTTTATGCTTGTGTCTTATATCTGCTAGCACAAGCCAGTGCTTGGGTGATTATCATTCTGTCTACAATTCAATATTTGGATATGGAACAATTTTTGATCATAATTTGTCATAGAACATGCTTTGTGCTTGTGTCTTATATCTGCTAGCACTAGCCTGTGCTTGGGTGAGTATCTTTCTGTCTGCAATTCAATATTTGGATATGGAACATTTTTTCATCATAATTTGTCCTAGAACATGCTTTGTGCTTGCTTCTTATATCTGCTAGCACTAGCCTGTGCTTGGGTGAATATATTTCTGTCTACAATTCATCATTTCGATATGGACAAATTTTTAATCAATTGTCCTAGAACATGCTTTGTGCTTGCGTCCTATATCTGCTAGCACTAGCCTGTGCTTGGGTGAATATCATTCTGTCTGCAATTCAATATTTGGACATGGAACAATTGTTGATCATTATTTGTCCTAGAACATGCTTTGTGCTTGTGTCTTATATCTGCTAGCACTAGCCTGTGCTTGGGTGAATATCATTCTGTCAACAATTCAATATTTGGATATGGAGAAAAATTTGATAAATTTGATTTGTCCTGGAACATGCTTTGTGCTTGCATCTTATAACTGCTAGCACTAGCCTGTGCTTGGGTGAATATCTTTCTGTCGACAATTCATTATTTCGATATGGAACAATTTTTAATCATTTGTCCTAGAACATGCTTTGTGCTTGTGTTTTATATCTGCTAGCACTAGCCTGTGCTTAGGTGAATATCTTTTTGTCTACAATTCAATATTTGGATATGGAATAATTGTTGATCATTATTTCTCCTAGAACATGCTTTTTGCTTGTGTTTTATATCTGCTAGCACTAACCTGTGCTTGGGTGAATATCATTCTGTCTACAATTCAATATTTGGATATGGAATACTTGTTGATCATTATTTGTCCTAGAACATGCTTTGTGCTTGCGTGTTATATCTGCTAGCACTAGCCTGTGCTTGGGTGAATAACTTTCAGTCTATAATTCAATATTTGGATATGGAACAAGTTTTGATCATTTGTCCTAGAACATGCTTTGTGCTTGCGTCTTATATCTGCTAGCACTAGCCTGTGCTTGGGTGAATATCATTCTGTCAACAATTCAATATTTGGATATGGAACAATTGTTGATCATTTGTCCTAGAACATGCTTTGTGCTTGCGTCTTATATCAGCTAGCACTGGCCTGTGCTTGGGTGAATATCATTCTGTCTACATTTCAATATTTGGATATGGAACAATGTTTGATCATAATTTGTCCTAGAACATGCTTTGTGCTTGCATCTTATATCTGCTAGCACTAGCCTGTGCTTGGGTGAATATCTTTCTGTCTACAATTCATTATTTTGATATGGAACAATTTTAATCATTTGTCCTAGAAGTTAGGCTAGAACATGCTTTGTGCTTGGGTACTTGGGTGAATATCATTCTGTCTACAATTCAATATTTGGATATGGAACAATTTTTGTGCTTGCTTCTTATATCTGCTAGCACTAACCTGTTCTTGGGTGAATATTTTTCTGTCTAGACCAACAATGATTATGTGGAAATAATTTATTTACTAGTTCTAGTATCTGAACTATTTTTTTGTGTATTTAATGAATAACTTGCATTCATTTTATCAAACATTTTAATGTGAAAGAGGCTATCTTTTCAAACAATTTCATAGTAACCACAATGCTTTATGTAGATCATCTAATAAATCAAAGTAGAATATCTTTCGGTCTAAAAGGAGACATAAGGATAATCATATTGTAACATTTACATGTATGTCAACTATTTTTGCATCAAATGATGTGCTTATGTGAATAACTTCAGTCTTTTTGTATATTGACATTTATCAACAAGCATTCAATTTGCTTTTGGGAAGATTTAGTTAGAAACTGCAGTTGATGTTTTTTGTTTTTTTTAATATTTGTGGTTGAACCTGTCTTTCAAAACTTTGCACTCTAAATCATACATGTACCTCATTTTCAGTAGTTTTGAAATTTAGTAAATATTGTTAAAACTTTGATTTTATCGTACGTTGGATGCTGCCGCTGGACGGAGGCCAGACTGGAGTATACTATAAGCTCACTTAATGAGCCTTCGGCTCAGAAGAGCATCAACAAACACAGATAAAATGAGCCTGTGCGTGAGACAACCAACAAGTTGGGTTCCAACCAGGTCCAACACAAACCAGGCTGTATTGCCACAGTCACAGAAGATGGTAAGAGGCTGGAAATTTTGGATGTAGAAAGTTTAAATTGTACTATCCGTGTAGCGAAAACAAAGGCGCTGATCAGCTTCTCAGCTACTGCAAAGCTGATCTGCGCATTTGTTTTCGCCTATGCAGATTGTTGGTTTTCCCATGAGAGGGCTTAAATACGAGCAGTGTTGCAAGTCTTAGGGGGTTACTGACCAGGTTCAACACAAAACAACTTGTATAGTCTCATGTGGCTAGAAGCTTGAAATAAGAGGAATATGAATTGTACTTTCATTGAAGTGAAAACAAAGGCACTTATCAGCTGTGCAGTTATTGCACAAATGATCTACATCTTGTTTTTTAAAACGAAAATGATCCGGTATTCAGCATGATGTGGCTCACATGAGAAAACCTATATTTTGCATGTAACTGCAAAGTTGATCAGCGTCTTTGTTTTTGCTACACAGATAGTACTGTTCTTCTACTTTCTATATCTGAAGCTTCCACCTCTAACCCTCCTGTGCTTGTACAGCTTGGTTTGTGTCGGACCTATTCGGAAACCATTGTTTTCTCATGATGCGGCTCATATCAAGCAGTTAGGAACTGTACTGTATGCAACACAATACCTTCGTATTTCATTTCCTTTTTCATCAAAGCTAGTACTTACAATGTAGCTAGACTGGTACCAGCTTTTGGATCCCACAGCTTGATTGGTACCTGGTTATCTTTACTTCCTGAAGCTACCAGTGACTTCTGGGGGTGCCAGTCTACACATTTTACATCTGCTCCATGACCTAGTAAAATATTTGTGACAATCCAGCTTTCACCTAGATCAAGCCACTTTTGGTTGGTAGGCTTTGTGTTTTACATCCAACAACAGCTAAGGTTATATGAAGAAAGGTTATATGAAGAAAGGACCTGCAATCCATTTTTATGTTCTCATCAAATCATGACTAATAATTCTTCATTAGGTTATTTCCCGGTCTCTTTTGCAGAATAAAACATTGGTTCTTGCTATCAAAAGGGCTGATCATTGCTAAACTTTTACATCTGTGACTAAAAGAGCCACCTACAGTAACAAGTACCATGTGGAGCTAATATCTAATATATCTGGTTCAAGAACACAACTACCAGTGATGTTCAACTCCGGACTACTGTATCTGTAGACCCAATGCTCTACCATCAGGCCAACACACCATCATTAGAAAACCGGATTTTTGCCAATGCCACAACAAAGGCTCAGATCAGCTGATCAGCGCCTTTGTTTTCCCTTCTCGGATAGTACATTCCTCCTCTTAAATCCAAAATTTCAAGCTTCTGGCTTTTTTGTGACTACACAGGCAGATTTGTGTCAGATCTGGTCGAAAACCTCGAAGCCTGGCAATTTCACGTCACAGCTCATTTGAAGGGTCAAGATTAACAATAACTTGCATAACTGTGTTTTCAGAAGCAAGATATGTTCACCTCAATCTGATCAGAAATCTGTTATACGAAATTAATGTACTGGTAGCTCACAAAACAATTTGATGATAAAGTTGTAGATGGAGATGTATTGTGGTTGAACATCTGTCATCTCATTCAAAGTGTTTCCCACCAGTTCTTGGCCAAGCTATTGCTTTGTGTATTTACCAATATTACTGGGGAGTAATGTGTCTTGCTCAAAGACCTAACAGGTTTCAAGTCTGTTTTTATCTGACTCACTGATCTCCAAATACATGTATGTGCAAGAAATCTTTCTTTAGAATTATTTAAGTACAATCCAACCTCATTGTAACACAGCCATGTCATGGGCTTCCAAAATAATAATAAACAAGAGGACCAATGGTCCTGTAAGTCCTGTAAATGCTCACCTGAGATCTGCTGCATATACCAATAAACAGGTTTGAATATTATGGTATTTAACCCCAGTGCAGGGGCAGATGAAGCCCTTGGGCCATTTTCTTCTTTTTTTTCAGAATAATCAATATTCTGTTCATTTGCCAATTTCCTGCTGGCTTTTCCCTTCAAATGACATTTTAACAATTTTCCCCATTTAAATGCATGGTCAACCCATGTTGACCTTGCCATAAACTGGGTCAAGGTCATCACAGGGTCATGATTTATGTATACATTGTAGTACTTATTAAGCCATAGATGCTTTACACCAAGTTTCTTCGAAACAGGTCCACCGGTTCCGGAGAAGATTTTTGAAGGGTTTTTAACATATATGGGCATGGCGGCCATCTTCGTCATGTGACCCTGATTATTTATATATACATTGATTCCCCCATTCTATAGATGCTTCACATGAAATTTGGCTTTGATTGGCCAAGTGGTTTCAGAGAAGATGTTTGAATAGTATGGTAATATACATGTATAATGCCCCGGGGTTGGGGCAAATATGCACCTGGGGTCCAATTTTTTTTTCAGAATCATTGATATTCAGTCCTACTGCCCATTTTCTGCAAGACTTTCACTTTAAATGACATTTTAAAGGTTTTCCACATTCAAATGTATTGGCGACCTATGTTGACCTTGCCGTAAAATAGGTCAAGGTCATCCAAAGGTCATAATTTATAAACACATTGTAGTACTTCAGTCCCCGATGCTTCATGCCAAGTTTCGTTGAAATCGGTCCATTGGTTCAGGAGAAGATTTTTGAAGGGTTTTTACCATATATGGGCATGGCGGCCATCTTGATCATGTGACCTGGATTATTTATAAACACATTGATTCCCCCTTCCCATAGATGCTTCCTATAAAATTTGGCTTTGATTGGCCAAGTGGTTTCAGAGAAGATCTTTGAATATTTTAGTAATATACATGTATATTGCCCAGGGGTGGGGGCAGACCAACCCCTGTGGTCCAATTTTTTTTCAGAATTACCTACCTTCAGTCCATTTGCCCATTTCCTGCAAGTTTTGCCTTTCAAATAACATTTTAACAATTTTCCCCATTCAAATGCATGGGCGACCTATGTTGACCTTGCCGTAAAATAGGTCAAGGTCATCCAAAGGTCATAATTTATAAATACATCGTAGTACTCAAGTCCCCGATGCTTCATGTCAAGTTTCGTTGAAATCGGTCCAGTGGTTCCGGAGAAGAAGAATTTTGAAGGGTTTTTACCATATATGGGCATGGCGGCCATCTTGGTCATGTGACCTGGATTATTTATAAACACATTGGTTCCCCCTTCCCATAGATGCTTCATATAAAATTTGGCTTTGATTGGCCAAGTGGTTTCAGAGAAGATCTTTGAAAATGGTGGACGACGACGACCGACGACGACGGACGCCGGATCATGGCCATCCTATAAGCTCACCTTGTGAGCCTAACGGCTCAGGTGAGCTAATAACCTCACTAAACATGGTATTACTTATAGCATGGTCTGTTTCCATGGACCCTAAAGCTAGCTTTATAATGCTGTTGACCTTTTACAGAGAAAACATACATGAGCCTGTGTGTGAGAAAACCAACAATTTGGGTTCCGACCAGGTCCGACACAAACCGGGCTGTGCAGTTACAGAAGATGTCTAGATGCTTGAACTTTTGGATATAAGTAGAAGAGGAATTCTACTATCCGTGTTGCGAAAACAAAGGCGCTGATCAGCTTCGCAGTTATTGTGAAGCTGATCAGCGCCTTTGTTTTCACATAGGCAAAAATCTGGCTTTCTCATGACATGGCTCATATAGTACAGTCTTAACAGTGCCTGTTTCTCACTCTAATTACCATACCAAAGTATCAAACTCAAAGCTAGCTCACATAGCTATACAGCCTGGTTAGAGTCAGACTTGTTCAAAACCTATTTTAAGGTTTGATCACTATTAATGCCGCATTCTAATGGCTCCAAAATGCATCCTGGCTGTGAAACTATATACAGTGGAAATAGTCTTAGTATCACAAAATTAATGCTCATTTAATTTGCTGTATTACATCTACAGTAAACAACTGAGGTAATCTCAGGACCGTCAATTAACGTCAATCTCCATGTCAAGCATCCTGGAGGCAATTTGTCAGTATTACATACTCATTCTTTAGCAAATAACTGACAAGAAGCTCTTCTTGATTTTTTTCGGACAAAGAATGATTTTGTTTCAAGTTCTTGCCTCATGCCCACGGTCAGTAGCTCTAGTCATAAAGGTAGTCACTCTTCGTAGGCAAGACTCCCCGAAGCCGGTTTACAGTACATAGTGCATATTTCTTGCATCTGCCATCACTAACTGACATACATTGCATCACTTACTGACAAACATTGCATCACTAACTGACAAACACTCTTCTTCAGTCAGAAGAAAAGTATAGACATTAAGATTTGCATGACCAAGTCTTTATGAAAGAAACCTACCAGACAGAATCAACTACCGGTCTGTTTTAGTCACAAGGATAGATTGCATGTTTTACAGCACTGGAAGAAATGGTACCTCTTAATATTTTCTCTTCGTGGCATCTCAAAAAGTCCCATATTCGTACTGTTCCGTCGTCAGAACTCGAGGCAAACTTTGTGTCAGTGGGGCAAAAACTGGAGAAAAACAGACAACAGACAATCGTGTAGGTTATAACTGCTTTATTCTGAAAAGAAACCTTAACAATTATCATGGCAAAAAGCAAGTTACAATATCATGATATATCTAAAACTATGAAAGTCTATTTAATTTAAACACGCTGGGCAAAGCCTTTATTTATTATAACAATATACAAGATAAATTATATCTTAATAAAGGAATATGATATAATATTATACATATCAAATGCAAACCTCAACAATAATGGGCAAAGCCTTTATTACTATATAAATATACGAAAATATTAAGTATTGTTTTAAAAATTAAATTATTCAATAGCGGGTGGGATGGGCAAAGCCTTTATTTGTCACCCACACGATAAAACATCACTTGAAACTGAACCAGAATCTGGGCTAATGGATCTAGACTGTCATGCCAAGCTCAATTCTGTCAAGCCATGAACCAATGGTTTTGTCTCATAAATACACACCAGTCCATGTAAAGTTCTTGCTGAGAAAGTAGGAACTGACTGGTTGCTTTAAATCTGCATTTGCATCAGGAAAACATGTATAATATATACCCCCTTATACCCCACTTTTAGATAGCAAAACTGGGGTATAGAGGGGTATAGCAATTTTTCTTGTTTTTGATCCAAAACATAGATTGTGGGTACTCATTAGAACTGCCTCACAGTTCTAACGTGTACAAACGATCAATGTTTTGAACAAAAAATAGGAAAAATATCAAAACTTTTGTACTGAAAATTTTCATTTTTTTTACAACCTTAAAAATCTCTGTATATTGAATGGGCAAGTTTTCGTAATGACAGATGTTGCTTTGTCTTGATGGGATGTTATCCTTGAAACACTTTTCCTGTTGTTTACCATATCAATCTTCCATTCAAATCTTTTCATATGGAACAAATGCACAAAACTGGCAAAAGAAAATATATCATTCATAGAATAATGATCGCTTGCCATATCTGTAAATCAAACTAGCAAACTCTCTACACTATGAACAAAGCCATATGAAATGTGCAAAATAGCTAGAAGTTTAACTTCTTGATTTTGCTTGTTTGATTGAACACTATAGTCTCGTTCAATAGCCACAGTCACATTGTGACATTTACTTATCCTAACCACACTTGGCAAGTTGCCTCCCAGATGCAGACTACCAGTTCTTATTGTTTTTTGTCATTAATGACATCGTTTGTCATTAAAGACAAAATGCTTTGAATCAGCATGAAATGGAAAACTGGCCATGAAAATAAGTCTTTGAATCAGTAGAAATGGAAAACTGGCCATGAAAATAAGTCTTTGAATCAGTAGAAATGGAAAAATGGCCATGAAAATAAGTCTTTGAATCAGTAGAAATGGAAAACTGGCCATGAAAATAAGTCTTTGAATCAGTAGAAATGGAAAACTGGCCATGAAAATAAGTCTTTGAATCAGTAGAAATGGAAACCTGGTCATGAAAATAAGTCTTTGAATCAGTAGAAATAGAAAACTGGCCATGAAAATTATTTATGACCCAATCTTCAGACAAGAAATGAGCCAGATGTGGGGTTTGAGCACAGGTCACGCGGTGGTCGAAATTAGGATTTTTCCTCACTAACTCGAACCCTTATATCTTTACTCATTTGCCGAAATTTTCAACTAGCCCGACCTATATAGGTAATAGGTTTAACTGAGAAAAACTACTAGCCCGACAACCCTTTGGCTAGTGTCGGGCTATCGGGCTATAGCTAATTTCCCTGCAGGTGTGTATCAATCAACCTTCAATTTTTCACATCAGTGAGCAGGATAAGTTTTTTTCTTTCATATCCTTTTTTCAAATTTGATCCATGAATCTTCATTGAACAAAAAGAAAATTAAAATATTGCTAGTTAGAAAAGAACTGCAAGTATTCAAACTGACTCAAATTTAAAATCGTGTGAAATACAAATACATATATTTGAATATTCAAATATTACTTGACATTCTGAGCTTTTATTTTAGTAATTAATTCATGCACTTCAAAATGACCTTTGAGTAGCTAGATTTGCCAGCCCTTAGATATTATCTAATAGATAAGCCTGCATACCACATATATTATGAAAATATATGGGCAGATATGCATTTCTTCAGATGTACGAAATAAGTAGCCCAAGGGCAACGATCGCTCACCTGAGAGTCAAAAATAACACTAGACCAAAGACAAGTAGTTGGGGTCTTAGTCATGTGGCCTAGACTTTTTATCTACAAATTTGGTTCCCCCTTTCTATCGATGCTTCCGTACGATCAGTCAAGGTCATCACAGGGTCACGACTTATATATACATTGTAGTACTTCAGTCATTAATGCTTCATGCCAAGTTTCCTTGAAATAGGTCCACACATTCTGGAGAAGATTTTGGAAGGGTGTTTACCATATATGGGCATAAATATTAAAAATATCATATTTTTCCAATGAAATTTTTCATTTTTTCAGCTGAAAAAAAAATCTCTGAAAATTACATGGGCAAGTTTTCATAATAACTACATCTTAATATTGGTTACATTTTTTTTTAGGCTTGTTCTATTTTGTTATAACTTTATCTATAATAAGAGCTGTCGCAGGACAGCGTGCTCGACTGCTTCTGACCTTTGTCAAACATAAGGCCAAACCTGACCAGTACTTTGTACTTTAGGGCGAGAAACACTGTTTGTGTTTATGTCCAATAAAGTATTTTGACTTGACTTGACTTGAGTAACCCAAAGCATTATGCTCATACATCTTTTTTGCTTGATGCAATAAGGCAAAATCACTGAACCATGAATGTTTAACTATAACTACCTAAGGTTTAAAGGTCTCCTTCATATTGTGAAAGAAGTGTGTTCATATACCATCTGAGTGCCAAGACACAACGCAAAATCACTGAACCGTGAGATAAGCTCACACTGACCTATAAGTATTTCAGGGTCAAAGGTATAGTGATACTTACTCATAATGAGAAAGAAATATGATCATATACCCATTCAGTGTTGAGATATAAAGCAAAATCACTGAACCATAAAATTAGGTCATAGTGACCTATAAGTATGTTTGGGTTAAAGGTCTGGTCATACTCATTCATAATCAGAAAGAAGTATGAAAACATACCAACTGAGTGTAGAGATATAAGGCAAAACCACTGAACCATGAAATTAGGGCCAGCAATACTTTACGGTCAAAGGTCTTGTCATACTCCAACATATCATGAAAGAAGTATGTTCATATACCAATTGAGTGCTGAGATATAAAGGAAAATCACTGAACCGTGAAATTAGGTCATATTGACCAAGGACTACTTTAGGGTCAAAGGTCTTTTCATACGCAAACATAGTGTGAAAGAAGTTTGTTCATAAACCTCTTGAGTGCAGAGATATAAGGCAAAGTCACTGAACGGTGAAATTAGGTCACAGTGATTTATAAGTATATTGGGGTTAAAGGTCTGGTCATACTCACTCATAATCTGAAAAAAGTATGAAAATATACTAATTGAGTGTCAAGATATAAGGCAAAATCACTGAACCGTGAAATTAGGTCACCTAGGAGTACTTCAGGTTCAAAGGTCTTGTCATATGCAAACATACTTTGAAAGAAGTTTGTTCATAAACCATTTGAGTACAGAGATATAAGGCAAAGTCACTGAACTGTAAAATTAGGTCACAGTGAACTATAAGTATATTGGGGTCAAGGATCTTGTCATACTTAACTCACTCATAATCTGAAAAAAGTATGAAAATATACTAATTGAGTGTCAAGATATAAGGCAAAATCACTGAACCGTGAAATTAGGTCACAGTGACCTATAAGTATATTGGGGTCAAAGGCCTGGTCGTACTCACTCATAATCTGAAAAAAAGTAAGAAAATATATTAATTGAGTGTCAAGATATAAGGCAAAATCACTGAACCATGGAAAGTAGGTCAACCAACCCTTACCGTCATGACACACAAGTCAGTGTCACACAGTCAAAAGATGAATGACAAACCATCTTCCTAAGTTGTTACTATTAAGAAATGAAAAGAAAAAAAATTCAGGGAGTTCTAGATTTTGACCTCTAGCAGCACCCCCCCTGACTCCGACCCAGAGGTCCGATGTCATGGGACCTAAAGTGCATGAAGTATGAATGCTTTATGATAAGTTGTTGTCAAGATATGGACTCCTTGTAAAAGTTACACAGCAGTACATCTATTTTTACAGTATTCTAGTTTTTAACCTCTAGCCCCACCCCCCAGGCATGGACCCAGACATCCAATGCCATGAAAGGAAACTCAACCCTACAGGGTACCTATGGTCCAAATATGAAAGCCATCTGATAAAAAGTTTTCAAGATATAAACTTCTAGAATACTTACAGAAAAGCCATTATCATTAATGAGCCGCGACGTGAGAAAACCGGTCTTCGGGGTTTCCGACCAGGTCCGAAACAAACCGGCCTGTACAAGCTCAGAAAAGAGCTAGAAGCTTGAAATTTCGGATTTAAGTAGAAGAGGAATAGTACTATCCGTGTAGCGAAAACAAAGGCACTGATCAGCTTCGCGGTTACCGCGAAGTTGATCTGCGCCTTTGTTTTCGCATAGGCAAAAATCCGGTTTTCTCGCGTCGTGGCTCTAATGGTGTTCTAGATTTTAACCTCTAGCCCCACCCCCTGGCATGGACCCAGGGATCTGATGCCATGGAATGAAAGCTGACCCTACAGGGTGTCAATGGCCCAAGTATCAATGCTTTCTGATGAGTGGTTGTCAAGATATGGACTCCTAGAAAACTTTAACACAAGAATTGCCATTTTTGAAGGTGTTCTAGATTCTAACCTCCAGCCCCATCCCCTGGCCTGGACCCAGGGGCCCGATGCCATGGAATGAAAGCTAATCCTACAGGGTATCTATGGTCCAAGTATGAATGCTTTCTGATGAGTGGTTGTCAAGATATGGACTTCTAGAAAACTTTAACGCAAGTGTGACGCGCACGGGAACGGGAACGCACACGGGAACGGGAACGGGGCCGACCGGGGTGACTGCAATAGCTCTATGCACTTCGTGCAGTCGAGCTAAAAAGGCCCATCTTCAATATAAAAAGTATACCAATTTACATCCTTTTGTTCACTTCAATGGCAGTGCTCCATCTGCCAACTGCTAGTCCTAAATCTTTATAACGATGATGACAATGATGATGTCATACTGATGATGATATGACGACGTCATGACGACGTCATGACGACGACGATAACACAATGACTACGATGATGACAACAACATGAATCAAGATGACAACGATGTGGGTGATACAGAATAGGGACTGGTGAACGATGATGATGATGATGATGATGATGATGATGATGTGCTAAACAGTTAAGCTTCAGGACTAGATCAAGCTTTAACAATTTTTCCAGACAGATAATTTCTGCTTGTTAACAACATCAAGAGTGCTCAACGAGTACTATGTGTATACCTTAATCATTTGGTAGACAAGTCTCTGTTATGTTTTCTTAAGTGTAAGTACCTGACTGTTAATTTTTTTATTTTTTTTTCAACCCCGTTTTTTAAAGTGGGTATTTCATTCTGATTACGCCATTTCCTGATCATTGCCTACTTTTACCTTTACATATATATATATGTATCACAGTTCTTTTGGTTCTTGTGGTTATATGTGACACTCCATCACTGATACTCGAAGGATAAAGTGTCCTATTCTTGCACACACAATGGGCTTTGTTTATTTTATGGTCTAATGTCCCAGGCAACAATTTTTCAGTCATTTGGTCATCAACTTCTGCCTCATAAGTATTAAGCAGTACTATGGGGAGTAAATGCTTCCTTTTCAATGACACAACCTGACCCAAGTGAGGCTCTCGATGTTCCCACATATAGGGATCAAACATGCCTTTTCATGCATTTTTTGCTAGGTCATGAGGCGAGTGTTGAAAACCTCGGATGTAGCACGATTTTCAATACTTCCCAAGGGACCTAGCGAATGTTAATGAGAAAATTGTGTTTGATCGCTATTATTGCATAAATACTGCACAAACGAAAGAATTGTGTGCGATATTTTACAGCCTCATCACGTTTATAACATAAAAGCTTTCATTCTTATGCTCATTCAGGGGGACCTTAAGAATGTTAATGAATGAGAAAATCATGTTTGATCGCTATTATTGCATAAATTCTGCAAAAACGAAAGAAATAATGGCACACTATATTTTATAGCCTCATCACTTTTTCATATGTGTAAAAGCTTTCATTCAACTAGTGAGAAAAAAAAAATGACTCCATGTCCGCCTGCTCTGTCTGTATCGGTTGGCTCCAATGTGCGAGGGTGTCTACTGTTAATGTATTTAGAAGCAAAAAAATGACAATAGTAAATCTAATGCAAAGAAAATCAAAGTCACTGTATTCAAGAATTTACTACATCGGATCATCCCACTGCTGTCTGAGCCCCGTTTGGGTCGCATTTGGGGCAAGCCAACTTCTGCTTGCGAGTGTATCCAAATTCTCTTGCATTTTCACAATTTCATCAAAATTCATGGCTGGCTTAGTGGTTCATGGCTTGAATCATGGCTTATTTAATGCAGAATGGACAAAGATTTTTATTTCATGGGTGCATTTAAAGGCCGGGGACGAAGATCTTTATTTAGTGGGCTACTTTATTGGGCAAAGGGCACTTTGAATTTATTAATCACTAATAACAGTGCCTTTATGGCAGACAAAAAATAAAATTGATACATGCATATCATATACCAACATTAAAACTTAAGCTAATTCCGTTTGATTTCATGAATAACACAGCAAAGATGCGTGAAGCTTGAACAATAAGCAAAAAGTATTACAAGTGTGCTTATCATAGTCACCTCGGCATGAGAATCGAATTGTTTTCCAAATTTAACTCTGGAAAACAATTAAAACACCATGTTTTTAACTGTAAACCATCAAAGAAAAAAGCACTGAGAGCATGTGCATATTTTGTCAAATAGAGGTATTTCTGCAAATCAAATACATTATCTGAAGTTAATACAAGAAACCAAACATCAAATCTTATCCATTTTTGGAAAGCAATGCATCTTTTGTCAAATAGAGATATTTTTGACCGTCACAATATTTACAAAACAGGTGCTTATGCACAATCACTGCTATACAAACTAATACCATTCCAAAGAAATTGCTTCGTTTCCCATAAAAAAGCAATGCATGTTTTGTCAAATACACGTTTTTGATATTTCATGCCAGCCATCACTACAGAAACTCCAAAAAGAATTGCTTAAATTCAAAGAGAAAAAGCAATGCATATTTTGTCAAATAGAGATATTTTTGCCTTTCACAGATTGTCCAAAGATATTTGTGCATATCTATCACTACAGGGACTAAACTTTCATTAACAGTCCAAAAAGAATTGCTTAATTTCAGCAACGAAAAAGCAATGCATATTTTGTCAAATAGAGATATCTTTGCCTTTCACAATATGTCGTCAAAAGATATTTTTGCATATCCATTGCTAGAGAAACTAAAACTTCATGCCATACTTTCCAAAAGAGAAAAAGCAATGCATATTTTGTCAAATAGAGATGTTTTTGCATTTCACATGCTGCCACTTGCAACCATTCATAGACCCTTTCCGCTCCATTGTAACAAGCTTCAGCATCAGTCGAACTATCGTAAAATATCCAATATAAGCACTGTATAATCTTACTGACGAGATGAAAACTGCCGGGAGTCGGCACAATGTCCCACCTTAGACTTCGTATAGGCTCTTTATGTCCCTGGTACATTTTCACGTTATTCATGTTGCTCTGCCAGTACTTGATGAAGCCCGCGTGGTCTCCCGTGATCATCCATTGGTCATTGTGACTCCATCGCATCGCTCGAACTGAGGACTCGTGGGCCTGTAATGAGATAGGAAGGAGAATGGCTCCATATTAGTACTAGTATTTATGACATTGCCCTAATTCTGGGGGCATACCAAAAACTTTGCTGTAATCCAAGTAAAACTGGACGCAAGTAATAAACAATACCTCACAATAGGTCATACATGTAATTATTTCAACTGCCATCTCTCCACTCTCCCAACATTTGTTGAACTTATGTCTTGTTTCGGCCTTCTAATACATCCAATGAGCCGAATCCTGAGAAAACAAACATTTTGCATATGCAAAAACAAAGACGCAGATAAGCTTCACAGTAACTGCGAAGCTGATCAGGGCCTGTTTTCACTAGAAGGATAGTATGATTCCTCTACTTTCTAAATCAAAAATTTCCAACCTTTAGCCATTTTCTGTGACTGTACCGGCCAAATGGTGTCAAACTTGTTTGGAAACCACATTGTTGGTTTTTTCATGAGGCGACTGCAATGTCATTTTGTTTCACCTCAAACTTATTCCACATTTTATGGCACAAATTTCTAGAAAGGCTTTTAGTTTTTTATCATGTTCCTTCACTTGTTTGTGTTGGTGTTTTACTTTCCACTCAACAGGTAAGGTCATATGGAGACAGGACCTCAGTTCAAGTCTCATCTGAAGGAGAAGCCTGGGCCCGAGGTTATAAGACTTTTTTCATGCTCAGCTCAGTTGAGACTAAAATTTATCCTGCTCATAAATGTTAAAATGCCAACAATTGTTGGCATTTTAACATTTATAAGCAGGATAAATTACAGGATATGGTGATACAAACCTGAAATTTCAATTTATTTCGACTATTTCAGTAATTGTAGGCATTTAAAATTTCAAGCTCAGCTGAGTTGAGCATGAAAAAAGTTTTATTACCTCGGGACCTGGAATCCAGCCCGGCTTATAAGGTGAGTAGCTTTACCACTAAGCCATAGAAGCTACTTTCTATTAAAGTTTACAATTTGGTAGATGATAGACACGTTAAAAGCATATTCAACCATGTTTCATGGGCTATGAATCATACAGATTAAGATACATTTTAATATTTAATATCTTAGTCATTCAGATGCTTTACACAGAATCCGATTCAACAACTACTTACCATTTAGCTGCAGCATTTGAGCCGCATCATGAGAAAACTGTTTTATGGAACAAATGCAGATCACCAATATATAGATACATGTTGGCTTTTTTTCTCTTTTTTTTTTTTTATTTCTATTGTATTTTAGGTAGTACAACTCTTTTGCTATCAAAATCTGAAGTATTTAACTGTCTGTAACTGTCAAATCTGTTTGTGTCAGATCTGCTAAGAAATTCTGAAGACATTTTTCTATTAAATGATGAGGCCCATCTGAAGAGGCACACTCTTGGTCTGTTATCTGTTGACTAATTCTTAATACAATTATCACATAAAATATCACATAAAAATGCTTAAGCTGTTATTGCAAGAAGTTTGCTTATTTTACTTAACCACAAATGCCTTTCATATTTTGGTAGACACTGAGGAAAAAGTTTAATGTTAACTACAATATTCTGTGGCATCATGTAATATCTAAGCCTTTTTGATGTTTATAAAATTACAGTCCATTACATTTATATGTAAAAGGTTTGAAACAGTTACTAGCTTCACGGTTATATGAGCTGCCTAGTTTTCGGTGTTTAATATTCTATCAAGATGCAAGGAAACATTTTTTCTAGATATATATTCTGGTTGTACCTGTAAAATCGTTTCGAAGTTGAAGGTCAGACCATTCCACAAGGTAAATTCCCCACTTGAGGCCCCAGTGACTAGACGTCTCCCTTCGGGGGTCCACTGAAAAATATGGTTGAATGAAGTTTTAAATATGGAGCTTTGTCTTAGGCCTAAAAAAAAAATGTTAAGTTTCCGATTTCATCATAAATTTAGCATAGGGTCGGTAGGTAGGCTTTTTTTTTCTTCTTTTTTTTTTTTTTTTTTTCCTTGGAAAATCGGGGTCGGTAGGTATTTTTTTTTTTTTTTTTTTTGACCAGACTTTCTTCTTACCGCACATTTGACTCCAAATCGGAAACCTTTACACCGAGGATGGCCGTCTTCGTATAACAGGGATAACGGGGCATTGTGCCGCAAGGCTTTTATTACATTTGAAGCAGGTATGTGGCTACATTTGTCGAAATAAATGGCGACTAATGTGCTTGGTCGTGTCAACACAGTAGCCATGTTGTTGTTCTTGATCGTAATTGTTAAAGACCGAAAATATCCGAAAATCGGCGAGGACAAATTCTTGTAACGAAATGGTTTTGACTTTTGATAAAAACCGGAATCGTTGAACAGGGTCGGTCGCCGACTTTTTTTTTTTTTTTTCTGAGCGCTAAAAAAGTTGCAGTCGGCGCAGATTTTGACCAGTCGGTCGGGAAATCGGAAACATAACATTTTTTTTTTTAAGCCTTATGTCACTGACTTAGCAGTGATTTATCTTTCAACTCAAAAACAGCATGTGAGACATTTAAGTTGATATCATCACAGCAAAACATGTGGCCGATGTGTACCGCAGAGTTCATAAAACGTCTCGCTTTCATTATTGAAATGCTTATTATATGAGAAAACCTGTTTATCAAATGTGTGGCATCATGAGAAAACCGGATTTTCGCTACCCGAATACACAATTCCTTCTCTACTTAAATCCAAAATTTCAAGCCTCTAGCCTGCAACTGTGACTGTCCAGACCAAATTGTGTCAGACCTGGTTGGAAACCCTCATAAACCAGTTTTCACATGACGCAGCTCAAATATACAATAGCAAAGATGCAGCTCTAAAAGTCAGAATCCCATACCTATGGGAATCAAACTTCGTCCTACCGATCAGGGACCAGTTGTTCAAAAGTTTGTTTGCTTAACGCTGTTGTTAAGCCCTCAATTTGTTAACTATATCAACTTCAAAAGGAAATACAGTGTATATGTAATATCACCATTTCAAATTTTAACGAATCGTTAACTAACGAAATCATTAATTTTGAACAACTAGGCCCAGGGGTCTTGGGCTCTGCCACTAGGCCAACACTACCTTCACCCCCATCACATTAGTTTAAAATACTTACAGCTAAACAAAATATTGGACATCTAAACTTATTAGTAGACTGTCGCATAAACTTTGTGGTCAAACAATTCATTGACTTCTCCAACATATTCATAGGTGGGTTCATCTGAAAAATTCATGTTCTGTGTTTAAGCATTTGAGCCGCAGCATGAGGAAACCAACAATGTGCATATGCGAAAACAAAGACGCAGATCATCTTCGGTGTAACAGCGAAGCTGATCAGCGCATTTGTTTTCGCAACACAGATAGTAAAATACCTCTACATTCTAAATCCAAAATTTCCAGCCTCTAGCCATCTTCTGTGCTTGTACAGCTCGGTTTGTGTCAGACCTGTTCGAAAACCACAATGTTGGTTCTCTCACGACGCGGCTCATATGTACAAAAGAATTCCAACTACTGTCTCAAATCTCACACTGAGCCTGTGCGTGAGAAAACCAACAATTTGGGGTTCCGACCAGGTCTGACACAAACCGGGCTGTACAGTCACAGAACATTGTTAGAGGCTGGAAATTTTGTATTTATGTAGAAGAGGGATTGTACTATCCATGTAGCGAAAACAAAGGCGCTGATAAGCTTCGCGGTTACCGCGAAGCTGATCTGCGGCTTTGTTTTCGCCTATGCAAATTGTTGTTTTTCTCATGCACAGGCTCACACTAGTTTTTCAGTATAAGAAGAAATTTCTACATAGTAAACATATGAATCGAATAATTGGCACAATTATGCAAGGTTTGTAAGATTTGATAAAAAGAATCAAACACGATTTTCCATTCATTACCATGCCCAAAGCCCCAAGGAGAGTGTTGAAAACCGAGGGCATAGCCAGAGGTTTTCAACATTACCAGAGGGATTTTGCGTATGTTAATGAACGACAAAATCAGGTTTGATCGTTTTTATTATTACATAAATTGACCAAAAAGTGAAGAAATTTTAAAGCACTACATTTTGATGCCTCATCACATTTTCATATGCATATACCCTTTCATACTTACGCTCCTTTCGGGCCTACTTAACTCATAACTTAGCATGTGCTTTGCCTGGTGCCCAGTTCACTCACATGAATCACCTGATTAATATGCATCTTTTTTCTTCATTAATAATTCCCTGCTAATATCGTGTGACACTGATATGTTTGTAAATTATAATACAATGTGTTTGTTACAAGCTTCCGAATTGTGTTCATTAGCATGTTCTCTTTGCTTAGATAGGTATTTTCTGCAGGAGCCACAGATTTAATTACGATGTCATATCTCAGACAGGTGCTTGCAAAATCATGCATTTTGCATGATCATGCATAAAGAAATACATACTTGGTGGCTCATTTAGTCTCTACATTTGCACTAAATCAAATCAAACTAGAATTTGTTTTCTATGTGAAAACTGATGTCTCCCCACTTTCTACGTGCATGTCCAAAATATGCAAGCAAGAGTTATAGTTCTTGTGCATCACATATCCTGTCATTCTGTTTTATAAGTGTACCAAGTTTCATTGAAATATCTCTTACGGTTTTCAAGTTATAGAGGGGGCACGAAAGTGTTTGGAAAATAATCAAAGGGAAATAGCTCCAAAGATATGAAAGCAAGAGTAATGATTCTTGTGCATCATGTTTTATAAGTGTACCATGTTTCATTGAAAAATCTCTAATGGTTTTTTAGTTATAGAGCAGACACGAAATTGAATGAAAAATAATCAAAGGGAAATAACTCCAAAGATATGCAAGCAAGAGTTATGGTTCTTTAGCATGACACATCATCTCATCGTAATTTATAAGCGTTTCATTGAAATATTTCTTATGGTTTTCAAGTTATAGAGTGGACATGAAATTGTATGGAAAAATAATCAAAGGAAAATAACTCCAAAGATATGAAAGCAAGAGTTATAATTCTTGTGCATGACACATCGTCTCATCATGCTTTATAAGTGTACCAAGTTTCACTGAAATTTCTCTTACGGTTTTCAAGTTATAGGGTGGACACGAAATTGTATGGAAAATAATCAAAGGGAAATTACTCCAAAGATATGCAAGCAAGAGTTATGGTTCTTTAGCGTGACACGTAATCTCATCGTGCTTTATAAGTGTACCAAGTTTCATTGAAATAACTCTTACGATTTTCGAGTTATAAAGCTGACACGAAATTGTATGGAAAACAATTAAAGGGAAATAACTCATAAAATACTCAAGCCAGAGTTATGGTTCTTGTGCATGACACATCGTCTGATCATGCTTAATAAGTGTACCAAGTTTCATTGAAAAATCTTAAACGGTTTTCAAGTTATACAGCGGACACGAAATTGTATCGAAAATAATCAAAGGGAAATAACTCCAAAAATACTCAAGCCAGAGTTATGGTTCTTGTGCATGACACATCGTCTCGCCTTGATCTACAAGTGTACCAAGTTTCATTGAAAAATCTTTAACGGTTTTCAAGTTATACAGCGGACACGAAATTGTATCGAAAATAATCAAAGGAAAATAACTCCAAAAATACTCAAGCTAGAGTTATGGTTCTTGTGCATGACACATTGTCTCGTCGTGGTTTACAAGTGTACCAAGTTTCATTGAAAAATCTTTAACGGTTTTCAAGTTATAGAGCGGACACGATTTGTGACGGACAGACGGATGGACGGACAGACGGACGGACGGACAGACGCACGGGGAAAAACAATATGTCTCCCGACCCTGTCGGGGGGAGACATAATCATTAACCTTCAAAAAAGAGCTATATAAGAAATTTATTGTGGAACACAGGGTTTATTCTGGCCCCGAAATAGCCTAATTTGGTGAGATTTTCCAATCATTTTGCCAATTTCAATGAGATTTTTGGCAAAAAAATGAGCAAATCTCTCACAATCTGCTACGTATACATACATATAACTCATAGAGAGCATCTGGCTGTATTGCTCCATGGTCCCGACCGTCTCTCTGCCATACACGATTCTGAAATGATAATGACTACTGTACAGTAACTGCACAGCTGATCAGCTGAAGGCGCAGATCAGCTGTGCAGTAAGTGCACAGCTGATCAGAGCCTTTGTTTTCGCTACATGAATAATACAAATCCTTTTCTACTTGTATCCAAAATTTCAAGCTTCCAGCTTCTGTGACTGTACAGGCCGATTTATGTTAGACCTCGTCTAAACCCCGAAGCACGGTTTTCTAGTGTAGTGGCTCACCTTCTTTAATATTTCTTAAGGGAGCTGCAACAAGTGCACATACACCAGTTTTGGTTTGTTTTTTATTTGGTAGTCACAAGGGAAACATTTTTGGTGTTTTTTTTTGTTTTTTTTTCAATTAACTCCAAGACCTGTAAGTACTGTTTTGTTATAAAAAAAAAATAAAGTTCTAACCTCAAGGTATCTAACAACCGCAGAGTTGTAGTCAACTGTTTTTCGTATCACAGCTTTTCTCATCCGTTTACCATCAAACAGCGCAGCATCCATTGTGGACGCCGGATCGCCGGGGGCGGGCTGCAGGGTGCGGGCATCTGGTACGACCGCAGGCTGCAGGCCGGCTTGCTGCGCTGCGGAAGCAGTGGAGCCCGGTGCCGTGAGTGGATATTTCTGTACATGGAATGGTATATGGGACGCTGCTCTTTGGTATTTAGGTAACTGGAAAGAGAAAATAAAATACCATATTCCTTCTAATTAGCAAACATGCTCCAATAAACCGACAGCCTCACCGTTACCGAAAATCGTGCGCACGATTTTCGGTAACAATGTCCCATGCAAAATGCTAAGTCAAAAGGAGACGGTACCTTGATTTATAGTTGCAACGAAAAGACCAGGCTCGACTATCTATTTTGTCATTAAATAGCCTGTAACATTAGACTCAAACTCTGAAGTTTAGCAAATGCAGCTCATATTTGAAATTTCTTGTGTAATTATGTCACTACACGACAGGGCCCATTTGTTCAAATCTTCGTTAGCTTAATGCTGTCGTTAAGCCCTAAATTTGTTAAATAATCAACTTCAAAAGCAAATACAGTTATTTTTTGTTGATAAAATGTGAGAGGCAAAGGATTCTAACATTTCTAGATTTTCTTCGACAACAAATAAGTGTATTTGCTAAATGTAGCCGGCATTTACTAAAACGAGTTGAGGTCTTAACAATGACGTTACGGCTTAAAGCTAACGAAGTTTTGAACAACTGGGCTGGCGCCAGACTGTCAATACAGACAAACAGATCTACCTCAATTTTGGGCATATGAAAGAAGCCTGCCTGCTGTGGTGGGCCTGGCTGTTGCGGTACTGCTACTCCTCCGTTCATCATCTTGAACTAATCTGGAAAGGAAAATAACCATCATGATATAGTGCCCTTGGTTTGGTTGAACTTGACCAATATTTGCATCACCTCACAGAAATATAGATCTACGATAACAACCTCTGACTGTGCCAGAGTCAAGCAAGTTAAATCACCGATCAAAGACACACAATCATAAAAGAGGCATTAAACAAGCAATTTTTACCCATGACCTGGTTTGCCTATGGGGACTGTTCTGTTAGCTATTTACCAGTTGAATGTAAGCAATTTAGGCCATGTAAGTCGTTTGGCCTGAGAAGGGCTAGAAAAAATGTAACTACTGAGTCTACCAACTCTATAGTAATACTCCAATATCTTTATAATATTGCTGCAGTGGAAAAGTGTTTCACTTTCCATCCGTAAAATCAAACTTAATAAACATGTGGTAATTCTACAGCATCCATCTAAAAAATAAATTCATGTTTACTAAATTTGTGCAATAAGAAAAGTGGCTTAAGTATTGGGGAAAAAAATACACTGAAAATAGTGTCGAGGAATGTTTTTTGAAAGGCAGTGGCTAGGGATACGGTACCGTATCTGTAGCCTATAGATCGGAAATGGCTAAAGGTATGGTATAGATCAAAAATCGATAATATAATATTTTCAGATGAGTTTTAAGTTGAAGCATTGCAAGTTTCCTTATGAATCAGAAAAATAAACATTTACGGGTCACCCGGTGTCTTACTTTTCTCACAGTTTCATGGTTGGGCAAACTCTACACATGCACAATAATCTTAACAGTAGTAGCGTTAATTGTTTTTAATTGCTTGGGAAATTATGCATACCGTAATCGTTCTAATTAGCGCACATGCTCCAATAAGCGCACACCCTTGTCGTTTTAAAAAAAACATATGCATAAGCGAACACTGCTCGACTTGCAAATTGCCATTTTATACCAATTTTACACATCAATATCTTATTAGCCGCATCAAAACTTAACCTTAGACGATCAAACAATATTTTGCAACAATTGGTACACTTAAAGGCCATGATTATTGGCAATTTGGACATGGTAACCTCAGCAGTTTATGTGTTATTTTCGTTCATAGTGTACGCTTATAAGAACACTATTTTGTTACCCTAACTTAAAGTTCTTCTGAAAGGTTTAGCGCACTGTGCGCTAATTAGAACGAATACGGTATACATAAAAACTAAAAACGTACGAGACAAAGGCGGTTTGCATGTTTTTCAAACATATTTTTCGTAGATAGGTTCTCTCACTCCTGTCCATCGAGACGAAGTTCTTGCCGCCGTGAATACACCTGAATGTAACCTCATAGTATTTTTAATCTTTCGTTCAACTTATACGAAATACGCACTTGCACCTTTTCTACACCTCTCTCTCACTCTCACTCTCTCTCTCTCTCTCTCTCTCTCATAGAACTGAATGCTTTCGGCATTCTGATAGTGCTCAATAGCACTTCCAAATGCCTGAAAGTTTTCAACTTTTGTTTGATGTGAAGTTTACGAGCCATTCTGACGGTATGAATCAAGATTTGCATGCATGTTTTAATATTGTACGGCGATTGAATTGAGTAATAGCTTATAATAATTGTTTTATATTGCAGCTACTTACTTAACCATAACAAAAGTTAAAAGCATTCGCCGAATTATAATTGGCAAATTAAACAATGCCAATGTCCTACTTCAGGGTCTTAGAGGTAGGACACATTGAGGCATGGACATCGTATTGATAGTTAAGCAACTAATTGAGGCTAATATTATCTTGTTATTATCTTCACGCATCATTAGAAACTTCCATACTGCGAGTTGGCTTTATATCCTTTGATGTCGGTCAAATAATTGTAGATAATGGTGATATTGCACAAACACAACACTCAAATATCGTTGGCTCGTCATGCTCGTTGACAAAACCTCGTAACTGCAAAAACACAAATTTTTCAGGAGAAGCAAAAAAACTAAAACTTGTATATAAATGATATATAATTGTGCATGTTTACAAATTGTCGTATATACAAAACTTGATAAATGAAAGCTAGAAGCAGATTCTTATGATGAATTAAAGAATGCATTTATGAGAAATCATTCATTTATATGCAACTTTTGCATATCTAAAAGATAAAGATTTTCTTGTATTTAAATTTTTTGAAATTGCATATACAAGGTTTTGTCACCTTTTTTCAAGTCCGTTTACCATTTGTAGTTACGAGGTTTTGTAAGGTCATCGAAAAACTAACTTCCCATTGGACATAACCTACAAGGCTTTGTCACAAGCTGAATTTGAATGTTTTGAATCGCGCCATGTGAAAAAACGATTTTTTGAAAAAAGTGCAGTTACGAGGTTTTGTCAACGAGCCAACGATATAACAATTGAAAATTTCGTTCCAAGGGGTTAGAAATAAAACTGAAAACATTAACATTGTTTTCTTAAGTCTGTGTCTCTAGTCTTCCGTACCTTTAGCCATTTAGGATGCTTGCAATGATTCAACTTAAAACTCCCCTGAAAATATTATGATGGTTGGCCCAGTTTTCGTGGTATTAATAATTCATAGGCATCTCCTGGATAACAGAAACAGCTCATAGCTTAAATAAATATGGAATTATATAAAATAGACATTGACATTCTAGGTTCATCTTACCTTTTCATGGCAAATCTGTTTATTGATTACATAGACGCCATTTTGAACGACGTATTGATCTTTGACGTCATCAAAAGTAAGGCACCAGAATTTGTGGGTCATTCAAAAAGTGGCTGGAAATTATTTCAATGCTTCAGTAAATTCTTATCAGATTTTAATGTCTCATGATTTTATCACACCTTGTGAATTGAAATAAGTAAATTTAAAAAAAATCACTGTCAGATGTGATAATAGAAACATTTTAAAACATCTACCAATTTTGAATAAAGCTTAACACCCATTCAGAATCAAATCAATGAGAAAAATTGAACAACCCTCACTAAAACATTTTTTAAATATTTTTCTTGCACAATATGGATGACATACGCTGGTAAACTTGACGACTTGTGAGAAAATACAGTTTCAGCTGAAAAAAAGTGTATACCACGAAAACTGGAACCACCACGAAAACTGGGCTAAGTACATGTACCATATTATCAATTTTTAATCTAGCGTAAGGCGACCAGTGATCGATCAGGGACCAGTGATCGATCAACTAGTGGTTATCGGCTATTAATTCTTAAAGGATACCTGAAGAAAATCTTCTGCTAGTCTCAACTTAAAGCGCATTATATTACCTTACAAACACTAATATAAATTTATTTGGAAAGCTTTTCTATCTTGCATTTTCTGGCACTTCACGAAGAGGGGGTCTTACTTGTACTGCTTAAAAGCGGTGATTGTTCAATAAATTCTTCAAGATGAAACAACCTGCATTTGTTCCGACTGGCTAACTTTTTTAACTTAACTGCATACTAAACAAATTTGATCCACATTCCAAATTGTAAAGGATAACACTGCGATTAATGGACGATTTCTGTGATTTTCGAGCTATTTTTTCAACAGTTTTCCATTGTTTCTATGGACGTTTATACTTTTCGACCACCTCATTTCTCTGCTTTATTTCTTTTAACTCACTGAAAATTTCCAAACTGTGTTTCGTGGCTAGAGGTAAACAATATTTTTTCTTTCTAAAAATGTACATACCTTCCAAGTTAGCCGCGGCTTTGGAGAGAAAAAGAAGGTGATCGATCACTGGTCCACCTGACCCTGATTAACGCTGCATGATGGTGGGTGTGTTAAAATGATGTCACTGAGAACGTGACGTGATGACGTCATAAACAGACATACTGGAAAACATGGCGAAGGTTCAAGCTTGGATGTGGTATGTACAGATGCATTCTCCAATGCATGTCTGATCCGCAAATTTATCAAACATGGCTATTTTTGATCGATCACTGGTCCCTTTACGCAATATCATACCTTTAGCCATTTCCGATATGTAGGCTACAGATACGGTACCGTATCTCTAGCCACCAGGCTAGGGATACGGTACCGTATCCCTAGCCCACAGGCTAAAGTTACGGTACCGTATTCCTAGCCACTGCCTTTTTGAAAAGTTATAACTTGTTATTTCAGAATTGAGACCTACAGGACTACTAAACACGTCAGCGCCCTAGTGATTTCCTTTTATTCGTGCACGAGTACCTTTTTGTTAACTTCTTATGTCATAATTCTAATGAAGCTAGACTAGGTTCTGCTGGTTAAAAAACGAACACGAAGTAACGCATTTTCTTCCTCTCCATTTTCGATAAAATGGCGTCTCCGCTTCAACTGGTTTCCGTTTTCACACTCACGTGCTTCGCACCTGTCACTATAGAGGATCAGCACTATGTGTTGAAACAAGTTTAAGCTTTTTCGAAGACATCATGAACACATATCCCACTTTTATATCAGTTACCCGAAATAGCACAAAGGACTCCTTTTCGCGAAAAGGACTTTAAATAGCGAAAAGGAGTCCTTTTCGCTATATCATCTTACCCTAAAATAAGAAAAGGATTGATGTTTGTAGAAAAGGACTTTAATTATAGGAGTTGATAATTGTGTTATTGTTCTTCGGTCCTAGCTTACAGTTTCCATGTGAGAGTAATTTTCCGCTACACAGAGTGATGGTGTGGGATCAGGGAACAGGTTAACAGCTCCCTGGTGGGATTCAGATTTTGCTCAAAATTTTACTGAAAGAAACATGGTGCAAAATAATGATCTTCAGAAGCCTTAAAACTTGTCTGCATGTTTGATGGAAGGTAAAGAGGCATTTATTTTATGAAGTTTGGCTCTTTCTTATACGTGGCATCATGAAGCTATACCTCCATGGTGGCATGCAATATTTTAGAGACAGGCAATGTCAACTGCAATTAAAGCGTCACGCATGTGGTGAAGTATGTCAAGTATTGTTTGGAAAGTGGTCGTTGTTGTCCCTTTGTTCTAAGAAGTCTATAGATGTATCTTATTACACAGAGAGAAAGAAACAATTTCAGTGTGTATTGAGAATCGTTTGTATATTAAGATCATGTGACTGAGCAATAAAAGGTGTGAAAACGTGTGTCAAGTTACCGTGCGGTAAACGAATTATCAGTCACGTGTCTGTTTGCGAGGTGTTAAAACAATCGGCTACTGTTGTTGAATTAATCTCTAATAGCGCGTGTCATTAATTAGATTATCAAGTATTTCGTGTTATCTGAAATTGGAATGTTTACTAATCTGGAATTTATTAGAATGTTTCATATCAGCCGCGGTAGTCTAATGGATAGCGTATTAACTTTTAATACTTTTTCTCTCGAAAAGGGAACATGTTATAAACAAATAATTTTAAAACATGTTAGCTTTTTGCAACTAACATGTTTGCGCAATGTTAAATTTCATTAATTTAAGTTTTACGATAGCACGTTCAATAGCAAACTGTTCTTTTTTTTTCAACCAAAGTTAGTACCAAAATTAGTTTGCGCTAAAATACTATTCTTAGACATTTGGGCTTTGCCATATAATTGTATCAGTTATGTTTTCCGGCGTTATCATATATATGAGGAAGCATCTAGACTGGCGCTCAATTGGTCGCATGTTTAGCGCATGTTGCAGTTAAAGTTGCGCTTCTACGGAAAACCTTACTGGTCACGGTTTCGTTTCATTTAATATTCGACTGTCTTTATTTATTGTTTATGATAAAGTATGAATATCAAAGAATAAGCTTTACAGCCTGTACACATTTGTTTCCATGGGTAACGGGAAATGCGAAAAGGACTCCTTTGCGCTGTTTAGGGTAACCCCTTTTATATAGCACAACTGGGGTATGCATGGGGTATACCCTATTTTTCTTATCTTTGCTCCAAAACATAGATTGTAGGCGAGGCGGTTCTAACGTGTAACAACAATCTGAATCTGAATCTGAATCTGAATAGTTTACTGGTGACACGCCAAATGACATTATTTCACCAGGGGGTTCGGATGGGGGAGAAATTAGTCCCTTGAACGCACGAGTGAAGCGAACTTTGTACACACAGTCATCAGACATTTCAGCAGAAAAAGTCAAATCAGCTTGAAACCTTATAATTAACAATCATTTTCTACAGTGGAGGCCGTCCTCCGTGAAATTTCGACACGGCTCTGTCGAGTGTTTGGTAATGTTTTGACAAAACTGTCCTGCCACAATGAATTTGAAATGAAGCAGACTGCTAGTTTGCAGTATTTTCTATGATAATGATGACGTGTGCACGCCACCACCGCATGTGTGTGACACGTGCAAACGAAAGCTTCAAAGACATTATTTAGAGAAAATAAAATGAAAACGCTTGAGAACGAATACATCCACATAAAATACATGTACAAAGAAATACAATTTGTAAAATTTAATGCAAAATTTATTTCTTATCTTTTCTATACATGTTTTTAACGAAAATATATTCTCATCAGCAACGAAAAGGAACTAATCGAAATAATGAAATATTTGAAGTACTGATAGAGCGAATGACGTCAATTCATTAATTCTGAGGATATTTGCTTTTTGAGGTGAATACCAAATATATTTCATCGAGTGAGTTGAAAACATCAGAATTTTCACGAGTGCGCAGCACGAGTGAAAATTTTTATGTTTTCAACTCACGAGATGAAATATATTTGGTATTCACCGAAAAAAAGCAAATTTTCTTTTTATTTTATACAATACACAGCCATATTCCAATTCACAAGGCAGGCGATGAAAAAAAAAAAAACAAAAAAAAAAAAACAACAACAACAAAAAAAAAAAAAAAAAAAAAAAAAAAAAAAAAAAAAAAAAAAAACATTTTTTTGAAAACACAAATAATTTTGGTACCACATCGTTCCTTACGTTCTAACTAAGAAAATGAATACCCACACTTTATGTTTTCGTTCATAAATAACGGAGTTATATGCGTTTGAATTTTTGAAGTGAGACACATTTAATGACGTCCAGTAAATGGAAACGTCATAAGTAATCCAATCTACAGTGAAGATATAGGCTGATATCAGTCACTAGTGACTTTTGATATCAGTGAGATTTGATATCAGTGAAATTTCACATCAATGAAAATACCATTTTTATCAAGTTTTGATATACATTGGTTTTCACTGTAAAGTATAAAATAAAGTATGTTCCCGATTGTTTTCGTTGTCAAAAATAATATGTTTTCTACGCCAGAGCGATAGTTTTTACATGTATCATGTCGCTCAGTCGATTGACACTTGTATATGTATGCAACGTGCATGTAAACCCTCATTTAAACTTTTAAATTGATTATAATTAAACTGTTGGGTACAATGAACATATGACTAGATTTTCAACAGTAAATATTTAATGTTTGCCGGACTGTCTTGTTACTTTATATACAAAATTTACAGAGACTAATAAATGCTTTGATGCAATTGAAACCACTAAATTGCATCCTAAACAGCTTACTTAATAAATACTATTAACGTTCAAGATCAATAGCTATATAAATTAAATAACCTTGAACCAAGAAAAGGCCGCCTTTATTCTACTCAAGAATTTCTTACTTGAAGCAATATTGAAATTCTAAACCACAACCAAAATAGGGTGGAAGTGGGTGGGTGACAAAAGAAAATAAATCATATTATGTCTCTTCTCATCATGAAGATCGATGTTTCTCGCTCGACTAAAAATGTCGATATGAACAAAGGCGATCAGTTTTTGGCGGTTCTCAGAACCTAACCAATCAAACTATATATTTTGGAAAAAACCCTGACGTCACTCACGGAGTTCCGCCGCTAAAATTAGAAGATACCATACAACAACAACATCCCTGGACTGGTCCTCAGTTTAATAAATAATTATGAAACATAATTCCCCCATGAATCACTGAGAAATATCCGGGTAGAAACTGGTTGTCAGCACATGCATGTAAATGATAGTCTAAAACGGGAACCAGACAAGTAATTTATCCACAGATTTCGCTAATAGGTGCCAAATAATAATGCCACTTGACTCATTAAAGGGTGTGGCGGTGCAGGAGATAGAACCTTTGATGTTATTGAGTACGAATTCCAGGTTAACAGTTCCCTGGTTTGTGATATGGAATGGTCTAGGAAGTAGGAGTAAAACCCGGGACCAAAATCCGGGACCATTTTTTACGGTCATCAAAAAGGCACTATCATATGCTAGTGTAGTTTATAAGGTCATTTCAATGATGTAAATCATCGTTTATCCAAAGAATTCGAATATTTGAAATTTTGATCAAAATATGGGACCCCATATGGTGACCCATCCAAGAATTTAGATCCGGGACCAGTTTTGCAGTGTAGACGAAATAATGTTTTATACAGACCAGCCAAGCGTTCCTTTTAACAAGGAAAATTTATTTAAGGAACCGAATGGCGAAATGCAACCCCCGCAGTATTCGTCAATTATAAACCCACATATCGTATTGTGCACGGTGTTGTTACACATTTTTTAATTTGCGCTGGGAACCAGTACATTTAAAAATTGATTTAGCGGACTAGATTTATCAGCGAATTCTTATCTCGCTTGAGCTTTCAAAATTCGCTTCACGCGCATAATTTTGTTTTGATGTCCAACCATTTTTAAAACTGATTTACAGTTTTATATCGCAAAACTATTTATGCAGTTTATCCATATTTTTAGATAGATCCATATTAATATATCTATGATTATTTCGTCCCAAAACATAAAATAAAATCCTACATTTCAATGTAACCTACAGGAAGTAGATATTAAAATCTCAGTTTTCATTCAGAAATAAATAAAAATTATATATCCGTCTCATCCGACTTTTATTTTACCTTTCAAAAATTGTATTGTTAAACAATCAAAAGTTTAATTATTAAAGCATAGTCTCGTTTCATGATTTCCATTCATCCCGCCGTTATGACTGATTTAAAGATAGCAGTAGTTTGCTCTAGCAACCAAAACAGAAGTATGGAGGCACATAACTTTTTAAGGTATGAACTGTCTACACTGAACAAACAAATTGTATTCTTTTCGAATGGATTTAGTGAAGGGCACATATCTGTTAAAACCCAAGAAATATTTCTTTCAAAAGACTGCTACTTCTTAAAAATCTTCATTTTTGGATTTGGCAATGTTCCAGATGTTTTGTTAAAAAAAAAATCTAGGTTAACTAAGGGAACCAGTGCAAAACATTTCAGATCCATAAAGCAGGGAATCATCAAAGGCTAGCAGTATGAAATGTTTCTTTTTTCTCTTTGCAGGAAGAAAGGCTATGATGTACGGTCATTTGGCACAGGAAATCAAGTGAAATTGCCGGGACCTTCGCCAAGCATGCCAAATATTTATGATTTCAATACAACATATGATGAAATGTACAAAGATTTGTTGCGGAAAGACGCTGAATTGTATCCATTCTCTTGGAGATGATTGCTTTCCTTCATTCATTGGCCTCTGATTTTTGTCAGGGGTTCATTTGTCTGCAAGGGTTCCAGTACTACAACATAGCATAGTCAGTACTGAATGCTTGCAAACATATTTGGATCATCCAATTCAGCAATTAAGTTTGAGAATGGACAATTATAAGTGTCTGAAAAGGTGAACAGGTATGAGTCTACTACATGACAGATTTGGGGCATTTTGGTTGTTCATGGCCATGATTGGCCATCTGGTACCTTTATTTTCAGGTCTTAAGCAAGGTGAGATTTGCTCAAAAATTTTATAAATATAGGTTGTAAAGTTTTCTTTGATGCTAATAAGAATTTTAACGATTAAAAATACCATTCAGGAAATAATTATTTGCCAAAGTAATCTGTTGTATGTGTTTAATTATCTTCAAGCAAGATGAACTTTAATTCTCTTTTAAATGCAATGAAGAGGATTTTAGTAAGTCAAGTTTCTAGATAAGCATATACAATGATTCTGTAACTACTGAACTCAGTTGTAAGAAATTTAATGCATTCTCAATTCCAAAATAAGACCAATTTTTCTGTGCATGTTAAACTTGTTAAACAGCCTTTGATGTAATTTCAGTTGTGTGTAAACTTGGCTACAGGGCTTCTGACAAGGTGCAACACTAACCAGGCTGCCGGCTAGAAGTTTGAAATACTTATATCAGATTTATCAAACTTGTTCTAGGTTTAAATTCTAGTAGTATTGTACATGTAATAAGTTGAGACGTGAATCATAATGATAACTTTAGGAATGATCTAAATTCAATCAAAAAGGCAGAATGATCAGCCTTTCAGCCTGCCACAATGTTCACAGTTTTAGAATAGATTTTCCACATGAATATTTTGTCAAGCTGTTAGGCTTTGGTCCTTCTGTCTTTCAATAAGCCATATTCTTTGCTGAAGTATTTTTCTTTTCTTGTTACAGGTATTTGTTTTAGGGAGAAGATCTTTCAAAGCTGGAAAACTGGAATAAATCTGAAATAGCCATCTTCTTGTGTCTTTGGGCTTCTGTTCCGTGTCTGGCCATGGTCTCTATATATACGATGGAGAATTGATGTCGGCGACAAGATGCTCTTGGCTTTTTCTCACACACCACTGCTCTTTTCATTGTCACTGCGCTCATTTTTTTTTTTGTTTTTTTGCTTTTTAAACGAAGGTCTGCACATTAGAACCTGGGTTTCTGATTTCCCTTATAGGTGGTCATTCAAAGCTAGTGGACCTTACCATGTGTTGAAGTTATTACACTTAAGATATTGCAAAAGTCAGTGGTCAATGACAAAGATGTCACTAAAATTTTATCTTTCCCCAAGGTCAAATGGTATATTCATGGTCCAACTTCAGTGGAGAGGAGGTGAAGTTTGGCTATTTTTGCTCTAAAATATATGTTCTCTTTTGTAATTGTGTAATTCTGACCAGTTAAATGCAATATTTCAACATCGAAACATTAATCATCTTTTAAACAAAGCAGCAGTCAGACACAATTTCATTTGTTCTAAATTTTAAAACTGCATGAAATCTTGTCTTCTGAACAATATAGCTGGCTACAAGGATATCTCGGAAGGCAAACTCATAACTCACTTTTGATCCATCTCAAAGTACAGGATTAACATTAAAATGTTTACAACTTTGACTGTGCATAATCAACAAATGTCACTGGCAAAATTTGTTTATTTGTAACTGCAATTAAGATATTATTAAACTAAGAAATTGAAGAATTTTAGTAAATAGCCAAAATCGGCATTCATTCATTTTGCCTTCGGCTCATGAGGTCGTGATGAAAGTTCAGTGGAAATTGTGGTATTATTTACAAAACACAACCAACTTGTCATCTTTTTCATGACAGGGGAAATCACTCACATAGTCGGTGAAAAGATGATGCTTGTTTGAGTTACTCCTCTTGTATTGAATGACAAGTTACAGCTTTTCAAAAAAGCTGGTGGCTTGAAAAGCTGGTGGCCTACGGCCTAAGGTGAATCTTTGCACATGAAAGCTAATGATAAATCCTGATCAATATTAAAGAGTACCAAAAGATTGGAGCAATTTTGATGATTTTCTTGAAAATTCTTTCAAAACTGTGCAAACCACCCTATTCTTCATTAGCAAAACACGGTGTGAAAAACAATTTTTCTCATAGCAAAGATGCTCTTTATTCAATAAGGGTAGGATGCTAGCACAAAATAAACCATATGGTTTTTATCTGCATTAGCCGACCCAAGACAAAGTGACATTTAAGGCCAAAAACTTAAAATTTTCCAGATACCAAAGATCAATGACATTTTTTGGTGTTGAGCTGTGGCTATCAGCATTGAAATAGGTATACACTCATCAGGTGATCTTCCAATATTTGAAATGAATGCATTGGTTTTGAAAAATCACGAACCTGGGCATGTACCCCAAGGCTAGTATCCGTGGATGCAATGTAAAACCTTGGATTTGAGAACACAAATTTATTTTTGGTCATTTTATTTTAATGCTGATTGGGCGTAAAAACTTAAGATATAAAAAATGAGAGAAAAAAATAGTTGCATTGGCTTTGGAACTCGGTATATTATATATATGCCTCCATCGGATGATGTCCGCAATATGATGAATGTAAAAAAAGTATGATTTTTCTAAACAAAGTCCCTGCCATTGGACTGAATTGACAAGTCTTAAGTATTTGATCTTCTGGACTAGCAGTAATCAAGCTTTTTAGAAATGTGGTCATGAAGAAATTCTTATAACAAAATTCCCTTCAGCTAATTTAACGGAAGTTGTTCAGTAAGAATAGGAGTTGATGCAATGAAATTTCAGATACATATACATGTAATAGTTACCTTACATATATATAATACAAGACATTATAAAATGTTAACAACTTGTATGAATAGCAAGATGACTAGCTCTTTCCTAGCAAGGTGGCCACCCAGCTAGCATCAACCAAAAACATATGAGCCAGGACGTGAAAAAACCAGTCTAAGGGGATTCCGACCAGGTCTGACACAAACTGATCTGTACAGTCACAGAAGCAGGCTATAAGCTTGAAATTATGGATTTAAGTGGAAGAGGGATTGTAGTATCTTTGAAGCGAAAAACAAAGGCACTGATAAGCTGGTCTGTGCCTTTGTTTTCGCCTATGCAGATTGTTTGTTTTCCCATGCGGCAGCTCATATAAGATGGTGCGTACAACAGCCATAAAATAAATAGGCAACATTAAGTAAAATCACAGTTGACCCACCATACATACCATTGGAGCGCGGTGGCGTAGTGGTAGAGCGTCGGACTCCAAATCGAGAGGTCCTGGGTTTAATCCCCACAAGCGGCACCGTGTTGTGTCCTTGAGCAAGACACATTTACTCCCTACAGTACTGGTTAAACCCAGGAAGCGTTGGCTCTGTCCCGACATGGCTGAAAAATTGTTGACTGGGATGTTAAGCCTCAATACAAACAAACAAACCACACATACCATATGGCATGAGCCATGACGTGAAAAAAAAAAAAAAAAAAACAAGAACAAAATCCTACTAGGTCAGACCAATAAGACACAAATCTTGGTGAGGTTGGTCTGTGTAGCAATCAAGATGCTTCTCAATTTTATGTAGTGGGTACAATATTACCATGCCTCTGCTTTAATATAAGTTTTATATCCAGTGATGGCCTACATGACTGAGGACATCCCAACACCAACGAAATCAGTAATTCCTGAACCATAAGGCATATATGATTATGAAGTGAAAACGTCACTGAACAAGAAAAATGCAGGTACATGTACATGTAAAGAGCAAAGTAGTGTACATGTCGGAAGGCATTAGAGCAACAAATGTTCGCCTGTGTACAGGCATTTTTGATTTAAGTTAACATGGTTAATGGTAAAGTAGACACACATTTTCAGTACATTTTATGTGCATGTCGTACATGTATTTGAACTTTTCAAAGAAACAAATGTCAATATTTCTTTTAAAATGAGGCTAAATTCAAGCCATTAAGCAAGTAACTGAAAATTTATTATCAATTTATTAATATTTCATTCAATCCAAACTGAGAGTAAAATTGCAACTACAGGTACAGCATAATTTGCCAGTGACATTTTGAGGATTAAAGTTCAATAAGACAAATACCAACCATGATATGACCAATTCACCATTAAGCATGATCTTGAGTAGGTAGGGCCTGTTTAGTTAAAGTCAACACTATTTTGAGGTTACATAACACCACATTATTTTCACTGAATGTCCCAGCGGGCACATGACGTCAAAATGACGTCATATCAATGTCGATGCAACGTCATCGACGTTGATCTGACGTCATGTGCCTGCTGGGGTGAAACTGGCAGTTTCAGCCAGCTCGGGTTTGGAAGTGCCTGTGCAGGAGTGTTCAGTAGTTTCTTTTACAAGTTTTGGAGTCGAAAAATGCCATGGATTTTCAAGGCATGATTTGGTATCATTTTGGGCTTAAGGAAAAGTAGTTTGTTGTCAGAAAATGGCTCTACACCCAGCAGGCACATGACGTCATATCAACGTCGACGCAAAGTCATGACGTCGCATCGACGTCGATCTGACGTCATTCTGAAGTCATGTGCCTTCTGGGCAGTAACTTTCATCGAGATGTTACTATACAGAGCTCAATTCATGGTGTGGACGCTGACATTTATAAACTTGCTAACAACATCTGTACATCATCAATAAGAATGGTGTCTGGAAAATAGTAAGACATTCATCACATTAACTCAGCTTCTAAGCACTGTTACAGATCAACAGAATTAGTCTTAAGTGTGTCCATGGTCGCACAGCATATCATTATTAAATATAAAGCAGTTATATGCGAGAGCCAGAGAAAAGCAAGTTTGTGTTGGAAATGATACATAGAGAAAATCTGTCTTCATTGTTTCGAACGGTGACTGACGCAAACTGATCTTGACAGCATTCATACCACTCACATAGTAAGAGGTACTGATGTGTCTGTACAGGCGTGGGTGCTCATGGAATGTTACAGCAACATTGAAAGAGAACAAATTCAGATTTGAGTATAGTCACCTTGAAAGTGAGTACAGAAGAGACTTAACAACTTTGGAAGTGAGTGAAGGTGTGAGTGCAAAAACTAGAGGTGTGAGTACAGCATCAGTGGATGTGAATATAGATGTGTACCATATCGGTGAAGCGAGTACAAATATGCAAGCAGTGTGATTTGAAGTGAGTACAGATGTGTGTACAGTATCAGTTGAAGAGAGTATAGCTGTGTGTACAGTATTGGTTGAAGTGTATAGATGTGTGTACAGGATCAGTTGAAGTGTGTATAGATGTGTTACATGGTATCAGTTGAAGCGAGTATAGATGTGTGTACAGTATCAGTTGAAGTGAGTATAGCAATGTGTACAGTATCAGTTTAAGTGAGTACAGATGTGTGTACAGTATCAGTTGAAGTGAGTATAGATATGTGTTCAGTATCGGTTCAAGGGAGTCCAGATGTATGTGCAGTTGAAATGAGTATTAATGTGTGTACAGTATTAGTTGAAGTGAGAATGTGTGTACAGTATCACAAAGTGAATACAAATGTGTGTACATTATCAACTGAAGTATTGATGTACGAACAGTATCGGTTGAAGTGAGAACAGGTGTGGTGTATAGTATCGGTTGAAGTGAGAACAGATGTTTGAACAGCATCAGTTGAAGTGAGTACAGATGTTTGTGCAGAATCAATTGAAGTGAGTATAGAAATGTGCACAGTATCAATTGAACAATGAAAGTGAGTACAGAAACAATGAAAGTGAGAACAGCAACGATGAAAGTAAGTACAGCAAAACAGCAACAATGAAAGTGGGTATGCCAGCAACAATGAAAATGAGAACAGCAACAACAAAAGTGAGTAGCAACAAAAAAGTGAGTACAACAACAACAGTGAGTACAGCAACAGTGAAAGTGCAGCAACAATGAAAGTGAGTGCAGCAACAATAGAAGTGAGTACAGCAACAATAGAAGTGAGTACAGCAACAATGAAAGTAAGTACAGCAACAATGAAAGTATGCCAGCAACAACGAAAATCAGAACAGCAACAACAGAAGTGAGTAGCAACAAAAAACTGAGTACAACAACAAAGTGAGTACAGCAACAGTGAAAGTGTGCAGCAACAATGAAAGTGAGTACAGCAACAATGAAAGTGAGTGCAGCAACAATGAAAGCGAGTACAGCAACAATGAAAGAACAGCAACAATGAATGCGAGTGTAGGAACAACAAAAGTGAGTACAGAAACAATGAATGAGAACAAAAATAGAAATGAGTACAGCAACAATAGAAGTGAGTACAACAATAATGATAGTGAGTACAGCAACAACGAAAGCGAGTGCAGCAACAGTGAAAGTGAGTACAACAAGAGTACAGCAACAACGAAAGTAAGTACACTAACAGCAAGTGAGTGCAGCAACAATGAAAGAGTACAGCAATAATGCAAGTGAATGCAGCAGCAAGAGAAGTGAGTACAGCAACAATGGAAATGAGTACAGCAACAATGAAATTGAGTACAACAATAGAAATGAGTACAGCAGAAACGAAAGTGAGTGCAGCAACAACAAGAGTACAGCAACAATGAGTAGCAATGAAAGTGTGTGTAGAAATGCAAGTGAGTGCAGCAACAGTGAAAGTGAGTGCAGCAACAATAGAAGGGAGTACAGCAACAATAGGGGTGAGCACAGCAACAAAGAAAGTATGGACAGCAACAAAGAAAGTGAGTGCAGCAACAATGAGAGTACAGCAACAATGAAAGTGAGTACTGGAACCGTGAAAGCGAGTGCAGCAACAATGAAGGTGAGTACAGCAACAGTGAAAATAGTACAACAACAGTGAAAGCGAACAATGAAAGTGAGAACAACAACAATGAATGTAAGTACAGCACTAATGAAAGGGTGCAGCAGGAGTGAAAGTGAGCACAGCAACAAACGAAAGTGAGTACAGCAACAGCGAAAGTGAGTGCAGCAACAGTGAAAGTGAGTGCAGCAACAATGAAAATGAGTGCATCAACAATAAAGTGAGTACAGCAACAATGAAAGTGAGTGCAGCAACGATAGAAGTGAGTACAGCAATGAAAATGAGTACAGAAGCAATGAAAGTACAGCAATAATGCAAGTGAATGCAACAACAAGAGAAGTGAGTACAGCAACAATGAAAGTGAATACAACAATAGAAATGATTACAGCAAAAATGAAAGTGACTGCAGCAACAACAAGAGTACAGCAACAGTGAGTGTAGTAACAATGAAAGTGAGTGTAGAAATGAAAGTGAGTGCAGCAACAGTGAAAGTGAGTGCAGCAACAATAGAAAGGAGTACAGCAACAATAGGGGTGAGTACAGCAACAAAGAAAGTATGGACAGCAACAAAGAAAGTGAGTGCAGCAACAATGAGAGTACAGCAACAATGAAACTGAGTACTGGAACCGTGAAAGGGAGTGCAGCAACAATGAAAATAGTACAACAACAGTGAAAGCGAAAGCAGCAACAATGAAAGGGAGGAGTGCAGTAGCAATAGGAGGAGTACAGCAACAACGATGAAAGTGAGTACAACAATAGAAATGAGTACAGCAAAAATGAAAGTGACTGCAGCAACAACAAGAGTACAGCAACAGTGAGTGTAGTAACAATGAAAGTGAGTGTAGAAATGAAAGTGAGTGCAGCAACAGTGAAAGTGAGTGCAGCAACAATAGAAAGGAGTACAGCAACAATAGGGGTGAGTACAGCAACAAAGAAAGTATGGACAGCAACAAAGAAAGTGAGTGCAGCAACAATGAGAGTACAGCAACAATGAAACTGAGTACTGGAACCGTGACAGCAACAAAGAAAGTGAGTGCAGCAACAATGAGAGTACAGCAACAATGAAACTGAGTACTGGAACCGTGAAAGGGAGTGCAGCAACAATGAAAGTGAGTACAGCAACAGTGAAAATAGTACAACAACAGTGAAAGCGAAAGCAGCAACAATGAAAGGGAGTGCAGTAGCAATAGGAGGAGTACAGCAACAACGAAAGTTGAGTACAGCAACAATGAAAGTGAGAACAACAACAATGAATGTGAGTGAAAGTGAGTGCAGCAACAATGAAAATGAGTGCATCAACAATAAAGTGAGTACAGCAACAATGAAAGTGAGTGCAGCAACGATAGAAGTGAGTACAGCAATGAAAATGAGTACAGAAGCAATGAAAGTGAGTACAGCAACAATGAAAGTAAGTACATTAACAGCGAAAGTGATTGCAGCAACAAATGGAAGCGAGTAAAACAGTTAAAGTGTGTGCAGCAACAATGAAAGTGAGTATAGCAACAAGGAAAGTCAGTACAGCAGTAATGAAAGTGAGTACAGCAACAATGAAATTCAGTGCAGCAACAATAGAATTGAGTACAGCAACAATGAAAGTGAGTAGAGTAAGCAACAATGAAATTAAAAACAGTAACAATAGAAGTGAGTACAGCAACAACGAAAGTGAGTACAGCAACAATAGAAGTGAGTACAGCAACAATGAAAGTGATTGCAGCAACAATGAAAGTGAGTACAATAGAAGTGAGTACAGCAAAAATGAAGGCGAATAGAACAACGAAAGTGAGTGCAGCAACAATGAAAGCGAGTACAATAGAGTTAGTAAGTAAGTAAGTAAGTAAGTAAGTATTTTATTAACGTGTCACATGTCTGTACATAAAATAAGCAATCTCAATAAATACATAACATAGTAAAAGACACACAGCTGGGGATTCCAGCTTACGAGACACGCACTTAAAAAGGCATAGTGAATAAATTTACAATAGAACAGCAACAATGAAAGTGAGTACAGCAACAATGAAAGTGATTGCAGCAACAATGGAAGTGAGTACAATAGAAGTGAGTACAGCAACAATGAAGGCGAATAGAACAACGAAAGTGAGTGCAGCAACAATAGAAGGGAGTAACAATGAAAGCGAGTACAATAGAACAGCAACAATGAAAGTGAGTACAGCAACAATGGAGGTTAGTACAGCAACAATGAAAGCGAGTACAGTAACAATAGAAGTGAGTACAGCAACAATGAAAGTGAGTACAATAGGAGTACAGCAACAATGAAGGTGAATACTACTACAACGAAAGTGAGTGCAACAACAATAGAAGGAAGTACAGCAACAATGAAAGTGAGTACAATAGAAGTGAATACAGTAACAATGAAAGTGAGTACAGCAACAATGAAAAAGAGTACAGCCACAAAAGGAGTACAACAACAATGAAAAAGAGTACAGCAACAAAGTGGGTACAGCAACAGGGAAAGTGAGCACAGCAACAGTGAAAATGAGCACAGCAACAACGAAAAGGAGTACAGCAACAGGGAAAGTGAGTACAGCAACAGTGAAAGCGAGGACAACAACAGTCAAAGTGAATACAGCAACAATGAAAGTGAGTACAACAACGAAAGTGAGTACAACAACAGCGAAAGTGAGTGCTGCAACAAGGAAAGTGCAGCGACAATGAAATAACAGCAACAAGGAAGTGAGTACAGGTTTAATAGAAGTTGTTACAGCCTCAATGGATGTGATCACAGTTACAATGGAAGTGAATGGGCTGCAATGGCAGCAAGTACAACAAGAATACAGGAAAAGAGTGAAGCTTTAATGAATGTGAGTGTAGCTGCAATAAAGCGAGTGCATCTACAATGAAGTGCGTGCATCTACAGTCTATACAAAAAGAAACACAAAGTTGAAACTGCACAAAGTATTTCATAACTAGATTCCTTTTTAAGCTCAACGTTTTTTTATATTGGTCTGTCCTTTAACTAGAGATACATTTCCAGCCATAGTAGGTCGTGTTTTTATTTTCATGCATGGGTGCCCATAACTTCAGTTGAACATGGAATATGTAATAAGCATTTCCCTGCTGTTTCATTTACATACATGTACTTCAGGGCCGTACATGACGTGATTTGAAATGTTATTGTATGTAATTCCCTAAATTAAGGCTTTTTGACACAAAATGGACCAATTTGCAAGTCCCTTGTGCCAACATACACTCCTTCAATGCAGCTTTCACACTAGCACGCGATATGTTGCGATCATCACGATTCGCCAATCGTATTGAATTGTAGAACTTCTCTAGAAAATTACGCGATGATGCGATTTCATACGTGCTGATGCGATTTGTTCCGATTTGATGCGGCAAAGTCACGATTGATAACAAGATCTGTTACGATATAGCAGGTCGAACAGCTAAGATTAAGAAAGTGCGGCTACGATCATCACGACAAGGGTTTACGATTTGACACGATCCATTGCAAACAGATACGGTTGGATACGTTTCGTTCTACATGTTTTTAGATTTTCGAAATGTTTTTAGATTTTCTTATTGTCTAGGTCATGTAAGCCACGTTCTTATCAAATTTTGTTAAAACGAGACTTAATGAATTTTTGGGGTAAAATTTTTGATTTTGTTTTTTTTTTCTCCCATAAACGAGCTCAATGCTTAATTTTCGACAAAATCTGTTCATCGGGTTCTTTAAACAGCATAATCATGGTTTTACGATCTCTATTTCTGATTCCCCCCCCCCCCCCCAAAAAAAAAAAAAGTTTGCGTTTCTTTTTGTACTGGCTGTATAATGGAAGTGCGTTCAGCTGTAGTGGAAGCGAATGAAATAAGAATTTGGGACGTGACTACAGCTCTGCTGGCAGCTACAATTGTTTTAATGGAATGAGCTTCTACATGTACCTTCAGGTGAAACGACTACAGCGCGAAGATTTAATGGAAATAAGTACGGCTGTACGAACCTGCAATGGATCGAGTAAACGCGAAGAATGTGTGAGGACAGTTTTAACGTAAATGAGTAGTTTTAGTAGAGTAGGCGGCGAGTCATAAGGCTTTATTGAAAGTTTACGATGACGAACAATATAAGTTTGGTGGAAGTGAGCACAGGTTTAATGTAGGCGGGGACAGCTTTAATGGCAGCGCAGTTTAAATGTTGTAATCATCATATTCTGTGCTATTAACGACAACATGAACGGCGTTTTGATTATGGTAATGGTAATTAACTGAAAAAGCCAGGAGCTCTTGTCGACTCAATCTGCCATTTGCATCTTTCGAATTTTGGACTTCCCAAGTTCGTGAATTTGTGTCCGGTTTGACAACTTTAGTCTTTATTTGTGGTGCTCCTATTTTCTCCCTATATAGTCATGAGCCACTGCATTACAGATAAAACCACATTCACACGAGGGACAAGTACCGAAATGCTACGCTCGACTACGTGCGCAGAGGACTAAAAGTCTGGCCTTGATGGGCTACTTTGTTTCTTGCTCACCAGGTCATTAAACCATTTTCAACGTCTCTTTGATTTCTCGATTGCATGATTTCCTTGCTTTATATATATTCAGGTCGAGGACATTTCTTTTTCTCACAGACACTTTGTAGGCGATAAACAGTTGTCAGAAAAGAAAATGTAGTTCGTGCATACTTGTCGCTTGCTCATAAATTCATCTATTGAAAATGGCCAGAAATCTAGTCTTCCAGCTAATCTGGTTACTAGTTTGGTTAGAAGTTTGTGCGAGCTGCATTGTTCTTTCGGAGCGCGGACAGGGGAAAAGATTCCATTATCAGTGTCGGTCCAAAGAACGGTGGTAAGTGGTTCCATATGATGTATTTTACTTTAAAAATAGTAGATGTGAAGAATTACTGGTACAGCATGACATTCTTTGGTATTATAAATAGTTTGTTCTACCAGGACAAACGGACATCATTTGCAGGCATCGGTTCCGATGGAACCTTGTGCCTTTTGCCACCCTCGTTTCAACACATGCGTTGGGGTAGGGCGTGCGTTGAGGTAGGGGTGAGGATAAAGCCTAAAAGTCCCAAGTAAATCCTGTTAGAAGCGTTTCGCCTATACATCTGTATCTCCAGGAAGCTATAAACGGACGTGTTAGCACCCAACCGATGCTTAATATGAAGCCAAACAATTTTGCTATTCCCCAAAAATGAATTTTTCGACTTAGCACGTTAACCATTTTAGAAAACCATGCCATTACCGAGGCCCTCTATTTATTTTCAGGGATTTGGGGAGAAGGGTCATTTATTTTCAGGGATTTGGGGAGAAAGCATAACTTTTGGGGGTTTAGGGAGCAGGGGGCTGAGGAAAAACATTTTAGGGAGCTGGAGAGAAAGGTCATTTTTCTTTCAAGGAGCAAAGACCCCCCCCCCCGGGGAGGGGGGGGGGCTCATTACCCGATACGATAAGTAGTTGCCATCACATGCTATTATGGGGACTTGGCCATGAAAACGATATCTTTCCGCATATAAATGAAATTCCATTGACAACTCGTAATCGCACTGGCACATGATTTTGGTCATGAAAACATTTGTATGGTCATTCTAACCCTTTCGCAGATTAAAAAAATGAACATTTGTCAGGAAGTGGTAGAAGAAATGAACACGTGGTTCTGGTTGCCTTTCCCAGGGCTGTACCGCCCAACATGACCATAGCTGTTTACCGTAAACGTAAAACACTTCACTCAAAACAAAATTAATGCTGCATTAATAGTTACTAAATACCGGGAAAACATTGTCCTTTTGTTTGAAACGCGGAAATTTTCTATTATAGCATTGCACATTGAGTTCTAAGATTCGAACGTTCAACCGCCATATTGTATCAAGCAAGAATTTTATCCGTCTGAGAAGTACTAAACAGAACCGAAGGAAACAGAGCTACATCTCTTCGTGACAAGGCCTCTAAGCCTCTAAAACGCTCATCTAATGGCCACCACGCCCCGTTTCGATAGCGTATGCTATTAACACGCACTTGCACAGATTGGCCCAAGTCTGAAATGGGCGATATCATTTCGGATTTCGCCAAGAATTAAAAGTAAACATTTCGCCAAGAATTATAAAATCTGAGAACAGCACCATGTCCGAACTTTGCATGACGAGCCAGTGTTGAGAACATTCTAGTCAAGAGAGAATAAAACGACTTTCTGCCAGTCTTCTAGATGTGCAAGGTTAACCATACATACAAATTGAGGTAAGTGCTTTGTAGATTTGGCTTTTCAGATCATTTTACTTGCGTTCGGACAATAACAGAATTTACAATTACCAGTACTCGGATACAATGACCAGCACTCAAAAGAGGAATGGACATTACAATGACCAGCACTCGGACATGAAGGGACCTTACAGTGACCAGCACTCGAGACGTAAAAGGACGTTTAACAACCATGACCGATACGCAGACGTACAAGGACGTTTAAGGATGATACCGACCCTGAACGGCACGATGATTTTTATTACTTTTTTTTTTTTTTTTTTTTTTTGCTAGTTGCTACTACATTTTTGCAATGGAAATTTCGAAAAGTACAAGCAGTACTATCCAAATACCAGTAAGACCACGTTGTCGGGTGTATATATAAGCATCATCAAGGGTGAGTTTTGCCTACAAGTGGTATTACTAACAGATATTTGATTTTGTGTTCTTATCGCTATTTTATTTTTATAGCATATCAAACATTATTCAAAAACTCGCGAAAAACGTTTCAGTGACAGACCATCTTATAAAAAGTAATTTAATGAGAAAACATAAACAAAAACATGGTTACCAGAACGAAAAAAATAATCTACAGACAACTTAATCCACCCAGTGCCGCAAATTTCAAAGTCATGGCGCTATAAACGTCGCACGAAATTGACCAAAATGCAACGTGACGCCGCCTTTTTTTTTGACGTCGTTGGTGGCATTCCTATTCAAAAGCCCGCAGCATGTTTTACGGACGCTACTTAGACAATAATTTATTAATTAGCAAGTTTGTTTCTCGGTTTGTTTTGCATAAATCCATTTTTCAAAATTCGAAGCTAGCCATGCATAGCTCTCACAAAAGTTTCTTCCCTTGGTGTCGGTATAATCTTTAATTGACCAGCAATCGGACGTAAACGGACCTTAAAATGACCAAAACTCAGACGTGAACGGACGTTACAATGACCAGCACTCGGACATAAAAGGACGTTACAATGAACAGCACCAGGACGTGAACGAACCTTACATTGGCCAGCACTCATACGTGAACTCACCTTACAATGACCAGCACTCCAACGTAAAAGGACGTTGCAGTGACCAGCACTCAGACGTAAGACAAGCACTCAGACGTAAACGGGCATACCAATAACGGACTTTACAATGACCTGCACTCGGACGTAAAATGATATTAGAATGACCATCACTCAGACGTAAAATGACGCTACAATGACCAGCACTCATGTATACGGGTGACAATGATTGGTACTCACGATGGAATGGTCATTACAATGACCAGCACATAAAGGACGTTACAATCACCGGCCCGAAAGACATGAACGGACAAAACAATGAACAGGACTCAAGACGTAAAATGACGTCACAGTGAACGGTACCCAGACGTAAAAGAAAATTACAATGACCAGCATTATGACGTGAATGGACAGTACATTGACCAGCACTCAGACGTAAAAGGATGTTACAATGACCAGCACTAGGACGTGAACGGACCACGTACAATGACCAGCCCTCATACGTGAACGGGCGTTATATTCCGTGGGCCAGGAAGGCTCACCATGCACTCCCAAGGATCCCCTGCGAGTGGAATAATATTGTTCATTGGACCTCCCTGATTAACAATCAAGATCTTAACAGTCGTTATCTTCATTCTGACCCGCCATTTTGGACGGTTATCAAGATGGCCGCCATGCAAATATGGCAAAGCGCATGGTTAGTTTAATAGAACTCTTTAAAACTTCTAATCTGCTTTTATGAGCAGAACATGCACGTATAAGTGTCTAGACTCCATTTCTGATGTAAATTTATCAAAATTAGGTCTTTAAATGACATACAAGATGGCCGCCGAATTGAAAAAGCATATTTTGCTATTTTTGTTAATTTTTCTGAAAAAAAAAAAAAAAAAAATGTTTCACTAAAATCTATGTTGTTCTAGTCATTAAGAGAGATGAAGCTATTATTTTTATGCTAAATTCAACCACTTCCGACCCGTCATTTTGGACGGTTTTCAAGATGGCCGCAATGCAAAAATGGCAAAGTGCATGTTTGGTATTTATAATAGAACTCTCAAAAATTTTAATCTGCTTACTTTTATGAGCAAAACATGTATACGAGGGAAGATCCAAAATAACGTTGACTTTTGCTGTCACTTCAACATGCATAATTCAATTTTAGAAAAATGTATATCACGATAAATGAGAACATTCGCTTATCAAGATAAGGTAGAACAATCACACATTTTGCAAGTATCGTAAACACGCCGTGCTATTTTAAACCATGGTGACGCATAGGCGGCGCACGCGAATTTTCGGACTCCTTCGGAAATGTACTCTTTCATATACGTCTCGATAAAATGTAAAATGCGCATGCGAATCGCGCCAAAATAAGCCCAATGGAAGCATAACGTTACGAGAATGTTATGCAGAAGTTTGAAATGATTTGGAGTGCATTTTTGAAACGTCAATTATCATTTGTGGGCTTTTCCACTGCATTTAACGTTAAAAACGTCGTCGGCAGACCAGGCTTAAATCTGTTGGATTTCTAAAATTGCCGGGATCTTTGAAAACGCCTAATCACAGCGCTAAAATAACTAAATGTAGACGAAACAGAAACATTCAATGAATCAATCATTTGATTACAAAGAGTCTCGTTGTAATTCTGTCGATAAAATAGCATAACAGAATAAAGCACGACGCTGCTGACGCTAATGCGTAATGCGTCGACCGCATGCAGACGGCTGACTTCAGGCGATTAAAGCAAAATGAAATTTGGATTGGTTTCGAGTATTCGATACTGATGGAAAATTTACTAAGGCCGAAGCACAAAATACTGAAACTTCTTTTGTCTAATGTACATGATATTTGTTGTGAGGGAATTTTCTTCAAAGTGAATAAAAACGTCAATGAAGTTACGAAATTAATGATGACGTGCGCCGGGTAGACCATGGTGTCCTTTTTGTTTTGACCGTAGAATTTGAACGGGTCGTTATTTTCTACAGATATTCCGATTTATGTTCATGTTATTTTATATACATTAGATTTATCTGTATAGAAGCTAACGCAAAAGTCTACGTTATTTTGGATCATCCCCCGTAAGTGTCTGGACTCCATTTCTGATGTAAATTTATCAAAGTAAGGTCTTTAAATGATGGTATACAAGATGGTCACCACATTGAGAACATATTTTGAGATTTTTGTTACAACCCCCCCCCCCCAAAAAAAAAAAAAAGAGAGCTTTTTTCAGTTTCACTAAAATCTATTTTGTTTGGGTCATTTACAGAGATGCAGCTATTATTTTCATTCTAATTCAACCATACCAATCTTGTACAATTGTAAGGAAGAAGGCTATAAACTCCAATATGCCAGACAATTTGCCGACCATGCTAAGTAAATGACTACTTTCATTGAGGTGAAAAATGATCAAAGATGCAACTTGATTCAAAATGTTCTGATAATTTGGAAGATTTACATAATGTGTAAAATATGCAGTTTAAAGTTTCAATTGATTCGCATAGGTATATATCGATTAACGACCGACAATTTGCATAATGACCGCTATAGCACAAGAATAGTTATTTCAATACCTTGTAATTTGCAGCAACCTACCCTGAGTTCCCTTTTACCTCAGGCAGAGTAGAAGGTTGCTTGGGGTCCAAAACAATTGGACGTGTGTACACTATGTCCTGGAACACATTCCACGGTCGAATCAACAGTGGTTGTCTTTGTAAACACTCAAACACCAGAAAGTATCAGAGTTGTATGAATGTTTCTTACCTAATCAGAAAGCGATTTTAGAAAAAAAATATTAAAGGTAGCAAATCTAGCTTTCATACGGCTTGTTTAATTACGTCAGCCAGCTTGTCTGACAAACTGGAGATTACAGACTTGTACTAAAATATGCTTATACAAACAAGATTGTTATGGTTGAATTAGCATAAATAATTTTTTTGTAACAAAACTCTCAAAATATGCTTTTCAATGTGGCGGTCATCTTGAACGCCGTCATTTAACGGCCCTAACCTTGATAAATTTATATCACAGATGGAGTCTAGACACTTATACATGCATGTTTTGCTAATAAAAGTGAGCAGATTAGAAGTTTTAAGAGTTCTATAATACAAAACTTTCTCTTGGCCATTTTTGCATGGCGGCCATCTTGAAAACCGTCCAAAATGACGGGTCGCAACAGTGGTTGAACTAGCATAGATATAATATCTGCACCTCTCTTAATGAGTCAGACAACATAGATGTTATTGAAAATAAAAACAGAAGCTTTTTTTTTTTTTTTTTTTTTTGAGAAAAAGAAACAAAAATCCCAAAATATGCTTTCAATGTGGCGGCCATCTTGTATACCATTCAAAGAGACCTAATTTATTTATTTATTTATTTTTAATTCAGTTTTACGTCCCTTTCAAGATTATTTCAGCTCATATGAGACGGGCCAATCAGTAGGTGGGGCGAAAACGGGAGAACCCCGAGAAAAAAACACCTGGCACACCCGCAAGCAGAACTTCGCTCGTCTCACATGTGGCCAGAGCGGGGCTCGAACCCAAAATACCTAATTTAGATAAATATATATCAGAAATAGATTCTAGACACTAATGCATGCATGTTTTGCTCATAAAAGTAAGCAGGTTATAAGTTTTGAGAGTTCTATTATACCAAACATGGTGAGCCCTCCTGGCCCCAGGAGTATTACTTTGACCAGCATTATGACGTGAACGGATCTTACAACGACCAGCACTCAGACGTGAACGCACGTAACAATGACCAGCACTCAGACATAAATATACATTTTAATGACCAGCACTCAAACGTAAAATGACGTTACAATGACCATCACTTCTGGAGACGAAGACGTAAAAGGACGCTAGAATGACCAGCACTCAGGCGTAAACGAGCGTACATGTAACAATAACTGGTACTGATCGTTCCAAGGCGATACTTCTGTTGTGGTTCTTATCGTTTTGTGTTTTTTTAGCTCACCTGAGCCGTTAGGCTCACAAGGTGAACTTATAGGATGACCATGATCCGTCGTCCGTCCGTCCGTCCGTCGTCGTCGTCCACCATTTTCACAGATCTTCTCTGAAACCGCTTGGCCAATCAAAGCCAAATTTTATATGAAGCATCTATAGGAAGGGGGAACCAATGTACGTACAAATAATCCAGGTCACTTGACCAAGATGGCCGCCATGCCCATATATGGTAAAAACCCTTCAAAAATCTTCTTCTCCAGAACCGGATGACCGATTTCAACGAAACTTGGCATGAAGCATTGATGGCTCAAGCACTACAATGTGTATATAACTCATGACCCTGTGATGACGACCTATTTTACGGCAAGGTCAACATAGGTCGCCAACGCATTTGATTGGGGAAAACTTTTAAAATGTCATTTAAAGTGAATGTCTTGCAGGAAATGGGGAGTAGGACTGAATATTAATGATTCTGAAAAACAAAAATGGACCCCAGGGGCTCATATGCCCCCACCCCGGGGCAATATACATGCATATCTCCATAATATTCAAACATCTTCTCCTCTGAAACTGCTTGGTCAATCAAAGCCAAATTTTATGCGAAGCATCTATAGGATAGGGGAATCAATGTGTATATAAATAATCTAGGTCACATGACCAAGATGGCCGCCATGCCCATATATGGTAAAAACCCTTCAAAAATCTTCTTCTGTGGAACCGGTGGACCGATTTCAACGAAACTTGGCATGGAGCATCGATGGCTAAAGTACAACAATGTATATATAAATCATGACCCTGTGATGACCTTGACCTATTTTACAGCAAGGTCAACATAGGTCACCAATGCATTTAATTGGGGAAAACTTTTAAAAGTCATTTAAAGTGAAAGTCTTGCAGTAAATTGGGAGTAGGACTGAATATTAATGATTCTGAGAAAAATTGGACCCCAGGGGATCATCTGCCCCCACCCCGGGGCATTATACATGTATATTACCATAATATTCAAACATCTCCTCTGAAACTGCTTGGCCAATCAAAGCCAAATTTTATGTGAAGCATCTATAGGATGGGGGGAATCAATATGTATATAAATAATCTAGGTCACATGACCAAGATGGCCGCCATGCCCATATATGGTAAAAACCCTTCAAAAGTCTTCTGTGGAACCGGTGGACCGATTTCAACGAAACTTGGCATGGAGCATCGATGGCTAAAGTACTACAATGTATATATAAATCATGACCCTGTGGTGACCTTGACCTATTTTATGACAAGGCCAACATAGGTCACCAATGCATTTGAATAGGGAAAACTTAAAAAAAAGTCATTTGAGGTGAAAATCTTGCAGGAAATTGGTAGTAGGACTGAATATTAATGATTCTGGAAAAAAATTGGATCCAAGGGCTCATATGCCTCCACCCTGGGGCAATATACATGTATACATGTATATTACCATAATATTCAAACATCTCTGAAACCGCTTGGCAAATTAAAGCCAAATTTTATGTGAAGCATCTATAGGATGGGGGGAACCAATTTGTTTATTAACAATCTAGGTCACATGACCAAGATGGCCACCATGCCCATATATGGTAAAACCCTTCAAAAATCTTCTGCTCTGAAACCAATGGACTGATTTCAATGAAACTTGGCGTGAAGCATCGATGGCTAAAGAACTACAATGTATATATAAATCATGACCCTGTGATGACCTTGTCCCAGTTTATGGCAAGGTCAACATGGGTTGCCCATGCATTTGAATGGGGAAAACTGTTAAAATGTCACTTGAAGTGAAAAACAGCAGAAAATTGGCAAATGGACAGAATATTGATTATTCTGAAAAAAGAAAATGACCCAAGGGCTTCATCTGTCCCTGCACTGGGGTTAAATGCGATAATATTCAAGCATGTTTATTTGTATATGCAGCAGATTTCAGGTGAGCGTTTACAGGACCATTGGTCCTCTGGTTTTTTGAGTCGATTTTTGTGCTGTTTGAGCCTTATGTACGTTTTCATATTTTTTAGTTAAGTTCGGGTAACTGAGTGGCCGCCTATTGGGGAATAGCTGCTCGGCTTACGATATGTTTTCTTGGTATAAGTACCACAGTGTCATTTTAGTTTTTATCCCACCCTTCGTCTTGTGGAGTGGGAATTTCTTTCTGATTGCGCAATTTCCTGATCATTGCCTACTTGTACTTACTTAAGACGTGAACGGACATTACAACGGCCAGCACTCAGACGTTAAAGGACGTTACATTGACCAGCACTCGGATATAACAGGGCTTTACAATGACCAGCACACGAACGTGAACGGACATCACAATGACCAGCATTCGGACTTAAGGATGTTCGCTGCCAATGAAAAAAGTATTCAAACTTTTTTTCTAACCACATTTTTTTGATCCCAAATTACAACACAAGACATTTGAAAACACAATAAGTATAGGGTAGTGTGCATTTTTTCGAGCTACAGGCCTGTGAATGAGTCCTAATAAGTATAGGGTAGTGTGCATTTTTTCGAGCTACAGGCCTGTGAATGAGTCCTCTGAACACTTTGTTTTAAATTCAGAAAAATTGATTTAAATTTCAATTCTTTGAAACATACCTGTCTTGAACAAAAATACACCTAGAATGCTTTCAAACCGTAATGCAGACTATTTTGGACCAAAAGCAATGAAAATTTGCAACTTGAAGTGGATGACCAAATTTTACGAGTCGTTTTCCAACCCTACCCCCATACTTGAAAAGTCGGAAAAAATCAATATTTTGAAATGTGCCACACCCCTATTTGTAGATTCAAACTTTTTCTTGTATTTTCACACAAGATAGAACTTCGTAATATTGTTCGAATAAAAGAAAGAAATATATAGGGTAGTGTGCATATAAGAGAGAACCAACAACTTGAAAATCGCCATTTTAAGCCTTTTTTCGTCTGTTTTATTTCTTAAAGCCCATTTCATAAAACCACCCAAAATTTTAAAACTAGCACACCAAAGACAGAAAGACCGACTTAGAAGACCATATACACATATACTGCTGCTAAAACAAACATAGAACTCGTGCAATTAATTTGAAGATGTGTAATTTCAAGTTTAATCTACCCTACCCCCTAAATTTTACTGACAACTAAAATTTTCTGAAAAGTTGCAGAAAATGGGGTGAAAAAATGAAGTTCCTTAGATTGACAATTTTTATGGCTTATTCAATGCATATCATCAATATGTATCCAAATATAAAATATTAGAAAAATATCTGCAACCGTTTTTGAGATATTCAACAAAAGAAAAACCGGAAGTTCCGAAATGTCAAATGTTAGCAGCGAACATCCTTAAGCAGACTTAAGCAGCACTCAGACGGGACTGACGTTACAATGATCAGGACTCGCACGTGGGCTGACCTTACAATGACCATCCTCAAGACGTGAACGGACCTTAGGAGGACGCTACAATGACCAGCATGCATACGTAAATGGGCGTAACAGTTACAATAACTAGTACTCTAGACGTGAACGGACATTACAATGGCCAGCACTCAGACGTAAAATGATGTTACAATGACCAGCACTCAGACGTGAACTGACGTAATAATGATCGGTACTAAAGATGGAATGGACATTGCAATGACCAGCACTCAGACGTAACAGTACGTTACAATGACCAGCACTCAGACGTAAACAGGCGTAATAATAACTGACTGGTACTCATGACGTGAACAAACATTACAACGGCCATTTCATGGATGTTACAATGACCAGCACTCAGATGTGAACGACGTTACGATCACCAGAACTCGGACGTAAAGGACGTCACAATGACCAGTACTCAGTTGTAATAGGACTCTACAATGACAAGCACTCTGATGTGAAAGCAGCAGACGTTACGATCACCAGTTCTCAGACGTGAAAAGAACACTCAAAACGTGATTGGGCGTAACTATTTATACTTACACTCAGACGTTTCTTTGTGTTGAGGCTTAACGTTCCAGTCAACAATTTTTAGTCATGTCGGGACGAAAAAAAAAAAACTGACAGACGTTTACCGGCATTCAGATGTGAATTGACGACACAATGACCAGCTTTCAGAAGTAAAGAGGACATTACGATTATTAGCACTTAGACGTGAATGGACGTTACCATGGTCATCACTCGGACATTCAAGGCCATGAGAAATAGATGGGCTTTTTGCGCCTCCAGGCAAAGCTTATTAATAACTGACTATCTGTTTACCGGTTACCCACTTGGAATCCAGGAAAACTTTGTTAAGTACATATAGTCCTAAGCCTTGATTGTTTATTTTGGGTGCCATGAGATCCTAATAGGGCTGCCACACTATTGCGTATCGACTCGTGTGTAATTGTTACTCATACTGTGTGTATGAAGGGTTTTACGTTCTGGACAGGCTCTGGTCTAAGCGAGTAAGCACCGTTCTCACTGTACCGGTTCGCCCCGGTGAAGACACGCCGGTATACCGTGATAAACCGGGGAACTGTTCCTTACAAAATTGACCGTGTTCTCACAGTCACGGTGTTACCCGGTGTAGCACCAGTTCACGATTCAACCACTGTGTCGTCACGTTTGCAGGCCGATGTGCCCCGATTTTACTACGGTAAAGCACGGTAGCGTCCCGGTTCACCCCGGTGGCGTTGCGAATCAGTCCTCTTACCTACAACATGAGCTTTGAAGTAAGTAGATATGATGTCACGAAATTTGGGTTTAGCGTTCATGTTATATGTAAATGTTGATCATCATGTTTCATGTATGAACATTGATTCGGTCGTTTTTTAACGAAATCACACACATTAAAAACGCTGTGGAGTCTGATTAAACCTAGGACTGGATTAAGAGGTCCTACTTTCTCATACTGTTCCGGGTTTTTTACTTTTTCCCAGCGGGCACATGACGTCAGATCGACGTCGATGCGACGTCATAGATCGACGTCGATGCGACGTCATGATGACGTCGCATCAACGTCGATCTGACGTCATTATGACGTCATGTGCCTGCTGGGTTCTTTCTTACCTGTTAAAGGCCAACACCTAAGTGCTACGTGCACCGTTCAATAGCATAATACAAGCAGTTTGCTTAATTCTTATAGAAAGCAATTTCGGGTGTAATTTACTTCCGGGTTGTAAAGGTGCTTGGGTGAATGTTTTCGTGATTAATAGTCAGGTAAACAGTGTATAGAAAATAATCATTGTTTCTGGGTCAGAAATCATTTGAGTCATCTGCCTACGCGAAAACAAAGGCGTCTTTGTTTTAGCTACACTGATAGTACAGTCCCTCTTCTTCTTAAATCCGTAATTTCGAGCTTCAAGCCTGCTTCTGAGACTGTAGGTCGGAAACGCAAATTGTTGGTTTTCTTACTCAGCGGCTCATTTATTCAAGCTTGTGATATTTCACGTGTCATTTTGACCATAGGAGACCATAGAAGCGGGAACCACAATCATTTCATTGTCTTATGTTATTTTGCAAAGTATTCGATATTTTTGCGAGTAATCGAAATTCGCAAATATCACCAAAATCCAACTAAGCCCAGAAAGTTTCGATTCAAATCGCCCTAGGCTTTTATCCATTGCTGATCCTCTACACGTACCAGTGTCTGTGGGTTCTGTTACGCAGTCCTCACTATAAAAACTTGATTTTTTTAAATATAAATTTCGTCCATTACCCGTTACCTGTTGTCGTCATCATGCACCACATTATCAGACATCCCCATGTGTGATTGTTGCTATATTCCTTGACCGTAGTATCAGATATACACAGAATGGTATCCTACACATGTTAGACAGAAACAGACGGATAAAACCGAAACCGGAGCGGTTCCAGGCCTGCCACGATGAATTTGACGTGGTCGTGTCGTGTGAGGAGAGAGTCTATGACCAAGTTATTGAAGGTAAGGTTGGCAAAGCCCTGGCAGAGAGGGGGTACAAGGCCGTGTCTGTGATTTGTGATTGCTTTTTTGGTACAAGGCCGTGTCTGTGATGTGTGATTGCTTTTTTATTTTATTTTTAAAGACTTAATTGTGAAGAAACAAAATTTAAGTCTTAGACATGTGTTCTGTGGCTTGTATCGTTTGAAAACTCTTGTGATTTGTGAACACTAAAGTGGAGGTGGGGGTGGGGGGTGACTATGATACTTTGAACAGCTAGGCTACGGCGAAAACGAAGTGAAAACAAAGGCGAAGATCAGCTGCATCAGTGCCTTTGTTTTCACCACACGGATAGCGCAATTCCTCTTCTTCCTATATCCGAAATTTCAAGCGTCTAGCCATCTTAGGCAGCTGTAAAGACAAAGACCGGTCGGTTTGCGTCAGACCTGGCCCCGAGGTTATAAATTTTTTTTAAGCTCAGCTCAGCTGAGCATGAAATTTCAACTGCTCATAAATGCTGAAATAGTCAAAATTAGTGGAACATTCTGGTTCAAACCTCAAAGACTGGTAATTTATACTGCTCATAAATGTTAAAATGCCAACAATTGTTGGCATTTTAACATTTATAAGCAGGATAAATTTTAAGCTAAGCTGAGTTGAGCATGAAAAAAGTTTTATAACCTCGGGACCTGGTCAGAAACCCAGAAGACCGCTATTCTTGCTTCGCGGCCCACACTGTCACAATTTCGAACATACATTTTGTCAGTCTTCGTATGAGGGAGGAGTCTGGAAGACACGCAAGACTTCAGTGAATAATTTCAAACTTTCAAGTTCTTCTCTTTGCAGAATTGGAAACGCGGGATAAGCTTGGTCACACCGTACACGTAATAAACATTGACATACAAGACAACCACGAGGAGGCAACTCTGGGTGCTTTCATAATCTGTGATCTGGTGGCCACGGTATGTATTATTGACCCTTGATTTATTTCCTACGTCAAAATACAAATTCTAACACACCTCGCCTATATAGCCAATGGTAAAAAAACGTGTTATATTGTGCAACAATTTCACTGGGCGAATAAGCGTGACGTTACTTTGCGGCATTTGTGACGTCAGCTATCCCACAAAGCAGCGTTAGACGGTGAAACGTCGTTTTAGCGCACAACAAACGTAACAAGTGTGTGTAAATACCAGCATTACAGTCAAATATTTGGCGGGATATCTGCAGTGCAATGGCGGAAAGCTGAACGATATCGACGGTTTCAGCAACATTTATTCCGTTTATTGTGTGTTAGAATCGAAATAGATCAGCTCAAGTGCGTGAATTGTTGAGTAATAATTCACTGTTTGTCGGTCAGTTGTAAGAAGATAAATCACTCGCGCTACGCGCTCGTGATTTGATCTTCTTTACAACTGACCTCCAAACAGTGAATTATTACTCAACAATTCACTGCTAGAGCTGATCTATTTCTTAATTATTCCATAGTCTGTGCACGTAATGAACATTAACATACAAGACAACCAAGAGGAAGCGACATGGTGGGGGTGGGGGGCTTTCTTAATCTGTGAACTCGCTGCTTGCTACTGTATTTTTTCATTGGTCTGTGTCGTATTCCGTTTGACTTGTGAAAATTTAGTCACACAAGTGTCTCTGCGCCACCGAAGCAATTGTTCTACTTCTGCAAAAAGAGCATCTCTTTAAGAGCAGGTCCATGTACTATGCGCATACCAGAGGCTTACAATATAATTTTAAGCCTCTGGTGCATATACACTGACATTTCTTCGATATGTTTAGAGACCATATGTTCTTGAAAGTAACACTTTCAGGTTTTTGTAGAGAGAAGTAGACTAGCATTCATTGTCTGAATGCTCCAGTATTTTGTCTTTGTTTCAGTTGGCAGAATGTGATGATTTTGACAATGAAATTGACGAAATTGTACAAGAATTTGAGCACAAAGCCGGAAGGACTATATTACACACTGTCGCCTTTTGCTGACGACGAAAATGGACAAATTGGGACGATCTTTATGGCGAAGTGGATCTAGAAATAAGCTCAAAGCATGACAAAAATAGCATCATGGGCATATAAGTCACCATATTCTGGTCAGATCTTTTCACAAGGACATAATAATTATGCGACGCGAGAAAACCGGTCATCGGGGTTTTCGACCAGGTCTGACACAAACCGACATGTCAAGTCACAGAAAAGCTGTAGAAGCTTGAAATTTCAGATTTATAAAGAAGAGAAAACATACTATTCAAGAAGCAAAAACAAAGGCGCTGATCAGCTGTGCAGTTACTGCACAGCTGATCTGCGCCTTTGTTTTCGGAATGGCAAAAACCCGGTTTCCTCATACAGTGCGGCTCAGATATACTTGTATAATGTTGAGCAAAATTACAAAAGCAAAGCCCGTTTCTACAGTCGATGAGTGATGGTGGATGAAAACGTCGGATGGCCCGGATCTTTGCTAGATGTAGATGATAATTATTATCATGCTTTGACTCGAATCTAAAAATTAGGGAAAGTGGTAATCTGGTCCAAAACGAGGACAGCTTCGTGGTCATTCTTTGCAGAACTGATAGATAGATTTGTGCGAGTCTCCTCTTATCAAACCCTGTTTTAAGGGTTCTGACCTGGTCTGATACAAACTAAGCAGTAGTGAAGGGGTGGGGGGGGAGCATGATTTCTTATTCAGAATGTTTCATGAATTATGCTACCTTGGCTCTGGTAGAAATGTAGTGACTGATTAGCATGGGTATCCGGTCGATCGTTGTCTTTTCTGTCATGTTTTTCTGACATCATAACTTGAGCCACGTCATGAGAAAACCGGATTTTGTCTATGCGAAAACAAAGGCGCAGATTAGCTTCGCAGTAACTGCGATCAGCGCCTCTGTTTTCGCTACACGGACAGTACAATTTATCTTGTGTATGTACCCAAAATTTCCAGACTCTAGCCATCTTCTGTGGGTGTAAAGGCCAGTTTGTGCCGGACCTGGTCGGAAATCCCGAAGACCGGTTTTCTTGCATCGCGGCTCATTTCATTGTAAGGGAGCGTGGTGACCTAGTGTTAGAGCGCCTGACTCCAAATGAACAGGTCAGGGTTTGGAACCCCGCTGGCTACCGAGTTGTGTCCAAGTTGTATTTTCTCTCTGAAGTACTATTAAATACCCAAGAAGCGGTGGCTCCGTTCTGACATGTCTGAAAAACTGTTGCCTGGGACGTTATAAACCTTGATAGATATAAAGCCAGTGTCGTTTTCACTACCATCATCATGAGCCGCGACGCGAGAAAACCGGTCTTCGGGGTTTCCGACCAGGTCCGACACAAACCGGCCTGTACAAGCTCAGAAAAGAGTTAGAAGCTTTAAATTTCGGATATAAGAAGAAGAGGAAATATACTATCAGTGTAGCGAAAACAAAGGCGCTGATCAGCTTCGCGGTAACCGCGAAGCTGATCTGCGCCTTTGTTTTCGCATAGGCAAAAATCCGGTTTTCTCACGATGCGGCTCATCATCATCATCATCATCATCATCATCATTATCATTATCATCATCATCATCATCATCATCATCATCAATGATATCAAATGTATCATCAAAATCAGTCCATGTTTGTATGTTTTTCAGTATTATATGCTCAGAGGGATACGTGTAGCAATAAGATTGTTTTTGTCATTTAATCATGCATTAAGCACGCAAATGCTGATACTATTGCTAATCCGAGTTTTTCTTTACATCTCGTAATACATCCGAATACATAAAGTAGGGATTTTTCTATTTGAAAATGAATAAGAAACGGGATAGGCTATTTCAGTATTATTATTATTATTATTAGCACTATCTCCTTAAAAAAAAAAATAACTTTTTTTTTCAATTACCTTCCTTGCAGTTGTAAAATACGTGCATGATATCTACCAATGGTAACGCATGACCTTTATTTGAGCCGCCTCGTGGGAAAACCAACAATGTGGTTTCCGAACAGGTCCGACACAAACCAACCTGTACACGCACAGAAAAGAGCTAGAAGCTTGAAAGTTCGGATTTAAGTAGAAGAGGAATTGTACTATCCGAGTTGCGAAAACAAAGGCGCTGATCAGCTTCGCGGTTACCGCGAAGCTGATCTGTGCCTTTGTTTTCGCATTTGCAGATTGTTGGTTTTCTCACGGGGCGGCTCATTTTTAGTCAATTTTCAAACTTTTTTGCCTGAGTTTTAAGTACTCATGGAATGCAAAAAGATGAACATACCATTTTTCCTTGTTGTTTGTAAGCATGGTATGGTGAAACGCATAAAATGTATTTAATATACACATGCTGTCGTAAGGCACTTTAAAGTCATATTTTCTGAAAATCATATGCTCATTTGTTTTGCTTGAGAAAAAATTACTGTATATAATAAAAGAAATATGATGTGAGCTGCCGCATGAGAAAACCATATATTTGCCTATGCGAAAACAAAGGCGCAGATCAGCTGTGCAGTAACTGCACAGCTGATCAGCACCTTTGTTTTCGCTTCACAGATAGTATAATTCTTCTTCTACCTTCATACAAAATTTCAAGGTCCTAGCCTGCTTCTGTGACGGTACAGGCCGGTTTCTGTCGGACCTGGTCGGAAACCAAGATTGTTGGTTTTCTTATGTTCTAACTTTCCTTTAAAGCTCACTTTTCATCAGGAAAACATGTCCGTGCAATGAATACCCCCGTAAACCCCACTTTTATATAGTATAACTGGGGTTTGCAGGGGTATACCTATTTTTCTTATTTTTCTTATTTTTGATCCAAAACATAGATTGCGGGTACTCGTTAGAACCGCCTCGGCGAGGCGGTTCTAACGTGTACCCACAATCTATGTTTTGAGCAAAAATAAGAAAAATATCATTTTTTATTGAAAATTTTCATTTTTTACAACTTTAGAAATCACTGTATATTGCATGGGCAAGTTTTCGTCATGTTTAAAGCTCACTTTTCACCAAAGACAGATTAAAGATTGGAAGACTTAGTAACTTCTCAGAAGACTGTAGGAAAGTAATAGAAAAGTAATTTTTTGGAACGAGAGAGAGAGAGAGAGAGAGAGAGAGAGAGAGAGAGAGAGAGAGAGAGAGAGAGAGAGAGAGAGAGGGAGGGAGGGAGAGAGGGAGAGAGAGAGAGAGAGAGAGAGATGGGGTTGCGTTTTGCTGGTCTTCTAGATTTGTAAATGTACATTGTAAATGATTGTTTTGTATAAATTGTTGATGGTGCCAATCGTGATTTCTATTTATTCCACTCCCTTCATATAACCAAGTGCGTGAACATGCCTGGAAATTTCAGATTCTGGCGTTCAAGAAATGCTTTATTCAGGGCT